>CM066166.1:82564975-84964975 GCA_033629205.1 Lithocarpus polystachyus
CAGGCTCCACCAGCCCCTAAATTCCTTAGATCGTAAAAAATTTTCCATAAGCATACTCCAATGATCATAGTGACCATCAAAGCGAGGAATGGCTGGCTATATAAAACTCCCTTCCGTAGTCATCTTCTGTGTTGCTGCAAGAACTTCAAAGACTGTTGCTTTGATTTATTAGGCCCAGTAGGGGCTCTGATTTCAGAATGTTAGGAACTTTGATCTAAAATGAAACTAAGAACAAGAACACAACAGGATTTAATGACTGTATTTTATTAACAAATAACTTTGGCTTAAATAGCCATTCAATACACAATCTTAACAGAAACGAAAAAGCAGCCCACTTAGCAGAAATTAAGCCAAGTGGTAACAGAAACTTGGAATAATTCAAATACACGTAAATATCCCTAAAGACTAGGACTTTATTCTAACAGAAAAACAGTTGTAAACTCCTTCAGTTTTAGTAAAGGAATGGAAGACCTGATTCGCAGATGTGATAGCCTTTCTTTGTCTGCGAGGGAGGATAAGAAAGTGGTTTTGTCGAAGAAGTGTTAGGTTTCGGAGTTTGTCTTGGCAGCAAAGTTCTACAAAAAGAGAGCTTTGAATATGGAGGCGGTGGCTTGTACTTTTCGGCCTCTTTAGCGTACGAGGAGAGTTTCCATGCTACAAATGTTGGAAATAATCTTTTATTATTCAATTTTGATTTGGAGGTTGATGCTGAAAAGGTCCTTCTTGGTGAGCCATGGTCATATGATAGGCATTTAGTAATTTTCAACGTTTTGATGGTAGTAGGGCTCTGAAGGAAATTGAGTTCAAGTTCTGTTCCTTTTGGATTCAAATTCATGACATTCCATTGAAGTTCATGACAACGGAGACAGCAATGGAGATTGGTGAGACAATTGGGCCTGTTATTAAGCCACGAGAGGTTTCTGATTTAATGGGTGGAACTTTCCTGCGTGTCAGGGTAAAGATTGATACTACCAGCCCTCTCTGTCGTGGAAGGAGAGTAACCTTTGAGGAAGGGCTAGAATGATGGGTATCCTTTCAATATGAAAGGCTTCCCAACATTTGCTTCTGGTGTGGGCTGCTTTTGCATGACGAGAAGGAGTGCAAAATTTTGTTAAAGAGTAAAGGTACTCTTTCGATGGAACACCAACAGTTTGGGCACTAGATTAGAGCTTCTCCATTTGGCCCGGGTCGTTGACAGATTATTGAAGTGAAGGGTTTTGAATCCACTGTTTCATCAAACCTCTCTCAATGGCAGGTACAGCAAAGGGGGACTCGCAATAGAAGGGATGCTCATCTCGACCTCCATTACTAGCTTACAAAGTGGTGAGGGAAGGAGGAGGGGAGGACAACCAGTCGGAGTTGGAACCGGCGATGAAAGCAAGACAATCCCAAGGTGGTTCTATTTTGAATCCTTCCGTGATAAATGGATGTTCAAATGCAAGCAAAAATCCCACAAATTTCGAGGCTGTTGTTGAGGGTATTGATAAGGATCTCTCAGACACACAACCAATTTCAAATCCCATAGTTGCTGATATTATCCTCGAGATCATTGTTATTAAATCCGTTTCGTTCCGGCCGGAATGGCCGGAATATTTCGTACCGGGATGCAATCCGGAACGGTAATACCACCTGTTCCACCTCGGGCCCAATTCCGGCCAGTTTCGGGTCATTCCGGCCATTCCGGCCGGTTCCGGTCAATTTCGGCCGAAATGTAAATTTCGGCCGGTAGCAGTTTTTAGCAACAAAAAAAGAAAAAAAAAAAAAGAAAAGAAAAGAAAAGAAAAGCTTAAACTAAGAAACCCATTAGCACAACATGTTTCCATCTAGCACTAATTGCCTGAAGAAGTTCAAGTCAGATCTGCTACGAAACTACCAAATGTTTTGAAAAAAAAAAAAAAAAAAAACGAAGGAAGAAGAAGAGAACAGAAATTTAGAGCAGTTGTGGAGGAAGCTCAAATTTTAGCTGCGTTTGAAACTTTCTTCTTCAGTCCTGCACTTAAACTTTTGGTATGGGTCTCTGAAACTTTCCAAGAGCAAGAAGAACGTCTGCAAGTTTAACTGACGGAAATATGAAATAAAGAAGAAAGAGTGGTGGAGAAAGTGTCATTGCACGTGGGTGATGAGTGGGATTAGGTGAAAAGGTAAAATGGGACCTTCCTAGGAACTTCCTACATTATAATACTAACACATATATTTACAAAAATACCCTTATTTGAATTTTAAAATAATCAATCTAATCACTTTATTATTATAGTAATATTTTTTTAAAAAAATTATATTAAATTCATTAAATGATGATATTACATTTATAAAATTTGGCTTAAGAATGGTAATGAGTAATAACATTTTTTTATTAATTACTAATATATATATATATATATAAATGGTAATTCCGAAACGGTCTAAAACGGTACGCCGAAATAGGCCGGTACCGAAATATTCCGTTCCAATAGAAAAACCGAAACGGGCACCGAAACAGTATTCATAACATTGCTCGAGATTAGAGGGAGTAATTTGAAAAATAATGGATACGAGTCTCTAGTTGAAATCCTGGAGAGATTGGTGGGAAATTCAAAAGGGCAGATATCTCTAGATTCTAGTGGTCACGATATGGAGAGTGGGAAGGTGTGATTTTCGGTGGGATAGGCTGAAAATAAAGTGAAGAAGAAGGCGCGAAAATTGGGAAAGGAAAACTTTCAAAAGGGATGGCTGAAAAAGGTAAAATTGCTAATGAGCCCCTCTTTTAATAAGCAACAAAAAAGGCCAATAATTCAGGCTTACTAATAGGCCCAATAAAGAAGTGATGGTTGATGGTCCAGATGAAGTGGAAGGCCTAAAACGTAAAACCATTGAGGTGGGCTGTCATGGGGAGGAAAGTACAGATAAGGCAAAAAAAAAAAAAAAAAAAAATTGAAGGTTGATGAGGAAACAAAAAAGTTAATTGTTCTCTTTGCTACATACTTGGGATTGGCGGAGGTTGCTAAGCAACTCTGTCGGGTCCAATGGGTCTCTTAAACTAAAACTATTGAGGGCTTGGGAACTCTCAGACAGTTAACGCCTTAAAAAAGGTACTTAGGTTAGAAGATCCCATTATTGCTTTTTTGATGGAAACAAAGTTAGATGTAGATTGGATGACTATTGTATGTAATCAATGTGGTTTTAAACAGAGCTTTATTGTCCCTAGTGATGGTCTCAGTGGTGGTTTGGCTCTGTTTTGGAAGTGTGATGTTAGAATTGAGGTCCAAAAATCTTCCTTGTCTCATATTGATGCAGTTGAAGATGGTGGAGACAGATTTGGTCAGTGGCACTTGACTGATATCTACCGAAATCCGAATACGTCTTTGAGGGTTGACTTATGGAATTTACTGAAGGAGCTAAGTGGGGTTTCTCTATTACCGTGGCTAGTCATTGGAGACTTCAATGAGATTACATGTTCTATGGAGAATTAAGGGGGTGCTCCTAGGCCTAATTATTAGATGGCCCAGTTCACGAATGCTATTAATTTTTGCGGATCAAGAGAGGTGGGCTTTGTTAGGTCGAAATTCTCGTGGTTGTATTAGAAACGTGATAGAACCCAAATAAGAGAGAGATTAGATAGGGCTTTGGCTACTCAAGAATGGTTCGTTTTGTTTCCTGCGGCAAAATTGTTCCACAAATCCTCATTTGTATCCGATCATAGTCCTTTGCTATTATCCTTTCTACATAAACCAAAAAAAGAAGAAACAAGAGAAGCCTTTTCGGTTTGAATCCATGTGGCTGAATGATGCACGATGTGAGCAAGTAGTCTCAGAAGCGTGGAATGAGAGGCTGATCGCTAATTCCGATTTTTTGATTGTGAGGTGTCTGAAGAAGTGCAGATTGAAATTGGAAGCTAGGAATCAAAATGAATTTGGGCATGTGGGGAAGAAAATTTCTCAATTGCAGAAGCAATTGGAGTGGCTGGAGTTACAACCTTTAGCCTCAAACATAAATAGGAGTCTTAGAGAAACAAGGTTGGAGCTTAATTGTTGGCTAGACAAAGAGAATGCAATGTGGAAGCAGCGGTCTAGATTGAATTGGTTTCAGGCAGGAGATAGCAACATGAGATTTTTTCACACCAAAGCTTTATTTCGGTTTCAAAAGAACCTAATTGAGGTGTTTTTGATGCTAATGAGGTTTGGTAGGAAGATAGTTGGGAGGTTGAAAGGGTTTTTGTAGATTATTATTCAGATTTTTCACTTCCTCTAACCCATCTAATTTTTCTAAAATTGTGGATGCGGTCTAACCCAAAGTTTCTGAGGCAATGAATGCTCGGCTGATCAAGGAATTTCATGTAGATGAGGTACACAGAGCCCTGAAGCAAATGTATCCATTGAAAGCCCCAGAACCTAACGGTATGCCATCTCTATTCTTTCAACATTTTTGGCCTATGGTGGGTAGTACAGTCACAAAAGTAGTATTGGATTTCTTATATTTTGGTATTTTTACTCCGAAATTTAACGAAACTCATATTATTCTGATTTCAAAAAAAAAAAAAAAAAAAATCCTAAGAAAGTGACTGAATATATACCAATTAGTTTATGTAATGTGGTTTATAAATTGGCATAAAAACTTTGGAAAATAGGCTCAAGAAGATCCTGCCTTCTATCATTAATGATTCTCAAAGCGCTTTTGTGAATGGAAGGTTAATCACTGACAATGCATCACATTAATTAGAGAAAAGGAGGGGTCAAAAGTGAGATGGCTCTAAAGCTTGACATGAGTAAAGTTTACGATAGGGTGGAATGGACATGCCTTGACAGAATCATGGAGAAGTTGGGTTTTCATCCTAGGTGGAGAAGTCTAATGTTACAGTGCATCTCTACGGTCACCTATTCTATTAGAATCAATGGTAAGCCGAGTGGTCAATTTACTCCCTCCCGTGGGCTTCGTTAAGGTGACCCTCTTTCTCCTTATCTTTTCTTATTGTATGCTGAAGGTTTGTCGGCTTTGATTAAAAATGCTGTGTCTGTGGGAAGTATGGAAGGCATCTTTATATGTCAGGGTGGTCCTAGTATCTCTCACCTCTTTTTTGGAAAGCTTCCATTGAGGAATGAGACTCCTTACAACAGGTCTTGAATGTTTATGAACAATCATCTGGCCAGCAGCTAAATCGAGCTAAGACCTCACCTTTTTTTTTAGTCCCAATATAGCAGAAGAGATCCAATATGAGATAAAATCTAGATTTGGGGCACAGGTAATGAAACAGCATAAGAAATATTCGGGCCTCCTCTCACTAGTAGGGAGAAATAAAAAGAACTCTTTCAGAGAAATGAAGGAGAAGCTGGCTAAAAAGTTGGCTGGTTGAAAAGAAAAGCTGCTCTTTAAAGCTAGAAAGGAAGTATTGATAAAAGTGGTAGCACAAGCCATACCTACATATGTCATGACTTGCTTCAAAATTCCTGATTCTCTTTGTGATGAGATGACAAGCTTAATCAGGAATTTTTGGTGGGGTCAGTGCAAGGATGAGCGTAAAATGGCTTGGATTAGTTAGGAAAAACTTTGTGCTACGAAGGCTTATGGGGATATGGGGTTCAAACAACTTAAACAGTTCAACTTGGCATTGTTGGCTAAACAAGGGTGGAGGTTGCAATCGGGTCAAGATTCTCCATTGTATGGAGTTTTTAAGGCGAGATATTTCCAAAACTATGACTCTGTCCATGCTAGGATGGGGAGTAACCCTTCTTATGCTTGGAGAAGTATAATGGCTGCTCAGGAAGTTTTGAAGAAGGGTGCTAGATGACAGGTGGGGAATGGACGCTGTATTCAGATTAGGAATGACAAGTGGCTGCCAAAACTCTATCTACTTATAAGGTAATTTCTCCACCTTCTAGCTTAGCACCTAATGCCACGGTTGTTACACTTATAGATGCAGAGGAAGGGGCATGGAACAAAGAGTTAGTTCAACAATTATTTCTTCCCCATGAAGCTGAAGCGATACAAGGAGTTGCTCTGAGCTCCAAGCCTCCAGAGGACAGGCAGGTATGGGCTCCAACAGCGAATGGTATGTTCACTGTGAGAAGTGCATACAAGATTGCTATGGAGATGTATTTGGGTTCTGACTTAGGGGCAGTATCGGATGACAGCAACTTAAGGAAATTTTGGAAGTACATATGGCAGGTGAATGTTCCTCACAAAGTTCACCATTTTACTTGGAGTGCATGTAAAACCATTTTGCCCACAAAAGAGAATCTTGTGAGAAGGAAGGTTTTATTGGAGAGTTGCTGTGAGGAGTGCCAGGTAGAGGTGGAGTCATCAGGTCATCTGTTTTGGGACTGTCCAAGGGCTCGAGAGATCTGGTCTTTGTCAAATGTACTCCCTGTGAAGAATGATTTCCATTTAATCTCTTTTATGGACTTCCTTTGGCATGCGGTTATGGTGGCTAAATGGGATCAAGAGGTAGTAAAATAGATAATTGTGATTTCATGGGGTATGTGGACAAATAGAAACGAGGTCAGGAATGGTAGGGTGAAGAAGAATGGGTAGTCAGGAATCAATGGGGCTCTAGATTACCTGGGTGAGTATCAGTCTAGTGTTGCAGTCACGGTTTTGCAGAAAGACAAGTTTACTGTAGCTTGGATTCCTTCTCAACCCCCCCCCCCCCTTCCCCCCCCAACTCGTATAAAATAAATGTGGATGGTGTCCTTTTTGCAGCTCATAAATCAGCTGGGGTGGGTGTTCTCATACGCGATGAAGGTGGAAGATTGGTTGGGGCTTGCAGTAAGAAGCTATTGGCTCCCCTTGGTGCTGTTGAGGCCGAAGCTAAAGCCATAGAGATTGGACTACGGTTTGCAAAAGATCTACTTATCCTGGATTTTGTTCTTGAATTTGATTTACTGATCTTGGTTAATGCACTAAAGGAAGTATCGCCTCCCCTTACTGCTGTTGCTGCGTTGGTGTATAGCTCCTTTGCTATATCACATGAGTTTCGCTGTGTTGAGGTATCTCATGTAGGTAGGCAGGGCAATAGGCCTGCACACATTCTAGCAAAACATACCCTTGGCATTGAAGATTTCTCAGTATGGATTGAAGAGACTTCTTGCTTTGTTGAACAAATTCTTCTTCATGATGTAATTATTGCTTCACGTTAGGAATAAAGTTTGCAATTTCCCATTAAAAAAAAAAAAATCCAACAAACGTAGACTAATTAAAATCATCTAAAGTAGCGTTTTCCTTCACAATTTGAAAAACGTATTCTTAAAAAAGTAAAAAAGAAAAAAAATCAAATAAGAAACTAAGAAAATCCCTTCAGTATCAGAAACTTTCTCCTATGCACATTGAGCCACCTTTGATTATTCTTTTGCAATTCACAATGACCCACCTTCAAATCCCTCTATTACTTATTAGGAGCCTTGATGTGAAGAACCCTAAGGAATGCTTCCAGAGAAAGAAGCGGCCCAAGTGGCGGCTCTGAGCAATAATCTTCACCCAAAAAGCTCATTTCTCAACCTTTTTAGTGTACGAAGAATGATCAACAATATTGTTCCGGACTTTGCTGTACATGCGCATGGAGAAGGCATATTATCCAAAAAAGTAGAATCAAGAATTACTGTATATATAATCTTCTTGATGATAAAAGTAAAAGAGACCCTGCGATGTTAGAAAGATAAAGTTTGAAGATAGACCTCCTGGTTTTATATATATCAAGGCTTTCAGTCTCCATCTGAATTTTGTAGAAAGTTAAAGACTTAAAGTTTCTAAGTTGGTTTGTACAAAGCTGAATTTTGTAGAAAGTTAAAGTTTCTATGTGGGTTTGTACAAGGCGTGTTTGATTTTCAAAACATTTTCAATTCTTTTATTTTTCTGTTGTTCTTTTAATTTATGGATATCAACAAAATTAAAAAAATGTTTTCTGCCTAGATTTTATTTATTATTAAATTCACACCAGTAATAGATTTAGGCTGAAATTAAAAGTTATATATATATATATATATATATTTATATATCATATTATATATAATAAAAGTAGAGCTTAGAAGCTATGATTGCGCCATATGGCTTCACCAAATTGCAGAAATTTTATTAAATTTTTAGATTTTTAAAAAACTAAAAAGGAATAATATACTACTAGGACTCTAATTCATGTCTAAAAAAAAAAAAACTGCAAATTAATATTAGATTAATCAGGACTCTAATTCATTCTTGGTAGTTTAATTAGCTTTAGACTTTTTGTTCATATAAAATTCTTCAATGTGGAGTGTGTGTATATATATATATATATATCAAATAATTTATAATTAATACCCATCATATGGTTCTTTTGCATTATTCTTCTTTTCTTCTACCTACAACTTCTACTATTCTCTTCTTTTACCTACAACCTTACAAGTACGTATTTCTCTACTCTACTTTTTTTTTTTCCCATCAAATTAATATATTTTGTGTATTTGTTTATGTTGATTTCCTTAAATTTAATCCAATTTAGAGAATTGTTATGGATTGTTAAGTTGAATTGTTTTGTGGGTATAGATGTTGAATGTTTTTTAATTGTTTAGCGCCACGTGGCTTCACCAAATTGCAGAAATTTTATTAAATTTTTAGATTTTTAAAAAACTAAAAAGGAATAATATACTACTAGGACTTTAATTCATATCTAAAAAAAAAACTGCAGATTAATATTAGATTAATCAGGACTCTAATTCATTCGTGGTAGTTTAATTAGTTTTAGACTTTCTGTTCATATGAAATTCTTCAATGTGGAGTGTGTGTGTGTATATATATATATATATATATATATATATCAAATAATTTATAATTAATACCCATCATACGGTTCTTTTGCATTATTCTTCTTTTCTTCTACCTACAACCTCTACTATTCTCTTCTTTTACCTACAACCTTACAAGTACGTATTTCTCTACTCTACTTTTTTTTTTTTTTTCATAAAATTAATATATTTTGTGTATTTGTTTATGTTGATTTCCTTAAATTTAATCCAATTTAGAGAATTGTTATGGATTGTTAAGTTGAATTGTTTTGTGGGTATAGATGTTGAATGTTTTTTAATTGTTTATATTTATATTTATGTTTTTTTAATATACTTATTTTTAATTGCTACTCGATTTTTTATAAGAACTTCTTCAAATAATGTTAAATTAAAAGTATAAAAACTAAAATAAAGATTTTAAAATATAAAGACGATTTTGAAATAAAGATTAAAGATTTAAAACTAAATATGCTATTTAACTCCTTTTTTATGTGGCCTCATGCTTGCTCACGTTGATCAGTGTGAGACAGTGAGACAGGCTTGCTCACGTAGAATTTATATTTTAATATTTTTTTACTTAATTTATTAATCTATTTTTTTAACAAATACTTCTTATAAGATTAGACTTCTATAGCTCTATGAACCCAAACGCTATATATAAGGTTCCTAATAGATATATACTTATTTTAAAATTAAAAATGATGGCAATCTTATTAAGCTACGGAAAAAACAGTGAGACATGATATATATATATATATATATCATATTATATTATATATAATAAAAGTTGGGCTTAGACGCTGTGGTTCTACTATGTGGCTTCACCAAATTGCAGAAATTTTATTAAATTTTTAGATTTTTTAAAAACTAAAAAAGAATAGTATACTTCCAAAATTCTAATTCATTTTTATCATTAAGTAGTTTATCTCTAAAAAAAAAAAAAATTTGCTTTTTGGCCTATATATAAAATAAAATAAAACCTCACACTACACCTATTAGTTGGTTTTTTTTTTTTTTTTTTTAATAGGTTCAACGTAAGAGTTCTTTTTTTCTAATCTTTTACCTAAAACAAAAACAAAAATGTAGGAGTTCTTCTTTGTTCAACTTGGAGACCTTTTTTTTAATTTGGTTTATTATTTGGTTTTTTTTTAACAGGTTTAACATAGGAATTCTTTTTTCTAATCTTTTGCTAACAAAAAAACAAAAAAACGTAGGAGTTCTTTTGGTGGACTATTTGAACCAATAGGATTATTATGCATCGATGATAAAGAAGAATAGAGAAAGAGGTAGAGGTATAATAAAAGTTGGGCTTAGATGTCGTGGTTACGCCATGTGGCTTCATCAAATTGTAGAAATTTTATTAAATTTTTAGATTTTTAAAAAACTAAAAAGGAATAGTATATGTAGGGGCAAAAGGCCCAACATCAGATCCTGGGCCGTGGGTCCGTCCGAGGAGACCTAAACGTCTGAAGACTACACCTCATGAAGCATTTGCCCGGCTTGATCCAATGCTGAAGTGCGAATCTCGTGGGAGAGAGCCTTGTCCGAGGAGACCTTCTGCTCGGACTATTAAAAAGGTGTCCCAGATCAGTGCACCAACCTCAATCTTATCTCTCCTAGAGAATCCCCCGATTTGTGTTGACCGTAAGGACAGATGGCGAAAATCAGCTATTAAGCAAAAAGGCTGCTGCCACCGCATTTATGACCCTGCAGCTAACATCATAGCCGCATTAATGAGAAAAGACTCCTGAACAGTGACCCCCTCCTTTACAGTTGCCCCCGGAAGGGATAAGGATGAAGAAAAGCCCATGCGATGGGAGAGGGCATATAAATAGAAGAAAGGAGAACAAAGTGAGGGGGGAGAAAAGAAAAAGGAAGGCAACAGAGAGAAAGAAAAAAACAAAGAAAAGAGAAAAGCCCAAATCATATTTGTATAAACACACTCCTCGGACAGTGCCGAAGAGAATATTGTAACCCTTGATCATATCATCAATATACATCTGGTCATTACCATACTTGGGCCTTCAACCCATACGAGTCTACTCCAGTGATCTTTAATCCACTCTCTTGACAAATTCATTGTTAGGATATTAAATACAGTCTGGGCCTCCAGCTCTCTTGTTAACAGGCCCAATCGCGCAATTTGTGTCCTTACAGTATACTATCAGGACTCTAATTCATTTTTATTATTAAGTAGTTTATCTCTTTAAAAAAAATATAGAAATAAAAATTTTCTTTTGGTTTTTTTTTTTAATAGGTTCAACGTAAGAGTTCTTTTTTTATAATCTTTTACTTAAAACAAAAACAAAACTGTAGGAGTTCTTCTTTGTTCAACTTGGAGACATTTTTTAATAAATTATTATTAGATTAATCAGGACTCTAATTCATTCTTATCTCTAATTTATTGTTATCATAAAGTAAGTGCATCTCTAAAAAAAATGAAATAAAAAATTGCAGATTAATATTAGATTAATTAGGATTCTAATTCATTCATATCTCAAATTCAAAACATCAGGACTCTAATTCATTCTTATATCTGATTCATTGTTATCATAAAGTAAGTGTATCTCTAAAAAAAAAAAAAAAACATACTGCTTCCCGTAAGGTTTTTTTTTTTTTTTTTTTTTTTTGTGTATTAACTTTAACGTAAACCAAAAAAAAAAAAAAAAATCTTATAATAATCTAGCTAATAACGTTAATGTAGGGACAAAATTTCGTGTTTCCTGCCCAAAGATGGATAGATTAGCCCAAAAGAGCCCCTAAGCAATAAATTTGTAGAGAGTAGGTTGAGAAGGACTGGACTAGGAATGATTTAGATCTTCAACTGGTTGGGACTAGCTCCTCCACCAAGATGAAATTCTGTTTTACACTTAAGATCTTATTTTAATTCTACGTCCAAGGCTCTCTCTCTCTCTTTCTTTCTTTCTTTTTCTCCGCCAAAGCCCAAATCCCGATTCTTCCTTTTTTCTCCCCTTTTATACTTCCTCCCCTCCTTTCTTAGCCATCCACGTGTGGATTTTTTCCTTCCTCTTTGGACACTTGTCCCCCCAGCTTTTTCTAGAACTTGCTTCGTAGAAACGATGGGACTCTTTGCTACTGTTCAGATGTCCTCTCCACATAAATGCGGCCAGAAGGTTAGCTGTGGAGCATTCAATGCGGGGTTGGCAGCCTTCCTCCTTGATATTTTGGGATATTTTCTGGGTGTGTGGATTTACTACGTTCGATAAAACCAGTAGAGACTTCTGGGGTACTTTTCTAACCGACCGGTTTCCAAGGTTTATTCCTGCCTCGACCGTCCGAGGTGTTAATATTCTCGGACAGGTGGTCGTTCTCCCCCAAGTCTTGTTCAGATTCCCCTCCGTTTATCTCGGTCGTTATAGATTAGACTAAGTAGTCCTCGGCTGGGCCAGGGTCCTTGGCGTGCAATTTGGGTCCAACATACGGGCCTATGATTCTCGTTATTTAGGCTCCACGCACAGGCCCATCATTTCTGTTGATATTTTTGCCCCTACAATAGCCCCTCGAGATGCTTCTTTATGGGCTCTCGAACAGAAAGGAGGATCTCGATATCTTGTTGCTTGCGTATACTAACTTCCGGACTGCTTTGGTTAGTAGAGATGCCCTTTTGACTTCTAAGGGCGCGGTTCTGATGGTGCGGTGCTCGAGGCGCTCCTTCATTAAATATTTGCTGCTCCATGTTCCCCACGTTCAACGGTGCGATACAAATTGAACGGCCTGGATTTCAACCAAGATATGGGTGGGATTTTTACCGCTTCAGATGGTCTTTTTGATATAAATATTCTTCCATTCGATCTCTTTTCCCTTTACCTTTGCAGTCGCTTAACTCCAGAGCATATTCATTGTATCCTGTCAGCCGTTTCGTTACCCGTGTCACTCCTAAACACCAAAGCCTGTTCGAGGAGATTTCCTTAGATTTCTGTAAGTCTTCACATCCTTATCCTTTCTCTTTTTATATTCTAGTATATATTTTCATCGGTTTTCCGTGCCCTTTTTCATCTCGTCTTCTTCTCCCCACCTTGAATATTCTGAATTTTGTCAGTATTCTTCGGGGATGGGTAGATTCAAGGAGTTAGTAGATTCTGAAGAGGGGATTGCGAGGTTTAAGAGTGATTATAAGATTCCTGTCGGAGTAGACATTAGGTATTGTGAGGAGGGTGATTGGCATACACAGAGGCGAGAGGGAGAAGTTGTGATCCCTATGATCGCATTCATAGAAGGAGGGATGAAGATCCCTATGGATGAGGTTATGAGAAATTACCTTAGTGCTCATAGGTTGGCACCTACCCAGTGTGTTCCTAACATATTTAGAATCCTGGGTTGTGTAGATGCTTTAAACGAAAAGTTAGGTTTGGGATTGACACATCACGATGTCAACTGGGTTTATAACCTCCACCACCTTAGGGGTCAGGGGTATTATTTAAAGTCGCGACACCCCGAAGTCAGGTTAATCCAATGTTTACCTGAATCCAACAAGGGCCTAAATAAGGATTTTCTGATCGTTTCGGGCGATTGGCATGACGGCTTGCATTGCCCAACTAGGGAGGGGGAACCAGGTGGAGTTTTAGTATAAGAAGCTTTGTTTTGATTATCTGTTTAGTAGCGTCGAGTTTGATTTTAACTCTCCCTCTTGTTTTGCAGATAAGCACGCTGCTGTACCCCAGCTCGGACTAGTGAACCAGGAGAGTTTGGATAAGATTCTCAAGGCCGAGGTGTTTCAGCATTCAGACGGCCAACTCAGAGCGGCGCACATAATACTGGGCTACAAACCCATCTCGTCCAGTTTCAAGCACTGAAGTGCGTTATACGAGCCAAAGATCCTCGCCTACATAGGATCAGTGTAGCGGCGCCTGGATTCCTCCTTCCCGAGGGTGCTTCTATCCCGGCAGGCGAGCTACCCACATTTCCAATACTTGACGGGGTGCCCATAACTGTTCCGTCTCGTCCTCAAATCAAGGAGGAGGAGGAAAAAGAAGAGGGTGAGAAGGAAAAAGTGTTGGTCGAGGTATCAGATTCTGACGAGCTCTTCGAGGTTTTCAATCAACCTTCATCTCCAGAGATAACCCTTTCTGAGGAGATGGGAGTCCAGAGGAAGCCCAGGTCGTCTCTGCAAGAGTTGTTGGAATCTCAGCCGGGGAAAGAGGTTCCGAGCAAGTCTGCACCAGCCAAACCTACGGCTCCACTTCCCATCCCACCACCTCGGGTTGATCCTCCCGAGCACAAACGAAAAAGGGAGGACAAGGGGAAGGAGGTCGTGGAAGCGGGGAAACAGTAACCTCCCCAAGAAGTTGACAACGCTAGAGGAGGGAAGTATCCCCGGCACCAACAAACGAGGTCGACCCAAGAGATGGAGAGGCGAGGCGACCGCAGATCCGCAGCGCCGATCTGGGCCCCACGCTTGGAGTTGGATGGGGCTCTTCTGACCGAGGACGCCTCTATCCGGGACTCTTAGGACGGGAAGGCCGGATACGTGACGGATGCAGTGGAGAAGTCCTTGCTTCTCCCCAAGGACATGGTCGACCTCAGAATGATGAGGCAGCATGAGGTGTTCGTAGGCCTCAAGAGGGACCTGGCGATGGTGAGTTATGCATTTTCTTATACTTGCTACATATTTGTCTATCTTTCTTACTTACTCAATCTATCATGTTTTTGAACATCTATACTTGCACATGTTTGTACAGGCAGTTCAAGCCGCCTTCTGTGCAGAAGAAATAGTGGGGCTCGCTCATCGCCGGGCCAAAGAGGAGGAGGCGAGGAGGATCTCCGCTGTGGAGGCCTTTCGGGTGGCCGAGAAGAGCCTCCAAGAGTTGAGAATTAAACTGGCCGAGGAGGAAAGAGGGAGGAGGAGTGCCGTGGCCGCTCTAGACAATGCTGAGAGGCAGGCCGAGAGCCAAAGAGTACTTCTCCGAGGCGCCGAGGATCAGCTGGCCTCTTCCAAGCAACAAGTCATCGTACTTCAGAAGAAATTGGAAGAGGTCCAGAGGGCCAAGGAGCTGGCCGAGAAGACAAAAGATGAAGTGATGAAGGCAAAGGAGGATGTTGAAAAAGAGAAAGATGAGGCCGAGCAGAGGGGATACGACATCGGAGTGGCTGAGACCGAGGATGCCCTTAGGGCGGAGGTCTCGGGGGTATGTAGAAAGTACTGCTCCGAAGTATGGATCGAAGCCCCCAACCAAGCCGGGGTTGAGGCTTCATCCATGCTGAGGAAAGTAGAAAACATCTACTATCCCCCAGCCATCCGAGTCGATTCCCCTGTTGGTCGTCCAACAGGTCCTCCGCCCGACGTGACCGAGCAGTTGAGAGATGGTTCGGATGCGGCTTCTCTTCCACTCGCCGCTCCCGAGGTCCAAGTTAAGGAGGCTGAAGTGTGCAAGGAGGCTGTTCCTGATGCCACTCAACCGCCTGTTACCGTCGAGGAGCCTGCCGAGAAGAAAGAGGCACCCAGGATGGAGATCGTGCTCGCCAGTCTCCCCATTCCTCCTCCGGGTGACCCTAAAGGGTCAGATCCGAGCGTTCCCGCGGTTGCCACAGAGCAGACCAAAGCTCCCCCAGCCGGGAAGATAGTGTTAAAGAAGAAGTAGACCCTTGTGGGATTTTGCGATGTAATCCTTCCTTTTAGTATTTGTTGCTTCTGTTTCTTTTTCTTTTTTTTTGTACTTTCACTATCTTGTTTCCAGTTTACATTAATGAAAGGTGCAAGTAGATTTCCAGATTTCGTTGTGTTGCACAAGTACGATGATGTACTTATTTGATGTGTGTTACCCATTATCATTGTTGTTTACTACTATCGTTGTTGATTAGATTTATTTTTGCCTTTACATACGGTTCTTCTAAAGACGGACTAAAGATCATATGCTTCATCACGATAAGCTGTTGACCCCATTAACTATGTGAGCACTACGAATGGGATGAGTTATGTCAACACGTTTACAGGTATCCCAAGCGGTTTTTATGAGTTCATGTTGAGACAGAAGATAGCCCTTTGTGTTGAGGTAGACACTTATGAGTGCTTAGGCATCTCGGGAGCGTGTCAGACTAGAGTTTTGCCTTAACACTTAGTTCGAGTTAGCAACTTAGGAGCCGAGCAAAGGTTTTAGAATTATTGTGTGCCCAGAAGGATTATATGTTGCACTAAAGGAAATTTTTCCCTTCCCCCTTCTTCCTTAACCGAGGGGGGTGGATGATCCGAGATGTCGGGGGTAGCTCGGACCTGTTTAATACCTAGGAAAGTATCGGGTAGTATTAATTTAATTTTTAGACAGATGGTCCGAGGAGCCAGGCATAGCTTGGATCAGTTTAATACTTAAGAAAAAATGAATAACAGTATTAATTTCTTCAAGGCAGGTGGTCCGAGGAACCAGGCATAGCTTGAATCAGTTTAATACTCAGAAAATAAATGAATCGTATTAATTTTTCCAAGGCAGATGGTCCGAGGAGCCAGGCATAGCTTGGATCAGTTTAATACTTAAGAAAAATGAATAATAAGTATTAATTTCTTCAAGGCAGGTGGTCCGAGGAACCAGGCATAGCTTGAATCAGTTTAATACTCAGAAAAGAAATGAATCGTATTAATTTTTCCAAGGCAGATGGTCCGAGGAGCCAGGCATAGCTTGGATCAGTTTAATACTTAAGAAAAAATGAATAACAGTATTAATTTCTTCAAGGCAGGTGGTCCGAGGAACCAGGCATAGCTTGAATTAGTTTAATACTCAGAAAAGAAATGAATCGTATTAATTTTTCCAAGGCAGATGGTCCGAGGAGCCAGGCATAGCTTGGATCAGTTTAATACTTAAGAAAAAATGAATAACAATATTAATTTCTTCAAGGCAGGTGGTCCGAGGGACCAGGCATAGCTTGAATCAGTTTAATACTCAGAAAAGAAATGAATCGTATTAATTTTTCCAAGGCAGATGGTCTAAGGAGCCAGGTATAGCTTGGATCAGTTTAATACTTAAGAAAAAATGAATAACAGTATTAATTTCTTCAAGGCAGGTGGTCCGAGGAACCAGGCATAGCTTGAATCAGTTTAATACTCAGAAAAGAAATGAATCGTATTAATTTTTCCAAGGCAGATGGTCCGAGGAGCCAGGCATAGCTTGGATCAGTTTAATACTTAAGAAAAAATGAATAACAGTATTAATTTCTTCAAGGCAGGTGGTCCGAGGAACCAGGCATAGCTTGAATCAGTTTAATACTTAAGCACGTGATAAGCATAACCGAGAATCATACAAGATCATACAATATATAATTGAGTCAGAAAAAGACAAAGGGCACTTTTATTAATAGTAGTACCTTTTCAGGTTGTTTACATTCCAGGGATGCAACACTGTTCTGTTTTCTAAATCCTGCAGGTAGTACGCTCCTATCCCGGCTACGGACGTGATTTGGTACGGCCCTTCCCAGTTTGGTTCCAGTTTTCCCCAGGAGGGGTTCTTTGCCGAGCCGACAACTTTCCTCAATACCAGATCCCCTGCCGCTAAAGGCATTGACTTTACATTTGCATCGTATCCTCGCTTGAGCCTATGCTGGTAAGAGGCCAACCGAACCATGGCACATTCTCTTCTCTCCTCAATCAGGTCTAGATTTTTCTCAAGTAGATTGTCGTTGCTATCCGGAGTGAAGGAGCTAGTCCTTAGTGTAGGGAAGTCCGTCTCCAATGGAATAACTGCCTCGGCTCCATAAGTCAATGAAAAAGGGGTTTCGCCCGTAGACTTCCGAGAAGTGGTCCTGTAAGTCCACAGTACGTGTGGTAATTCTTCGACCCATTTGGCCTTGGAGTCGTCCAGCCTCTTCTTTAGTCCGTTTAAAATGACCTTGTTTGTGGCTTCAGCTTGTCCATTCCCTTGAGGGTAGGCTGGGGTGGAGTACCGATTCGTTATTCCTAGTTTGCAGCAGTATCTTCGGAAAGACTTGCTGTCGAACTGGAGTCCGTTGTCGGAGATGAGTGTGTGCGGGACTCCGAACCGGGTAATGATATTCTTCCAAATGAACCTCTTCATGTCGGCATCGCGGATATTGGCCAACGGCTCTGCTTCGACCCATTTAGTGAAGTAATCTGTGCCGACCACTAGGTATTTTTTATTTCCTGCTGCCCTGGGAAAAGGTCCAACAATATCCAAACCCCATTGGGCAAAGGGCTATGGACTGGACAAAGGATTAAGCTCTCCTCCCGGCTGATGTATGCTCGGGGAGAACCTCTGGCATTGGTCGCACTTCCTCACATATTCCTGAGCTTCCCTATGCATGTTGGGCCACCAATACCCCTGCGTGAGGGCTCGATGAGATAGAGATCTACCCCCCGTGTGGCTCCCACAGATTCCCTCGTGGAGTTTCTCCAGGAGAACCTCAACGGCCTCGGGATGTACACACAATAAGTATGGTCCAGAGAAGGACCTTTTGTAGAGTTTGAGATCCTCGGACAGCCAGAACTGAGGTGCCTTTCTCCGTATCTTGTCAGCCTCTGACTTCGTTTAAGGTAATAGGTCGTCTTTGAGAAAATGCACAATGGGATCTATCCAACATGGAGCCGCTTTTGCCTGGTGAATGGCTGACACCTCCTTCCCCAACCGACGGGGTTGTAAGAGATCCTCCACAAGAATCACCCTCGGCAAGTCCTGCGCCGAGGATGTTGCCAACGTCGCAAGGGAATCAGCATGTGCGTTTCTGCTTCTAGGGATCTGCATCAAGTTGAAAGACTTGAAACCAGATTGTGAGTGTTTAACCTGGTTAAGGTATTCTTGCATTCTTGGGTCCCTGGCTTCTAGTTCTCCTCGGACTTGGCCTACCACCAATCTGGAGTCCGAGAATATGTTTACATCTTTTCCTCCCATCCGCTGGATCATGGCCATCCCGACTAACAGGGCCTCATACTCTGTCTCGTTGTTCGTGGCCGAGAAACCAAGTCTTAACGACTTTTCAATCGTGATATTCTCGGGCGAGACTAGAACCAGCCCCACTCCGGATCCCTTGTGATTCGATGCGCCATTAACATATAGCCTCCATGGTGATACCCGTTCTATGGAGGTCACTCCAACTGAATTTTCATCCATGCGATGTTTATTTTCATCATCTTCCAACGGGGTTTCAGCAAACTCAGCCAGAAGGTCGGCGATGACCTGGCCCTTCACGGAAGTGCGGGGCATGTACTTGATGTCATAGGCCCCCAGCTTAGTCCCCCACTTCGCAATTCTTCCTGTATAATCAGCGCTTCGAAGTAAGGCCTTGAGCGGCAATTGGGTCAGGACAACAACCGTATGCGCCTGAAAGTAATGCGGCAGTTTGCGTGTGGCATGCACCACGGCCAGGACGGCCTTCTCCAACGGCAAGTATCTGACCTCGGCCTCGTGGAGAGACTTACTAATATAATACACGGGTCTCTGTACCCCATTGTCAACCCTTAGTAACACCAAGCTTACCGCATAAACGGTCACCGCGATGTAAGCAAATAAGACCTCATCCATGTCCGGTCTGGACATTATCGGTGGCCGAGACAGATAGTCTTTTAATTGCTGGAAGGCTAAAGCACATTCCTCGGTCCACTCAAAGTCCTTCCACTTATTCAAAAGAAGATAAAAGGGTCTGCACCTGTCTACGGACCGGGCTATAAAGCGATTAAGAGCAGCGATCATTCCGGTCAGCCTCTGCACCTCTTTGGGGTTCCGAGGTGGTTGTAAGATATTAATGGCCTGGATCTGGTTTGGGTTCACTTCAATTCCGCGGTGAGTGACCATGTAGCCTAGGAACTTCCCCGAACCTACCCCGAAAGAACATTTAGAGGCATTGAGCCGCAATCTGTGCCCTCTCAGGATTTCAAAAATGCATTCGAGGTCAGCGATGTGGTCGGACTCTTGTCTGCTCTTGACCACCATATCATCGATGTAGATCTTGATATTTTTGCCCAGCTGAGGCTCGAACATTTTGGTCATCATCCTCTGATACGTGGACCCCGCATTTTTGAGTCCGAATGGCATCACTTTGTAATGATAGTTGCCAATCGGAGTGACAAAAGCCGTCTTCTCCTGGTCTTCCCCGGCTAGGGGTATCTGGTGATATCCTTGGAAGGCATCCAAGAAACTCATCCGGGGATGTCCCACGGTTGCGTCTACAAGTTGATCAATTCCAGGCATGGGAAAGGGATCCTTTGGACAGGCTTTGTTTAGATCCGAGTAATCCTCGCAAACCCGCCATTTGCCATTCTTTTTCTTCACCACTACGGTGTTAGCTAGCCAGTCGGGGTAGAACACTTCTTTGATAGCCCCAGCCTGTTTAAGCTTATCCACCTCCTCTCTAACAGCATCAGAATGTTCCCTCGAGGAGTGCCGAGGAGGTTGTTTTTTAGGAAGAGCAGACGGACTTACGTTCAGACGGTGGCAAATGAAATTCGGATCCACCCCCGGGGCCTCATAAGCATTCCAAGCAAATACATCGATATTGCGCCTTAGGAAATGCAATAGCTCTTCCCTTTCTTGAATAGGCAGTTGGGCGCCGATTTGAAAAAATTTCTCTGAGTCTCCATCAATAAGAACTTTCACCAGATCCTCGCACTTCGCCCCTTCGGCCCCTACGTCGGATATTGGGGCCGTTGGCTTTAATTGCTAGGGATCCTCGCTGGCCAGGTCCGAGGACCCTGATTCTGGTTGGTGCATAATGGCCGCCACTAGACACTGCCTGGCCACGGCCTGACTCCCAAGCAACTCCTCAACTTGGTCCCTGGATGGGTATTTGATTTTGAGGTGAAGGGTGGATGAAACTGCCCCGAGGGCGTGAAGCCAAGGTCGCGCCATGATAGCTGTATATGGGGAGAAGGCATCCACCACGATAAAGTCTACCTCCACTACCTCCGAGCCAGCCTGAACAGGCAATCTGATCTGTCCCCTCGGAACAACCACTCTCCCATCAAAACCGACCAAAGGTGAGTCATAGCTGGTCAAATCCTCCGGCTTGAGATTGAGGCCCCTATACAGGTCTGGGTACATAATTTCAGCCCCACTGCCTTGATCAACCAGTACTCTTTTCACATCATAACCCCCTATCCTAAGAGTTATCACCAGTGCATCATCGTGGGGCTGTATGGTCCCAGCCTTGTCCTCGTCCGAGAAGCTCAGCATTGGTTGGGGACTCAATCTGGCCCTCTTTGGCTCTTTCCCGGGATCCCCAGGATACGCTCCAGCCACCGTCATTACCCTGGAGGGGTACGACCTCGTCCTGCCTGGTGCGGCGAGGATGACGTTGATTGTTCCCAAGGGGGGTCTAGAGGAATTATTGCCTGGACCCCCTGCGCCGGTCTGGCCTCCCTGTCCGTTAGGCTGAGATAAGAATTGTTTCAACCTGCCCTCCCGGATCAGTTGCTGCAAATGGCTCCATAGAGTCCTGCAGTCCTCAGTCGTATGTCCGGGTTCTCTATGATACTGACAATGCAGGCTCTGGTTACGTTTCGAGATGTCTCCGCTCATCTTGTTTGGCCATCTGAAGTATGGCTCGTTCTTAATCTTCTCTAAGACCTGGTGCACTGGTTCTCGGAACACAGTGTTAACAGTTTGGGTGGCTCTCGACCCAACTTCCCCTCCAAATTCTCGCCGAGGTCGGTTATTGTCGTAACGATCCGACTTGAAATCCCTTCTCTCCTGAGGGATAACCTTGCCCTTCCCTTTCTCCTGCAGCTGATCTTCCTCGACCCTCTTATATTTGTCAATGCGATCCATGAGCTGGCGAACACTGACCACTGGCTTTCCAGTCAGGGACCTCCGTAAACCGTGGTCGGCTGGCAGACCGACCTTAAAGGTTCTCACGGCCACATCATCGAAGTCACCCTCAATCTCGTTGAACATCTCCCAGTATCGGTCCGAATATGTTTTTAGGGTTTCTCCCTCCCTCATGGATAAAGACAGCAGAGAATCCAGAGGCCGAGGAACCCTACTGTTCGTGATGAAGCGGGAGCCAAAAGCTTGAGTGAGCTCTTGGAAAGAGTTGATGGAACCCGTTCTGAGGCCGTCAAACCATCTCATCGCCACAGGACCCAAACTGGATGGGAATACCTTGCACATTAAGGTCTCGTTATGAGAGTACACCGCCATCTTCTGATTAAAATAGCTAACATGCTCAACTGGATCAGTACGGCCGTTGTAGAGGGTGAACGTTGGTTGGGTGAACCGTTTGGGGAGTCGCCCTGCATCAACCCGGCGTGTAAAGGGTGATTTGGATATCCGATCGAGGGCCTTGCTCATGGCGTCGTTTCCCAATCCCCTAGAAGACGCGCCTTCCCCCCTGCGTTCTCAGCGATCATCTTCCTCATACGAAAAGGTCTCGCTCGGGGGCGTACGTGACCTGTGCCTGTAGTTGTCATCTCCCTCCCCATCGGAGGAAGGATCAGAACCTGAAGGACTCCTCCTCCTTCGCTCCCGTCGCAACTTCCTCTTCAAGTGATCAATCTCCTTCTGCATGGCTTTAGCACGGTTGTCCTGCGAGACATGGCTATCGCCCCCAGACTGACCCTCGCCAGCACAGGTGGTATGCACGCTTCCTTCCTGGCCTTCCTAGAAGTGTTCTTCCCTTTGAGATCCCAAAGATTCTTGATGGTGTGGACCTGAGCCAGCCATGTTAAAGAGCCTAACTATTCTAGACAACTAGTCCTCCCCACAGACGGCGCCAATTGTAGGGACACAATTTCGTGTTTCCTGCCCAAAGATGGATAGATTAGCTCAAAAGAGCCCCTAAGCAATGAATTTGTAGAGAGTAGGTTGAGAAGGACTGGACTAGGAATGATTTAGATCTTCAACTGGTTGGGACTAGCTCCTCCACCAAGATGAAATTCTGTTTTACACTTAAGATCTTATTTTAATTCTACGTCCGAGGCTCTCTCTCTTTCTTTCTTTCTTTCTTTTTCTCCACCAAAGCCCAGATCCCGATTCTTCCTTTTTTCTCCCCTTTTATACTTCCTCCCCTCCTTTCTTAGCCATCCACGTGTGGATTTTTTCCTTCCTCTTTGGACACTTGTCCCCCCAGCTTTTTCCAGAACTTGCTTCGTAGAAACGATGGGACTCTTTGCTACTGTTCAGATGTCCTCTCCACATAAATGCGGCCAGAAAGTTAGCTGTGGAGCATTCAATGCGGAGTTGGCAGCCTTCCTCCTTGATATTTTGGGATATTTTCTGGGTGTGTGGATTTACTACGTTCGATAAAACCAGTAGAGACTTCTGGGGTACTTTTCTAACCGACCGGTTTCCAAGGTTTATTCCTGCCTCGACCGTCCGAGGTGTTAATATTCTCGGACAGGTGGTCGTTCTCCCCCAAGTCTTGTTCAGATTCCCCTCCATTTATCTCGGTCGTTATAGATTAGACTAAGTAGTCCTCGGCTGGGCCAGGGTCCTCGGCGTGCAATTTGGGTCCAACATACGGGCCTATGATTCTCGTTATTTGGGCTCCACGCACAGGCCCATCATTTCTGTTGATATTTTTGCCCCCACAGTTAACTATTTTTTTTGGATAAAGTATTTAAAAAAAAAAACTTATATGTAATTAACCTAAACTTCTTGCTTAGGTAACTTCAAGGAGTTTAGAGTATTTGATTTTTACTTGGACTCCTTTTCTAGGTGGAGTAAGTATATATATACACCGTTAGTTGATATAGTTTTTTATTCTCCAAATTATTGTACAGTTTTTTTATTTAGGCTTCCATTTTTCTACCTACAATCATGTAGGTATGTATTTTTTACTTTAATTTTTTATTATAATCAATTAAATATATTTTATGTATTTGTTGCCTTTTGTTTAAGCTAATTTCCTTACATTTTTCTTTTTTTTGAGGGGGTAATTTCCTTATGTTTGATCTAATTCACATGTTAATGGTTTGATCCAATTTAATTATTTTGTTGTCCAATATATATGTAAGTTGTCGTAGCAAATTCCAATCATAGACTATTAAATTTACATACAATTTTGCAATCTATATGGTACTTTGTTTTTTTTTTTTTTTTTTTTTTAACTCTGTTTAATTTTCTTCTTGATTTTTTTTTTAGGTTTGTTAAAAAAGATTTCAAGCATCCTAAGAAATTTGTAATCAAGACGTAGAACTTTGCAATTTTTTTTAATTAGAAGAAAGGTTTTATTTCTCGAATAGTTCTATCTTTAAAAAATGGCCAATTTTATGTTTCTTTGTCTAAAGATTTTAATCATTAATATTATTGTTAACAATACTGCAAATCACTTATATTGTAGATTCATTAGATATAAAATTCATATGCCAATAGTTTGATACATGTAAGTACAAATGATATTATTGCATAGTTAGTACGTTAGAAGATAATTGTTATGTCAATGCAATTTATTCCTTTTGTTATAATAATTACTTATATATTTGGTTATAATAATCATATATATTCTACAAGTTTTAACATAAAACCGTGCAACGCACGGGCCTTCAACTAGTGTATATATATATATATATATATGCTAGAGGCGTAAGGCAATTCAATTTCATAAATTAAGGAATTGGAAAAACCCAACCTATTTTTATCTCACAAAAATAAGTAATACCAAGGAATCAAGGACCCAAGGAAAATGATAAATTGGCCAAGGCCATGTAGTTTTTCTATCAACATGCGCTAATGTAAGACAACCGTATTTGCAGCAGGTAAGTTTAGGTGCGCTAAAACATGATCTATAGCAACAGTTTCAAGGTGCTATAAAAACATCCAAAACCTGTTAATCTTCGTACTTTATAGCTCAGAATTTCATTTTCATTGTTAGTTGTATTTTCTACAAAAAGACTTCTTAAGTGAGGCATTTCCAAACCCGATCATTAATCTACGAAGTCAAAAATCATCCTATAAACAAAAAATTTCTCAATTGCAGAAAATCAAACAATTGAAAAAAAATATGGTTTACAAATATAAATTTGTATTGATGAATAATGAGCACAGTCTCTATTTCAATTCTTTTACAAAAGAATACCCTCTGATTTTGTCTTCTTTGAACTTGACTCGAACAAGAGATCTTCTTGATTTGGTTGGAAGATGGATTGAATGGTCTTCACAACAAATCTCTAGTTTTGAGCTTGTTAGAGATTTGTTGTTCTTCTAGTCTTCGAATGTGAAGGCTTTTAGGTTGAAGTTCTTCGAGGCTTTAGAGGCTTAATCTGTTGAGCTTCAAAGATTTGAGTTTGTTGAGGTTTATGGAGGCTTTTTAGCTTTATTCCAATAGAACTTCAAAGAACTCGCACAAGAGATCTTCTTGACTTTGGTTGGAAGATGGATTGAACGGTTTTTACAACGTATCTCTAGCCTTGAGCTTGTTAGAGATTTGTTGTCCTTCAAGTTCTTCAAGCCCTTTGAATTTCAAAGATGCTTCAAGTTCTTCAAAGATTCTTGAGACAGAATTTCTCCAGAGCTTGGGCCTCTTAAAAACTTTGTCTTGAAAATGAGAGGGGATGTCCTCTATTTATAGTGATTTCAGAAGATGAACTCCACTTTGAATTGATATGCTTGAAAGTATACAGTAGACTTTTGATTGGCACAAATTCTTTTTAGAGATAATTATCTCTATTTATTTATTTTGATAAAGATCATATTTTGATAAAGATAATAATCAACAAAGATAAATAATTATCTCTATTTAATTTATTTTAATAAAGATAATTATCTATCAATTTTGAATAGAAAATTTATCTTTATTTTATTTATTTATAAAGTAATTATCCATAAATTTTGAATAAAAATTTATCTTTATCTCGTGGGCCAAATGACACGTGGCAAATTTTAATATGCCAATGTCATGTCAATTTGGATGACACATGTTATCATTTGACTTGATTAATTTAATGATATATTAATTTGGAATTTGTCACTAAATTTTTGATGTGGCATTTTGTAATTGGCTTGACAAATTTTTGCCTCCTACAAATGCCCCTCGAGACTTGGACACACACAATTTTGGGTGTGGAAAATGGTTTGAAGTCTCGACAACTTCATGCTTTGATGCTATTATTTTCAAAACCTTTCATATATATATATATATATTTTTTTTTTTTTTTTCAATCTTGAAAATTTGCAAGCAAACTTAATTTAGAACCCATATAATTTCCAATATGATAGGAAGTTCCCCATGTACATTATTCCAGAGTGTCTGACACCATGCTTCTTCCTTGGAATCATGTGACCAACATTTAGCAAGGTGGAGTCTGTAGGCTAGGTAAATCCAAACAGGAGAGTGACTTGGTAACCCACACTTAAAGGAGTTTTAATGTGATGCAATCAAATAGAATTCTTATTCAAATAGGAATTGTTTGAAAAGAATTCAAACGTGGAAGTGGCCACATTCAGATGCCTTGGCTACGGATCCACACACTTTTCCCAGTAATAACAGACCCTTGTATATGTAAACCACATCCTCATATGATATTACTTTGATAAGAATTTTGTTCTTACTCAAAGTCTCGTATAGATAACTTTTAACAAGAACTTCTCTAGCTAACGAGTTTTTCAGCTGCACAACTTCTAGGCCTTTAAAGTTTAAACAAATAGGCCAAGTCAGCCAAGTCCAAACTTAATAAACACTGAAACTTTATCTTTCTAAGACATCCAACCTAATCCAAACATTGCTTAAAGGTCACGGATGAAGCCAACTGACATATAAGCACTTTATAATATTATATTTTGACTGAAATATCAGCACTTTCCAAGTTGGTCAAGCTCTTTATCTCCAATTTAGAGACCTTCTTGACTTAGAAGTGTAATGCCTCATAACAAAGTGACCACTATAAAAGCAAGCCTTCGGTGAGCATATCCCCACTATTTTTTTTTTCACAAGTCGAATAGAGGTATGAGGTCTCTCCTTTTATTTTCTTCTTCTCTTTGGCACAATATGCTGATTTGAATATGCCGTTCCAGATTTTATCTCAAGCTTTCTTGAAATCCTCCATGCCAATGCCAGTATCTTAATTACAGAAGGCAGGTGCTTTTCTCTCCATCAGGTATAATAACCTTCTTTTATCCTTGCTTTGTCTCATGCATGCTTTTCTTTTTTCTTCTTTTCTTTTCGATACCACGGATCCAGTCACATGAATTTTTCTAAGTGAATCATGTGTTATCTCATTTTTTGTCACAATATCCAACAAGTAGAATTAATGAAACTTGTTTTATGAAGCTGTTCTCTTTTTGAACATCAATTTGAAACTCTTATTTTATTCATTTTTATATGTAGCATGACTTGATTTTCTTGATAATTATTCTTTTGACTATCTTACGTAGCATTTGGTCCTTCAAAGCTCACTGTCCTTGAAGACTTTTGCAATAAGTTTCACAAGTTAGGCTTCAAAAAATTTCAACTTCACAATTCTATCAAGCTTCTTGAGATTTCAATTACACAAATCTGTCGAGCTTCACAAGGAGGCTATTGTGCAACTCTGTGGAGGTAAATTCTTGTTTGCTTCCTCACTCGTGTATTTTTTTTTTTTGCATGTCTTTTTTTTTTTTTTTTTTTTTTTTTTTTTTTTTGCCTCTGTATAGAACAGGTCACATGATGACTTAGTGGCACTACGAAGAACTTGCAAGAGTTTATTTTGTTCCTCAAGCCAAGTAGCTACCAAGACAACAATCTCGAAAACAATCTTGAAGACGTAGACAATTTTGAAGACGAAGTCTATCTTGGATACGAAGACTTCCTTGAAGACGAAGACAATCTTGAAGACAAAGTCTATCTTGGATACGATGACTTCCTTGAAGATGAAGACTATCTTAAGGATAAAAACAATCTTGAAGGCGAAGACAATTTTGAAGATGAAGTCTATCTTGGATACGAAGACTTCTTTGAAGATGAAGACAATCTTGAAGATGAAGTCTATCTTGGATATGATGACACTACAAAAAATGGAACTTTAAGCCGCGTTTTTTAGAACTTTAAGCCGCGTTTTTTAGCTGCGTTTTACAAAAACGCAGCTACAAGGGGTAATTTGAGCCGTGTTTGTGAAAAACGCAGCTCCATCCCTGGACTTGAAGCAGTGTTACCCGGCTATAGAGCATCTCTGAAGCAACGTTTTCAAGGGCTGAGACTGTGTTTAGTTAGGCTGCGTTTTTAAAAACGCGGCTTAAGACCCATCCGCATTTTTATTTTTATTTTTTATTTTTCAATATGTCTGGAGCTGCATTTAATAAACGCAACTCAAAATGCCTTATGGGAGCTGCGTTTAGCTAAACACAGCTTTAACCTGTCTAGAGCTGCGTTTGGTTAAACGCGGCTTGAAAAAACTCTCAAATGAAATTATTAACAAAAAAACTCTCACTCTATTTACAAAAAAACTCTCAGACCACTCCCCTCCCTCCCTTACTTCCTACCTTCTTTGAATCCCCTTCTTCTCTCCGCTCTTCCCTCGTCTCCATTCCCTTCTCATCGAAGACGAAATCTTCATCTACTCCTACTCCAATCTCACCAGCGCTGCCTTGGGTCTCTCCCTCTCTCTCTCGAACCCTCAATCTCACTGAAGACACTCTCAAAAAGGCGAGTGACAGTAAGTTTTTTAAAATGTTTGTTTCGATTTTTGTATTAGGGTTTCATTTTTAGGTTTAGGGTTTCGATTTTCGATTTTGGGTTTCGATTTTGGGTTTAAATGGACTTTGTTTTTCGATTTAGGGTTTCGATTTTAGGTTTAGGGTTTCGATTTTTGATTTAGGGTTTCGATTTTGGGTTTAAATGGACTTTGATTTTTGATTTAAGGTTTTGATTTTGATATTTTGTTGATTTATTGCAGGAACAAAACAACCTCTCTCTCAATCTCACTCGGACCTCTCTCAATCTCCCCAACGGTAACAAATACACTTTTAGCCTTTTCTTTTGTTTTGTATTTATTGGTTGATACATTAGTTTGTAAGATTAATGTAGTAAACTTCATAGAACCTCTAGCATCATTGGAGACAAAAAGTAGGTGTGTCAAGGCCTTCACTTGGGTATGGTTTTGGTGGGCAGCAAGTGTTTGATGAAAGTTGTGAGTATCGGCACTTTGTAGCAAGTGGTTTGTAAAAGTTGCAATTGTGACTTAAGTATTGGGATAAAGGCATTTAAGGGTTTATAAAAAAAAGAAAAGACTTATTTAAGGTTCATGGTCTTCTTTATTGGTTCTTTGGGAGTCTCAGCCCTTTTTTAACATGCTCTTGCAATTTTTGTTCTTATACGTTGGTTTGTCTCTTCTTCCCTTAATATATTGCACTTTGCTTGGGTGGAATTTTGTTTCATTCTTGATTTCTTCACATCCATATCTGAGTGACTTTTAGTTTTTATTTTTGGCTTAAATGGTTCTAATTTGTAGAAATTATTGTATTTGGTGTGTAATTAACTTTTGGGATTTTATTGTCAAATTAGACGAATTTATGGGGATTACCTTAGTTGTTCATTTTGATTTTTGATGCTAGGATTCATGTGGGAGCTACAAAGAACTTGAGAGTAGAAACCAAAATCATAAAGAGAGCAAAGGTACACTACCTTCCTTGCTGAACCCCAAGACCAAGACAATGAGAGAATAAAAATGTATAGGATGAGGAATGGAGAAAGGATCTTTTTATAGGTGAGTAAAGGTGATTTCACTTAACAACTTAATCTCATTATCATATCGGAATAGAAAGTATATCTTTCCCATTCAGGGAAAAAATATCTCTATCACCACCTTTTTTTACATTCATAAGTGCATGCTTTCAATTGAGAGAGACAGAGAGGACAGGTAAGAAGCGTAATTAGCAATCCAATTTAGCAAGATTCATTCCCTAGGAAGGTAGCCACTAGCCATGACTATGGTGTAAATATATCTCAAGGAGTAGTGTGGGATTAAGTTCAATTTATATTGTATTTTATTTACCTTCATTGTTGAAGCTTGGCTTCTTAAAATAATTAATTGAGCTTTATCTTTTTGTTGCTTGACTACATGAGCAAGGACAGCGTTAAAAAAATTTAAGTGTGACTGTGAAACTAATTAAAAAATTTCTTCTTTCTTTCTTTCATTTATTTAAAATTTTCATCCCATTTCTTTTCAACCATAGGATTTTAGTTAGAATTGCCTAGTATTTTAATTCTTAAAATGGTTTTTGATTACATCATCTCTAATTGATTATGTGTGTACAAATTAATTTAAGAAGGGAATGGGTTATATATGGACAGGGCTTGCAAGAAAAGCCTTTTTATTTTTAAATTGTTCTTCCCTCTTATCATGTTGCCTTTAACATTGTACTTTTAGATTTGGGTTGGTTTAGTTTAAGATCCTTTCAAGTCATGTGAACATATAAATAAGCATTTAAGATTCTTTGAAACCTATTGTGCAAGTGTAGACATAACTAAGCATGACCTCTGAATATGATTGATTTTGGAAGCTTGATTTTAGTACTACTGCCAGAAACAAGGATTCCACAAATGAAAGAAATAACCAATCTTCTGATTAGCTTCACAAATTGCTTAAGCACATCAGTTTGTGATACCAAGCTGGAGGACTTACACATTGAAGGTTCATTGGATATATATATATAGCTTGCCTATCAATCCCACCACCACAAATTTCATGTGTGGATGTGTCATTTCGAGCCTCTCTTTGAATCGTTTGTTGCATTAATGTTGACGTGAGAGAAGCCCTAGTGGGAAAAGAGATATACATATTTTCTTCGAATGTGAAATATATCAAATTATGGTTGTGCCCCACTATTTAATTTATGTCTTCAGACGCCTTGTGCCTGATGTGGGAAAAAAAATTGCTATCTTTTAGGCTAGGCACCATTGATGTTACTGGTCTGACTTGAATTTGAAAAACTAACGATGTTTGTAAGGAATGGAGGGGTTTCCCTCAGCCATGTGCGTGGGGTATCAAATTCCCATATGCATGCAGCCATGTCTAGCCATGCTACAGGCAGCTACAACTATTGTACTCGTGATACATTATATAGATTACAGTAAAGTGATTCAAATTTCAACCTTAGCAAGTATGGTCCTAGCTTCCTCTATAGTTGCTGTCTTTGGGTCCCTAGTACAACAATGGAAGGTAATTTCTCAGTTTGAAATTTGTCACAATGGATCAATTTTTTCTCATTCCCTATGTTTCTATTGTGGTTTGAGTTGTGAAATGCACTAAAGGTGTTTGTGAAAATATTTGATAGAAACTTTGAAGTGATGTTAAGATATTTTATTTGTATGTTGTGCAGTCTTGAGGGAGATTAAGAAATGCGCCAAAATATATGATTGTAAATCTTTGGGTCCAAGTTGTAGTAATATGCTTCAAGTTGCAAAAAACAAACAAAAATGTGTTTTCAATCGTTAACAAGAAGAGAGCTTGATATGGTTTCTTATTCTGGTGAACAGGGACGAAGTGGCCAAGTTTAAGCTACTTTTGCAATTTGTTGATGTGCAATCTTATAACATTGGTAGAAGGGAATGGAGGTTGTTGAATGCCAAATGTTGATTAAAGTTTCATTTAACTATTGCTGAGTGTATATTTTTTTTCCAGTCTTAAGGCCTAGAGTTCCCAAAACTCATGCCCATGTGTAAAAATATAATCTTTAGTACAATTTTCTTCTACCCAATTTTATAAAAGTGGTTATTTCTTTGACTTATGCTCTGGTTTGAATTTGGTTGAACCCAATTTGCTTTTAGAATAGAATTTGATATAACAGATACGGGTTTTTTGATTTAACAATAATGGGATTGGAGAATTGGACTAAAAGTTGAAATTTTAGATTCTGACATGGTTATTGCTGAATCATAGAGATTCAGGCTGCTGGTAGTACATATGGTATGTATTTGTTGTGTTGGAGGAAGTAGTTATAGATACTGGGGTACTCATATCTTTTGATGATGAAAATTTTCTTTTTGAGGATTAATTTGTAGAAGTTTTTGTGTCTAGGAGGCCAGGTCAGAGTCGAATTACTACGCCAAGGAAAGAGACCTATACGTGCAAAATTCTTTCAGGCATTTCTGAAGGTTAAGATTTTTGTTTTGGTTATCATTCAGATAAATTTTGCTTTTTGTGGTACTCAGCTAAAATTCTTGTTTTTTTGGTTGTACACATGATTTGTCAACTGCAGGAGTAACTACTGGCACACCAATATCTGTATTTGTGCCCAATACTGATCAGAGAGGACATGTGAGTATTTGATGCTAGATAATTAAGTCATAATGGGTGTGAGGAGGAAATGTTTATGAAGATAAACAACTGCTTTGGAGGGTTAACATATTTTTGGCATTTCCTTATAAAATTTTCAGGATTACAGTGAAATGTCAACGGCTTATAGGCCTTCTCATGCAGATGCTACTTATGACATGAAATATGGTGCAAGAGTAGTGCAAGTAATGTCTTTTGGCATTGAAGTTTAATGGCACTAAGCGCATTTTGGTAATTTATTGCACCTAATTTATCTGAATTTAATTTGTAAATGAATGGTGGTGGTAGATCTTCAGCAAGAGAAAATATTGGAAGAGTTGCTGCTGGGGCTGTTGCCAAGAAAATCCTTAAGACCCTTGTAGGAACTAAGGTGTGTTTATTTTGTTGAGTTGCAGGCTCAAACTCTCTTTTTATCCTATTTCTTTATGATTACAAGGACTCTCTATGTAATGCAAACACCTTGTTGTTGATTTTCGTGAATCTGTTCTCTCCTTGGTGTGGTTGTCTATTAATGTAGTTCCTTTCATGTGTAATTTTTGAATTAATTGCATACTCACTTTATTCAATACTTGTTAGTATTGAAAGGAAAATTATGATAATAATACGTGATAAATTATGACTTGTCCCAAAAGCATAAGCTATTAGGAAATGGTGAATATAATCACATAACTATAATTCTAAAACACTCCCACTCACTTATGGGCCCAAACTCTTCCTTGATAAGTGGCGTCCAGCACAAGGGATTCTTAATTTTTTGCAAAGGAAGTAAAGTAGAGACATAGTTCAAACCTAGACCACCTACTATGATACCATAATAACTTGCCACTTATCCCAAAAGGTTAAGTTGTTAGGAAATGGTGAACTTAATCACTTAACCATTATTTTAATAATATGTAGGGAGAGCTTAGTTGGTTTTTCATTTAAAAGATAAGATTATTTATTGAACTTGATTCCTTTTATAAAAAATGTGGTTGACCCTGATTTTTTGATGAGGATATACATGGAGACAACTCCAATTTAAATGGGATTAAGGCTTAGGTTGAGTTTTTTGATAGGTAGATAGTGGGGGAGGAAGAGGTGGGGTTTGAAACACAGACACAAGGCACCATATAAATTCATATGGTTTTCTAGCAGAAAAAGCAATTCAATCAATTTGCCTATTTTGTGCCCGTAGATGGCTTTATGACCAAACACCTTTTGGTTTGCTTTACCTATTTAATTCCATTTTTACTCATCAAAATATGAACGAACAACAACTACCAAGACTTACCTTTTGTTTCCTTCTATTGTTCAAATCTCTGTATACACTTTTCCAAATTTAATAAATTACAATTACTTAAATATATATATATATATATATATATTACCAAACCATTTCAAGTGACTAATGCGCCTTCACTTCATCTATCTCATTCTTAACCTATGATTTACATCCTCTCCAACTCTCAATCTTTATGAAGTATTGATTCAAGATTTCAAAAGCTCTCTCTTTGGCATCTCTTGATCATCGAATCTTACAATCCCTTTATACTTGTACTGAACTTGCATTCCATGTGCTTTGTCTTAATCCTAGTTAATTAAAAGCCCTTCTGTTCTAGATCGCCTCGCCAAATGTTTAACTTGGCATTAAGTCCACTACTTGTTTCATGACTTTCATCCATTAAAACTATATCACTTGCAAAAAGCATACACCAAGGGAATTTCTCTTGAATCAATTTAGTGAACTTATCCATCACCAATGCAAAGAGATTAGGGCTTAATGCTAGTCCTTGATCAAACCTATATAGACTATAGTGATAGGAAACTCACTTCTGATGCCTCCACTTGTTTTCACTATAGTTACATCTTTGTCATAAATATCCTTAATCAACTTAATGTTCTTTAGAGGGTCTACTTTCTTTTCCAAAATCCCCCACATAACCTCTATAGGGACCCTATCATATGCTTTCTTTAGGTCAATAAAAATCATATGAAGGGAGGGAGGGAGAGGGGGGGGGGGGGGAGAAGGATAATTCCTTTATCCTCATTTAGCATATTGGTGTGAGGGAATTACCTTAAGTGTATAAAACTTGGATTGTCTGTTACCAATTAATTCTATATTTCCTTAGGAGTTTGAAGGTTATAAATAAGAGAACAAGGAATTTTTTATAAGAAACCATTGGACTTCCAAGAAATTTATTAAAATTAACGCACACAATAATGCTTCAAATAAAGAAGGTTGGTGGGGGGAGAGTAACTTGAAGAAGGTAATCATTGGAATGGAAAGAGACAAAAAAGATGACAATTATAATTCCATAAGTGGACAACTTTGAACATTGTATACTATTGCTAAGCTTTCAATTGAGTATTATATTCTAAATTCAATTATATCAATACCTCAATTTATAGTTGAAGACCTACAGAACAAAAGAGATTTGTTTGGGACACACAAAAGTGAATAGCAGATTGCTATCCATATCAATTATATTTATTCAAACTATGTTTGCTGCTGAAATCTACTTACCAACAATTTTAGAGAATGTATAAATTAAATTAAAAACTGTTTTGAGAACTTTGTGATTAATAAATTGAGATCTTTGATGAAATTAAAGAAATATGGTTTCATACATGTATAAGCACCAATGACATTGAAATCTGGTGCATTTAATGCAAAGGGAAATTTTATCAATTAAGAAACCCCCTGAATATTGGCAAAACTACAATTGTTGTTAACCAAGGAAAATAATTTGTAGTAAAAACAAGATAAACTTGGACCAGAAAGAAATATCCATGCTCAAAAACCAAAAAAAAAAAAAAATATATATATATATATATATAATATATTGTTTTTTCTGTGAGTTAATGGAGACTATATCTACTATGAACTTGCAATTTCATTTATTTTGTTTGTATTTGTTATAGCTTTAGTCAACTCCACATGGAAGGAAATTGTGTTAGGAGTGTGGGTATGTGTATGAGGTTGCATGTGTGTGGTGCTGATGATGAGTGCATATGGTGCTGATGAGTGTGTGGTGTTGGTTATGAGTTCATGAGTTGCTGATGAGGGGGTACGTGTAGTGCTGATGAGACATGCGTGAGTAGCTGATGGGGGTCTGCATGGTCAGTGCTGCCAGAGTATACAATGTGACTGTGCTATAAATGATGTTGTAATTGCCTAGCTGGCATTGTATACTTTGGTGTAGATATACTTGTATTGGTGATGTGCCTACATCAGCCTTGTATTGCTTTAGAGTTAGTTAATATAGTTAGTTAGTTAGGATGTGTTGGATGGTTTAGCTAGCAAGGTAGTTACACAGTTGGCTTGGAACAGTTAGGAAGTTGGTTACTGAGGGTATAAACTGGGGAAGATGGTTGTAGAAAGGGTGAATTAGATTGATATTTCTTTACCATAATTTCCCTCTCAATTCTCTCTATTTTCTCTATCTCTCTATTCTACTCTTTCTCTGTTCATGGAGGTCAGGTTGTCCTCGAATTCAACTATCAAACACCCTAATTCCTAGCAAATTGTTATGCAATTTCTCATGTTTTGTCTCCTCACATTAATATGAGGCATTGAGTTGTAATTCCAAATTTCTAAACTCTTTAAATTTCTTTCTTAGAATTCTTTCTCTAATTTAAGGGAATTATTATGCAATAGATAATAGGCATGACCAGAATTTTTGTTTTAGAGTTTGATTGAATTTTTGCTACTCAGATCTCTATTGAAGATGTGATAAGGGTGATTCACCTAAAATCGTTTGATTATCGAGTTCTAAATCTTCTTCTATATCAGTTAAGAGGAGAGAAGGTAAATTATTGTTAACCTGTTCATATACTTCTGTCTTCTTTTTTTCATCTACAATTTAGAAACCAAAATAATTGTATCTCTTCTCCTTCCTGAGATGTAAGTTACACTTTGTCATCCTTCCATACTTACATAGAATAAAGTAACAACAATCTGATGTCAAGAAATAATACCAATATTTTCCTTCCTAAGATGTAACTTAGGAGCTTTTTTTTGGTCCTCCTTTGTCTAGACTTTTGAAGTGACCATGGCATGATGTCAATATATAACAACCAAGTTTTTTTCAGGTCTTTTAGAATCTCTCAATTATAGAAATGTTTGACAAAATGCTTAAGCAATGCGGTTGCCCTTCAGTCTTCACCTTCAATTTTTGTGCTCCAAAAATCAAACTCAAATTCTAAATTTAACAGTGATGTTTTCCTGTAATTGTTGTTGTCTAACAACAATGATGCAGTTCTTGCACTTTTGACATAATATGTCTTCCATTTTTCTTCTAGTCTTTGTAGCAAGAATCGTGGGTTAAATTGTGTTTTCTTTGAAGCTATTTTGAAGGTCAATGATTTGCATATGGAATTTCTCTTTGTGTCAGAATTCCTAGTGGAGGTATCTGATGATCTGTAAGTATTTCTCTTTTCATTTCTTTCCATGCATTTGTTCTAATTCTACATAGAATGTTTTAGTGGTCAATATTTCACCTAATAATTGGTAGCAAGTCTTTCTCTTTTCTAAATGATCACCATGTTCATTACAGAGTGGTTGGAAAAATTTGGTTATAATATGATGCCTTACAAATAAATTCTGGCTATAGACCAGCGTTTGTTTAATATTAAAACCTTGTTCTTTTGATGTCATTTTAATAATATTATTGGTTTTTCTTCAGCTGAGTTCATTTATTTGGTCTTGGACTGTTGATTTGGGAAGAAGAGACTCTGCCGCAGCCAGTTTTGTTGCTGTGTGTACTCTCTCTCTTCTGCCACTGACAATTTTTTAAAGTACATAAATGTATATCTACATATATACACACACATACACACATATCTGATATGAGTAATTTAACAGTTGCCACTTAATTTCTTTCTCTCTTTCTATTTCTTCTAATACTATTGCTAGGATAATGTTACTTATGCTTACGCATGCTTTCCAGTTCACATTTTATTGTTGAAACTTGAAAGAATTGAAATTTGATGACTAGTGAACTCGAATATAAAGGGACCTTACTGGAAGGTAGCTTTCGATTTAAGAAAAGCACAATTTGTTGTTATACTTATAAAATGACAGTGAATATGGATTATGTAAATGTATGTGTATATATGAATTTGAAGAGAGTGGAATCTATAATACTGTATAGAGTTTGGAAAGATTTAAACTTTTAAAGTGCAGCTAGTGAACTATGTCTCACTCTTAGTCTTGTTTTAAGATGCCATGCTTTTAAATGGAATCTATGATGCTTGCTGACAATTTGTTGTGATGTAAAAATTTGTTGTTGGGAACTTGTTTTTTTTACAAAGTTATTTGTTTATGTAATTATTTGGTTATGTAATTAATCTTTTGGCAATGAACTTGTTTTGTTTGCTGGCAATTGGTTGGGAACTGCTCAGTGTTGGCAGGAATTACAGGTTTTGTTTTGGCGCAGGAATGTGTTCAAGAAGAAAAAAATTGAAAAAATAAAAAAATAAAACCTATAGCTGCATTTTTAAAAACGCGGCTACAGATAGCCCTATAGTTGCGTTTTGTAAAAAACGCGGCTATAGAATGGCATTGGGCTACGTTTAAAATTCCGTTATAAGTTGGACTTATAGCTGCGTTTATAAAAACGTAGCTATAGGGTTATCTGTAGCCGCGCTTATAAAAATGTGGCTATAGGTCTTAGCCTATACCCGCTTTTTAAACGTAGCCCAAAGCGGGTTTATAGCCACGTTTTTTGCAAAATGTAGCTATAGGTGCTTGAGCTATGCGTGTGGAAAAACGCAACTATAGGGTTATCTGTAGCCGCGTTTATAAAAACGTGGTTGTAGGTCTCGCAGGGGGTTATTATCGCACAGAATAGGTCGCGCTTGAAAACGCAGCTTTGGAAAATGCGGCTATAGCTTATAGCTGCGTTTTTAGGGTTTATAGCTGCGTTTTTCAAACGCGGCTATAGCCCTCGATTTTTGTAGTGTGACTTCCTTGAAGATGTAGACATCGTTGAAGATGAAGACTGCCTTGAAGATGAAGACTATCTTGAAAATGAAGACAATCTTGAGGGTGAAGACTACCTTGAAGACAATCTTGAAGATGAAGACAATTTTGAGGACGAAGTCTATCTTAGATACGAAGACTTCCTTGAAGACAAAGACTATCTTAAGGATGAAGACAATCTTGAAGATGAAGTCTATCTTGGATACAAAGACTTCCTTGAAGACGAAGACATTCTTGAAGACGAAGTCTATCTTGGATATGAAGACTTCCTTGAAGACAAAGACAATCTTAAGGATGAAGACAATCTTGAAGACGAAGTCTATCTTGGATATGAAGACTTCCTTGAAGACAAAGACAATCTTGAAGATGAAAATGATCTTGAAGATGGAGTTTGTCCATGCAAAGATGTGCATTGGTATCTTTGCAATGAAGCAACTGTCGATGCAACCAATTAAGGACGTGCTTTGACATCTTTGCAATGGATGTGCATTGGCTTCTTGCTATGATACCTTTTAAAGGTATAAAATGATGAGTATCAAACTTTAGAGATACGGGGTGACACCATTCAAAGTTTAAATATGCGAGAATATGACACCAAAACTTTGAGGATTTGAGGTGATCCAACAGAGAGGCAATTTAGTCCAAACTTTAGAGATGCAAAGAGATGCCACCAAGTTTTTAAAGATGCAAGGAGATACCACCAAGTCTATGACGATGAGAGGCAGCATTATGCAAACTTTAGAGATGTAAGGTAACATAACTTAGAAGGAAGGCAATGAAATTCAAAAGTGAGGTGATGCAATGCCAATTTTGACAATGCAGGGCAACAAAGAATGACAAAGGGATTGTGGTAGAGTACCTGTGTTTAGATAGTGTAGAATGGCTTGAGTAACATTAGACCTAATCAAAGACCAATAACTTTGGTAGAACAAAGGAGGCATACCGTCAAGACTTGGGGATTTCAAAGGTACCATCTGCTTTAGTGCCATTTCAACCTCTTCAATTGTGAAACCCATGAGCAACTTTTCATTCATATCATTAGTGACTGCATGTGGAATAATCTCCAAAACTTCTTCCATACCATCCGGGTTTGTAGATATGAATAGGTCTTGATAGAAATTCACAATTATCTCATTAACCTTAGATTGCCTAGTACACCACCTACCCGTGGGGTCATACAGCTTTGTGATATAGTTATGGCACTGTCATTCAGAAGCTTATTGTGAAAAAATTTGGTGTTTCAATCTCCATCTTGAGCCATAGGATTTTAGAACGTTGTGCCCACATTTTTGCTTCTTTGTCGAGGAGCATATTAATCTTAGACTCCAAAAATCTCATCCTTCTTCAGTCACCCATACGAAGTGAGTCCCTCTCAGCCTACTATAAAGCTTTTTTTTTTTTTTTGGTAGTTCACATTTCATGCTTCCAAAGGACTTCTTACTCCACCGTGATAGTTCAATGCCACGCTTATCAATCTTCTTTAAAACCCTTGTATCCCACGGGTTTATCACTTGCTGTGCCCATACTGCCTCTATCGTATCATTACAGCCCTTCTCCGTCATCCACATCTGTTCGAAATGAAACGGTTTTTGAAAACCCAAGTCCATACCTTCAGGTGTGATCCACAAAGGCTTGTGATCAAAAGTTGTTGTGTCTAAGTGGTGAATTTTTGTACCTGAAAACATTGCGAACCACTCATTAGTTGCCACGGCTCTGTCTAGCCTTTCCTAAACTGTGAAATTCAAATAGTGCTTATGCCAAGTAAACGGGAAGCCCACAAATCCTAGGTCCATGAAGTCACATTCATTAAGAATGTTTCTAAATAGTTGCATTTGATCGTGTGGCCTTGTTCTACCCCCTGGTTTTTCTGATTGCCAGGTGATTTCATTAAAGTCCCTAGCACATAACCAAGGTGAAATACTCCATCTCTTCAACTGTCTCAGCTTGGTCCAGGATTCATGCCATTTTTGTGTGTCAGGTTTGCCATAAAATCCAGTAAATCTCCACTCATCTTCCTGGTTCTTGTTTATAGTGGTATCAATATGGCCGGGAGAGAATGTTTCAATGTCTAACTTGAAGTCTTCCTTCCAAAATATTGCCAAACCCCCCGCCTTGTTTCTTCTTGGTACTTCAAACATATGCTTCAATTGAATTTTTCTTTGAACTAGTTCTAGCCTTGCTTTATCAGTCTATGTTTCGACTATAAACATGATCGATGGATCTTTTGCCCATACCATGTCTGCGAGCTGATCTTCTATACGTTGGTTCTCAAGCTCACGACAGTTCCACACTAAGAGACTCATTGCTTCTAGCAAGGCTAGAAACTAGCCTCCACCAATATTTGGATGTTTTCACGATCAGTTTGAGAAACCACGAGTTTTTTATTAGGTAACTCAGACTGATGTGTGTGGTATGGTGCTGCTCTTTTCTGTCTCATTGATTCAACCTTAGGTAAAACTTCCTCCCTTTCAGTTCTAATGATTCTCTTCCACATGCCTAGGGGTGGGTATTGTTAGCGAGTTTGGTTGGAGTAGGGATATCAGAGAGATTTTCGGGGTAACTGGTAGGTGATGGGTTGGCTTAGGTATCTGGGGAGATATTTTAGGTTGAGTGGGCTCCAGAGAGTTAACAGGAGGAAAATATGGGATATGGGAGGATATTTCGGGCTGAGGTGTTATCTGAGTGGTCAAGGGAGTATTTTGGGTGTTTATGGGATTATTTTGGAAAAGGGTGTTACCTGGGTTGTGATATGTCAACACGTATACGTACTCGCATAAAGCCTCCCCCGTCTTCAATTGGAGTTTTTGGGTGGCATAGTACCTGCCCCACTGTTTCACATAACCCTTCTGCAACCCTTGGGTTCATAAATCTGATTGGAATACCATGCACTTGCACCAAAAAGTGAGTATGGTTAAAGGACATATTCTCCTCATCTAAGTCCTTGTTATAGTGTTGAAGCACCATAAGGTCATTAAGGTGCTTGTCAAAGCTCCATGGTTTGTTTGAAATAATTGTCTCCACCTCTGCCTCATTGTCGAAAGTGAAGAGAATAACATGGTTGCCAATATTTTTCACCTTGAAACCATTTTTGGAACGCCACAGTGGTTTGAAGGTTGATGCAATTGCGTCAATATTGAGGGCTCGCTTTGTTAGGAATTATGCGGCAATGATATATTCCGTTGTAGCTAAATCATTGTTCAATTGAAACTTGGGCCCTTCTCGTTGCGAGAGGAAGAGCCCGTTCCACTGCCTTGTGAGATCTTCCATGAAAAAAGTAAGAGTTCTTCTGGGAGATTAATCCCACTAAAAGAACCAAACAAATAAACCTTAGCGTAAGCTTGTTACGCAAAGGGACACCAGCACCTTTGGAAAGGGACAGCAGTTCTACGGCCTAGGAGAGGTTAGGGAGACCAACCTTCACTAGATATTGTCTATTGTCCAGCGACTAGTACCAATGAATTAAGAAGAAAGACTTATTTAAGAAAATTAATTCAATTTAAATATAAAGTGCCAAACCAGTTTAGTACATACTGAAAAATCCCTAATATTTCAACGTAGACTAAATCGTCTAAAATAATGTTTCTGTTCACAATTTGAATAACATATTCATAAATGGTAAAATTCTTGTTTTTAACAAATATAGCAGGAACCTTTATGGAAACAAGTTTCAGTACCTTTGTGCCTTCATCTGAGAAATTTTTTAATGGAATGAGCAATATGAACGAGTTTGGTAAAAATCAGCAAGAAATATCTCATCTAAACAAGCATCGTCATAGTAAACCCTACTTTCTTTATTATTATTTTGAATTTACACTAACTTGCCTTGACTGAATCCCTATTATAAGAAGGGTTCTTGTGAAGAGGCTCCGAGCAATAATCAAAAATATTTTTTTTTCCCTCCTTTGGACTTTGCTTTATAAGCACATGAAAGAATTGAGCTCTCATCATAAGACAAATCATCAGAGGAAGCAGAATAATGATGAACAATATTGTTCTTTTAGTCCTACATTGTCTTCTTTAACATTGAACTCCATGGCAAATTAACTAGATATGAGCAGAGCACGAATTACTGATAGTAATCTTCATGATAAAGCTAAGAGAGAGACCTAGTGATGTGAGAAAGATAAAGTTTATATATATATATATATATATATATTTATATCTATCTATCAAAGGCTTTTAGTTGGCTCAACTGATAATGTCTCTAATGGTTGAATAAAAAATCTAGGGTTCAATCTCGGTCTACACTAAATACCAATTAGCGTCTTAGTTTGATGATAAAGATCTATTATCAGGAGCAGACACCATAAATTGAAACTCTTTCAAAAAAAAAAAAAAAAAAGCCTTCAATCCTCATTTGGGTTTTGTAGAAAGTTAAAGTTTTGAGTCGGGTTGTGTTTCCAACTTGGTCTAGCCTTTTATAACTGGGAAAATATTATACGACTACGCTAGTTCGCGTGTTTGCCTTTCAAAACGTTTCCCTAATCTTTACTCTCTCTTTTTTTTTTTTTTTTTTTTGGATTTATAGAAACCAAAAAAAAAAAGAAAAAAAAAGAGAGAGTTTTCAGCCCAGGTTTTATTATTAAGTTCCCTTCGGTAATAGATTTAGGCCAAAAAAAGTTAGTGAGTACATCTTTTCTAAGATGAGTTGTTACAATTAACCAAGTTAAAGAGTAGATTTAACTTGAGGGAAAAATTATATATCACATATGAAAGTATTCATATACATGTGAGAATATATAGTATCTGAGACCATTTAAAAAAATTAAGAGCTATTCATTTGAATATTCTAAGTGATATTTGAGTTTAAAAATACCTTTATATGGTAGCATATTTATAATATTGTGTTAATCTATTATGGCGTTAATACACAATTCAAAAAATTAATAACATCCAAAAAATATATTAATTTTATGTAGAGAGTCAAATGCCATGGTTCATATATGTATAATTTTTTTTTTAAAGATAAAATTCATTAATTTTTTTAGAAAAAGAATTCTAATTTACCTTGGATAGGTTAATATGCATGGTTAATTAAAACTGAAATCTAATTTTAAATTTTGTTATTAGCAAGGAAGTCAATACCGTTCCGGAGGCTGTATTGGTTTGGCCAGTGGTACGATATATTTCGGATACCGGTCAATATCGGTATACCGTTTCGAGTTCATCGCTAAATATATATATATATATATATAAATAGTGTTTAAAGCTCATATATATATATATATATATATATATATAAATTCATAGATTGGACTAATTTGTAATCTTAAATCTAACACAAGCCCAAGTTCAAGCCCAAGTCTATACATTTATATCTAAAAAAAAATTTTTAAAATCAAGTTAAATTTAAAATACTAAGCTTACCTTGCAAGCTTTCACACGTGAACTAACTGAGGGCTTTAAAAAAAAAAAAATAGAACAATTGACATTTGAGAGGACTTTTGACCGTTTTAGGGGCTAGGAAATAATTAAAAAAATGAAAAAAAACCTAACATATGAAAGTTACTTTTCCTTCATACATAACATTTGCAAGCTGTCAAATTTATTGGCTGTTTTACCAAAAAAAAAAAAAAAATTTATTGGGTGTTTAAAGAAGCTGACATTCAGGCTATTGGGCTTCAGTTGGACGCAACCAAGAAAGAGGAAAGAGAAAGTGAATCTGAAAGAAGATAAAGAGAACGCCAGTTTTGCTAACAGAAGATCTGGAATTTGAGGGATGAAAGACCATGCGCATGAGTTTGAGAAACTGCAAGTGACGCCGGTGAGTGGACAGATGAGAGACTGAGAATGTTTTTTTTTTTTCCTTACTTTTTCTTGTTTCGGTCCAGTGTGCATTTACCAGCTGAAATGCGGTATTTTTTCCGGTATGGCCAAAACGATCCGGTATAGCCGGTATTTAAACCGAAACGAAACAACCATGTTTCTGTACTAGCAGAGGTGTCGGAACAGTAAATATCACTTGTACCAGCCGATATGGTACGAAATCAACTTCCATGGTTATTAGTGTTAGGAGAGAGAAATATTTTTCGGTGTTTGGTCATATGTGAGATTGGGTGATTAATATTCACAATATATTTTTTGTGGCTTTAGGAAAATTTTTATTTATAATTTTTTTTGTTTAAATAAATGAATAATATACATTTTTAATGTTACAAATGTGAAACGAGGTTGTTTTTAAGAAAGTGAACAACAATTTTCAAGTAACAGTAGACAAAAGGAGAAAGGGCTAGCTTGAATTGGACCAGGAGGCATGGTGTTGAAACTGGGCTGTTTGGTATATCAACTTAAACACATGTTTTCAGTTTTCAAACAACATTACACGTATTTTCACACACTTTTTCACCCACACGTATTTAAAAAAAAAATGAAAACTATTTTTTAAACACATGTACCAAACGGAATCTTCTGTTGTTTAACCAACGTGGGATAAATTAGTCCCCCACCCCCCAATGTTTTCTTGAGTAACTTATAAAATAAGAAAAACATAATTTAAAGAAAATGAAGTTCAATACAGAGCAGAATAATTATTTTTTTCTATTACTAATGTAGAAACCATATATCAAAAAGTAATTATTTTTAAAAATAAGCCAAATGTAAAGATACAAAGCGATATACGAAATTTTATCAAAAAAAAAAAAAAATAAATAAATAAAAGTGACACAAAAGAACTAACTCGGGAAAGTGCACAAGAATATTGAAATGTTGACACATGTCAAATATTTGTCTAATAGGTCAAGTTTACCTATGCACTTGGTCCAATCTTTACCCATATGCGAATCATTATAGAACATAACATTTTTTTAAGGCACATATACTATTTTGATTCCTATATTCTAGAGTTACTATCAATCTGGTCTCTATATTTTGGTAACAATACATTTGGTTCTCATTATCTTTAACTTGCAGTCAATTTGGTTTCTATCATCTATGAGTTAGTCAATTTGGTTCATGTTAATATGTTATATTCAACTTGCAATCAATTTAGTTTCTATTACTTGAACTTAAACTCAATTTGCTTCCTAGTCTTAATTTGATCGTTCTTATATTCAACTTGTAGTTATAGTTGATATTTTCTATTAATGAGTTGATGACAAGGCCCAAATTGACAAATTCACTTTAAGTTCAAAATAACAAAGACCAATTTTTTTTTTTTTTTTTGAAACTAAAAGCGAAATCGACTGCTACTAAAATTTAGGAACCAAATTAACAATGACTTCAAAATGAAATTCTAATATGTCATTTTCTATTTTAATTTTCTTAGTATAAATAATGGGTAATATCTATTATGCACAACCAATTACAGATATACACACAAAGCTACTTGGCAAAATAAATAATGAGAAATAGATATAAGTGGAACTATTGGGGAATAATGGCATGCGACAATAGTGTGTGTACATTATTCATAGATGGTAAGCAAACAATGTATATGTAAAAAATATTTTTTTGTTTACGCAATTTGAATAACATATTCAATCAAGAAAATCCCCTCAGCTTCATCAACAATATTGTTCTTCTCTTCCGGACTTTGCTGTACAAGCGCATTGAAGAAACTCTCACTACAAGGCATTTCATCCATTAATGAAGCAGAAGATTGTTGTATCTCCCACTTGCCTTCTTTAACTTTGGACTCCATGACAATGTAACCAAATATCACAACATCTAGAATCACCTACAGTCTTTCTCATCATAAAGGAAAAATAGTTTATGCGTCAGGCCCATGAAACTACTGCCTCATCTGTGAAACTCACCTGTCAGTAAGACAATAGCTTCATGCTCTTGGCGCATGAGATATTATCTCTATCATAAAACTAAACAAGAACGTGTGGTAAAAGTTTCTCCAACTGGGTTTAGTAATTAGTAGAACTTAAGTTGCTCTTGGCGAAAGTCTGTTTGTGTATCCAACTGGGTCTAGGAGTCGGAGAACCTACACCCACGTTTTTTTTTTTTTTTTTATGAAAATTTTTATTTTGTTTTATGGATTTTTTTTTTCTTTGAAAATTAGGCCCTACCAATTGCAATTAGTAATTAATGGGGGCCGAAAAAGTTTGATCTCGCTAGATCCGTAGGGAAATTAAATTTCATTATATATTCAAGAATAGGAAAAAAATAACATGTCCAAAGTAATTCTTTCTTCATTGTCCAACTATAAGAAGAACACTATAACCGTAAGTCGGTGAATGTCACTATAAAAAAAGAACACTATAGAACTATATAAGACCCCTTATTATGTACGAAGAAACAATCACACGTTTGTTTTGCGTGGTTTCTTCATTATTATTTTTGTTGTGAAATAATGAAGCTCTTGACAACGAAGATGGCTAAATTACTACTTGTTATATTGGTCATTATGATCGTAATGAATGAAGTAGCAGCCAGAGGTAGCGGTGGTGGCAGTGGCCGGGTGGAGGCAGAGGCAGTGGCCATGGCCGTGGTGGAAGCAGAGACCGTGGAGGCAATAGATACGATGGGGCTGGCCATGTACCTCGTTGTGGCACGTCTAATCGTACATGTGGTAGAAGGGGAGCTGCTTCCAAGTTTGGATATAGTCACTATAATTTGGTTTTTGTAATTGTTAGTTACTTTTTAGTTCATGTAATATTTTAGTTATTTAATGATACAATACCAACTCTTAGTTTAAGTTCTAAAAGTAAATTTTGGGGAGAATTGTTGTTGATTGTATGGGGGGTTTGTTAAGTTCAGTTCTATTGAGGTTTCTAACTATTTTATGGTATGGTTTCATGGTTTAACATGGTTTGAACTACTGTTTCTGTTCTTGTCTATTGGGCTTATTTGGTTGTTTGTTTATTTGCATACATTTGAACTACGAATTTTCTTGGAAGATGAATCTTGTAATATAAGTAATTTCTTTATAAGAAACTTGTTCATAGTGCTAGCAAAAGAATAAAAGATAAACTTTAAATTCATTTAACATATTCAACTTAGGCATTTAACCGTAATATTGTTCATGTTCAATAATGTATTCAAGCATTATTTTAGTGTATATGTGTATGTAAAAAATGTATCATAAAAATCCAAAAAATTCAACTAAAGATTAAAACACGCACTAATAGACTAGCTATTTGATAATGTGCGTTTAAAAAAAAAAATAGTGATTTTAAAATATGTCTTTAGGAAAAACATTTTAAAAAATCAAAATTAAACATTTAATTTGGGTTTTTAGGCTAATATGTTTGCTTGGGAAATTTTTGATAAGAGGTGCATCCACAATATTTTTTTAGCAACACTTTCACAATAAAGCCTAAATGGCAAGTTGTTACTGGTTTTATCAATTAAATTACTTTTTGTCCACTTGTAATAATCTGCCACTTAGGATTTATTGTGAAATTAATGTAAAAAATTTGTGAAAGTATTATGAAAATGTTGTGAACATAGCATTTTTAATTTTACAATTTTTTTGATTCAACCTTCAATGGACCAAAATTTTGGAGAGATCAAATTTTTATCTAAGGTGTTCAAGTTTTTTTTAGGGTGGTCAAGTTTGTTTTCTAGGGTAGTCATCAACACATATTAATTTAAAATTCAATTTTTTTAAGCTATATATATATATATATATATATAGCCCTATGATGACTCGGCCCAACCAAGCCCACTAAGCATATTTGTGCTTCTGCTCTTGAATTTTTCTTATTTTCACACTTATTATGTTCGATCTTTAATTTGTTTGGAATGAGATTTTTGGTGTAGTAGGGTGTATGAGTCAAGTGATGGTTATCTTCCACGCATCAATACTCTTATTTGTGCATATCAATGTAATTTGGCTGAGAAAAAGAGAAGAAAACAATTATTTCACTTTCATTTTCTCCTGTGTTAAACGGTGCTAATTATGACTGGTTGGTCATGTACGTAGTTGCAGCACCTCTAATCATACGTCTGGTGAAAGTGGAGCTGCTTCCAAGTTTGGCAATAGTAACTATAATATGGTTTTCGTAATTGTCACTTGCTTTTTAGTTTATGCCATATAGTAGTTAATTTTATGGTACAATACCAACACTTCGTTTAAGTTTTAAAAGTAAGGGCTTGTTTGGTATATGTGATCAAACAACAGTTTTCAATTTTTTTGAAAATACATGTAATATTGTTTAAAAACTGAAAACATGTATTCGTCCCAAAATTTTTGGGTAGAATTGCTGTTGATTGTATATTGTTTGGAAGGGGTTTGTTAAGTTCAGTTCTATTGAGGTCTAACTATTCTCTATGGCATGGTTTTATGGTTTGACATGGACTTTGCACTACTGATTTTATTTCTTGTCTATTGGGCTTATTTGGTTGTTTGTTTAATTGCTTATGGCCCTTGGTACATGTCTGTGCTGGTGCTCCCTTGAAATACCCCTATGTTGACGCCCCAACCCAAGCCCACTAAGCTTATTTATGCTTATGCTCTTGTATTTTGCACTCTTTATTATGTTTCATCTTTAATTTGTTTGGAATGAGATTTTTGGTGCATTAGTGGGAAATTATTGAATACTCAGAAAGTACTATAAATATGTGTTTTTCTCTCTCATATAAATTGTGATCTTACTATGAATTTAATTAATAAGTTTCACTATTATGTGAAAAGATAGAATATACATTTATAGTACTCTTTAAGAGTATTCTATAATTATCTGTGGCAGTAATAGTTTTCTTCCCTGCATCAATACTTTTTTATGAGGATAATTGTCGTCGTAATTTGGCTGAGAAAAAGAGAAGAAAAAAAATTATTTTACTTCCCTTTCTCCTATATTAAACGGTTCTACTTATGATTAATTCATCCGACCATTCAACGATCTGATAAATCTACCACTTTCAACCAATATATTTCCATCTTAGTCCCTATTAGTTACTCTTAAGCAATCTATTTATATTTTGTAGAAAGGAATAAGATTAAGCCTTAGCTGATTAAGCATGGATTCAATAACTAAATAACCTTGAAATAGGTAGGGCTGCTTTAATTGTAACTTATTACCCTGAAGATACCTGTTAATAGGACCCTTGTTAATTATGATTTGTTAGGTTGCCGGACACACATCTGCATTAAATATTAGGCAAAAACACTATTTTGGTCTCTACATTTTGGGATCACAATTAATTTGGTCCCTACATTTTAAGAACAGTCAATTTGGTTTCTGTTCTTTTCAGTTTACAATCAACTTGGTTTCTACCGTTAAATCATTAACGGAAAATGTCTACGTGGCAAACCGTTAACACATTTGATAGGTCTAATATTAAAAGATTAAATAAAATACTGACGTGTCTTAATTTCAACAGCCAACTCAGTGCTTGGTTGGCAAACAAAAGCCAAGTCAACATTTAAAAATACTTTTCTCTTTCTTTATTTCCTCCTTTAATATTCTTACAATTTTTTTTAACCAATCTGAATTTTATTTTTATTTTCTCAATTTTATTTTTCCTTTTACAATTGCTAACCAAACAGAATTGGCCTTTTAATTCCCTTCTTGCAATTTCTTCGTAACCAAACACTAATCTAGTCCAAAAATCACAGACCTAGATTTACTACAACCAAATCGTCCAACACCACAAATCCACTACAGAGCCCAAGTGCCACTATGCCAGTTTGCAAGTGCATGTTAAAAATACCCATTTTACAACTTTGATGACTTAACAAAAACAAACCCAAAGTCAAGCCATTGTAGAGTAATGGAGACCCAAAGACATAGACACAATGACAAAGCTTCGAAAAACAAACTCACATAGCCATGGAAATGGAGGGGTCATCGAAGAAGAAGATAGCAACGCAGACGCTGAGCTCAAAAAACACACCTAATCCCTTATGGCCTGTTTGGATGTTTAAAAAAGGAAGGGGAGTAGAGTAGAGGGAGAGAGAGTAATTCAATTACCTTGTTTGGAAGTTTTTTAAGGAAGGAGGGGGAGGGGTCTGGAGGGGTTTCAACTACCTCTAACCCCTCATTTTTAATTCCCCAATTTGGAGAGATTTGGAGGGAGAGTAGAGTAGATAAATTATTGACCAAATGAATTTTCTAATTTACCATTTCTAAATTAACAAAATTACAAACCGATTATATAAATAACCTTTGTTTGTTTCTTGAGAAAATTTAAGCATGGACCTTTTGGCTACTAATTTGAATCCAAAGAAGAAGAGAAAAAAAAAAAAAAAAAAAAAAAAAACAAGAATCAGATTGGATCAGACCTCACTCTTTTTCTCATCACATGGCTCCTGTTGCTCCTCGTTCCGGCGACGCAATCTTCGCCAACGTCAAACGTGTGGTAAGCCCTAAAGCCCCTCTTTTTCTCATTTCAAAAAATTACATGTTTTCAATTCCAAAATATCCGATTCATTTTCTCGAGAACTAAACAGAACTTTGAAAAATTTGTGCAGAATGTGAAGCTGTTTACCTTGACGTACGGTGCGATCATGCACTAGCTGCTTACCAATCTAGAGGAGGTTGAGGAAGTCAACAAGCAGCTTGATCAAATGTAAATTTTTTTTATTAGTTTCTTACGCTTTAATATTTCATGGATTTTTGTGTTTGATTTGCTAAAAATGTTGGTTTGATTTGAAGAGTGTGAAAGCATGGTGGTCGAAGATTGGGCCTCTTCTTTTTGGCCGTTGGGTTTGGGTTTTTACTCTTTTTTTAGTTTTTAGGTATATACTTTTTTTTTAAAATTTTTTTTAATTTTATTTATGCTTCTCCAAAAAAAAAAAAAAAATCACTAATATATTTTAAGATTTGAACAAGTCCATTTTCAAATAGAGGTAAATTTGCCTATTTAAATCATTTCCTCTCCTCTCCATCATAATTTTTAGAACATCCAAATAAGAGGAAAGGCTAATTACTCCCTTCCTCTTTAATAATTTTAAAAACTTCCAAACAAGGTAGAGGATGACCATTCTCCTCTACTCTCCTCTCCACTACTCTTCTCCCCTCCCTTCTACTTCCCTCTACTCTCCTCCCTCTCTAAACTTCTAAACAGGCCATTAGCTTTTCGAAACCAACCACGGAATGGTTCACCAACCAATCGCCTTCGTAAGGCGTGGAGCTCAAAACCTATATTGAGACCACTGATTGGAGACGTTAGAGAAGTCGTGGTCGGTCTGTGTTGAATTTGAGTTTGGAAAAGCTGGGTTTAGTGGATTTGGATTTTGGGTTTTGTACGAATATGGGATTTGGCTTCTTCAGCCATGAATCAAAGAGAACAAAAGATTAATGAGAGAGAGATAAGCTTAGAGATGAGATGAAGGAAAATCAAGATAAAAGAAATATTTATGAAGGAAAAACAAGATAAGCTTAGATGGGATGTGGCATATTCTAATTTCTAAGGAAATGAATTCATACAATAAAAGAAAAAAATATTTTTAAGTGTTGATGTGGTTTTTATTTGCCAACTAAGCGCTGAGTTGGGCTATTGAAATTAAGACACATCAGCATCTCATTTAATTTTTTAATTTAGGCATGCCAACTGTGCAAATCATTTGCCGTGTAGGCATTTTTCGTTAATGATTAAATGGCAAGGATCAAATTTATTGTTAGTTAAAAATAACATGAACCAAATTGATTACAATCCCAAAATGTAGGACCCAAAATAGTATTTTCGCCTAAATATTATTTCGTCTTAGCCTGTCAGAACATGCATTGCACACTATACCTCTCCGTTCCTTTTCACTCAAAATCTTTTGTATGTTGCGGATTTTATTTTTAGCTCTTGGAATCCGTGGTGGGAGTTAATGTATTGTTTCTTGTAATGGGTTTTACTTTAAAATTAAATAATAATAAAAAAAGTGTGTGAGAAATATGGACTTCAAATGAATGAAAGAAACAGGTTTGGATTGAGCGTTCTTGAATTTATTATTTTTTTTTTTTAAAGAAAGTGTATACGAAAGTCATGGATAGCAATAGTCCTAAGAGTTACTATATATGGGACACCGGCCGGCTTGCTTTCTTGAATTAACATTAGTCTTGTACAATGTCATATTTCAATTACGAGGCCCATACATATAGCTTGTGATCTTTTTAAAAATGATGTATGAGTAGAGTACTGAACATATGAGCCAAAAAGACTATCGACTAAGAATATGAAGAAGCCCTTCTATACAAGCTTGTGATCTTTGTCCTGATCTTCTCAATCATCCTCTCTTTAACACCACCGACAGTAGTGATGGTGGTGGAGCTATAAAGCACAAGTATTTTATTTGGAGTGTTGTATTTTACTCATGTTAAAGATGGGACACACCTAAGACACTTTGACATATGTGTCCCAGTGTTTTTTTAGAGATAAAAAAAAAAAAAAAAACAATTTGCAAGATAGGGGAACAAGAAGAATAGAATACCCTTTCACAAAACAAAGAGATCATTCATACTTTAATTGTAACAAATTAACAATGCATTTAAAAATTAATAAATATTATTATTCTTGATATATATTCTAATTTCTAAACATTTTTTAATAGTAATAAATTCACTTTACTATCCACTTGCTTTTAAGTTGATATATATATATATATATATATTTAACATTATATGAAAAATAAATGCTTAACAATTGTGAGGAGTGGAAGAGTCCTCCCCCCTTCCAGGCCGAAAGCCCATATGTTAGTTGGGCCCCGAGGAATGAATTGGGCCATACACCCATGTTCATAGAGGGGCCCAATGAAGTTATAAGAATTGAAGGAAGGTCGCGGAGTTATCCTGAGCAACCCAAGGAAGGTTGGAACCTTTGTAAATCGTACTCGTGGAGGGAGCAACAAGATAAATGGAGCCAAACTACATCCGAGGCCAGATGCATGTCAAATCCCACATCTTACTTCCAGAGAGTACCTAGAACCTTGGGGAGTCTTCCAAAACCTGCAGGAAGGTTGAAGATCTTTACCTCCACATTAATGAGTGAGTTTCCACCTAACACCTGCTACATTGAATGTAAGTAAGACAATGTGAACAGTACAAACACCTCCAGAAGTCAAAATTTCAGAATAAGGAAAGGGAGGAAACCAATAAAGGAGGAGAAAATATCCCTAAAAACCCAACTAGAAACTGGACAGTTATAAAGATAAGAACAAGGCAAGTACCTATATATGGGAAGAGGAAAACAAGTAGAGGGGGTGACAAAAGAAGGATATAAAAAAAGGAAAAGAAAAAAACATCGATTTGTCTAAGAGAGAGAGAGAGAGAGAAACTATGACACCACGGAAAAAGAGAGAAACTCCTGTTGTAATACTCTAGTTTTACATGAAATAAATGATGTGAATGAAATCAATTGTTTGAGTCTCCCATTATAGAGTGTTAGTTCCCCCATTGCATTTTTATGAGTGCATTGTCTAATCTCCTGAGGAGTGTAGTTTTTGACTCCCACAGCAATATTTAGAAAAAATAAATAAAAATATATTTAATAATTACTGGTTAAATGTGTTCCATTTAACCGTGTCCTATTTTCTAGAAAAATACGGTGTCGCTGTCATAGTCTTACCAATGTCTAGGTCTGTGCTTCCTTGGTTCTTAGGGAGTGGCATGCCCCCTGGCTTTCTATGATTCTATCACAATCTCAAGAGGCTGCAACATTGTCCCACAAGGCCACAATGTTGCACACTCCACAATAATTGATTATTTTGGTTCTTTCCTTGTCTTTTTAATTATCCCTTGTTTTGAAGTGTTATTGTTTCATGCGTCGGTTGATTGACTTAGCCATATGGCTTGTGTTAGTATTCAATAAATTTTCATGGTTAATTCACCTTACCACAAAAAAGATTTGGTAGATCTGCCATTTTCAATCAATATTTTCCATCTTATTCACTGTTATTTACTCGAATAAATATCTATATCAATGGATTAAGATCAAGCCACGGTTAAGAAAGGTTCAAATTCAAGCTAAATTATGAGTCAGGTAAGGCATATTCTGTTCTTAAAGAAATTCAGATTACTTTAAGGAAACGTTTCCTAAATGTTGTTGAATTTAAAAACCATTCTTGTTTGTAACTCTACCTTTTTTTTAATTGCATGTCTAATTCATTCTGATGCTATAGTTTGTTATATTCTCTTAGTATGTTAATGTGTCTATTAACAAATTTTTTTTTGGGTATTATTTGAATTTTACTGGTTGACCCTGAAGCTGACAGTCCTTAACATTGTCAAGCCTATACGAAGATTTGTGGTCTGAAATGTAAAGATGATCACATGACAGTAAAAAATTAACCTTTAGCTCCATTTATGGTTTTATAATCCGTATATATTAAGGGGATTCAGAAAGTTAGTTATTACTGTTTTTGCTGTCAAAAATACTCTTAAATTAATTAACTAACAACTTAAAAATAAGGTTAAAATAGTAAATTGGTAAAAGAAAGTTAGTTATTGTTTTTTTACTGTCAAAAATACCCCTACCTAAAACTTAAAAAATGGGGTTAAAATAGTAAATTGACAAAAATAATAAATTCTTATTTCTACGTTAAAATGCATTCCTGCTTTTAATAAACTCATACTTTTACGTTGATTTAAATTCCTACTTCTACTCACTAACTCTCTACAAAATAGAATTTTCTTTTGTTAGTTTTAAAACTCCTCTAATCTACAAAACTCATCCCACATATTTTTTTTTTTTTTGTGATTAGAAAAAATAAAAATCTCAAATTATAATAAATACAAATTATTAATCTTTACTAAAAAAATAAAAAAAAAACCTCAGGCATGCGTGCTCAGATGCTAGTCTATTTTATTAGATAGCTAAGCTATACAAGAACTTTCTAGCCAAGCGCATATAGCTACACAAATCTACATATTATAGTACTGTCAATGGAATACAGGACACCCTTCAACCTCTATGCCTGGGGCAGTGGGGCAACTTGCTAGCGGGCAGTGATCATCTAAATCCAATCCCCACCACCTTATTCCATTGATGTCTCTAATTTGTAATGTGAAATAGCAAAGGATGGCCATGAAAGCAACTCCAGCATCTAGCCCAGCTGATAGAATGTAATTGTGCCTTGCCCACCAGCCTTTATATCTCCTATACACAAAAAAGTTGAAGAAAATGCCCACAGCACCCCAACATAGGTAGTTCACAGCCCTGGCTGGTGGCATTCCTCCTGATCCACCTATGATGATTGGCATGTTAATGAGCCTTATCCACTTTTTTTCGGGAAACAGGCGTGAGAGTACCCACACAGGCAGCGGTGCTAGGAAACCAATGAGAAAGAAATAGTTCATCTTAGAGTACAGGCCTAGACGGCCAAACATGCGAAGTGGGCTGACTACACCCCATATGATGGAAGCATTGTAGAAAACATCATCTCCAGGGCATGTCCACGGGCTTCCTTCTGGAAGTTTAGATGGTTCACATATATGTTCTACTGAGGTCAAAAGCCACCAAGCTGTGCCAAAGTAGACTGAGGATGCAACTAAAGTTCCCACCAACTTCAGCAGGAAACACAGATAAATATTACTATCTTACTTTTTAATTTAATATCCAGTGGTTCTAGCAAAATGTTAGTAGTGGATGGTAAATTGAGAAAAAGATTTTGTAAATGAAAGAAATCACCTGAACAATAAACATGGATTTTGGAGGAATTTTCATGTAATGGCCTAGCTTGAAGTCTGACAGAAAAATTATTGCTTGTGTCATGCTAATGAAGCCATAGGTCTTGAAAGCCACATTTGCAAGAGGTCTCCCAGGATACATGTAACCAATAATCATCTCAGTGATGACATTAAGTCCTGGTTCCTGCACGCAGATTTTACAATAATGATCAAACACAAAGAACGAGAGGACAAAAAATTATATTCTAAATACCATACCTGGTTTGTGGTAGCAGTAATTACGCCAATTGGGAGAGTGAAGAATAGAGCCATGACAATTGCTAGCAGGACTCCCCAGTAAGGGAGTTGCAATTGTCCGCCAAAGCCTTCACAAGTAAGAATGGCAAGTCCAACAACAACGATCAATAGTACGTAGAACCACCATTGAGGAACAGGGTCATAATTTTTCTTCATAAGTCTAGTGTGCACATCCCCAAAATTATTGTTGTATGTTGCCTTTGTTTGTTGCCAGATCTGTCTGCACAATAAAAAGCAAAGATACAAGAAAATCAAATCTCTGAGAGCACAAAGTAACATATATAATAGTTAGTTGCTTGGAAAAATGTAAGTTAAATTGGCAAATAATTATGCACAAATGTTCTTTTCATGGATAATTTCAAAATACCTTCCATGGAAGAGTGCAACATGAGAGACTGTTGCAGCCAATACTGCAAAGCTAAGACCATAAGCATATACAAAGAAGATGCTGAGATTAATTTTGCTATACCCATCATATCCATCTTGATTGAATTGGAAGGTCGTATCATTCAAAACTATTGAAACATTGTATTTTCCACCATCAGAGTTGAACACGTGTGATGAGTAAATAGGAAATCGCTTTGCTTCATATGAGTTGGTCCAGTAAGCAATAGGAATTACTATGTAGAGAACTATGAAAAACCCAGCCATTATGTTAATGATAGCAAATCCAGGGGTGGCTAAAGGAGATCCTAGGAAACCAGCTACAGTGGACCAATCAAGGGCAAAGGAGCCAATACCAAGCCCACGAAGACCAGAACCAATTTGTTGGGCTGTGACTGAGTCCTTCCGTATCCAACAAACAAAAGACAGGGCAGTTATGGATGGAAACAGATAGTTGGGAACAATATAGTATGAGAAGCTTGTTACAAGGACCACAATGAAGAACTGCAGCCTTGTTAGTCCTCCCTTAGGCCTAGTCTCAACATCATGCAATGCCCTACAGATTCAAAAATATGACTTGAGAGATATAATGAACTATACTTCCATTATGCATATATATTATAGAGAGAGAGATAGAAGAAGCAGCAAAGTAAGGGACTAGGGGCACCTAAATAGAGAGACTTGAACCAAGTTGGAAGGCCACCACATGTATGGTGAATCAACAAGAAACCTTCGATATAGTCCTGCCCATCCATACCCTATCAACTGAATACTCCATAATATTAATAACTTAAGATAGAAAATGAAGTAACTCTAATGATTCTAATCATATAATTTCTCACAGTAAAATACAAACGCAGAAATCACCTGGGTGGTATGACTTAACAAAATAGCTGCCAGAGGATGAATCCCTCGATGATAGAACGCCTTGACAATGGTAATAATACCAACTGCATAAACTGAGTTTGAACCTGAATTGGCAAATATGGTTATCAGGACATGCTCCTTCAAGTTGAAGGGACCTGGATTCAACGAAAAGAACCATTTTGTTCTAGGAATGTGAAAAACTTTGTTTGGTAGATATGCTGCCATAAACCTTCCTATTGGAAGTACTACAATTTGGGCTGAAACCGATGTTATATATAATGCATTTTGGCGGTAACCAAAGAATTGATTCAGGAATGCCAGAACAGCACAAGATGTGATCCCCAAAAACCATGTTCGAAATGTCAAGCATGGTAATGTTAAATCATCTGTAATTGGGACTGTGAGTCGAACTTGTTCAATTGGAGAATCATTTACTTCCTCTGCAAAGCCACCAAAACAAAAGGATAGCAAATTCATATGGAAAGGTAAACTTTGCAATCAGTTTAAAGTATAACAATTACTAGGAAAGATTATAGGACGAGTTAGTGAATTATGTACATATCCCAAACTTCTTTTAGTCTAAACATATTTGAAATATATTTACTATGAATTCAAATCTAAACTAATCATACTTGCTTTTGGCCCATATATGAGTTTGTTCAACATCAGTTGTCGAAGTATGTTCTTTCTATTGTTCAGTCAATAGAACTTGCAGGCAAGCATTTCTAAAATATTTGCTCCACTTCTGGAACATGGATCATTAATAAGATAGTAGACAATTTCAAGCTTGAGAAAGCTCACTATAGAAGAACATATTCTAAACTTTGTGTAATAATTTGGTACTCCTTGACTACAATGGTATTCCACTCTAATAAAAATAAGCCAGCTAATACAAAAACACAACATAACCTTAATAGAGTCATATGGAAAACTTTTTTTTTTTTTTTTGATACAAGATAGAATTTTATTCTAGCCTAATCTAAGTGTATATGTGTGTGAAACTCTTTCCTGGAGACTTGAACTTCGGCTCTTGCCCCCCACGCCCCATAAGTACTTATACTTGTAGAGTGACCATTGTACCAAGGGTGTGCGGTGGTATATGGAAAACTTAATTACTCTAGAAGTAATTGGTTTAGAGTTGTATGCCAGCCCTAGGAGTACTCAATAAATTTTCATGAACTCTTTAATTATCTTGTCTGTTCAATTTCACACCATTGTATATCAGCCCATATTGATTAAAAATAAGAGACATGCATAAAGATGTGATAATTTTGAGCTATAACAGATACTATCTGTTTTTTATTTTCTCCAGGGATATGATGATGTTACTTTTTTCTGACAAAAAGAAACTCAGAAGGAAAATATATACCAGAGCTTTCAGAGTAAGTATGGGCAGCTGGATCAAGATTGTTGTGTTGAAAAGATGAAGGAAGCACGTTAGTATCTGATTTCTCCATGCTGCACTACCTACACTTGTTTAAAAAAATAAATGAATAAGATGAAGCTATATATTATAAATATATGAGCTGGTGGTAGCATTAATTCACGTAGGGCTTATTCCTGTCATTCGTGTACGTTACAATTTGTTTTTATTGCTTTCACTGTCATTCTCTCTTGCTTTCATTTTCATTCTCTTTCAAACATTTTCATGCTTCATAGTCTCCACCATGAGCAAGAACTCCTAGCAGCCATGAGAGTGTGCTAACCTATTGCACGTGTAACACTTCCAATCAAATTGTTCTCTCTCCTTAAAAAGGACTTCATACAATGAACGGAAATTCTTATTACAAACTTATTATTGTACAGTCCATACAAACTCCCTTTTGAAACACGATTTTATAATTTTAACAGAAATTATGTTTTGAAAACACGATTTCAGCCCATACAGCAATGTGTCACTGTGTATATAGTAAGTGCATAATAAAGAGTGCATGACTATCTATTTTGAAGCCTTGTCCCCACTCAATTGCAATCAGACGAAGATCATAAGCTTTCCACACACCACATCAATTTTGATACCACTTGTTAGTAAGATTTTCATCCACTTGTAGTACACCACCATCAAATTTGATACCACCTATTAAGACAATATCAACAAATTAAGGGTCATGAAACTACATGCATGTTGACACGTTACCTTAACTTAAAAGGCTTAAGTTTTTTTTTTTATATGTTTGGACTAATTTATGCTAATTTTAATCACTCATTTATGTTACTTAATTCTTACCATACAAGGTTGATCATCCATACTCACACTTGAGTAATTTTTAGGTACTCTCGGAGTACGAATAATTGTGCTCATTTCTCTCACATTTATAATAGAGTTCACTCATTAAATTCATGGTAGGGTTTATCATGAACATAAGAGAAGGGAGCACAATTTTTTTGTGCTCTAAGAGTACCTAAGAATTTTCCCTCACACCTAATTAAATATAGTCTAAAGGAATAATGATAAATGATTCTTGGAATATCCAGTGGTTGGCGTGATGCCAAAACCATATTCCCTTTTCTAATTGAATAAGACATCAACATTTAAATCCAAAATAAAGACTGACTAATAAATCTATGATTCATAGGATCTGAATTTTGTTTAGGGTATTTATAAGCCGCCTTGTTTAGGGTATTTATAATAACAATGACAAGATACATCATCATCATCATCATCATCATCATCATCATCATCATTATTATTATTATTATTATTCGCCCTGAACCCATAAAAGCCAAATCTTATTTGACCGTATTTTTTAATAAAAATAATTTTTTAACAATTTTGCATTCCACCACTGCATTACACGGAAAAGGAATCCTCCTCAAGAAATCTAGAATCCTTTTCACCACAAGTTCTAATATGTTTTTTTGATGATGCATAAAATCATCTGTGAGTTGGTTTTCCAAGAGCGGCGATTGAAGAACTTGAAGAACAAAAAGAACAAAGAACTTACAGAGAGCACCGGTGGGGTGCTAGCCAACAACTCTCCAAAAGTTAAATCAGTGATAGAAGAATCTCCAATAACTCAAAAGTGTAAGAGTTAAAAAATTTCACATACCTTGGAGAATAGGAGACTTGGTGCTTATATAGTGTGCATTTGAGACAAACTGAAAGTTTCAGCTTATTTACAATTTCGGTTTATTTTTAGTACTATTCGTGGATCTCACTACACTTTTTGGTACTATTCATGGGTCTCACTGTACTATTCAGTTAACTTTTACCTTTATCTACAATACTTTCAGTAAAAAGTTTTTAGTTTCAACTAAATAAGTTGTTCCCAAATAAATACATAGTGGTGTAGGACAAGTTTGGCTTAACTCTAGTACTTTTTTAATTGGAAGTGTCATTTTATTTTAAATACACAATAGTAAGTGGTGGTAGGTTTTAATTTCCACTTTCTATTTAATTAGTGGGTGATATGACAGTTTCTCATTAAAACAAAAGGAAATTCCAATTAAAAAAATACTCAAGGTAAGCCAAACCCATGTAGGACTGACCAAGATCTCACGAACATAGAATCTTTCCTTGTAGGGAAGATATTGAGTTAATGTTCCAAGATCTTAACGCTTTACTTCTCATATCGGGAGGATACAAATATGTAGAAGGATCTTTGGATGTGGTGTGCAAGTTCTTTCCATATAGGGACGCATGAGTGGAGAACACGCAAATGGTGTTAGACTAAGTGTAACCCATCGTCGATATTCAGTAACCCGACAGGTACTTTCTTACCCGACGGTGAATGTGAGTAGAAAGCATGGCTGGCATTGCATCGTAATCAACCCGAAGGGTAAAAGGAGACCAAAGGGCAATCCAAACTTAAAGGGTACAAGGGGATTGATGAGCAATCCAAACCTGAAGGGTAAAAGGAGACTGAAGGGCAATCCAAACTCGAATGGTAAAAAGGGACCGATGAGCAATCCAAACTTGAAGGGTAAAAGGAGACCAAAGGGTAATCCAAACCCGAAAGGTAAAAGGGTACTGACGAGCAATCCAAACCCAAAGCATAAAAGGAGACCGATAAATGGGGGGAGCCAATAAATTATGGCTTTTTCTCATTAATTGGACTCGTAAATTATTAACAAATACATTTTTTCTTTTTCAAAAATATAATTATGCCTAAACATTAAGAGTCCTGTTTACAGGGGCATCCATTAATAAAGCATTTAATGGCAAGTATTTTCCCACTTTTAAATAAGAGAAATGATATGTCTACATTATTTTCACAACAATATTTTCTTAACATTAAAAAAATAATTTCAATGTTAAGAAAAAAATTATAATCAACAACAACTTACCACATATGATTTGTTGTGAAAATATTATAAACGCAATAACTTTCATTAAATAAACATATTAATAAGAAGAGCATTCTCATTGGGTAATGTAAAACCCATCAAAATGCAAAATATATGATATTGTTTACAAAAAATGTATAAAAACACCAACTTCACATTTTGCATAAATCTTTACAACTTGCTAGAATGGTTATGTAAATAGGGTTTGGTTAACAAGTACTTTTATAACATTTGTTAATAAATTATTTTAAGAAACTTTTTACCACTTTCATGGAAAATATAAAAAGCTATTAAAAATGTCTTCTTCTTTTTTTCATAAAAAAATTTCAAAAATATTTTCTAAAACATTGTCGTTAGGGCATTTATTAACTTTTTCCACATAGATATGCATAACCACTAGCATATTAAAAAAGTTTTTTATTCATTTTTCATTCTATCTCGCCTTTAATGCCTGGCTCTTTTTTCTTTCCTATTATAGCATATTAGCTTTAATATAATATTATTATTTTAATGTGATGTATTGTAAAATAAAGAATGAAAGGTAAAAAATAATATAAAAGTGGTTATATAAAATAAATAAATAATTTTATTTTTTGGTAAGAAAATACATTTTTTAAAACATAAGGGAATGGGAATGCTCTAAAGTAACACAAGCTACTACTATCTTTGGATTCAAGAGACAAAAGTTTGAAATTGGTTTGGTTTTAAAGGATCAAAGGAGTAACATATTGGAATCTTTCACATCGGCTAGAAAACAGGGCATTAATAATAAGACAAATTTGTGGACATATGGGCCTTTAGCTCCACAAATTATCCAATAGGGTGAAAAGGAACATTTATGAGCCTAACAAATTCTGAAGGGACACAGATCCTGATGTGAGTTGTCACATTCACAGAGCATCATCTTGCATACTACTATGAATTGGAATGAGAAAAATAACTCAAACATGGTTCATTATCTTCTGTAGTTTGCCAATTGCCATCACTTTGTCCTTTTAACGATTTAATTCACAGCTTCAAACTGTCCCCAGTTGGTTTACTAGTCTAGTCCTTATCTTTATTGCAAGTTGTGCATGAGTCATGACATCCCTTGTGAGAGGGAAGTATAGTGAGTCGGGTGCATGGAATAGTTTCTTCTTTTAATAGTCCTTCTCTAATATCGTTCTTAAATGAATCTGCTCCACTTTGTAGAAATTATTCATCAAAACCAATATTCTATAAGTTCAATTTCTTGGTGACTTGCTCATTGATTGGCCCCATAAGCATTTTCACCCTAATTTCATGACTATCCTATCTACTTGCATTTTCCTTTCCTTTTTTCATTGTAGGTTTACATTTATTGCACAACATACACAAACATCTCAATTAGAAAATTTCTAAACATTGTTATACTTCTAAACATTTTTGGCAATACTTGTGGGTATTTCTTCATGGGCCCCTGAATAATTCTATGTTTGCCATGAGAGTAAGTGCTCCCAAGAGTCCAAGCTTATTAATAATTGAGTTAAAACTTAGAGCTAGAGGTCCATGCGCGGTGCAATCACAACACACATGGCCTACACATCCTATAATAGGCTTGGCCAAGGTTTGCTAAGGCCTAAGGATGGAGATTTATTGCTTTAGCAGGTGTAATTAGTAATATATTTTGCATACCAGCACAGGGTCATGGATGATGGAAATAAAACTCCTCTCTCTTTAAGGTTTCAGTTATGTTTCACAAGCTGCACATGTTAATATTATTTTTAAAAAATAATTGTTTATATATAAAGAAATTTATGGAAAGTTGTGATTGGTAGAGCAAAAGGTATAACACTCAGAATGGGAGAGAGAATTTTTATCTGCTGCTTGCAGTACACCACCATCAAAAAGTATAACAATATTGCCATCATTGTTACTCTAAAGTCTGAACTATCTACTTCTATTTTGTAGAAGGATGAAGTCCAAGCCTTAGTTAAGCATGGACTCAATACGTAAAATAAGCTTGAAATTGGCAGGGCTACTTTAGTTGTAACCTTTTTGTGTACTAACCATATTGTTAAATGTGTTTAGCCTAGCATGCATAGCCATATTCTATTTGTTAATTTCCGTCCTGCTAGGCTGCTAGACACACATCCACATTAATTACTATCCTATCTTTAATGCCACCGGCTGTTGCACCAGGAGGTAGTGGTGGTGAAGGCAGAGGTAGCGGTAGTGGTGGAGGTGGAGCCAGGGGTGGTGTCGTCGTGATCCTGTTTTTCTGAGTTACAATTATTTTCTTGCTCAATACCATGTTGGAAATGCGTTCTTAGGGAATAGGGAGTGTCATGCCCCCTAGTTTTCTATGGATCTATGACATTCTCAAGAGGCTGCAACATTGTCCCACAATGCTCTGATGCAGTCTCCACAATATCGACTGTTTTAGTTAGCTTTCCTTGTCTTTCATAATGTTCTGATGCAGACTCTACAATATTGATTGTTTTGGTTAGCTTTCCTTGTCTTTTTATTTTTCCCTCGTTTTGAACTGTTATTGTTTACTGTGTTGGTTGATTGACTTAGCCGTATGGCTTGTATAAGTACTCAATAAATTAGCAAGATAAATTCACCTTACCACAAAGAAAATTTGGTAGATCTGCCATTTTCAACCGATTTATTTCTGTCTTAAACACTGTTAGTTACTCTGAACAACTATCTATTTCAATAAATTAAGATCAAGCCACGGTTTAGTATGGGTTCCATTTCAAGCTAAATTATGAGTCAGGTAAGGCATATTCTGTTCTCGAGGATACTCAGTGTTTAGGGAAAAGTTTCCTGAATTCTGTTGATTTTTAAACCCATTCTTGTTTGTAACCTCAACTTTTTTAAATTGCATGTCTAATTCATTTTGATGCCATATATATAGTTTGTTTCGTTACCTTAGTATGTTAACGTGCCTCTAAACAATTTTTTTTTTTTTTGTATTATTTTAATTAGTTGCAAACTCTCGTGATGTGTGAGAAAATGTAATATAATTATTTTATTAGAATATAATGTAAAATTTATAAGTTAAATAGTGCATGTGTTATTTAAAAATTTTATATTTTTATATTAGCTTTATTTAAATAGAACATATGATATACACCCCCATTCCATAATCGGATGACTAATTTAAATATATCGAAAAATATTTTAAAAAAATGTAAACTCTTATTCTATGAAACACACGTAATAGGTTATATCTATATTAAGTTTAAATTATTATAAGTTTTAGAATTGTATCATTTTTTCTTTCCCTCCAAAATAAAGTATAATGCCTATATTATTATTATTATTATGAGAAACTAACACTTATATTGCAACTTTAATTTTAAGGTAATTTTGTGAATATTTGTCTATTCTATTGCTTTTTTAGGGTCTATATCTTTAATTTCTAATGCCTACTTTGTTTTTATTTTTTAGCCCAAAATATTAAGATCAAAAACTCATTTTTTTAATCTTAATATTTGGTTTGAAAAGTATGAAATTTATTGTACTTGGAGTCCAAAATGACCCGAATAGGACCGAATGGACCAAAGTGGACTAGAATATATTAAAGTAGTTAAGTGGACCAACAAAGACCGAAATAGACCAACGTAGACCACATTGGACTGAAATAGGCCGAATGAACTGAAGTGGACTGAAATAGACTAAATAGACTGAAGTAGATTAAAATGCTAAGCTAATATAGCTTAACAAAAGTGTAACAATAATAAATTATATACTTCAGCTTTTATTTAGATATTATACAGATTTAACTAGTTAACCTGAAGCTAACAGTCTTCCATTATCAAACCTATACAAAGATTTGTAGTCTGAAATGTAAAGATAATCACGATAGAAAAAGATATAACTTTGGTGCATATAGCTAGGCTGACATATTTATGCATAAACTTTCTAGCCCAGCGCATATAGCTACACAAATCTACATAATATAATACTGAAAAATGGAATACAGGACACCCTTCAACCTCTACTCCAGGGGGCAGGGGCAGTGGGGCAACTTGCTAGTGGGCTGTGTCATCTAATTCCAATCCCACCACCTCATTCCATTGATGTGTCTAATTCGTAATGTGAAATAGCAAAGCATGGCCATGAAAGCAACTCCAGCATCTAGCCCAGCTGATAGAATGTAATTGTGTCTAGCCCACCAGCCTTTATACCTCCTATACACATAAAAGTTGAAGAAAATGCCAACAGCACACCAACATAGGTAGTTCACAGCCCTGGCTGGTGGCATTCCTCCTGATCCTCCTATGAAGATTGGCCTGTTAATGAGGCTTATCCACTTTTGTTCAGGAAACAGGCGTGAGAGTACCCACACAGGCAGTGGTTCTAGGAAGCCAATGAGAAAGAAATAGTTTATCTTAGAGTGCAGTCCAAGACAGCCAAACATGCGAATTGGGCTGACTACACCCGATATAATGGAAGCACTATAGAAAACATCATATCCAGGGCAAGTCCACGGGCTTCCTTCTGGAAGTTTAGATGGTTCACATATATGCTCTACTGAGGTTAGAAGCCACCAAGATGTGCCGAAGTAGAGTGAGGATGCAATTAAAGTTCCCACCAACTTCATTTGAAAACATAGATAAATATTAGTATTTTTACTTTTCAGCTCAATATCCAGTGGTTCTAGCAATATGTAAGTAGTGGGTGGTAAATTGAGAACAAAATTTTGTAAATGAAAGAAATCACCTGAACATTAAACATGGATTTTGGAGGAATTTTCATTTAATGGCCTAGCTTGAAGTCTGACAGAAACATTATTCCTTGCGTCACGCTAACGTAGCCATAGGTCTTGAAGGCCATATTTGCAAGAGGTTTCCCGGGATACATGAAACCAATAACCAACTCGGCGATGACATGAAGTCCTGGTTGTTGCCGCACATAGATTTTACAATAATGATCAAACACTGAGAACAAGAAGACAGAAAATTATATTATGAATACCATACGTTGTTTGGGCAAAATTTGGTAAATAATACATTTTTCAGAAAAAATTTGGTGACTAGCACGCGTTTGAACTTATTTGCATTTAAACTTATTTAGTTAGTTGAACTGTTTTTGGAATTCGAGTTTCTTAAACTCAAGTTCTAAACCACCCAAGTCAGATGATTGCAAGAGTAAATTGAGTTTATGAAACTCGATAACTTACTAAATACTTTCAGCCGCATATTATTTATCTAATATTTTTCTAAAAAAATGTTGTTCAGCAAATTTTGCCCCTAGCTTGTGGTAGCAGTAATCAAGGTTTTTAAACCTAGACCAAACCGTGTGGTCCGACTGGGTTAACTGAGAATCGGATTGAATTTCAGTTTTTTAGCATAGAGAACTGGGCATCCATTGAAATTCCGTGAACCGTGCGGTCCAACCTCTGTTCAAGCATGCCTGTTAAATAAATGCTTGTTAAATAAGAAAAAAATTTTTAAACCCAGACCAAACCGTGTGGTCCGACTGGGTTAACTGAGAATTGGGTTAACTGAGAACTCATGCCAGTCAGATATGCAGCTGGAGCCTAACCACTCAGCCAAGCTTGCCAGTTGATGCTCAACAATAACAAAAAAAATACTTGAAGTAAACTTAATGCAATTTTTTTTTTTAATAAAAACAACTTAACACAATTTTATTCTACTTAATTAAATGATCCATCTCTTACAAGGAATATAAAAAAATTATAATTAAAATCATTCAAATATATTCAACTTTACTTCAAAAATTAATCATAAATTTTAATCTTTTCATGGTTATTATTTTATTTTATTAATATATTAGTTAATTTTGCTAGTTTTATAAATTTAATATTTATATTTAGGCTTTAATTAATTATTAAATTAATTATGACATCATCACGATTCGACCCCGATTCAACCTCGGTTGGACCTCAAAAATCTTGAACCTCTCCCTTTTGCGGTTCAATGAACGGTCCAGGTTTGAAAACCTTGGCAGTAATTACACCAATTAGGAGAGTGAAGAGTAGAGCCATGACAATTGCTAGCAGGACTCCCAGTAAGGGAGTTGCAATTGTCCGCCAAAGCCTTCACAAGTAAGAATGGTAAGTCCAACAACAACGATCAATAGTACATAAAACCACCATTGAGGGACAGGGTCCTAGTTTTTCTTCAAAAGTCTATTGTGCACATCCCCAAACTTATTGTTGTATGTTGCCTTCGTTTGTTGCCAGATTTGTCTGCATAAAGAAAAGCAAAGATACTGGGAATTAAAACCTTTGAGAGCACAAAGTAACATAAGGAATAGTTAAATGCTTGGAAAAATGTAAGTAAAATAGGCAAATAATTATGCACATATGTTCTTTTCATGGATAATTTCAAAATACCTTCCATGGAAGAGTGCAATATGAGAGATTGTTGCAGCCAACATTGCAAAGGTTAGACCATAAGTTATTACAAAGAAGATGCTGAGATGAATTTTGCGATACCCATCATATCCATGTTGATCGAATTGGAAGGTTGCATCATTCAAAACTTCAGAAACATTGTATTTTCCACCATCAGCATTGAACACACTTGATGAGTAAATAGGAAATCGCTTGGCTTCATACGTGTTTGTCCAGTAACCAATAGGAATTAATACGTAGAGAACAATGAAAAAACCAGCCACTATGCTAATGATGGCAAATCCAGGGGTGGCTGAGGGTGATCATAGGAAACCAGCTACAGTGGACCAATCAAGGGCAAACGAGCCAATACCAAGTCCAACAAGACCAGAACCAATTTTTTGGGCTGTGACGGAGTCCTTCCATATCCAATAAACAAAGGACAGAGCAGTTATGGATGGAAACAGATGGGAACAATATAGTATGCGAAGCTTGTCACAAGGACCATAAGGAAGAACTGCAGCCTGGTTAGGCCTCCCTTAGGCCTAGTCTCAACATCATGCAATGCCCTACAAGTTCAAAATTTTGAATTGAGAGAGATGATAAAGTATATTTCCATTATGCATATGTGTATATATGTACTTATTATAGTGAGAGAGAGAAAAGAAGCAACAAAGCGAGGGACTAGTGGCACCTAAATAGGGAGACTTGAACCAAGTTGGAAGGCCACCACATGTATGATGAATCTGCAAGATACTTTCTAAAAAGGCAGGCTCATCCATATCCTAGCAATAATCCATAAAATTAAATCATTTAGGAAGAAAATGAAGCAATTCCAATAGGTGTAATCATATAATCTCAATCAGTAAAGCATAAACGCAAATCACCTGGGTAGTATGACTTGACAAAATAGCTGCAAGTGGATGAATCCCTCGATGATAGAACACCTTGACAATGGTGATAATCAAGGACGGACCCAAGCAGGGGCCTAAGGCCCCCCCCCCCCCCCCCCCCCCGGGGCCCAAAAAAATAAAAATAGTATGTAAAATTTTCAAAAAAAAAAAAAAAAGGGGGCTTGGGCCCCCCTTGGTTTTTAGCTCAGGCCCCTTCACCTCAACCATTCCTATCCCAAAAAATAAAAATAAAAAGACTTGGGCCCCCTCCAAATTTGTAAAACATAGCTGGCCAGCCCACTGCCCACATTTAAAACTCAGCAGTCCAAAACTCAGCCCACTTCTCCCTATTTGTGCTTGTGGTGTTTGTGTTTTAGTGAATCTGTGCTTGTGTTATTATTATTATTATTATTTTTTTTTTTTGGCTTTTTGGCTTTGTGATTGTTTTTGTGTCTTTGTGAATTGTGACTCTGTGTTTGTGACTATGTACCTGTTTGTTTCGGCTTTTAGAAGCCAAAACGCACTTTTTGAGAGCAAAAATGAGAGAAATTACCTATGAAGATCAAGGTGAAGAAGTGCATGGGTGTGGGCTGAGAGAGGTATTGAAGATTTTTGGTGAAATTAAGAGAAATTACCTGTGAAGATCAAGATGAAGAAGTGTGTGGGTGTGAGCTGTGTGTGGTTGAATTTAGAGAAAAAGAAAAGAATAAAGAAGATTAAGGAGAAGAAGTGCATGGGTGTGGGCTGTGTGGCTAAATGTGTGGAGGAAACTAGGAAAGTAGAGAAAGAGAAAAATGAAATGGTATGTTCTGGAATGAGAGTGGACGAATTCTGGAAGCATGATCTTTTGGTTTGTTCTGGTGAAGAAGAAAAGTAGAAAGAAAAGTCAAAAGTGAAGATAGGGAGAAGGTAAAGAATACGTGTGTGGAAGAGAAAAAAGGAGAAAAAAATATAAATAAATGTGTGGATGAAAGAAAAAGAGATAAAGAGAAAAATAAAATAAAGAATAAAAAATTAAAACTAAGAAATGCTACTGTATGGTCTAGGGCTAACCCTTTATTGGGCCTCAGGTATAAGGTCTCGCTTCGTGATCCATGAGCCCGGTCAGCCCACCTTAATCTGGGCTGGGCTGGACATTATTGATTGCCTGAAAATTGGGCTTTGACATAACCGGTAGGAACTCCGTTGCTCACAATCCCATCATTTTTACATGGTTGGCTGATTGGACTAGCCGTCGTTTGGTAGTGAGCGTTTTCGTGGAGATTTGTTCTCAAAGGAGCATTGTGTTTGACTTGGTCGGCAACACGCCAGGGAAGTCGTTGCCAAACATACTACCAACAACAATGAGTAAGTTCCAATGCCACTCTTGCCACTTTACTACCAAATTCCCACTTAGCAACGACGACATTAGACCCTCTTTTCCATTATCACCCAGAGCAATCATAATCCCTCCACCCAATGGAGGCTATAAATAAGAGAAGGCTACGAAGGAAAAGGGGTCTGGAAAATTAGGAGGAAAAAAGAAAGAGCGAGGAGATTAACAAAACAAAAGGAGAGTGAATTAGCCAAAAAGCAAGAGAGTTATCAGTGGGCCTCAGTGTAATGAGCAACCCGTTGTAGGAAATACTAAACCCACTTCATAAATAAATTGTGAGTTCAAGTGAGAGCCTAACCCAATAGTCTCTTATTAGGCCCGCACAATTGGCGCCGTCTGTGGAAATCTCCTACTAAGCCGTAGTTCAGCTGTGGTCCATACTTGGTGAGATGTCTGAAAGGCGTTCGGATAGTTACGCCGAAAGTGGTTCAGTTGGGTCCTCTCGGGGATCCACTTGGTGGGAGTAAAGGCACAAAAGACGTGAAGACAGATACCGAAAGCGAGACGAAGAGCAGTCCGGTCGAAGCGAAGGAACGTGCGGAACCCAGCAAACGGTGTCTAGTGCCACGGAGAACAGGCAACTCGACGAAAGAGATGAAGAGCTTGAACGGTTGCGAAGGCTGGTAAGAGATTTAGAGTTGGAGGCCGAAGGACGTCGGAGAGAGAATCTAGAACGCCGGGAAAGAGGGCCGAGAGGAGCAAGGAGCCGCCGGAGGGAAGGTTCCGAGCAGTCTAGCCATTATCGGCCACATGATCATTCATGCTCGCAAGAGACGCAACGATATCGGGACCGCTCCCGTTCACGAGGTTACGCCGACCGCGGTTGGGACTCCCCGGAAGAGCGACACCCACGAAATGCAGCCATGGATGCTATGAGCCGAGCACTTCATAAAGTTGCACGGTCCTCGTTTTCAGATGGCATTGAGCAGGTCCCAATGCCAAATAGATTTACTCGACCATCGTTCAACTCTTACGACGGGAAAACGGACCCGGTGGAGCACATCAGTCATTACATTCACATGATGTATTTGCATAAACATAACGATGCGCTAATGTGCAAAGTCTTCCCTTCCAGTCTTGGTTCCACTGCGTTAAGATGGTTTAATGGATTACCAAAGGGTTCTATTTACAGTTTCGCGGAATTGATTCAGGAGTTTGGAGCCCGGTTTTTTGACCTCCGGGTTCCGCAACCGGTAGACGCGTTGTTGTCTATAAAGATGAGGGTTGGAGAGACCCTGCGCAGTTATGCGAATCGCTATTGGGAACTCTACAACGAGATCGACAGGGGCAACGAGAAGATAGCAGCGAGCACTTTTAGAATGGGGCTACTCGAGGACTCCGAGCTACGAGAGTCATTGACGAGGAAACCTCCAGAGGGCATGAGGCAACTAATGAGTCGCATTGAGGAGTACAAATGCCTAGAAGATGATCGGATACAAAGCAAGGGTAAAGCCTTACTAACTGCTCATCCACGGCAGAACGAATTTCAGCCAAAACCCCGAAAGGGCTTGACCGTCCAGGAACCAGGATTGCAATAGGGGGAGGTGAACGTAATGTTTAAGGAACTGGTGCATAGAATCATCGACCGGATAAAGAACAAGCCATACTTTAGGTGGCCGAATAAGATGGCGGGCGACCCGTCCCGGAGAAACCAAAATCTATACTGTACATACCACAAGGACAAGGGACACACCACCGAGCATTGCCGGGTATTAAGAGATCACTTGGCACAGCTGTTGAAAGCAGGGCATTTGAAAGGGTTCGTAGTCAACGCCGACAACTGTGAACCTGGACTGGGCGCACGGCCGGGCAGGAATCCCAACCCGCTCCCCATCGGAGTAATTGAAGTAATTCACGCTGCACCAAGGGATATCGTAAGGGTCGGGAGAAGAGAAGTATTGATGGCGTCCCCGGTTGAAGACCGTTCGGAGGAGTATCCATCTAGAAAAAGGGTAAAGCCCAACCGAGAGCCTATTGTTTTTTGCGATGAAGATCTAGTAGGGACAATCTAGCCGCACGATGATGCATTGGTAGTGAAGGCCCAAATAAGCGGCTTCTTAGTGAAGAGAATATTGGTGGACCAAGGAAGCGGTGCCGAGATCATGTATCCGGACTTGTTCAGGGGGCTTGGGCTGAAGGTTGAGAATCTCACAAAATACGACACACCCCTGATCGGCTTTGACGGCCAGGCAGTGGTTCCTAAAGGACAAATCTCCCTTCTTGTGGTTTTGGAAGGGAAGGAAGTCACAGTATCATTTATAGTGGTTGCCTCATTCTCTCCTTACACCGCAATTTTTGGGAGGCCATGGATTCATGCAATGGGGGCAGTGCCGTCCACTCTGCACGTAAAGATTAAGTTCCGGACTGAGCAAAGCGTCACTGTGGTAAAGGGTAGCCAACGAACGGCCAGGCGATGCCTTATTGCAGTAGTGAACCAGGAAAATCAGAACACCGAAAAGAAGGACCAATCTAAAGAGGTCCCTTCATAGCAATTACTGTAGCCCTCGGGGGAAACGGGGGCTAGTCACGCAGAAGAACTGATCAAGGTAAAACTATTGCCAGATAAATACAGGTATTTCCAGATAGGTGCGAGTATGAAAGACGAGAATAAGGTGGGGACGTTGCTACTCCTCGTACGAAATGTGGACGTATTCGCTTGGAGCCCATATGAAGTACCCAGGATGGACCCCGAGTTCATCGTCCACAAGCTTAATACCGATCCGTCGATCACCCCTAAAAGGCAAAGGCCGAGAAGGTCAGCCAAGTAGCATGTCAAGGCTGTGAAGATGGAAGTAAAAAAACTAAAAGAGGCGAGGGCCATAAAGGAGATTTTCTACCCGGACTGGTTAGCAAACACGGTGGTTGTGAAGAAGAAGAACGGCAAGTGGAGGGTCTGTGTAGATTTCACGGATTTAAGCCGAGCATGCCCGAGAGATTCGTTCCCAATGCCGAAAATCGACCAACTAGTGGATGCCGCATACGGTCACCTGAGAATAAGCTTCCTGGACGCTTTCCAGGGTTATCACCAAATAGCCCTAGCAGCTGAAGATCAAGAAAAAACGGCATTCATCTTACCGGAGGCCAACTATCATTACACAGTGATGCCCTTTGGTTTAAAAAATGCTGGGGCCACTTACCAGCGGATGATGACGAGAATGTTCCGCGATAAGATAGGACACACGGTAGAGGTATACATAGACGACATGGTCATCAAAAGCAAGCTAGAAACCGGGCACAACGAGGATTTCCAGGGGTGTTTGAAATCCTTCGTCAACATAGGTTGTGCCTTAATGCTGAGAAGTGCGTCTTCGGAGTGGGAACTAGTAAGTTTTTGGGGTATCTGGTCACTACCCGAGGAATAGAGGTCAACCCTGACCAGATCGAGGCCGTGAAGAACCTAAAGCCACCAAGGAGTCCAAAGGAGGTAGAAAAACTAACCGGGATGTTGGCTGCCCTTAACTGGTTCATCTCCAAATTTGCTGATCGCTACCGTCCTTTTTACTAACTCCTGAAGAAATAGAAGGGGTTTCAATGGGATGCAAAGTGCGACGAGGCGTTCCAGGAAATAAAGGTGTATTTGGCGCAGGCCCCTATGTTGACCGCCTGATGTCAGGGGAGGACTTATTTATATACCTCTCGGTATCAGAACACGCAACTAGCGCCGTACTTCTAACAGATCGGGAAACACAATAGCCCGTGTATTACATCAACAAGACCTTGGTCGACGCGGAAGTCAGATATCTGCCCCTAGAAAAGTTAGTGTTGGCCCTGGTGCACGCCACGAGGAAGCTGCCTCATTACTTTCAAGCCCATACCGTATACGTGTTGACCGAGTACCCTTTGCAGTCGCTACTGAGAAGATCGGATTTCACAGGGCGGATAGCTAAATGAGGAACCCGGCTTAGCGCCTTTGACATAAGGTACAGACCGAGGAATTCGATCAAGGGTCAAGTGTTGGCCAACTTTGTGGCCGAGTTTTCCCCAAAGAAAGAAGGGGAGATTGTCTGCCGGGTGGCCTCTTCCCCGTGGAAGGTCTATGTGGACGGCACTCCAAGCGCAACGAGGGCTGGAGCCGGGATAGTCTTAATCACACTAGAGGGAATTTGGCTGGAGCATTCTTTTAGACTGGGGTTTAGGGCCTCCAATAACGAGGTAGAATATGAAGCCTTGCTTGCCGGCATGAGGACCGTGGCGGGGTTGGGAGCACAAGATGTTGAAGTATACTCGGACTCACAACTGGTGGTTAACCAGGTACAGGGCAGCTTCGAAGCCAAGGACCCCATAATGAAAAAGTACATATAGCTGGTAAGGAAGGTCATGGTCAGATTCTGCACAGTAAAATTAGTGCAAGTTCCCCGGGGGCAAAACAGGCACGCAGACTCTCTGGCCACGCTAGCATCGGCATTGACGGAGAATATACCTCGGATGATCAAGGTAGAACTCATACAAAAACCCAGCATCCTAGAAGTGGGGGATGCTAATGGCCCTACAGTGGGCGTTACCACAGTTTCCAATGCCGGCCCATGTTGGATGGACCCTATCATTCAATTCCTGGCCAATGACCGAATCCTAAACAGTGAGAAGGAAGCCATCAAGATTCCCCGAATTGCAGCTAGGTATTGGTTATCAACAGATCTGAGATTATACCGGAGATCCTTTGGGGGGCCGTACCTTTTATGCTTGCACCCTGGTAAAGTGGACAAGCTTTTGGCCGAGTTACATGACGGGGTGTGCGGCAGTCACGTGGGAGGACATTCACTTGCCCACCGAGCAATTACTCAGGGATTCTGGTGGCCGCAGATGCAGAAAGATGCCGCTGATTATGTGCGGAAGTGTGAAAAGTGCCAAAAGCACGCCCCTTCGATCCATCAGCCGGCAGGACCTTTTAACCCGGTCAACAGCCCCTGGCCTTTCGCCCAATGGGGGCTGGACATTCTTGGTCCATTTCCCCGGGCGACGGGCAACCGGAGATTTGTCCTGGTAGTAGTGGACTACTTTACCAAGTGGACGGAGGCTGAAACATTGGCAAATATTGGAGATGTGGACGTCAAGAAGTTCTTCTGGAAGAACATAGTGACGAGGTTTGGAGTGCCGTACTGTCTCGTGTCTGACAACGGGTTGCAGTTTGATAGCTGGGCTTTCCGTGAATTTTGTAGTAATCTGGGCATCAAGAACAGGTACTCGATGCCCGCCTATCCTCAAAGCAACGGTCAAGTCGAAGCCGTTAACAAGACAATCGTGAATGGGTTAAGGAAAAGGTTGGATGCCGCAAAAGGTTGGTGGGTAGAGGAGCTACCCAGCGTGTTATGGGCCTATCGAACAACGCCTAGAAGATCTACAGGGGAAACTCCTTTCTCCTTGGCGTATGGGGCAGAGGCTGTGATACCAGCCGAAGTACACCTGTGCAGTGCACGAGTAAAAGGGTTTGATCCTGGCCAGAATGAGAAGATGTTAACGCAGCACTTAGATCTCCTCTACGAATATAGGGACACCGCACTAATACAACTAGCCGAGTATCAGCAAAAGATGGCTCGTCGCTATAATCAGGGAATAAGGACAAGAGAGTTCGGCGCGGGGGATCTAGTCCTTCGTAAGGTCGTGGGAAACATGCATGATACCAACGCCGGGAAGTTGGCCGCAGCCTAGGAAGGTCCGTACAGAGTCACAGCAATCGCTGGGGAGGGGGCTTATTATTTGGAAAGCCTAGATGGAAAACCTCTTCCTCGACCATGGAACATTCATAACCTGAAGAAGTTTTACTGCTAAGTGCTTCAAGACAAAAGTATGAACCCATTGTTGTCCTGTGTATGTTTTTTACCACTCGCAATTGAGGGGATGCTTAATCGGTGCAGTGTTGTCTACAAATATTGCCTCCCGACCTAAGGACAGAAGCCTGTCCCCGGTTCGATCCTAATCACCAGACAAGTGGAAACCTAAAATGAAAATCTCTAAGGATAGAAGCCTGTCCCCGATTCGATCCTAATCACCGGACAGGTGGAAACCTAAAATGAAAATCTCTAAGGACAGAAGCCTGTCCCCGGTTCGATCCTAATCACCGGACAGGTGGAAACCTAAAACGAAAATAATCACCGGACAGGTGGAAACCTAAAACGAAAATCTCTAAGAACAGAAGTCTGTCCCCGGTTCGATCCTAATCACCGGACAGATGGAAACCTAAAACAAAAATCTCTAAGGACGGAAGCCTGTCCCCGGTTCGATCCTAATCACCGGAGAGGTGGAAACCTAAAACGAAAATCTCTAAGGACGGAAGCCTGTCCCCAGTTCAATTCTAATCACCAGACATGTGGAAACCTAAAATGAAAATCTCTAAGGACAGAAGTCTGTCCCCGGTTTGATCCTAATCACTGGACAGGTGGAAACTTAAAACGAAAATCTCTAAGGACGGAAGCCTGTCCCCGGTTCGATTCTAATCACCGGACAGGTGGAAGCCTAAAATGAAAATCTCTAAGGACAGAAGCCTGTTCCCGATTCGATCCTAATCACCGGACAGGTGGAAAATTAAAACGAAAGTCTCCGAGGGTAGAAGACGGTACTTCGTGTGATTCTGACCACCGGACAAGTGAAAACCAAATATCTCTAGCTTCTAAGGATGAGAACCTATCCCCGATACGGTCTGAGTCGACAACTAGACGTTCATTATGTAAATATTCGGTTGAACGGTACCGATCAAATTCACAAAATAAACGAATTAATTTGCCTCACATTCAAAATAAAGCATTTCATTCAGGCAATGAGATCGAATCAAAATGTTTGGAAGTATATGGTAGGCAAAAACATACATTAAAAAAAGATTTGGCATTTTAGTGACTAAACAAACCAAAATAAGTCGCGACATAAAACTTAAAAATAACAATTGTTCAGACGCCACAGCCCGGCGTCTAGGCAAAGTAAACAAACGAAAGTTAACATCAAAAATACCAAAGGGAAAGAAAAGTAAAATCATTTAAACAAACTTAAGTCGCCAGGCCAGTTGGAAAGAGCGGAGATAGGTCAACAACTGCTTGATCTAGGTTCTCCTAGCCGGGCAGCTGCTGAGACTCTTTGTTACCAGGAGCATTGAGGTTGCTGGTTACTTCCAGATCGAGGTCTTCGACGTGAGTATCTATAGCCCGTACTAGCTCTCTCATACTCGGGGTGTCCTCCTCATCAGCAACACCGGCCTGGCTCTGGACCGGATTGGAAGGAGTTTGCTGAGGGATATTCTCCGGATTCCAGAGCAAGGAGTCCCTAGGCACACCAGCTGCTTGGAGGGCGGCCAGCCAGCCCTCGTCAAAACCGTGAGCTCTAGCCTGCAAGACGACCGGCTCTACAAAATTCTCGGTATCCGCAAAGCCCTCGTTGTACCATTTTTCTTCACATGCTTCAAGAGTTGCCTTGAGATCGGCTACTTCGTCAGCATGGGCCATGGCCAGACTCTCGGCTTGTGCCAGCTTCAGCTCTGTCTTACTCAGCCTCGCCTCCAACTCGGCCGCCTTCTTTTCCGCCTGCTGTTTAGCCTTCTCCTCAGATTGCACCTTTTTCTCAGCATTTTTGGCAGTGGTGGACATTTCCCGGGCTGTTTCAGCAGCCACTTCCCTAAGCGCCTTCTCCCGCTCAGCATCCTCGGTAAGTTCACTCATTCTTTCTCCGAGCACATAGGTAATCTGTGCATCCTGCAACACAAAATTGATAAACTCAGAAGGAATCGAAGCGAAAGATTACACATCCATCAAGTTAACAAAAGATATAAATTAGAAAGATCACCGCTATGGTGTGCCATTGAAGCTGCCTTGCTATGGACTCCTCAGTGCCGTCCCTGAAGAAGTAGACATCCTCGGGCAACATCAGGCCGCTTGCCAAGCTGTGTGCCACCCAGCCACCCTCCCCGTAAGCCCACAGCCTTAGGCTTGCTGTTGCCGGTAAAGGCTCACTCCCCAGCATGAAGGTTGGCTGCCAACTGGCAGGTTGCTGGGAAGAAGAAGCCTGTCCGGTAACTCCATGAGCGACCGGCTGGGAACCACCCGCAGGCTCCCGGATCACTATCCCGCTTGACGGGTGGGGAGGCGTTTTAGATGAAGCATCGCCTTGTCTCCCAGAACGGGGGTCCCCAACACGTTGTTTCTTCTTTTTCCTGCCAAGCGGAGGAGGAGGAGAATGATCCCGGGCCCGAGTTTGCTGTTGTTGAACTGGCTGTCGCGAACCAGGCAAGAAAAGGTCAACCATAAGCGTTTTCCTTGTCACCATCTCGTTAGTGGGCGCGGCTACTCGGACAACCTCAGCAACTTGGGTTTGAGCTACTTGGGACTCAACCTCGTCTCTTTCAACAGGAACGTGTGCTCGTTCCCTCAGTAACCGAGACACCCTCTCGGCAGACTCGTCCCGAACTGGTGCAAGATTGTCGGCTGTTGTGTAGCGTGGGCCGATGTCTCGGGCTTCACTGACAGTCAGAGAGGGAGGCAAGAAATTAGCGTGCCAGACATCTATGTAGGAGAGAAGTGGACTATCAACCAAAAGGGCCTGACTGAACGGCTGTTAGGTTCTGTAAACGGGCGTGCAACCCAGAATCAATTGCGATGCCCGGAGCTGCCCTTCGGTATGTACGAAAATCTCGGACCTAAGCACAAAATTAAGGTCCCTCACGTGCACTGATCTTATGTCCGGGGTGAACACTCTTCCGTCTGCAATAGAAAGAGACAATAGATTAGCCCCCGGAAGGTAAAATAAATGATAGCGAAAAAGGAAACAAGTTAATATTCGGTACAAACCAACTTCGTGCCGTGAGAGGGGGCAGGGAGCATCCCTGGCAAACCAGTTGCCGCTCACCCGGACGAACTCCCCGGCCGAGTTTCTGTTAGAGTCAAGTAGGCAGGAGATTAACCGTACCCGTATATCCCTGACTTTCAAATAATAATTGGTTCTCTTATTCCCACACAAGCTGTAAATGTAGTTTATATCATTATGGTCCAGTTTCAGACTGTATATCCAATTCAATCTATTGACACAACTAACTACCCGGTAAAAGTTGGGAGGAAGTTGATCGGGACACAACCCGTAAAACCTAAGGGTGCTAAGTAAAAGGAGGTCCACGGGAAACTTAACGCAACCCTCCAAAATTGCCATTAAAGGAAAAAAAAAAAAGCAATGTTGGACCCCCTATGAAGAGCAATTTCGCTCTCATGACAATATGCGACATTCACATCTTCTGGGATGTTGAATGTCTGCCTAAAGGAGACTGAAACCTTGTTCCTTGAAGTATTAAACACATCCTAGATATACTCAATTACAAGTGAAATGCGCTTTGTCAAATGATTAGCCAACTACATAAAATATTGACATATGTTCCTAACATTGAATCACATATGTTTTAACAATCTCCCCCTTTGGCAATCCGTGACAAAACCACGACAAATAAATGAACATATGAGAGAAGTCATATATCACTCAACTCGTACTTACTTGTTGAATACAATAAAATATATCCTAACACAAACTCTTGAAAAACTTTGCAAGAAGAGAGTTCATAGCAAGAAGACTTTGACAACCTGTATTTCTGAAATACTTTAAACAAAACTCATCAAGGCATCTTAATATGAGACAGAAATAAAAGATTGCAAACAAGAATATAAGAAACATGTATATAAAGAAAGAAAAGAAACAACACATAGAGAGAAAGGTGAAAGAACTGTAATAACAACCTCAAAATGTATATATATCAACAAGTACAAGGTTTGCTATCACAACATCATCACAAGATCTAAGGTACATAAACAATGTATCTAAAATAGAGAGCAAAAAAAAAAAAAAAAAAAAAACATAAAGTCCTCACTACATCCCTCAAAAACTATGGACACTCTCCCTAACAAAAATCTCCTATACTAACCATCCCTCTATGAGTATGACTACTCTCATATCAAAACTACTATGAGTATGACTACTCTCATATCAAAAACTACTCTCCCTTTTGTCATGAGTAACAAAGGGCATATACATCAAGTAGACATTACATCATCACTGGAAGAGCTAGCACCATCATCCTCAGCATCAGTAGCATTAGCATCACCATCATCGTCCTCATCCTCAAAAGCCTCTGGAGTAGGAGGAGGAGAAGCAACAAAGCCACCCATGACAGCCTATGGTCGTGCAATACGACTAACACGAGTGTTCACCTGACACAACTTATCACTAAGTGTCAAGGCAAGCATCCATGCGCATAAGTTGTGCCATGATTTCCTCGAGAGTCACTCTGCCAATAGAAGAAGAAGGAGCAGAAGTGAATGACGTTGTAGAAGTTAAAGGAACCACTGTCCCGGGCCCCTCGAATAAAGCCACGCCTCACTCTGCTTCACGGTAGCTGCGTCAATGGCACACATAACTGGGAAGTTATCAGAAACAGGAAAGGAGACAAAAATGGCAAAGAATCCGCGTGATAGCCAAAGGAAAAATGAGCTTATCACATATCGACGTATCCCTATAGACATCTATAAGGGATAGGATGAAGTGAGAGGGGAAGTCAATAGAAAGATACTCAATGAGGGATAACAAAACCCAAGCACAATGCTTTGTGATAGTGTTATAGTGAGACAAAGGATGGAGAACGAATGTCATCACCATGTTTAGGAATCTCGGACCTTTAGCAAAGGCCAAGCAAGGGGTGCTTTGATAGTCACCCCAAGATGAAGAAGGTCTCTCACAAAATAGAGACGAGAGTTCGTCTTTGGACACAGTCCTCAGATGCTCGCAGCTAGGGTATTTAGGATGCGCTACCCTAGGAACATGTAGTACCTCGTAGACAATCTCCGGAGTAACTATGATACGCGTACCTCGAACGCGAGAAAAGAAATGAGGTACAGAAGTATCAAATCCGTGCATATTGGAGTAAAACTCCTATATGATCACAGAAGGGCAAGTGACTAGGGCGCCACATAGTGACTCCCAACCCCGACTGTAGATGACAGTGGGCAGGTTAGTGTTGGAAAAATTCGATAGGATGACTTGGCGTTCCAAATGAATGCCTCGTCAAGAGAAATTCTCCGAGAGGACCTTACGAGCTTTCTCATCATGGAACCGTACAAGAGATAGAGTATGATCAGAGGAAGATGTCCCAAAACGAAGAGGGTTTTAAGACGGAGTAGATTGGCGTTTGGGTGCCATGATGCAACTAACGCAAGAGAGAGAGATAGAGGGAGAGAGAGAGAGAGAGAGAGAGAGAGAGAGAGAGAGAGAGAGAGAGAGAGAGAGAGAGAGACAATCAGAAAAGTACCAACAGCAAAAAATAGAAAGAATTGAAGGTACGTATGTATGAAAATACACGAACATGTGACATGTCAATATAAATGCATCATGGGCTCAGCCCAATCCAAACCTACCATTACACAATGTTGCACCAAAGTAAGCACACATATAAATGTATGAAACATTGTTATAATACAAATGTGATGCAATGCATGATGGTTTTAAACTCATTTAAGCAACACCCATCCCAAAAATATTGCATGAACCTCAACCATTTTGAAATATCCCAAAAATTTTCAAAAACTCCAAATTTTAGGTCAAAAGATATGAAATGCATGATTAAAGGATGAAAAGGAATCATACCAAAGAGAGAAGCAGATCTTGAGACCGAAAAAATGAGTGGGAAAGTGAATTTGAGTGAGAGAGAGAAGTTTGGGAAGTTAAGAGGTCAGAAACTGTAGAGGGAGATCGAGGAGAAGTGATTCTGAAATCGCGAGGATCATATATATAAAACCTTCATAAATCTCGACAGATCGAGAGCTATTGAAATTTAAAACGTGCCTTTTAGCTATCGTGCTAGCTATCGAGAAGCTATCCAGAGGTTTTCTCAGCAATGAAGCTCGATGTATCAAGGTAGCTATCAAGAAGCTATCCAGCATCCAGAAAGTTTCTCAATGGATCGAAGTAGCTAACGAGAGCTATCATGAACATGATAAAAAGCAGCTGAAGGGTCTCGATAGATAGCTTATCTGTCAAGAGATATTAAGATAGCTATTGAGATTGCTTAAAAACAGTTTTTCAAAGAAGAGAAAAACACAAATATGAATGCAATCAAACAAGCTACTCAACCAAGGATCCAAACAACATTTTAAGCTCTCAAAATCATCTCACAACAATAAAAAATGATAAGCACATAGATCCAAAAGACACACACACACACACACACACACACACACTAAACCCGTCTAACCAATTTTATGTTTCAAAAACAAGTTAAGACAGTTTAGTAAGCATACACTAACATATGTATTCCTTGTGATTGCCAAATCATATTGTACCTACACATGTATCAAAAGTAGAAAAGAATATTGCATGTTGTGTGTGTGAAAACATTGCAAGATTGTATAAGAGTCTACATGTTATGAAGATTTGAGATATGAGAAAATCACTTTAACTCACATTCAATCATAACTGTTTGATAGGAACTATCACCTTCGAGGTACATCCTATAACTCACACATCTCCTAGAATACACACTTGCAATCATATAAAGCATATTTTTCTTTTTGCTTTTTATTTTTCTTTGCATATTTTCCTTGATTTGAGCAAACCATGCATGGGCATATAAAAAGATAGAAAAGAAATACCCAATCATGTTAAACAATTGACATTGCACTTTGCTCACTTGCTTAGTTGTGCATAGAGATGCTCATCTAAATTACAAAAAATACAAAGTTTAGAAAATTTTGTTTCAATAGCCATCCAAGGTACACAAGTACCAATGTACACAAAACACACGCTATTTTTGTATTTTTCAATTTTTCAAAATTTTTTTTTATCTTACGAAAAAAAAATAAAGTAAAACTGAAAATAAGCAAACAAAAACATGTTAAACAAAACAAAGTAATGCATTAAACTAGACTAACTCAAAGCAAGAAAGCAAAACACACAAGTGATGCAATAATAATAATAATAATAATAATAATAATAATAAAAACAGAGAGGGAGAGAGAAAAGTGACTAAATCACTTCGAGCCTTTTTCCTTCCACACCTTGGAGGAATATTTCCTTTGCGCAAACCCTTGAACTGGAAGTGAGGGAGAAGAATTGAAATCGTTCAAGTTCGAAAGAAACATGAAAGCATTGAGAAGATCTCCAAAAGAAGCAAAGGAGGATGGAGATGCTGCTTCTTCTATTAGGAGGATGGAGATGTTGAGTGGCTAACCACTTATAGCAATTAGGTTGAGTATGTCCAACTGCTCCACAGTGATGACAGAGATGTTGTTTCTTCTATTTAGGTTTTTTATTATTTCCCTTCTTAGTCCTAGGGTTTGTAGACTCATTCTTAGCAAGTTTAGGGGGTGCTCCCAAGATAGACCTACCCTTGTCTATGTTCTCACTAGCTAATTTATTTTTAACATTATTGTTCTCAGTTTCAACTTTATTAGCAGAAAGAACAAAAATAGTAGTACTAGTAGAAGCAATACTAAGAGAAGAGAAATCATACCCTAAACCGGTTAGATCAAATGCAGATTTCTGAAAGCTGAGCATTTCATCAAGTTTTGCACTTGAAGTCCTCTCCAATTGAGCTCTGACTTGAAACAGCTTCGCTTCAAGCTTCTTGGTCCTCTCAGCCAAGAAATTGTTCTCAAACCTCAGTGCTCCAATAGTCTGATTGGCTTCATCAAACTTTGTGGAGAATTCTTCTCGTTTGAGCTCCACATCACTAAGCTTCTTGGTGGCCAACCTATACAACTTCTCATTCTTTTCTGAAACCTTGTATAACTTTGCATAGGCAGTGTAAATGTCATCTTGTTCATCCATCTTCTCAAACTTTGACTCCACCAAGTCTTCTTCTTCATCCACATATTCTACAATCCACTTAGTAGGATTGACAGTGATGGTGAAGGCATTTAGGATTTCGTCATCTTCATTTTCGAAATCATCCTCAAGTTCAGTATCACTCAAGGTTGCAGCAAGTGCCTTTATTTTCCCAATTGACTTAAGATAGGTAGGGCACTCTTGTTTCATATGATCGAAGCCTTGACACCCGAAGCACTTGGGTCCTAAGGGAACAATGTACTGATCGCCATCTCTAGGATCCTTCTTCCCTTCGACTTGGTTCTTAGACTAAAAAGAACTTGACTGTCTACAGTCCTTGTCAAAGCCCTTTGCATTGGCATTCTTCATGAACTTCTTGAATTTCCGGGTGATATAGGACTTCATCTTAGAATCTTCATCGTCTGAAGACTCATCCACGTCACTACTCTTGGCCTTCAATGCCATGCTCTTGCTTTTGCTCGATTTCCCGATCTTAGACAAGCCCAACTCATAAGTCTGTAGATTACCAAGCAGCTCTGTCAAAGGAATTTTGTCAATATCCTTTGATTCCTCAATCGCAATGATCTTATCATGGAATCTCTCAGGTAGAGATTTGAGCACCTTTCTCACAATCTTAGGTTCAAGAATGATTTTCCCAAGATTAAAAGCTGAGTTTACTATGTCCTTAAGCTTGACATAGAAATCATCAAACGACTCATCCTCCTCCATCTTGATTTGTTTGAAGCTTGTAGTGAGCCTCTGAAATTTTGAATCCTTAACAGCCTTGGTTCCTTCATAGGTTGCCTAGAAAATCGTCCATGCTTCCTTTGCAGTTTCAGTGGAGGATATCTTCTTGAACTCCTTATTAGTGACCACATTAAATAAAGCATTCAATGCCCTGCTGTTGAAGTTTTCCACCTTGATCTTAGCATCATCCCAATCGGATGGCACTTCCTTTAGCTTAGTCCAGCCAATCTTTATAACTTGCTACACCTTCTCATCTAGAGACTGCAAGAAAGCTCTCATGTGTATTTTTCAATATGCATAGTTAGTATCATCAAACAATAGAGGTATAAGAAGAAACTGTCCTCTATTTATGACAAACAAGGGTCAATAGATCACACAACAAATATCATAACCTAATCAAAGTATGCCTGCTCTGATACCACTTGATAAGCCAATAATGTATTGATCCTTTGTGATAGATTAATTGATTAATTAGCCAAGTTAATTAATTAATCAAATTGACATGCAATACGCATGGTAGCACAAATAAATCACCAAATAACTAAGTATGTAGCGAAAATAAAATAGACATGGTGATTTATTTACGAATGGGGAAAACCTACATGGCAAAAACCCCACTGGGTGATTTTAAGGTCACAACTCCCGAGAATCCACTATTATCAAAACAAGCGGTTACAAGTAAAGGAATCTTAGTACCTTACACCAACCTACAGTTGAACCTTTACCCCTATACCCAATTGGATTTATTTTGTAGTGACAATCTCTCCTTGTAATGCATGACTCCCAATACGTGACTAACCAATTGCGCGGATCCCAGTAAGCAACTTGATCACCAACTAGAGAAAGATGTTGGCTGCAAAGCTCTTCAGTTCATCTAGACGATGAAGATCAAGTAGCTTATTGGTCACAAAATCCTATGGTGTACAAACACAGCAGCTTCTTCAAGAAAAAGATGAACTAGAGCAAATTCTATCTCCAATCATAGTTTGCATGAACTTGGGCAACTGTGTAACCTGTGACGGCCCTTAAAACAATCTTTATATATGTCTAAGGTTGTGAGAAAAGAAAGCCCAAACATATACCCACGGATTGAATTGAAATCAGCTCTAAAAAACTGAATTTCATAAACCTCAGTAGTTAGCCATCTATCGAGCTAGTTGTCGAGCCACAGGCTAAAATAGTTTTTAAACCTCGATAGATGGTAGCTGTCGAGTTTTAAAATCCAGCACTTTCTTACTTGATTCTTGAACAGACTTGCATGGCTTTAACACTTAAACTTGAAACTTTGTTCCTTGAAGTATTAAACACATCCTAGATATATCCAATTACAAGTAAAGTGCATTTTGTAAAAGGATTAACCAATTACATAAAATATTGACATATGTTCTTAACATTGAATCACATATGTCCTAACAGTCAAGTTTGTTTTCTATGGTGATCATCAACCCATATTAATTAAAAGTTTAATTTTTTTTAAGTTTTAAAATAAAATAAAATAAAGCCCTATGATGACTTGCCCCAACCAAGCCCACTAAGCTTATTTTTGCTTCTGCTCTTGTAATTTGCTTATTTTCACTCTTTATTATGTTTGATCTTTAATTTGTTTGGAATGAGATTTTTGGTGTGGAAGGGTGTATGAGTCAAGTGACAGTTTTCTTCCACGCACCAATACTCTTTTATGTGGATATCAATGTAATTTGGCTGAGAAAAAGAGAAGAAAACAATTATTTCACTTTCATTTTCTCCTGTGTTAAACGGTGCTAAATTATGACTAATTCATTTGACCATCTAAAGATCTAATAGACTGATACATCTGCTGCTTTCAGCCAAAATATTGTCATCTTAGTCACTATTAGTTACTCTGAAACATTTATTGATATTTTTCAGAAAGGAATAAGTTTAAGCCTTAGTTAAGCATGGATTTAATAAGTAGTTTAGGGTGCAAAATGTGTAAGTGAAAAGTTTATAGTGCAAAGTGTAATCAGATGTATACTTTAGAGTGTTAAAGTGTAATTTCCTCATTTTTTTTTTTTTTTTTTTTACTCTTGTAGAAGTATTTGAAGATAAATAGGGATAAAACCACTTTGAAGATGAGTGGTCCTACAATTACTCAACGACTAATTGAATATTATAGTTACATCCCTCATGATTTAATGCTTTTTATTATTATTATTATTTAATGCTTGATTCTATTGAATGTAATTATATTTATTATACGTGCTTATAATTTTTAGTAATGACTACCTTATAGAAATCAAAAGGGATATATTAAAAAACAATAATGCTATAAATACAAAAAAAAAAATTTTATAACAAGTTTCTTAATTATTGATATGGTCAATTGTGAGTGAGGGAGAAAAAGTGATAGGTTCATGAGTTTTAGCTATGTCTACCATTCACACTCAACTTCTTTAATAATTGTGAAACTTTATGCAAAAAGAATTGTGTCCATTGCATTATTGAGTTGAAAGACAAATAGAAATTAGTTCAACTAATATAACTGAACGAAAAGCAAACAAGTTTGTTACTATTTTAAATTAATTTGTTTTTAATTCTAATTACGATTTTTTTTGTGAAAACAATTGTGTCCATAGTATTATTGAGTTAAAAGACAAATAGAAACTAGATCAACTAAAATAACTAAATGAAAAGCAAACCCGTTAATTTATTTTTAATGAATACCCTATTTCAAATTATTTTGTATTTAGCTAGGTTTAGTAAAAAGTTTGATTTTTTTTTTTTTTCAAGTCGGTTTGTGTCTCCAATTGGGTCTAGGAGTCAGAGAACCTACATCCTTTGACAATAAGAGGTGAATGTCACGGGGGTTTTTGGCTGGTTTCTTCTTCATTATTTTTGTTGTGAAATAATGAAGCTCTTGTCAACCAAGATGCATGGCTAAATTACTACTACTTGTTATATTGGTCATTATGATCATGGTGAATGAAGTAGCGGCCAGAGGTGGCGGTGTCTGGGGTGGACGCAGAGGCAGTGGCCATGGTGGAGGCAGAGGCCGTGGAGGGGTTGGTTGTGGCACCTCTAATCATACATGCGGTGAAATTAAGTGGAGCTGCTTCCAAGTTTGGCAATAGTAACTATAATAATATGGTTTTCGTAATTGTCACTTAATTTTTAGTTTATGCCATATAGTAGTTAATTTTATGATACAATACCAACTTTTTTTTTTTTTAAGAGAGTTTTAACCTATGACATCTATTGCTAATAATATCTCCTTATCATTAAACCAAGAAACTAATCAGTTTTTGGTGTAGGTGAGAATTAAACTGCAAATCTCTCATATAACCTGTAGAGAGGGAAAATTCCCAACCTATCACAAGCTGACATTTCATACTACCAAGTCCACAAAATACAGCCGACTACAAAGCGCCACATACTGCTGCTAAGTTTTGCTATCACTACTCAGAAACCAACAGAAATTTGCCAAGTGTCACTGAAATAAACCAATCACACATCAACACGTGTAAGCAATGACACAAGCAGTCCAGCACATGTAAGCAATGATACAAGCGAACCAATCAGGCTGTGACATGTGTCACCAATCAAACTCCGCCACGTATCGCTCACCTACCTCTAAACTCCTATAAATAGAAGCCTTCCTAAGGCATTAAAGAGAAGGACGGAAGCCATTTAGAGCACAAGCAGCATCAAAGAAGATTCAGAAGTATTGAAGCTCTGCTGGAATCAAGCCCTGAAGCCTCTAGGAACTTCAAGAGTTTCAAACTCAAATGCAAGGAACATTCAAAGTAGAATCATCCAAGCTGTAAAGTATTGAAGCTCTGCTGGAATCAAGCCCTAAAGCCTCTAGGAACTTCAAGAGTTTCAAACTCAAATGCAAGGAACATTCAAAGCAGAATCATCCAAGCTGTAAGCCTAGATCTTGAAGTTTGCTGGACTTAAGCTCAAAAGCCTCTAGAAACCTCAACAAACCATAAATCAACAAAGCTCTACGGATCTAAGCCTCTAAAGCACCGAAGAACTTCCACTACAAACCTTCGAAGATGAAGAACGCACGAAAAACATGAAGAACGCGAAGAACAAAGGATTTCTAACAAGCTCATAGCCAGAGATTCTTTGTAATTTTGTTTCAAAGATCTTCGATCCATGCTTCAGTCAAATTAAAGTATATTTGGTGTTCGGATCTAAATCACATTACCATAATTCCAATCAACAAATCTTTCAAGGAGATCGAATCAGAGGATCACTCTTTTGTAATCACAGAGAATTGTACCACACATTCATCAATACAAATTCGCATTTGTGAAACTATTTTACTTGTTTGATTTATTTCGAACCGAGAAATTTAGTCGTCTACACAACCATAAAAAATTTTACCAATTGAACTAACTGGAACCCACATAATACTAACTCTTCATTTAAGTTCTAAAAGTAAATTTTGGGGAGAATTGTTGTTGATTGTATTGGGGGTTTTGTTAAGTTCAGTTCTATTGAGGTTTCTAACTATTCTCCGTGGCATAGTTTTTTGGTTTGACATGGACTTTGCACTACTGTTTTTTCTTCTTGTCTATTGGGCATTTTTGGTTGTCTGTTTAATTGCTTATAGCCTTGGTACATGTCTGTGCTAGTGCACCCTGGGAATTTCCAAAATGCCCCTATGTTGACACCCCAACTCAAGCCCACTAAGCTTATTTGTGCTTAAGCTTTTGTATTTTGCTTATTTTGCACTCATTAATTTTCATATTTAATTTTTTTTGGAATGAAATTTTTGGTGCGGTAGTAGGAAATTATTGAATGCTCAAAGAGTGCTATAAATGTATACTATTCTCTCTCATATGAATTTTAGATCTTACTATGAATTTAATTAACAAGTCTCACTGTTATGTGAAAAGAGAAAATATATATTTATGGTACTCCAAGTGTATTCTATGATTATCTGTGGCAATAATAGTTTTCTTCCCTGCATCAATACTTTTTTATGAGGATAATTGTCGATGTAATTTGGCAGAAAAAGAGAAGAAAAAAAATTATTTCTCTTCCCTTTCTCCTATGTTAAACGGTGCTACTTATGACTAATTCATCCGACCATTCAAAGATCTGATACATCTACCACTTTCAGCCAATATATTTCCATCTTAGTCCCTATTAGTTACTCTTAAACCATCTATTTATATTTTGTAGTTGCTCTCTGAACATCTGGTACTGTAGAATTGTTGTATCCTTCGTGTAAGGTAGTGGAAGTTCTTTCAGTAACACTGTTACTTGGAGGTTAGTGGGGATTCTTTTGATTGGCGAATTGGGAAACACAGAGTGAATGGATTGCGAACCATGGAAAATCTAGTTAAGAGATGGGGCAACTTGTCCTTGGATGATAGAGAAGGTGGCGAGGTGAAAATGAATGAGAATGAAAGTTCGAAGAATGTTACCATTGTAGCAAAAATTTTGGCCAAACGAGCTCTGAATACAGAGTCCGTAATACGAACCTTTAATCCAATCTGGAGGCCAAAGAATGGATTCAAGGTGTGTAATGTGGGAAATCACACCATCTTATTCATTTTTGACAATAAGGAGGAGGTGGAGAAAATTATGGAGGGGAACCGTGGAGTTTTGACAAGCACTTGGTGATGATTAAACGGTACGACTACAGTATCCCAGTTAAGGATTTAGCCTTTGATCATGTCTCCCTCTGGGTGCAAGTTCATGATATTCCTATTAAATACTTGAGTAGAGAAGTTGCAGAAAAACTCTGTGAAGCAGCAAGGGAAGTTAACAAGGAATCCAGCTTAATGGAGGTGAACCATGGCAATGTCATGAGGATTAGAGTAAGGGTAAACACAACCCGTCCACTCTGTAAAGGAAGAACTTTTACACTTGATAACGAGTCGAAGGGATGGGTATCATTCAAATATAAACGTCTTCCAAATGTCTGTTACTGGTGCGGCTGGTTGAATCACTTTGACAGAGATTGTGAACGTTGGATAGAAAGCAACGGGACTCTAACACAGAAAGACCAAGAGTACGACCCTTGGCTACGAGCATCTCCTCTACCCGTGTACAATAATTCAGTGATAGTAGTACCGGGATTTTACGAAGCAAAGAAGAAGGAACTTAGCATTGAAAGAGAATGGAGACAGAAAGCTAACTCCTCGACCTAGGGAAGCTCAGACACGGCGGCACAGGAGGGGGCTTAGGGAGGCAGTTCGTTGGATGACAGATCAAGTGAAATTAATGCCCCAATAATGGAGGAGGACGTTATGGACGTTAAACAGACAAGGATTGCAATGGGCGGAAACTTTAGAGTAATGCAGCTAAATAAGGAAACCGAAAATAAAGGGGATTATTATGAGAAGAAAATAAAGGAGATTGATTCGAAATTAATGAGATTTAAATTAGAGAAGGATTCAAACAGTGGACGTGTATTAAATAAGGAAACGGTTTCTGCCTAGAATGGTGTAACCGATATTTGTGGAGTTTTGCCAAACCAAGAAAAACATGGATTGGCAGCATGTGAGAAGCCTAATAAGGAGAAAATAAATCACGTGATAAGTGATGAAGGAAACCCTAGTGCCCAAGTGACTCACGTGCCAAGAAAAACTCAGGTAGCCGCGGCAAACTCCAACTCTATGTGCAAAAGAATAGTGAGAAAGGAAGTAAGCACCATCAGTATCCTCTAACAGAACTAAAACACTTAGGTGCTAAACTCTTTGATGCTGAGTTACCCAGGAAGAAGAAACAGGTTTCTCAGGATGATCAAAACACAACAATTGAATTGGTGGTGGCTGACAATTAGCACCACCAAGAGCAATGAATATCTTATGTTGGAACTGTCGTGGGCTTGGGAATCCACAAACAGATCAGGAGCATAGGGATTTGATCCGGGCACAAGATCTCTTAGTCGTGTTCTTAGCTAAAACATGGCTTGACAAAGCTAGGCTGGAAGAAATTAAGGTTCGGTATAAATTTGGAGGTTTGATTGAAGTATCAAGATTAAGTAAAGGAGGAGGGGTAGCTAATTTTCGGAAGGAGGAGTGTGATTTCTCGATAGACACATACTCCCCTAACCATATTGATGCTATAGTGAATAAGGGGAAGGAAGAAGAATGGAGATTTACTGCTTTTTATGGTGAGCCGGATACAAGGAATCGACATGAATCTTGGCCAAAGTTAAGAAAATTAAAAAGTAACTTCAATCTTCCATGGTTGTGTGCGAGAGACTTTAATGAAATCACGAAGGTAGATGAAAAATTGGGAGACAAGTTCAGACCAAGGAGACAAATGGAAGCCTTTCAGGATGTGCTTGATGAATGTGAGTTCAAAGATTTGGGCTTTGTGGGAGGAAAATACACCTAGTATAGGGGGACAGGAGAGGGAAACGCCATCAAGGTTTTGAAACCCGGAACGGACCGGCCGGTCGGACCACGGTAACCGGGAACCGTCTATCATCTCGGTTTTTTAAACTACCAAAACCGAAAATTTTAAATTTTTAGTGAACCTTTCAAACCGCGGTCAAACCACCCAATTTTCAAAACCGGACACGGGTCTGACGGTTCCCAAAATATCACAAAACATTGCTCAAAATAATCTCCAACATCAGATCTTCCCAGAATAAAGAAAAAAGAAAAAAAAAAAAAAGGAATAGAAGACTGTGGAAGAAAGGCTACAAATCTGCTTCTGGCTTCTACATATGATCTGCATCTGCTTCTGCTTCTGCTTCTTCTTTATTTGTTGAAAAATTGTGGAAGGAGACTGTTGTTTGTTTGAAAACAATGGAAGAAATAACAGAGGGAGAGAGAGGCGGAGGCTTTAGAGAAAACTGGAAAGCTAAAAGAATAGAAGACAAAAGTTATAGGGTTTGAAGTTTTGATCATGTGGTGTGGCTTGAGGAAACGTGTAATCTTTGATCATGATGCTTGGGGAAATGTGTGAGTGGGGTTGGGTTTCTCATGAGATCTCATGAGTCATAAGTTTTTTTTTTTTTTTTTTTGTTCCCTTTTTATCCAGCACATGCTACAGCCAACTTATTAAGGTTTAAGTTTATTATTTTTTAGTTATATTTTTTAAAATTTTTTTGTTATATTTATTTAATATTTTTAAGATATAATGTTTTAAAATCTTTTAAATAACAAGAGAAAATCTAACAAATATCATATTTATCATAAATTAAGATATATTTGAATCTCTATAAGTACTAATTTAGTCAATATTACATAATTTTAAGCATTTATTTTAATTATTTTGTATTAAATATTATTAATTAAATACAATTTAATTAAGAGAAAATAGTATTTACAAATGACCCAACTTTTTCCTATAAATTTTTATGTAATTTTTCAATTTTTACTAATATAATATATTTATTTATATTTTAAATAATTATTAAATTTATTATGACGTCATCACGGTTCGACCTCGGTCCAACCTCAAAAACCTTGAACCTCTCTCTTTTACGGTTTATTAAACGGTCCGGGTTTCAAAACCTTGAATGCCATATGAAAGAGGATAAACCGTGTTGTCGCCACCATTGACTGGATAGACATGTTCCCTGCTACAAAGGTTGTGCACTTAGAATGTGGGTCATCATATCATAAGCCCTTAATCATCTGGTTAAAAGGGATTCAAATTAAGCAATGAAAGCCATGGAGATTTGAACAGATGTGGCTCGATGATGTCGGATGCAGTGAAGTCGTTGATCTAGCTTGGAGACAAAATTTTTCAAGCAACCCAATGATGCAAGTGGAAGGTAAAATAAAGGAGTGCCAAGCAAAATTAAAACAATGGAGCCGAGTTTCTTTTGGGAGTATTACACGTGCCTTGAAAAAAAAAAAAAACAACAACAAAAACAACTGAAGCAAGCGGAACTAAGGGAAACTAGGGGAGAAACAATGGAAGCAGTTAACCGAATAAAATGGGAGATAAATGGATTATTGATCAAGGAGGAAAAGATGTGGAAATAGAGATCAAGGGATTTGTGGCTAAATGAAGGGGACCAGAATACAAAATTCTTTCATAATCGGGCAACCCACAGATACAAGAGAAACAGAATTATGGAGTTAAAAAGTGAAGCAGGAATAGTTTGCACCAATGAAGGGGAGATCTCAAACATTCTAATTGACTTTTATCACCATCTTTTCACTTTGGCCCCACCATCACATGTGGAGGAAGTTTTAAGGGCAGTACCTACTATGATTACCAAGGAGCAAAATGCCATGTTGGCTGCGGAGTTTGTTAAGGCTGAGGTTGATGAAGCACTAAGGCAAATGGAACCGTTAAAGGCACCGGGACCCGATGGTTTACCTTCATTTTTCTACCAAAAATTCTAGTCATCTATTGGGGAAGATGTTTCAAGTGCAATCCTAAGTTGCCTAAACTCAGGTTCTATCCCTCTTTTAATTGATTGCACTTTTATCACTTTAATCCCCAAAGTAAAAAGCCCTAATGTAGTGTCTGGTTTTCGCCCTATAGCTCTTTGTAATGTCATATATAAACTTGCATCAAAGGTTGTTGCTAATAGGCTCAAAAAAGTTTTGCCAAATATTATTTCTGAGTCACAAAGTGCTTTTCAGTCTAACAAAGCAATTTCAGATAATATTTTGGTGGCCTTTGAACTATTACACCATATGAAGACTTAAAAATCAAAGAACTTGGACTTCATGACCCTAAAGTTAGACATGAGCAAGGCGTATGACCGGGTAGAGTAGCGTTTTTTTATTGAAATTATGAAAAAAAGGGCTTTTGTAACCCTCATTCACGATTGCATTAGCATTGTGTCCTATTCAATCTTAGTAAATGGGGAACCCAAAGGTGAAATCTCTCCTACCAGGAATCCGCCAGGGCGACCCATTGTCACCATATCTTTTCTTATTGTGCTCGGAAGGATTGAATAGAATGCTTCAACAAGCTGCAAGGGATTATCTGATTCGGGGTTTTTCTTTACGCAAAAATGAACCGAAGATTACTCACCTATTTTTTGCAGATGATAGCTTATTATTTTTCCGGGCAAGGATGGAGGATTTGCAAGCTATCCAACACATTTATCACTATATGAGGGGGCATCCGAACGACAAATAAGCCGAGGAAAGACAACTCTCTTTTTTAGCAAAGTAGCGACAGAAGGCAAGAAGGAGGAAATTCTAAATTTCTTAGGGATCCCAGAAATCAAGGAGTATGAAAAATACCTTGAGTTGCCAACTGTTGTGGGAAAAAAGAAAAAGTAGAGCCTCAATTTTATTAAGGAAAGGGTGTGGGCTAAGCTCCAAGGTTGGAAAGAAAAGATCCTATCTCAAGCAGGGAAAGAGATTTTTCCAACAAAGGCAGCCACACACACAAGACATTGAAGATGACTTAAATGTTTGTTCACTCATTGATCAGACAAAAAATGAATGGAATGAGCAAGTGATTGACCAGAAGATTGCTCCATTTATTGTCTCACAGAATTAAGGCCATTCCTTTATGCAAACGTCACAGGGAGACTACCTGGTATGGCCGCGGACTCGGGATGGTAGTTACTCGGTAAAAATGGGCTACCAGCTGCTTGGAGAGGTGGAGAATAGTGGGGTTGCATCGGGGTCCAACAGTACTGAGTTGAAGAACTTCTAGAAGGGCGTCTAGAGTTTATGGATTCCGAATAAAATGAAGCACTTTTGTTGGAGAGCATGCACGGAGTCCTCCCCAACCTTGGCAAATTTATATCGGTGGAAAGTAGTAGATTCACCTCTGTGCAGCAGCTATGGAAAAGCAAACGAAATGGTCATCCATGCTATTTAGGACTGTGATAACGTGAAACGGTGCTGGGACCTCGGCTTTAATAAATTACAAAGCCAACACCACACGTTGAGATCATTTGCAGGCTTGATGTTTGTGAGAGACCGCGCCCCCGGCCCCCCTTTTTAGGTGTGTGTTGGGCCAAGACCACGTGAATGGGTGGAGTCGTGTTATTGCCTCTCAAAATGGAGGTTCAACTAGTTATATTTTCCCCTTTAGATTAAGGGTTTTACAATGGAGTCGCCACTTATTTAATTGTTGGAATAAATAAGAAAACCAAAATTGAAAAGTTTCTCATTAATTTGCAATTGAATTTACATTGATCATAGGAAAATCACATGGCTTTGGTCCTAGGTACAATCTAAGATAAAGTACATAGCTTTATTTCCTAGTTGTAATCTAGAAATTGAAAATTACAAGGATAAGCATTTGGTTTACTAACCCTTGATCTAAGTTCAGAGGCTATGTTACAAGGTGGGAAGGTGTTAGGTGCCCACCTTGCCCGGTGAAACCGGTCTTCTAGACTATGGTGGCCAACATTCATATCATATCATCTAATATGTCAATCAATTTACATGTTAAATTTAAAGTGTGTGCATGTGATAAACCCTAATTAAATTTATTAAGTATTGCATTTGGATTGAAAAATAATTTCTAGTGAATGTGTGTGAATGGTGATAACCTAGATTCAAGGATTTGAAAGAATTACGAAACAAACATGTTTTTCATATTTTTGATGTGAGTTTAAGATCTAAACTAGTGTTTATGCATGAACATGTAAAGAACAACCAAGAACATGTGAAGAACACATAAGAACATTTAAGAACATTCAAACATATTCAAGAGAATTTAAATAGTTACTATCATGCTTTAATCCTAAATTCTCATCATGACAACACAAAAAACAAGTTAGGAAAAGGGATTATACCTTCATGCAAGATCCATATGGTGGAGGAGGAGACTCTTGGTAGAGGTCCTAAAGGTGGAGAAAAAGAAGAGTTAGAAGAGGAAGAGTGAGTCTCACTCAATACTTTGAGTCTTAGGAAGACCAAGATATGACAAGACTACTCAACTTCACTAGAACTCAAAGAAGGGAAGAGAGGGAGGTTTTTTTTTTTTTGTCTGTCCTAGAATGGAGGAGAGGGGGGGTTTATATAGTAGTAGTTGAGGAAATATGAATGGAAGGTCATTTAATAAGGGTTGACAAAGAATCATGAACCTAGACCTCATTTTAGCCTTTGGGGAATCTGGTACATTAAATGGAAAGATTGGTAAGAGTGAGGAGCAAGCCAAAATTCGGTTTTCCCGTAGCTGCTGTAACAACCTATAGAGCCAACTTCGAAAAATCATATATGACTCAATTCTAATCGGAATTGTCTCGTTCTTGTGCTCAAATTGAAGCCCCGGATGTCTAGTTTCTGGGAAAATTAACCTCATTCATATATTCAAAATAGTCTGAGAGATATTGATGAAATGGTGAGCAGAGGTCATTTGTTAGAAAATGGTTTCAGCACAATTAACATTAATAGATCCCAAATTAGCTCCCAATTAACATTAAATGGCTCCAATCACTCCCATTTCAGACTTAATTAGTTCCAAATTTACCCTAATTAAAAGATAATTGCACAAATTACTCATTGAATAATTAATGTTTATCTATCTAATTAATTAGGTATATGCAACCTCACCATAAAATGTAGTCCTAACCAATCAAATTATGACACATCATTAATCTCAAATTGATTATAATAATAACCAATTGGAATCAATTGTTCATAATCACATATAGTCGGACTCAATTTGTGATAGTGCATCTTGGCCATTAAAACTTGATTTGATGATAACTTTCAATCTGATGGTCCGATTAGGGCTTATGACCAGTCGATTTAATCGTTACAACATCAAGATCATTTTGGTGAAATAAGATTAAGGATCTAGTGACCAGAATCAAGATGCATATTTTTCAGGTGAAATTACCCTTTTACGCTCCATGTGAGGTTAAATGCGGATTGCAAAATAGGATGTCAACAGAATGCCCCTCATTGACAGAGCTTGAAAAGCGAATGTAAATGTGTGAAAGAGAAACCTAACTTTGCAATCAGTATTTAACCGTGGTGAATGTGTGATGCATGGCCATGTTGTGGATCAAAATGTGGACCGAATCTCGAGGGAGATTGCCTATGTACCTCTTGGTGGGAGGATCTGGTCCAAACGTAGTTCATGCATGCAATTTTTTTCTTTTTTTTTTGTAATGAGTACAAGACATGCTTACCTGAAGTGGAGAAAATATGAAGATACTGGTCATGTGTTTCAGAGGACCAAAGGTTCTGGATCTTAGCTCATGTTTTTAGAGGACCAAGGATTTTTTTTTTTTTTTTTTTTTTTTTTGGGCTTTGGCTCATGTTTTCAGAGGACCAAAGGTTTTGGATCCTGGCTCATGTTTTCAGAGGACCTAGGATTTTTTTTTTTTTTTTTTTGAGCTTTGGCTCATGTTTTCATAGGACCAAAGACTCTGGATCCAGGCTTTTCAGAGGAATTAGGATTTTTGGATCTTGGCTCATGTTTTCAGAGTACCAAAGGTTCTTGATCTTGGCTAATGTTTTTAGAGGACCAAGGATTTTTTTTTTTTTTTTTTTTTTTTGGGCTTTGGCTCCTATTTTCAGAGGACCTAGGATTTTTTTTCTTTTTTTTTTTTTTCTTTTTTTGGACTTTGGCTCATGTTTTCAGAGGACCAAAGGTTTTGGATCCTGGCTCATGTTTTCAGAGGACCTAGGATTTTTGGATTTTGGCTCATGTCAATGTGTGTGGGACTTTTACCCTAGTACCTGCAAAATAAATATTTTTAATTAGTAACAGAGTTATTCATTGAAAAGAATTTGGCATACCTGGAGAATGCCCCTAGTTTGGTACAAATTCCATGCTTTGATGAATGTTGAGGGTGGACAATTGACTTGATGTTGCACCACTGGAGAATATGGAAGAAGATCATAGCTTTCTGTTTTTGAAGAAGAATTTAATGAATATTTTTTTTTTATGAAGGAATTGGAAATTTAGATTAACGATATATATATATATATATATTTTTTTTTTGAAAAATCTCTTCTTCTTCTTTTTTTTTTCTTTTTTTTTTTTTTGAAAAATTTGGAAATCTTGAACAATTTTTTGAAGGAATTGAAATTTTGATTGATAATTTTTTTTTTTTTTTTTTTTTTTGAAAAACAACCTATGAAGTAAGAGCCCAATGCCCCTAGTTCCAAGGCTTTTTTTTTTGAAAATTCTTTTTTCTTCCCTTTTTTTTTTTTAAGATTCAGAAAGAATTGATTTTTTTTTTTTTAAATGAAGATTTGTTCATTATCAAAAAGTGAAGAAGATGAAGATGGAGTAAAAGTGATTAAGATTTATTCATGGTGACTTTTTTTTTTTTTTTTTTCGGTTGAAAAACCTATCCTTTGAATGAGAACAACTTTGGTTGGAAGTTGATGTGGATTGATGGATAAGTCCTTGCTTCATTCCTGCAAAAAGATAATTTCAATTAGCAATGGATTTATTCATTGAAATGAATTGGAAGTACTTACCCAATGCCCCTAGTTTAAGGCATATTCCATGCTTGGATTGAAGCTGAGTTCATTTGATGTTGTGGCCATTGGGGAACATGAAAGAAGATCACGGACCGTCATCATTGGTTCCTGCAAAATGGTTTTCTTTCTCTAGCTTGTTAGAAACCAGTTATCCTGAAAACATTTTTGGTCATTACCATTACTGTAGACATGCTTGCAAAAAAATGGATTGATGCCTCAAATGAAAACATACTTTCATGCAAGAAGAACATATTTGCACACAATATAAATAGGCCAATGCTCCAAGTTTAAACATGCTTAATGCAAACAAATGGGCTTAACCTAACATGCACCCAAAAAATTTTGTCACATTGTTTGACTTTGTTCTCCAAGGTTGTTTGGGTGATTGGGACCGGGCCTTTGAAAGGCTGCCTACGTACCTCTCTCATAGAGGATCAGGTCAAAACGTAGTTCGGAAGAACTGTATTTTGAAAAAAAATGATTTTTTTTTTTGAACAAAAGGTGATCCTTTGAACAACCATTTTGGCAAATCAAAGTGTTTAAAATTAAACAAATCTCTTTGATTAGGAAGGATCAAGATCATTAAACTCATGTAATAAAATTTGCTTCATCCTTTTGAACATCGTCAGATTAAATCTCCAAAGACAATCAAGAAATGAAATGTGATAATATTTATGAATCACATTGTTGGGTGCAAACAAGGAGAATGCTCTAGGTTTGGAAGTTCTTTTGAGTCCTTTTGAGGATTTGAGAATTTGAGAAATTTTGTCCTCAGACATATCATCCTATGGGGTTTGACAATTTTAAGCATTTTTCCTTTTTAATTCAAGAGAAAATTATTAATAGAGTTTGAGATGCGCCTACAATTAGCAAGATTTCAAGGAGGTCTTTACTCATGGGTTGTAATGTAGGCCGGGTTTGGGTTATGAAATGAAAAATATAAAAGACTCAAAATTCCATATGATGTTTCCCCCAAGTATGCATTACTCAAAAATCAAGTATTTGAGGAGTTTTCTCATTTCTTCATTGTCATCTTCTCACTAGTCTTCATTGGTCACTTGTATCAACAATTTTTTTATGCTCATTCATCTTGAATCATACCTCTAGACTTTCATCTTGTAAAATTATTCCCTTTTTAGGTTGCATCCTCAAGTTTCCAACTTGGTATGATTTTCCAATTTTTCTTTTCTTTTCCTTCTTTTCTTTGACCCTAACTTTTGCCTAGACCACCCTTTTGGATTTTCAGCCTAGCGGGCTTTTTTTTTTTTTTTTTTTTGGGCCCTAACTTTTGCTTAGACTGCCCTTTTGGGTTTTCGGCCTAACAAGCTTTTTTTTTTTTTTTTTTTTTTTGCTGTTTTTTATCTCTTGATTGAATGTACTTTTTGGGGATCTTTTGCCTCCCTTTTTTTTCTCAGCTTAAGTCATGTTGATGCACTCTCTATATATCTTTCTTACCTCAATGCGTTTGCACATTTCTATGCTTGATGAATCTTTTCCTTTTTTGATGAACTCTCTTTAAGATGAATCTTGTGTTCCTCCTGGCACAATGAATTTTAGGCTCTTCAACTTTATGAACACTTTTTTTCACATTGATGGAATTTCATTTCTCTTTCTTTGATTGTGTGAAACCTCATTTTTCTTTGATGATCTCTTGTCTTTAGCCTAATGAATTCTCCACTTGTCTTTCATGTCTTCTAGGAGAGATTTATCAATTAGCTTTAAAGCTACAAGGTTGACCTCCTCAACATGAGATTAAAGTATGCATAACTTGTTTTTTCCCACCCCAAGTTTAGATTTTAGTGGGTTTATGCGCAAAAGAGGCTAAGTGTTTGAAGGCTCAAATGGGCTAGCAATGGATAATGATCATTCTAGGTATTAGGGAATAATCTTGTTTAACCAAAGATGGCCTCCTATCCCTAGTAATGCTTTCTTGTAGGCACAGTGTCTTAAGCTCTTTTAATAAATTCATCTTAAAAGAAAAAGTATGAATGCTCTAATGTAGTGAAACAAAAGTTCTTTGAAAATTGGATCGAGTGCATGGATTCTTGGGATTTTTTTATGGATGGATTCTTTTTTATTGCCTTTTAAGACCATTTCTTCTTATATTCTAAGTCAAGTAGCAAAAGTCTTTACATGGATCAAATGAAATTAATCATTCCTTTAGTACAAGTCAATTGCCCAAGCCTTTAAACATTAAGATTTAGAAAATGTTTTGTCCAAGGGATCCTCATGTACTATTTTGAAAATAAGACTTCTTTTTCTTTTTTCTTTTCTTTTTTTTTAAATCTTGAAAGAAAAAATTGGATCTTTTTGAAAAAGTCACTAGGAAGTTCAATGGTCCTAGTTCAAAGTTTTTTTTTTTTAAATGACTCAAAGGCCCAATGCCCCTAGTCCAAACACTTTCTCATTTGAATTTTTTTTCTTTTTTCTTTTTTTTGAAAGATTTGGGAATCTTGATTTATTTTTATTTTTTAGAATTTTTTTAAAATATATACATGAACAAAGTACATCAAATGCTACATGAATTTTTAGAATTCAAAGAAATATAGAAACATGGAATAAACAAACAAACAAACTTTAAACTTAACTATGATGTTACAAACCAAATGTGGAGTGAGGCAAAGTTGGGTCACTTGCTTCTTCTTGGTCCATTTAGGATGCTTGAACCTTGATTGTGATGAAATGGCTAAGGCTTGCACTTGGAAGGCTTGAATCTTGATTATGATCTTTTGGTATTTGCTTGAAATGGCTTGGGTTTACGCTTGGAAGGCATGCATCTTGTGAACTTTTGGCCTTTGATGTTGATCATGCGTATACACCTTTGATGGGCTCAAGAGTTGGGCTTAGACTCATTCAAGAAACAAATTGGGCTTCCATTTCAAGTAGAGTTCAATCATAGGCTTTTGGGTTTGAGTTCATTCACAACATACAAGGTTCAAACAACCATGATGGGCCCAAGCGTTGGACTTGGGTCATGATGGCTCAAACAAAGGCCAAACAAATGTGTAATGAAATGCAATTTACATGGATCGACCTAAAGGTAGGTTCTATGGGTCATTACAACATGGGTAGAAGGTAGGTTAAAGGTCCCCACAAACTAGGACGTCATACCTCCCAACTTGTGACGCCAGGAGCGCCGCGTTAGTCCGAACGGTACAGCTTATCCCTATGAACCATCATGGTTATGCATAACCATGATGATCCTTGTCGCGGTGGGTGGTAGGTTCACCGCTAGGTATGTGAGTCTCAGGAAGACCACAATCCACGGCTAATACTACCGGGCTTCCGGGCTAGCACACAAATAAAATAAATTTCATTCAAGCAAATGATGCATGACATGCAAAACAATGACATATTAGACATTATATACAAAAAAAAAAAAAAGCAATAAACAAACAATGACATAGTTGGCCACCATAATCTAATTGAAGCTTAGCCCTCAATGTCCCCAGTGGAGTTGCCACTATGAGAGACCGCGCCCCCGGCCCCCCTTTTTAGGTGTGTGTTGGGTCAAGCTCACGTGAATGGGTGGAGTCGTGTTATTGCCTCTCAAAATGGAGGTTCGATTAGTTATATTTTCCCCTTTAAATTAAGGGTTTTACAATGAAGTCGCCACTTTTTTAATTGTTGGAATAAATAAGAAAACCAAAATTGAAAAGTTCCTCATTAATTTGCAATTGAATTTACATTGATACATGGCTTTGGTCCTAGATACAATCTAAGATAAAGTACATAGCTTTATTTCCTAGTTACAATCTAGAAATTGAAAATGACAAGGATAAGCATTTGATCTACTAACCCTTGATCTAAGTTTGGAGGCTATGTTACAAGATGGGAAGGTGTTAGGCACCCACCTTGCCCGATGAAACCGGTCTTCTAGACTATGGTGGCCAACATTTATATCATATCATCCAATATGCCAATCAATTTACATGTTGAATTTAAAGTGTGTGCATGTGATAAACCCTAATTCAATTTATTAAGTATTGCATTTGGATTGAAAAATAATTTCTAGTAAATGTGTGTGAATGGTGATAACCTAGATTCAAGGATTTGAAAGAATTACGAAACAAACATGTTTTTCATATTTTTTATGTGAGTTTAAGATCTAAACTAGTGTTTATGCATGAACATGTAAAGAACAACCAAGAACATGTGAAGAACACATAAGAACATTTAAAAACATTCAAACATATTCAAGAGAATTTAAATAGTTACTATCATACTTTAATCCTAAATTCTCATCATAACAACACAAAAAAAAAGTTAGGAAAAGGGATTATACCTTCATGCAAGATCCATATGGTGGAGGAGGAGACTCTTGGTAGAGGTCCTAAGGGTGGAGGAAAAGAAGAGTTAGAAGAGGAAGAGTGAGTCTCACTCAATACCTTGAGTCTTAGGAAGACCAAGATATGACAAGACTACTCAACTTCACTAGAACTCAGAGAGGGGAAGAGAGGGAGGTTTTTTTTTTTTTTTGTCTGTCCTGGAATGGAGGAGAGGGGGGGGTTTATATAGTAGTAGTTGAGGAAATATGAATGGAAGGCCATTTAATAAGGGTTGACAAAGAATCATGAACCTAGACCTCATTTTAGCCTTTGGGGAATCTGGTACATTAAATGGAAAGATTGGTAAGAGTGAGGAGCAAGCCAAAATTCGGTTTTCCCGTAGCTGCTGTAACAACTTATAGAGCCAACTTCGAAAAATCATATATGACTCAATTCTAATCGGAATTGTCTCGTTCTTGTGCTCAAATTGAAGCCCCGGATGTCTAGTTTCTGGGAAAATTAACCTCATTCATAGATTCAAAATATTCTGAGAGATATTGATAAAATGGTGAGCAGAGGTCATTTGTTAGAAAATGGTTTCAGCACAATTAACATTAATAGGTCCCAAATTAGCTCCCAATTAACATTAACTGGCTCCAATCACTCCCATTTCAGACTTAATTAGTTCCAAATTTACCCTAATTAAAAGATAATTGCACAAATTACTCATTGAATAATTAATGTTTATCTATCTAATTAATTAGGTATATGCAACCTCACCATAAAATATAGTCCTAACCAATCAAATTATGACACATCATTAATCTCAAATTGATTATAATAATAACCAATTGGAATCAATTGTTCATAATCACATATAGTTGGACTCAATTTGTGATAGTGCATCTTGGCCATTAAAACTTGATTTGATGATAACTTTCAATCTGATGGTCCGATTAGGGCTTATGACCAGTCGATTTAATCGTTACAACATCAAGATCATTTTGGTGAAATGAGATTAAGGATCTAGTGACCAGAATCAAGATGCATATTTTCCAGGTGAAATTACCCTTTTACGCTCCATGTGAGGTTAAATGCGGGTTGCAAAATGGGGTGTCAACAATGTTCTTTGTAAGGGAACAAGAGGAGAATGTTGAGCTGTTCACAGCTTTAGCCTAGTTCATTTGGGGCAGACGAAACAAGTGTCATTTTAATGAGCAAAGTTTACCACTTGAGAAGCTCCATGAAGCAGCAGTAGCATTACTAGCAGAATTTCAAGGGAAAACTGAAGCCAAATCCGAGAGGAAAAACATACTACCTTAGTGTTGGACACCACCAGAACAAGGAGTTTACAAGGCAAACTATGACGAAGCATATTTTGTGGATGAGGAAAAAGCCAGAATTGGAGTTGTGGTAAGAAACAACTTGGGTCAGGTAATGGGCTCATGAGCAAAAAAAATAGAAATGCCTTCAACAGTGGAAGTGCTTGAGGTGTTGGCTGCAAGGAGAGCAATGATTTTTATGGAGGAGCTGGGCTTGAGACAGGCTATATTTGAAAGAGATTCAGAGATTGTTGTCAAAGCTCTAGTGGTTGATTGTCCAATCCGGTCTAGTATTGGCGTTGTTGTAAAAGACTGTAAGTCTTTAATGGGTTTGTTTCAAACCTGCACTTTCTCTCATGTTAGGCAGCAGAGCAATTGTGTAGCTCATGCTTTAGCTCGGAGATCGAGGATTTCTTCTCCTTTATCTGTATGGATGAAATCTGTTCAGTAACTAAATAACCTTGAAATAGGCAAGGTTGCTTTAATTGTAACCTATTTGTGCACTAGCCATGTTGTTAATGTGTTTTCCCTAGCTATGCATAGCCATATTCTATCTGTTAATCAGAAAAAATTAACCAATGTCTTATTGGTATTAGTTTAGGAAAAAATTTTAAAGGTTTTTTATTAGAGAAGAAAAAATTAATTATTTTTTTTTTTTGACAACTTTTAATATTTTCCATAAAAGTATTAATTATTATCCTAAAAGTACCTATTTATAAGACCCTTGTTAATTATAATTTACTAGGCTGCTAGACACACATCCACGTTAAATATTATTTTGTCTTAGCCTGTCAGAGCATACATTGTACACTATACCTCTCCGTTCCTTTTCACTCAAAATCTTTTGTATGTTGCGGATTTTATTTTTGGCTCATGGAATCCTTGGTGGGAGTGTTAATGTATTGTTTCTTGTAATGGATTTTACTTTAAAATTAAATAACAAAAAAAGTGTGTGAGAAATATGGATTTCAAGTGAATGAAAGAAACAGGTTTGGATTGAGCGTTCTTGAATTTAATTTATTTTTTTTAAACAAAGTGTATATGCAAGTCATAAATAGCAATAGTCCTAAGAGTAGAGTACTAAGTATGCGTTTAGATATCGCTTATTTTACTGAAAATTGAAAAAAATAATTTTTTTACTGTTTGCTACAGTGTTATGCACTGTTCATTAGCCTAAAATCACTGTTTATAGCTAATGAACAATGCACAACACGCTGGACTTAAAAAAAAAAAAAAAAACGCCCAAAACGTGCCGCAATCCAAACACAGCTAGGACACCAGCCGGCTTGCTTTCTTGAATTAACATTAGTCTTGTACAATGTCATATTTCAATTACGAGGTCCATACATATAGCTTATGATCTTTTTAAAAATTATGTATGAGTAGAGTACCGAACATATGAGCCAATAAGACTAAGACTAAGAATATGAAGAAGCCCTTCTATACAAGCTTGTGATCTTTGTCCTGATCTTCTCAATCATCCTCTCTTTAACACCACCAACAGTAGTGATGGTGGTGGAGCTATAAAGCACGGATACTTTTATTTGGAGTGTTGTACCTATATTTTACTCATGTTGGACATGGGACACGCCTAAGACACTTCTAAATGCGCGTCACAGTGTTTAAAAAAAAAAAAAAACAAAAAAACAAAACAATTTGCAAGATAGGGGAACAAGACGAATAGAATACTCTATCACAAAACAAAAAGATCATTCATGCTTGCGGGAAATTATTGTGTACTCTCAAAATATCATAAATGCATACTTTCTCCTCTCATATAAATGGTGAGTCTCACTAATTAAATTCATGATGAGACCCACTATTATGTGAGAGGGGAAAGTGTGTGTTTATGGTTACTCCGGGAGTAATTAATAATTTTCCCATGCTCTAATAGTAACAGTGCATTTAAAAATTAATAAATATTATTATTCTTAATAAATATTCTAATTTCTAAACCTTCTGTAATAGTAATAAATTCACTTTATTATCTACTATTGCTCTTAAATTGATATATATATATATATATATATATTTAATATTATATGAAAAATAAATATTTAACAATATAATAAAATATAAATAAAAATATATATATTTAATAATTACTGAATAAATGTATTCCGTTTAACCGTGTCCTTTTTAAAAAAAAAAAACGGTGTCGTTGTCATAGCCGTACTAGCGTCCGGGTCTGTGCTTCCGCTTGGTTCTTAAGGAGTGGCAAGCCCCCTGGGTTTCTATGATTCTATCACAATCTCAAGAGGCTGCAACATTGTCCCACAAGGCCACAATGTTGCAGACTCCACAGTAATTGATTATTTTGGTTCTTTCCTTGTCTTTTTTAATTGTCCCTTGTTTTGAAGTGTTATTGTTTCATGCGTCGGTTGATTGACTTAGCCATATGGCTTGTGTTAGTGTTCGATAAATTTTCCTGATTAATTGACTTTACCACAAAAAAGATTTGGTAGACCTGCCATTTTCAATCAATATTTTCTATCTTATTCACTGTTAGTTACTCGAAAAAATATCTTTTTCAATCGATTAAGATCTAGCCACGGTTAAGAAAGGTTCAAATTCAAGCTAAATTGAGTCAAGTAAGGCATATTCTGTTCTTAAAGATATTCAGATTACTTTAGGGAAACGTTTCCGGAATGTTGTTGAATTTAAAAACCATTCTTGTTTGTAACCATACCTTTTTTTAATTGCATGTCTAATTCATTCTGATGCTATAGTTTGTTATATTCTCTTAGTATGTTAATGTGTCTTTAACATTTTTTTTTTTTTTGGTATTATTTGAATTTTACTGGTTGACCCTGAAGCTGACAGTCTTTAACATTGTCAAGCCTATATGAAGATTTGTGGTCTGGAATGTAAAGATGATCACATGACAGTAAAAATTAACCTTTAGCTCCATTTATGGTTCTATAATCTATTTTATTGGATGGCTAAGCTTCTATATAAGAACTTTCTAGCCAAGCGCATATAGCTACACAAATCTACATATCATAATACTGTCAATGGAATACAGGACACCCTTCAACCTCTATGCCAGGGGCAGTGGGGCAACTTGCTAGTGGGCAGTGATCATCTAAATCCAATCCCCACCACCTTATTCCATTGATGTCTCTAATTTGTAATGTGAAATAGCAAAGGATGGCCATGAAAGCAACTCCAGCATCTAGCCCAGCTGATAGAATGTAATTGTGCCTTGCCCACCAGCCTTTATATCTCCTATACACAAAAAAGTTGAAGAAAATGCCCACAGCACCCCAACATAGGTAGTTCACAGCCCTGGCTGGTGGCATTCCTCCTGATCCACCTATGATGATTGGCATGTTAATGAGCCTTATCCACTTTTTTTCGGGAAACAGGCGTGAGAGTACCCACACAGGCAGCGGTGCTAGGAAACCAATGAGAAAGAAATAGTTCATCTTAGAGTACAGGCCTAGACGGCCAAACATGCGAAGTGGGCTGACTACACCCCATATGATGGAAGCATTGTAGAAAACATCATCTCTAGGGCATGTCCACGGGCTTCCTTCTGGAAGTTTAGATGGTTCACATATATGTTCTACTGAGGTCAAAAGCCACCAAGCTGTGCCAAAGTAGACTGAGGATGCAACTAAAGTTCCCACCAACTTCAGCAGGAAACACAGATAAATATTACTATCTTACTTTTTAATTTAATATCCAGTGGTTCTAGCAAAATGTTAGTAGTGGATGGTAAATTGAGAAAAAGATTTTGTAAATGAAAGAAATCACCTGAACAATAAACATGGATTTTGGAGGAATTTTCATGTAATGGCCTAGCTTGAAGTCTGACAGAAAAATTATTGCTTGTGTCATGCTAATGTAGCCATAGGTCTTGAAAGCCACATTTGCAAGAGGTCTCCCAGGATACATGTAACCAATAATCATCTCAGTGATGACATTAAGTCCTGGTTCCTGCACGCAGATTTTACAATAATGATCAAACACAAAGAACGAGAGGACAAAAAATTATATTCTAAATACCATACCTGGTTTGTGGTAGCAGTAATTACGCCAATTGGGAGAGTGAAGAATAGAGCCATGACAATTGCTAGCAGGACTCCCCAGTAAGGGAGTTGCAATTGTCCGCCAAAGCCTTCACAAGTAAGAATGGCAAGTCCAACAACAACGATCAATAGTACGTAGAACCACCATTGAGGAACAGGGTCGTAATTTTTCTTCATAAGTCTAGTGTGCACATCCCCAAAATTATTGTTGTATGTTGCCTTTGTTTGTTGCCAGATCTGTCTGCACAAAGAAAAGCAAAGATACAAGAAAATCAAATCTCTGAGAGCACAAAGTAACATATATAATAGTTAGTTGCTTGGAAAAATGTAAGTTAAATTGGCAAATAATTATGCACAAATGTTCTTTTCATGGATAATTTCAAAATACCTTCCATGGAAGAGTGCAACATGAGAGACTGTTGCAGCCAATACTGCAAAGCTAAGACCATAAGCATATACAAAGAAGATGCTGAGATTAATTTTGCTATACCCATCATATCCATCTTGATTGAATTGGAAGGTCGTATCATTCAAAACTATTGAAACATTGTATTTTCCACCATCTGAGTTGAACACGTGTGATGAGTAAATAGGAAATCGCTTTGCTTCATATGAGTTAGTCCAGTAAGCAATAGGAATTACTATGTAGAGAACTATGAAAAACCCAGCCATTATGTTAATGATAGCAAATCCAGGGGTGGCTAAAGGAGATCCTAGGAAACCAGCTACAGTGGACCAATCAAGGGCAAAGGAGCCAATACCAAGCCCACGAAGACCAGAACCAATTTGTTGGGCTGTGACTGAGTCCTTCCATATCCAACAAACAAAAGACAGGGCAGTTATGGATGGAAACAGATAGTTGGGAACAATATAGTATGAGAAGCTTGTTACAAGGACCACAATGAAGAACTGCAGCCTTGTTAGTCCTCCCTTAGGCCTAGTCTCAACATCATGCAATGCCCTACAGATTCAAAAATATGACTTGAGAGAGATAATGAACTATACTTCCATTATGCATATGTATTATAGAGAGAGAGATAGAAGAAGCAGCAAAGTAAGGGACTAGGGGCACCTAAATAGAGAGACTTGAACCAAGTTGGAAGGCCACCACATGTATGGTGAATCAACAAGAAACCTTCGATATAGTCCTGCCCATCCATACCCTATCAACTGAATACTCCATAATATTAATAACTTAAGATAGAAAATGAAGTAACTCTAATGATTCTAATCATATAATTTCTCTCAGTAAAATACAAACGCAGAAATCACCTGGGTGGTATGACTTAACAAAATAGCTGCCAGAGGATGAATCCCTCGATGATAGAATGCCTTGACAATGGTAATAATACCAACTGCATAAACTGAGTTTGAACCTGAATTGGCAAATATGGTTATCAGGACATGCTCCTTCAAGTTGAAGGGACCTGCATTCAACGAAAAGAACCATTTTGTTCTAGGAATGTGAAAAACTTTGTTTGGTAGATATGCTGCCATAAACCTTCCTATTGGAAGTACTACAATTTGGGCTGAAACCGATGATATATATAATGCATTTTGGCGGTAACCAAAGAATTGATTCAGGAATGCCAGAACAGCACAAGATGTGATCCCCAAAAACCATGTTCGAAATGTCAAGCATGGTAATGTTGGATCATCTGTAATTGGGACTGTGAGTCGAACTTGTTCAATTGGAGAATCATTTACTTCCTCTGCAAAGCCACCAAAAAGAAAGAATATCACATTCATTTGGAAAGGTAAACTTTGCAATCACTTTCAAAGTATAACAATTACTAGAAAGATAGACAAAATCTTTGGAAAGATTATAGGACAGAGTTAGTGAACTATGTACATGTCCCAAACTTCTTTTAGTCTAAACATATTTGAAAGATGTCTACTATGAATTCAAATCTAAACTAATCATACTTGCTTTTGGCCTATGTATGAGTTTGTTCAACATCAGTTGTCGAAGTATGTTCTTTCTATTGTTCAGTCAATAGAACTTGCAGGCAAGCATTTCTAAAATATATGCTCCACTTCTGGAACATGGATCATTAATTAGATAATAGACATTTTCAAGCTTGAGAAAGCTCACTATAGAAGAACATATTCTATACTTTGTATATAATTTGGTACTCCTTGACTACAACGGTATTCCACTCTAATAAAAATAAGCCAGCTAATACAAAAACACAAAATAACCACAAAGAGTTATATGGAAAACTTAATTACTCTAGTAGTAGTTGGTTTAGAGTACTATTTCAGCTCTAGAAGTACTTAATAAATTTTCATGAACTCTTTAATTATCTTGTCTGTTCAAATTCACACAATTGTATATCAGCCCATATTGATTAAAAATAAGAGGCATAGATGTGATAATTTTGAGCTATAACAGATACTATCTTGTTTTTATTTTCTCCAGGGATATGATGATGTTACTTTTTTCTGGCAAAAAGAAACTCAGAAGGAAAATGTTTACCAGAGCTTTCAGAATAAGTATGGGCAGCTGGATCAAGATTGTTGTGTTGAAAAGATGAAGGAAGCACATTAGTATCTGATTTCTCCATGCTTCACTACCTACACTTCTTTAAAAAAATAAATGAATAAGATGAAGCTATATGTCATAAATATATGAGCTGGTGGTAGCATTAATTCACGTAGGGCTTATTCCTTTCATACGTGTTCGTTACATTTTGTTTTTCTTGCTTTCATTTTCATTCTCTTTCAGTCATTTTCATGCTTCATAGTCTCTACCATGAGCTAGAACTCCTAGCAGCCATGAGAGTGTACTAATCTATTGCACATTTAACACTTCCAATCAAATTGGTTTCTCTCCTTAAAAAGGACTCCATACTGTGAACGAAAATTCTTATTACACACTTATTATTGTACACTTCATATAAACTCCCTTTTGAAACTCAATTTTATAATTTTAACAGAAATTATATTTTGAAAACACGATTTCAGCCCATATAGCAATGTGTCACTGTGTTGATAGTAAGTGCAAAATAAAGAGTGCGTGACTATCTATTATGAAACCTAGTCCCCACTCCAATTGCAAACAGACCAAGATCATAAGCTTTCAACCCACCACATCGATTTTGAAACCACTTGTTAGTAAGATTTTCGTCCACTTGTAGTACACTACCATCAAATCTGATACCACCAGTTAAGACAATGACAACAAATTAAGGGTCATGAAACTACATGCATGTTGACACGTTACCTTAACTTAAAAGGCTTAAGTTTTTTATATGTTTGGATTAATTTATGCTAATTTTAATCTCTCATTTATGTTACTTAATTCTTACCATACAAGGTTGATCATCCATATTCACACTTGAGTAATTTTTAAGTACTTGAGTAATTTTTAAGTACTTTCGAAGTACGAAGAATGATGGTCCTTCCTCTCATATTCATAGTAAAGTTCATTCATTAAATTCATGGTAAGGTCTATTATGAATGTGAAAGAGTAGAGCACAATTTCTTTGTACTCCGAGAACCTAAGAATTTCCCCTCATACCTAATTAAATGTAGTCTAAAGGAACAATGATAAATGGTTCTTGGAATATCTAGTGGTTGGCATGATGCTAAAACTATGTTCCCTTTTCTAATTGAATAAGAAATCAACGTTTAAAGCCAAAATAAAAGAGATTTGACTAACTAATAAATCTATGATTCATAGGATCTGATTTTTGTTTATGGTATTTATAATCCACCTTGCTCTCCCACTCACTGAAGTGAGGACAGAGATAATAACAATGACAAGATACATTAATAATAATAATCGCCCTGAACCAAGAAAGCCAAATCTTATTTGATCATATTTTATTATAAAAATAATTTTTTAACAATTTTGCGTTCAACCACTGCATCAATTACACGGGAAAGGAATCCTCCTCAAGAAAACTAGAATCCTCTTCACGACAAGTTATAATATGTTTTCAGATGATGCATAAAATTGTTATTGTGTTGGTCGTCCACGTGTGGCAATTGAAGTAATTGAAGAACAAAACGAACGAAAAACATACAGAGACCAACGGTGGGATGATAGCCAAAACCCTCCAACAGTTAAGTCAGTGATAGAAGAATCTCTAATAACTCGAAAGTGTAAGAGTTAGGAAATTTCACATACCTTGGAGAAGATGAGACTTTGTGCTTATATAGTGGTGTAGGGCTAACCAAGAGCCCATGAACATAGAATCTTTCCTTACAGGGAAGAGATGGAGTTAATGTTCCAAAATCTTAGGGATTTACTTCTCATACTAGAAGGATACGAATATGTAGATGGATTTTTAGACGTGATGTACAAGTTCTTTCCATATAAGGATGTGTGAGTGGAGAACGTGCAAATGGTGTGGAACTAAGTGTAATCCATTGTTGGTATTCGGTAACCTGATGGGTACTTTCCTACCCAACAACGAATGCGAGTAGAGAGCATGCTTGACGTTGCGTCGTAATCAACCCGAAGGGTAAAAGGAGACCAAAGAGCAATCCAAACTTGAAGGGTAAAAGGGGATTGATGAGCAATCCAAATTTGTTAGGTACTAAGAAATTATGAACTAATGTATTAAAACTTCAATATGTATATGTTGGCAAACCATGATCAAAACGTTTAGTCTAGATTTAGACTGCTCAAAGTGTGTTTATGTGTAAAGTTGAAATCGAGTAATTGCAGATTGTTTTTCTGTAGAATTTTTCCAACTCAGCCCAAGCTCATATGGCATGTAGGGTTTTATGTTTTGCTTCTAGTATAAAAAGAAAAACCTTAGCCACATTTTAGTTGTTGTTGATATATTGTGTGTATAAATCTCTTGTGAAATCTAGAGGTGTTTACCTTCATACATACTTAGGGTTATCAAGATCAAGATTGATATTGAGAACTTAGTGATCGTTTCAATTGCTGCATAAAGAATTTAAAGAAAAACACAAGTGGGAGTACTTGTGGTTATTGTAGATCAAGGAAAGAAGTAGTCCATGGACTCGGAGCTGTTTCGTGGTCGTAATAGTAAGTTTTCTACTCGAGGTAGTAATTTAATGTTAGTGGTCTAAATCGCTATTGTAAAACTTCAATTCTTTCGTAGTGGATTTGTTTTACCTTGAAGATAACTAGGTTAAATCCTCTCCAGGTTTTTTACCGGTTTGGTTTTTCCTAGGTTATCATATCGTGTGTTATTTATTTTCCACATTGTTTATATGATATGATTTACCTTGTGTTAACCTAGATTTGAATAATTTACCTAAGTAATAACTTGGCTAAAAAACTAAGTTAAACAACTTCGGTTTTAAGGAATCTAAAAACATACAAGTGATATCAGAGCAAGTTAGCTCTTGTGTTTAGATCCTTTGATCTAAGAGTTGATCTTTGACCTTTGTTGTCATGGAACACGGTCACTCTCTTATAATCCCATTTCACTTTGATAGGAACAACTATGCCTACTAGAAAGTAAGGATGAAAGGATTCCTGAAATCTATTGATGAGAGAGTTTAGAATTCAGTTAAATACGGATGGGAGAAGCCAATTACTCCTGTAAGCGAGTGGCAAACTTCTCAGAAAGAAGCAGCCGCTTTTAATAGCAAAGCCATGAATGCTATTATTAATGTTGTTTCTATGGAGGAATTCAAGAGGATCTCTAATGTTGAGGTTGTTCATACTGCATGGAATATTCTCCAAACTATGGATAAAGGCACAAAGGCAATTAAGATCAATAAGCTGTAGCAATTAACAACTAGATTTGAAAGTATTAAAATGTCTGATAATGAAAGTTTTGATGAATTCTATGATAAGCTTAAAGATATTGTTAATTTTGCTTATAATTTGAGTGAAATTTATGATCAACCTAAGATTGTTAGGAAGATACCTAGACCCTTGACTGAGGACTTTAGACCCAAAGTGACTGCCATTACTGAAAGTAAGGATGTGGACTCCATCCCTATTGATAAACTTGTAAGATCTTTCTAATCCTATGAGCTAGACCTACCCAAGACAAACAAATCCAAATCAATGGCTCTTAAGTCAGTTGATGATGTTGATGGGATGGATTTGATGCTAATGAATTGGTTGATAAGGTGAAGACTAAGAACATGATGTTGCTTGATAAAGTTAAAAATTTGGAACTTGAATTATCTGTTGCTAGAGAACAAACAAATAGGTCTACTAGTTCTAAACTTGAACACATGTTGAGTATTCAAAAGTCTCCCTTAGACAAAACTGGTCTAAGTTTTGAAGATAGCATCTTTGTGCCTAAGACTCATTTCACAAATTTTGTTTCTTCTTCTGAGTCTCCCATGAGTGAGATTGTCAAACCAATAGAAGTTACTCCTCTTAGGAAGACTATGGTTGATCTTAAAGAGTCTAAGTCTAAGAATCTTACCATTCCTAAGGATAAGGAGCATGATAGACCTTTATGGGTTTTTCATTTTTGTGGAAAGACTGGACACATTTATCCATACTGTTTCAAGTTGCAAGTTGCTAAGCAAGCAAATAAGCCAAAAGTACCTATGACTCAAGCACAAGGTCCTATGGTGCTTATTGGTGAGTTGGTAAAGGCTTTAAACCTTTATTCTAATTTTGAAGTTGCTCATCATTCTAATATGAATAATAACTCCAATGCAAGAGTTGCATCTAAAAAGTTTTGGATGCAAAATGTTCGATCTAATTAAGTCTTTCTAACATGGTCCTTGTGTTTTATCTCTCTATTCTTTGTGACCATTCTTCTTTGTTGTTTTTTGTTTTCTTTGTTTTTAGGATTTGTATTGCATAACATTCATACATTTCATGCTAGTTGTTTTTGTTAATTTTTTTCAAAAAGGGGGGGGGGGGGGGAATGTGTTTTGCATTATTTTTCTTGAATTAAAATCAAGGTTGACTATATTATCTTTACATAACATGTTTATGTACCTTGTTTAGCTTTGATGAACTTATTGTATTGCACCTTGCTAGTTTTAGCTTTGTAGTACATGTTGTGTGGGAGTTTATAGTTTTTGATCACATGATCTTGATCTTGAAGTCATATGTTTTTTATTGTTGGACTTAAATTTAAGGAGAAAGGTATAAATAACCATCTCGCCACTGTTTACTAGCCAATTGTCGGGAGCGTTTTTTGCGCATAGCCACGTGTTTTTTACTGGAGGTGTAACTTTGCTAAGCCCAGATTTGTTTTGAGGAGTCCAACCCGAAACTCAACATTGGGCCGCATAAACCAATGGCTTCTGGCGTATTTTCAAGCTTACAAAATAGATGAAACTCAAAGTCTTAGAATCATGATAATGGTTGAAATAAATAAATAATATGCTAAGCAGAATAGCTTTGATTAAATGGTGAGGTGGTACGTTATTATTATGTACGTTAAGTGATGTCCAATGTTAGAAAATAATTAATTAGGTGTCAAATGTCCAATAATGGGATGAGTCCAATAGCCCATGTCTAGTTGCGGTTCATGGTTCAATATAATGAGGTATGTTCGGTAATGGTCTATATCCAAGTAATATATGTCCGTCAATGGTCTATGTCAAAATAATGTATGTCTATCAATGGTCTATGTTCAAATAATATGTGTTTAATGGTAGTTCATGTCCAAATAATATGTATCCAATGGTAATAGATCGATTTATTAATATATATGTTCATTAATGAAGTATTAGTGAGATCATGTTCATTAAATAGTGAGATGATATTAAAATGGCTTGCATCCAGCAGTAAAATAATAATGAATAAAATATATTTAATAATATAAATTTGAAGATAAAATGTAATGACTTATCTTCATATTTTGCAACTCCAGCCGTAACAACAATGGACTTAGTCTTTTCAACAACCTTCAAACTTTACAGCTCCAGCCGTACAACACCAGTGGGCTTAACGTTTTAGCAGCATGGTGAAGTGAATCCTTTCATGTAGACTTCATGTTTGAAAGGAAAAAATGGGTGCAACTGGAGGGAGAGAGAGCATGTCCAGCCATGTGCATCGGTTGGTTAAGTTTGTCTCCTTAATCATGCACTTAAATGATTTTCCCCATGTAATGCTCTTTTAGTTTTTAGTCATATATGAGTGATATTGTCTTCCATAAGAAGGGCTTTTGATTTTATAAGTTTTTGCCTTTCATAAGAAAGGGCTTTTAGTAATAAGTTCTTGGAAGAGTGTTTGATATATTTTAAGATATGTGAAAATGGTAAGAAATATGTATATATTATAAGATATGGTGTTTGTAATATGTATGGGAATTATATGTAGATGCTTTGTTGAACATGGATTTTGTATATGTATATTTTGTGAGACATAAAGTTTTAAGATATATGAGGAGTATGTATGGGTATTTTGTGGGGAATGTGTTTGTGAAATATATGGAAGTGTGAAATAGATGATATGAAGGTTAAATGTAGTAAATACATAAAATTAGAGCTGCTGCTGGAGTGGCTTTTTGTGCTATGTCATGAGTTATGTTGCTTTCTAAGAATAGAGATTTTTGTAAGGGAAATAAAGAATGAGATGGAGATATGTTTTTGGGCAGCAAAAAAGATGAAGTTTTAAAATCATGGAGTGTGGGAGAAATGGGTAATGGATAATGATGTGTTGTAATATGTGTGTTGTGTTGTTATTTATGAAGAGGAATTTGGTAAGGGAGATAGGGAAGTAGGAAAATATGTATGTGGCAGCAAAATGAGTGGAGTTTTAGAACCATGGAGTGTGAAAGGGATCCCCTTTAGTGTGTAGCTTGGTCCTCTTTATATAGAGTCAAGCTATGCAACTAAATCAGAACTTAGTTGAAGGAAAAATCAGCAAATAAGGCAAAATCCTTGACAAGGTAAGTGGTTTTTTGTTTTCCAACCAAAAGAAGAAAATTTAGGACATTATTGTTGCTAACATAGTTGGATGATGTCATCTGAATGATATTATTTGCTTGAAGGAGAATACTTGACATTAAACTTATAGTTAAGCTAAAAATGGTAAGATAATCTTTATGGGATTCTTTTGTTTCTTTGGGTATGACAGCAAGCTGCTGAGATTAGGCATTAATGAGCAAGTAATGTCATTTTTAGGACATGTGTCAACCTGTTGGAGCTTTTGCAGCTTAGCTGGAGCTGTTACAGCTTCTGCAGAAGCTATTTGCAGCTTCCACTAGAGCTGTTTCAACTTCTACAGAAGCTGTTGCAGCTTCCACTACAGTTGTTTCAACTTCTACAGAAGCTGTTGCAGCTTCCACTAGAGCTGTTTTTTGGTATTTTCAGCTGAGTTTTCTTTCTTGGAAAAAATTATATGTTTAGTCCATATATAATCTTGATAAGTAATGGACTTGTTGGTTGATATTTGATAAAGTTTTAGAGATGTAATTATGGTCTTTTTGTATTTTAACCAAATCTTGGAGAATAAATAGAGCATTTAATGCTAGATATAAGATGCTAATATATATTTAACCATGTTCTTGGAATTGATTTGTATGAAAATAATAATGTGATATAATTATATTTTAAAACTTATATCATATGATGGACATTAATTTTTATGTAAGGAGCATGGGGAGTTTTGTCATTTTAAGTTTTATGTGATATGAGAGGCTTACTAAATGTTACTTATTGCACACTGACTCATCAAAGTTCAAGGAATTGGGGAAGACATGCCAAGCAATATGCTTTCCTTTATCAACTTTGAACCGCTAGAGCTTTACTGAACATACTTCTTGGCCTTTCAAACCACGACTCCCAAAATTCCCCTGATGAGACTCATGAGCTTGAATCATGAGCCAAAAATGAGATGTTGTGCCACAAGCTCAAACTATGAGCTTGGATGAGATTATATCGCCATAAGTTTTGGACTATGGGCTTCAGCGTCTTTCTTGTGTAAAAATGGGCTTTTTAGGCTTTAGAAGAGATTTTCCCAAAATCCATGATAGTGTTGACGTAGTGGGGGTCGCCAATAAAATGAAGCCATGTAATGTGAAAAATTTGTCCTCAACACCAATCATGAATACCTTAGTGCATATCTTAAGATTTTGTGCTTGAGAAAGTGTAGCGCATGCACAACAAGAAAATAAGGTGTAGCTTCAGATTAATGCTAAAATTGGTGTGTACATTATTGAGCTATAATTAATTCATAAATACATAAAATTGGTGTGTACATTATGAGGCAAAATAAGAAATTTACATGACTGCAAGCTTGTTTTTTAGGAGATGTAAGAGTTATATGATGTAACTCTTTAGGTGATAGTCTCTTTTAACTTTATGTGATGAATTTTGTAGTAAATGTGATTAATTACTATCTACATATCGCCTCACATGTATCTCAAGCTATTGCTAGTTGCACACACTACACAAGTTATTCTTTGCTAAACTTAGTATATTATATTGTGTGTGAACTTGTTGTGGCCATCCAAGATTAAAAGTTCTTTAATTTTAATGCAAAATAATTTTTAATGTTTGAGCTTTGAAGACAAATTGATTGAAAATTTTGTTTTTGGAAGGTATGGGTTGAATTCAAGGGTTTTTGAAAAACTTTTCATCTCATACTCATGCATTTCATTCATAAAACAATGTGCTTTGAGGAGTTTCTGCATTACCATGCTCTGTTTTTCAAAAAACTGATTTTTTCAGATTTTCGATCAATCGAACCTATTGCTCAACCGATCGGAAATGCAATAAAAGTTTTGGTTACAATCTGCCTGGCTCGATTGGTACTCGATTGGTGCTGGATCGATTGAAATTGATATTCGATCTATCGAATTTAATTTTTGACCGATCGAAAATCGTTTGGAGAGTTTTTTAAAACAAGCTTTTCTCACGTGTTCATTACTTTACTCAAACTTTTCAGAAAGCTTTTTGCTCTCTCTCTTCGACCAATCCAATTCAAGTCAAAATTTGTTGTTTTCTTCCTAATTTTTTTTCAAGGTTTTTGTCTTCAAGTGCCGGTAAGACCTTTCTACCCTTTCTTTTTCATTTTATTCACATATTTCATGCATTTTAGGTGAAATTTTCGGACCTATAGGAATTTGGGGTTTTTGATTTTTGAGTTGATTTCTTTCAAAATTAATCATTGGGTTATTGTTCTTAGATGTTATACACATATTTTCCATGCATTAATTTGATTAATTTTGTGATTTGAGAACAATTTGATATTCTAGGGCTTGAAACTACATGAAATTGAGGTTTTTGTTTAATTGGGCTGTAATAGGTAAAATTGACTTGTGAAAGTGATTGATTATGTCATTATATGATGATTTCTATCTAGTGTAATGATTAATTACTCAATTTAGTTAATTTTTTGAAAGTGGGTTTTTCAAAATTTGGGGTTTTTGTTTTAAACTCTATGTTCAAGTCAAATTCTTGGTTTATAAGGTATGATTGGACAGTTCTCAATGCATTAGAGCATGCATCATGTGTTCATTCAGTTCATGCATCATATAGATTGATATTTTCTATTGTTGTTTTCTCTTTAACCCTGTCTGATGCAGTCTGCCTTTGGTTTTCCTTGTTGTCTTTCTTTGGTTTTTGTTTTGATTTTTCCTTTCCTTCCCTTAGCATCATGGTTAGGAAAACTAGAGCCAATAAGAAAACCACCTCCACCTCTACCCCATCCTTTAGAGTGATAGGTTTCGGTTTGAGTAAAACCAAGAAGCCTATGATCAGTTGAACGTATATAGGTCTGTTTGGGCTGAGAGGAAAGTCATTTTAGTTGAGCTTGATTGAGAGCTTAGGAGGAACTTTGAGCATTGGGGTTGGTTACATTTGTTGGACATTTCTCATCCTCCTCTGGTTGTCTTGATTAGAGAGTTCTACTCGAATCTCTTTGTCCACTCCAAAGATTCCAGCGAATAGTATGTGATGAGTTGGATAAAGGGTAAAGAGCATACCCTTACTCCTTCAGTAGTGGCCTCTGCTCTTGGGATACCCTTGGTATGACAACCAGTCTACCCTTATGGTGAAACCCCTTCTCTTGATGATATTATGTCATATCTCACTAATACTTCCATTCAGTAGGGTACCGATCCTCGGATTACCTCCCATGAGCTTATTGAAATTCATTATCTGTTTTTCTGGATTTCTTGTCATTCCATCTAGTCCATCTTTCATTTGCACACCATTCCTATTGAGAGATGTGCATTTTTGTATGCCCTTATGATTGATGCTCCCATGAGTTTTCCTACTCTTTTATTCGATCCTTGGTTGAGGTTCATAGGAATGGTTCTAGGTCACATGGTCTTTTCTTCCCTGTTTTTATACATCGGATTTTGTTACATCTAGGTTTAGAGAATTTTCTTGTGTCTAAGCTTGTATACATTATAGCTCCCATAGGTGCCACCTTCCTTAGGCAGAGAGCAGCTTAGATGAAAGCTAGCTCTAACCGCCCTCGTGTAGAGTCTTCTTTTAATGTTTCCTCCCATCCTTCTTCTTCAAGTGACCCTACAGTTGAGGAGTATGTCAATCCCACTGCCACTGTTGATCCTCCACCTTCTACTTCGGGTGATTCTAGCATTCGAAGTATGTTAGATATTGTCATGACCGTTCAGGTGGCGCATAGTCAGCTTTTGGTGGATGTGCTCATAGAGCTTCAGGCTTTGCGTGCGGAGTTAGTAAGCATTCGGCGGTCTACTCCACAACCTTCTTTTGATGATGAGCCTTGATTGCCCTTTGGCAATTCGTCACAAAAAGGGGAAGTACTAATGGATGGGGATAGGGGGAGATTTTTTTAGAGCTTTGGCGCTTTAAATTGTATCTAGGTGCTTCATGTTGTATTTATTTTTTGGCTTATGATGTATTTATCTTTATGTATTTATTTTCTTATGGGATGTATATGTTAGGGGGAGACATTATGTTTTTATTTCTTTTATTGTTTCTTGTTTCACAACATTGATTATTAATTTATATTATGAGGTTATTCATGATATGTGTCTTTTATTTTCTGTTTTGTGAAATCAAGAATTTTATTTTGTTTTTACTTGTATTTTCCACACATGCGTTTATTTGTTTGTTGAGTGTTACAAGAATATATAGGTTGATTCAGTTATGCTACTGTCTACACTGGCAATTGATAGGTAGTAGTTAGGTTGAATTGCTTTTGGACATTTTGTTGTAATAGGCTGTTTTGTAACTTTGAGCATTTTTTATTTGGCATGTGTTTTGTCACGGATTGCCAAAGGGGAAGTTTGTTAGATTCTAATAAATTAGGAACTAATGTATTAGAACTTCAATATGTATATGTTGGCAAACCATAATCAAAACGTGTAGTCTAGATTTAGACTGCTCAAAGTGTATTTATGTGTAAAGTTGGAATCGAGTAATTGCAGAAAATTACAATTCAATTTCTGCAAGGCTCGATTGATCGAAAATTATACTTGATCGATCGAAACTCGTGCAGATTGTTTTTCTACAGAATTTTTCCAACTCAACCTAAGCCTATATGTCGTACAGGGTTTTATGTTTTGCTACTAGTATAAAAAGAAAAACCCTAGCCATGTTTCAATTGTTGTTAATATTCTGTGTGTATGAATCTCTTATGAGATCTAGAGGTGTTTGCCTTCATACATACTTAGGGTTATTAGATCAAGAATGATGTCGAGAGTTTGGTGATCATGTTAGTTGCTGCATAAAGAACTTAAAGAAAAACACAAGTGGGAGTACTTGTGGTTGCTGTAGATCAAGGAAAGAAGTAGTCCGTGGACTCGGAGCTGTTACGTAGTCATGGTAGCAAGTTTTCTACTCGAGGTAGCAATAGGATGTTAGTGGTCTAAATCACTATTGTAAAACTTCAATTCTTTTATAGTTGATCTGTTTTACCTTGAGGATAGCTAGTTTAAATCCTTCCCAGATTTTTTACCGGTTTGGTTTTCCTGAGTTATCATATTGTATGTTATTTATTTTCCGCATTGTTTACATGATATGATTTACTTGTGTTAACCTAGATTTGAATAATTTACCTAAGTAATCACTTGGCTAAATAATTAGGTTAAACAACTTGTATTTTAAAGGGTCTAAAAATTTAACAAAACCTAACAGGTAAAAGGAGACCGAAGGGCAATTCAAACTCAAAGGGTAAAAGGGGACTGATAAGCAATCCAAACTCGAAGGGTAAAAGGAAACCGAAGGGTAATCCAAACCCGAAGGGTAAAAGGGGATTGATGAGTAATCCAAACCTAAAGGGTAAAAGGGGACCGATAAATGGGGGGCAACCAATAAATTATGGCTTTTGCTCATTAATTGGAATCGTAAATTATTAACAAATACATTTTTTTTTCAAAGATATAATTATGCCTAAACATTACATATAGTTTTAAGAGTCCTTTTAATAGGGGCATCCATTGATAAAGTATTTCATGGCAAGTATTTTCCCACTATGATTTGTTGTGAAAGTTATGGACGCAACACTTTGCTTTAGATAAACATATTAATAAGAAGAGCATTCTCATTGGGTAATGTAAAGCCCATCAAAATACAAAATACATGATATTGTTAAATATGCATAAAAATACCAATTTCATATTTTGCATAAATCTTTACAACTTGCTACAATAGTTATGTAAATAGGGTTTGGTTATTAAGTACCTTTACAACATTTGTTAATAAACCATTTTAAGAAACTTTTTACCACTTCAATGGGAAATATAAAAAGCTATAAAAAATGTCTTCTTTTTTTTTCCATAAAAAATTTTTAAAAATATTTTCTAAATCATTGTCATGGTATCTATTAACTTTTCTCACATAAATATGCATAACTACTAGCATAGTGAAATTTTTTTTATTCATTTTTCATTCCATCTCGCCTCTAATGCCGGGCTCTTTTTTGTCTCCCACTATAGCATATTAGCATTAATATAATATTATTATTATTTTAATGTGATGTATTGTAAAATAAAGAATGAAATGTAAAAAAATAATATAAAAGTGGTTATACATAAAAAGGCATGCTAACGAGTGCTCTTAGAGCATTGGTTAATAATCTAGTTAAAGAAATTTTTTATGGGAAAAGAAAAAAAAATAATTAATATTTTGACAGCTTTTTTCATTTCCCATAAAAGTGATGTCAAAACTTTTTTAAAATAGATTGTTAATCAATACCTTAATGGCACTCATTAGCATTTTTTATATACAAAATTAATTAATCAATTTTTTTTTTAAGAAAATACATTTTTTAAAACATAAGGGGATGGGAATGCTCTAAACTAACACAAGCTACTTCTATCTTTGGATTCAAGAGGCAAAAGTTTGAAATTGGTTTGGTTTTAAAGGATCAAAGAAGGAATAACATATTGGAATCTTCCACATCGGCTAGAAAACAGGGCATTAAAATAATAAGACAAATTTGTGGAAATTTGGGCCTTTAGCCCCACAAATTATTCAATAGGGTGAAAAAGGGCCATTAATGAGCCTGAACAAATTCTGAAGAGCCACAGATCCTGTTGTGAGTTGTCACATTCACAGAGCATCATCTTACATACTACGATGAACTGGAACGAGAAAAATCACTCGAACAAGGTTCATTATCTTATGTAGTTTGCCATCACTTTGTCCTTTTAACAAATTTAATTCACAGCTTCAAAATGTTCCCAGTAGGTTTACTAGTCTAGTCCTTAACTTTATTGCAAGTTGTGCATGAGTCATGACATCCCTTGTGAGAGGGAAGTATAGTGAGTTCGGTGCGTGGAATAGTTTCATCTTTTAATAGTCCTTCTCTAATATCGTTCTTAAATGAATCTCTGTTCAACTTTCAAGAAATTTTTCATCAAAACCAATATTCTGTAAGTTCAATTTCTGGGTGACTTGCTCATTGATTGGCCCCATAAGCATTTTCACCCTAATTTCATGACTATCTTATTGCATTTTCCTTTTCTTTTTTTCATAGGAGGTTTACATTTACTGCACAACATACACAAACATCTCAATTAGAAATTTCTAAACATTGTCATACTTCTAATCATTTTTGGCAATACATGAAGGCATTTCTTCATGGGCCAGGAATTATTCTATGTTTGCCATAATGAGAGTAAATGCTCCCACAAGTCCAAACTTATACAGTATATAATTGAGTTAAAACTTAAAACCTAGATAATAGAAATCCATTCGCGGTGCAATCACAACACACACGGCCTACACATCTTGTAGTAGGCCTGGCCAAGGTTTGTTAAGGCCTAAGGATGGAGATTTATTGCTTTAGTAAGAGTAATTAGTGATATATTATGCATGCCAGCACAGGGTCATGGATGATGGAAATAAAACCCCTCTCTCTCTTTATGGTTTCAGTTATGTTTCACAAGCTGCATATGTCATATGTGATTTTATTATTATTTAAAAATAATAATTGTTTATATATATATATATATATATATATTATACAAGATAGAATTTTACTCTAACCTAATCTAAGTATATATGTGTGTGAAGCTCCCTCTTGAAGACTTGAACCCTAGCCCTTGCCCTCCACACCAGTGACCATCGCACCACTCTAACCTAATCTAAGTATATATGTGTGTGTGAAGCTCCCTCCTGAAGACTTGAACCCTAGCCCTTGCCCTCCACACCAGTGACCATCGCACCAAGAATGTACTGTAGGTATATATATATATATATATATATTAAAATGCCTTGAATTGTGATGCTAGGAGATTGACATTACAAGCAAGCATTAAATGCTATCTTGCATGAAATGTCAGAAGGTAAGGAACAAAATATGACATACAATCTTGGCAATGAATGCTTGCATGCGTATGTTAGAAAGTGTGGTTTGATCAACAAACCAAAGATTTGCAATTCAGCAAAGAGCAATTGCTTACTTCTTGCAAAATTTTTGTCGAAGAGAAAACATACTCTTTTTTTTTTTTTTAATTTTAGATACCTATTTTTACTAAATACCTATAGTGGAGTCATAGGCTCAAATCATGCAATTGGGTCTTGGGCTTTGGCCGAAAGCGTGGAACTTTAGCCGAAATCATGTGTAGTCCGAATCCGAGGAAGAATATCTCCTCGGATAAGCTAAACACAGATCAGGTATGGATCCTAGTGATCAAAGTGACCTTCCAAGAAGCTCTAGTAATAGGGACGTGCGCCACAAACGTACAAGAAGGATAGGAACTTAAAAATATCTAAGCGAAAGCTGCTACCACCGCATTGAATACCCTACAACTAATTTTCTAGCCGCATTTATGTGGACAAGACCTCTGAACAGTGCTACCTCGGGTACCGCAACTCACAAAACGCCAAAGAGGGTGTCTGATGGGATAGACACTCAGGACTAGACTTGGATGATCAACAAATGGGAGACCAAGATTGTTTAAAGGAGATATATAATAGAAGAAACTCACCATGGAGAGGGAAAAGAATGAACACAGAAAGTACTATAGCAATCTCAACAACTCCTGTAACCATTGTCATCCAATATATATTAGAACAAAGCTCCTCGAATCGTGCCGAGGACTAATTCTCTTGTATAAACCTAGTTCATTTCTATTTGATTGTCTTAGAAACTCATTATAACTGTTATCTCATTCACTTTAAGCCTAGTTCTTCTACTCACTCTCTACAAATTCATTGTTTTGGGCCTAGGATCAAATCCAGTCCTTACAATTGGTGCTGTCTGTGGGAAGAGCCTGTGTGATAGTGAGTGCAACGGTTAATTATGGTAGGTTCAGGCCCCCATCAGTAAGAGTCCCTGGGTAAAGCCATTATGGTGGCCAGTTTACTATATGAGCAAGTCACTACATGAGGCCAAGGTCTATACTTTGAAGTGCTGATTACACGGGGAGGATTGCTAAATGGGACACAGTTCTGGGGGTTTTTGATATCAAGTGCATGCCTCGTACCGTTGACAAAGGACCAAGTCCTCGCAAATCTGGTGGCCGAATTCGCGAAACCTCCATTAAAGGAAGTGGCAGCAACATAGAGCATGAATGGATAATCGGTTAGCACAATCTCCCTGCAAGGACCTTTATTCTAGAAGGTATATGTTAATGGTGTGGCAAATCAAAGGAGCTCTGCGACGAGGTTAGTTCTAAAAGGTATATATTGATATCTTCTAATATTTGTCTTGCTAAGTGTTAAACAGAGCCTTAGCTACGTCGGGTCCCTCAGACCTCCTACTAAGCAGAGTCTTAGCTACATCGAGTCCCTCAGACCTCCTGCTAAGAAGAGCCTTAGTTACGTCTGGTCCCTCAGACCTCCTACTAAGTGTTAAACAGAGCCTTAGTTACGTTGGGTCCCTCAGACCTCCTGCTAAGAAGAGCCTTAGCTATGTCAGGTCCCTCGGACTTTCTGCTAAGAAGAGTCTTAGCTACGTCAGGTCTTTCAGACCTCTTGCTAAGTGTTAAACAAACCTCCTACTAGGCAGAGCCTTAGCTACGTTAGGTCCCTTGGACCTCCTACTAAGAAGAGTCTTAGTTATGTTGGGTCCCTCAGACCTCCTGCTAAGTGTTAAACAGAGCATTAGCTATATTGGGTCCCTCAGACCTTCTACTAGGCAGAGCCTTAGTTATGTCGGGTCCCTCGAACCTCCTGCTAAGACTCCTCCTGCTAAGAAAAGCCTTAGCTACGTCGGGTCCCTCAGACCTCTTGCTAAGAAAAGCCTTAGCTACGTCGGGTCCCTTAGAGCTTTTGCTCAGCAGAGCCTTAGCTACGTCGGGTCCCTTGGACCTCCTGCTAAGAAGAGCCTTAGCTCCTTAACTACATCGAGTCCCTCGAACCTCCTGCTAAGTGTTAAATAGAACCTTAATTATGCAGGGATCCTCGGACCACATACTTTGGGGAAAGTAACGTTCCATGATATCTATTTGTTTCTCACTAAGTGTCAAGACAAGCCTAAGATTATAACCAACTCCTCAGATTGGTAGCTCTGAAAGGAGCAATTTACTGTACAAATATGGGGCACGTAAAATGGCACTCCCACGGGTATAAGTCAAAAGATCAAGTAGAATTAACTCTTAAGAATTCAAAACCCCACTTTTCTCCGCGGGTGAAAGGAGAAAACTGAAGTTTTGAGGGGCTATTGTGGGGTTATAGGCCCAAATCATGCAATTAGGTCTTGGGCTTTGGCCGAGAGCATGGGGCTTTGGCCGAGATAGTGAGTAGTCCGAGTCCGAGGAAGAATATCTCATCGGATAATCTAAACACAGATCAGGTATGGATCCTAGTGATCAAAGTGAACATCTAGGAAGTTCTAGTAATAGGGACGTGTGCCACAAACATACAAGAAGGATAGGAACTTAAAAATATCTAAGCAAAAGCTACTACCACCGCATTGAATGCCCTGCAGCTAATTTTCTGGCCGCATTTATGTGGACAAAACCTCTAAACAGTGCTACCTCGGGTACCGCAACTCACAAAACGCTAGAAGGTGTCTGATGGGACAAACATTCAGGAATAGGCTTGGATGATCACCAAGTGGGAGACCAAGATCGTTTAAAGGAAATATACAATAGAAGAAACCCACCGTGGAAAGGGGAGAGAAAGAACAGAGAAAGCACTATAGCAACCTCAACAAGTCCTATAACCATTGTCATCCAATATATATTAGAACAGAGCTCCTCGGATCGTGCCAATGACTCATTCTCTTGTATAAACCTGATTTATTTTTATTTGATTGTCTTGGAAACTCATTATAACTATTATCTCATTCACTTTAAACCTAGTTCTTCTATCCACTCTCTACAAATTCATTGTTTTGGGCCTAGGATCAAATCCAGTCCTTACACCTACTTATCTATTTTATCATCTATTCTATTTAAATAATAATTTTTTTTTAATGTTTTATTATATCAAACAAACTACCCCCACATAGCTCTACTCACCTTTTTCTTTTTTTGTTGTGAAAAGAAGACAGATGAGAAAGAAACATGACGGAGAGAGAGAAAAAAGAATAAAAAAATTATTTGCACATAAATAGTAATTATACATACATTTTTACATTTTTATAAATACTGATGTAAGTATTTTTTAAATTAAAAAAAAAAAGTGAAAAACTAAACAATTTTTGCATTTTGCAAATTTTGTAACCATGTAGTTGCTCATGCGTGAAGAAAACTCTACACTCTTGCATTAAATGTTGCGTGGATTCTTGGCCACTATTGTTGACTTCCTTAACAATAGAAGTCTTGCTCGTGCTGAAACTATTTGTATGTCGGCTGAATATCTAGCTATAAATAGAGCGTGAGTCTGAAAGAAGATGCAAGAGAGAGTTCCTACGAGAGATAGTAAATAGAGCTTTTTTGTGTGTGCACCAGAGATAGGAAGCTACAGTGTCCTGCAACTTTTGTTTTAGTACAATAAGGTATTCTTATTTATTTATGAGAGAATCAACAATGTATTTGGGGTTTGAGTTTGTGTGAGCACAGCTAATGTTATAATTTCTAAAGTTATAGTGAAATTTTATACTGTCGTCTTTTGTGGACATAGGAATATTGATAAACCATGTAAGTTTTTTGTGTCATATTATCTTCTCTCTTTTCTTTAATCTTGTGTAAGATTGTTTCACCAATTTGCACAATAATATATATATATATATATATATATAAAGAAATTTATGGAAAGTTGTGGTTGGTAGAGCAAAAGGTATAACACTCATAATGGGAGTGAATATTTTTATCCACTTGCTGTACACCACCATCAAAAAGTATAACAATATTGCCATCCTTGTTACTCTGAAGTCTGAACTATCTATTTCTATTTTGTATAACGATGACGTTCAAGCCTTAGTTAAGCATGGACTCAATACGTAAAATAAGCTTGAAATTAGCAGGGCTACTTTAATCGTAACCTTTTTTGTGCAATAACCATATTGTTAAATGTGTTTATCCTAGCATGCATAGCCATATTCTATTTGTTAATTTCCGTCCTGCTAGACTGCTAGACACATCCACATTAATTACTATCCTATCTTTAATGCCACCGGCTGTTGCACCAGGAGGTAGTGGTGGGGAAGGCAGAGGTGGTGGTGGTGGTGGTGGTGGTGGTGGTGATGGTGGCGGTGGAGGTGGAGGTGGAGCCAGGGGTACAATATTGATTGTGTTGGTTAGCTTTCCTTGTCTTGGTTAGCTTTCCTTGTCTTTTTATTTTTCCCTCGTTTTGAACTGTTATTGTTTCCTGTGTTGGTTGATTGACTTAGTCATATGGCTTGTAAAAGTACTCAACAAATTAGCATGATAAATTCACCTTACCACAATGAAAATTTGGTAGATCTGCCATTTTCAACCAATTTATTTCTGTCTTAAACAATGTTAGTTACTCTCTATGAAGCACGGGTGCGTTTTCGGACTCGGGTGCGGGTGCAGGTGCGGGTGCGGGACTCGGCAATTTTTGAAAAAGATGGGTGCGGGTGCGGCGGGACTCGGCGTTTAAAATATTATTAAAAAAATTATTATTTATATTTTCTATATATTTTTACTATTAAAATATTCTTAAAAAATTGAGGAATGACAGATTTAGGATGTTTGGGCTCCATTTAAAGCCAATTTCGGAGGTTCCGGCGATATTTGGTGTGTATTTCGGCCGATTTCGGCCGTTTCGGTCCGTTTCGGCCGTTTCGGTCGCCGGCCGATACGGACCGATACGGCCGAAACGGCCGGTACAGTCCGATTCTGGCCGATGTTGGCCCGGTTCGGCGCGAATCGGCGCGAATCCAAGCCGATTCGGCGCGAATCGAGCCGAGTCGGCGCGAATCGCGCTGAGGAAAAAAAAAAAAAAAAAAAACGACGCGGCTTGACGCGCAGGCAGCGGCGTCGCCCACCGCACCCCGCGTCGGGCGGCGTCGGACGCGGATTCGCCGGCCAAAATGCCGCGTCCGTGCATTCCAGGTTACTCTGAACAACTATCTATTTCAATGGATTATAATCAAGCCACGGTTTGGTATGGTTCCATTTCTAGCTCAATTATGAGTCAGGTAAGGCATATTTTGTTTTTGAGGATACTCAGTGTTTAGGGAAAAGTTTCCTGAATTCTGTTGATTTTTAAACCCATTCTTGTTTGTATCTGCAACTTTTTTAAATTGCATGTCTAATTCATTTTGATGCCATAGTTTGTTACATTATCTTAGTATGTTAATGTGGCTTTAAACTGAAAGTTCACTTAGTGTGTAAAACACTAATAAATCTTTAGACCCCCAATATCAAATAAAACCAATACAAGCTTATACTCAAACAATAGATGTACGGAATAATAAGTACAAGCGAAAACTCAATTAAATAAACAACTCTAAACCATAATTAATCACAACACAGCAGCAACTAAAGGTAGAGAGTAAGGGTTAAAAAGATGCAAATACAAAGATAACACCGGCACGTGTTATCAAAGATGAAACCGAAGAACTCGGCGAAAAGCCTCTCTGCCGCCCTCTAAACGGTGAAATAATCCACTAAAGAATAAAGCTGGGATACACAAATAGCAATAGACCCTCCAAACCTAACTTACCTAATGCACCTAAGCTCTCCAAGCTTCTTGATCTAACAAAGTTAAGCCTAACCGTGTCTTTTTTAGCTTTTCAGATCCCGCAATTATAAACCCATTGCATCAACCTAGTGAATGGGTCATCTCCGAACTACTTTCCAAGTACCAAAATACCTTTTCACTAATATGGATATGGTGAGATAAGGATTAGGCTAAAGAACCTCTCAAGGATGTGTTAATGAAGAGGGTGAGGGTAGAGGAATTTGGAGAACCAAAAGTCTAAGATTGTGGATAAGTCAATCTTGGTTTTCTATAGAATTTCTCTCTCAAAATTCTCCCTGGAAGCTATCTACATTTCGTGGGTATAAGGGTATTTATAGTAGGGTACGTGAGGAATGTGAAAAATCATTTTTCTACAAATAGGGCATTATGGCGACTCACTTGTGAGTGGGATGAGTCGTGAGTTAACTGTTAGGTCAAACTGTCAATTTTTGTCCTGTAGTGCTCCAACTGTCGTGACCTTTCAGCTTTCTGTATACTTCACATGTGTGGCATTTTGGCAAGTCGCCAATCGCAAGTCACTCACGAGAACCAGTCGTGAGAATCCTCTTAATGCTCACACACTTGAATTTTTTACACTCTTCTTACACACAACCCTTACATAATTCCCACCTAAATACAAGGTGTCTAATTGCTAAAATATAAACAAATTTGGCACGGAAAAAAGCTAACACATGATTGAATAAATTCAGCCTTACAATTTTCCCCTTTGGCTATTCCGTGACAAAACCCTAAAATAGACTCTAGGCTTAAAATGTGAGGTTGGAACAATTGCCAAAACTCTTTCACCCATAACTCTAGATTCTGTGAAATTCTTGAACCATACAGACAAGTTTTCCTGAAAACAATCACACAAGACGATCATTGTAAGCAAAAATCTTGAAATGCATATGGAGAAAGCATAATGCAATCAAGTAATAAAGAATATAACAATGAGGTATGGCTTGACCAAACAAGAACAGTCACTATAAATAGTGACCACAATGATCATTCACACAATAAATGAACATATGGACATGCAAGCTAATAAGCTCAATACAAAGTATCATTTGCATGTCCAACACTCAACCGATGCAATACACTAAGGCAATTGCATCAAGGATACAAAATCCAACAAGAGCACAAGAGTACTAAAGATAAAACATACATAATCTAAAAAGTACTAAAAAGCTACAAAGCAAAGGTACAAATTAAAGCCTAGTTTAGATAGCTAAAACATCCAAGCATTCATAACACACCATATCCAAATATTTTAAAAACCAAGTACTAATGTCATAGAGTACTTAAAAACCAAACCAAAGTACTAAAATTAGTGCTATTAAAACCTATAATAGAAGCTAAAACCATAAAACCTATAAAAACTTGTAAACATTCTCCCCCTTAAGATAAGGGTCCCCCTCAAGAGCTACTCATACTACTCCCTCTTTTTGACCGGAATGGCCAAAGGGCTAAGGCTGGTTGGTGAAGCTATCAAACTTGGCTGTGAGCAAGTTGATTTTGTCTTGAATGGTGGTCAGCCTGTCGGAGTGCTCAGTTTGGACTTCTCTCAAGCTGTCAATCCTCTCAAGAATGATCTGAAATGATGGAGAATGCATGTACCCCTATGTCAATGTAGATATTCTCTCGAAGCTCCATGAGGAAGATGGCTCTAGCATTATTGATAGTGGTCATCTTCCTTATCGGGTATAGGTTGAGCACTATGATGTAGGTAAGGCATCGTAAATCCGGGAGGAAGACATTTGTATTGAGACATATTCCTTCTTTAACACCACCAATATGGGATTGAACCGTCTCTATGGAGAGCATTCTGTCCTTGAAGAGAGTGAAGTCATGATCTATGTCTCCATGTCCAAGAAAATTATCAATGTCCTCCACTTCAATGTTGAATTCATGGCCTCTAACCCAATAGTCTAGGTAATCTTCTCGTAGGATGACATTGGCGTAGAATTCCTAAATCAATGGTTCACAAACCCCGGGGAGATCACTAAGAAGCTTTTCCCAACCTGTTTATGCAAAACAACTTGGTATGAAGTAGTCCTTTAGATCAACAAGATCCACAAACCACTCTTGAATGATTGGAGCTTTCTTAAAGTATTGATTGTATAGCTTAAAATGTTGGGTTGAGCGAAAGCGGGTCTCATTTTTTCGTATCCTCTTGTCTCCATGCTGAGCAGTGGTTTTCCTTGGAGCCATCTGTAAAAAACAGAGCAGCAAATACAAACAGCACACAAAGTACGATAACAAACTTGATTAGTAACAATTTAGTACCAACACAATGGACAATGAATTAAAACCCTAAAAATTGAAATTTTAAGAGTAATTCAAAAAAAAAAATGACATGTGAAGACATAAAACATCAAAACATGATAGAATCATGGCATTAAGCACTCAACATGTCAAAATGTGTGTGTGTGTGTGTGTGTGTGTGCATCAAATGCAAAAGTGTGCAAACTAGGGCAAAGTGTAAAAACACATAATTATATGATGTTTCAAAATCAAAGAACCAAGATTATCCCTACAACTTTTGTATTCAATGGAATCCAAAGAGACACACAAAAACATCTAAGAGACATTTTATCATGAAATGGTATGCACAACACAACACAAAACAAAGTACAATGCACAAAAATGAAGAACAAGCATGTAAAACATGTAGAATAAGCATTATACCAACAAAACCCATATATCAAACTCATCAAAACATCAACAAAACTATATTTTCATATCTCAACATATACACAAAATCCAAGAAATCTAGGGCTAGAAACTTGAAATACATTGAAAATAAGAGAAACCCCATACCTTTTCTTGAAGATTGATGAAGGATTGATGAAGAAAATGGAGGTTTCGTGAGTAAAAATGGAGGTTTTGGGAAAGGGGGAGGCGGACAAGACAATGTGGGTGCACGTGATGCGAGGGAAAACTGAAAAGTTTTTTAAAACTATCTTGGATTTAACCCTATTTGTGCAAAACATGTGATTTTTGTGACTAGACTGACCCGCGAGCAAGTCACCAAAAACCCATGAACAAAATTTTGAAAATTTGGCTAAGTGTTTTTCACAACTGGAAAGTCCACTCGCGAACAAGTCGTGAAGGGAGTTACGAAACCTTCTATGTAAGCTCGCGACTAAAGCTTCCACTGGCGACCAAGTTGCCAAACTAAGTCGCGAAAATGCCAAAAACCCAAAAATTTTGAAAAAATTTTCTAAATATTTTTCGCGACTGGAAAACTCACTCGCCAGAGAGTTGCGAGAGCTTTTGAGTAAGTTTGCAACTAGGGTCTCACGACTGGCTAGACCCGCGACTAAGTCGCCAAAACAGAGTTGCACAAATTTTTGGATTTTCAGAAATTTTTCAAAACAAAATACTTTCCAAAAACAGTTAAAAATACTCAAAAATCTTTTTGTGTCTGATCAACATATGATTGAGTATGTACACCACTTATAATCAAGTACAATCACACAAATGAATAAGGCATTCATTGAACATAGACATGTGTGATGTGTGTGGGTACCAAATGTGAGATAGTCTTCAGTCTAATGTGAAGTTTCAATAATCAATTCAATCAAGACATACACAATTAGCACTAGGAAGAGTGACCAATCTCAATTAAAGAAATATGCATATATGACCTCCCACAAAACTTGATTACATAACTTTGAAGCATTTCTTTTGGCTTCTTACATTTCTTATCATTTGATCATTTTAGATCAATACATCCCATTTTGAGATCAATGCCTGAAATTTTTGATATTTTAATTTAATGATTAAGCATTTGACTTTTGGGCACCATACATTTTCATTACAAGTCGCTTTCTCTTTTTCCTAGTCAAATACTAGTATGTGCGATGGCTTTTGCAGCTCATTATCTCTTTTTGAGATTTGACATTGGTTGAGATATAAAGCAAAAACTTAAAAGAGTTGGAAAATATATAGGCACAAGTCTATGCATGTCTCAAGATCAACAAAATCATTGGCTAATCATTCATGACAAGTTTGAAGATCTATTTACAACAATCACATAGATGTCAAGATTTTTCCTTCAATGACATGAGTGCATAAAGAACAAGCTAAACTCGTAAATGCATAAAGCCATTTATACGAAGGTACAAGGCAAAACATGCATGTGACAAAACACAATAATGCCGATCAAACTTTTTGGATTTTCTACTTTTTTCTGTGTTTTTGAAATTTTTTTTTTTTTTTACAAAAAAACAAGTAAAAATTGATCAAAAAGAAAAAGCATCCAAAGCTACTAAAAACATGCTAGAATGAAAATATAAGCAAACAATTAAATAATGTCACAACATATCGAAAGAATTGATGCATGGACATGTTTTAATACTTATGCATGTGTACCCTTCTTCACCCACACGGCACGTGCATTTGGGGTGATATCCTTAAAAGATTGGGTACTTGAGTTGCGATTCTCAAACCTTAGAGTGAAGTTTGCCAAACAAGAAGTGATGGTGTCTATCATCTTCATCACATCACCAATACCAAAATCAATTTCTCGCCCTTTCGATTTCTTGTGGTTCCCCTTGCCATTTCCTTGTCCTCTTGGCCTTTAAGAACTCACATTCTTCAATGTATGAAGCTTATGGCAATTAGGTCTAGTGTGTTCTCAAATTCCACAATGGTGGCAAAAATGTTGAGTCTAAGGACCTTTTTGTGACTTCGGAAAAGACTTCCCTTTAGCCTTAGGTTTGGCCACAAATGGATTCGGACGTTTTGTCAAAACCTTTTGAGCAATCCCATTTGGATTCTTCTCAACCTTCGCATTCTCAACAATTGGAGTTGCTACCATTGGTTCATTGGTTTTAACAAACTTCATCTCCTTAGATACATTGGCTCCATCGGTATATCCTAAGCCACTTTTGTCAGAAAAAGGCTTTTGATGTGCAAGTATTTCATCAAGTTTCTTGGAGGCAACTCGCTCTACTTTGGCATTAGCTTAAATCACTTCAAGCTCAACAAACTTGATCTTGGAATAGTCATCGGTTAGTTCTTCATTCAGCTTTTCAACTTCACGCTTTTGTACCGCACTAGAAGACTTTTGTAATCTTGCTCAGCTCTTTTCATTTTTCTTATGGCTGCTTTAGCCACTCTAGCATAATCTCCGGTCTTCTCAAGAAGAGAATTATAGGATTCTTGCAATCCCTTTACTTCTTCATCTTCATCATCGGATTCCTCCCCAATCCCCATAGACTCCACTTCGGTATGCTCACCGAGCTCTTCCACTAAAGCGTTCAAAACTTTAGAAGAGTCCACAGGTGCAATGGCCACAAATGCGAAGTAGTTCCTTCTCCGTCACAACTTTCTTCCAAATCCGAATTAGAGCTGTCCGAGTTACGAAGGGTAGTAGCAAAGACTCTACCCCTTTGCCTTCAAATATGTGGGGCATTCTTTCTTTACATGCCTATGCCCTTTGCACTCATAGCACGTGATCGCTTGGGATGGAGAAGAATCACTGGAATCCTTCTTCTTGAAATCTTTCTTGTCCTTCTTAATATTTGAGAATTTTCCCTTCTCAAAAGACTTCCCATCCTTCTTGAATTTTAAGAACTTACGAAAGTTCTTAGCAAGGTTCGCCACTTCCTTTTCAACCTCATCCTCATTTGAGGAGTCTTGAGCTTCCACTCTCTCAATAATTGTCTTGAAAGCAAGAGATTTGCTCTTCCTTTGTGATGGTAGAGATAGCTCATAAGTTTAAAGAGAACCGACGAGTTCTTGAATTTTGATCTCATCAAGGTCATTACTCTCTTCGATGGTGGTGCCCTAGGCACGAAAGCTCTCCGGCAATGATCATAAAATCTTCCTCACAACCTTGGAGTCCTCCGTCTTTTCACCTAAGTTGAATTTGCCAATCACCACTTCATTCAACTTCTCATAAAAGGAGTCAAACCACTTATCTTCTCTTATCTTTAGTTCTTCAAATCGAGTGGTGAGCATTTGTAACTTGGTGTCTTTCACCTTCTTGGTGCCTTCATATGTGGTCTCCAAAATTTCCGATGCCTCCTTGGCGATTGTAACATGTGAAATCTTGTGGATTTCATCGAGTGAAACACCACAAAAAATAGCATTCAAAGCTTTACTATTAGCATTGGCCGCTGCAAGGGCTATCTTATCCCAAGTAAATTTGGCAGCCTCCGGCCTAGTCCATCCATTTTCAACCGCATCTCATATGCTCTCATCAATAGAGCACAAGAATGCACGCATATGCACTTTCCAAAAGGCGTAATTGCTTCCATCAAAGAAGAGAGGTGCATTTAGGGATTAAGACCTATCCATTGTAGGATCAAGGATCACATTTAGGATGCATAAATTCAACAAATTGTACCCGCTCTGATGCCAATTGAAAGTTCACTTAGTGTGTAAAACACTAATGAATATTTAGACCCCTAATATCAAATATAACCAACACAAACTTATACTTAAACAATAGATGTGCGGAATAATAAGTACAAGCAAAAACCCAATTAAATAAACAACTCTAAATCATAATTAATCACAACACAACAGCAATTAAAGGTAGAGAGTAAGGGTTAGAGAGATGCAAATACAAAGATAACACCAGCACGTGTTATCGAAGAAGATATCGAAGAACTAGGCGAAAAACCTCTCCGCCGCCCTCCAAGTGGTAAAATGATCCATTAAAGAATAAAGTTGGGATACACGAATAGCAATAGACTCTCCGAGCCTAATCTACCTAATGCACCTAAGTCCTCCAAATTTCTTACTCCAACAAGGTTAAGCCTAACCATGTCTTCTTTAACTTTCCGGATCCCGCAATAAACTCATTGCATCAACCAAGTGAATTGGTCATCTCCAAACTGCTTTCTAAGTACCAAAATATATTTTCAATGATATGGGTATGGTGAGATAAGGATTTGACTAAAAAACCTATCAAGGGTGTGTCAATGGAGAGGGTGAGAGTAGACAAATTTGGAGAATCAAAAGTCCAAGATTGCGGATGAGTCAATCTTGGTTTTCTATAGGGTTTCTCTCTCAAAATTCTCTCTGGAAGCTCTCTACATTTCATGGGTATAAGGGTAATTATAGTAGGATACGTGAGAAATGTGAAAAGTCATTTTTTTTGCAAAACAGGGCATTTTGGCGACTCACTTGCGAGTGGGATGAGTCGCGAGTTTAAGTTGCGAGTTAACTGTTAGGCCAGACTGTCAATTTTTGTCCAATAATGCTCCAGCTGTCGTGACCCTTCAGTTTCCAGCATGCTTCACATGTGTGGCATTTTGGCGAGTCGCGAGTCACTCACGAGATCCAATCGCGAGAATCCTCTAAATGCTCACACACTTGAATTCTTCACACTCTTCTCACACACAAACCTTATATAATTCCCACCTAAATATAGGGTATCTAATTGCTGAAATATAAGCAAATTTGGCACGAAATAAAGCCAACACATGATTGAATAAATTCAACCTTACATAAACAATTTCTTTGCAGTATTATTTTAACTAGTCACAAACTCACGTGATGTATGAGAAGATATAATATAATTATTTTATAAGAATATAATGTAAAATTTATAAGTTAAATAGTGCATATGTTATTTAAAAGTATTTTATATTTTTATATTAGTTTTATGTAATCGAACATATGATGTAGACCCCCATTCCATAATTGGTTGACTGATTTAAATATATCGAAGAATATTAAAAAAAAATGTACACTCTTATTTTTTGAAACACACATAACATGTTATATTTATATTAAGTTTAAATTATTATAAATTTTAGAATTGTAGAATTTTTTTTTTCTTTCCAAAAATAAGTATAATGCCTATATTATTATTATTATTATTATTATTATTATTATTATTATTATTATTATTATTATTATTATTATGAGAAACTAATGCCTATATTATTGTAACTTTAATTTAAGGTAATTTTGTGAATATTTATCTTTTTTTAATGTTTTTTTGGGCCTATATCTCTAATTTCTGATGCTTACTTTGTTTGTATTTTTTAGCCCAAAACTAAAGAGTTTGGTCCAAATACAATAAAATTCCATACTTTTCAACTCAAATATTAAAAATTAATAAGGGTGTAATAATAATAAATTATATGCTTCAGCTTTATTTAGATATTATACAGATTTAACTGGTTGATCGTCAAGCTAACAGTCTTCCATTATCAAACCTATACAAAGATTTGTGATCTGGAAGAGATAATTACATTACAGAAAAAGATATAATTTTGGTGCATATACAAGGCTGAAATATATATATATACATAAACTTTCTAGCCCAGCGCATATAGCTACACAAATCTACATAATATAATACTGTCAATGGAATACAGGACACCCTTCAACCTCTATTCCAGGGGCAGTGGGGCAACTTGCTAGTGGACAGTGATCATCTAATTCCAATCCCCACCACCTCATTCCATTGATGTCTCTAATTTGTAATGTAAAATAGCAAAGCATGGCCATGAAAGCAACTCCAGCATCTAGCCCAGCTGATAGAATGTAATTGTGTCTAGCCCACCAGCCTCTATGTCTCCTATACACATAAAAGTTGAAGAAAATGCCAACAGCTCCCCAACACAGGTAGTTCACAGCCCTGGCAGGTGGCATTCCTCCTGATCCTCCTATGAAGACTGGCATGTTAATGAGGCTTATCCACTTTTGTTCAGGAAACAGGCGTGAGAGCACCCACACAGGCAGTGGTGCTAGGAAGCCAATGAGAAAGAAATAGTTCATCTTAGAGTACAGTCCAAGACGGCCAAACATGCGAATTGGGCTGACTACACCCCATATGATGGAAGCACTATAGAAAACATCATATCCAGGGCAAGTCCACGGGCTTCCTTCTGGAAGTTTAGATGGTTCACATATATGCTCTACTGAGGTTAGAAGCCACCAAGATGTGCCGAAGTAGAGTGAGGATGCAATTAAAGTTCCCACCAACTTCATTTGAAAACATAGATAAATATTAGTATTTTTACTTTTTAGCTCAATATCCAGTGGTTCTAGCAATATGTTAGTAGTGGGTGGTAAATTGAGAACAAGATTTTGTAAATGAAAGAAATCACCTGAACAATAAACATGGATTTTGGAGGAATTTTCATGTAATGGCCTAGCTTGAAGTCTGACAGAAACATTATTGCCTGCGTCACACTAACGTAGCCATAGGTCTTGAAAGCCATATTTGCAAGAGGTTTCCCGGGATACATGAAACCAATAACCAACTCAGCAATGACATTAAGTCCTGGTTGCTGCACATAGATTTTACAACAATGATCAAACACAGAGAACAAGAGGACAGAAAATTATATTCTGAATACCATACCTGGTTTGTGGTAGCAGTAATTACACCAATTGGGAGAGTGAAGAGTAGAGCCATGACGATTGCTAGCAGGACTCCCCAGTAAGGGAGTTGCAATTGTCCGCCAAAGCCTTCACAAGTAAGAATGGCAAGTCCAACAACGACGATCAATAGTACGTAAAACCACCATTGAGGGACAGGGTCATAGTTTTTCTTCATGAGTCTAGTGTGCACATCCCCATACTTATTGTTGTATGTTGCCTTTGTTTGTTGCCAGATTTGTCTGTACAAAGAAAAGCAAAGATACTAGGAATTAAAACCTTGAGAGCCCAAAGTAACATAAGGAATAGATAAGTGCTTGGAAAAATTAAGTAAAATAAGCAAATAATTATGCACAAATGTTCTTTTCATGGATAATTTCAAAATACCTTCCATGGAAGAGTGCAACATGAGAGATTGTTGCAGCCAATATTGCAAAGGTTAGACCATAAGTATACACAAAGAAGATGCTGAGATGAATTTTGCTATACCCATCATATCCATGTTGATCGAATTGGAAGGTTGTATCATTCAACACTTCTGAAACATTGTATTTTCCACCATCAGCATTGAACACACTCGATGAGTAAATAGGAAATCGCTTGGCTTCATACGAGTTTGTCCAGTAACCAATAGGAATTAATACGTAGAGAACAATGAAAAAACCAGCCATTATGTTAAGGACAGCAAATCCAGGGGTGGCTAAGGGTGATCCTAGGAAACCAGCTACAGTGGACCAATCAAGGGCAAACGAGCCAATACCAAGTCCACCAAGACCAGAACCAATTTGTTGGGCTGTGACTGAGTCCTTCCATATCCAACAAACAAAAGACAGAGCAGTTATGGATGGAAACAGATAGTTGGGAACAATATAGTATGCGAAGCTTGTCACAAGGACCATAAGGAAGAACTGCAGCCTGGTTTGGCCTCCCTTAGGCCTAGTCTCAACATCATGCAATGCCCTACAAGTTCAAAATTTTGAATTGAGAGAGATGATAAACTATATTTCCATTATGCATATGTGCATATATGTACTTATTATAGAGAGAGAGAGAGAGAGAGAGAGAGAGAGAGAGAAAAGAAGCAGCAAATCGAGGGACTAGTGGCACCTAAATAGGGAGACTTGAACCAAGTTGGAAGGCCACCACATGTATGATGAATCAATAAGATACTTTCTAAAAAGTCCGGCCCATCCATATCCTAGCAACTGAATAATCCATAAAATTAAATCATTTAGGAAGAAAATGAAGCAATTCCAATAAGTGTAATCATATAATCTCAATCAGTAAAGCATAAACGCAAATCACCTGGGTAGTATGACTTAACAAAATAGCTGCAAGTGGATGAATCCCTCGATGATAGAACACCTTGACAATGGTGATAATATTGATTGCATAAACTGAGTTTGAACCCGAATTGGCAAATATGGTTATCAGGACATGCTCCTTCAAGTTGAAGGGACCTGGATTCAACGACAAGAACCTTTTTGTTCCTGGAATGTGAATGAATTTTTTTGGTAGATATGCTGCCATAAGCCTTCCTATTGGAAGTACTACAATTTGGGCTATAACTGATGATATATGTAATGTATTTTGGCGGTAACCAAAGAATTGATTAGTGAAGGACAGAACAGCACAAGATGTGATCCCTAAAAACCATGTTCGAAATGTCAAGCACGGTAATGTTGGATCATCTGTAATTGGGACTGTGAGTCGAACTTGTTCAATTGGAGAATCATTTACTTCCTCTGCAAAGCCACCAAAACAAAAAAGAGATAGATACAACATCTTTGGAAAGATTATAGGATAGAGTTAGTTACATAAATATCCTAAACTTCTTTTAGTCTGAACATATTTGAAATATATCTACTATGAACTATGAAGTCAAGTCTAAACTACTCACACTTGCTTTTGGCCTATATATGATTTTTCTCAACATCAATTGTAGAACTATTTTCTTTCTGGCTTTGTTTTTTCTTTCCCTTGTTCTGTTAGTACTCAATAGAACTTGCAGGCAAGCATTTCTGAAATGTATGCTGCACTTCTCGAACGTGGATCATTAATAAGATAATGGATATTTTCAAGGTTGAGAAAGCTTGCCATTGAAGAATATCTTCTAAACTTTGTTCAATTATTTGGTACTCCCATGGTATTCTTCACTAATAAAAATAAGCCAGCTAATACATAAATTTGACATATGACATAATCTAAAAAGGTCATATGAAAAAATTAAGGGAAATGCTAATGAATGCCCTTAGTTAATAATCCATTTAAAAAAAGTTTTTATGGAAAAAGAAAAAAAAAATTAATGTTTTGACAGCTTTTTTCATTTCTCATAAAAGTGGTGTTAAAACTTTCTTAAAATTGATTGTTAACCAATGCCCTAAGAGCACTCGTTAACATGACCCAAAAATTAATTACTCTCGAAATAATTGGTTTGAGTACCATATGTCAACTAGGGACGAGTAGGGACCCAACCCGCCCAACCCGACTTGACATGTTTTTGGCAGGTATGAGTCTATTAGGGTTGGGTTTCAGGTCTTAAGTTCAGGTTATTGTTACTTTCAAGTCAGTACTAGGTGCTTATAAAGTTTTGCTTGACTTGAAATTTTTTTTTTTTGAAAAAATACAGTTCTCTCAATTATGCCATAGAGAAAATCCCCAAAAACCTTGGGAAAAAAAAGAGGCCCAAAACAACATGAAAAAGAAAAGGCAAGTTCAACCTGAGACCCAAGAAACAACCTAATTATGGATCCGAATATTTGAGTTGGGTTAGGTTTCCGCCTGTTAAACCCGATTGTTATCAGGTCAGGTTGCTAGTGGCTATGAACCTGAACCAACCCGAAAATGATGCATAATATATCAGCTCTTGGAGTACTTAATAATTTTTTCTTGAATTTTTTAATTATCTTGTCTATTAAAATTCTCACAATTGTAATTTAGCTCATATTGATTAAAAATAATAGATGTGCATAAAGATGTGATGATTTTGAGCTATAATAGATACTATCTTTTTTTTCCCCGCATATGATGATATTATTCTTTTTATGAGACAAAAAACTCAGAAGGAAGATGTTTACCAGAGCTTTCAGAAGTATGGGCAACTGGATCAAGATTGTTGTGTTGAAAAGATAAAGGAAGCACATTAGTATCTGATTTCTCCATGCTTCACCACCTACACTTCTAAAAAAATTAATTAAAAAAATGAATAAGATGAAGCTATTAGAAATATATGAGATGATGGTATTATTATTAGGAAAACTAAATGATGTTCTGCACGATGCATAGATACTTTACAATTTCATTTTAAATCAATTTATAACGCTATAAGATTATAATATACTAGATAATTTCCCGCACAATGCGCGGATACTTGGTAATTTCATTTTGAAAATAATTTTTTTTTTTTAAGACTCATATATAATAATCATTTTGTTATATAGTATTAAGGATTCCCATAATATTGTTGAATGCTTTGAAACTTAATTTTCTTAATTCATATTTTATAATTTTTCCTTATCCTAGAAGTAGTTTCCGACTATTGAGTGGATATATATATATATATATGATATTGTAATTACATAGTTATTAGAAATTCCTTGAAGTTTACACCATATTATAAATTTAATATTTAAAATAATAAAATAACATCCAAATAAAAGGTAGACTTTATATCTAAAACCATATACTTCCTCAACCACTTCATTCTCACCACCAAATCCCAAGACTCTAATCTCAAATACTTTATTTGTAATCTAAATGAAAAAAAATTATTTGTGTACCAATATAAAGAGAATGTAATCAAACAAAGAAAAATTGGCTAAATATACTTCCATTTATCAATATTTAATTGCTTCTAATATGGCTTTTATATCCTTTAAAAAAAAAAACAAAAAACAAAGAGAATGTTAAAATTCAAGAAAAAGTATAAGTTAAAAATGGGAGAACTAATCTTGTATTATTAATTTTACACATGAGCTTTATTTTTATATAGAGAAGTAAAGCACACTAATTAACTTACAATCGTACATCAAAACTGTAACAACAAATGAAATCTTTTAAAACTAATCCTAACAAACCACGACAACTATAATTATAGCACTAACAAAAGTAATCAAAAAAATATAGGTGGATAAGTACTATATGTGAAAGATGCATGAGAAAGAACATAAAAATTATGTAAAGAACTACCTAATTGTAGCTTTGATGGAGAGAACTACCAATATGATTGTGATTTGTATATCATTTTACGCTATACCTGAATAGCTGCAACTAAACTTGAGGTTGCAACTAAAGTTGAGATGATCTTTATTCACAACAAAGAAAACTTGAAAATAATCATTGTTTTTTTACTTTTTTGGTTGAGGATCATACCAATACCACACTAAATAGTAGTAAAAAAATGACAAAGAAACCAAGAAATTGTGAGGGCTAAAACAAAATCAAAAAGCACCTAACCTATGGCATGAAGATGAAAGACTATGGATAAGTGTATATAAAGTAGCAGAAATGCAAGAGGTAAAACAGGTGAGTGGAAACACGAAAAGTTTTGTACTTTGTGAGAGAGAGGAAAGTCTTGGAACAATAAACTCAAGAAAATAAAGAGTCCATATCTTTTAAATTTTAATTAGTCCTTATCTATAATATGGCACTTGAGAAATTTCTTGATACAATGAATCTAAGAAAAAAAAAGTACTTAACTTTTGAATATTTTTTTATGGGAATTATATTTTGAATTTTAATTAGTCTTTATCTATGATGTGGCACTTGAGTAAAGAATTTATGTGAACAAATTTCTTGTCAAAGAGAGTGCCACATGGCAGAATCTCATGTTCTCCCACACAAGGTCTCTGCTTTTATGTATATATTGATGATTATAAAATTTACTGTTTAAAGTAGACTATTTTTTAAATTGATTAAATGATTTTGAAATCTTTAAATAAAAATTTAAAGTATTAAATACTTTTATATCCAAAAATTACATAAATTTAAGCGACCTCCCATTCATTTCTTCAACTATTCCATTCTCATAACCAAATATGGAGACTCCAATCTAAAACACCCAATTCATTATCTCAATGAAATTAAGAAAATTATTTGTAAGTATCAACATAAAGGGAACATGATTAAATAAAAAGAAATTGGCTAAAACACATCAATTTATCAAAATTTAATTCTCTTTAATTCGGTTTCATATCCTTTAAAAAAATGTGGAAAACACTTTGAAATTATTATCGATTTTTATTTTTATCATTGTAGCTCATACTGCACAAAGTAGTAGTAAAAAACCTAAAACAAAATTTTTAAAATATCTAAATTCATAAGAAATTAGAAGGTTTATTTTTCTTTCTATTTTGTTCTAAGGAAAAAAAAAATACAGTTATGACTTTACCTCTACAGAATCCCAAATACCCAAAGACTCAAAGCTAATCACAATCTTCACAAAATCCACGCACAACGCCTAACTTTAATATCAAAACAGTAAGCTGTTGTCACAGAATAAAAAACGCTAGCCCTCTTTCTTGATCACATCCTACTCATATGAGTTAGGATCAAATGGTACAACAATGTTGGAGTTATTTAAGTTTCGTTGAAAGGTTAAAGGTAAATGATATTATTTTTTTATATGGGTGTATTTGAGATGACATGACATGAAGGGTTGTGGGCATGTATATATAGAAGAGTAGAGTAAAAAGGGTGAATGGAATTGCAAAAAATTTTGTGTTGAGAGAGAGAGAAATGAAAAAGTCTTGAAACATTGAATCAAATGAAACAAATAATAGTCTTGAAACATTAAGTCAAAGGAAACAAAAAGTAGTCCTAAAGCATTGAACCAAAGGAAACAAAAAATAGTCCTAAAACATTGAACCAAAGAAAAGAAATAGTCAATATTTTTAAATTTGTTCTTGTCTCTGATGTGGCTTAAGACCATTTCAATTCTCTTTTTAAAGAGTGCGCCACATGGCAGAACATTATACTCTTTGATATGAGGTCTTTGATTAATGACCTAAAAAAAATGAGCATAAATTCGTATCTAATATTATGGCAAACATATTGACATGTACAAATAAATTTTTGACATATGGTGGCATGGTGTTGTTTATCCATAGAATACCAACTAAATGTAAGAAGTTTCCATATGTCATTATAGTATGCTATAAAAAAAATGTTATTGTTGTATCTAACTTTTAATAAACTAGTATATTAGTTTGGTAGTTTTTTTTTTTTTTTTTTGTAATTATTAGTTATTATTCATTTGATGATAATTACTGAGTAACATTATTGAAGGAAATTAATCCTTGGTACCACTAAATATTTTTGGTTGTTTTTTTGAAAAAGTTTAAACTTATGATATCCGCTCTTGATAATAGCTTTTTATCATCAAATAAATACGGTTGTTTTTTTAATTATTAGTTTAATCTTCTTTTGGAAAGTTTTTCTTTTCTTTTTTAATTATTAGTCAATTAATGCAATTTCGAAAAAATTATTGGATAGATGTTGGAAGAGGAAGGATTAGGAAAAATTTATAAACAAATGACAAATTAAAAATTAATGGAAAAAAGAAAACGAACGTAAATATCATACTAAAAAAACGCATTTGCCTCAGTCAAAAATTTAAATTATACACACGTATCTAACATAATAGCAAACATATTGACTTTTATTAAATTTTTTTTTTTTTTTTTTTTTGGTTAATGAAAATGGGGGTTAGATAGGTTACTCCAGCCCCCGGGCAGGGCGCTAAGTCGATACTGGGAGGGCAGCTCTCCAGACCAACCAGTGCGGGGAGTTACCCCACCAAGGATACCCACCAATTGCCATATGTCACTATAGTATGCTTTGAAAATGAATACATTATATATAATTAGATCTTAACAAGAAAAGCATTCTCATTGGATAATGTAAAACGCATCAAAATGCAAAATACATTATACTGTTCACAAAAAAATTGAAGAAAAATTTATAAAATTGAAAAATTAACCACAACATATAACAAAAATTGATAAAAAAAAGTCTTAATTGAATAAACTTGAAAGCTAGAGGACTAAAATGAACAAAAACAAAATTAAAGGACTGAAATGAAATCTGAAGAAACTTAGAGGGTTAGTTTTACATTTTACCCAAAAAAATATACACAAAAACACCCAAATCCGGTGAGGCATTTTGCATAAATTTTTACAAGTTGTTATGTAAATTTGTATACATAAGAGCGATTGCATCAGTTGATGCATAATTGTGCAAAATGGAAAAAGTGGCTAATTTTACACAATTTGAGCAAAAAAACACTCACATCAGTGGGTGTAAAATTGTGCATATATGCACAATTGCTACAGTAACCGTGCATATATGCACGGTTACTGTAGCATGTGTATTTTATATTTTATTGTTTTTTCTCTCTCCTCTCTGTACTGACTCTCACCTCCCTCTCTTTCTCATTTCATCAGATGCGCACAGCTCTCTCTTTCTCTCATCTCATCAATCTAGCCTGCTTTAGCTTCCACCGATCGCCAAGGAGCAAGTTGAGTCCGTCGCCTACAAGATCGAGCAAGCCAAGTCGCCGGACGAGTCCGTCGCCTGCAACACGAACGGAGTTCTCTGACGGAGAAACCTGAGGTGTTATTCTGAGCGCCGAGGAGCAAAAATTAGACCACCACGTTGACGTTGACGTTGACGAAGCTGAGGAGCAGAAATAACTCTTTCATCTCTCATCAATCTTTGGAGTTTTTTGGTTTTTTTTTTTTTTTTCTATGTTTATTTCTATTTTTTTTTTCCTGGTTTTCTTTGGGATTTCGGTGTGATCGGAGGTCGGAGGCGTCGATCTTGAGAGAGACGGTGGTTGACAATGGTGGCTGTGTGGGTTGTGTTGGTTCTCTGTGAGAGATGAAAGAGTTAAGGAAATGAATATTTTATTTGAATAAATGTGTATAATAGACTAACTGATGTGGGTGTTTTGTAAAAGTGGGTGTGTAAAATAGAAAAAGTAGGTTTTAAACGTGTAAAATGCAAAATTTTTTGCATGAACTGATGTAATTGCTCTAAACAATAGTGGCACTGTATCATTTTGTAAAATCTTTTTATTCTTTTTTTTTTTTTAATTCTATCTTGCCTCCCATGTTTGATTCTCTCTCTTCTCTCCTTGATGTAAGATTATTTTGATGTGATGTATTGTAAAATAAATAATGGAATACAATATGTTTTGGTGAAGCAAAATGCAATTTATAAAAATAAAAAATAAAAAAAGTGGATTTGAATGCTCTTGAGCATCACAAATTACAATCGCAAAGTCATAAATTTAGCAATTTGGCACCATAAAAAATTATTTTATTTATTTTACCACTTCACTTTACAAAACACTTAATATCAATGATTTTATTTTAACTTTTAACACAATAAAATATTATAAACAATACAATAAAATAATATATCTGTTACAATAAACAACAAACATCACTACCAACACAATAAAATAATATAACTTTTAATATATATATATATATATTTACCTTCTTAGCTACAGTGCACAACCATCTTTGGCTGTGAACTGTAGCTCAAAAGCCAATTTTTTTGACTTTCCCTCTACCATTATAGCATGCTTTTTAGTATTGATGGTACTAAAAATAGCAATGTGGCTAAAAATAGCAATATTGTGTTGCATTAGTAAAAAGCAACACAATATTGTTATTTTTAGCAATATTGCTATTTTTAGCACTATCAATACTAAAAAGTATGCTGCAATGGTAAAAAAAAAACCAAAATTTTTGGCTTTTGAGCTATGGTGTATAGCCAAAGATGACTATGCACGGTAGCTAAGAAGGTAAAAAAATAATATTTTATTAAAAATTTTATTATTTATTGTATTAGTGGTAGTTGTTATTTATTGTAGTAGATACATTATTTTATTATGATAGATATATTATTTTATTATATTATTTATATTATTTTATTACGTTAAAAGTTAAAATAAAACCACTAAATTTATGATGTTAAATTACTAAATTTATGGTTTCACACGTGCATGCTCTAAAGAAAGCAACAAAGGTTATGCTGTATATATATTTTGCTGAATAGACTACTACTATTTTTGATTCCAAGAGACAAAAGTTTGAAATTGGTTTGGTTTTAAAGGATCAAGGGAGCAAAATAACATTTTGGAATCTTCCACATCAGCCAGAAAACAGCATTTAAATAATAAGACACATATTTGGAATTATGGGCCTTTAGCTTCACAAATTTCCAACAGGCTGACAAGGAACATTTATGAGCCTTAAAAAACTCTGAAGGGGCACATAGATCTAGCTGTTGTTGTTTATTTCAAGGACTAAGGAGTCAAATATTATTGTCACATTACATGCTGCTACTATGAATTGGAATGAGAACTCACTCAAACATGGTTCATTATCTTCTGTAGTTTGCCATCACTTTGTCCTTTTAACAAATTTAATTCACAGCTTCAAACTGTTCCCATTAGGTTTACTAGTCTAGTCCTTATCTTTATTGCAAGTTGCAAATGAGTCATGACATGGTCCCTTTTGGTGCATGGAATAATTTCTTCTTTTATAGTCCTCTAATATTGTTCTTAAATGAATCTCTGCTCAACTTGCTAGGAATTACACATCAATACCAATATTATATTTCCCTAAAAAAAAAAACTAAAATTCTATAATTTCAATTTCTGGGTGACTTGCTCATTGCCCCCATTATCATTTTTACCATAATTTCCTGACTATCTTATGGCATTTTTTTAGGGTAAATTGTAAATTACACCTCTATAGTTTTGAGGTGTTTAAATTTTACACCTTAAAATTTCAAAATTTAGAATTTATTCCATAAAATTTGGGAGTGTTTGAATTTTACACCTAACGTTTTAGAATTTGGATTTTACCCCCTAAATTTTAAGAGTGTTTGGATTTTACTTCATAAAATTTGGAAGTGTTTAGATTTTACACTATAAAGTTTCAGAAATTGAGAGTGTAAAATCCAAACACCTCCAAACTTTAAGAGGTAAAATCTAATTTCGAAAGCGTCAGGGTATAAAATCCAAACACCCCAAACTTCAAGGGGTAAATTTCAAATTTTAAAACTCCAAGATATACAATCCAAACACTTCCAAAAACTTTGGAAGTATAATTTGCAATTTACTTTTTTTTTTTTTTTTTAATAGTAGGTTTACATTTATTGGACAACACACTCAAACATCTCAATTAGAAAATTTCTAGTTTTGTCGGTATACGTAATTCAAGAAAGATTGTTATTCTTTTAAACATTTTTGGCAATAGATTTAGGCATTTCTTCATGGGCCAGGAATAGTGTTTTATGGTTGCCATAATGAGAGTTTATGCTCCCAAAAGTCCAAACTTATTGTGTAATTGAGTAAAAGCCTAGACGTCCATGCGCGATGCAATCACAACACACATGGCCCACACCTCCTATAATAGGCCTGGCCTAGGTTTGCTAAGGCCTAAAAGGCTGGATCTTTATTGCTTTAGTAAAGAGTAATAAGTGATATATTATGTATATTGTATACTAGCACATGGATGGAAATAAAACTTTTCTCTTTTTAAGGTTTATGTTTATGTTTCACAAAATTAAACGTGTAACAAGTTGTGGTTAGTAGAGCACAAAGTAGAACACTCAGAATGAAAAAAAAAAAAAAAAAAAAAAAAAAAAAAAAAAAAAAAAAAAAAGATTTTTATTCGGATGTTGGATGGATGGAGAAAAACAATTTAAACAATAAAATTTCAAAATGAGATAGTTTGAATGTGCAATCAAAATATAAATGATATAGTGGTTGTAAACATAGCTTCCTAGATCCACTGCATGTTGCAACAGTAGACATGGGCTAGAATGAATGAGCCCTAATGTTCCAGCCCACTTTTGTTGGCCCAGAAGGAAGCTCCAATTTCCAAGCCCAAGAACCATTTCTTCTCCTGCAAAAAGATGCCATTGCATATTCCATTTGGAAATTGTAAAAGGAAGATCTCATTTACTATGAAAATGGAATTAATTATTATTGCATAAGGTTAGACAATGCCTTTCCAAGACTACCCCCTATCTAGGACAAATGATGAATCAAAGGTATTCAGACTTCAAAGGAGTAATTGGGTTGTCGGGGTCCCAACTCAAAAGAGACCCTACTCAGATATAGACATATAGAGTTCTTTAGAGGTCTTGGCCTCACTCTTATCTTCTATTTTGTTTTTGGATAATGATTTGTAACCTTTTTCCTCCATCTCAAACAGATTTAGAAACTCCTTCTATTTGTTTTATTTTTAATTTGATTATCCTCCCACACATCCTCACACTATCAATGCCAGTACTCCTAATGCAACCCCTCCTTTCTAAAAGTAAAAGATGCCCATTATTTTGTGATATGAACGTGTATAAATTATTGAACTCATTTGAGAAGTCCAAATCCATATCATCTTTACTTCGTTTGTAATATAACTTATAAAGAAAAAAAAAAAAGAAAAGAAGAGAAAATTAAACTTTAAACAATATATTCAATCATAATGCCTTAAAGGAGCCTGATTTCATCTAATTTTTAACTCAGCTCTTTTTTTCTTTTTTTCTTTTTTTCTTCTTCTTCTTCAACCTTCAAAAAAAAAAAAAAAACAAAACAAAACAAAACAAAACAAAACAAAAACCACAAAATATAGAACCAAATAAGTTTCAATTAGGTCAAATAGTAAAATTTTTGGTTGTCGAATAAAATATCTGAGCTCATATGCTAAAAAGTGATTAATGTTTTGGCTTAATAATAAAGAACGACCATTTTAGAGCAGGTGCCTTGAACATTGTTTTTATGATTTTTTTTTCTTTTTGTTAGAAATATATTAGTCCATTAACATAGGCCCAAATCTAATTCTACTTTATGTGCAAGTCAAGTTTCTTACTTGTACTAAAAGTTTATTAATCTAGGGTTTAGTCTATTATATATAACTATGTTATGGTTCATTGTTATACAGGTTTTGTACTACACTCTTATATAATAAAGATATAATCATTAAGAGGTTTCCTTTGTGAATGTAAGCTATAAAATTGAACCACACAACCCTTATATTATTGTGTTCTTATTTTATGATTTCATTTTTCACATCTATTCAAACATATTCAATATGAAATATATTAAATCTAATATTTAACACTTTTCTTTGGGGGATGAACGGAGGATTTCAAACTTGAATTCAACCTTTTATGGGGGTAGCATTTTCGTCCTAAAATCCACAGAACATTCCATCATCACGTGAACAAAAACCTCACATGCATGCCAAATTCCATTATCTTGTATATCTAGCTCTTATCGATTTCAATAATAATAATAATAATAATAATAATAATAATAATTTAGAGGACCACTGCACGAAACTGCAAGTTCAATTTCCTAAAGAAATAGGATGCATGTGGTATGGTGTGTGAGTAGCTCGTACCTCTATGCATGGAGCTTTGTGGACGGGCCCTTTTTTTTTTTTAACCTCCTTTTGTTAATATGTAATTTACTTTTTAATTTACCATAAGAACCATATATGAATTAACTGCGAAGTGATACTTTTTTAGAAAAGGAATATGTCTAACGGAATCATCTGCACAGCTTAGGTTTTGATTGGTGCAAAGCCAAAGTATTGAAGTAATATTGTCTGGGAAAGAGTAGAAGAGAAGGGTTTGTTAAACAACTCCAAGGCAAAGGTATCAATCACAAATATTAAAAACTAAAAAAGTAGTAGTATTACTAAAATTTGTGTCAGTTTCTTAGATCATGTTCCTCTATAATTCGTTGATTTTTTTTTTTATATTAATTAAACACATTTATCAAAGTAAATCATATATATATATATATATATATATTCTTTTGTGTCCTTTCGGGCATCTGGGTTGTGTGGTTTCGAAGAAAAAGATATGTGATACTTTGTAAAGTCGTGCTTCCACGAAATTGCTCAATTCTTCTTACTTTGTATTATCTAAAAATACAAACTTCTTAATGTCTAATCAAGAGAGTAAATCTCGTATCAGAGACTGTACCGGCTTGACCAGTAGAATGATATATTTTGGTACCGGTGTATCATTTCAGGTTTACTATTATTTTTTATATTTACAAATAAATAAATATATATGTATGTATGTATGTATTATAATAAATACAAAAGTTTACCATAAAACATTACCTCAATTCAAAATAAATTATTCATGGTTTTAGACTTTAGCATCAATTAAAAGAAAAAAAAAAAAACACAATATAAAAAAAAAGTTTAATTTTTCATTGCATACTAAAAAAACAAATAATATTAAAAAATTAATGCAAATTATACCTGGCGTACCGGCCGGTGTTGCTCAAAATTGGCTGGTATAGGAGGTACGGCCTATATTTAAACCAGTACGAAATGTTGGCATTTCAATACTAGTATATGTACCGGTACGGTACGTACCGGCCGATACTGGTACGGTATCAACTACACAGGACTAAATGTAAATTCTTTTTTTTTTTTTTTTTTGAAAATCTGAAATATAGACTATTCTCTTTTCTTTTTTCTTTTTTCTTTTTTCTTTTTTTTTCCTTTTTGACTAGATGGTAGAACTTTATTGATGATCGATACCAATATATAATAAAATTCAGACAGTATTGAGCAAGAAGCTACCCATCCATACATATCCATAGGCCACAATACAAGCAGGTCCAAATTGCAAAATGACAAAAATCACGTTTCTAATTAAAAGAGTTAAATTTTTAAATAAGGTATGATTATAACTATTAAAAAAAAGATGGAAATATTAAACCAAAAAAAAAAATTCAATGGATTTGACGACTTCCACTTACAGAAAAAATCACTAATAATATATAATTTCCCAATTGATTTGTCCTTACACAACAAAAATTTTAATGGGTTTCCACTTACATAATAATTTTTAATTCCTCTGAAGAAGAAAAATTAAAAATAAAACGTGCGTGCACAAAGAGAACGAATTTAGGAGTGGAAAAAAAAAAAAAAAAAAAAAACTAACAACAATTTTTGTCCAAAATAAAAGAATCTATAAAAGTATCCAATCACAAACAGATTAGAGGGAGAGCATACTCATGTAACTCATCAAATAAAAGAAAAAAAATTTTGAAATTGGATCAGCTTTGAGGGTGATGGGTTATTGGTAAGTGGTTGCAACAATTTTTTTTTTTTTTGGGGGGGGGTTATGTTGTGAATGATCCTTGTTGGGAGAATTTTTTTTACATCACCTTAGTCTTGGAGGCGTAAATCAATTTACATCAATATAAAAAAAAAAAGGTTAATCTAATGAAAAAATCTCTTGATCTAATCACAGTTGAGCCTATCAAAATAGTATATTTAAATATTATACTCAATTATAATATATAATATTCCATAAAACAATTTTTTTTTAATTTATGCTTATTGTAACAAATTATTAGTGGACTGGATTATACTTTTTATTTATAAATCTTAATAAAAACGATCAATTATATTTGGAAATTCTTCTTGTGCAAAGCATGTGCTCTAATACTAGCAATTATAAAGTGAAAATTTTCCGGATAATGGTTTTTTTTTTTTTTCCCCTTTTTTTGAGAAGTAGATTCTTTTCTTTTTCTTTTTCTTTTTCTTTTTTTCTTTTTTTCTGTTGTTTTGGTTGAGAAGGTGTATCTTGTTTAAGATTCTTTGAACAGAATAATCTACAAATATTTATAGTTTTTCCATCTGCATATGCACTAAATAACTAGGGAAAATTTTCAATTAAATAGGGAAATCATACATTTTACCCACATATTTTCTTCGGACAAGTTTGATTTGTAATAAATTTTGATTTAAAAAGTTGATACCAAATATTTATGTTGTTTCTAGTGCATGACTCATGAGTTTAATGTATCTATATTGCAGTGAAGTTACCATTGCAATTTCTAAGCATGTGATTTACACAGAGAGGTTTGGGTTTAATGCGTCTCGTGCACTAGACCCTAGACCCAATATGATGTGGACATATGGTAAGTATTGGATAAATGACCACGTTATATCGAGTCCATTGCACAAGCCACCTGACCCAAACCGTGTTCCATTTATACATGCAAATTTGAACAATTTGAGATTAAAAGAATATTAAAGATTTTTTTTTTTTTTTAGAAACTGAATATTAAAGAATTTGATCCTCTCATAAATGAATACAACTATAACTTTTTAAACCATATCTTAACAAATCAAAAACCACCGCGCTTATAGGCATTCCACAAATATAAGTGCTTATGAGGTGCGGGGGGGTAAAGGTTGAAGTTCAAGTCTCTAAGAGGAAACTTCACACATATATCACTTAAATTAGGCTAAAGTATAATTTATATCTTGTTTTAAAAAAAATCAAATTGGGCATAGCACTATATCTAAGTAAAGTGTAATTATATTAAATTATTAGGGATTTAATAAACTTAGGCCTGCACTATCTTAAGAGCATATTTAGTAGAATGTAATAGACACAGTAATGTAATAGTTATTTCTATAATTTATCTATTCAGTAGTTTGGTTATATTTTTATTACATAAAATAGTTATTTCTTATGAATAACTATTTTTTAAAATGAGGAATAACTATTTATTTCTAAAATGATTGTAATAGCTATTCCTTAGTAATTTAAATAATTTCTAACATTAATATATTTTCAAATAAACAAACTTTCCATATTTACTTATCAATTATGGAAATAAAAATAATAATAAAAAATAACTCATTTCTCTCAAATTAAAAAAAAAAAATTATTTTCTATGAAATATAATTGTATGAGTGAGATATTTCCTAAAATAGATCTTAAGTTTTATTTTAATATTACAACTCACAACCAAACTTATGAATAGGTTTAGTTATTCTATTACAACGTTTCTTATTCCTAGTAATAAATATGGGATTAGCTTACTTCTAGTACTTTTTTAACTGAAATCTTTTTTTTTTTTAATGAAAAATTGTTACATCTTTTACTAATAACTAAATAAAAAGTGAAGATTAAAACCCATTACCACTTGCCCTTGTTTATTTAAAACAAAATGACATGTCTAGTTAAAAAAGTACTGGAGGTAAAACAAACTCAATAAATATCACAGTTCCTATTATAATTTTTATTCAATGTACCAAACGTGCCCTAAAAGTTTTGAACTGACAAAATTTTGTAGGTCCATTGGGACCTCTTGGTATTTGAATTTCTCACAAAGACATCTAAAGTTTTTTTTTTTTTTTTTTTGAAACTCAAAGACATCTAAAGTTTAAATCACTTTTATCTCCATTGTTGCCTATCAAATTATCAAAAAAAAAAAAAAAAAAAAAAAGTCCTGAAGTATCTATCACGTTGAGTTATATATAAACTAGGTTGTAGATTGACAAAACCAAAACCAAAACCAAAACCAAAGTGTAGGGAGCACTGATTTTCATTCTAAATCAAACTCCTAACATGATCAAGTCAATTCCAAAACCACTAACACTAATTAATTAATACACAAGTATTATGTGGCTGTGGGTGGACGACATGGATTATGACTTAAACCAATACAAAGCTGTCCATGAGACAACAAGATAAACCTAACAAAAAAAATGCCACATGAAAGTCGCTGCCCAAAGTTGATTTGTTGTCGTTTTATGTCACTTGATGACGAATTTGGTATTTATGTTTCCCATTTGCATACCTATTTTATATATATATATATATATATATATATTAAGATTTTTAAAAAGATAGCAAAAAAAAAAAAAAAAAAAAAAAGAAAGTCTTTGAAGCATTAATTAGTAATGTCGAAGAGATATTATGTTAGAATGCTGTTTGTTTTTATCTTTTGATAATTTGTTTGATTGATTTTAATTAGAGGAATTTTGTGTTCTCCAACTTTTCAAAGGAACCACACTACACACAAGTTTCATATTTGTGGCTAAGTCAATAACAATACAAAAATATGGTGGTTAAACCTTAAAAAGGATCTTCCATGCTGGTTGTTGAAACAAAGTATGATTTTTTATTGTGAACATTGTTTTTTGGGTCCTATAATATATGAATTTTATGTCACCTAGCAAATGAAGATTTGCTTTATTGCACATCTCTCTGTTTGCCAGATGGAGAGACTTGGGATCTCTTCTGGAAAAGATGGGGATGCTTTTAAATTATCTAAAAGTATCACACATATTAGTACAATATTGCTAATATTGAAATCGTTATGAATTCCAACTAGCTAATTTGGTCATTTATTACTCAATGTGATGTATGATTACTTGGGACCTCGTACAGTTGTGTAGAACCCTTTATGTTCCATAAATAATAATAAAAAAAAAATAAAAAATAAAAAACCTATACACACACTACCCTTCCACCCACTTCATGAGATTTTCAGGGAATTTTAACCTAATATGGAATGACAATCTCATACAGATTCATTTATTTATACAACACAAACTCTCTCAAACACACACACACACATAGTTTTGGAGACTGAGTGATCCAAATGTGATGCCATGTCCCATCAGAAGCCATTGCATTTTAGAGTTTGGGCCCTGCAATTGGCTTGTGTTGCAACAACACATTTAGTGATGAAAGCAATTTCCCAAGCAAATTTGGGCATTAGAAGAAAGAGCTGGTTCTCCATTGACAGTCTTAAAGGTATAACTTTAACTTCAAAGGACTTCAGTACCATTCCAATTTGTTAAATGGACCACCACACCTTCAGTTAATTTGGTCATGCAGTTCTATTATCCACTCAATCATCCAACAACATTCTCATCAACCATTGGTCCATTGCCTTCAGTAGAATCAACTGTAATAGAAAAGTAGGTGCCAAAGTTGTGTAACCATGTCGGCACAAACAATGAAGTTATTGTATCCGTATCATGAGGCTAATGGCTATATGCATTAATATTGACAGTAATTGTCTGTAAGAGTAGCTCAATTGCCTAGTTTTAGTTGGTGCTCGCTAACCATTACGCATCATTGGCGCGATGGTCGCTCTATAAGTATAAGTTCTTGTTAGATGAGAGGCAAAGGCCGGAGGCCAAGACTCCGAAAAAAAGCTTCACACACATTTCATTCTTTTAGTAATTTTAAGAGCTACCAAGTATTTTCGAATCATCAAGAGAAAACAATGGAGCAATTAAACAACATATTCTGTTAGTCTTTTTATGGGAAAGTAGTTTTAGAATGGCTAATTATGGTCAGATGATAAATCTAATTAAGTCGTAATTCATATTATGTAAATTTTGTAGCTGCAATTTTGAATATCCGTTCTATTTTTCTATTAAAATTTTACTTATGTCCAATAAAAATCATGAAGTTGAACCCTTCATCATGCCCCTTTTTAAATTCTAGTTCTCACCGATTTTTTCATGGTAAAGATAGATATAAAAAGCAAGTTCTTAGTGTTTCTTTCATCATTAACTCAACTATTTCAAACTTGTATATATATCAGACATCATTATTCACATTTTCACATAATAGGGATTAGGAAATCTATGGTTCACTAAATTCAATTTCATCAAGGTTTTACAAACTCTCCAAATAGATTGTTCTATATATATATATATATATATATATATACACATATAACAGACCAACCATAAGAAGGTTTTATAAATTTTTTATTTTATTTTTAGTGAGGACCGTATACATAAAATCAGTGCAAATTATTTTTAAACTGTATTTATCTGTCTTGCACATGAACCAACCAATGTTTCCAAGGGTCTTCACTCTTTAGAACTTTTTTGTTTTAAAGATTTTTTTTAAGGGGCCATCAACATAAAAGAAGATTATATGTGTGTGAATGATTACAAAATAGCGAAAATCACATTTTCGTCCCTATATTTTTAGGTGATTCCCATGTTGGTCCCTAGATTTTATTTTTACCGCTTTTAGTCCCTATCCTGAAAAACGCTTCCCGTTTTGGTCTCTGCCGTTACATCAGAGACGAAAAATGCACACGTAGTGAATAGCAAAATTAAAAAATGTTAAAATAATGCCCATGTGGTAAACTCCTCGCTTTCTCTCTCTGTTTGTTTTCTTTCTTTCTTTCTTCTCTGCTTACATTCGGCTTAGCCTTTCAAACACAAAAACAAAGAGAACCTAAACTCGTGGACCCAAAATGGCCCAAAGATCCGTACCTGTTCTAAAACAACTCCTGTTGAGTTCACTGATCCTCAACTAGACCCAATCCGTGACGTACATGCCCCGACCAGACGACGGAGCTCCGCGTGCCATGACGTTGATCCCGAGATATAAGATCGGACCTTTGGTGACCGGCGTTGTGGAGCAAGTGATGGAGTTGATGCATGCGCTAGTCTACTTCGAGCACTAGGACGTGCACGACGACATGAAGAGAGTCCCCGAGCAGTCAACTCAGGGCGGCTACTCCGATGGGCTTGAAAGGAAGACTGGCTACTCTGATGGGTGGTGGAGTCAACTTGCTAAATATGCAGCTAAGAATGGAGCTTGATCTCTACACTTAGCTCGTCAATTGCTTCAAACTACCTGAACTCCCCACATGCCACAAGAACAATTTACATTTTCTACTCTAAATAATGTCCACACGCGGAGCTTATTGTGACATGTGGGCATTATTTTAATATTTTTTAATTCTGCCGTTTACCACATGTGCATTTTTCGTCTCTGATGTAACGGCAGAGACCAAAATGGGAAGTATTTTTCGGGATAGAGATTAAAAGCGATAAAAATAAAATCTAGGGACGAAAGTGGGAATCGCCTAAAAATGTAGGGACGAAAATGTGATTTCTGCCTTACAAAATTTGATTCATTTGTAACTAAACAAAAGAAGAAATAAAATAGAGTAAATGTTGAATTAATCTTATTTTATATATAATTTGTCTAGGATTAGAATCAAGTTACCTTGATCTTGATGTAATACTTGTTAGTGTTTCATCACTTATAATATTTTTATTAACATATTGAATATCCAATCCATGTTTCTCAAAAAAAAAAAAAAAAAAAAAAAAGGAAAAGAATATCCAACCCATATATAAACTCGTATTTTGAATATAATTTTAAATACAAAAGTTGAAATTTAAATATTTTATAGTTGAGATAGTATTGATTATATGTTGCAAGAGTGGTGCAGGGGGTATATGGGGCCAATATATTCTTAAAAAAATACAAAATTATTAAGTTATGTAACATTAACAAAAATAATAGTTTAATTTGAACCAATTTTATTTGTTTAAACCCAATTGAAATTACTTTAAATTCTATTTTACAACTGATCCACAACCACACATAACCTATCGGATATATGGATTAATGAAAACCCCCAATCAAATCCACTCACAAAACAATCAAATATGCACAAATTTGATTGAATCCACTTACAACCACTCAATTGGTGCAAGTGCACCCAACCACCGAATTAATGTACATAATCGCTATATCAACAAAACTCTAGTCATAAAACGCTACCAATTTGCATAGCCTTCGTGCCGATGCAAACTTGCAAGCCTACGTGCTGCCTCCCAACATGTTAAATTACCGATTATCCCAAAAATTTAAGCTATTAAGATATGATAAATTTAATTATTTAACCACATACTTCTAACACTCTCCCTTATGTGTGGCCTAAAAGTATATTTTTAACAGATGAAGCCCAACACATGAGATTTTTTGAGATAATCGGTAATTTAATATGGTATCATCTAAGAAGAGAGCAATTACCTGGTTTCCATTCTAGAAAAAATTTTATAAAAAGTTTTTTGGTAAAATATTTTACCATTTTGGCAATAACAGATAAGGGCCAACACATGAGATTTTTTGGAATAATCGGTAATTTAATATGATATCATGTAAGAAAAGAGAAATTACCTAGTTTCCATTCTAGAGAACATTTTTATAAAAAGTGTTTTGGTAAAATATTTTACTATTTTGGCAAATGTTAACAAACATTGTGCGATGCTTGTTAATGTTGTGTTAAAATGGGTCTCATTTAATAAAAAAAATTAAATAAATAAATAAAAACATAAAACTAACCCTAAAATTTATTTTAATATTTTTTTTTCTATAAAGCTGATCCCACACCCTAGAAGTTGCAAAAATATAACATAAAGCTATAAAAAATAATACAATAAGCTGCAGTTCCCTACAATTTTTACACACGTTTCTCGAATAACAATTTTTTTTTTTTTTAAGTTTGATCAAAATTTGACAACGAAACACACACTAAAAATATTTTACAACGAAAAAAAGAGATAGGAATTGGATATAGGAAAAGAGAAAAAAAAAAAAATTTAAAAGAAGGGCAAAATGATAATTAGGCATGTGAGAAAGAGAAGAGAGAATGAAGGATGTGGGTAAAGGCATGACAGACAGGTGCAAGACCACAAAACATAGACCTGTTGGTGATTCGGACCCCTTTAGTTCCGGGACGAGATAATCCAACCAATAGAATTTTATTCAACCATAAAAAAAGAGCTTTACTTACTTTACATTTGTGTTTGACCTCTCTCTCTCTCTCTCTCTCTGCCTAATATCCACCCACCAGAACCGGAGGCCTAGTTCCATTTTGATTTCATACTCTCTCTCTCCTCCTTCTCTCTCTCTTTCTAGTCTTAACAGGTATTTTAAGGTCTCGGGTGGAAACTACCTTTCTACAGTGCTTTTCTTTTGCCACTGCCCAAAGCAAAGCAAAGCAAAACCTGTCTCAAGTCAAGTGTGTTGTTGTTGTTGTTCTGATCCTTGGATTTAGGTACTTTTTCTGGGCCAACTCTCTCTTACCCTTTTAGCCTCCTTAGTTTTTCTTCATGGGTTTTGCATTACTTTACCTTCTACTCTTGTTTTTTTCACCTGGGTCGTTTTCTGCTGTTGGATCTGTGTTGGGTTTCTACCCAAAGCTATGGTTTTGTGAGATAAAGATCTGGTTTTTACTGTAATTTGAATACTTCTTCATGCTTATGTACTTGGGTTTATAGTTAATTTACTGATTTTATTTGCATATATGTGAGATTGGTTAAAGTCTGTTTAGAATTTGCATTTTTTTTTTCTAATTGGCTAACTAACAAGACTGATTCTTTGCTTTTTTTGTGGTCCTTGAATCTTTTATAGTTGTTCTGCTTTTTTTACTTTTGTCCTTTTTTTATTTTCGTTATTGGTTTTAGTTTATATACCTTTATTTTGGTGGAGCAAAGATTGCATATTGAGCTAGATAGCTATGACTTTTAATAATCTTAGAATTATATTTCTTCAATATTATATGATCAAGGTCTGCATGCAGCTTTGTGTTTGAATTATTTTCGTTCTGGGAAGAATTTGATTTAATTTTGTAGTTGGGTTTTAGGTTTTACTGTTCGCACAAAGTGAGTTTACAATTTTACTCATTTTAAGCTTAACTCTAAGTTCTCTATATGTTGCTCTATCAGCTAATTTTGTGATCTTTTCGGCTCATGTGAAAATTGAAAAGTGAACTGGTTTTGTATGAATCTGATTTTGCTTAAATTTTTCCAATAGATTTATGCAGTCTTATTTTTTCTTATTAATGGACTTTATGATATACGTCCCGGGCTACTCACTATCTCTCTGTAGATTAGGATGTAAAAAGTCGTCTAAAATAAATGTTTAGTTCACTTTGTAATGGTTCTGCAATAATTTATCTGTGATGCCTATAATTGATGAAATGTTGGTGTGGCAGATTAGGAGAAATATGTTTGCTGCTAGTGCAAGATATGGTCTTTTGATAATGGATGCTGGGCTATGGATTTCTTCAATCTGATATATTCTATAACTCTTTATTACCTATGATGGCCTCAAAAACTGATGTAAGAGCTTCCGCGAAACAGAGACAGAAAACAGCTGTTGTTCAAATGGTTGAGGCAAATGATCGCAGGCCTTCACCTCTGCAGGTTTCAAAGGCGAGCAAACCTGAGTTGGTTCCTCCTGAACAATCACCAAAACCTGTTGAGAACAAATCAAAGCAGGTTAAGGGTGAAGCTGCTGAAAATAAGGAGTCAGCAAATTCTAGTCAGAATGGGTTGTCTGATTCTTTGAATAATAAATTTGATTCAAGTTCTTCCATGCGGGGTCCTGAGCAAGCATCAACAGGGGTCGATTCCACCGTAAATGAGACAAGAGGCTCACTGGGAAGTTCTGTTGATCAAGAAAAGAAGACATCAGAGTATGGGAGTGCTAAAGTTAGTGACGGGAACAGCAGTCTTGCCAAGACCAGTGGAAGTGCCAAGATCAGTGATCGTGTTGATTTTGTTGAGAGTGGCAAGAGCAGTATGTGTAGAGGAAGTACAAGCAGTGATGTAAGCGATGAGAGCACCTGTAGCAGCTTTAGTAGTAGTATTAGCAAGCCTCACAAAGCAAATGACTTGCGATGGGAAGCCATCCAAGCTGTTCGAACAAGAGATGGGGTTTTGGGTTTGGGCCATTTCAGACTTCTGAAAAGGCTGGGTTGTGGTGATATTGGCAGTGTCTATCTGTCAGAGTTAAGTGGAACAAAATGTTATTTTGCAATGAAGGTTATGGACAAAGGTTCTCTTGCAACTCGTAAGAAGCTGCTTCGTGCTCAGACAGAAAGAGAGATACTGCAATCTCTGGATCATCCCTTCCTTCCAACATTGTACACCCACTTCGAGACAGATAAGTTCTCATGCTTGGTAATGGAGTTCTGTCCTGGAGGAGACTTGCACACTCTTAGGCAGAGGCAACCAGGCAAGCATTTTCCTGAGCAGGCAGTCAAGTATGTTAAGCAAGCTTAACCATTCTTTTTTCTTCTCTTTATTTTAGTTGACATGCTTGCTCACTTTCAGCTTATCTAATATTATCTGTTTATACCTTTAGCCTTAGATGGTTAAACCTATCCTATCCTTGAAGGGACAAGTTTATTTTTTTGCTTTCAGGAATATGTTATACATGCTGCTTGTTTATAAGCATTAACTGTATCCTGTGTATTATGTATTATTTCTATGCTATGGCCTTTGCCTTTTGTTCTCCTCCTAAGAAGCTTTACTTCAGTATGTTGAGTTAGTTTTCTTGCCATTCCCCCAATGGGGACCATCTGGCTAAATAGTTCCCATCCATGTTAAGTTGGGTCTGAAACTTGACTTTTATAGACAAAATTCTTAGGCTGTATCCTCAAAACTCCCTATTACCGATGAAAGCTGGAATTCATATATATATATATATATATATATCAGAATGTTTTTGACATGGTGCCAAGTCGCTTCATCCAGAGCCTTGAATGAAGTTTAATTGCATGTCATCAACAATTATCTGTATGCCAGATTCTTTTATGGGCTTCAGTTCCAAAACTTATTAAACCTCAAGAACTGCCTCATGGTAAACCATAACCACTGCCAAATCATAAACTATTTTCAAAAATGAAGAGTTAAGGAGGTGTATGGTTGAATCATGAATTTCCAAGAGCTTTGTAGCTCAATTGGCACCTCTTGGCGCTTCTAACGGAGACGTCCAGGGTATGAGTCCCCCTACCCCATTGTGTCTATCATAAAACAAAAAAGAATGGTTGAATCATGAATCAGTGTGAATTTTACTGTCTTGTAATCCATCTAGAAGGTTGTAATTATTCTGAAGGTTGATACTGTATTCAAATAATTCAGCTTCCAAAACTGGAGTTATGTTTATCTTGTTTTCTGGAACAATGTCCCACATTTACACTTGATACAAAATTTCTTTATTACCCTGATCTTAAATAATCTTACTAACTATGGAGGAAAAAAGAGGGAAAAAATATATTTGTGCTCCATATGGCACTTGAAAGTGACAATTCTTTATTTCATTTAACTTGCAGATTTTATGTAGCAGAGGTCCTGCTATCTCTGGAATACCTCCACATGCTTGGGATTGTCTACCGTGACCTTAAGCCAGAAAATGTCCTTGTGAGAGAAGATGGACATATAATGCTCTCTGACTTTGACCTCTCTCTCCGTTGTGCTGTTAGTCCAACTCTTGTGAAAACCTCATTTATGGAGTCTGATCCATTACGAAAGAACACTGTGTATTGTGTCCAGCCAGCTTGCATTGAGCCTTCCTGCATTCAGCCATCCTGTGTAGTCCCTACAACATGCTTCTCACCACGCCTCTTTTCAAGCAAGTCTAAGAAGGACCGGAAACCTAAAAATGAGATAGGAAACCAAGTCAGCCCATTACCTGAGCTCATGGCTGAACCAACTGATGCACGGTCTATGTCATTTGTTGGGACCCATGAATACTTGGCACCTGAGATCATTAAGGGTGAAGGACATGGAAGTGCTGTAGATTGGTGGACTTTTGGAATTTTTCTGTATGAGCTATTGTTTGGTAAAACTCCTTTTAAGGGATCAGGAAATCGGGCTACGTTGTTCAATGTTGTAGGTCAGCCTCTTCGTTTTCCAGAATCACCGGTTGTCAGTTTTGCAGCAAGGGATCTTATAAAGGGTTTGCTTATAAAGGAACCACAGCATAGATTGGCTTATAAACGAGGGGCAACTGAGATCAAGCAACATCCCTTCTTTGAAGGTGTGAATTGGGCATTGATACGCTGTGCAACTCCACCTGAGATCCCAAAGCCCATTGAGGTGGAGAGAATACCTGCCCCAACAGCGTCAACGAGTGAAAAGGCTGCTCCCACTATGCCCGCTCCCAATCAGAAAGGTTCTGATAATTATCTTGAGTTTGATTTCTTTTAGTGATGATCAGTATTAAACGGTTTCTGTTGGCGGAGAACTGTTTTGAACAACATTTCAGGGATTGATAGTGGTGATTATGAAGTTATTTTATTGAAAGTTAATGGGGAATTGTATGTTTGGTCTTGCCATTAACAGTTTCAAATTGATTTGCATAACTGCATCACTGCTCTCTGTCATATACATCAGCATACATCAATCTGGATACATCAGGTTTGGTTCTTTTGAGTATAAAAATACCAAAAAAGATGGTTCTTTGAGCCATCTTCGTTAAGCTTGTAGAGAACATACATCAGTCTGGACACTTCAGCAATTAAGATGTAATTTCTTTCAGAAAACTATTTATAGAGACTGAAAAACATAATATGCATATATAAGTTTTAGCATTTAAACTGTGATTCTTTCTTTTCTTAGGCGCAAGCACAAGACTTTTCACATTGCAAGGTGCTGAGTTACAAAGTTAAGGGTAACAGTAGCTTGGATTTGCTTAATTCTTGTGGTCCCCAAGCTTCAATTAATCATGGTGTCAAAGATTGAATGAAACGGACAATGAAATAAAAGGGTATCAAAATAAAACCAGTCATATAACTCTATGCACTCTAAATATAAACGTGAACAAATACAGGTATATTTTCAGATCAAAATGCAACCCCGATATAGCTTTAATGTAATACTCCGAGGAGAGATATCTATGCCATTAATGAGACCATGTACCTCAATTAATTAGTGAAGTACCGTATTTACATGTAGCTTATATATACTTGTTTCTAACATATAAAGCACTTGCACCAGAAGGAACCATTGGGTTTTTCTTCTTCTTGAGTGGACCTGAAACTTCTTACATTGCTGATTCGATGTGACCATCCAATCATCTGGTCGATAACTTCCTTCCCTTCACAGATGATCTTAACATCGCAGGTATCCAGTGCATTCTGAAAGATCCAATCAGCAATCCCGCTTCCTCCCGATCTCCTCTCAGCAACCTCGCTTCCTCCTGATCTTCTCAACACCAATTTCCTTTCAAATTTGAATAACAGAATAGCAACTAATAAGAAATGTGCTTTGGAAATTCAAAATTTCTTAAACGTTGTTATTGTTGTATCCTTGGATATTTGTACCTTAAACTTGATTGTGTGGTTCCCATCACTAGCTTTCTTATTTTGAGAATGGGAATAATCTCCACAATAGCCTTAGCAATGTTACTACTTTCAATGAGCACAACATCTACCTTCACCTGTTTCATTATTATTAAAAAAAAAAAAAAAAAAAAAAAAAAAGATTTACCTTCACATGTAATCCACATAAGGGCCTGATTGGTACGAGGATTTCTGTTTTTGTTTTGAAAATAGTATAAAAAAGTTTTTCAAAAAATTGAACTTGAAACTAATTTTCAGATAATAATTTCTAAGTATATTTTACATGTTTGGCTTCCACTTTTAAAAACAATTTTCAAAATAGTAAAAACAAAACATAATTGTTTGGGAGAATTTTTATTTTTGAGATTTAAAAAATATATATATTTACAAAAAGTACCATGCAGAATTTGTATATTACCTTTTTTTTGTGTGTGGATAATGATAAGGAAATAGAGCTCATTATTTTTTTTTTTAATGATAAGTTTCAAATTTGAAGTGTAAGAATTCTTTTTGTAATAAAGATAAATTCCTTAGGTTAAAAAATAAAAGAGTTTGGACAAATATGTGGGATTTATTGTTTTTAATTTATTTACAACTATATCATCAAAAACATTTTCTATACTCTAAAAACAACCCTTTGTGGTTTTCAAAATTTTGTTCTAAATCAGGAAATTAGGATATAATTTTTTGAAAACTGTACTTAGAAAATATAAGTCAAACAATAAATTTAAATGTAAGACCCACTATTTTATGGACTACAAAACAAAAATATTTTATTTAAATACTCTAACCAAACCTGCCCTAAGTTGCATTAAATTGTTTGTTCAAGATTTGTACCTTGGAGGCAGAGCATTTGTTAAGAAACTCTAGAAGGAGTTTCTTCCTCTTGGCTCTTTCTTGGGTCACATATTCCTGCACCATCTCCTGTTTCACTTGATGCCTTGGAATCATTCCTACTATCATCACATGACATGTTAATTTTATCACTCATTCTGTTGCCCGAAACAAGAGTTAAACTGCTAATGAACTCTCTATCAAACAGCCAATAACTGGCTCATCCCATCAACGTTTCTTCATGCCAAACACAAACACAAACACAAACACAATCTAATCCATCAACTGAGCAAAGGAGCCAGTAAACATTGTTTATAAATTATTATTGAATTTGTAATTGTAACTACTAGCTATTGTGATTTCAGCCTAGTACCCTTTGGTAATGCCATTTCAAATCACATTTTTACAATGTACATTTTTTTTTTTTAAATACAATTTTTTCAAGCAATCATTGTCATGTACTTTTCGTTAAATATTTGTGCATTGACTTTATTTTAAAAAAATATATGTATAAATTTTACTTAATAGAACATTACGTATGCTTTAACTTGTGCCTTGGGGCGCTGGTAATGGTTAACAAAAACCTTTAAAAAAATAGGATGTACCAAACCAGCATGGTTCATTTGGTATATCTCCCAAAAGCACTGAAATATGAATGGAATTGTACTAATTTTTTTACTTGAATGAATAGAATAATACTGATAGCAGGGTTGTTAAAACATAAGTTTCACACTTTAATTACAGGTTTTCCATGACACGGTTTTGACCAAGACACATCTGAGAGAGAGAGAGAGAGCTTACATGGACTTGGAATGAAGCGTATGACAGGGAAAACATGTATGAGAAGGACCATAGTGGAGGAAGTAACAACGTGTCTCAGAGTCCACTCCAGTGCATCCATGCTTGAGCTTGACTCTTCTGCCGCCCCCACAGCTACAAACACTCTATCATTCCAGTTTTGAAAATCAAAAGAGAACAAACTACCCTCATGCTCATGCTCATGCTTTTCCACCATAGAAGCCCTGAGTACATCTTGGTTTATCTCGAACAGTTCACTTGGAGTTTCTTCCTCCATGTCCATCTCACTTGGGATGCTCCGTGTGCTGGTGTTTCCCTTAGCGACCAAGTGTTCATCGTTCTCTGTTGATGATACCGACATTTTCAGCCAATTTTTCTGGTCAAAACAAACTATGATGACACGGTTTTTGATCCCAAAGATTTGGAACTTCTTTTGAGTTTTTGTTTTGTGAAGTGGAAACTTACACAAGGCAGAGTACTTGGAAACACTTTGAAGGGTTTCACTAATAACTTCGAATCATTCTATGCCTTCCCAGGTTGTATCTTTGAAAAAATGGTTGCGTTTATATTTCGAAGAAATGATCATCTTGACCAAAAAACAAGCAACAAGTTGTGCAGATTAAATAGCCTTGAAAGTAGGCTGTTAGTTTCTTCTGATTGGACTTTCTTGGTTGACCACTATCACGATTGTCTATTGGCCTATTTGTTTCATATGATATAGATATTTTCAAGTCTTATTTGATTATCAGAAATAATTTATCTAATATGATAATGATTTTATCAAAACTAACAGTTACAAAATTCTATCTTATCTTTAAAAATACAAATTTAATTAAATTTTTAGATTGATCCAATTATAAAATCCAATCCAATATAGGACATTTTTTTTATTTGGAGGAAATTTTCTTATAGTTGTTTTTTATTATTATTTTTAAATGTGAATATTTTATTGAAAGAGAAAGAGATACATCGTACATCTCTTTCCCAAGCCTCCGTGATAACATGAGGAAGTGAGACAACTACAAAAAATATTATGCGATATTGAGTACAAAACATACCTGCTTAGTTCATGAGCGACAGAGTTAGGGCCCGTTTGGTTTGTGTTTTTAAACAACAATTTTCAGTTTTTAAACAGCATTTTACGTATTCCAACACACTTTTTCACCCACACGTATTTCAAAAAACAATAAACAACAATTTTCAAACTACTCTACCAAACACCCCCTTAGCATCTCTTTTTTTTATCTTAGTATCCAACAAAGATTTGGCTTGCCTTCAGTACATTTTTAACTGGATATCATATGTTGTTTTAAATATACAATAACAAGTGGTAGTGAGTTTTAATTTTCATATTTTATATAGTTAGTGGTTGATTTGACAGTTTCTCAATAAAATAAAAGGAGATTTTAATTAAAAAAATATCGGAGGTAAGCTATACCCATCCAACAAAACAACAACCCACGAAACAATTTACCATGATTAATGCATCATTTAACAGTGGCTGAATCTTTGCTGAATCTACCAACATGCCTCCTCCAAATTCTTATCTAAGGCATTTTTTATAGTAGTTTAATAATGAGTCATGATGTAACCTTATTCTCTCTCTTTCTCCTGTGAGGGAAATTATACTTTGGCTACTTTAGGAAAACTCAACACACTAGATTGCACTGTAATAATTAATAATAATTATCAATTAGATTTATTTACTAATTAAGAAAGGACTCAGCTTGTGTCTAATGGCCAGTTTACTGGACACGCTGGGATACAAACACGTGTCTAAGATTGAACACGTTTCCGCATCGCAACGTGTCTAGTAAAACTGGCCACTAAAAACAAGCACAGCCCATTAAGAAAAAAACAAGCAGATTTTATTATTAATTATTGAAATCTTTTTGGAATACAGCCTCTAAATCCGTTGGCAATTCTTCCAACCAAATGTTTAAATCTACCTATAAAGCTACTCTTCTAACAAAGGCATGAGCTGAAGAATATGCCCTTCCTCTTGATCTGAATATACCACTAAAGAAAACTCAGCTTGCAATTATATGAGTCTTCGTATGCGTTTGAATACCACTTATTTTGCTAAAAACTGAAAACTGAAAAAAATAAAAAAATAATAATTTTTTTACTATTTGTTACAGTGTTATGCACTATTCTTGGGCTTAAAATCACTGTTTATGGCCAATGATCAGTGCATGATGCGAAGCTAAAGGAAGAAAAAAAAGTCCAAAACGCCAAAATGCAAACGTGATACAAACAGAGCTACATGTTTATTCAGCAAAAAAATTATGAGTCTTGATGTTGTATGAGAATTGTGAGACACTATCCGAATGGTGCGAGGGGGATGAGAATTGTCAAGTCTCAGTAATTTTTGTTACTATGGGTCCTTTGACGATACCTATGTTTTTAGGGTACCGTAGTGTTCAAGGTGATGTGATTAAATTGTACGGTCTAAGATTTAGATGAGTAGATGACCCAAAAAAAAAATAAAAAAAACAGTTTTTTTTTTTTTTAAGAATCAAATCCTATCACAGTTTAATATGGGGGGGGGGGGGGAAAAAAAAACTACTGAAAAACTGTAATTACTAATGAATGTGACAAAGTTAACCCATTTTATACTTCATTTGTCATTGTCGGTCACCCTTGTAATCTATTTTCTCGGTATTTCTTAATGTTTCCAATAAGATACTTAGGGGGTGTTTGTTACTCAGTTACTGTTGTTTAAATAGCATTTTTCAGTGTTTAAACAATATTATACGTATTTGTATACACTTTTTCACTCACAGATATTTCTACAAAATAACAACAACGTTATTAGAAATCTCTTACCAAATAGGCCCTTAGGTTCCGATTTTTATTCTCTCAACTATCATATATTTTTAATAAGGAAAAAAAAAAAGTAAAATAGACCTTCTAAAATTTTTTGAATAACTATAACTATATATCTAAGTAACTCGTGCAATATACAAAAAATTTTAATGTATAATTTTTGTTCTTTTTCTTAATTTTATTTTTAAATATGAAATATGATAATTATGGTAATTATTAATAGATATTTATATGGATTCATGATTGTGTTTGTATATAGAATTCTATGGTTTTGCATTATTATGATTGTATTTGTATATTTTATTAATTTTAAAGAAAAAATGATTTACCAATATTCTAATGGACAGCTTAAATATAGAGTGAAATTTAAAAATAATTGAATAATGGCATTTTTTTTAGAAAGAAAAAATAAATTGAAATAAAAAATGTACCAGGAGACAGGTAGCTAGTGCAACAAGAAAAAACACACCGCGTTGTTTAAATACTCGCAAATTATTAGTCTATGACATGTTAATTAATTGTGAGGTCTTGAAAGCTTATGCGGCAGAATATTCTATGATCAGACAAAAGTCAAATGTCTTATATTAAATATATATTACTAGTAGCAATATCAGCAATGTTCAAAAAAATCAATAAAATATCATTTTGTCTAAAAGATACTACTTTTTCTCTCTTATATTTTGTATATAAATATGAAATATGATTTTTTTTTTTTTTTTTTTTTTTTTGTTTGGTGGGCGCGTGAAATTTGCGGCCCTTCACCCTGTGTGTTCAAATATGAAATATGATAATTGTGATAGTTATTACAATGAATAGACATTTTATTGTGTTTTATATGAAATGTTAAAGATAAATTTCATAATTGTGATATTAATTAATAGTTAATAGGTATTTATTATGATTGTGTTTTTATATGAAACTATTAAATAATTAATTATGGTAGTTATTAATAGGTATTTATTAAGTTATAAAAAATTAATAAGTATTTATTATTTTATTTTTAGATGGAAGTATAATGCTTGGGACATAATAATTTCACAACATTCCTAAATTAGCATGCCAACTCACACATGGGTTCACCACTCACTAAAATCCCCAATTGAACTTTTTTTTTATTTTTTATTTAATGATGTGGTATGCTAATTTGAGAGTGTTGTGAAATTGTTGTGGCCTTTTGTTGTGTACATAGCCTTACTCATATAGTTATGGTTGTTAACTTATTTTTGATAGATATTAAGTTATTATGTTTGTGTTTGTATATGAAATTATCTATTCAATTCTTCTAAAAATAATTATCTATTCTATCATTTAAAGAAAAGTTTGTGTCAAGATTTTAATTGAGTGTTTAAATATAGAATATAATATAATTCAAATAAAAATATATATTAACATATTAATGTGTAAAATTGTGAGGGCTCAAAAGTTTAAGTAGCAAATATTACGAAGCCAACCAAAAGTAAAATGTCTTCAATTTTATATATAGTATAGATTATAAATAATTGTGTCAGGTTTAATTGTTCAAGTTGTAGTTTGAGTACTTTGCAAAAAAAAAAAAAAAAAGAAAAGAAGAAGAAGAAGAAGAAGAAGAAGAAGAAGTTAAGTTTGTGTTACTTATTATTGGATTACAAGTTCAAAAAAGTATAATATAATCATTTGATAATTACAATGGGAAGGGAAGATTTGAATCCTGAAATAATAGCGATGTCAACCACTTGAGTTACAATACTCTTAACTAAGGGTTTGATTTACCTTTAGTATTTTTTTAACTGGACACGTCCTTTTATTTTAAATATACAATGACAAGTAGTAGTGAGTTTTAATCTTAACTTTTTATTTAGTTAGTGAGTAATGTGACAATCTTTCATTAAAACAAAAGGAGATTTATTTTTAAAAAGTATTGGAGGTAAACCAAACCCTTCAACTAATACACACCACTCAATAATTTTTTATTGAAGGATATATTTTTAGAATCTTAATATTAGACTACACATAGTTATAGTTATATAGTGATGTTTAATATGTAACTCAATTATGATTTTTTTTCAAAAAATACTTTTTTTTTTTTGGCAGAATGTTTTCAAAAATTTACTTAGTGGTATAGTATTAACAAAATTTGAACCAAGTCTAGCTAAAACATATATAAATTACATTTCATGTTGGTCAAGTTTGTTTGGCTAATACATAGAAATATGTAGGCACTCACAACTCACAATCTAATAGTAGTTGAGGGTCATAATTAATTTTATTCTTATCATTCGTTTAACTTCTTAATAATATCTTTATTATATTTTTGGTACGAAGAAAACCATGGACCTCGTGCTTCATGCCTCGCGCGCTGCCTAATAAGGTCCCCTCCGGGTCAGATATTTTTTACTTTTTATTAATAATAATAATAATAATAATAATAATAATAATATTATTATTATTATTATTATTATTATTATTATTATTATTATAGGAATGATAGGCTAGTAGTACCTATCCGAGGATACCTAATAGTCCGAGGACGGGTAAACGATATCGCGAAAATCCACATTAGTGAATGAAGAAAGGGGTTTGGTCATGAGGGTTCAACAAGATAGTCTAAGGAGGAGTGCCTCCTCGACTAAGCAGAGCAGAAGTCAGAAGGTGCGGTCTGCCATTAAGAGCAACACTCCAAAGGATTCTATCGATAAGAATAAACATCATGAAAGCTTAGGACAGAGGGAAGCTGAGAAATATCTAAGGAAAAGCTATTACCACCGCATTTAATGCTCTGGAGCTAACTCTCTGACCGCATTAATGCGAAGGTGATATCTAAACAGTGATCTTCAGCCGTACAACTATTGTCAGATACTTCAGGAAGGTGCTGATGGGACAAGGATGAAAGTCAGCAATTTGACTTACACGTGGAGGATGGAGATAAATGAAATAGGATAGTGTAAAGGAAAAAGAAGCTTCTAAGGGAGGGGGATGGAGAATTAGTAGAAAAATACTGTAGCAGCAAGAATTGGATTTGTAATCAAGTTCGAAAGAAATATATACAAGAACTAACCTTTCCGGATTATGCCGAGGACGATTTGCTTTGGATAAAACCAGTTTATCTTTATTCGCTTGTCATCTTGCCACATTATAATTGTTGTCCAACTCATTAGAGCCTTATTTTCTAACACATTCTCTACAAATTCATTATATTGGGCTCTTTGGGCCTAAATCCTTTCACCCTTTGGGTTTAGGGATCAAATCGTGTCCTTACAATTAGCGCCGTCTGTGGGGATTACTTAAGCTTTAGTGAGATATACGTTCAGTCATGGTGGGCTCCAGGCCAAACCGGGAGGAATCTATAAGGTCCCAACATCAAGTTCATTTTGTTAATCTTGAGCGAAGAAGGGACTGTGAGGTTAGTGTGCATACCATCCATACTAGTAGGAGCCAATCTCAAAGTGGGAGTCATGTCTCTCATGAAGAGAATACTAGGACCATGCAATTGGAGATTGACCGTTTGCGAAGGAGGTTGCGCCGTGAACGACGAAGGAGGACTCCTACCAATTCTGACTCTTCTTCTGATGATGATAAAGACGGTAGTTACAGGCCCAGGTCAAGAACTCCCCCCAATGAGTCTTTTTCGTGTGATGAGGATTACCACCATGAACGCCGAAATAAGAGCCCGTCTTGCAAAGGTCTAGGAAACGACGCTATAAGCAGGGCGTTAAACCAAATTTCCAAGTCACCTTTCACACATAGGATTGAAGGAGGAAAACTTCCTTGGCAATTTACTCAGCTAACATTCACCATGTACAATGGTTGAACAGACCCTGTAGAGCATGTAAGCTACTTCAACCAGAGAATGACTGTCCACTCCAGGAATGAAGCCTTGATGTGCAAGGTGTTCCCATCCAGTTTAGGGTCTGTGGTAATGAGATGGTTTGATGGCCTAGGAGCAGGTTCTATTAATTCCTTTAAGGAACTTATTCGGGCATTCGGATCTCGTTTTGTAACTTGCAGTAAAGTTCCTCAGCCCTTAGACTCTTTGTTATCCATGACCATGAAAGAAAGGGAGACACTAAAAACATACTCTGACAGATACTGGAAGATGCTCAACAAGATAGATGCAAATTTTGATGATGTGGCCATAAGGACATTCAAGGTCGGCCTACCCGCCGAGCATGATTTGAGAAAATCTTTGACGAGGAAGCCTATTAGAAGTGTGCGTCAGTTCATAGACCGTATTGATAAATACAAGTAGGTAGAGGAGGACTAACAGTAAGGGAGAGGGAAGGCTAAGGTTATCCCTTAAGATAGAAGGGATTTCAGGTCAGACAGATACAACAAATTTAGGTCCTGAAGAGACTTTGCTAGGCAATTTAGGTCTACTGCTGCTCATGTGGTTGGCATAGTGTTCCAGGAGCTAGTGCATCAAGTCTTGGAAAAAATCAAGAATGAGCCATACTTTAAATAGCCAAATAAGATGGGAGGAGACCCTGTGAAACGCAACTAAAGTCTTCATTGCCAATATCACCAGGAACGAGGACACACCACAAAAGATTGTAGAACTTTGTGGAGTCACCTGGAACAACTGGTCAGAGATGGAAGCTTAAGACAATTTTTATATCAGCCTAGTGGGCAAGGAGACCAGACAGGGTCAGGAGCTTAGAGAGATGCTTCTTCAAGGCCACCTCTAGGTACAATCAGTGTTATTCTAACTGCTTTAGTGAGAACTAGTTCTCGCCCTTTTAGGGTGATGTCCATAGCTCGACCACTTGCGGAGGATTCCTCTTCTGAGCCGAAGAGGAATAGGATGGAGGTTCGACCTACTCTGAGCCTTTCGGATGAAGACAAGGTTGGAACCTTGCAGCCCCATAATGACGCCCTAATGGTCACCCTCAAGATTGAAGGGTATGATGTGAAGAGGGTGTTGGTAGAACAAGGTAGCAGGGCAGAGATCATGTACCCTAATTTGAATAAGGGGCTAAAATTGAGACCTGAGGACTTGGCACGTTATGATTCTCCTTTGGTAGGCTTTGATGGAAAAGTTGTCATTCCAAGGGGCCAGATTAGACTACCAGCATAAGCAGGTTCAAAAGTGGTAGAGGTGGACTTCATTGTAGTGGCAAGACCCTAGCTTCACGCCTTGGGGGCTGTTTCTTCCACCCTGCACTTGAAAGTGAAGTATCCATTCGGGGATCAGGTTGAAGAACTGGTGGGGAGCCAATCTATGGCTAGGCAGTACTTGGTTGCTACAATTAGGCATCAGGCTAAAGGAGAGTCCTCAGCCCCTGTTAAGTGGGGCCTATAGCAATTAAGGATACCAGTGTTATCTATGAATGCGGTATTAGAAGGGGAAAAGTGTGAAGAATTGGAGAGGGTGGTTATAAGTGATGATAATGAGAAGTTTTTCCAGGTCAGAGCTTAATTGACCCCTCAAGAGAAGGAAGAGCTAATAGTGTTCCTTAGGGAGAATATTGATGTGTTTGCATGGAATGCTTATGAAGCTCCTGGGGTGGATCCAAACTTCATTTTCCATCATTTAAATGTCAACCCAGCTGTCATCCCTAGAAAGCAACCACCTTGGCACTCATATAAAGAACATTCTGATGCTGTCAATGAGGAAGTAAGCAAACTTAAGCAGGCTGGGGCTATTAAGGAAGTGTTCTACCCTGAGTGGTTGGCCAATACGGTGGTGGAGAAGAAGAAAAACAGGAAGTGACAAGTATGTGTAGATTTCACAGATTTGAATAAAGCTTGCTCTAAGGACCCATTCCTCATACCTCGAATAGATCAATTGGTAGATGCAACTGTAGGCCATCCTCAGATGAGTTTCTTAGATGCCTTTCAAGCATACCATCAAATACATTTAGCTTTTGATGATTAGGATAAGACAGCTTTCGTTACGCCTACTGGAAATTACCACTACAAGGTGATACCTTTTGGTTTGAAAAATATGGGATCCACCTACCAGAGGATGATGATCAGGATGTTTGAGCCATAATTAGGAAAAAATATTGAGGTTTATATAGATGATATGGTGGTAAAGAGTAGGGAAGAGTCCAAGCATGTTGGTGACTTGAGAGATATCTTTGAAATATTGAGAAAACACAAGCTTGGCCTTAATGCTTCCAAGTGCTCTTTTGGTGATAGTTCGGGAAAATTTTTGGGTTATACGGTCACTCATTGTGGAATTGAAGTCAACCCTGATCAGATTAAGGTAGTTAACAGTTTGCAGCTACCTCGGAATCCTAAGGAAGTCTAGAGATTAACAAGAATGAATGCCACCTTGAACCAATTTATCTCTCGGTTAACAGATAGGTACAACCTTTCTTCTAGTTGTTGAATAAGTTGAAGAGATTTGAATGGACCGAGGAGTGTGTCCTAGCCTTCCAGCAGCTGAAGGAATACATTTCTCGGCCACCTATTATGTCCAGGCCCGAGGTGGATGAGATTTTGTTTGCTTACATTGTTGTGGCTTCCCATGCAGTGAGATTGGTGCTGATCCGGGTTGATGGTGGTGTGTAGAGACCAGTTTATTATGTGAGCAAGTCGTTGCACGAAGCAAAAGTTTGTTATTTACCACTAGAGAAGGCCATTTTGGCAGTAGTACATGCTACACGTAAACTCCCTCATTACTTCCAAGTTCACACAATTGTGGTTTTAACTCGACTTCTGCTTTAGTCAATACTTCGAAGAGCTGATTACACGGGAAGGATTGCCAAATGGGGTACAATTTTAGGGGCTTTTGATATCAAGTATATGCCCCGCACCTCTATTAAGGGCCAGGTCCTTGCTGATTTGGTGGCCGAGTTTGCTGAATCTCCATTGGAGGAAAAGGGAGAAAAGCAAAACATGGATGAAAAATCAGTTGGTGTGGTCTCCCTACAAAAGCCTTTGTCCTGGAAGGTATACATTGATGGTGCAGCAAATGAAAGAGGATCTGGAATAGGACTAATAGTGGTGTCTCCTGAGAGGATCATTATTGAGTAGTCTTTAAGGTTAGGTTTCTCCACCACAAACAACAAGGCTGAATATAAGGCTCTGTTGGTAGGAATGACCATGGTTTAGAAAATGGAAGGAAAATCATTGGAGATATTTTCAAATTCGAGGTTGGTTGTAGGCCAGGTGAAGGGAGAGTTAGAAGCCAGAGATTTAAGAATGCAAGAGTATTTGAATCAGGTTAGACACTTGCAGTCAGGGTTTGAGTCTTTCACCTTATTGTAAATCCCTAGAAGATGAAATACACATGCTGAGTTTCTTGCCACGCTCATAACCTCCTTGACGCAAAAATTACCTCGGGTCATCTTGGTTGAGGATTTATACAAGCCTACCGAGGTAGAGAGGGAGCGGGCGCAAATTCATCAAATTAGGGTGGGACTTAGTTGAATGGATCTTATAATTCTGTTCCTTAAGAATGACATCTTACTAGAGGAAAAAGGAGAAGCTGATAAAGTGCGAAGGAAAGCTCCTCATTTCTAGTTGTTCGTCGATCAAAAGTTGTACAAATGTTCCTTTTCAGGATCATATTTACTTTACATCCATACCAAAGTAGTAGAGCCACTCCTAGAGGAGTTACACAAAGGGATTTTTGGAAGTCATACTGGAGGTAGATCCTTATCCCACAGGGCCTTCACTTAGGGATATTAGTGGTTGGGTATGCAAAGGGAGATACAAGAGTACATAAAGAAGTGTGACTAATGTTAGAGATTTGCTTCAAATATTCATCAACAGGGAGGGTGTCCTCAACCCTCTATCAATCCCTTGGCCTTTTACTCAATGGGGCTTGGATATTGTGAGCTTTTCCTTAAGGCAGCAGGGAATAAGAGGTGGCTTTTGGTTGGCACTAATTACTTTACTAAATGAGTTGAAGTTGAGCCACTAGCAAACATCAGAGATTTGGATGCTAAGAAGTTTTTGTGGAAAAATATAGTTACCAGGTTTGGGATTCCTCATACCCTCATCTCAGACAACGGACTTCAGTTTGATAGCAAGGCCTTCAGGAGGTACTATTGTGAATTGGGTATCAGGAATAGGTATTCAACTCCAGCTTACCCATAAGGGAATGGACAGGTCAAGGTTGTCAATAAAGTCATAGTAAATGGACTCAAAAAGAGGTTGGATAATGCCACGGGTAAATGGGTAAAAGAGCTACCACGTGTTCTTTGGACATATCGCACTATCCCTTGTAGATCAATGGAGAAACCCCATTTTCAATGACCTATGGGACCGAGGCTGTAATTCCTCTAAAGACCAGGTTCCCAACGCTGAGGATGAGCCCGTTCACTCCAAACAACAATGAGGGGTTATTAGAGAAAAGTTTAGATTTGATTGAAGAGCGAAGAGAAAATGCCATGGTTCAATTGGCGTATTATCAGCAAAAGCTTAAACAGGGGTACAATTCAAATGTGAGGCTAAGACCTTTAGTGCTTGAAGACTTGGTATTAAGAAAGGTTTTGGGTACTGCTAAGAACTCAGCATGGGGAAAGTTAGGACCAAACTAGGAAGGGCCATATTGTATTACCTCGGTGGCTGGAATAAGTGCATATTACTTGGAAGATCTAGATGAAAATGTTGTACCACGCTCATAGAATGTAAATAATCTACGAATGTATTATTATCAATGAAAGGCATTTCTGTCATGCTTTTATTTATGACATTACGCATTACATTTATTATTTATCTAAGTATTAAACAGAATCTTAATCATGTCTGGTTCCTCGAACCACATACATTGGGTAAATTAGTACTTCCTATTATTTGTCTAAGTATTAAACAGAACTTTGGTCATGCTTGATTTCTCGAACCACATACCTTGGGTAAATTAATGCTTCCTATTATTTGTCTAAAGTATTAAATAGAACATTGGTCACACCTGGCTCTTTGGACCATATACTTTGGATAAATTAATACCTCTCATTGTTTACCTAAGTATTAAACAGAACCTTGATTATACTTGGTTCCTCGGACCATATACCTTGGGTAAATTAATACTTCCTATTATTTGTGTACAATTTTAGACCTCTTAAACACAACCAGATTAACCTAGTTATTTAGTCAAGTATTTTAACTTAGGAAAATTATTCAGATCTAGGTTAACACAAAACAATCAAATCATGTAAAGCAGCAGAAAATATAAAGAACACGACGATTTGATAACCTAGGAAAACCAAACCGGTAAAAAACCTAGGGAGGATTTAACTTAGATATCCTCAAGGTAAAACATCAAATCCACTATAAAAGAATTAAAGTTTGTACATTAGACCTTAGACCACTAACATTCTATTGCTATCTTGAGTAGAAAACTTACTACCACGACCCTATAATAGTTCCGAGTCCACAGACTACTTCTTTCCTTGGCCTTTGCAAAACACAAACACCCACGCTTGTGATTTTGAGATCCCACTCAAAGGTTTAGTAACATAAACTCTCTTATTTGTGACTCCAAGACCACCCTTGAAGGTTTAAATCATTAGCACCTTTGATGACTAGAGAAGGCAGCAACTTCTACAATACCGGATCTTGAGATTCTTTAAGAAATAACACCCGTAAAAAATATAAGAGAGTTTTTTAGGTACAAAACCCTAAATACAAAAGAGGCACACTCTTCTCTCTTTGAAAAACTTTTTAAAAAACGTGCTTAGAGTTTCCTTTATATACTAGGAGAAATAGATCTGAAACTCTAATCTTTAATGGGCTTGAATTGCTATTTGGGCTTAATTAAAATTTTTCAAATACGTCTTTTGATTGGTCGAGCCTGTTTCTCGATCGGTCGAACTAGGCAGATTTCAAATTCCTCTTTCTGCAGCTTGTATGTTCTTGAATCTTGACATGAATCACTTTGAACATTGTCCAATAATACCTATAGACTCTAGGATCTATATCTAGACAAGTTTGTATTCACGATTTGCCAATTGTTCTAAACTTTTAGAACCTAATAATTTGTCTAAGTATTAAACAGAATTTTGGTCATGCCTGGTTCCTTGGACCACATACCTTTGGTAAATTAATGCTTCCTATTATTTGTCTAAAGTATTAAACAGAACCTTAGTCATGCCTGGCTTTTCAGACCACATACCTTGGGTAAATTAATATCTTTCGTTATTTACCTAAGTATTAAACAGAACCTTGGTCATGCCTGGTTCCTCGGACCACGTATCTTGGGTAAATTAATACTTCCTATTAGTTGTCTAAGTATTAAACGGAACCTTAGTCACGCCTGGCTCTTCGAACCACGTACCTTGGGTAAATTAATACCTTTCATTATTTACTTAAGTATCAAATAGAATCTTGGTCATGCTAGGCTCCTCGGACCACATATCTTAGGTAAATTGATATTTTCTATTATTTGACTAAGTGTTAAATAGAACCATGGCTTTTTTCGGTCTCTCAGCCCACCTATCTTGGGTAAGCTAACATTCCTTTGGCTATGAGAATACAAGGCAGAACCTCGGCCATGTTAGGTTTCGTGAAGCACAGGCCTTGGAAAAATTAATACTCAGCTCTACCATGCTAAGTAACAAAGATTCTCATTGTAGTAACTTAGTTAAAAGGAAACTTTTAAGCATCAGACAAAGCATTTGCAAGTATTTTCATAATCAATTTATTAGCTAATTGTATCTACAATTCCTTAAGTCCACTATTAAGTGGAAGGTTATGTGGAGTCCTCGAGCGATAAATGCTCCACCATTTTCTAAAATTAAGAGAAAGCCCAATGATATGTAGGATCCTTTGAATTAACTTTGCTTAAGGTATGTTTTCAAAGTTAAAGGTATGCTTTGCTGAGATTGTAAACTTGGAAGGCTTAGCCTGCCCTAGTGCAGATTGTGTGGGATGTAGTAACTTTGTTATCACCTAGGCAGATAACTAAATGAAATTACATCTCACTTGGGTATTGATTAAACATGAAGTAAAGTAGAAACTATGCTAGGATTTGTATAACTACCACAAGTGTAAAAGAAAAGCTCATAATTGTCATTAATATCAGCCTTAGAAAAGGCAAATTTATTACAAACTCTGGAAATAAAGACAACAGTTACATTTAAAAAAAAAAAAAAAACACTACTCTAAAAACTACCTCAAACTACTTCATTTTGATTACAAGTTTATCTTTTGCTGGGGGCTTAGTGGATTGGGTAGGGGCTATTGTTGGGAATGTTGGACCTTTACCCTTAGATTCTTCCTTGGCAGGAATGGGAAAAGTTGTCAAAACCAGCTCATGGCTTTGGGTAGCCACCCCTTCTTCAGAAGAATCCTTGGGTACAGCTAGAGGCTTTGTAGTTTCAGGGGCAACCTCTTTAGTGCTTTCTTTCTCCGTCGCAGTTGCACCAGCTTGCTTTACCTCTTTGGGAGGACTGCTGGGAAGGGGAAGGTCCTTGGCAGGTATCTCTTTGGTGGAGCTTGGGTTTGTGGGGGCTGCATTATCCTAGGAGGTTGAAGAAACTGGTGCCCGGATTGCAGGGGGATAGTAAATGTTCTTTGTTCTCCTCAATGCCGAGGAGGCCTCAACCCTAGCCAGGTTGAGGGCCTCATTCCACACTTGGAGGCAGTACATTTTACATACCCCCGAGAACTTGGCCTTGAGGGTTTCCTCGGTCTCTGCTACCCCCACATCGTAGCCGTCTTGCTCAGCTTGGTCCTTTGCATTCTCAACATCCTCCAGTTTTTTCTTTAGCACTTTTGTTTGCTCTTTGGCTGCTGAAACAAGCTTGTCCTCGTCATAACGGAGTTGCTTATGCTGAGTTTCTACTTGCCTCTCTGCCCCTTACAGAGCAAACTCAGCGCTCTTCCTCTCCCTGTTAGCCTCGGCAAGCTTGGTGTTTAGCTTTTTAATTCTCTTCTCAGCCACATTAAAGGCCTCAACAGCAGTAATCCACCTGCCCTCCTTGTCCTTCATTTATCGGTGAGTGATATTCACCAGCTCCTTGGCCCTAAAAGTAGCTTGAACAGCCTGTAAAGGAAAACGTAGTAGTAAGCAAAGGCAAATGAAATAATAATTAATAAAAAAGGAAAGAAGAAATAAGAAAGAGGGCTTAACTTTAAAGACTTACCATGGCGAGGTCTCTCTTCAAACCTAGAAACACCTCATGCTTCTTCATGGTCCCCAGATCGGCCATGTCATCGGGTAGTAGTAAGGCTTGCTCTACGACGTCCGCTACATACTCGACCTTCCCCTGCTGAAAGTCCCTTATTGAAGAGTTCGAAGGGAGAGGAGATCCGTCTAGCACCAATGAGGGATTCCAGTTCGGAACCTTGGTGCGAAGGTTACGTCCCCTATCCTTAGGTGCCCCATTGCTAGAGGACCTTGTTTGGGTAGTCTTGACTGCTTTGGCCCCTCTTTGAAGCCTGGTCTCTTTGGGAGGGACACCTCGGCCCTCCTCCATCACGTCCTTCCATTTTTGCTCCCATTTCCTCTTCTTATCTACAAGACTAGGTTTCATGAGGAGTGGGAAGAGAAGGGAGTTTGGCTTGGCCGACCACCTCGGGAGCTTTGCCCACTGCTTGAGATTCCATGAGCTTTAGAAGGCTAGCCCTGGACTGTATCCCTATTGCTTCGAGAACACTTGTATCTTCTTGGATGCTACTTACTTGGGCTAGGGGGAGGTAGCTAGAGTCGTTGGCCTAAGGCTCTAGAGATTGGGGCAGGTTGAATACCTCAAACTTGTCCTCGGAGTCTAAAACTTCCACTAGTTGTTCCTCCTCCTTGATCGTTGGTTATGATGGGGTTGCCTCTTCCTCGGCAGCGCGTTGAAATGGCAGAGCTACTTGCTGTACGCCTGTTGGGACAGGGCTAGGGATGAGGAAGCCCAGAATGGAGATATTGATCTGGTGCAAGCGTGGGTCTCTTGCTCTGATCACGTACTTTGGTGCTTGGAAGCTCGAAGACAGGGGTTTGTAGCTGAGGATGATATGGGCTGCTCTTAGTTGCCCGTCCTTGTGAACAAAGACCTCGGCCTTAAGAATTTTGTTCAAATCTGTCTAGTTGACATGGTTTAGGTTAGGGATAGTTGCGTTCTTATCTGTAAATCCACTAAGAACAAAAAAAAAAAAAAAAGGCTGTTGAAAACATTACAAATTAGAAAAGAGTTAAATCACAAATACAAATCAAAAAAGAGACTATGGAAAATGTTAATAAAAATAAAAAAGGGGTATTATTAGAGTACTAGACCTAGACCTAAAAGCCTCACCTGGTGTCCCTTCTCTCGTCGAGCAATGAAGGCCATTGTGCCACTACCTTAAGGAAGGCCATCGTGCCGCTACCTTAAGGAAGGCCATCGTGCCGCTACCTTAAGATAATTAGGAAATCTTTGTTCATGCCTTTGTTGGACTCAGGAAGGCACAAAATAAGTCTAACCTTGGGAATCCTAGTTTTTAGGTAGTACCCTTACCCTTTTAAATGGTTAAATTTGTAAATCTAGTTGATATCGTGATGGGTAAAGTTCAGGCCCATCTTCTCATATAGGGCGTCTACGCTACCTAGGTTCCTAAACATGTTGGGAGTGCACTGAGTGGGAGAAATCCTGTGAGCTATTAGGTAGTCCCTAGTGACTCTACCCATGGAAATCCTCACCTCTCCCTCTATAAAGGCAATCATAGGGATTACTACTTCTCCCTTCTGCCTTTTAGTGTGCCACTCCCCCTCTTTGCAATACAAAACAAAGACTCCCGGTGGGATTCGGTATTGAGCCTTAAAGCTCTCCATATCCTCAGGGGTGTCTACTAGGTAAGCAAATCTACCCATGTGGAAAAAAAGTTAAAAGGATTAAGAAAACAAGGTGGAATTAGACGGACCGAGGAAGAAAGAGATCTAAATTAACAGAAAGACAAAGGGGACCGAAGTGAAGAAAGAAGGAAGAGATGACTGGAAACTACTTATAGTAAAGAAGAAAGGCTCCTCGGATTAGCTTTTGAATTTTGAGAGTGCAAAAAGTGAGGTGGATGAAGTTGCTGAGCAATATATATATGAAAGAGAAAAGCGAGCGGTAAAACACCCACTCGAGTTCCCATTAGATCTCCAGCCGTTGGATTCGTATCGCACCGTGGAGCGTGGGGAACATGGAGCCACAAAATTTAAATAAGGGCGCGTCTCGGATGCCGAAGCGTTAGGAGCGTGCGTTGGGCAGTTAAAAAGGTGCTTGCGCAAACAGAGGTGATTTGTGGTAAGAGTAGGGTAGTCGTGGTGAATCTTGAAATCCTCCTTCCTTCTCGAGGAGAAAAAGAGGAGAATTTGAGTGGTTACTATAGGAATGATAGGTCCAACAGTACATATTGGGCCATGGGCCCTATCCGAGGACAACGAGTAGTCTGAGGACGGGTAAACGATATTGCAAAAGTCCACATTAGTGAATGAAGAAAGGAGTTTAGTCATGAGGGTTTAGCAAGGTAGTTTGAGGAGGAGTGCCTTCTTAGCTAAGCAGAGCAGAAGTTAGAAGGTGCGGTTTGCCATCAAGAGCAATACTCCGGAGGATTCTATCGATAAGGATAAACATCATGAAAGCTTAGGACAGAGGGAAGTTGAGAAATATCTAAGGAAAATCTACTACCATCGCATTTAATGCTCTACAGCTAACTCTCTGGCTGCATAATATGGAAGTGATACTTGAACAGTGATTTTCAGCCTTACAGCTATTCTCAGATACTTTAGGAATGTGCTGATGGGACAATGATGAAAGTCAGCAATTTGACCTACACGTGGAGGATGAAAATGAATGAAATAGGATAGTTTAAAAGAGAAAGAAGCTCCTAAGGGAGAGGAGGATGGAGAATTAGTAGAAAAACACGTACAGTAGCAGCAAGAACTAGATTTGTAATCAAATTCGAAAGAAATATATTCAAGAACTAACCCCCTCGGATTGTGCCGAGAACGATTTTTCTAACCCATTCTCTATAAATTCATTGTATTGGGCTCTTTGAGCCTAAATCCTTTCACCCTTTGGGTTTAGGGATCAAATCATGACCTTACAATTATTATTATTATTATTATTATTATTATTATTATTATTATTATTATTATTATTATTATTAGGATTTTCTGTTTAGGTTTTAACATTTTGCGTACAAAAATACTCTCACACAAATTCTTAAACACTTTAAAATACCCATTTCTTTTAGTTAAATAATTTTAAATTAAAAAAAAAACACAAACTGTTTAAAAGAGTAATTTACTGTTTAGTTGAAAGAGTAATTTACTTTTCCTAAGTTTTGGACTTTTTCTTTTATCTTCTCCATTCAATCTAAAACTTAGAATACTATCATGAGGGTTTAGCAAGGTAGTTTGAGGAGGAGTGCGAAAGTCCACATTAGTCTGAGGACGGGTAAACGATATTGCGAAAGTCCACATTAGTGAATGAAGAAAGGAGTTTAGTCATGAGGGTTTAGCAAGGTAGTTTGAGGAGGAGTGCCTTCTTAGCTAAGCAGAGCAGAAGTTAGAAGGTGCGGTTGCCATCAAGAGCAATACTCTGGAGGATTCTATCGATAAGAATAAACATCATGAAAGCTTAGGACAGAGGGAAGTTGAGAAATATCTAAGGAAAATCTACTACCATCGCATTTAATGCTCTGCAGCTAACTCTCTAGCTGCATAATATGGAAGTGATACTTGAACAGTGATTTTCAGCCTTATAGCTATTCTCAGATATTTTAGGAATGTGCTGATGGGACAATGATGAAAGTCAGCAATTTGACCTACACGTGGAGGATGGAAATGAATGAAATAGGATAGTTTAAAAGAGAAAGAAGCTCCTAAGGGAGAGGAGGATGGAGAATTAGTAGAAAAACACAGTAGTAGCAAGAATTAGATTTGTAATCAAATTCGAAAGAAATATATTCAAGAACTAACCCCCTCAGATTGTGCCGAGGACGATTTTCCTAAGTTTTAGACTTTTTCTTTTATCTTCTCCATTCAATCTAAAACTTAGAATACTATCTCTATTTCATTTCTAAACATTATTTTACATTACCTTATTTCTTTCTTTAAAAAAAATACAAAAATTTATTTATCTATTACTTTTAAATATTATAACACTAAACAAAAAAAAAAAAAAAATAAAAAAGAGTATTATTACACGTACAAAGTGCATGTTGTAATAATAATAATAATAATAATAATAATAATAATAATAATAGTGGGTTCATGTAAAAATGACAAGCAATCAATCATAGTTTGCCACATAAGATGTGAAAAAAATTGTAAATTGTTGTGATCATTCTATAAACAAATAGGTCAATAGTAACACAAATGTGATACAAATAGGGTTTTTAAGCCAGGTAGCCCGTTTAGAGTAGTTCAAATAAAACCTTTATCTACATTGAGGATTTTGTGCGCCAACGCGTGTTAAGTGATTAAGAGAAAGAGATGAGTGGACGAAGTTTTTATAGTTGCTCCTTATATCTTATATATTATCACTAACTAGAACATGTACAAAAGTTTTGGGTAATTTGAATAAGAGAAAAATAGATGAAGCTTTGAGGTTTTTCTGACACCTTATTATAGCTTAGTAATGTTGTATATATGTTCATATCAGCATATATTTGTAGGTTGTAATAATATGTTAGTGATTTGACTTAATAGTAGAACGAAGAATGAGAAAAAAATAATAATAATAATAATAAATCGGTATTTTTTGCACTGAAATCGTGCGTGTGTGCAAAATGGTGTGTACTTAACACGTCCTTTTTAGAAAATGGTGTTAACGGTTAACCATTATCACCAATCATTGTCATATGTTGCTATTGAAATTTATTTTGCCATTCCTGCTTGGTCACATTTTATGTTCATATTTTTACATACCAATTATTCAAGTTTCTATCTTTATTTTTTTGAGTGTGAGAGGTGAGTGTAGATCAAGTAAAGCAATCATACTCGTAGTGTAAATATTAAAACCCCTTAGTTACTATGCATACCCTACATTGAGCTCATTGTAAATATAGTTTCATATAATAAAAATGTAACTGTTTAAGGGGTTTTTGTTGTGGGGAGAAAATGTCAAACTGAGGTTGTTAGGTTAAAGATTTTTAGTATCGTTATTTAATTTTCAGTGTTGTAAAAATACGTGTTTGGGTGTTATAGAAATACGTGTAAGAAGTGTTATTGTTGTTTAAATACTAAAAGTTGTTGTTTAAACATTGGTACCAAACAGTCCCTGACTTCGTTAATTCTATAGCTTTTGGTCCATGGTGTCTGGAGTACTTGATGTGTTGTATACATACATGTTACACTCATTTTAAATCCAAGAGAGTGGCTTAAAAAGTGACAGGGTTGTTCCACAAGTTGCTAGTCTAAATTCGATCGTAATCTACAATCAAGGACCATACCAGAAAAAAAATTAAAAAAAAAAATAAATAAATAAACAAGGAAAGTAAATCAAAGCCAGAGGTGGAATTAAATCAATTAATGGGAAATTGGGAATTCTCTATGAAAAGAGGATTTCAAAATCAAATGGAGTGTGGTGAGTATAACTTAACTTTTAACCATCAGACATTCATTCTGATTCTATACAACTCTGTTCCAGCTCTGGAAGTGTTTCGTTACAAATATTGGGAAACTAGTTACTCCTTGGGTCTAAAGCACAACAACCATTTAAAGGACTCAGTGCGTTGAAATTTTTTTGAAATGCTGCGTTGAACTGGAGACTTTTGTGTAGGCTTGGGATTGATCTCATCATTGCCTCGCGCACGCGGTGAAGGTGTTGGTGATTCACTCATAAGGTCAATCACTTCCTTTCCTTCACAAATGATCTTAACTTCACAACTTACTGGTGCACTCTGAAGCACTTGATCAGCTATCCCATTCCCTTTTCTAGACTTCAATCTCCTATACATTGGAAAAATATATTCGAGAATTTATTTGAAGATGAGAAAAGGGTTGCTTAGAAAAATTGGAATTGATTTCTTAATTGCTCTTGCCTTTAACACACTTAAGATTATACCTTAGGCTGGATTTAGTGGTTCCTAACACCAGCTTTCTTATGTTGACAATAGGAATGAGGTCCAGGATTGCCTTTGAAACCATCTCACTCTCAATAAGAATGGTATCTACCTTAACCTGTTTGATCATTAGTTTTTTTTTTTTTTTTTGTTCAAATTAAAAAGATTAACCCAGAAACATAAACATGTTCCTTTAAAATGATACATTGGAGGTGTATTTACCTTGGAAGAGGAGCATGCATTTAGAAATTTTTGGAGTAATTCTCTCCTCTTGTTTCTTTCTTGGTCCATGTAACTCTGCACCTGCTCTGGACTCACTTGATTCTTTGGAATATTTCCTACTATAATCACGAAGATACACCAGTCATTTAATTTGATCACAATGGCAACTATTTTATTTATTTATTTATTTTATTACTAACACAGAGACAATGAAGATGTAATCCAATTATTAGATTCAAATCAATTATGGATAAAATCCAATGAACTCCATTTTTCAAACTCAGGCTTCTGAATTCTAAAGATCTAAATTATCTAAACCACGGCTTAATTATGACCCATCTTAATGGGGAAAATGATTATCTCCATTCGCAAAGAAATAATTTCATGATTTTATCAGGTACTATGTCACTGAAAATTCTAAATAATATGCCACTCCATACATTATTAGATTCAATATATATATTTAAAAAAAAAAAAAAAAAAAAAACTGTCCCTCTTGAATGATCAAACTTGGCTCCTCGAGCCTCAAGCTTGAGATAATCCATTATCCATCTACAACTAATCACATCGAACCTTTCGATGTTGATTCTCATAGAAAAATTAAAGCTAATATCTCAAAAAAAAAAAAGAAAAAAGAAAAATCAAAGCCAAGCACAAATCTAGGCGCCCTTAAAAGAATGAATTCCAATTTACAACCGGGCATATGTGATTACAGATTAGACACAAATCTCAATCGCTTTTTCCGTGAATCATGCATGGAACTAGGATTTTGTCAATTCTTTTTGTCTTTGTTTGGAATAAAGCCATTTGGTGGTGGTGGGGGGTGGGTAAAGACCTAAGCTTTTAGTGGCCCAGATTTCAATGCACCAAATATTTGACCATGTCTCACCAACCAAAGAAAAAAGAGAGAGAAAAAGAGAGGGAGAGAGCTTACATGGACTGGGTATGTACAGTATCTCAGGGAAGACATGAACGAGATAGACCATGGTGGAGGGAGAGGTAACAGCGTGCTTTAACGTCCAAACTAGAGCTTCCATGCTAGACTCGCTCTTCCCCACACCCACATACACGCTATCTTCCAAGCTCTGAAGATCCAACGAATACAAACTACTCGCCCCAAACGACTCTTCTTTGATCGTTTCCATGCGTTCCAGTCCATGATCGTTGACCTCAATGATCTCGCTTGTACTGCTACTCTCTTCCTCAATCTCGCTCACGCTGCTATATGCGCTAATCTGGTTCCTATACCCAACAGTTGTAGATGCATTGGCTTCATCATGGGATTGGATATGTCCTATCTCCGATGACAATGACACAGACATCTTAATTTGGCTTCAAAGAATGATCAACATGACATTGTTTTTTGAAGCTATAATATATCTTCTTGTTTGACTCTTTCTCTCAGAAAAACTACATGACAATAAAGAATACAGGGGGTTCCGTACTTTGCAAACTTGTTGCCATTTATTTCAACGCTAATTTTGGCTCAGCCACCATAATGTACGATCCTAATGAGCTAAAAATCCACAGACTACACCTAAAGAATAAGTAAATATTAACCACGAAAAGAGGCTGTTAGTTTCTTCTACTTTGACTTTGCCAGTTTGCTCTAGGACAAAAACAAGATGTCGTCTTATCTTGTGTGCAACACATTGCTTATTACTCCTCTTTTAATAGTATTTCACAATTGGTCTTTATTTTTTGAGAATCATTTCACAATCAGCTTTGTTGGCAATACGTCATGCATTGATAAACTTACATGCGGACCGATAAAGTTTAAATACAGTAAAAAAAAATACATATATCAAACACATAAGATGATATTTGGTTCGTAACATGCCCCAACAGTTTTGATGTTACCTTATTGGGTTATTATAATAATCTTCATAATGATTAAGGAAATACAATGATTTCTTTTATATGAGAAATAATTTTAATTTTTTTTATAAATTTTGGAAATAATTTGAATAGAAATGATAATTAAATGTTTACCCATGTGTGAAATATTTTTAATTTATTTCACAATATAAATTAATAGAATTTAAAGACCTTTATGGTGAAGCTATCAAGAAATCTAATTAATATTAATAATCTCATTATTATTATTATTATTATTATAATGATAATGATATTCTTGGTTTGGGAAGGTACAATTTATTGAATTCTGATCTGACAGCTGACAATCTGAGGTGTGAACAGTGATGCACAGTTTTGAGATAATTGTCCATCGCCGTCTAACATAATTATTGGAGTGAGAGGAAATAATAATACATTATCGCTATTATATATTTTTGTTCATGAACCACGAACGGAATATCCAATAGATGTGAAGGAATCGCGGCTATTGGGAAAAAGATATATTCAAAGTCAAATGTAGTTCTCACCAAAAAAAAAAAAAAAAATAAATAAATAAATAAATGAAGAAACATGAAGTATTTATTTTGTGAGGTCAGATTTCGGATATTCGATGGATATTTTTGTTTTATTCTTGGCAGCTTCAATGTCACTCGTTCAGGATTTTTTTTTTTTAATTACAAATTATCCTTTTAAAGTTTGGGATGGTTGGATTTTATACTTTAAAATCTTCAAATTTAGATTTTACCTTCTAAAATTTGGTAATGTTTAGATTTTATACCCTGACGTTTCAGAATTTAGATTTTACCTCCTATATTTTAGAAGTGTTTAGATTTTACTTCCTAAAATTTTAGAGTGTTTAAATTTTACAACCTAAAATTTCAGAATTTGAGAGTGTAAAATCCAAACAACCCTAAACTTTAGGAGGTAAAATCTAAATTGTTAAACATTAGGGTGTAAAATTCAAATACTCCAAATTTCAGGAGATAAAATTCAAATTCTTAAACTTCAGGTGTAAAATTCAATCACTCTAAATTAGGGATGAAATTTACAATTTACCATTTTTTTGAGAAACAATCACACAAAAGTAGAGGTGTCAATGTTCGACCCAACCCGCGAACAAGACACGAACTCGACACAGGTTTTTTCGAGTTAGGGTTGGGCCTTAATGAGTTTGGGTCATAAACGGGTCGACCCGAAAGCGACACGATAAAAAACGTGTCATAAGCAGGTCAACCCGCAATAGACACGTTTGACACGCCAATTTATTTGTGTCAACTCGAAATGACCCACTTAACACAACCTGTTTAACTCGTATAATAAATAAATATTCATCTTATTTTAGATTTGTCAAATACCTTTTATATTCAACATATATTTTAAATTTAAAAAGAAAAGTGAGTAATTACAAAAATTTACAAGGGATATAATTGGAAATTAAAACTTTACAAACCCCCTACAAACCTTAAATCTCTAAACTTTCTTGTAAATATCTTTTTTTTTTTTTTTTAAATTTCAGCCATACTACTCTTCTCATGCCAAATTCTCAAATTTAAAGTGTCAACTCTCAAACCAGTTATTTCTCTCTCTCTCTCTCTCTCTCTCTCTCTCTCTCTCTCTCTCATGTGTTTATTTTTTCTGCGTAATGCTTTTATATAATAAACTTTGAACTCATGTGCCTTGTGTTTTTCTTGATTGCATGATATGGCCTACTTGTTTTTGTTGAACTATGTTATTTTATTTTTGTTAAATTATATTATTTTGAATTTGGGTTGAAGTGTATTCACTTCTTTTGGAGTGTAAAGAATTAATTTCTAGATGAATGCTATATTTTTGTTGAATTATATTATTTTGAATGTAGGTTGAAGACTTGAAGTGTATGCACTCCTTTTGGGATGTAAACAAATTTATTTCTAAATAAATGTTATATTTAATATTATACAGGTTGAAATGGGTTGTGTTACATTCGTGTCAATCCAACACGACTCGTTTATTAAGCGTGTCAAATGGGTTGGATCAGGTCAACCCGCCTTATTAACAAGTCGGATTAGGGTTGAAGGATTATAACATGATTATTAAATGGGTCGGGTTAGGGTTAAGCTATTTAGTGGAATACCCCTACCTCGACACGACACGAACTCGACACGTTAACCCACATTGACACCCCTACACAAAAGCCATGGAAGTTCACGCCCTTCAATCAAGTTCTTAGATGTTTATTCTTTCTAAAAAAAAAAAAAAATCTTAAATGTTTATCTAAACTCTAAACCAAGGTAAGGTGGGCATAGATATGATAATATAGGACCGGGCCTATTAATCCATCCTGATCTAGATGAATCGATGATATACATGGATACAAATAAGGGTTTTTTATTATTATTATTTATTTTTTAACTCATAAAAATATGGATCAACTTGAACTTGATTCAGTAAAAAAACAGGTTGAGTCGGGTTAACCCATGGTCAAGCTGAATCAGCTGATTGACCCTTTTCTTTACTAGGTTTGGCTTTGTTCACCCTCCACAACTTCAAACTTTCAAATTTTCTTCTCTAATTCCCACTGTCTTAGTTTTTCTTTTTAATCTTCTTTTTCATTTTATTTTATTAAGTTTGGTGAGGGAAATCTCTCTATGCTAACACCACAACTCATTTTAGCTAGACCGATCTCGCATTCTTGCTTAGCAATTATCAATTGGTCAATCTCCGATCTCCCCCACTAGGACTATCACCCACTGATTATCCAATATCCATTTGTCATTACATTCACTCATTAGCCTATATATAGCTCATTGTGTAGAAAATATATAATTCACAAGGGCTTTACTGAGTTTACTCACAATATTTCTCTCTCTCTATTTATTCTCCACATGGTATCAGCCACGTTCTTGTAGCCTTTAATAGTCAATGTTTATCATCACTGTTCAACAGCGCTACCCTCAAACTAGTGCACATTCCTGTTCAACAATGCCACCCCAATTCCCAGACCAACTTGCTCGACATCACAGATCTTCACTTTTCTCTTATACAAAGATGTCAGCCAAACGACTACCAAAGCCGATTCCAAGCTCACACACGTCCCAACTAGTGTTTCCACATGCCTCACGAGCCACCATGCGCCCCATAGAGTTCTCGTGAGCCATCTTTTTTCTCAACATGTTTGATCAATTTTAGTTTGAAGTATATTTTCTTATGAAACTAATCATTGTGCTGATACTTCATCCGAATAATGACGCACTAACTAGCTAGATTGTAGAATTTTTCGTTTATTCTGATTCATTGCTTGAAGTTATTTTGTTATTGAACTAGATGCTTCTCGTTTGTACTCGGACTGATTAATTAAAATACTGATGATTTTTTGAGGTCCAACTAAAGTCTAAAAAAAAAAAAAAAAAAAAAAAACAGGAATGATGAGTTTCTAATAAGACCGGGTGCATAAAAATTGCGTGTCAGAATTTGACCCTGACCTGATTTTAGAGTTCGACGAGTCACACTACAAGATGGCGTTTTTAACTTGAATATTGTGAGCTTCCACAACTTGACTTTCAATTTTCAAAGTATGTAATTTAAGGGACTCATTAATATAGGGATTGGGGAGAGTTCAACTGTATTGGCGTAAATGATCAGCCCAACTCTTCACGAGCAAACCCATCAAACTATGACTAAATTTGGTCAAATTAATTGTTCTGCTCGCTTGGGCCATTAACTAAGATATTTTAACAAGCCAAATAATTCAAGCACAGAAGTGAGCCACGGCGGCTGTGAGTTGCCTTGGAGTCTAGATCCAGCAAAGAAGCATGTGTGACTTCTGATGGTGGTGTGCAAGTGATATTTTTCTTTGCTTGCTAGAGATATTTTGTTTGGTGTCAAGAACGAAATTTAGCTCTGATACCATGTTAAATGTATTATTAGCAACGTAATGTGTTATACCATGTTGTATATGTTAGAGTGGCATATTAAAAGAAAAGTATAGAATAGGACACTGAGAACACGAGAGTTACGTGATTCAGCCTTGTCGGCTTACATCTACGGAGGAATCTCTTAAAGGCTACAACTTTATTGTATAAGAGTGTAGTACAATAACCTGTGTTACAATAAACCCTAATATGAGTATATATAAATGACTAAATTCTAGACTACTAGTACAAGTAGGAGTGGACTTGGGGCCTATTACATTAGGCTAATATGTCTAATATATATCTCTAACACTAGGCTTGTGAGTTTGGCAAACGTGCATAAATTGCATGCCTAGCTCGCTTTCTTTTCAATCTTTTCCCACTTATGGCTTGTTTGGAAGTTTAGAGAGGGAGGAGTGTAGAGGGGAGTAGAGGGAAGGAGAGTAGAGGAGAATGATTCCCCTCTACATTGTTTGGATGTTTTTAAAATTAGGGAAGGGGAAGGGGGAAATTAGCCATTTAGAAAGGGTAATTTTGTTAATTTAGAAAGAGTAAATTAGAGAATTCATTTGGCCAATAACTTATCTATTCTACTCTCCTTTCAAATCTCTCCAATTTGGAGGAATTAAAAATGAGAGATTAGAGGGAGTTGAAACCCCTCCAAACCCCTCCAAATCCCTCCCCCTCCTTCCTTAAAAAACTTCCAAACAAGGTAATTGAATTACTCTCCGTCCCTCTACTCTACTCCCCCTCCTTTTTTTAACTCCCAAACAGGCTATTAAGGACAAAGTTGGGCTTTGAACAAAGCAAGGCTCAGCTTGACTAAAACTCATTCACAGTTCACACCCATAAGTTGAAGTAACATTGGAATTCCATATCGATCCATAGTATTCATATTGGAGATACACAATTGAAATGCAACTGTATAACGCGTTGTAACTTGTAAATCACATTGGAATTCAATGCATTCCAGAAATGTCTACGTGGTCCACAAAGCGTGGGAAATTTGGAATACAGGACCATAATGTCACTAAATGGGTACTACATATTGCTGGACACCAAACTAGGATGACACTTTTTCATTCTCCTTTCCATGTGTTACGTTACAAGGACCATTGAATGACAATGCTGAGAGCTGAGTGTTCGACGAAGTTTCTCCGTAGAAAGAAGATGCATTATGGTCTAATGCCTAAAGTAATGGGGTTCTCATACTTTTGGGAAAAGTATTCTTGCAAACACTATTATTTGACACTTTGTTAAGAAGCTATTGCGAGTTTTGGTTTCTTTGACTATTTCTCCTGTCAATATAACCTATTCAAATGGATGTATACCTGTACATGCCAATATGACCCATATTCATGGTGGAAAAAAAGCAAATGGCGATGAGATTTAACTTACACCCTTGTTTATTTAAAAAAAAAAAAAAAAAAAAACTCAAAACACCTCTTGAGTGTTGAGATGAATGGTGATCATGATCTTAAGTTCAAAGATTGATTTACCGATTAAAATAATTGTACACGTACCATACATAGTGATAGTAAATCATATATCAACATTATATGTACATATCATATTTTTGTAAAATATCTCTGGTAACAATTAAGCCACTGACAATGAGTAAATTGCGAAAACCATGTGAATGGCTGGTAGAACAAACTTTAACAAACAATTAATGTAAAATTAAATTATATAACATTTATTTATGATCTTGTTAAATAACTTACTTGGTATATATGTCATAAAAGATATTTTCTCAATTTTTACGTCAAGATTCTTTAAAATAAAGTTTTAGTGAGCCAAAGGCCGTATAGTTGAATTGATATCTCTCTACACACAAAGTGCTTGAGAATCTAAAGAAAAACGGTTCAAGCTATGAGGTTAACAACATGCTGTAATTATTTAAAAAAAAAAAAAGTTCTAGCTAGTGATAATTTAGTGGTATTGTATGAGTTTAGTATTCCAACACGGGGGAGGGGGTGTCTAAAGAGGAAGATCGGAGTAAATAGAAATAGTGTGAGAATTTTTCTCTTTTCTAATAAATATTAATGAATTAATGTACTGAACATGTTTGATAGTTACCATTATTTTAATATATAAAAAAATACACTTATACCAAACACATAATTGTACTTTGTTCACTTATGAAATTTTTTTTTTGAAAATTAAAATATGGTACCAAATAGATATATATATATATATATGTATATATTTTTGCATCATGAGTACTTTTTTTTTTAGAGAACTTTATTTTATGATACTCACTTTTAATGATAGCTATTTATTATCAAATTAAAATACAAATCAGTTTTTGATGTATTTTCACAACATTTTTTAAACGATAGTTTGCAAATCATTTTAAAAATCGGAACCTAAACTCACATACCATACAAACCCTTAACCTTCAAAGTAAGGCAATGTCAAAGAGGAGATAACGTAGGCTATCAACAGTAGATTAGGGTGCTAATGACATCCACCTACTCATTTTATAATTTATTTTCTCAATATTTTTACAACACGTAAGTTTTTACTAGTAGTTTGATTGGTAAAAAAGTAACTTTAATGGTAAGTTTAAATTAAAATTAGTAACAATGTTGTTAGTAATTATAATTTGTTAAAAAAATGCCAAGTTAGCTCTAGTTTTTTGCAGTGAACTTACTGCTTAAAATTTGATATAAAAATGATGTGTAATAGCACTTTCTTTACGTAAAATTCAAGTCTTACCTATATTTAGGCGTTGGTACAGAAATACTAGCGAGATAATTGAATTGAGCAATAACAGAATGGAAAAGGGAACCCCAACTAATGTACGGATGCATTTGTCTAAAATAAATTGAAAGGCTTGTTTTGCAATTTAATACTGATCATGGATCTGAGATTCAAACTTAAAATAATTTACAATTAGTTCACTATGTACAAAAGAATAAAAAACAAAGACTCAGACTGGCGGACCCATAGAGGAAAAGAACAAAAAAGGAAGAATAAAGGGTCGGGTATTCGTGGCACCATTTCTATGTTCTTAGCCTCTTAAGACGGTTCTAGCTGAATACTCTAAGGCCACTCGATTTTCTGTCTCTAAGGAGAAAGTATATTCCAAAGCGAAAGAAACGTTGAAATGAAGTGCAAAAAGAGATCTACCGACGTAGGACCACTACTAGGGTAAAAACACCGTCCAAATACTTTGGTAGTGTGCGTCGATAGGAGTTCCGGACTTGGTCACACCTATAAGTTTAGGAGTTATTAGGTTCGAGTAGTGCGTTTTGTAAAAATGCTGTGTTATGACGCCGATAGCCCTAACTTGCTCGGGAATGTCTCATACCATCAATAGTATGTTTAAGTGGATCAGGTCAATAATCACACGCATTTAGCCTTTTCTTTTAATCAAAAAACGAATATTAAATATTCTTCCAAAAAAAAGAAAAAGAAAAAGAAAAGAGAATATTAAAAAGTGATTTGTGAGAATTTATTTTCAATTTATTCACTTTATTTAGTTTGGTACAAATTTTTGAATTTTTATTTTTTTAGGTATAAAAATAATTTTCTAATTTTTTTTTCAAAACTTTAATAGGCTAATTAAAAATAAGTTCTCCCAAGCAAGTGTTAAGTAGTAATTAAATGTATCCATCTAAAAAAAAATATAAAAAGAAAAAAAAAGGCAAGCTTAACGGGTTATTATAAATAAATAAATTTAAAGAGTAACCAACTAAGCATGTATAAAATGAAGGATCAAGCGACAAAACCTTATTTTTATGTGATGTAGTTTGGTTGGAGTCAACCTCTTAACCTAAAGTACTTGTTTAACGATATATTTATTTTAACTTAGAACTCAAGTTTTTATTTTCAGTCAATTGTTTACCCTCTTTAATTTTTTAAATTTAATTTATACATCTTATTGGCAATGGGCTTACCTATTGGCACCTACCCTTTTTAACCAACCCCCATTCTCTTCTTTAAAAAGAAAAACCAAAAAATAAAAATAAAAATTGTATTTTTAAATAAAACAAACCAATAAAACTAAGTTCATGCAAACAAAATTTGGCTGCTCTAGGTTTAAAATTTTTTTATCTTTTTATATTTAGTTAGATTTTATAAAAAAGAGAGAATTATAATTTATCTCTTTGTGATTTGATACTGTCACAATTTAATTTATAAACTTTCAATTATTATGTTTCAACCTAAAAGTTTGGAACAAAATAAAGTACTCATAATGATTTTATTTTAATTCAAAGTTCTAAACCTTAGGAACCAAATGTAGTAATTGTAAAGAATTTGTTGAACTAAATTGTGATTGGATCAAATCACAAAAATTATTTTTTGTTGAAAATAAAATATAAAAATCAATTAATAATGACGTAATCTAGTTTCATTTAAATCTAAACTTTGGTTAATGAAAAGAATATATAACATAAAATTAGATAATATGGATGATGCATAGAAGAGTTTCATTTGGATCTAAACTTTATGGTGATAAATATAACAATGAAATATTTGTAATTTTTTTGGGTGATAATTTGATAGTTGGGAGGAGAGCAATTTGAGCTATAGACAGACGAGATGAAACACAAGGTCTGTAAATAAAAGTGTCATTGAACCAAACACAGCCACAATCACAAGGTTTAATTGGAAAAAAAAAAAAAATCCAAAAACCCAAAAACCAGCGCACGCAGCAAATGAGAGTTACCTAGGAAGCATAGAAGCTTGTTTTGCTTTTTCATCTGTAAGATAAACAGAAAAACAACCTAACTAGTTTAACTGCATATAAGCAAAAGCAAAAGCCAAAAAAAAGAAAAAGAAAAAAAAAGAAAAAGAAAAAATAATGTTATCATTTTATTTTAGAGAGAGCGAGAGCTTCAATTAATTGTAGGTAGAGAGTGAATGTGGGGTGACTGTCTTGTAGGCCCGCCTTTGTTGACCTCTCTCTCTCTTTCTCTCTCAAGTTTTATATAGTAGTTGTAGTGTACTTTTTAGCTGGTAATTTGCCTCTGTATGTCACCAAGCTCTAGTTAAAAAAAAAAAAAAAAAAAAAAAAAAAAAAAAAAACCAAAAAGAGTCACAGAAGAGAGAGAGAGAGAGAGAGAGAGCTTGAAAAGTAGTGATTTTTTGGGGGTGTGCATTTGGCATTTGTGCAAATTTGTGGAAGAGAAGAAATGGGTATTGCTTCTCAGGAAGTGATCAGGCAGTTGCAAGCACTAATAGATCAAGGTCTCTGCTTCACCCAACTTCCTGCTCTTACTTTCTCTTTTTTCATTTAAAGATCACTTTTTTTTTTTAATGCTATTTTTTTGCATTATTTTTTTTTTGAATAATGGCAGTTGAGGAGCCATTGAAGAAAACATATCAGGTTTGCCTTTCCCCTCTTCTCCTGTATTTTTTTTTTTTCTAAATTTTATATTTTTGTGTATTTTGTTTAGTAACTTTCTACTTGCAATTGAGCAAAAATGAAAGCTATATATATATATATATATATATATTGTGGTGAATTTTGTGAGCAATAGAGTTTGATCCTGAATTATCTTAATAGTTGGTTGGCTGATTGAATGGTTTGATCTGGCAACTGGGTCTTCTTGGTGCCTACCAGGTCTTTTTCGTGTGGGGAACTGAATGTGATGTGATTCAGAACAAGGGTCTAATATGAGTTAATTCCTGGCAACACAGTGTGATTTGAATTCACAAGCTGAAGTTCAATGCTTCTCTTTCTTCAGAGTCGTAACTACAATAAATTATTTGTGTGGAGTTAGATAAGATTCAATTGCCACACATTCCCATTTGACCAATTCAGTTCATCTTTTATGGGGGTGATCAAGGAGAATAAAACCTGGAGGAAATGTGTGACCATTCCCAGAATGTGATATGAACAAAGAGTACTTGACAAGGCATAAGGTCTGCTTTGCGGATTGTGTAAGACTGAATGGAAGTGGTTATACTATGCCCTTACCACAATACCTCAAAGATTTTGGCATGTGACCTGTTAACCAAGTGATTAGATCTGTGTGGATTGTCAGCTATGATGAGTGTCCACAGGATTTGGCATATTCTACAATACTTGGTCATCAAAAAAGTAGTTCCTGGAAATATTCCATGGGTTGTCATTTAATGTGGTGTTTGGCTGCCAATTTGGTAAATCTCATTCATTTTAAATTGTATTTCTCTAAAAAAGCGCAACTGGTCACAAGCTTTTCTTAATGGTGTCAAGAATTCTTGATTCTCGCATCCAATGTTGGGCAAGTTTGGAGGGTGAAGTTAGAAATGATTGCATGTTGCCTGCATCAAAGTATCTAGACTCCACCCACTGGACAAGGCCATTATATCTTCTCAATCGAGGGAAAACAAACGCTGTACTTTCCATTAGAATGATTGCTGAATTCTACTTGTTAGGCTTTTAAGTGTTGGTTAATTCCATTACAAAGTTTGTATACAAATATCTGGATGTATTTCATTTATTGTAAAAGTTAGTCCTAAGCTGCCTTGAAGATCTCAGGAGAATTGAAAACTGAGAATTTCACTCGAACATTAAAGCATAGCCCGTCACTTGCTTGAGGCTTCCTTGAGCGAGATTGCGTTGATCATAATTCTGTTTCTACTTTCATAAGGGCTTTCATGACCTGCTTGCACACCTATAAAAACCATGCCTTGCATGGGCTTCAATAGAGAAAAGTGCTGCTACAACCATAGAAACACAAAACCTTTGCCTTTTTCTTCCTTCAGCAAGACTGAAAAACCTTTATATTCTACACACTCATCTTGTGATCCCAAAAAAAGTGATTTAGAGGTTGTTTTGAAAATCCGAGAGCTTTTACAGTGAGTCACTCCATCAAATCTTTAAGGAGGTCCTTGGAGTTTCAAGGGTTCTGGTTCATGTAGATGAGGTTTGTTTGTGGAGGATTTTGACTTTGGAAGATTCTAGACATTCTATGGTTATTGTGGTAGGAAGGCAAACAAGTCGTTTCAGAGGTTGCAGCAGATTCTAGTGCAAAGGTTTTGTGAATAGACTATTTGTAACTGCTTTTTCTATTGTGAATTTTCTGCAGAATTGAATCCCTGGAGTGTTTTTTACATTGAAGATGTTCTTCACTGGTTTTCCACTTTGTTACCAAATATGTGTCCTTTTATTGCTTTTTTGTTTTCATGCTAACATGGTGTCCAGAATTCACCGAGCACCTAAATATTCCTCCTGGTATGTGTAGTCCCCCGGTCCCACACACAGTAGGTAATTACAGAGAGTAATTCCTTTAGGATTTGGCCCAAGATGCTGGCTAAGAATTTTGAACATAGGATCTCATGAGGCTTGGGAACCACTAGACCATCTCCTTTCATTATATTTATTGTGTTTAGATTTTGTACTTGATAACTATGGTTAACTTATCTATATGTGTGTATTAATTCACAATAAACTTGTCCAATCAATCACTAAATAACTTGTTAAATCCCCAATGTAAAATACATAACGGTCTACATCAGATTTTTCACTACTGAATATTTTGGAATAAATTATTGGCCAAAATGCAAAAACACACCCAAGGGTTTGGGTAAGTTGCAAAAACACCCCCCGGGGTTTCAATTTTTCTTTATAACTCCGAGGTTATCATATTCACCAAATTGACCTTTGGAACTAACTTTTGTTTGCTCTCATGGATGGAAATATCACATGACCACATTAAGAAGCCTCACCAAATGATTTGCAGCACTGATATATGATGCTCTAGTAATTTTTCCATAAGAGCTAATGAAAGCTAGTCCCAAGGGTCAATTCAGCAGATATGAAAACCCTAGGGAGTTATAAGGAAGAATTATACTCTTGGGGGATTTTTTTTTATAGACCCAAACCCTCGGGGGTATTTTTTTTGCATTTAGGCCTCCATTATTTATGGAGATTGTTTGTCTTTAAGGGTTGGTGGGGATGGAAGAAGTTTTCTTCATTTTGTTCCTTATCTTTTCATGCAGTTGTGAAAAATTTAGTGTAGTTTGTAGGTAAGAAATGCTTGCTTTGAGCCTCACTTCATGCTATGCTCCTAATCTAAATTAATTGATATTTGTGTTTATTGTATGGATGTAACAATTATCTCTTTATCTGCAGAATGTTCATCAAGGGTATCCAACTGAAACTCTAGCGCGTTTCCTAAAAGCAAGGGAGTGGAATGTTGCCAAAGCCCACAAAATGGTTAGATATTAGTCTTTGGTTGAAAACTTTTGCAAATCTTTACAATTATATTATTGAAACATTCAACTATGATTCTTGTTTTAATTGTTGACATACTTTATGCTTGTATGATGTCCAGTTGTTGGACAGTTTAAACTGGAGGGTACAGAGTGAGATTGACAACATCTTAGCAGTAAGTTTGTAATTTTTTCCTGCTTAAGGTGTCACATTTTCTTGAAGCTCGTAATTTATCCAAGGATGTTTAATTGCTGATTATTTTTCCAAATATAGTATATCAACTGATCATTTTCTTAAGATCTTTGATTAATTTGATCTATCAAGTTAGAGATCAGCTCATAGAATCCTTTCTGTTCTTTCTGTTTAAGGCAAGGTGGTACCCAATGTCATATTGTGTGATTGATAAAAAGTAAAAAATCTTTTGTGTGATGTAAAATGTATTAATCCCTTGTCTGCAATTTACCTTGTTTACCAATTTCTGGTAATTTTTGCTATTATTCGTAAACTAAATTTATCATTAACTTTTGTGGTTACCTAGTCTGAGTGCCTATATGACCAATATGGTTATTGAAGCTACCATGGGTGGGCCATCATAGTTCTAGAATTATAGAGGCCACATTTGGATGCTATATCCTTTAATCTATTGGCGTAGCAGTGGCTTCTTGATCTGGCCAATATATAGAAAACCACTATCTATAATTTCCCATGTTATGAATGAAAATCATGTTAGAGCAGCTGGACTGTCAAGTTGTTAGACTCCAAGCACTATTTTTTTTTTATAAGTAATGCAATTGTATTAAAAATCAAATATACTTTATGTTCACAATGATGAACACAAAGTGTCCAAAAAGTACAAAAGTCTCAAAAGGAAAATCTAAGAGAAACTTGAAACTCTAAATTAGAAGAACATTGTGTGAAACCCCAAATCTGGGACTAGTCAAAAAGAGTTTGAGCAAACAAAGTTTTCAATTGATCCAAATGGCTCTTCATATCTTCAAAAGTATGCCTATTCCGCTCTTTCCAAACAAGCCACATCAAACAAGCTGGCACCATGTTCCAAATATCTGAGTCTTGTTTGCCAAACCAATTTCTCGTAGCCCTAATGTTTCTTATCATTAGTTGAACATCAACTCTCTCTCTCTCTCTCACACACACACACACACGCACACACACCAAGAAATACATTAAACACAGCCCTTTTTTTTTTTTTTTTTTTTTTTTTCCTTTTTGGTAATACTGATAATGTTTGGTCAAAAATTGTGTTAGCTTTAGTGGTTTTGTTCAAAAAAAAAAAAAAAAAAACTATAAGCATAGTGTTGGCCATTGCCAATGAATTCTTTTGTTTCTCATGTGGATGCTGTTTCTTTATACAGAAACCCATAGTCCCTACTGAGCTGTACAGAGCAGTGCGTGATTCACAGCTCATAGGACTGTCAGGTTACTCAAAAGAGGTTCTCATTCTCAACCAAAAAATTATATTGTTTACAGCATTTACATTCTTTATTCTTTGGCTAGCATAGTGTTTATGTATTAAATACTGCAATATGTCGCTCCATGGGGATCACCTAATTCAAAGTAATGATTCTAATTGCATTACTCTCACGTGTTCTTGTCTTATTACTCTCCAGGGACTGCCTGTCTTTGCAATTGGTGTTGGGCTCAGCACGTTTGACAAAGCATCTGTAAGTATTATGATAAAATTCCTTATTTACGTTTCATTGGTACCAGTTCTAATATGAAACTACAATTTCTACTGCCTGGTCTTAATAATGTATATTCATTTATGTTCGTTTTTTATTTTACAGGTACACTACTATGTGCAGTCACACATTCAAATCAATGAATATCGGGACCGTGTAATTTTGGTGAGCATGAAAGTTTGGAATCTCTTAGAATTTTCTTCTGCTGTTGTTTTAGCCTCTATGCTCTTTTTTTTTTTGGATAAGTATTTTAGCCTCTATACTCTGTTATAGCATTTTGCAGTATAAAAATATTAAGACTCTGTTGATTCATACATAAACTGCATTTGTAGCCTTCTGCATCTAAAAAATATGGGCGGCCTATTACCACTTGTGTAAAAGTTTTGGACATGACTGGCCTAAAGCTTTCAGCACTGAGTCAGATTAAGGTAAAATAACTTGCCACTGTTGAAGTTTTATGTATTTTTTTCCCTGCTGACCCATTTAACTTTGTGAACAATCTTCTTATTACGCCCCTAAATTATGATATATATATATATATATATTTGTTTTATTTAGATACTTATAATGTTTTTCTATTAGTATCAAAAACAAAAATAGTTACTGCATTAATCCTGTACTTGGATGGGAAGGATTTGTAACCAAGCCATACGCATTATTAATCTACTTTGAATTTTTGACCTACATTCAATGATTTTTGGACATTCTCAAGATACATTAATCAGAATACACAAGAAGGAAATTAAACACACATGGAATTTATGAGTGGAAAGTATGATTGTTGAACTCTAAGACAAGCAACACATGATTAGCACTCCATAATAAGTTTGTGTGTAACATCAAATGGGGAAAAAAATAATTCAAAGGATGATGTGGCTACTCAAAGAACACATCATTTATTGGTAAGGGAAAATCTTATGTATAATTCCTTAAATACTGTACTTTAGGTTCCCAATTAAATTCAAACACATGGCAGCATTGATCAAGGCAACATGAAATTGCTTTTTTTCTCAAGGACAATTAAATTTGATGCTGCGATGTGTTTAAATTTTATTGAGAACCTAAGGTACAACACCTAAAGAATTCTTTTTTATTTTTATTTTGATAAGTAACACCTATAGAATTCTACCTAAGTTTTGCACTATTCGTAATATGAATGTATGTTCTGATACTCATATGTACCTTCAAAAAGCTCAGCATTAAGCAAATGGTTTTTGGCTTTGGGCATACTGAAACAACAAATTTTAAGTAACTAACTATCCCTAAGAGAAGAACTCCATATATATTGTCTGAAGCCTGGGAATCTGAATTTAACTTATATTGGATGACACATATTGCAAGGGATACATAACAGTCAAGAACCACTGCACTTTTTCTGTTGAGCTTTGTAGTCTATAAACTTTTAAAGCCATGTAACATTTACTTGGTCTTGTGTTTTCTGCTAGTGCAGTTAATGACAATTATATCAACTATTGATGACTTGAACTACCCAGAGAAGACAAATACATATTACATTGTAAATGTTCCGTATATATTTTCAGCATGTTGGAAGGTAAGCCTCAATGTTGTTGATCGATACAATTTAATATTCTAGTTTGCTATAAACCAGTGTTTCCCCTTGATGCATTGGTTCAATTTGAGTGCTTGTTTATATATTAAGCTCATTTAGGAGTAAATGCCTTCCATTTTCTTCTTCATCTTCTTTTCCCTGGACAAACCTTTTTGGTATGGCAACAATGTAACTTTAACTATAAGCAGGTTGTCAAGCCACTTTTGCAAGAAAGGACAAAGAAAAAAGTTCAGGTGTTGCCAGGTTGTGGACGAGATGAGCTCTTGAAGGTCTGCCCCCATTATCCAAAATCTTTTGTAAACTTGACTTAGATATCATTTGGACGCTTATTTTTAGCTTCTTTCACCACTGACTGTAATTGTCAGTGTTCCTCTGTCTTTAATACAATTAGTTGCTAACCCATGTGATACACAAGAAAGTTGATAAAAAAGAAAATTTATAAAATGATAATTATTTAAATATATTAATGAATTAAAAGTCAAATGACAGAATCTTAAGAAAAGATGCAATCTAATTGAATTAGAATTTCTTTAGCAAAGGCCAAATGTAATTTAATCAGAATGTTTAGTGTTAGGTTGCTTTTTATTCTACTAAAACACTGAATTTTATTTCTTTAAACTCACATATTAAAAAAATCAATTGAAAAAAAATATATTATAATGATGATGTGAAAAAACGTAGATTCCAAAACTTACGTGACAACATAACAAAGAGTCAACCAAAAAATCTAGCCAACTCCAAAAAATTTGCAAGTAAGGCATGGTTGTTATATATAGAATATACAGATATGGATTTCATGGTCATGGTGTCCCAGAGATCATTATTTGAATACTCTTATAATAACTAGTAGTTTTGACCCAGTATCTCTGCTGATGTTAGCAAAGCTTTGTTCAGATATTGGATAGCTTGCATAATCAATGTTTAAGTAGCATTATCGTTTTAGGCCATGGGATGGGGTGGAATATTCTCCTATTCATGGATGCTGGAGTTTCAGACTTTTGCTCTGTTTCAGTCAATAATCAAGCCTCCTGTATTCCTCTTCTGATGTCAAGTACTTGTTGAAAGACGTGTTAAAATACTGGCTACGGATAAAGGATGCAATGGCAAAAGTTCTATGTTTCCTTACCACTAGAACTCAAGTGAATACTGAATATGCAGAATAACTGTTGAATGGGTCTGCTGTTCTCTTGTTTCAGATGACTAATCTTGTTGGTTTTTGCGTTTGATGTAGATAATGGATTATGCTTCTCTCCCACATTTCTGTAGAAGAGAAGGCTCTGGATCATCTCGGCATTCAGAGAATGGATATGAAAATTGCTATTCCTTGGACCATCACTTCCATCAACAGCTCTACATTTACATCAAGCAGCAAGCTTCAAAACGTGAACCTGTTGCGCCCATAAAACTTGGTTCCTTTCACGTGGATCTGCCTGAACCTGTCGCAGAAGGAACGGAGATTGCTAAAACCATAGAATCTGAGTTACACAAGTTTGGGAACGGGAATGGGATATCTGGCTCGCTAAATGGGCTCAAGATTAACAATGATTGAAATTATGTAACTCAATTTCTTTCATCATTCACGTTTTTGGAGCTGTGGAAGAAGGCATATGGTCTTCCTGATCCACCGTTCTAGTTATACCATATAAATGTAATAATAGTGGCTTATGTTATCCCAAAATGAATTCCAATGGGCAAATCCATATGGTGTATGTGACTTGACAAATTGGCTGGATAATCAGTTTATAAGATACCCTCAGCCTGACAATTCTCTAGAGAATTGCATTTGTAGTTTGCACAGATTTTAGTCTAATATTACTAGGACAGAAGAATCTGTTTCAGAAATTAGCAGTTTGTAGCTTTGACTGTTAACTATTGGTTTGATTTACTTCATTGTTTTGGCTGCTGGCTAATAATTAATTGTTTGAAAATTCGTTTTTTATATTTAAAAAGTCAAGTTTTTGTTGAAAGCAATTTCTTTTACCAATGCAAATGACCATGGAGTGCTCTGCGTTGATCGGTTCTGAGAATGGGAGATTATCAAATAGTTCGGCCCCTACTGGCCCCTTGTCCGGTCTGGTGCCATTCTGTCCTCTGGATTACTGAATGCTTTCAACACCCATGGGTCCATAAACGGCCATTGAAGAACATATCTCAAAATGTGAAATATGTGTAAACTATACAGGTCTCTTTTTCCCTGTTATATTCATCTCTTCGGTTCTGTATTGACAAACCTGATGATCCATTAGGGAACACCTACATAATTTGTTAAACATTTAGCTACTGCTACTGAGAATCCAAGAAATTACTATGAAGGATTTTTGGCTACACAATGTCAGGGTTCAATATTTTTTTCCCTGTTTTTGAATCTCTCAAATTTGCACAATTTTTTTTGAGGAAGGCGCTTAACTAACATGGTTGCCTCATCTGGGAAATGAGGAGCTCCAGTAATTCAAGTTTATCTTCAAATGCAAAAGTGCCATTGAAATTGAGCAAACGTGATCTTGCAAAGCACATATTTTCTCTTGGTTCATCCCGATCTCTCTAGCAGGTGCTGCTTTTACAATCCTAAAGCAGTAGGGGGGTTGACCCTGACAGCCTCCCTGAATCCTCTTTAAAAGAAGAAGAAGCTTCAGAACTCCCAATTTTTTCTTGTTGTCGCCACCTCCGTAGTTCACCCTCGACCATTGTTTTTGCTGACTCTGCCATCTCTGCTTTTGTCAGAGCTATCTTGGTTGCAGTCTTCAATTCATCAATTTCTTTCAAATTGGCCTCAAACTTTCTATCTGCTTCATTTTTACTTGCATTGATTGCTTCTAACTGAGCCATGGCAGCTAGCTCTTGCTTTTCAGCCAAATTTATTGACTCCTGGGCTTTCCTACTCAAGGAGTCAAACCGCTTCAATGACAACTTGATCGTGGGAGCAGAATCTGAGTTCAAAGAGTGAAGAGAATTCTTTTTCTCAGATAAAATTCTCATCTCATCAAGGGCTCTCTTTTCAGCTGCCTTCGCTTCCTCAGCCTCTCTCAAGGCAAGTTCTAGTATTTTCTCTGCTTCCTCTGATGCAATTGTGGCGGCTTCAGCTTCTTGCCTCAGCTCATTAGCATTTCTCTTCATCTCTTCTGCTTCCCGTTCAGCATTTTCAGCTTCTGATAATAGCTGCTGGAGTTTCAGTTCTGCCACTGCCTTGCTATTCTGTACTTCAGTATTCAGTTTAGCAGCTAAGGATTCTTCTGCCACTTCCTTCTCCTTCAATTCAGCCTGCTCTTTCTTCACATCCTCCAGTTCCAGCCGAAGGGAACTCACTGATTTTCGAAGAGAGCTTTCTTCTTCAGCAAGTTTCTGCAGTGTCTTTGTGGATTCGTTGAGCTCTGAGGTTACTACTCTCACACTATCCATTTCAGAAGCATGTGCCTTCTTCATCTCCTCTTGCAGGACTTCAATCTCTGCACTTGTTTCTGCAAACTTAGCCTCTAAATTTCTATCTGATTCGGGATTAACCTCTTTTTTCAAGGACAACACTTTTTTCTCTACTTCTCTCTTTGCAGATTTGAATGATTCTATGCAGGCATCCTTTTCTGCCACAATCTTTGAGTGTTCTTGTTGGGCTTGTGGGGTGGCATGCTTTAGATGTTGAATTGATGATTGCATTGCTGCAATTTCCTTTGAAAGCTCACTAGCCTTTTTTGTGTTAATGTTTACAGAACGCTTAGCTTCTGCTCCTTGTTGGAATGCAGCCAATTTTGCTTCCAAGGCAGCATCAAAATCCTGCCGAATTTTGTTGAGCTCTTGCTTTGCAGAATCAAGTTCAGTAACAATGGTTGTGTACTCCTTTCTTGCATAATCCAGTTCTTGTTTCCAAGCTTCACGTCCAATGGCATTTCTTGATTTTTCCACTTGAAGGTTCTTGGGTTTATTCTTCACAGCTTCTGCAGCTCCAATTGCTGATTGCTTGGACTCATTTACAGATTTGAGCTTGGTGGTCAAATCTTGCACTGTTCTCTTAGCCTTTTCAAGCTCTGTAAGTGCCCGAGTTTTTGTACATTGTGTCTTCACCAGATGTTGCTTAATCTCGTTTAGTTCATTCTGGGCCAATAGAAGTTGTGTCTCCTTGTCCAGTACATTCTGGCAAATAAGGAAGAAAAAGGTCACATCTTTATGACATTAGGCTAAGAAGATGCTACATAAAAGAGAGATCATCATATCTTATGTTCACCGTCATTGTCACTCAAACATTGCAACTTTATAGTTTAGATTAAAGGTTATTTGGGTTTTCATTAAGACATTTTCCAGAAATCATTGGTGGCTATTGCACAATCTTTGCATCACAGGCAATGGACCCTAGCCTCTAATTCACTAATAATAACAAATACTCCTGGTGTTCAGTCTCTAACAATGTGGCTTGGCAATGGAATAATCATATGTACCTCTGAAGAAGGTTTTGACTTCCTGACAGCAGATTTGTCCCTAGAGACAGCTACTTCACCAAATAGACTAACAGCAGCTTTGACAGATTGGAAAGGTGCCCTGGTGTCGATCTCTCCCACCTCTGTCCTCGAGGAATCTAGAGGAACCTTTTGGCGATCTTTCATGCGGATATTGACCATCTCTTCCTTTGGAACTTAGCTGCAAAATCATTGAAATTAACATCATGCAGAATTGAGACATATATAATAGCAGCAGAAAAGTCAATTACTTTTGAGTTTTCAAGTCCAATATTATAATTTGATTAAGAATTTTTATCCAAATTATGAAGATAATTATATTGAAACCTCCTGGCACCCTAGGAGTTCTTGGAAAGGATCATAATTATAAAATTTCCACTTTATTTTTGAAGTCATTTTGAACATATAAAACTAAAAATTTGTAAATGATTGAGAATGTTTATATAGAATTCAAGACTAAGATCAGAGACAATTGGACAATTCCACAAAAGAACAAATACACGTCTTCAATAGAGTCGAATAATTCAAACTACATATCAAAAAAATGGAAAAATGAAACTGTCAAATGCCTTATGATATCCCCGGGCATAAGTTGGTGTAGCACAAATTCTTCCTTCAATTACCAAAGACAGAGAGAAACATATACAATCTATCAGAGAATGCAATATCATTATCACATGCCTATTTCTACAGCCAAAACACAAATTGATATTATTGGTTGAATTTGGCTAGAATAATAAGATTGTAGCATGTATCATCTAATTTTGCGAAACATAAAGTGCAACAATAACAATAATCAAACTAAGGAAGAACAACATGGTTAATATTACAAACAAAAAAGGCATTCAAAAAATTGAAAACTTTGAATACATGAACATTATTAGATATGAACTGAAAATTGCGAAAGCCTTACATGAATTGAAATTGCATAATCATTAGAAGAAGACCACGCACTCAAAAAGACTTTGAAATAAATTGCCAAGCCTGAGATTGAATTTATGAGATATGCAATTTTTATTTTTTATTTAATAAAGATATATACAAATTTTGATGGACCTTAAAAGAACAAAAATGATAATACAGGCTGGATGGTATTTGAAAACAAGAACATCCCAAGATTAAGGTTATAGTTTTTATTAGTTAAAACTTAGAAGCCTTTTTTACCTAGTACAATTAATTGTCCTGATATAGCGGGGAGGACAGATAGCTTTGAGGTGGATTTTTACGGTACATTCCAACCGTTTTCTTGTTTTGAAAAGACAAGATTGCCCTCAACTATAAGAGTTTGCGTCAAACAAATGTGATAACTCTTGGCCACTTGGGGGCTTTGAGAAGGGCATATGTGGGAAAGGCCAAGAAGGTATGTTGGGCAATTTAAAATATTTTCAGACAACTACCGTGCACACTCTTGACATGATGATCTTTCTATAAATATAAGTACTTATAAGATAGGGGTACAAGGATCGGGGTTTAAATCTCCTCGTGGAAGTTTCACACGCATACAAATGAAGATGCTTGCTTTTTGTTAAGATGACCAAAAACCATTTTGATGTGCCATAGCTAAGAGTTCTGTAAGTTAACTGGTACAAAATAATAATTACATATATAATGACATTTTCTGGTGTTTCCAATGGGAAAGTCCATGGTTCAAATCCCCTCATAAGCAAAACTAAAAATTTTGCTTGAGGACACTTTCGTCTTTACTTTAATGTGACAGGGTAATATTTTAGAATTCACAGGAATGTTAAAAGATTTCCATGTTTGGTTGCAAATCATACCAGAGAATCAGATGCTAGGGTATCTGGATTCTCCATCAACCCCTTTTTGTAGGAATGTGAATTCCTTTAGAGAATCCACAATAGTGAATGCAAAATCTTGTATAATAGAAAAAACCACCACTTTTACACATTTTGCCTTAAAAATGCTCCACATCAGTGCTTCTAAAAGTGTACAAAGATGTGTATATTTATACACTTACTACAGTATTCGTGTATATTTACACGGTTACTGTAGCTCGTCCATTTATTGTTTTATTAATTTTTCTCTCTCATCTCTGGTTGGTCTCCGTTTTTCTCACTTTTTCTCTCTCTTGTCTCTGCTTCTTTTTTCCTTCTCTCTTTCACTCCTCATTCACTCTCTACTTCAACCACTCATCTGGAAGCTCTTCTTTCTTCAAGCATTTTTTCGACATTGTTTTTTTTTTTTTTCTACATCTGTAAGCTTTCAACCATCTAGTAAATGGAGAAGTCGACGTCCTCTTCGTCAGCGTCGACTTCGCAGGCGTCGGCTACACATGGCGTCCTCTCCGATCAACCTTCACAATCGCAGTAGAGGAATGGGTCTGATTAACCTTCACTCTAATTAACCTTGGGTTTCGGCTCTGATCAACCATGAGAATGAGAAACAAAAAAAGCACAAAGCAAGTAAACAAATCTGGGCTTCGGCTTGATGGTGGCTGGGTGATGATGACGGTGGTTGGGTTTGAGAGAGAGAGAGAGAGAGAGAGAGAGAGAGAGAGAGAGAGGTCATGAGTGAGAAAATAATAAAAAATATAAAAGAATGAATATTTTATTGAATAAATGTATAGAATAGATAAACTGATGTAGGTGTTTTGTAAAAATGAATGTGTAAAATAGAAAAAGTAGGTTTTAGATATGCAAAATGGAAAAAATTTTGCATCCACTGATGTGGATGCTCTTAAAACAGGTAGATAGCCCTATTCCCAAACTTAAAAGAATTGAAATTGTATTTTTTTATAAATTGACAATTTTAACTATTTTTTCTTATCATTCAAGTAAATGAGATAAAACGCATGCAAAACAACTCGTCAATATCTCTTCTTTTGTCTTTATCTCTTTTTGCTAAAACAACATAAATAGGATATATAACTCTATTGATATATTTATTAAAAAATTTTTATTCAGGTTTCACGTGTGGAAAAAAAAAAAAAAGTTTGAAGGGGACCCTTCATTGTTTCTAGGTAGTCACTTTTAGTGTTGTTGTGTGAGTTGCTCAATAAATTATTAATGGATCTATTTTCATGAAAATTTGTCAATGTATTTATTCGTATCTCAAATCTTGGTTTTATCTAGTTGCTAGAAATATAAATTTGGATTGGTGGCTTCATTTGCTTGTTTGTTTGTTTTTGTTTTTGTATTTTTTTTTGTTTTTGTTTTTTTGATTAATGGCTTTGTTTGGCTGAACTTTAAAAGTTTCGAATTTTTTTGAGTTTTCTTAAATTTCAAGTTTTTATTTCTTGAGCATGATTGCAGTGATGACTCGACCACCACTAAATCGTAAAAAGAAAATTTTAGTTGTGTTGCTTCATCAATTAGATTTACTCCACCAAATATGAATGATGTTAGTGTATATGTGTGCAATAGAGATTCTTTCTAGGAACAGAAGAGTTAGAAGAATTGGAGATTAATACTCAATCTTTCTAGCAAAAGTGTTTTATGAGAGATGAGTAAAACTAACACCATATGAAGATTAATACTCAATCTTTCTTTCAAACTTTTAATTTTATTATTATTTTTAATTTTTAATTATTTATTTATTTTTGCAATTAAGTTTTGAACATTATGACTTTTAATTAGAAGTCATTCTTTCTTGCGAGATTATGTAAATCTCAATTAGAATTTGTCATGGAAAATTGAGAATTTTAACACTTTTATTTTATACTTATGATATGAATGAAAATCACACATTTGTATAATATAAAAAACTCATCATTTTCTTAAGTGAAAGTGACCTCATTCAAAATTTTGGTCCCACACCCTTGAATTCGTCATCCCCCACTATCGAATATCCAAAAAAAGGAGTTTTTTTTTTTTTTTTTTTTTTTTTTTTTTGAGGGGAAAAAAGAAGAAGAAGAAGGTTAAATTAGCTAATAGGTAATTTAGGCTCATTAAAATATGTTGCATTAAATTTGCTAGGTGGTAGTTAAATTTTCCAATTGTTGCAATAATTGGTCAGGTTTGGCATGAAAGAGAGATTGAAATATTTTGTGGTAACAAACTAGAATCTTGAGATTGCAATATTGTATTAATTTTTTTTATCTATACTATTTATAAGAGGATTTCCTTCTTTGAATTGAACTTTTATGTGATTCAAAAATATCCTTGAATCTTAGCTTTAATAGGAAAAAAACTTAAAAATAACTCGGTAAAAATATATCTCAAACTTTACTTAAAATACCTACAAAATAGGAAACTCTCCTATTACTCCATATCTTCAAAACAAACTTATCTAATTTTTTTTTTTTAAAAAAGAGAAATTACGACACTAGACCAAAAAAAAAAAAAAAAACCTCATCGCATGTGCAAAGCGCATGTGATGAGGCTAGCATATCATTAAGTCAATCGAATGGTTACATTCTTAAAAGAGGTTGCATTTATAGCTCAACCCTTCTCATGTATGGGTTGGATTAAAAAGATTAGGTGACAGCTTGGATAAAAATTGAATATTACTGGGCCAATATAGGCTTGAAATTATTTTTAAAAAAGTATAGGCTTGCGATTTCTTAACAAGTTATGTTGGTATAGTAGGTGAATAAGTTAAACTGGATAATTATAAACTGATTGGGCCAATACTCAATTGATTTTTTATTTCCAAATATATACCTTTTTTTTTTTTTTTTTTGTTGTGTTTGTATGTCAAATTAAATAATCAATGAAACTATATTTCTATTTTTTTCCATTAATCTTACAGTTTGACGAAAAATTATTGAACACTTCGAGAGTACTATAAATGCATATTCCCTCATTTCACATAAATTGTGAGTTTTACTATAAATTTAATTAATGGGACCCACAGTTATGTGAGAGAGGAGAATATACATTTATGGTATTCCGAGAGTACATTGCCCCAGTTTGAGATATGTTTAACCAGTAACTAATTTGTGTGATGCATGAGAATGTATTTCGAAACAATACAGTGTCAAATTAGTTGGAGTATAATATATATTCATATGAATCACATGTATTTAAAATTATATTCACATATAAATTTATAAATCTATCATATTTTTTTATATCAAAATGTCGGCTTTTAACATGCTATCTATTAGAATAGTAGGAAAAAAAAAAAAAAAAACCCTATATATAACTATATCAACCATGCATTTCAACACCAACGGAATTTGAACGACAAAAACACCAAATTAATACAAATAATTATTGATTATAAACTAATACAATAATCAAATTAAGAGTTAAAGAAAAGAATAAACACACTTTTTTTTTTGAGAAGAATAAACACACTAATTGGCATAAGTCAAGTATGGAAATTAATACAAAAAAGCTTTTGAAAAATCTAGAGATGAGAAGAAAGAGTTGCTACAAATACCCAAAATATAATATATATATATATATATATATATTATAAAAAGTTGGATTCAAAAACTGGTGGATGTATGTTGTGATGACACATATTCCTTTTCAAAACATACTACAATGACACATGATAACTTTTTATATTTAATTGGTATAACATGGACAATGTATTAAAATAATTATTTGTATATGTAAGGGTGTCAATGTTCGACCCAACCTGCAAATATGACACAAACCTGACACAGGTTTTTGCAGGTTAAGGTTGGGCTTTAGCGGATTTGGGTTATAAATGGGTCAACCCAAAGCGACAAGTTAAGAAACGTGTTATAAGCGGGTTGACCTGTATAACCTGCAATAGACATGTTTGATACGTCAACTTATCTGTGCCAACCCGAAATGACCTATTTAACACAATCCGTTTAATTAGTATAACAAATAAATATTCATTTTATTTTAGATTTGTCAAATACCTTTTATAACCAACCTATATTTTAAATTTAAAAAGAAAAGTGAGTAATTACAAAAACTTACAAGGGATATAATTGGAAATTGAACCTTTACAAACCTTGAGAATATTAAATTTTTGTTGAACTATGTTATTTGGGTTGAAGTGTATACACTTCTTTTGGGTGTAAAGAACTTATTTCTAGATAAATATTATATTTTTGTTGAACTATGTTATTTTGAATGTGGGTTGAAGACTTGAAGTGTATGCACTACTTTTGGGGTGTAAAAAAATATATTTCTAGATGGATGTTATATTTAATATTATACAAGTTGAAATGAGTTGTGTTATATTTGTGTCAACCCAACACGACCCGTTTATTAAGCGTGTCAAGTGAGTTGGGTCAGGTCAATTTGCCTTATTAACAAGTCGGGTTAGGGTTAAAGGATCATGATATGATTATTAAATGGGTTAGGTTCGGGTTGAGCCATTTAGTCGAATGCCCCTATCTCAACATGACATGAACCCAACATGCTAACTTGAATTGACACCCCTAGATTACATGTCAATGAAAAATTATTAGGTATTCTCGGAGTACCTTAAATGCGTACTACCCTCTTTTACATAAATGATAGATCCCACCATTTATTTAATTAGTGGGATCCACCATTCATGTGAAAGGAGAGAGTACATATTTATGGTATTTCGAGAGTACACGGTAATTTTTCCATGTCAATATGTCTGACATGTGTCAATAATAAATATAAATTAAAAAGAAATGCCCTTAAATGTTCACTATTAATCTGACCAATATTGCCTTAAATGTTCACAAAAATATGCCCTTAAAGGTAAACTATTAATTTCACCAGTATTTCCTTAAAAAATCAGTTACATGAACCTCTGTTAGGTACGGTTTCTTAGATGAGAAAGGTTGAGCTATCACCTAATTTTTTTCCTTAAATTAATTTTCTACTATATAAACATTTAATTTCATGCCCATAGTTAAAAAAAAAATTCACAATTAAAAAAGAAATTATTAAAGTTTTTTTTTTTTGAGGAAAAAGAAATTATTAAAGTTGGTAAGCACATTTGTCATGTTTAAAACATTGAATATGTTAATATATTACTATATATGTACAATTTCAAAGCACTCGCATTATAATTATTTCCTATTTATATGATAATGAAAATTCCATTAAATTAGTTTGGTGTCATAATTATGATAAAATTTTAGCAATCAATTAATTTCCTCTCATTTAAACCAATTAATTTCTTTTAATTTTCTATTTTTTATCTAGAAAATTTAGTGTAGAATTTTATTCATTTATTCATCCGAAATTTTAAATTTTATCAAAAAAAATTTGTGGGTTTGGTTTCAACTCTCTTATTCTTATACCTTTTTGAATTCCAATTTTTTTGAATTAAATTTTTTTTATTGTCTAATTAATGATAATTTGGGAACTTTAGAAGTTTTGTAGTCATTCTTAAACTGATATTTAGATACATGGATATGCATTTTCATTTCTAGATTTGCCTAATGATTTATAAAAAGCATAAAAATAGTCTTCTCTCAAACTATATATCACAAGTCTTCCAATGAGCAATTATTCAGGTACACCATGAAATGCACTTTTCTCTCTCTCTCTCTCTCTCTCTCTCTCTCTCTGTTGGAAAAAAACATGTTTGTATCGCATACAAAATATACGCAGCAGAAAATTAATGGATTTACTTCATTCACAACTGATAACATGTACTATGTAAGTTTCAGAATTTAGAAAGCGTACATTGATGCGGTGAAATTCAAAATAAAAGATTAGAAGTACTTAGGGACACTTTTAATCTTCACTCCAATTTCACTTAATGCCCAAGAAGTGTGGTCCCTCAATCAATTTCCAAGGAGAGAATAAGAGTGTGTCCAACACACATATACAAACCATTTCATTCCTTATATGATCTTAATGAAAATCTTTTTGAAAAACTTTTAAAACACTGTATGCTTCTCTCTTTATATATAACCGATGATCTAATTGAGCTAGCCTTTTGGGCTATTCCAATTGGGCTCTAGTATGTGGCTTGGAGTGGGACCAAAAAGGAACAAATAAGACTCTAGCTTCAATGGGCCTTGGGCTTTTCTGTGAACTCTTGACAAGTTTAAAGTTACCATTAATTATATTCAATACCACTATATGTATATAATTGCACTCTAGGTCTTATTAATAAATTATATCCTAAGACTTTATTATATATGCAACCCATTCATTAAAATATTCGTAGTAATACAAAGTCATGAATGTTAACTGTCACTTTGAAGATTACTACATCTTAATTCTTGAGTACTCGATTTAATCCTTTATGTTATCCATCATGTATTTATAAAATCCAATTCCATAAATAAAAACTTTAGTAACACCTTACTAAATTGGTTGGACCCAACACTCTGAATAACCAAACCCATTAAACTTATCTCTTAAGGGAATATTTTATATTTTCGTTAAGAGATTATGAATTCCATCTTGAGAATATATGTTCCAGCAACACTAAATGCAGTTGCCTAGCATACTGAGGTTTTAATCGTGACTTTTAGATCTCACTCATGATATATCAAAGCATCCTACACCTCATGATTAGGTCCATTATTTTCTCAGGATTTAGAATTCATGTAAATAGAAGTCGTGAGATTTATTTTTCATTTGACAGTCGTTAGGAGAATAATAAATCTCACAGCGGTCTAGTTCAATATGTCTTAACTCTTAAAACATATCAACTAGAAGTCTCCGCTTCTATGATCAAGATAGATTATTTTAGTTGATATGTTATAGTCTTCATTGATGAAATGCCTAATTTCATTACCGACTACGAATTAAAATTCTGAGTTTACAAAGAACTTGTAGTTTATATCTTCTGTGACTTTTCACATAAATCGCATACTATGCATCTCATAGACTAAGATAATGTTCCATTAGTTCATTTATAGATAGTCTCATATAATTAAACAATTTAATTATTTATGACATGCGAATAAATTGAATTTTAGGGCATAAACCCCAACAATCTCTCTCTCCTTACTAGATATATAGCTATCATTTGCAACACTATAAATTTATATTGAATTATATGCCAAATGAATAAGTAGTTTTTGTGGTACTGATGATAGTAAGAATGTTTTTAAATGCATTTTGGAAACATTACATAATTTGCATAAGGTTTTTTTTTTTTTTTTGAGTAAACAATAATACTTATTAGAACACACACAAAAATAATAATAGTGTTTTAAGCAAGATTTGTAATACATTACATAACCAGAGTACAACTACAAAAAGACCTAACATTTGTAGTTGTCGACTGGAGTTATAAACAGCGGACACTAGACATACACAACCAATTTGGGATAAACATCTCTATTTTTTTTTTTTGAGTAAACAGTAATACTTATTGGAACACACATGAAAATAATAATAGTATTTTAAACCGGGTTTATAATACAGTACATAACTAGAGTACAACTATAAAAGGGCCTAACATTTGTAGTTGTAGACTGGAGTTATAAACAGCGGACACTAGACACACACAACCAATGTGGCATAAACATTCCTTTTTGTTTTTTAATAAAAAGTAATATTTATTAGAACACACACGAAAATAATAATAGTGTTTTAAACCTGATTTATAATATATTATATAACCAAAATACAACTACAAAAGGGTCTAACATTTGTAGTTGTAGATTGGGGTTATGAATAGCGGGCACTAGACACATACAGTCAATGTGAGATAAACATCTCTGTTTTTTTTTTTTGAGTAAACAGTAATACTTTATTAGAACACCCACGAAAATAATAATAGTGTTTTAAATTAGATGAGAATGATAAAATTGTGTTTATCCTATCTACTCAATAAAATATTAATAGTAATTTTGTTACACGTGTACAATCTATTTGATAAAATTGATAAACAAATTTTTTATTTATTTTAAAAATTCTATTATATGGTGTGTTTTCAAGAGGTAGAAATTAAGATGCGAAGGGTAGGGTTGGTGATGATAGAATAAATACGGAAATACGACATCAAATTAATTAGCAATTCAAGTTACAGTTAGAAGGAAAGAAAACAATCATTTTAGTCAATTGACATAAATTAAGATGTGTGTCAGTGTGTATAATTGTTTGGAACGAAGAAATATCAATGTATATATCTTTTAGAATATAATTTTGTAGCAGTTAATTTACTTGATTCATTTAAGTTTTTAACATCCGTTTAGTTGCTAAACTATAAATTGTTAGACTTTTCAGGAACTCAAAAGTCGAAAAGGTTTTGCATGTGTAAGTATGGAAATTATAATTGAAAATTCTTCAAAATTAGTGAAATTGAACTAAATGTGTTTGGTAGACTTTGTTGGGACATTTGGGTCAACAAGAAAGTGTCAGTGTCATATTTTGATCGAGTTTTTAATACTTAAGATATGATGGATTTTCAATAACGGTTGAGATTTGAAAATGTTTTTTTTTTTCAATTTAAAATAACTTTATATTCTAAGGTAGGCTATTTGTTAACTTTAAATCTTTTCTTATATAAATATATATTTATATATTTGGTATGGTTGGCTTTATAGGCTTCTTTTTTTACTCGGTTCTTTTCTAAGTCAAATTTTTTGCCTAAGAAATCCATATCTAGTTTAAAGTCTTTTCATAAAACCTTAAGATCAAAATCTTGATATGAGTCCTCCATATCTGTTCCTGAGGGAGATTTTACCTTTTGATTGTTGTCGTCATCTTGATGAACAATTGAGTCTTGCTTGACTGTGTAGCAAGGTGTACTAACTTGGGATCTGGTTTTTATCCCTTGGAAATCTGCACTTAAATCTCGTCTAAATCTTGGGTATGGTGCAAGGGGTCTATATATATATATATATATATATATATATAGAAAAGAGATTAAATTCTATAAGGATATAAAGATGTGTTGTAAAACTTAAGTTTTACATATTCCAATCCTAACGTCCTACATCATCATATCACATATGAAAGAATAGGTACAATTACACACAATCAATTTTAATACTTATCTAAAAATCCAACCCAATTGAGAATTTATTAAAATGTTATTAGATATACATAGTATGATGTATTAAATTTTAAGTAAAAAAACTGATGTAACAATTGTTTATTGAATGATGTAAAACATGGATTTTACACACCACATTCTTACCAAGTTCGAACTCATAGAGAAAAACCTCTAAATGTTGGAAAAACTAAATGGTTAGGAAGAAAAAGAAAATCGATTGAACGGTAAAGGAGTAACCAACTTTACAAAGTCTCAACCTAATGAAAGCCCACTACTAAACATATATATTAAAAAATATTAGGAAGAAAAAAATAATCGATTGAATGGTAAAGAAGTAAGCAACTTTACAAAGTCTCAATCTAATGAAAGCCCACTACTACACTTATATATTAGAAAAAAAAAAAATTCACAATTAAAAAAGAAATTATTAAAGTTGGTAAGCACATTTGTCATGTTTAAAACATTGAATATGTTAATATATTACTATATATGTACAATTTCAAAGCACTCGCATTATAATTATTTCCTATTTATATGATAATGAAAATTCCATTAAATTAATTTGGTGTCATAATTATGATAAAATTTTAGCAATCAATTAATTTCCTCTCATTTAAACCAATTAATTTCTTTTAATTTTCTATTTTTTATCTAGAAAATTTAGTGTAGAATTTTATTCGTTTATTCATCCGAAATTTTAAATTTTATCAAAAAAAATTTGTGGGTTTGGTTTCAACTCTCTTATTCTTATACCTTTTTGAATTCCAATTTTTTTGAATTAAATTTTTTTATTGTCTAATTAATGATAATTTGGGAACTTTAGAAGTTTTGTAGTCATTCTTAAACTGATATTTAGATACATGGATATGCATTTTCATATCTAGATTTGCCTAATGATTTATAAAAAGCATAAAAATAGTCTTCTCTCTAACTATATATCACAAGTCTTCCAATGAGCAATTATTCAGGTACACCATGAAATGCACTTTTCTCTCTCTCTCTCTCTCTCTCTCTCTCTCTCTGTTGGAAAAAAATATGTTTGTATCGCATACAAAATATACGCAGCAGAAAATTAATGGATTTACTTCATTCACAATTGATAACATGTACTATGTAAGTTTTAGAATTTAGAAAGTGTACATTGATGCGGTGAAATTCAAAATAAAAGATTAGAAGTACTTAGGGACACTTTTAATCTTCACTCCAATTCCACTTAATGCCCAAGAAGTGTGGTCCCTCAATCAATCTCCAAGGAGAGAATAAGAGTGTGTCCAACACACATATACAAACTATTTCATTCCATATATGATCTTATTGAAAATCTTTTTGAAAAACTTCTAAAATACTGTATGTTTCTCTCTTTATATATAACCGATGATCTAATTGAACTAGCTTTTTGGGCTATTCCAATTGGGCTCTAGTATGTGGCTTGGAGTGGGACCAAAAGGGAATAAATAAGACTCTAGCGTCAATGGGCCTTGGGCTTTTCTGTCAACTCTTGACAAGTTTAAATTTACTATTAATTATATTCAATACCACTATATGTATATAATTGCACTCTAGGTCTTATTAATAAATTATATCTCAAGACTTTATTATACATGCAACCCATTCATTAAAATATTCGTAGTAATACAAAGTCATGAATGTTAACTGCCACTTTGAAAATTTCTACATCTTAATTCTTGAGTACTTTATGTTATCCATCATATATTTATGAAATCCAATTCCATAAATATATACTTTAGTAAACACCTTACTAAATTGGTTGGACCCAACACTCTGAATAACCAAACCCATTAAACTTATCTCTTAAGGGAATATTTTATATTTTCGTTAAGAGATTATGAATTCCATCTTGAGAATATATGTTCCAGCAACACTAAATGCAGTTGCCTAGCATACTTAAGTTTTAATCGTGACTATTAGATCTCACTCATGATATATCAAAGCATCCTACACCTCATGATCAGGTCCATTATTTTCTCAGGATTTAGAGTTCATGTAAATAGAAGTCGTGAGATTTATTTTTCATTTGACAGTCGTTAGGAGAATAATAAATCTCACAGCGGTCTAGTTCAATATGTCTTAACTCTTAAAACATATCAACTAGAAGTCTCCGCTTCTATGATCAAGATAGATCATCTTAGTTGATATGTTATAGTCTTCACTGATGAAATGCCTAATTTCATTACTGACTACGAATTAAAATTCTGAGTTTACAAAGAACTTGTAATTTATATCTTCTATGACTTTTCACATAAATCGCATACTATGCATCTCATAGACTAAGATAATGTTCTACTAGTTCATTTATAGATAGTCTCATATAATTAAACAATTTAATTATTTATGACATGTCAATAAATTGAATTTTAGGGCATAAACCTCGACAATCTCTCTCTCCTTACTAGATATATAGCTATCATTTGCAACACTATAAATTTATATTGAATTATATGCCAAATGAATAAGTAATTTTTGTGGTACGGATGATAGCAAAAATGTTTTTAAATGCATTTTGGAAACATTCCATAATTTGTATAAGGTTTTTTTTTTTTTTTTTTTTTTTGAGTAACAATAATACTTATTAGAACACACACAAAAATAATAATAGTGGTTTAAGCCGGATTTGTAATACATTACATAACCATAGTACAACTACAAAAAGACCTAACATTTGTAGTTGTAAACTGGAGTTATAAATAGCAGACACTAGACATATACAACCAATGTGGGATAAACATCCCTATTTTTTTTTGAGTAAACAGTAATACTTATTGAAACACACATGAAAATAATAATAGTGTTTTAAACCGGGTTTATAATACATTACATAACCAGAGTACAACTATAAAAGGGTCTAACATTTGTAGTTGTAGACTGGAGTTATAAACAGCGAACACTAGACACACACAACCAATGTGGCATAAACATTCCTTTTTTTTTTTTAATAAATAGTAATACTTATTAGAACACACACGAAAATAATAATAGTGTTTTAAACCAGATTTATAATATATTATATAATCAAAGTACAACTACAAAAGGGTCTAACATTTGTAGTTGTAGATTGGGGTTATAAACAGCGGGCACTAGACACACACAGCTAATGTGGGATAAACATCTCTATTTTTTTTGAGTAAACAGTAATACTTTATTAGAACACACAAAAAAAAAAATAATAGTGTTTTAAATTAGATGAGAATGATAAAATTGTGTTTATCCTATCTACTCAATAAAATATTAATAGTAATTTTGTTACACGTGTACAATCTATTTGATAAAATTGATAAACAAAATTTTTATTTATTTTAAAAATTCTATTATATGGTGTGTTTTCAAGAGGTAGAAATTAAGATGCGAAGGGTAGGGTTGGTGATGATAGAATAAACACGGAAATACGACATCAAATTAATTAGCAATTCAGGTTACAGTTAGAAGGAAAGAAAACAATCATTTTAGTCATATGACATAAATTAAGATGTGTGTCAGTGTGTATAATTGTTTGTAACGAAGAAATATCAATGTATATATCTTTTAGAAAATAATTTTGTAGCAGTTAATCGACTTGATTCATTTAAGTTTTTAACATCCGTTTAGTTGCTAAACTATAAATTGTTAGACTTTTCAGGAACTCAAAAGTCGAAAAGGTTTTGCATGTGTAAGTATGGAAATTATAATTGAAAATTCTTCAAAATTAGTGAAATTGAACTAAATGTGTTTGGTAGACTTTGTTGGGACATTTGGGTCAACAAGAAAGTGTCAGTGTCATATTTTGATCTAGTTTTTAATACTTAAGATATGATGGATTTTCAATAACGGGAGAGATTTGAAAATGTTTTTTTTTTTTTTCAATTTAAAATAACTTTATATTCTAAGGTAGGCTATTTGTTAACTTTAAATCTTTTCTTATATAAATATTTATTTATATATTTGGTATGGTTGACTTTATAGGCTTCTTTTTTGACTCGGTTCTTTTCTAAGTCAAATTTTTTGCCTAAGAAATCCATATTTGGTTTAAAGTCTTTTCTTAAAACCTTAAGATCAAAATCTTGATATGGGTCCTCCATATCTGTTCCTGAGGGGGATTTTACCTTTTGATTGTTGTCGTCATCTTGATGAACAATTGAGTCTTGCTTGGCTGTGTAGCAAGGTGTACTAACTTGGGATCTGGTTTTTATCCTTTGGAAATCTGCACTTAAATCTCGTCTAAATCTTGGGTATGGTGCAAGGGGTCTATATATAAATCTAAATATATATATATATATATAAAAGAAAAGAGATTAAATTCTATAAGGATATAAGGATGTGTTGTAAAACTTAAGTTTTACATATTCCAATCCTAACATCCTACATCATCATATCACATATGAAAGAATATGTATAATTACACACAATCAATTTTAATACTTATATGAAAATCCAACCCAATTGAGAATTTATTAAAATGTTATTAGATATACGTAGTATGATGTATTAAATTTTAAGTAAAAAACTGATGTAACAATTTTTTATTGAATGGTATAAACCATGGATTTTACACACCACATTCTTACCAAGTTCGAACTCATAGAGAAAAACCTCTAAATGTTGGAAAAACTAAATGGTTAGGAAGAAAAAGAAAATCGATTGAACGGTAAAGGAGTAACCAACTTTACAAAGTCTCAACCAAATGAAAGCCCACTACTAAACATATATATTAAAAAATATTAGGAAGAAAAAAATAATCGATTGAATGGTAAAGAAGTAAGCAACTTTACAAAGTCTCAATCTAATGAAAGCCCACTACTACACTTATATATTAGAAAAAAAAAAAAAAAAAACCCGAAGGTCAGTTAACACAACAGTTTCAAATTTTGACGTGAGAATGACTAGAGCACAACTACAATAATAAAAAGAAAAAAAAAAAAAAGAAAAAAAAAAGAAAGAAAGAAGAAGAAGCAAAATATGCTAATTAGTAGGGTTAATTTTTTGTGCAACAGGGCTTTCCTTTATGGAAGAAGTATCGCCACTAGGGGTATTAACAGGGAGGAGAAGAAGGAAAACAAGAATCCTTTTTACATTTTCCTAACAATGGGGATATTGAAGCTATTCCTCATCTGTGTTTGTTTCAATTTCTACGAGTAATTCCACCTTTATATCGAGCATGGTACCTAATTAGATTAAAATATTCTAGACCATGGACATGTAAGGAGGCTATCGAGATTTTGGTAAGGCACAGTATATACTCATTTTCTACAATAATGTTAACAACAAACATATCACACTAAATCACTATCTTTAAGACAATATTTGCTCACACTAAAAAGATATCCTGAATTATTTCTAACAAATTATTTCTAAGCGAATTCCAGAATTTCCTTAGTATATATGTATATTACACAGAAAAAAACTGAAAAAAATTATATAAAGTCAATGAAATGACACCAATGAAGAGATACAATTGGAGAATTACAACTTTCAAAATATTGTTAAAATTGTTATAAGAAGTTAAAATAGTCATTACTTGCTTAATTAAAGCACATTTATTTTGTGTAATTTTATAAAATTTTGAAACCTTAAAATGTTTCTCTCCACTCTTCACTCGAGCGAAATTAATTGAGAGTGAATTGATTTTCACTTCAGCGGAATGGCTTTTGAAAGTTTCATTTTTGTGTTAAGTACAATTCAAACACAAGTTTCTTATTCCGCGATAACCCGCACAAACTCAAATTTATTTCAACGTTATTGGCTTGTAGCCTTGTACCAATAGCCTCATATTTGTTTGCAATATCATTGGCACCATCATTTTCCTGCCATGTGGTTCTGTCTCTCTCTTTCTTGTTTTAAAAGTTTATCAAAATTGATAGTATTCAACTTTGACTTCAACTAGCGCTAGCTATCTCACAAAAGTTTGTACTTGCTCAAGCTAACCTGGTCTCTTCGTCAATCAAACCTACTCTTCTGCTCGGCTCCTATTATACTTTTCTCAGCCTTTTCTTTTTAACTCTTTTTCGTAGTACTATATATATACATGCAGTGTAACTCATTGAAAGCACCATAGGAGCTAGAAAGAGAGAGAGATGGCAAAAGATAATAATCTTCCTCTTTTTGAAACAAAGTCAGCAAAGGGACGAATCCTTTTCCAAATCTATTCACTTTTAATTTTTGTGGGAACATGCTTCATCTTCGCATATAGACTGAGCCACATACCAGCAAAAGGAGAACCAGGAAGATGGGCATGGATGGGATTGTTTTTCTCAGAGCTTTGGTTTTGTTTTTATTAGTTTGTCACTACGGTTGTCCGATGGAACCCCATCTATCGTAGCACTTTCAAAGATCGCCTCTCTCACAGGTATATCTCTCTGTTTCACATGCCTAGCAAGCTTATATATATCGCATGCAAACTTGATTTTCTATGTATGCGTTTGTCTATTACGTGCTTTTCTTGCTGAGTGTGATTGTGTATATATATAATAAACAGATACGAAAAAGCTTTGCCTGGCATAGACATATTCGTGTGCACCGCAGACCCTGTGATAGAACCACCAGTTATGGTGATAAACACAATCCTATCAGTCATGGCTTATGACTATCCACCTAAGAAGCTAAACGTTTATCTATCAGATGATGGTGGTTCAGATTTGACGTTTTATGCTATGCTAGAGGCCTCTCGTTTCTCAAAGATTTGGCTGCCGTTTTGCAAGAAGTTCAAAGTAGAACCAAGATCGCCGGAGGCTTATTTCCGCACAGCTGTTGAGCCACTTGGGGAGCCTGTCATGGCCAAGGAGTGGTCAACTGTTAAGGTACATCTCTTGCTATCATGCTCTCCTCATCATCTGCAAAACACCATTCATTGTTGGATGGAATAAGACGATCCTCATCATTTCAATTGAAAAAAAAAAAAAAAAAAAAAAAACTCCACTTTAAGGTTATTAACATTTTACTATTTCTTAGATCATATATATATATATATATTTATTTATTTATTTATGAGAAATCCTTCTTTACATGACAAAATACCATCTAAATTTATATTGAAAAAAAAAATAGTAAATATTGTACATATTTGTAAAAAATGAACAATATTTATTATTTTTTGTAAATATGTTTAGTATTTATCACTCTTCATATGTTAACAATATAAACATATAAAATATTTATATACCTTGATAGTTGTGAAGAGCTTTATAACCTAACTGACAGTCATCTCATGTTTTCAACCGACCATCATGATTTAAATTCATCCAACCTCAACCTCAACTGAAAAAAAAAAAAAAAAAAAAAAAAAAAAAAAAAAAAAAAAAAAAAAAAAAAAAAACTGTAGTTACTAGTAGACTGGGTAAAATACCGTGCGTAGAAGCAAGGATGCAGCTTGAGCAATAAGTTGCAATTACAAGTCAAGAGTTTTGTTGCTGTGGTCTCCCGGGTGTATGTCCCCTTTTTTTTTTTTTTTTTTACCCAATTTTAATTATATCAGTATTGTGCTCTCTCCATCTATTGGGAAAAGTATCATTGTAGGGTACAGATACAAAAATTGTCTTAGGGTTCAAAAATCTGATAATTTTCATTTCATTTTCTTTCTGTATGTTCTTGGTCCATTTTGGAAAAAAGTTACAAAAACAGTGTCACAACTCACAAGCTGGTGGGTAAGAAAGAAAAGAGAGCATACGATATCATTCAATGAGACCCACCAAAATTTAATGGGACATCATTCAGGTCAGTTGTCACTGTGCATTAACTTTTAGGTGTTGGCCTCTGTTGCTCTGTACAGAAACAAACAAAAATAAAAATACCATAGTGCCAGGATGCTTTGTCCAGAGAAAATATGGTACATTGGTACCTACCCCCAAACATTAGCGTGGAAAACTGAGATATGGTGTTGATTGGTTTGTGTTTTTAAATAATAATTTTTAGTTTTTAAATAGTACTTTATGTATTTAGACACATTTTTTTATCTACTTATATTTTAGAAAACAAAAAATAATAATTTTTAAACTATTTCATCAAATACCTCCTAAGGGTGGTTTGGTTTGTGTTTTCAAATAATAATTTTTAATTTTTAAATAGTATTTTATGTATTTTTATATACTTTTTTATTTATATGTATTTCAAAAAATTACAAACTACAATTTTTATACCACTTTACCAAACACCTCCTAATGAATGCTTACCTTTTAAGTGGGGCCGGGTTAGATGATGAGATTTTCGCCTTGTATGATTTTATCTTATCTTGTCTTTGTCTCGTGCTGGGGTAAATTGCCTTGCACTTCCTCATCTACAAATTTTACATTGTGTTAATATGTCACACCACTTCTGCACACTTATGATAATTTTTTTTTATATAAAACTTGTTTCATTAATATAAACATACTTAAAATTAAAATTATTAATTTAATTAAACTAATTCTTAGTATGAATTGAATAATATTATCCAAAGTGTTTAACAAGATAATATCAAAATAAACAAAAAAAAAAACCTTAATATTCATGCATTTAAATACTTAATAATAAAAATTAAGTTTTTAACACTCATAGAGTGAGCCGGAATGGGGATGGGGTGGGGCTAAAAAGCCTAAACCCATCCCCCACCCACCACCTTAATTTTGGGGTGAGAAAAACTCTCGCGGGGTGGAGTGAAATGGAGTAAGTCATGGCGAGACGGGAAAAATTGTCATCTCAGACTCTCAGTAGCTTCTTGATGATTGATTACTTGTTATTATTTTCTACTATATATTGGTACGTTTAGATACCGCTTATTTTGCTGAAAACTGAAAACATTAAAAAAATATTTTCCAGATTACTGTTCACTCCCCCAAACACTGTTTAATTGCCTACTTGCACTGTTTATGTCCCATGAACAGTAAAATAGGCACTGGTTAAAAAAAAAAAAAAAAAAAACACGCAGACGCAAGGAGAATAAGTTCTATCCAAACGCATATTAAGTCATGGTTTGGAAATTATGGCAGGTCAAATTATTAATATAGGAACTTTGGAAGTGCAGGCTGAGGCAACTCAAAGTTACCATAAACACAAACAAGGGGTAGGAATTATGATTTTATTTTTGGAAGAAATGGGTATCATGACCATGTGCCTATCTCTTTCAACGATGGGTATTTATTAATGTAATACATTACCTTTTTCATGAAATCAGTAAAAGTAATACTTTGGCATGAAAAAGAAGAAGTAAAACTAATACTTTCACCATTCTAAAATGGATGCCTCTTGAAATATGTGAGTACATTGCAAGTTCATATAAAATATAATTTATGTATAATACTTATTCATTATATTATATTTGATAATTATATCACGTCATTAAAAAGAGGAAACATGAATTATTGTGCTTAATATAATTCATTTATATATGAACATGTTTTTGAATGAATTCACAAATATTTAATTACTTTGATTAAATTAATTACACAACATTTTATTTATTTTGTTTTTGTATTTTGTTAGTTTTTGTTTCAATTGTTGCTAAAACAACTAAATTTGAACATGAGTGTTATATACCAAATAAATTGTTTTTTGATATAAATCTTAAATAATAATCACATATTTTTTCAGTCCACACCTTTGTTTACACACACACACATATATACACTGCTAAATAGTTGTAAGAGATTTTTTTATAATTAAAAATATAAAAAATAATTAAATAAAGATTGATACACGAAACTAATCAAAAAATGAGGTGGAATGTCAAATGAGAGAATTATCAAAAAATACGTCATATAATGGAACCTTATGTTTTCATTCATGAGATTTTTACTTTTATATATATAAATACAATGTTTTGATTGTAAATCCAGCTCAAAACATATGAAAGCAACCAAAAATAAAATCATTTATCTACTTAACTTAATTTCCATATCATCCTTCAATTACAACCCGCCATTATAAATCCATCAAAAGGCTTCTAGGAAGATTGTTATATTTATTTTGTATCTTTTTGATACCTCTCATTTGCAAAGTCATCTATTTATTTTGTACCTATTTTGGGATTAGGTTGAAAATCAATAGACAAACATCTTGTAAATTTTCTTCTTTACTTTATTTTTGTATTCATGTAAGTGTGCTAAAAACTAAAATCGTATTTCTTGTTGTATGTCGATGTTATATGAAGACATGAAGAAACGGATTGAAAACATCACAAAACTAGGTCGAATATCTGAAGAGATAAGCAAAGAACACAAGGGATTCAATGAGTGGATATTGGTTGCAAGCCGACGTGACCATCAAACAATTCTTCAAGTACATATATTCTCTTTGTCTCATGAATTGAATATACTTTAGTATTTAAATTTTATTCGATTCCATGGCTTAGTTAATTAATTAATAATAAATAATTTGTAGATACTTATTGATGGGAGAGACTCCGAGGCTGTCGACATTCAAGGACAACCTTTACCCACCTTGGTATACTTGGCACGTGAAAAGAGACCCCAATACCATCACCATTTTAAGGCAGGAGCCATGAATGCAATGGTAAACCATACATCATATCTGCATGCAAAATGCTTCACCAAGCTAATTTTTAGTTTGTTAGTATGCTATACTCATAATCATCTTTCCTAATAAAAAAAATTAGATAAGGGTGTCATCGGGGATAAGCAATAGTCCAATAATTCTTAACGTGGATTGCGATATGTACTCAAACAATTCAAAGTCAGTTAGAGAAGCTTTATGCTTTTTTATGGATGAAGAAAAGGGAAATGAAGTTGGCTTTGTACAATTTCCACAAGCATTCGACAACCTAACAAAAAATGATGTTTACAGTAGTTCCTTGAATGTAATAATGGAGGTAAGCATCAAAAAATAACTTTTAGTGATTTCAAAATGTTGAATTGCAAAAGGCATACCCTTGACTAGAGAAAATTTTAACCAAATTTCTATTGTGCTACACATTGAAACAAAGATGGAGATGCCAGGATATGATGGGAATGGAGGATCTTGCTATATTGGTACTGGGTGCTTCCACAGAAGAGAGACTCTTTCTGGGCAAAAGTATAGCAAGAATTTTAAGGCAAATTGGAAGAGATTGAGCAGTAGAAGTGTAAAGGAGAGTACAAGTGTACTAGAAGAGAAATGCAAAGTCCTTGCAAGTTCTAGCTATGAAGAGAACTCTCAGTGGGGGAAAGAGGTGTGTGTGTGTGTGTGCGTATGTGTGTGTGTGTGTTCAATCATTTGAACCACCTATATGCTTATTTGTGATGTGTGTGTATGTGTACAATTCATTTGAACCTCCTATACACTTATTTGCAGATGGGTTTGAAGTATGACTGTGCAGTGGAAGATTTATTAACGGGATTAGCCTTGCAATGTCGAGGTTGGAGATCCATATATTTCAATCCAGAAAGGAAGGGCTTTCTAGGAGTTGCTCCCACAACACTATTACAGTCACTTGTACAACACAAAAGATGGTCTGAAGGTGATTTTCATATATTTGCCTCCAAGAATTGTCCTTTAGTGCTTGGATATAAAAAGATTCCCCTAAGACTTCAACTTTCATACTGTATCTACTTGCTATGGGCTCCAAACTGCTTGACTACGTTGTACTATGTTATTGTGCCATCTCTATGCTTGCTTAGAGGCGTATCCTTGTTTCCACATGTAAGAGACTTTTATTTCTTGAATTGAAGTCGTGTATAATTGTTGCTAAATTATCTTCTAAGAATATATTGCTCTTACACTAGCAGATTTCAAGCTCATGGGTCCTAGCATTTGTATTTGTCATCTTTCTCCACCGTAGTTACAGCCTTGGAGAATTTATTCGGTTTGGGGGCACGTTCAAGGGTTGGTGGAATGATCAAAGGATGTGGCTATATAAAAGAACAACTTCCTACTTCTTTGGCTTGTTGGACTATATCCTAAAACGACTGGGGTTTTCAAAGTCGGCATTTGTCATTACAACAAAGGTGGTTGATCATGATGTGTCACAGAGATATGAGCAAGAGGTCATGGAGTTTGGTACTTCTTCTCCAATGTTTACCATTTTAGCAACACTTGCATTGCTAAACGCCTTTTGTTTCCTCGGTGCATTGAAGAGGGTGATTGCAGATGTGGAAATTTTGTTTTGGGAACGATTTGCATTGCAGATTCTTCTATGTAGTTTGCTAGTTCTCATCAACCTTCCAGTTTACCAAGGTCTTTTCTTCAGGAAAGACGTTACTAGCCTGCCCACCTCAGTAACATTCAAATCAACTATGTTCGCTTTATTGGCTTGTGCAATAACCCTATATTAATTTCTATGTTTGTGTCTCGCAAAACTTCTGTTGGTTAAGATATAATTAATTTGATGGAACCATATATTGTCAAAATAATTATTGGAATTGATTAGAATTTGATTTACGTACTTTTCTTTTTGCTTTATTATTCAAATCTATTTATTAGTATCTAGAAACTGAAACCTAGTATTTATTGTTATTACGCTCATGTTGAGTTATATCAACATAGCATTTCAATCCATTCAAAGTATTTTGGTTCATTTCAGTCCATTTTAGTCCACTTCAGTCCATTTACTTAAGAATGGTAAGTAAGAAAAAGGTTTAAGTTGAGAATACTTAATCTAAATCCAAATTTATTAAAAACATATATATTGTTAAGGATACAGCTATAGTTGTCAACGATAATAGCTAATTCATATGCAACTAGAGTTACTGATGTTAGTTACTGATGTATCACAGCTGTAGTATTCAAAATACAAATTTAGGATTGTGATGAGATAGGATTACAATAAGATAGAATCGTATTTTGTATTTGTATCTAAGTGATAAGATAGAATTATATCTGAATTTGTATATATGTGTGTTGCTGTGCTTTGGGCCGGTTTCGTATTGGGCTGGATTATTCCATCCTGCCGTACTAAGCCCAAGTGTATGTTCTGGATTGGAGAGTCGGGACCGGCCCAGTTGTACTTCACCCTAGTCCGGCTTGTGCGCAAGCTACGCCTTAGTCCAGTACGATCACGTCTTGGAATTGTGGCAGGCTAATCTCTTATAAACAACTGCCGCAGACAAGTATGCTACCAATACATATAAAACTAGTTTGCTGAGTTTCGAATAAGCGAATACTTGAATAAAACATAAAAAATGATAAAGATGGACTTAAAGATGATAGTCACAAGAAAGAAAGAGATAAATCACTTCGGCCAGTCAGCCAGGCTTTCGGCTTGCGGTAATATGCTGAAGGAAAATAAATCAAAAAGGAGACGACATTCCCTCAATGCGACTAACTTCTTCGAGGAGAAATTAGTGACCTTGAAGGAATGGTCCTAGATGACCTTTGTTCCGAGTATGAATCCATAGAGAATGTAGTTTCTCGAGAGGGAGAGAGGGGTCTACGATCCACCTTGGTGCATGCCCATTTTCCCTTTTTCACTCTGTTTTTCTTTCTTTCTTACTCTGTTTTTTTTCTGTTCTTTCCCCCTAGTTCCGTTGTTTCTTTTCTGTGCACCAGGAGCACCTTATATAGTATTTTGTGATGCGTTATATTTACTTTTTTACCTCTGTAACCGCCTTTGTCTGATGTGTGTACCACCCGACCATTACTGGTCAGTCAAGCACCCGGCCAGCGCCACGTTCCTGCGTTGGCCGTGGCGCACTACATCTCTAGACAAATACCAGGGTGCTTTGTTTGTTAGCCTGCTGTGGCACTCTCTCTTACCACGGCAGAGCACTCTTTCTCTCTCATGACATGCACCAGGAGGCTCCAACTCAGTTTTGCCATTTTCGGGTGCTATGTCATCCCAGCAGGACACTCCCCCGAAAGTGGTCTGAGTGGAAGCCCCGAAATGGACCGTCCCCTCTCCCCTCCGCTAGACCACACCCTCCTTACCTCTGACCCGTGACCCACCTTCGCCTGTATTGGCTGGGTACAGGCTGGTGAACCTGGGTCTCGCGCGTGCCTATGTCCGTCCAAAATCCCTTCGTCGGCTAGTCGCTCGCCGTGACCTGGGTGTTTACTTTTCCCGCCTCTGTGTGTATCATCAATTCTTTATCTGTGGTTTGGGCTTACCCTGGCTATGGGCCTTCCGTTTGCTTCCTACTGTATTGAAATGGTTATACCCTTTGGGCTCACCGATTCCTTTTTCAATGGTTCAGTTAGCCCACTGGGCTTTTATTGTCTCTTAAGTCTGCGGGCTCCTGTGGCCCATTCATCCTTCTTTGGGGCATCCTCGGCCCCTTACAATTTCACATTTTCCATGGGCCTTTATTACCTTGTTGGGCTTCCGTGGCGCAACCATTCTTTATTTGCTCTAGAGCCCATAAACTATGGCTCCGTATTCTTGCTTTACTTTGGGCTTGCCACAATGGGCAAGGCCCATACTTACTTTCCTACATCCACGGCCCATGGTTCTTATCTTTCCGGGCCTTTTCAGGCCCGCTTACCTCTTCAAGACCCATTTGCTTGCTTTACGGACCTATTCCTGCCGCTCAGATTTAATTGGGCTTATTCCTTGATTATGGGCTCTCTCTTGTTTCTGGGTTTTATAAAAAATGAGCCTCAACAATGTGATAAGTCAGAATTGTATTTGAATTTGTATATGTAACAAACTCTTTTATAAATGAAATGCCTTGAACCGTGAAAGGTAAGGCTTGAAAACAAATTCAATTATCTTGTTTTTACATGGTGTCAGAGCAATTGTGACATATGTCTTTTTTTTCAATGGCTTCCTCATCTTCATCAACTTCTGTTGTCAACACTGCTACTTCTCCTTCTCCCACTTCACTTATTACTATTCACCATCTCATCACCATCGAACTTACCCGTGACAACTACCTATTGTGGAAAGCTCAGATTGTTCCTTACCTTAAATGGCAACATCACTATGGCTATCTTGACAGAACCACACTTGTTCCACCTCGGATTATCACCATTGCAGTTGATGATGCCACTCAAGCTATCCAAAATCCAAAGTTTCAACACTGGCATTTGCAAGATCAAATGATACTCAGTGCCATTATTTCTTCTTTTTCAGTAAATTTTTGGCTCATGTGGTTAAATTCACCACCTTTTGAAATGTCTGGCAAGCATTAGAACGCACGTTCACCTACCAATTTAGGGCTAGGACAATGCAAATCCACTATCAGCTCACCACATTGAAGAAAGGCAAATCATCTATTACTGATTATTTTCACCAGTTTACTACACTGGTTGACACCCTTTCTGCCATTGACCAACCCTTGAGTGATTTTGAAATCGTTTCTTTTCTTCTTGCTGGTCTTGGATCAAACTATGATTCATTCGTCACCTTAGTGACTACAAGAGTTGATCCTCTTTCAATTGAAGACTTGTATGGGCATCTATTAGCTCATGAACTCTGACTTAAGCATCAACAACCAACCGTGGACCTCTCACTTGCAGGGGCAAATTTTGCGGGGCGAGGACCTTCACGTGGTGGTCGTGGAGGTGGCTCTTCCCCTTCAACAGGCCGTAACTCTTCATCCAAAAATCAACAGAATTTTCAAGGATGGGGGCGTGGTCATTCTTCCTCTTCTTCCCCAAATCATTCCATCTGCGAGGTTTCCACAAACAGGACATACGGCCTTGAAGTGCTATCACAAGTTTGATAATTCCTTCTCCACTAACACTACCAACAACATGCATGCTCTACTCACCATTCCATAGGCTTCACCCGATCTCAATTAGTACCCCAATTCTAGTGCAACTCATCATCTCACTTCTGATTTTGCAAATTTGAATGTGAAGGCAGAGGAGTATCATGATCCTGATTAGATTCACATTGGTAATGGTATTGGTTTGAACGTTAAACACATTGGCTCTACTAAATTATCCACTCCTTCCTCTTCTTTTCTTTTACATGATGTGCTCCATGTGCCTCATATTACCAAAAATTTGATTTCTGGTCACAAATTCGCATCTGATACTAATACCTGTATTGAATTTCACCCCTCTTATTTCTTTGTGAAGGATCGAACAACAGGGAGAGTCCTGTTGCGCGGGCTGAGTAGAAATGGATTGTACCTTCTTCCTTCTACTTCCAATAAATTGCCTTTGTTGTCATTTGTCTTTGTTGGTAAACGTACTTCTCCAGCACAATGGCACTCACGCTTAGGACATCCTGCTTTTTGTATTGTTAATCAAGTTCTTTCAAAATTTAGTTTGCCTGTTATTTCCAACAAAATTGTTCACCCTTGTTCTGCTTGTTTCAGTTCTAAGAGTAACCAACTTTCTTTTTCATTATCTTGTACTCAAATAAAATTTCATTTGGATTTAAATCACACCAATGTATGGGGTCCATCTCCTAGTTGCTCAAAATCTGGCTTCAAATATTATGTCTCTTTTGTTGATGCGTACAGTCGCTATATTTGGCTTTATCCCATGACAAATAAAAGTGATGTGCTACCTATTTTTATTAAATGGCAAAAATATGTTGAGCGTTATTTTAATTGCAAATTAAAAGTTGTTCAATCTGATTGGGGTGGTGAATATCGCTCACTTAACAAATTTTTCCAAAACTGTGGCATTACTCATCATGTGTCTTGTCCTCACACACCCCAACAAAATGGTGTTGTTAAGCGCAAACACCATCATCTTGTGGAAACTGGTTTCGCTTTATTAAATCATGCTCACATTCCTCTTAAATATTGGGAAGATGCATTTCAAATAGCTTGTTATCTGATAAATAGACTCCCCACTTCCACAATACAAAATCTATCTCCTTATGAAAAATTGTTTGCTTAAGCACCTGATTATAATTTCTTGCATGTTTTTGGTTGTGCATGTTGGCCTAATTTATGTCCTTATAATTCTCACAAACTTCAACCATGCTCAACTCAGTGTGTCTTCCTTGGTTACAGTTTACTTCATTAGGGATATAAATGTTTGCATCTTCCTTCAGGTCATGTCTATTTTTCCAGAGATGTGCTCTTCAATGAAGATGTCTTTCCCTTTGCTAGGCCTTGTTCCAAAAATTTCCAATCACCGTTTACTTCAAATTTAAATTCTTTTCAGTTACAGTCATCTATTGGGCTTCACGTAGCATCCCCTCTCTCTGTTGGACCGTCTCCTTTCACTTTTGCCACACTCACTTCTTTGGCCCATAATGAATCTCCACAGGCCTATTCTGAAACACTTGCTAGCTAGGTTGGCCCATCCCTCATCTCCTTTACCCCATTGTGAATTCCTTCCCTCACATATCTCTTTGCCTCCCTTAACTCTCCCAAATAATACCCTTGCCGACAGCACTGTTTCTTCCACATCCACCGACCCTCAACCCACCCATCCCATTATCACTCGCTCCAAAAACTTAATCACCAAACCCAAAACCTTCACCGAGGGTACCGTGCGATATCCTGTTTCGAGTGCACTCCTTGCTAATGGTAATGCCTCCATTGTTGAACCCATTTGTTTCACCACTGCTGTGAAAGACTCAAATTGGCATGCATCCATGAGTCTTGAGTTTGATGACATGCTTAAAAATCAGACATGGCATCTTGTTCCTCCTCACATTGCTCGCAATGTCATTGGATGCAAATGGGTACTTCGGGTTAAGCGTAATGCTGATGGTTCCGTTGAACACTACAAAGCTAGTTTGTGGCTAAAGGATTTCATCAATTGCTTGGAGTTGACTTCGGAGAAACCTTTACTCTTGTAATCAAACCCACTACTATCAGGATAGTCCTCTCTATTGTTGTTTCAAGAGGCTGGGTCCTTTGCCAATTCGATGTTCAAAAGGCCTTCTTACATGGCCAATTATTTGAAGATGTTTATGTCTCAGCCTCCTGGGTTTGCTCACCCCCAATTTCCTAATCATGTTTGCAAGTTGAAGAAAGCTCTTATGGGTTGAAGCAGTCCCTCGAGCTTGGTTCTCACAGCTCCCTTCTCAATTATTTGCTTTGGGCTTCAAAGGATCGAGGTCTAATCCTTATTTGTTTATTTATCATAGTGCCAACATTACAATATATTTTCTCATTTATGTGGATGATCTTATTGTTACCGCCTGTAAACCATTTTCAATTGATGATCTTCTTTGTCATCTAAAGATTGATTTTGCTATCAAGGATTAGGGCAATCTCAATTTTTTCCTTAGCATTGAGGTTCTGCCCAACTCCTCGGGTCTTGTTTGTCTCAGAAACGTTACATTATTGATCTTTTAAGGAAGACAAATATGCTTGAGGCAAATCCCATCAACTCTCCCATGGCTTAATTAACAAGTTTATCTACTTTTGAGGGGGATCCACTTTTTGATGTCACTATGTATAAAAGTACCATTGGGGCTTTGCAATATCTCTCCCTCACCCGTCCTAATATTTCTTTCACAGTCAACAAACTCTCCTAGTTTATGCATCTCCCTACTAACATCCATTGATAGTCTGTCAAACGTCTCCTGTGTTATCTTTAGCAAACTATTCATTTTGGTTTGCAACTGAACTGCTCTAAGTTCAATTCTTTTTAGGCCCTCTCTAATGCAGATTGGGCTAGATGTCGTGATAATCGGCAATCTACTGGAGGTTTCTATGTCTTTCTGGGCAACAATCTTATTTCCTGGGGTTGTAAAAAGCAACAGACAGTGGCTCGATCCAGTACAGAGGCTGAATACAAGGCCCTTGCCAATGCTTCAGCAGAGGTTAAATGGTTGCGTACCCTTTTGTTTGAAGTCTGAATTCCTATCTCTAGTTCTTCTATTCAGTGGTGTGACAACATTGGTGCGATCTATTTATCCTCAAATCCTATTTTCCATGCTCGCACTAAGCATGTTGAGATTGATTTTTTGTTCGGGATATGGTTACTGATGGTTCTTTTCTCATTCGTTTCCTGTCTACCTGAGATTAGCTTGCTGACATTTTTACGAAGCCTTTCTTTTCCTCTAGATTTGCTCTTCTTCGGACCAAGCTCAATGTATCTCCAATACCATTGAGCTTGCGGGGGCGTGTTAAGGATACAACTGTAGTTGTCAAGGATAATAGCTAATTCATGTGCAGCTAGAGTTACTGATGTTAGTTACTGATGTATCACAGCTATAGTATTTAAAATACAAATTTAGGATTATGATGAGATAGGATTATGATAAGATAGTGTTAAGTTATAAGACTTTAGGAATTAATCTATTAGAACTTCAATTTGTAATGTGTTGGCAAACCATGATCAAAACATAGAGTCTAGGTTTACGCTTGCTCAAAGTGTGTTACTTGTAAAATTGGAATTGAGTGATTGCAAAAATTATTGGACTAAATCTGCAAGGATCGATTGATCGAAAATTAGGCTCGAACGATTGAACCACGTGCAGATTTATTTTTCTACAGAAATTTCAATTCAGCCCAAGCCTATTTGACATGTAGGGTTTTTTGCTTTACTCCAAGTATAAAAGGAAAAACCAATGCTACGTGTTAGAAATCTTTGAAGAGTTGTGTGTTGAATATTTTGTGAGATTTAGAGGTGTTTACCTTCATACACACACTTAGGGTTATCAACATCAAGTTTTGTGTCAAGAACTTGATGATCTTTTCAATTGCTACATAAAGAATTTTAAAGAAGATCTGAAACCTTTGAGTGGAGTCCCAAAGTCACAAGTAGGAGAACTTGTGGTTGCAATGGATCAAAGAAAGAAGTAGTTCGTAGACTCGGAGCTGTCACGTGGTCGTGGTAGTAATTTTTCTACTTAAGGTAGCAATTGGATGTTAGTGGTCTAAGTTCTATTATACAAACTTCAATTTTTTCATAGTTGATCTGTTTTACTTTGAGGATAGTTAGGTTAAATCATTCTCAGGTTTTTTATTGGTTAGGTTTTTTTGGGTTATCATATCATTGTGTTCTATATATTTCTATATTATTTACATGATATGATTTTATTGTGTTAACTTAGAACTGAATAATTTATCTAAGTAAACACTTGACTAAATAACTAGATTCAACTTGTGTTAAAGAGTCTAAAAACGTACAGATAGAATCGTATTCTGAATTTGTATCTAAGTGATAAGATAGAATTGTATTTGAATTTGTATACATGTGATAAGTCAGAATTGTATTTGAATTTGTATCTGTAACAAACTCTTTTATAAATGAAATGCCTTGAACCGTGAAAGGTAAGGCTTGAAAACAAATTCAATTATCCTGGTTTTACATATATAGATCTCAAATTTGTGGCTCTAAAAAATCAACAAATAGAACTAAATGCTGAATTTGGTTGGCTAGAGTTGGAAGTCTTGCAAACTTTAGTGACTAGTTTCTCCTAAAATACTGTAATGGCAGAGAAGACAATTTGTTTTTTAAGAGAAAAAGTACCATAAACTTTTATAAAAAAATTAGCCATAATTAGTCAAAACTATATTAGAAAGGTATGGTAAGAATGATTTATTAAGGAATATCTTTCATCCACATATAAATTCATTAACATATCTTGCAAAAAACTGATATTGCGTATGTAATTAGGGGGCGTAATGCCAACCCTCGTCCGCAGCTATTGACCTAAGCATTCCACATATGCAAGGTCTACCCAAAGAGACGTACACGGTTCAGCCAAACTAACTAAGAATATCTTCATGACCACATGTAAGTAGGTCATCGAGATTTTGGTACGGCTTAGTATACACATTTTCTACAATAGTGTTATCAACTCACATTAACTATCTTTAAGACAATATTTGCTCCAACTCAAAAGATAGTTTTTTATAAGGTTCCTAACAAATTATTTCTAAGAGACAATAAGCCTAAATTCTACAAATATCAATTGTTGAGAATTCCAGAATTTCCTTGTATGTGTATATTATAAAGTAAATTAAAAACCAAATATGTTTATATAAATAGTCAATGAAAAGATACAATTGGCGAATCACAACCTTCAAAATATTGTTAAAACTGTTATTAGACATTAAAATAGTCATCCCTTGCTTAAAGCACATTTATTCTACATAGTCTTACAAATTTTATAAACCTCAAATTTTTTCACTCAACTCTAAACTCGAACAAAGTTGCAGTGAAATATGGCCTATTTGGTAGTAGATTTCAAATAACAGTTTTCAGTGTTTTTTTTTTTTTTTTTCAAAGTGTCTTGTAAGAATGATTTATTGAGAGTATTTTGAGTTACAATTTTCAAATTACAATATTTAAAACATGTATTTTAAAAACTTATCCATATCAGTTTTTAGTGTTCAAGTAACATTGTAGAGTACCATTTTTGTAAATAAGTTGAAAATCGTAAGACTCACTTGACAAGACCAAACATAATTGGAACTATCTCTGACACGCTTCATCTTTTGCCCCTCTCTCTCTCTCTCTCTCCTTAAATAAAATAGTATACTTTTACTGTACAAGTTATCACTTAAAAAGAAAAAAAGAAAAAAAACACATCCACATATCAAACTCACAATTGGTTATTTGAAACATGGTTATAAACGTATTTTTTGCATTATAAGTACTTTAAACGCATGTTTTCACGATACTTTGTAAACAACAATTTTCACGTCATTTTGAACATCAATACTTAAACACAGTTTCCGAACAACCACTTTTTACTCTAGCGAAATGGCTTTTGAGAGTTTCATTTTTGTGCAATTAAAATTCGAACGCAAGTTTCTTATCCCATGATAACTCACACAAACTCAAATTTATTTTAACGTGATTGGGTTGAACCTTGTACAATAGCCTCATATTTGTTTGCAATATCGCAGGCACCATCATTTTCCTGTCATTTGAATCTCTCTCTCTCTCTCTCTCTCTCTCTCTCTCTCTCTCTCTCTCTCTCTCTCTCTCTCTCTCTCTCTCCTTGTTTTGTTAGTTAATCAAAATTGATAATATCCAACTTTGACTTCAACCAGCTCTAGCTGCTACCATTTAAATCTTTCCACAAATTTTTACTTGCTCTAGCTGTCCTGGTTTTGTGTGTGTACGGTGTGTAATAATAAGGAGTGCATTAACAATTACCCTTTGGTCAATCAATCCTACTCTCATGCGTCTTATCTACTTTTCTACTTGGCTCCTATTATACATGCCTTTTCCCCCTCTTTCTTTTTTAACTTTTGGCAGTACTATATACATGCTGTGTAACTCATCTAAAGCACCATAGGAGAAATAGTGAGAGATGGTAAAAGATGAAAATCTTCCTCTTTTTGCAACAAAGTTAGCAAAGGGACGAATCCTTTTCCAATTCTATTCACTTTTAATTTTCGTGGGTATATGCTTCATCTTTGTATATAGACTGAGACACATACCAGCGAAAGAAGAACCCGGAAGATGGGCATGGATGGGATTGTTTTTCTCAGAGCTTTGGTTTTGTTTTTATTGGTTTGTCACTACGGTTGTCCGATGGAACCCCATCTATCGTAACACTTTCAAAGATCGCCTCTCTCACAGGTATATCTTTCGGTTTCACATGCCTAGCTAGCTAGCTTATATATATTGCATGCAAACTTGATTTTTCTATGTATGCGTTTGTGTATTACATGCTTTTCTTGCTGGGTGTGATTGTATATATAATAAACAGATACGAAAAGGCTTTGCCGGGCATAGACATATTTGTTTGCACTGCAGATCCTGTGATAGAACCACCAGTTATGGTGATAAGCACAATCCTATCAGTCATGGCTTATGACTATCCACCTGAAAAGCTAAACGTTTATCTATCAGATGATGGTGGTTCAGATTTGACGTTTTATGCTATGCTAGAGGCCTCACGTTTCTCAAAGATTTGGCTGCCGTTTTGCAAGAAGTTCAAAGTAGAACCAAGATCGCCGGAGGCTTATTTCCGCACAGCTGTTGAGCCACATGGGGAGCCTGTCATGGCCAAGGAGTGGTCAACTGTCAAGGTACATCTCACGCTATCATGCTCTCCTCATTTGCAAAACACCATTTATTGTTTGATGGGACAACCCTTGTCATTTCATATGAAAAAAATAAAGACACTTCAGGGTTAAGATTTTACTATTTCTATGATCATATATATATTTATGTACTTAATTAGTTTTATAGCATAACTGGTAGATACATTTTAGTATTTGTAACATAGACATCCGCGATTTAAATTCGTTCACCTTCAACTATATATATTTAATTGACCTTGCTAGCTAGAGTAACTTGACCAAGGAGAATTAAAGTGAATAACTGTTAAAAAAAAAAAAAAAAACTGTAGTGAAAATTTTTAATTACTAGTAGACTGTTGAATTACCGTGCATAGAAGCAAGGATGCTACTTGGGCAATATGCTGCGAATACAAGTCAAGAGTTTTGTTACTGTGCTCTCCCCATCTATTGGGCATAGGAGTCAAATAAACTTATACATATTTCCCTTCGTTTTCCAATCATATGGGGTGTTGTATATTCTAGGAAAAATATTATTCTTGGGTACATGAAGTGTAATGTTTTTTTTTTTTTTGAAAATAAGTGTAATGTTCTTTTTGTGAGCAATAATTGGCATTTGAATATTGATTCCCGTGGTTAAGATAGAAAATGCAAGAGGAAACCCAAGGATTTTTTTTTTTAAATGAAAAATGAATTTCAACACAATACATTCATTAAAGTGCTACTACTCAAACTACTCAACTCTTGTCAAGTATCATTTCCAGCAACTGGTAATTAACCAAGAATATATTGGCATTCATTGATTTGGATTCTTCAGTTGTTTATTCAAATAAAGAATAAGACCTTTTGTGGTTGCGGGGCCCATCAGCTACATCTATATGAATCTAGAATGCGTCGGTATTTATTTCAGCCACAAAATTTCAATATACCTAAGATGACTGATACTTCTTGTTAAAGTTGTTGTGTGATTATGTGTAATAATAATTGAATAATAACAGAAGCAAGGAAGAGAGAGTACACATAAAAATTTATTTGATCTAACCTGATGGCCTATATTCACAATGAAAAAGCTCCTAAATAATTATATATTTATATTAAACATTTTGTATTACAATTACCCCATTATAAGGTCTCCACTGTTGTAAATTATACGCTTATTTATGTGGGGTACCTGTCAAAATCAAATTTTATCATGTTTGTCTTACAAGCACAGCCACACACATATATACAAAATTTGTCTTCCGTCTTAAAAATTCTGGTCATTTTCAATTCATTTATTTCTATAGTCCCTCCCTGTCCATTTTGGAAAAAAAAAAGTTACCAAAACAGTGTCACCACTTAGAAGATAAACAAGAAAAGAGAGCATACGACATAATTCAACGGGACCCTCCAAAATTAATTTATCAAAATCCTCCAGTCGGTTGTCACTGTGCATTGATTTTTTGGTGTTGGCCTTTGCAACTTGTTCAATCCAGAAACGAATCAAATATAAATATCAGGATGCTTTTTTCCAGAGAAAACATGGTCCCAGCTGCCCCAAACATTTGCGTGGAAAACTCATTGTTAATGAATGCTCACCTTTTAAGTAGCTTATTGGTGTTTGATTGTTTGTTATTATCTTCTACGATAATAAGTCATGGTTTGGAAATGGTTGTGGCTGCTCAAATAGTAATTATATACTGGAAGTGCAGGTTGAGGCAACTCAAAGTTACTATATAAAAAAACAAGTAGGTAGGAATTATGATTTTTCTACGTATATAATAGCTAGTTAATTACTGACTTTGAGGAAGAAATGGGTATCCCCATGTATAATTAATACTTATTCCTATTGTTTTACTGTCAAATAAAAAAAAACTTATTCCGCATATTATATTTGATATTAATAGTTGATGCTAACGAGTACTCTTAAGAAAATTGTTAATAATTTATTTTAGGAAAATTTTGACATCACTTTATGGAAAAAGAAAAAAACTATTAAAATATTAATTGTTTTTTTTTCTTCATAAAATCTTTCTTTAAATAGATTATTAACCATTGTCCTAAAGGCATCTGGAAAAATTATTAGGTACTCCCAGAGTACCATAAATGCGTATTCTTTCATCTCACATAAATAGTGGGTTCCACCAATCATGGTGGTACCCACCATTTATGTGAGAGGAAGGAGTACGTATTTATGGTACTTCGAGAGTACACAATAATTTTCCAGGCATCTGTTAGCATTTTTCTTAATTATATACTAGATGTCATTAAAAAAGAGAGGAAAAAATAGAACTGTGAATTGTCAATAATTCATATAATTCAGTGTATGAACTATGAACATGTTATTGAATGAATTCAAATATTTGTTTATTTTTACTGACGTAATTGCACAATATTTTCTATATTTTGCTTTTGTGTTTTGCTAGTTTTTGTTTCAATCATTGCTAAAGCAACTAAACTTCAACATGAGTGTTACAGTTCAAATAAATTGTTTTTGATATAAACTTAAATAATAACCATATACTTTTCCAGGAAGAACCAAATCTAAATCTTCCCTCCCCACTTTTTGTGAGAAAAAGAAAACATATAAAATTTCATTTATATTAATTTAGTGGACCACCTACAAAAAATAATACATAAATGAATGCAAATGTATCTAAAAAAAACATAACAAAAAAATTAATATTAAATAAAACAATATTATTTTTTGCTGAATAAGAGGAAAAAAAAAAAAAAAACTAAATATAGTTAGCAAATGATTAAAAAATTTGCTAATGTGAAAGATTAAATGAAGAGTATCCAATTTTCTTCTCAATTAACACCCCAAATGACAAAGTCTGAGGCTATTGTACCTTCGAATAAACGTGTAGAACAAATTATTAGTCGGCTACTTGAGATAACACATGCTAGAAACCTTTTATTTTGAAAGTAATTTATCAGTCAAAACTTTTGTTCACACACATGGCATTTGCACTTTGGCAACCATTTATGGTGCACAATATCTATCCCTGCTAAGTCGTTGCCCAAAGATTTTATTAAAATATTAACACTAAAGAAATAAATTATTTACCTTCGAATACAAATAAATATAAAATTTTAAAAAATTATTAAAATCTTTGCTTAGGTAAAAGATTAAATAAATTAATTCATTAAAAACCTTTACTTGGATAGAAAGCTAAATGAATAATACCTCTATCCCTTTCAAAGAAGATAGATACATAGAACTAATCGAAAAATGAGATGGAATGTCAAATGAGAGAATTATAAATAAAAAATATGTTCTGTGATAGAACCTTATATTTACACTCATGAGGTTCTTACTTTTATATATAAATACGATGTTATAATCATAAATCTGTCTCAAAACTTATGAAAGCATCCAAAAATGCAATCATTTATCAACTTAACTTTTCGTATTATCCTTCAATTAGAAGTTTAGAACCCGTCATTATTAACCCATCTAAAGACTTCTAGGAAGATTGTCATACTTATTTTAAATCATTTTGATACGTGTCATTTGCAAAGTCATCTATTTAGAGTAAGTGCAAAATAGCGCAAAGTAGAAAAAGTATTGAGATATGCATATTTTGACTAAAAAAAACATCCACATCAGTACTTTTAGTATTTTTTTGGTAGTGTTGGGTATGTGAGAGAGGTAGGAATGGCAACGGGTCGGATTCGGGCCGGGTTTTTTGATACCCGGATTCGACCCACGGGTCCTTCTCTGTTACCCGGACCCGGCCCGTTTAATAAACGGGTCTTTTTTTTAGCCCCAGACCCAGCCCGTCGGGTCTCCACGGGTCCCGCGGGCCCCGTCCAGCCATTTCTGGGCTTGATCTGTGGCTGAATCCAACTCAATCATATTAAAAAAAAAAAAAAAACCAAACGCAAACACAAACACAAACAAAAACACAAATCAATCATCATTGTTATCAATCTTGCTGAAATTAAATCCTCAAACTCCATTTATCATTTATGGAAGAAACAATACTCCGATTTTTACATTTATGGACAGATTTTAACAATAACACAACATTCACTCTGATTTTTACACATTGAATCCTTATTCAAATACCCAAAAACAAAAACTACTGAGAGAGGAAATGAACACAAAAAAATAAAGGAACCAAAAAAATAAAAGAACTTAGACCACGTGCTCCTCTGTGACAAGTCTATCCAACCATCTATGGCCAAGATCACATCCAGCTTTTACAGCAATTTCGAACTGTTGTCTGGCCATCTCTACTGGATTCGTCACGGGGCTTTCTTTGTTCTTCCTTGTTTTGGTGGAGGAGCCCCTCTTAGCACTAAATTTCATAAGAGATTCTAGGACTTGTACGCCTAAGAGACACAAGTTTGCCATTAAGCATAAAATTCAGAAAGGCAAAACTACTAATGGGTTCATGGGTTGTGTGAGCCATCAGCTGAAAGGGTTCACACACAGAGGGAGAGAAAGAGAGAGAAAGAAAGAGAGAGAGTGAGCAGCTGAGTTGAGAGAGAAAGGACAGAGGCGGCTGAGTTAAGAGAGAGGAGAAAAATGAGTTTTAGGTTAGGGTTGTAACATATATATAGGTAGGTTTTTTTTGTAATTTTATATTTAGCTAACCGGGTCGGGTCGGGTCGGGTCTGGGTTCGGGCCGGGTTTTTACCAAAACCCGGACCCGACCCGGACCCGTTTCAGGTTTTTTTTTTTTTTTTTTTTAAACCCAAATCCGACCCTATTTTTTATCGGACCGGGTAAAATCCGACCCATTAGGGTCGGACCGGGCCGGGTACCCGCGGATCGGGCATAAATTGCCATCCCTAGAGAGAGGGGTAGTAAGTGAGAAAATAATAAAAAATTATAAAAGAATGAATATTTTATTGAATAAATGTGTAGAATAGATAGACTGACGTTGATATTTTGTAAAAATAGATGTGTAAAATAGAAAAAGTAAGTTTTTAGTATAAAAATGTGTAAAATAGAAGGAAACTTTTACACTTATTAATGCGGTTGCTCTTATTATTTTGTATCTATTTTGGGATTAGGTTGAAAATAAGCTGATAAATGTCTAGGAAATTTTCTTCTTTACTTTATTTTTCAATTCAAAAACGTGTGCTAAAGAATAAAATCATGCATGTTTCATGTTGTATGTAGATGTTATATGAAGACATGAAGAAACGGATTGAAAACACCACAAAACTAGGTCGAATATCCGACGAAATAAGCAAAGAGCACAAGGGATTCAATGAGTGGAAATTTGTTGCAAGCCGACGTGACCATCAAACAATTCTTCAAGTACATACTATATGTACTTTTATTTTCTCATGAATAGAATATACTTGAATATTTTTAAAAATATTTATTTCATGGCTTAGTTAATTAATATTAACTAATTTGTAGATACTTATTGATGGGAGAGAGTCTAAGACTATGGACATTCAAGGACAAACTTTGCCTACTTTAGTATACCTGTCACGTGAAAAGAGACCCCAATACCACCACCATTTTAAGGCAGGAGCCATGAATGCATTGGTAAGCCATATATCATAAAATGCTTGACCAAGCTAGTTTTATTTTTTGTAGTCTCAACTCTCAATAGCCATAAAATCCATATGTTATTATTTTTTTAAGTATTTTGTAATCATAATTATTCTTCATAATAAAAAATACTAGATAAGGGTGTCATCAAGGATAAGCAACAATCCAATAATTCTTAACGTGGATTGCGACATGTACTCAAACAATTCAATGTCAGTTAGAGATGCTTTATGCTTTTTTATGGATGAAGAAAAGGGAAATGAAGTTGGCTTCGTACAGTTTCCACAAGCCTTCGAGAACCTTACAAAAAATGATGTTTATAGTAGTTCCTTGAATGTATTAATGGAGGTAAGCATGAAAAAACTTATAGTGATTTCAATATGTTGAATTGAAAATGTGTACCCTTGACGTGAGAAGATATTTTAACAAAATTTATTCCTGTGGTATACATTGCAACAAAGCTGGAGATGCCAGGATTTGATGGGAATGGCGGGCCTTGCTATATTGGTACTGGGTGTTTCCACAGAAGAGAGACTCTTTCTGGGCAAGAGTATAGCAAGATATATAAGGAAGATTGGAAGAGATGGAGCAATAGAAGTGTAGAGGATAGTACAAGTGTACTAGAAGAGACATGCAAAGTCCTTGCAAGTTGTAGTTATGAAGAGAACACTCAATGGGGAAAAGAGGTCTCTATGTGTGTTCAATTCATTTGAACCTCCTACATACTTATTTATGATGTGTGTACAATTTATTTGAACCTCCTATACACTTATTGCAGATGGGCTTGAAGTATGACTGTGCAGTGGAAGATGTATTAACAGGAATAGCCATGCAATGTCGAGGTTGGAGATCTATATATTTCACTCCTGAAAGGAAGGGTTTCCTAGGAGTTGCTCCCACAACTCTTCTACAGTCACTTGTACAACACAAAAGATGGTCTGAGGGTGATTTTCATATATTTGCCTCTAGGCATTGTCCCTTTGTGCTTGGATATAAAAAGATTCCCCTAAAGCTTCAACTTACCTACTGTATGAATTTGCTATGGGCTGCAAATTGCTTAGCTACATTATACTATGTTATTGTGCCATCTCTATGCTTGCTTAGAGGCATATCCTTGTTTCCAAAGGTAAGAGATTTTTATTTCTTAAGACGAAATTGCCTATTATTGTTGTTAAATTATCTTCTAAGAATATAATCATCATGCTCTTGCACTGACAGATTACAAACTCATGGGTACTAGCATTTGTATTTGTCATCTTTGTCCATCGTGCATATAGCCTAGGAGAATTTGTTTGGTTTGGGGGCACATTCAAGGGTTGGTGGAATGATCAAAGGATGTGGTTGTATAAAAGAACAACTTCCTACTTCTTTGGCTTCTTGGACTATATCCTAAAACGACTGGGGTTTACAAATTCAGCCTTTGTCATCACAACAAAAGTGGCTGATGATGATGTGTCACAGAGATATGAGCAAGAGGTCGTGGAGTTTGGTACTTCTTCTCCAATGTTTACCATTTTAGCAACACTTGCATTGCTAAATGCCATTTGTTTCGTCAGCGGATTAAAGAGGGTGATTGCAGATGTGGAAACTTTGGTTTGGAAACAATTTGCATTACAGATTCTTCTATGTGGTCTGCTAGTTTTTATCAACCTTCCTATTTACCAAGGTCTTTTCTTCAGGAAAGACGTTGCTAGCCTGCCCACCTCTGTAACATACCAATCAACTATGTTTGCTCTATTGGCTTGTGCAATAGCCGTATACTAATTTCCAAGTTTGTCTCGCAAAACTTTTGCTGGCTAAGATATACTTTGATGGGACCATATCTTTTCAAAATAATTGTAAAAATATATTATGATTTTATTTTTATCTTTATTTTTAATTCTCATGTTTGCCACTTTAGTTTTGTTGGATGGATACTTTGTGTCATAGAATGTTAATTTTGTATTACTTTATTTGCTTCTTTCCCCCCCCCCTAAAAGCCTTGGTGGAACTTACAAAATTTTCTTTTGTCATTAAGTTATTGAATTTTGTTGTTCCATGTTTCATAAAAGTTTAAACATGGTAGAAACATAAGTAGTGTGCATTTGTTTCATCTTTTAAGAAGAACACAATTTGGTTATTTTAAAAAATATATGTATATCTTTGTTTCATATTATAAATATTGAATAGTGAAGATATCTAACAACCGTTAACTATCCAGTGCAGCACACTTGTTAACAACTAGTAATATATAATAGCTGAAAACGTTTGAATTTTTTTGGACTCTCTCATATTATGCCACCTAAGCTTTGATAGCCTCTCAATTTTTCACATAATTTTTATTTTTTTAATTCGTTATTTATTTGACACAATTTTTATTTTTTTAATTTCTTATTTATTTGGCAAAAACTAATCAAATGTCAACAATTCCTTGTAATACCCAATACGTACCTTGTATTTAGACTCCTATAAGAATTTTTTTTTTCTTAGAGTGGTGTGCAAGTCTTTGACTTGCTTCCAAAGCATGTTTGTTTGCAACGCAAATTCCTTCACAGTAAAGGATGTGTAGCTAACTTACTTTCCTAAAAATCATATACGATTAAAAGAACTAGGCTAAACTCAACCTATACATCTATATAAGCAAGAACTCTCATAGAAAAATTAAACAACATTGTAGTTATAGTTTCAACTTTCAAGTCATGGGAAACCAACCGTCAAAACATCAGTGAGACATATAGAAGAAGAATTAGACCATTACCAAATACATGAAGATTATCCAATCTTTGCATGCCAAATATGCGTAGAGCCCATGCAATCAAACCAAAAATTCAACTACAATAACAATTGTGTGCACGTTTTTTTTATATTTATTAAGGAAGAATGAATTGCATGTTTAAATAAGAATTAATAAATAAAACTTAATATCATATATATTCTATATCCATATTTGCTACCTCACTTTGACGGCTTCATAGCATCATTATTTTATCTATTTGATTTTAAACCAAATTTTACCACCACAAGCGTGTTTCTATTATATTTCTCTTATGAGAAATGAATAAACTAACACCATATGAAGATTAATATTCAATATTCCTTTCAAACTTCTTAATCTTATATTCTTTTTTTATACATAACTTTTTAACATTATGACTTTTAATTAGAGGTTATTCTTCCATATGAGATTGTATCACTCTCAAAAAGAATGTTTCATATGGAAATTTTTAACTCTTTTATTTTATAATTATAATAGAAATAAAAATCACACATTTATATCATATACTTAATATTTCTATTCTCATTTATGAGATAATCTTTGCTTCTTTAAAAACAATCCTTTTGAATATTAGAATTTAAAATAATTAGTACTTATTTTTGAAAGGAAGGAAGATCATAATTTGGAGGGGGAGCACAAAATTAAAAAATTCATTAATATACTTAAGTAAAAGTGACCTTTTTCAAATTTTTGGTCCCCCAACCCTTTAGTGTAGTTCCACCCTTAGGGTCATATTTTGTGTAATTGGCTAATCCTTTAACAAAATGTACTTTACTTATAATTAGGCAGATCTAAGATGGGTTTAGTACTTTAAGAAATGTGTTGTTTAAATCAAGTATTAAAGACATGAAAATTAGTTTAAGAAACAAGTGAAGAAAAGTTGTTTATTAAGTCTCAACAAATAGCTCGACAGATGTCTGATATCGAGACTTAATGTGAAACTCGATAGATAGCTTAACAGTAACTCGATCTATTGAGAATTATGATTTCAAAATTTCCAAATCTAAAATTTTGCCTAGTCTTGTATATTTGTTTGAGGTTTTTTTTCTCACAATCCTGTACATATATAAGACTTATTTTAAAGGCCGTCACACAAGGATATAGAGACCAAGAGACTTATTTTCTTTTTGTGAAATTACTGCATTTGTACGCCATAGGGTTTTGTAGCTGAGTGCTTCTAGATCTTTATTGTTGATGAAGTGAAGAATTTTGCAGCCAACAACATCTGTTCAAGTTGCTGGAGTTAGTCACGTACTTGGGTATTAAAGCAAAGGTTCAACTGTAGGTTAATATTTCTGTTAGGTTCTAAGGATTAGGATCTAATGTATTTAGAACTTCAATTTGTATGTTGGCAAATTATGATCAAAACAATGTTTAGTCATGTGTTAGACTTGCTCAAAGTATGGGATTTAATGTAAAGTTGGAATCGAGTTTTTATGCAGAATTACTATTAACTTTCTGTCAGACTCGATCGATCGAAAATTAGACTCGATCGATCGAAAATCGGGTAGATCGTTTTTCTGCAGAAAATTCCAACTCAGCCCAAGTCCATTTAATGTATAGGGTTTTATGTTTTGTCCTAAGTATATAAGGGAAAACCCTAGCCACGTTTTTAGAGTTCTGTTTTGCTGTGTTTGTGAATCTCATTGTGAGATCTAGAGGTGTTTACCTTCACATACACTTAGGGTTTACAAACTTGAGATTCATGTCAAGAGTTGTGTAAATCGATACAGTTGCAGAATCAAAAGAGCATAAAGATATACAAGCAAGTGCGCTCGTGGATTTGCTGAAGAATTCAAGAAAGAAGGAGTCCGTGGATCTCGGAGCTATCATGGGGTCATGGTAGTAAGTTTCCTACACTTGGGTAGCAATAAGATGTTAGTGGTCTAAGTCTTGTTGTGTAAACTTCGATTCTTTCATAGTGGATTCAGTTTACCTTGAGGTTAGCTAGGTCAAATCCTCCCCAGGTTTTTACCGGTGTGGTTTCCTGGGTCATCATTTCTTTGTGTTATTTATTTTTCCGCTGCTTTGTTGTTTTTGCTTATTTGTGTTAACCTAGATTTAATTAAATTACCTAAGTTAATCACTTGGCTAATTCTCTAGGTTAATCTGTTTGGGTTTAAGGGGTCTAAACGAACTGACAATTTCAGACTAAGCCAAGGGTACTTAGTAAGATTCATTATACTTGTAACCGCTTGATTGTTGGTTAGTGGGTTTTTGGGAGTGGTGACCTTAAAATTACCTGGTGGGGTTTATGCCTTGCGAGATTTTCCCCATTTGTCAACAAATTATCGTGTCTAATTTATTTTCTGCTGCATTTAGTATTTTTGGTGATTTGTTGGTGCCTCCACGATTTGCATGCAATTGAACCTAATTAATTAACTTAGGTAATTGAATTAATTAAACGGGGTCAAACTATCTTAACCCAACAAGTGGTATCAGAGCGAACACATTTTGATTACATTTTAATATTTGTTGTGTGATCCATTAACCCTTATTGGTATGGATCGTGGACAGTCTTTGACTATTCCTCCTTTTTTTTATGGTAATAACTATGCATACTAGAAAGTACACATGAGAGCTTTTTTTGCAGTATTTAGATGAGAAAGTCTGGCTAGCAATTGAAGTAGGTTGGAAAAAGCCTAAAAATCACCCGTAACATGGGATGATACAAAGATCAAGGCTGCCAATTTTAACAGTAGGGCACTGAATGATCTGTTTAGTGCTGTAACAAATGAAGAATATAAGAAAATTTCTTTTACTGACAATGCCAAGGAAGCTTGGAAAATTCTTTAGAACACTTATGAAGGCACTAAAGCTGTTAAAAACTCTAAACTTCAAAGGTTCGCTACTGGCTTTGAGGAAATTAGGATGGATGAAGATGAATCATTTGATGAATTCCATACCAAGCTCAAGGACATAGTGAATTTAACATTCAATCTTGGAGAACATATTTTGGAGCCCAAGATTGTTAGGAAGATCTTCAAATCTCTTCTAGAGAGATTCCATGCCAAAATCACTTCCATTGAAGAATAAAAGGATCTTAACTCTAATCCTTTGACTGAATTGATTGGAAACTTGCAAACGGCAAAGACAAGAACATGGCCTTGAAGACCAAGAATGATGACAATGATGAGTCAACAAATGATGAGAATACCAAGCTGAAATCATATATCACCAAAAAATTCAAGAAGTTCATTAAAAATGCAGATGTTAAAGCTGGTGATAAGGATTGCAAACAGATTTCTTTCTCTCAATATAAGTCCCAAGACTAGGGCAAAGGGGAATCCAAGGATGCTAGTTAAGGCAACGGTATTCCTGCAAGACCAGAGTGCTATAGGTGTCATGGATTTGGACATATAAAACAAGAATGTCCTACATACCTAAAATCCATTGGGAAGAGCAAAGTCCTAGCTGCCACCTTAAGTGATTCAGAAACAAAAGCCAATTCCGGTGAGAGTAGCCAAGAAGGGATTGTAAGTGCTTTTACAGCTATTGTTGAATCTATTGAGGGAGAAGTAGAGTTGGTTGATGAAGAAGAAGAGCTGATGGAATCGAAGTTTGAAAAGATGGAAGATTAGGATGACATTCACATTGCTTTCACCAAGCTCTACAAAGTCTTTGAGAAGCAAGAGAAGCTCTACAGGTTGCCCATAAGAAAGCTCAGTGAAGTGGAGTTGGAACATAAGGAACTCTCCACCAAGTTTAATGAATCTAATTAGTCCATTAGAGAATTGAGATTTGAGAACAATCTTCTTGTTGAAAGGGCCAAGAACCTGGATGCTAAATTATTTCAAGTTAGAGCACAACTGGGAAGGACTTCAAGCGCCAAACTAGATGAAATGTTGAATGTTCAAAAGTCAACATCTAACAAAACAAGTCTCGGGTATGATCACTCTCTCTCCTCTTGTAGTACCTCTTCTAATGCTTTGAATAAAGTTATTTTTGTTTCTCCTGCTAATAATGATAGCTCTGAAAACAATGAGGTAACTAATAGTAAAGTTGAGAATGCAAGTAAGGATAGGATTGATAAGGGAAAATCCATTTTAGAAGCACTGCCTAAGTTTGGTAAGAAAGAGACTAAGCAGAAAAATCATCGCTCCACCAACAAGAAGTCTCTAGCAAAGAAGCCTCATTTCTGTCAGTACTATAAACATCTGGGCACACTCGTCCAAATTGTTATAAGTGGTTAGCCACTTAACAAAGCAATAGTGTGTCATCTCTGAGAAACCAAAATCAACTACAACTCTCGTTAGCCCTTCTTGGTGAACTTCTTAAGGCGGTCATGCTTCTTTCAAATCTCAATGGTTTCAATTCTCCTCCTTATTCATCTGGACAAAAGTTCAAGCGAAAGAAAGGATCTCCATTTAGGTTTCCCGTCTGGAAGGAAAAAGATCCTAAGTGATTTCTCCTCTTTTCTGATCTCTTGCATGGTTTGTGTTTTGGTTTTAGTCAATCTAGTTTTGATGTTTTGTTTGTTTGTTTGTTATTGCTTTGTTTTCTTAAGTTTTTCTTATAATAAAAAAGGGAAAAATAAAAAAAAAATACAAACACAATGTGTGTTTTGTGTATATAGGTATTTGTGTACCTTTGTTGGCCTTTGAAACAAAGTTTTCCAACTATGTATCTCTTGTAGCTTAGATAAGCATCTTCATGCACAACTAAGCAATATGAGTTTTATGGCTCTTTTATGTGATTTGTATGATTTGGTTGATCACTTATCTTTCATATATCAAAATCACTATTTATGACGGGAATGACTAGAAAATCTTAAGAGAAAGGCATAAATAACCATCTCACCACTAAAACTCGTCAATCATAAAACATCTGTGTGCAATTCATAAAAGCTGTGCTCGGTAAGGTGTAGCACTTGCACAGCAAAATTAGGATGTTCAAGCTTACATAATTGGGTACTTTCTTTTCTCTTTTGTATTCCAATGCATGATATGCTTAAAAGAAAAAAAATATGCAAAGAATATGAAAAGCAAAAAGAATCAAAATGCTTTTAATATGGTTGAAAGCATGTTTCTAGGAGATGTGGGAGTTATATGATGTACCTCGAAGGTGATAGTCTCCATCAAGCAATTATGATTGTATGTGTGATTGTAACTAATCCTCCTATATCATTTCTTGTCATATAACGATGCTCTTGCTCTCTTGTAAAAGTTTCACACACAACACGCATAATCTTTGCTAATTTTGATACTACCATTTAGGTACAATGTGATTTGGCCATCATAAGGAATACATGTGGTTATATATGCTCTCTAAACTGTCCAAACTTGTTTTGAAATAAAATTTGGTTAGACATATTTAGTTTGTTTTTGATGTAGGAATGTTTTGCATCTAGAATTGAGGATGTGTTTCCTCTTTGAATGCTTGTTTTGTTGGTTATCTTGTTTGCATTCATCTTGTATTGTTTCTCCTCCTTTATATCTCTTCTTCAGGGCTCTCGACAAATACCTAGATACCTCCTCGATACCTGCTCGACACCTACTCGATACAAGCATTTCTATCGAGCTTTTTGGGTTTTTCTCAATAGATAGCCTAATCCATCTAGCCAAACTCTTTAGGGTCTCTGTCTGCTTGATAGCATCAAGAATTTTTGCCGTCGACACCTTCTTGATACCTGTTGATATATTGAGTTTTTGTTTTCGATAGAAGCTCAATACCTCCTCGATCTATTGAGCAACATTTTCTATATATTGTTTGAGGTCCGACCCAGTTTTGTATTTTCTCAAATATCTCAATCTCTCTCTTTTCTCTCGACCCAAAAACTCTTTTCTCTCCAAAATCCTTCTTCTCCCTTCATTTTCGGCCAAATTCAAGTTCAATTTCTTTGGAAAGTGTTCTCAATCTTTCTTTTTCTCATTTCTTCATGCATTTTATGCATTTTTATTTTGTGACCTAGGTTTTAGTTTTTAAAAATTTTAGGGGCTTTTGTGATTTTGTCAAAATTTTTGGGTTGGTTTTGTTGAGATGATATCACATGCTCATGCATTGCATTCTATGCTCATTATAATAATGTTTCATGTATTCTAGGATTGTTTGATTGATTAAATATTGTGAATGCTGTTAGATTGGATTGGTGGATTGGGTTCTACCAATGATGCAAATTTATTTTTCATGTAACATGCTCATGCATTTTCATGCATTGCACATTTCATTTCTTTTCTTTATTGTGCCTTGCCTTATGTTATGACTATTTTTTCTTTTGTCTCTCTCTCTCTCTCTCTCTCTCTCTCTCTCTCTCTCTCTCTCTCTTGTTTAGTCTCCTCATCATGGCACCCAAAATGTATGTTACTTCTAAAAACCCAATTCGTCATGGTTCTTCATCTTCTTCTTTTCCTTTTGATTCTACCCGGTTCCATGATGAGAAGGCAAGAGATGACTTTTTTGAAAACTTTTCTGACCGGGCAATTCACTCAGAACGCCAGGTCATTCTATCTGATTTTCTAGACACTCCTTTACCCAGTGCGTTTATCTCTTAGGGATGTGCTTTTCTTTATGAGAAACCCTTGAGGTGTCTCAACGTGTTCATAAAGGCTTTTTACTCCAATATGCATGTCATCGATACCTCTGTGTCTTGGTTTACTACGGTATTCCATAGTACACATATCGTAGTCACCTCGGACTTTATTTCTGAGGTACTACATGTTCCTAGGGCGAATCATCCGAATTTCATCCTTGTTTCTCTACCATCTCCAAATACGAATTGGCCTTACTATTCTGTGAGAGTGCCATGTTATGGGGAGGCACTCTTAATTTTTCCACAACTAAGTTTGCTAAGGGTCTATAGATCCTTTATATGGTGATGACCTTTGTACACACTCTACGATCTCACTATAACACTATCATCGAGCTCCGTGCTCGTTTTCTTCTTTCTTTTATGGAAGGTCCTTCTATAGACTTTCCTTCACACATGATAGAGTCTATCATCGACTGCTATTGCAACAAAGCTACATGTGATAAGCTCATCTTTCCTTCGGCTATCACGCATATCCTCACACACCTACACATCACTATCCCTCCCTCTCCTCACTTCTATGTCATGGATGCCATTAGCAATGAGTCTATTCGGCGAAGTGCAGCACAACTTACTGCAAAGTGGCCATGGGTAGAGCCTTCCGATGCAGCCCCATCTAATTTTGCAGTTCTTTCCTCTCGACCTTCTTCATCCTCTGCCTCTTCTTCCTTATCTCGGGCCGCTATCTCCCTTGTAGACATCATGGAGCAGCTTTAGCACATGCATTCTGATTTTGGTAGTCGTCTAGACCATCTATTCGATGAGATGTGTTAGATGAACACCAGAATTGGTTGCCTCGCTCGACGCCAGTCTCGACTTGGTGGTTTTGTGCCCTTACCTTCACCGAAGCTTGCTGAGGAGTCCTCTTCTTTGGGTGGTGGAGATGATGGTGATGATGCTTCTAGCTCAAAGTATGACGATGAGATGACGACTTCTCAGTGATACACCCTTTGTTACTCGTGACAAAATGGGGAAGTAGTTTTGTAGATGAGAGTAGTCCAGGTGTTAGGGGGAGAGCTAGCATAGGACATACTAGATAGTGGGAGAGTAGTTTTTGAGTGTTTTTAAGCGATGTAGTGAGGTTTTGATGTATTCTTTTCACATTACATGTACCATGGTCTTGTGACCACTTTTTACATACATTGTATTCTTTAATATATATATATATATATATATATGAGATGATGTATGTTTTCTTCACCGTTGTCTCAGATGTGTTGTTTCTTTTCTATCTCTATACACATGTTTCTTCTTGTATACAACTTGTCCATATTTCACACTTGATGCCTTGATGAATCTTGTTTAAGTGTCTCAATTAAGACAGGTTGCAAGTCTACCATGATAGCAAAGTTTTTCAAGAGTTCACGTTAGGGTTAGACTTATGTATTTTTTTTATATTATGGGATAGTTGTGTTAAGACTTCTCTCATAATTGTTTTTCTGTGGTTTTGTCAAAGATTGCCAAATAGGGAGATTGTTAAGGTCATATTTTGTGTACTTGGCTAATCTTTTGACAAAATGCACTTTATTTGTAATTGGGTAGATCTAAGATGGGTTTAGTACTTCAAGAAATGTGTTGTTCAAGTCAAGTATTAAAGACATGAAGATTGGTCCAAGAAACAAGTGAAAAAAAGCTGTTCATTAAGTCCCGATAGATAGCTCGATAGATGCTTGCTATTGAGACTTAATGTGAAGCTAGATAGATAGCTCGTTAGTACCTCGATTTATCGAGAATTACGATTTTAGAATTTCTAGATCTGAAATTCGGCCCAGACTTGTACATTTATTTGGGGTTTCTTTTCTCACAACCCTAGACATATATAAGGCTTATTTTAAAAGTCGTCACACATGGATACAAAGACCAAGGGACTTATTTTTTTTTTTTTGTGAAGCTACTGTGTTTATACGCCATAGGGTTTTGTAATTGAGTGCTTTAGATCTTCATTGTTGATGAAGTGAAGAACTTTGTAGCCAACAACATCTATTCAAGTTTCTGGAGTTAGTCACATACTTGAGATCCGTACAAAAGGGTTAGTCACAAATTGGAGGTTTTTCCATCAAGGGAGAGAAGGCTACTACAAGATCAAGTCCAATTGGGTATTGGAGCAAAAGTTCAACTGTAAGTTGATATATTGGAAAATGCGAAGGATAGATGGTAAGATTTCTTATACTTGTAACCGTTTGATTGTAATTAGTGGATTCTTGGGAATGGTGATCTTAAAATCACCCAGTGGGGTTAATGCCTTGCGAGGTTTTCTCTATTTGTCAACAAATTACCGTGTCTAATTTATTTTCTGCTGCATTTAGTATTTTTGGTGATTTGTTGGTGCCTCCACGATTTGCATGCAATTAAACCTAGTTAATCAACTTAGGTAATTGAATTAATTAACCGAAGTCAAGCTATCTTAACCCATCAAATTTAATTTTCACTTGAGCAAAATGGCTTTTGAAAGTTTCCTTTTTACGTAAAAAGAATTTGAGGACAAGTTTGTTTTTGTGTAAGAAGAATTCTGATAAGGGTAATTCTAGAAGAAGGCAAACTTGTCCACATATAAGGAAGCTAATGGTCCCAATAAGCCCATCAGCTTCACTTATTCATACATAAGAGATGAAGACAACAACATCATAGGACAACGACTACACGCTCGACGACATCAAGTAAGATGACAGGAACACCTATACGAGATAAGAGGCAGACAGAAGAAAGCTAACGAAGAGAAAGAAGCCTATGATAGGTCCAACGTGGCCTTGCTTGGCCTCCATGAATGTGTATGCAAGGAAACATCTTGTGCCTCATGGTTAACCTTAATCAAGAGGATCCCCACATGGAAAGGATCCTGCAGCATATGCGTATTAATGAGGATTTTCCCTATAAGGAAAGACCTTTTCTGCCAAGAAATGAATATAAGCTCTACGCTACTATAAAAACCCCAAAACCCTTACAAACCAAGGTACGCATAATTTCTCATAACTCTAGCACTATAAAGTTGTGAAAAGTTCTCTAACTTGACATTTGGAGGGTATTTGGCCGATACCACACCGGTACTCTCTTAAGGTTTTCTTTTTTCTGTGTTGTACAAGTGTTGACTCAAGCACGTGAGGACCGTGTGACTAGTTGACGATTTTTGGCATCATCAGTTGGTGCCGTCTGTGGGGACCACATAGCACTTCTAAGCCATATCACCGCTTCCTGGACAAAAAGTTGCATGGTACTTACTCGCTCAATGGCGACAACAAACAACATTCAAGGAGACAAACCGCGTACCACCGTCCTTGAGAGACAAGTTCAGACTCTCGCCGCGGCTGTAGAGCGCCTTACCAAGCAAAACCATAATCTGGAAAAGTAGCTACGCCAAAAGAACGCAGAGCTTAACAACAAGGAGGAAGACCAAGAAGGCACTAGCACTGAGAAGAGGAACCAGGAGGGGCCGGAAGGTAGCAACGCCCCGAGCAGGCCAGAGTGGCAGGCCATAAGCCATCCATCCACTGCAGATACGGCTTTGCCTCACACGGTTGTGGAGATGCAGATGATGAAGGAGCAGATGGACTTCATGATGAACGCCCTCAGAGGACGGGTGTCAAGCGACCTCAATGACTTGGTCCATCGAAATGATTCGCCATTCACCGCATCTGTCACTTCTTTCCCCCTTCCATCAAAGTTCCATATGGCACAGGTGGAGAGCTACGACGGATCGAAGGACCCCCTTGATCACTTGGTCCATTAGTACCTTTATGAAGTTAAGCACCCAGTTCACCTTGCACTTTATCGAGGGTTACAGATATAAGAAGTCCACGGCATGCTTAATGAGCATTAAGAAATTGGAGGATGAAACGCTGAGGTCTTACATAGCCTGCTTTAACAAAGAGGTGTTCTCAATCGATGAAGCTGATGACAAGATACTCGTGACTACATTCACAAATGGGTTACAGAAGGGTAAGTTTCTATTTTCTTTATATAAAAATGACCCAAAGACCATGTCAGATGTACTTTACAGGGCTACTAAGTACATGAACGCAGAGGACGCCATTTTGGCCCTAGAAGAGAAACCCAAGAAGAGGGAAAGACATGAGGGTGTACGGCAAGATAGGAGGCAAAAGATGGCTAGGATCAGAGAACGAAGGGAGGATAGGCGATCCAAGCCCCCTACGGGGAGATTTACAAGCTTCACTTGCTAATTGTCCCAATCGATCAAGTCTTGATGAAGATCAAAGACGAAGGAGCCTTGACATTTCCCGGCAAGCTGAAGGGAGATCACAATAAGAGGTCTAGAGACAAGTATTGTCGCTTCCATCATGACCACGGTTATGACACAGCCGATTGCTATGACCTGAAGCAATAAATAGAAGTTTTTATCAGACAAGGAAAGTGGCAAAAATTTGTCAACAAGGAACAAGCGAACCCACCACAAGAGCAAATTCCCCAAAAAGATAATTGTAGGAGGCACTGCGGCCCCTGGTTCATCCAAAAAGGCCAGTAAGACTTATCTCAGGATGGTTCAGAATGTCTAGCTGACGGGCTTTGTACCAAAAATGGCACAGATTGACAACCCCATTATTGAATTGTCAACATAGGAGTAGGAGACTACAATACATACCTGGTCTTGGTTGACAACGGAAGCTCCGCTGATATCCTTTACTACCCGGCGTTCCAACAAATGAGGATTGACGAAGAACAGCTAGTTTCAACTAACGCCCCGCTTGTTGGGTTCGGAGGGACAAAAGTACATCCTCTTGGCGCAATCACATTGCCTATAACGGTTGGTGATTATCCTCAGCAAATCACTAAGGATGTTACGTTGCTTGTTGTCGACTGCTCGTCTGCATATAATGCCATAATAGGGTGACCTACTCTCAACTCGTGGAAGGTTGTAGCTTTAACTTACCACCTGATGATTAAATTCCCTACCGAGTACAAAGTGGGAGAAATACGTGGAGACCAAGTGGCTGCTCGCGAATGCTATATATCAATGTTGGAGACGGACAATCATTTACAAATGATGAACATAGAAAAGCAGTGAACGATGGTGGAAGAAATGTTTGCATAAGATGTTTGCATCAGATCGGAAGAAATGTCCAAGTCTACGTTGACGACATTCTAGTAAAAAGCCGAAGGGGGGATGGGCATTTAGACAACCTCAGGGAAACCTTTGACACCCTCCGATCATACAACATGAAGCTTAATTCGAGTAAATGTGTGTTCGGGGTAACCGTTAGAAAATTCCTAGGGTTCATGGTATCACAGAGAGGTATCGAAGTCAACCTAGACAAGATCCAGACCATAATGGAGATGACACCCCTAAGGAACGTGAAAGAAGTACAAAGCCTCAATAGAAAGGTGGCCACGTTGAATAGGTTCATATCAAGGGCAACGGACAAGTGCCTACCTTTCTTCCGTACACTGAACAAATCCTTTGAGTGGACGGCCGAATGTCAGTAAGCCTTTGGGGATTTAAAGGCCTACCTCTCCTCCCCACCGTTACTAAGTTCCTCCAAATCGGGGGAAGAGTTTTTCCTCTACTTAGCTGTGTCCCCAGCCGCGGTTAGCGCAACCTTAGTAAGAGAAGACGATAAAGTGTAGAAGCCTGCATATTACACTAGCCGGGCGCTCCGTGGTGCAGAGGAAAGATACCCATCAATGGAAAAGCTCACCTTCGCTTTGGTTACAGCAGCCCGCAAGCTCAGGCCATACTTCCAGGCTCACACAGTGGTAGTCTTGACTAATAAGCCCCTATGGCAAGTGATGATCAATCCTGAAGCCGTCGGACAAATGGCACTATGGGCATTAGAATTGAGCAAATTCGACATGTAGTACCGTCCGCACACTGCAATTAAGGATAGATAATCGCTAACTTCATCGCGGAGTTCACTAACATGGAAGCCATGGGGCAGAAGAGTATCCTCAATGGAGTATCCACACGGATGGATCATCGAACAAACAGGTTGGCGGTGCCGATATCGTACTTCATTCGCCGGAAGGGGACGAGATTGAATGCATGGTTCATTTTGACTTCCCAACAACGAAGCAAAATACGAACCTCTAATGGCAGGATTAGATCTCGTCAAAGCAGTAGGGGCCACCAAAGTAATTATTCATTGCGACTCCCAGGTCGTCACAAACTAGGTAAACGGCAAATGCGAATGCAAGGGAAAAAGGATGAAGAAGTACCTGAAGCAAGTAAAGAAAAGAATGGATGACTTACGAGCCAAGATGGTCTAAATCCCAAAGGGAGAGAATGAGCAAGCCGATTGTCTTGCTAAGGCCGCATCAACAAAACGCATGATCATCTCCAAGTAGGTACCTTCCTTTGTCCAACTTTTACCATTAATAAATGCCATTGAAGTGCAGGAGGTAGGTTCCGGAAGCAACTGGACCACACCGTTGGTCCCCTACTTAAAGAACGGCAGGCTACCTGGCAGTAAAGAAGCTACAAGGAAGCTGAAGGTCCAAGCAGCGTGATTCGTTCTAATAAAGGACGTCTTGTACAAAAGAAGCTTCTCATGCCTGTATCTTAGGTGCCTGGGCCTCGAAGAAGATGACTACGTAATGCGAGAAGTCCATAAAGGGATCTGCGGGAACCACTCCTGGTCACGGTCGCTGGTGCACAAGCTGATTTGAGATGGATACTATTGGCTTACTATGCAGAAGGATGCCCAGACTTATGTCAAAGCTTACGACAAATGTCAAAGGTTCAGCAACGCCATCAAACAACCGACAAAAGAGCTCACCCTAATAGCAGCCCCATGGCCATTCGCTCAATGGGGATTGGACATCATGGGACCATTCCCAATAGCAATACGGCAACTAAAGTTCCTTATAGTCGGCAAAAATTATTTCACCAAATGGGAAGAAGTTGAAGCCTTGGCCACCATCATAGAGAAGAACATGCGGAGCTTCGTTTGGAGGTACATCATCTGCAAGTATGGGATCCCTAGAGTCCTGATCTCAAATAACGGGAAACAGTTCAACAATGAATCCTTCCGAGATTTTTGCTCGCAACTAGGGATCAAGAATTACTACTCCTCCCCCGCCCACCTTCAAGCCAATGGGCAAGTTGAGGTCACAAATAGATCCTTGCTTAAGGGGCAAAGGGTATATAGCTAGAAGAGTTGCCAAGCGTACTATGGGCATATCGAACGAAGGCTAGAACAACTATAGGGGAGCCACCGTTTCGACTAGCGTACGAAAGTGAGGTAGTTATCCCAACAGAGGTCGGGCTTACAAGCTACAGGGTGGACAACTATGATGAGAAAAGGAATGATGAGGCTATGCGTCTACAACATGATCTAGTTGATGAAGTTAGGGCGGCAGCTGAACAAAGACTAACACGATACCAGGACCTCATGGCGAAGCACTACAACTCCAAAGTCAAGTGCAGAGACTTCAACATTAGGGACCTAGTCTTGAGAAAGGTAACAAGCGCCACTAAAGATCCCTCCTAGGGAAAGCTCGGTCCTAACTAGGAGAGACCCTACAGAATCTCTTTGTGGCAAAGGAATGACACCTACCACCTAGAGACACTAGACAGACAAAAGTTTTACCACCCATGGAACACCGAGTATCTCAGAAAGTACTACCAGTAGATGACAGCATAAAAAGCGACACTCCTCATTTTCAGTTTACTTCTTTTAGTTAATTTTTGCCTACAGTACTTTCCAAGCCCAAAGGGCAGGTTTTTATCTTTTTTAAGAACAATTTTTTTTGCTTATGCATGTTTTTACCATAATAAGAGGAGTTATTTAGACATGACTTGTGTATTTATTTACAAAACTACTTTTATAAAGTCCATAAATGGACAAGTTTATTAGTCCACAAAGTGGACCAATTGAAAATATAAAGTCCACCAGCGAACAAGTTCAATATAAAGTCCACCAGCGAACAAGTTCAATATAAAGTCCACAAATGGACTAGTTTATTAGTCCACAAAGTGGACAAATTGAAATTGTTCAAGTCTACAACTGGACGAGTTCAAAGTAGACAAATTAAAGTTTTTAAGTAGACGTGCCCATGCCATGCCTTGAGGCTATAAAGTCTTTAGGTGGACGAGTTTATTATTCAAACCCAAGAAGTGGACAGGTTCATCGTAGTTTACCAAGTCCTGTGAAGGACAAACATATCCTAGCATACATATAAGCACAAGGAATGAACATACACATACTAACAAATAAAAAGCAACACGCATTTACTGAAAGCGATAGATAGAAAATAAAATACCATGAATAAAGTAAAGTCTTTACAAATGAAGCCCAAAAGACAGTAGGGCACTTAATATTTTCTAAAAGTTAGGCTAAATACACAATAAAATTATCAATAAAAGTAAACTAAGGTAAGGGGTCTTGGACATCAGGAATTGGTGGGTTCTCGTCATTCTTCAAAGAAGGGTCCTGAGCATCCTGAGCAAGGGAGTTTTTAGCATTCTAAGGATCAGTGGATGGGATCAAAGGAGTGACAGGAGGGGTCGCAGCAGCTTGAGCAAGGGCGACATTATCATCTTTTTGGTCTGCTCTGAATGGGTGGAGTTGTCAGTTTCCTTAAAGATAGTATCGTCGGCAAGGGTTGACGGAAAGGGGTCGTCCATAGTGACCTTGGATAAATCCAAGTTTAGGTAGACAGATTTGACCTGTTTAAGGTAATCCTCAAACCTGGCACCATAGTAGATGGCGCATGAATCGATGAAAGGCTGTGAAGCCTTAAATTCTGTCACGGCATCATCTCTGGTCATCTCCACCTGCCCAAGAAGGGCCGTCAGCTCCTTTTCTATGTTTGCCTTGGCCTTCTGCTCCTCTTCCCTCTGACAGGCCTCTTCCTTTAATTTTTCTCTCAACTCTGTCACCTCCTTGTTGAGTATACAGAGGGCCTCCTTGTGCTGATCTTGTTCACTCTTCAGGTTTTCATTACACTTCCTCAGGCGACTGATTACGCCCTCCTCAACAACGCACCGGTCTTGGAGAGCCTTCATATTCACTAGGGCCTAAAGATAGAACACAACCGTCAGCTAATGAATAAATAACAGAGTAAAGTTAACTACGAAAGATAACATACCTTGGAGAGATCAAAGAGGCCTGACGCCCTCAGGTCCTTAGTCTCCTGCTCAGCACAAGGGTCTATATCTGTTTGCTTGATGATTGATTCCACCAATTCAACGACGTACCCTTTATGCATAAGAAGGTGATGGGTTCCCTAGGTGACGGGGCCGTCGACATCATCAAGCTTTTGCTAGTTCCATGGCTCGACTTAGGAGGCGATGGCTTCTTTGGCTACTTCTCCCCAAGTGTGACTGATGGCTTCATAGAAGGGCGATTGTCTTTCGCTTTCTTTTGGGCGCCCCCTTCCCGTCAGTCTTAGGGGCTAATGAGGATGCCCCTTCCTTCCCCTTCTCCTTCTCCTCCTTCTTACGAGCTGTAGCTACCCTCACCAATATCCTCTGTCTAGCTACCTCAATTTCTGCAAAGGACAAGTAACGACATTAGGTAAGCAGATGTGACTACGAACAACAAAGATAATAAAAAATGCAACTTATGTCGACAAGAGTAGGCATTTAATTTGCGAGCTACCGACATTGGCTCTGGACCTCCACAATAAGCGTGCAAAGTATTGAGTGTAATTAGGTCCCGACACCTCTGCTCGTCCAATGGGATCTTTGTAAACCGATGAATAAAGGCTTCTTGCTCCTCTGTAATATGCGGGCGAACACTAGCTGAAATTAAGAGAGGTAGATGACATTAGAAACTTGAAATAAATGAACTAAGAAAAAGGGGGATGTAGATGGTACTAAACCTGAATCCTTGACGATGCCCCAAGTATTGTCAAATCCATGAGGCATCGTCACCCACTCTTCTTGACGGCACGCCTAGTCTGTCCCATTGACGAAGAATTACCTGCCCTTCCAACTCCTATTAGAGTTAGGTATGTCTGACACCAGCTTCAGCTTCTTCTTCCTCACCGCAAAGTGGTATATTTCCTGGGACGAGACGATGTGTTAGGGTCGATAGCACCAAAAGAACTCATCAAGAGTTAGCTGACGGTTCCCACCACTTAGACAACCCCACAAGATCTCAGCCCCAATGAATATCCTCCAGGCATTAGGGGCAACTTGGCTGATAGACAATCCTAAGAAATTGGCCAATTAACGATGTAGTGCCATCAATGGCAACCTCAATCCTGCCGCGAACATGGCATCGTACATGCTGACGTCCGTAGTCCTCCCTGAGTAGCACTTCTCGAACTTCCCAGGGAGACAGATTGGGATGTGGTCAAGAATTTGGTAACGGTCCTGTAAAATATTAAAAACCTTGGCCGACATTGTCGGCATAAAGTCATTAACGGTCCATATTTTAGGGAGAATGAAAGGATGGGTATGGCCATCCCCGGAACTTCTCGAAACTCCCTCGGAGGTTTCCTTACCACCGTCATCTCCGTCTCCGTCTCCGGCATCCTCATTCTCCTCTTCTCCCTCATCATTCTCGTTTTCACCCTCACCTACCACTTCTTCCTCACCTACCCTCCACTACAACTTTCCACTTCCTCGTTAGGAGATTGGGCTGACGTTTCCCTCTCTGACGACCAAGAGAAGCCTTCATCGGGCTCACGACCTGACTGGAAGACCTCGTCGTAGCCTACTCCCTCACGGATTGACTACTTCTTACTCATTGCTTCACTACGTCTTAACATCTATTCACCTACAAGTGACGGAGGTATTCTAAGAACCTAAAACTGATGAGTCCCTCTATAGAATTAACAACTAACTAGAAAAATGAAAAAAAAAAAAAAAAAAAAAAAGAATAAAGTAAAAGAGGACTTACCAAGTAAATGGTTCCTTGGGAAATGATGGCCTTAACAAGGAGATGGGAGTAAAAACGGCAAGATCAGTAGGTTAGCAAGGTCGAAATAAGAGGAATGAGGGGAGGAGGTGGGATATATATATGATAAAAATGCATAAGCGACACCCTCGTCCAGAAACAAGGCCAGCAAGCGTGTGCCATGTGTTCAAGCATTAAATAATGACGGCTCAAGGAATCTTCCATAAATGCCCCTTCCTTTTTCCTGGATAAACCAAAAATAATAATAAAAGAGTTATAAAATCAAATTCCATAGCCCGTCAGTTGGAGCTGACGAAGCTATGGAGTAGGGGGTAGCTGATAAGGGTAATTTTGGAAGAAGGCAAACTCGTCCACATATAAGGAAGCTGACAGTCCCAATGAGCCCATCAACTTCACTTATTCATACATAAGAGATGAAGACGATGACATCATAGGCCGATGACTACACACTCGACGACATCATAGGCCGATGACTACACACTCGACGACATCATAGGCCGATGACTACACGCTCGATGACAGGTAGTAAGATGACAGGAATGCCTATACCAGATAAGAGGCAGACGGAAGAAAGCTGACGGGGAGAAAGAAGCCTATGATGGGTTCAGTGTGGCCTTGATTGGCCTCCACGAATGTGTATACAAGGAAACATCTTGTGCCTCACGATTAACCCTAATCAAGTGGATCCCCACATGGAAAGGATCCTGCAGCATATGCGTATTAATAAGGATCTTTCCTACAAGGAAAAACCCTCTCTGCCAAGAAACAAATGTCAGCTTTACGCTACTATAAAAGCCACAAAGCCCTCACAAACTAAGGTACGCATAATTTCTCCCAACTCTGGCACTCTAAAGTTGTGAAAAGTTCTCTAACTTGACCTTCAGAGGGTATATAGTCGGAACCACACCGGTACTCTCTTAAGGTTTTCTTTTTTCTGTGTTGTGTAGGTGTTGACTCGAGCACATGAGGACCGCGTAACTAACTAACAATTTTCGGCATCATCAAATTTAAAGACAAGTTTGTTTTTGTGTAAGTAGAATTTGAAGACAAGTTTCTTACTCCACAATAACCTATACAAACACAAATTTATTTTAACGTTATTGGCTTGTAGTCTCATATTTGTTTGCAATATCAATGGACACCATCATTTTCCCGTCATTTGGTTCTGTCTCTCTCTTCTTTTTATTGGAAGTTTATCAAAATTGATAGTATTCAACTTTGACTTCAACTACAAAATTTTGTACTTGCTCAAGTTAACCTAGTCATTTCGTCAATTGCAGGGCGGCTCTACTTGTTATTTAGGTGGTTAGTGGTCACCCTGACTTGTAATTTTTTTTTATATCCTAAAAAAATTAAATTTTAAATTAACATGTGTTGTTAACTACCTAGAAAAAAATCTTGACCATCTTAAAAAATTTGAACACCTTAGTAAAAATTTGAGCCCATTAAAAATAAGATTAGATCTCTCCAAAATTTTAATCAACTGAAAATTGAACCAAGAAATTGTGAGAAATGTTATGCTCACAACATTTTTATTGCATTTTCACAAATAAATCTTAAATGACAAGTTGTTATTGGCTATTACTAGTGGACAAAAAGAGAATTTCAATGGTAGGTTTAAATTAAAATTAATAACAACTTTCCATATAGAATTTGTTGTGAAAATGTTGTGGATATAACACTTATAAAAAATTGCCCAAACAAATACAAATTAGCCCAAAAGTTCATAGAGTTTGGTACTTCTCCAATGTTTACCATTATAGCAACACTTGCATTGCTAAACGCCATTTTTTTTGTAGGCGGATTGAAGAGGGTGATTGCAGATGTGGAAACTTTGGTTTGGGAACGATTTGCATTGCAGATTCTTTTATGTGGTATGCTAGTTTTCATCAACCTTTCAGGAAAGACATTGCTAGCCTGCACACCTTTTTTTTTTTTTTTTTTTGATAAGCTGAAATAACATTCAAGAAAACGAAACTTACAAAAACTGGCATCTTCCTTACAAGCAAAAGCCACACTGACTGGAAGATTGTTCGAGATTAAACAGAAAGAAACTAAGGACCCTAACGAAATACCTTGCTACCTCATGGGCAACAGTATTTCCACTTATATTGATCCAAAAAACCAAACAATAACCTAACGATTTAGCTAAGAAACAAATGTCAGAAACCAAGGAGGAGATAGACCATTGGGGACAAGACATGCAGTCCATGATTGCATCAATACTATTCTTTGAGTCACTTTCCAGAATGATATCACTCCAAGCCCCTCCTTTAGCAAGCTATAGAGCCCACAAGATGGCTTCAGTCTCAACAGAGAGCGGGGATCTCTTTGGTAGAATCTTGGACTAGGCCTTCAACACAAAACCATGAGCATCTCTAGCAATGACCGCTAAAGCTGAGTTGTTCTGAGAAATGGCCACATCCACATTGAGTTTGATATAACCCAAAGGAGGGGGAGACCAGTGAACGATTGGTTGTTCAGCTAAATGTGCTCGAGGAATGAAGAAAACATTAACACATTCATTAAGTTTTGGCCCAATCTTGCCCATGGATGCCTGGAGGTCAATAGTACCATTAAGGTGTATAACAGCATTATGAGTGCACCAAATTTCCTCCATAGTAAGCGCCATATTAAGGGATACAAGCCTCATATCCTACACTTGACGGAGAGCCGGTGGTGGTTCCAAAATTACCTTAATGATGTCACTAGGGTGAGCTAAGTGAGCTTCATCTAATTTGAAACCCCAGCATGCAGAGTCCCAGAGAGCCTTGGCTGCAGGGCATTGAAGGAAAATATGAGAAGTAGATTCCACCTCTTGGCTACAGAGTACACAGCACGGCTCAGATATATCCATGCGGCTCATCAGGTTTTCTCTCGTGGGAAGAGCATTTACAGCAACTCTCTAGAGGAACATTCGAATCAACTATGTTTGCTCTATTATCTTGTGCAATAGCCCTATATTAATTTCTATGTTTGTGTGTCGCAAAACTTCTGTTGGCTAAGATATATACTTAATTTGATGGAACCATATCTTGTCAAAATAATTATTGGAATTGACTAGAATTTATTTTTTTATGTACTTTTCTTTCGCTTCAATATAAATCAATCAATTAGTATCTAAAAGTTTAAACCTAGCATTTATTGTTACTATGTTTATGTTGAGCCATATCAACATAACATTTCAAACCATTCGGTATATTTTGGTTCATTTTAGTCTACTTTGGTCCATTTACTTAAGAACGGTAAAATAAACAGATTTGAGTTGAGAATACTTAATTTAAATTCAAATTTATTTTTTATATATATATATATATATATCTCAATCAAATTTGTGGCACTAAAAAATCAACACATAGAACTAAGGCGTAAACCCCATTTTCGTCCTTATATTTTCATGCGATTTCTATTTTGGTCCCTTCCTATTTTTTCCACCACTTTTAGTCCTATCTTGGAAAATGCGTCTCGTTTTTGTCCCTGCCGTTACATCAGAGACGGAAAATGCACATGTGGCAAACTGAGTGCACTGTTGGCACACTAAAAGCTGACGTGGCCATTAAAATAATAATAAAAAATGTTATTTGACATTAAAAAATGCCAGTCATCTTTTAAAAACAAAAAATTAATTTATAATTTTAACTAAATGAAAAAAGGAAAAAACAAAAATGAAAACAAAAAATAATATAAATTGAGATCTAGCTTTATTTTGAGTAAAAACAGACAGGAACACAATCCCAATGATTGTTTTGTTGGCAACCAAACACAATATTAGCTGAAAACCCTTTATTATCAAAAATATTTTTTTTGATATGGGAAAATAAGTTAATAAACGCAATTAGTGTTTATCAAAAAAAAAATTAGTAGCCCATTGTTCTTTCTCTGACATTAGAAACATGAAATCAACGATCAAACGAGACAGCATAATCCCAACTTCATTTGCTTGAACTTTTTTCACATTCAGAACCCCAAATTCCTTATCAGATTCTTCAGACTCTCTCAAGCTCTCTCTTCAAAATGCAATTTCAGACTCTTTCTAACTCACCCTCTCTCTTTCCTCTCTTATTGGTGAACGGAAATGGGCGTTAGTGGTGGAGTCATCCCACAACGAGGAGATGAAGGAGTAGCGGCGGACGGGGTTGTAGTCGACGGACTAGACCTTGCGAGAGTGTTAGTGGAGGGAGCGGATTGGGTTGGAGGTTGGGGGAAGAGATAGATCGTAGATCTTGAGAGAGCCATCGAATATGGTTGCGATAAGGAGAGAGTCGTTGTAGTCGCCGTCAACGGTGTCGAAGAAGGTGAGTTCTATGAAAGGGGAGGAAGGAGTGGGAGTAAGGTTGAGGATGTGGACGCGGTTGGGTTTTTCTGGGTTGTTGCTCAGATCAGATTAGGCTTGAGTGAGTGTGGTGGCTGAGTTTTTCTAGGTTGTTGCTCAAATCAGATTAGGTTTTTCTTGGTTTTTTTGTTCATCAAGTTTTTTGTGTATATATTAGTGTTTGATTTCAATTTTACAGATTTGGATAACTACTGTTATGCAGTTTAGGTGTTTGATTTATTGTCTCTGAGATTTATTGTCTCTGAGACTTCTTTGTCAGAATGGATGTTTTGTTGCATACCCATTTTTTGTTTTTCGATCATGTTCATGTTTCTGTTATCTTTTGGTCGTGAATACTTTGTGGGATTTACATTATGTGGTGCAAGGAGAAAGTTTCTCATTGTTCTTATTCATGGATTTGGTGCTTCTGCATTTCAGATCTAAGTGTATGTTTTCTTCTTCTTTTTTTTTTTTTCTTTTTTAATTCCTGGGTTTGTGTTCTTGTTGTTCTTGTTCAAGACATACTTAGATCTCAATTCATGTGATTTTTAGTTTTTAATTATGTTTTGATTTTTTTTATTTAGTTAAAATTAATAAATTACTTTTTTTTTTAATTTAGATGCTGACGTGGCATTTTTAAATGCCAAATAACATTTATTATTATTATTTTAATGGCCACATCAGCTTTTAGTGTACCAATAGTGCACTCCGTTTGCCATGTGTGCATTTTCCGTCTCTGATGTAACTGTAGGGACAAAAAGGATACGCGTTTTCCAGGATATGGACTAATTATGCCAAATAACATTTTTTATTATTATTTTAATGGCCACATCAACTTTTAGTGTGCCAACAGTGCACTCCGTTTGCCACATGTGCATTTTCTATCTCTGATGTAACGGTAGAGACAAAAACAAGACACGTTTTCCAGGGTAGGGACTAAAAGCGGTGAAAAAAAAAGTTAGGGACCAAAATGGAAACCGTGTGAAAATGTAGGGACGAAAATGGGGTTTACACCTAGAACTAAAGGCTGAATTTGGCTAGCTAGTTGGAAGTCTTGCAATCTTTAGTGACTAGCATCTCCTAAAATAACTAAAAAATTGACATTGCGTATATAATTGGGTGGGTGTCCATGTCTATATTGATGTCGCCATGCCCAATTTATATTCGAGCATAATATATGCCAACCCTCGTCCCGCCCTAAAAGAGAGTCTTCCGCAGCTATTGACCTAACACTACAAAACACGCCCCACTTAGGCCGCGTTTTTTGTAGCCGCATTTTCAAAAATGCGGCTACAGAGGATATCAAGTCACGTTTTTTTAAAACGCAGCTTCAAGAGAAAAATGCGGGCCGCGTTTTAAACAAGCGGCTATAGAATGTGTCTATAGCCGCGTTTTTTTTTAGCCGTAGCCGCATTTTTGAGGGTGGAGATATTGCTGCGTGTTTAAAATGCGGCTCCAAGACCTTCCAATTTTTTTTTTTTAAATTTTTAACTCTAGCCGCGTGTATAAAATGCGGCTCTAGCTTTCCTAATGCCACGTTTTATACACGCGGCTTTAAATTTAGTCTGAAGCTGCGTGTTTAAAACACGGCTTGAAATTTACTTTGAAACCGTGTGTTTAAAACGCAGCTTCAGTTTGGGATGGGGCTGCGTTTCTTAAACGAGGCTTTAGATTTTGCCTATAGCCGCAAGTTCAAAACTCGGCTTTAGGCTTTGTATAAATAATATACTACAAGCCCTACCCTCTCCAATCGCTCATCAGCCTCCATCTCTCAAGCCCGATCTCTCATGCCCTCCATCTCCGATCTCAAGCTAGCCCTCACCCTCCACATATGCAAGGTCTGCTCGAAGTGACATATATATAAGGAGGTCATCGAGATTTTGGTAATTAAGTCTTAGTATACACATTTTCTACGAGTGTTAAAAGCTCACATTGAATCACTTAAAACAATATTTGCTCTCACTCAAAAGATAGTTTGCTATCAGGTTCCTAACAAATTATTTCTAAGATACAATAAGCCTGAATTCTAAAACTATCAATTGCAGAGAATTTCAGAATTTCCTTGTATGTGTATATTATAAAGTAAAAAACCAAATAAAATTATATAAATAGTCAATAAAGAGACACCAATGAAAAGATACAATTGGCGAATCACAATCTTCAAATAGTCATCCCTTGCTTAAAGCACATATATTCTACATAATCTTACAAATATTTTAAACCTCAATTTGTTTCGCTCAACTCTACACTCAAGTAAAGTTTGAATGAAATATGGCCTATTTGACAATAGATTTCAAACAACAATTTTCAATATTTAAAAAATATAAAGTGATGATAAAAATGATTTATCAAGAGCGTTTTGAGTTACAATTCTCAAATTATGGGATTTAAAATATGTAATTTGAGAACTTATACATATTAGTATTTATTGTTCTAATAACACTGCTGAGTGGCCTTTTTGTAAATAAGTTGAAAACCATGAGACTCACTTAACAAAACCAAACATAATTGGAACTCTCTCACACATACTTCAACTTCTTTTTCTCCCACGGTCTGTCCTGCCTTTTGTCCTTCTCTCTTCTTTTTTTTACTCTTTCCTTAAATAAAATAGCATACTTTAACTCTCTTCTTCTTCTTCTTCTTCTTCTTCTTTTTTCCTCTCCTTAAATAAAATAGTATACTTTAACTATACAAGTCATCACTTAAAAAAAAAAAAAACACACACACACACACACACACACACACACACACACACACATATATATATATATATATATATCAAACACACAATTATGTTTTTTCACATTTTAAAATATATTATTTGAAACATGGTATTAAACAAATTTTTTGCATTATAAATAATTTAAACATGTGCTTTCACAATTCTTGACAAACCAAAATTATCACATCATTTTAAATACCAATACTTAAACACCTCTACCAAAAGGACCTCTACTTTTTACTTAAGTGAAATGGCTTTTGAGAGTTTTGTGCAAGTAGAATTCGAACACAAGTTTCTTATTCCACGATAACCCACACAATTTCAAATTTTTTTTTTTTTTGATAATCACACAAACTCAAATTTATTTTAACGTGATTGGGTTGTAGCCTTGTATAGTAGCCTCATATTTGTTTGCAATATTGCAGGCACCATCATGTCTTGTCATCTCTCTCTCTCTCTCTCTCTCTCTCTCAACCAGCGTTAGCTGCTCCCATTTAAGCCTTTTCACAAATTTGTTGCTCTAGTTAACCTGGTTATTTGTGTGTACGGTTTGTGATAGACTAAAATTGTATTGACTCCTTAGGTAAATTAACCAATTAATTAGCCAAGTGAATTAATTAAGTCAATTAATATGCAATAAGCGTGGTAGCAAAAACAAATCACCAAATAACTAAATACAGCAGAAATTAAATTTGACACGAGTGATTTATTTACGAATGGGAAAAACCACCTAAGCAAAACCCCACCGAGTAAATTTAAGATCATCACTCCCGATAATCTACTATTATCAAAACAAACAGTTACAAGTAAAGGAATCACAGTACCTTATACTAACCTATAGTTAAATCTTTACCCCAATACACAATTGGACTTGTAATGTAGTGACAATCTCTCTTTTTAATGCACGGCTCCAAGTGTGTGACTAACCAATCGATGCACGAATCTAAGTATGTGACTAACACACCAACTTGAGAAGGATGTTGGCTGCAAAGTTCTTCAATTTATCTACACGATGAAGATAAAGAAGCTCTTTGGTTACAAAACTCTACGGCATACAAACACAGCAACTTCTTCAAGAGAAATATGAACTAGGGTAAGTTGTCTTCGGTCACAATTTGAGTGAATAATCACTTTGCATCAAGTTGCATCCATTTGACAGCCCTTAAAATAATCTTTATATATGTCTAGAGTTGTGAGAAAAGAAACCCTACACAAATAGCTTGGATATGCGTGAAAAACAAATTTGGAAATCTGAATTTTGTAATTCTTGATAGATACAGTTGTCGAGCTATTTGTCGAGCTTCACATATTAAATCTCGATAGATACATCTGTCGAGCTATCTGTCAAGCTTTAATGAACAACACTCCTTCACTCGATTCTTAGATAGATTTGTATGACTTTAATACTTGAACTTGAACTCTTGTTCCTTGAAATATTAAACACATCCTAAATCTACCTAATTACAAGTAAAATGCGTTTTGTCAAAAGATTTAGTCAATTCTATATAATAAATGTTCTAACAAGTTCTACATATGTCATAATAGTTTGTATTAACAATTACCCTTGGGATCAATCCTACTTACTAGTCTCATCTACTCTTCTGCTTGGCTCCTATTATACATGCCTTCACCCCCAACAACCCCCCCTCCCACCCCTTTCTTTTTCTTTTTAACTTTTGCCTTTTCTATCTCTTTCTTTTTCTTTTTTAACTTCTGGCTGTACTATATATATACATGCAGTGTAACTCATTTAAAGCACCAAAGGAGCTGGAAAGAGTGAGAGATGGCAAAAGATGATAATCTTCCTCTGTTTGAAACAAAGTCAGCAAAGGGACAAATCCTTTTCCAAAGCTATTCACTTTTAATTTTCGTGGGAACATGTTTCATCTTCGCATATAGATTGAGCAACATACCAGCCAAAGGAGAACCAGGAAGATGGGCATGGATGGGATTGTTTTTCTCAGAGCTTTGGTTTTTTTTTATTGGTTTGTCACTACGGTTGTCCGATGGAACCCCATCTATCGTAACACTTTCAAGGATCGCCTCTCTCACAGGTATATCTCTGTGTTTCACATGCCTAGCTAGCTAGCTTAGATATATTGCATGCAAACTTGATTTTCTATGTATGCGTTTGTCTGTTACATGCTTTTCTTGCTGAGTGTGATTGTATATATAATAAACAGATATGAAAAGGCTTTGCCAGGCATAGACATATTTGTTTGCACAGCAGATCCTGTGATAGAACCACCAGTTATGGTGATAAACACAGTGCTATCAGTCATGGCCTCTACGGCATACAAACACAGCAACTTCTTCAAGAGAAATATGAACTACGGCAAGTTGTCTCCGGTCACAATTTGAGTGAATAATCACTTTGCATCAAGTTGCATCTATTTGACGGCCCTTAAAATAATCCTTATATATGTCTAGAGTTGTGAGAAAAGAAACCCTACACAAATAGTTTGGATATGCGTGAAAAACAAATTTGGAAATCTGAATTTTGTAATTCTTGATAGATACAGTTGTCAAGCTATTTGTCGAGCATCACATATTAAATCTCGATAGATACATCTGTCGAGCTATCTGTCAAGCTTTAATGAACAACACTCCTTCACTCGATTCTTAGATAGATTTGTATGACTTTAATACTTGAACTTGAACTCTTGTTCTTTGAAATATTAAACACATCCTAGATCCACCTAATTACAAGTAAAATGCATTTTGTCAAAAGATTTAGTCAATTCTATATAATAAATGTTCTAACGAGTTCTACATATGTCATAATAGTTTGTATTAACAATTACCCTTGGGATCAATCCTACTTACTAGTCTTATCTACTCTTCTGCTTGGCTCCTATTATACATGCCTTCACCCCCAACAACCACCCCCCCCCCCCCCCCCCGTCCCCCCCCTCCCACCCCTTCCTTTTTCTTTTTAACTTTTGCCTGTGCTATCTCTTTCTTTTTCTTTTTTAACTTCTGGCTGTACTATATATATACATGCAGTGTAACTCATTTAAAGCACCAAAGGAGCTAGAAAGAGTGAGAGATGGCAAAAGATGATAATCTTCCTCTGTTTGAAACAAAGTCAGCAAAGGGACGAATCCTTTTCCAAATCTATTCACTTTTAATTTTCGTGGGAACATGTTTCATCTTCGCATATAGATTGAGCCACATACCAGCAAAAGGAGAACCAGGAAGATGGGCATGGATGGGATTGTTTTTCTCAGAGCTTTGGTTTTGTTTTTATTGGTTTGTCACTACGGTTGTCCGATGGAACCCCATCTATCGGAACACTTTCAAGGATCGCCTCTCTCACAGGTATATCTCTGTGTTTCACATGCCTAGCTAGCTAGCTTAGATATATTGCGTGCAAACTTGATTTTCTATGTATGCGTTTGTCTGTTACATGCTTTTCTTGCTGAGTGTGATTGTATATATAATAAACAGATATGAAAAGGCTTTGCCGGGCATAGACATATTTGTTTGCACAGCAGATCCTGTGATAGAACCACCAGTTATGGTGATAAACACAGTGCTATCAGTCATGGCTTATGACTATCCTCCTGAGAAGCTAAGCGTTTATCTATCAGATGATGGTGGTTCAGATTTAACGTTCTATGCTATGCTGGAGGCCTCACGTTTCTCAAAGATTTGGCTGCCATTTTGCAAGAAGTTCAAAGTAGAACCAAGATCGCCGGAGGCTTATTTCCGCACAGCTTTTGAGCCACTTGGGGAGCCTGTCTTGGCCAAGGAATGGTCAACTGTCAAGGTAAATCGATCTGTCGCTATCATTCTATCCTCGTTAATTTGCAAAACACCATTCATTATTGGATGGGATAAGACGACGGTGCCATGTTTGGTTACTTTTTTTTTTTTCTTTTCTTATTTTTTGTTTCTAAAAATAATTTTTTATTTTATTTTTGAGATTAAAAGTTTTGTTTGGCAATTCAAAATAAACAAAAAAACAAAAAATATTCTCAAAACTCAATTGGTAAAAGAAACTAAAACATGTAAAAAACTATTTTCAATTTTTAATTTTCAAAAGTCATTGAAAACACGTATTTAATTTAATGAATCTGTCTCATTTAATGAGTTAACACGTATATATATATATATATATATATATAAAGGTCCTACATTTATATACTTTAATAGTTGTTAAGAGTTTTGCAATTTAACTGATATTTATCTTTTACTATTTTCAACGAAAGCATCTATAGTTTAAATTCATTCGCCTTAACTTAAAAATAAAAAATAAAACCTTACTAGTTAGGCCGACATGACCAAGAAGAATTAAGTGAATAATTGTCAAAAAAAAAAAAAAAAAAAAAAAACTGTAGTGAAATTTATTACTTGTAGACGGGTGAAATACCATGCATAGAAGCAAGGATATGCAACTTGAGCAATGCGCTGTAAATACTTGTATGTTGTGTTTAGGAACTTGGATTTGGAATTTAAATTAATAGATTTGAAATCAAGAGATTTCAAATCCATTGATTTTAGAAGTTATTTCAAATCAAAGCATTTTAAAAGTTTAAAATTCTTTATGGATTTATCAAATCCAAATCCGTGACCTGTTTTGAACTTCCCAAACAAATTATTTAGATTTTAATCACCCAAATCTAAACCCAAATACCCAAATCATGTCATCCAAACACACTAGTAAAGAATTTTGTTGTTGTAGTCTCCAAGGTGTACATCTCTCTTTCTTCTTTTTCTTCTTTTAACTCAATTTTAATTTTGTAAGTATTATGCTCTCGTCATCCAGAGAAGTTATCTTATTAGTTCGGCATATAAGACTTATATGAATCTAACATGTGGGCCCCACAAGCCTATTTCACATGAGCCTATGAAGCCCACATGTCAGCCTCACATGAGTATTATATGTCGGATATATACAAGATATTTTTTCTCTTAATTAATGATGGTCTGAGTTGGTGAGGAGTTTAGACAAACATTGGAAAGTGGAAGAAAATTATTATTTTAGGGTACATGGAGTGTAATATTCTTTTTTGCGCTATAATTTGGCAACTGATTATTGATTCCAGTGATTGAGATAGAAAATGCCCCATTAGCTCCACGCCTCCACCAAAATCAAACTTTGCGTATTTTATCTGGATAAGCACAGCCACACACACACACACACACGTACAAAAGTTGTCTTCCGTGGTCAAAAATCTGATCATTTCATTTCATCTCATGCTCTTTCTATATTCTTTGTCGGTTTTGGAAAAAAAAGTGACAAAAACAGTGTCACTAGTTAACAAGAAACGACATCATTCAATGGACCCTCCAAAATTAACACTGTCAAGTCCTCAGGTCAGTTGTCAGTGTGCATTGATTTTTTGGAGTTGGCCTTTGCAACTTGCCTGTCCTGAAACGAATCAAATAGAAATAGGTAAATTCCACTGACAAGGATTGGGCTAATACGAAGCACCGAATGTAGTCTAAAATATTTCAAATTTGATCTTTTTTGTTCCAAAAGTCGACTTAGCCCTCAAAAGAGTTAAAGAAAAATGTTAACTGACTTAATAGTATTAAGGATTTCTCAAAAAAAAAAAAAAAAAAAAAAATAGTATTAAGGGAATTAAGTTGGACTAATACTTTTACCATTATAAAATGGATATCTCTTGCAATATGTGATGAGTACATTGCAAGTTCATGTAAACTATAATTCATGTACAATACTTATTCATTATATTATATTTGATAATCAGTTATATCACATGTCATTAAAAAGAAGAAATATGAATTTTTGTGATTAATATAATTCATTTATGAACATGTTTTTAAATGAATTTACAAATATTTAATTACTTTGACTGAATTATTTGCAAAACATTTTCTATATTTTACTTTTGTGCTTTTCTAGTTTTTTTTTTTTTTTTTTTTTTTCAGTTGTTGTTAAAATTATTAAATTTGAACATGTGTGTCATATTTCAAATAAATTTTTTTGTGATATAAATCTTAAATAATAACCATATACTTTCCAAGAATAACCTAAATTTAAATCCCCCTCCTCTCTTTTTGTGTGAAAAAGAAAACATATAAATTATCTTTTGTATTAATAATTAGTGGAATGCACATGTATCTCAAAAACACAACTAAAAAAAATTAATATTAAAGAAAACACTATTATTTCTTATTCCACGATAACCCACACAATTTTAAGTGAAATGGCTTTTGAGAGTTTTGTGCAAGTAGAATTCGAACACAAGTTTCTTATTCCACGATAACCCACACAATTTCAATTTTTTTTTTGATAATCACACAAACTCAAATTTATTTTAACGTGATTGGGTTGTAGCCTTGTATAGTAGCCTCATATTTGTTTGCAATATTGCAGGCACCATCATGTCTTGTCATCTCTCTCTCTCTCTCTCTCAACCAGCGTTAGCTGCTCCCATTTAAGCCTTTTCACAAATTTGTTGCTCTAGTTAACCTGGTTATTTGTGTGTACGGTTTGTGATAGACTAAAATTGTATTGACTCCTTAGGTAAATTAACCAATTAATTAGCCAAGTGAATTAATTAAGTCAATTAATATGCAATAAGCGTGGTAGCAAAAACAAATCACCAAATAACTAAATACAGCAGAAATTAAATTTGACACGAGTGATTTGTTTACGAATGGGAAAAACCACCTAGGCAAAACCCCACCGAGTAAATTTAAGGTCATCACTCCGATAATCTACTATTATCAAAACAAACAGTTACAAGTAAAGGAATCACAGTACCTTATACTAACCTATAGTTAAACATTTACCCCAATACACAATTGGACTTGTAATGTAGTGACAATCTCTCTTTTTAATGCATGGCTCCAAGTGCGTGACTAACCAATCGATGCACGAATATAAGTATGTGACTAACACACCAACTTGAGAAGGATGTTGGCTGCAAAGTTCTTCAATTTATCTACACGATGAACATAAAGAAGTTCTTTGGTTACAAAACTCTACGGCATACAAACACAACAACTTCTTCAAGAGAAATATGAACTAGGGCAAGTTGTCTCCGGTTATAATTTGAGTGAATAATCACTTTGCATCAAGTTGCATCCATTTGACAGCCCTTAAAATAATCCTTATATATGTCTAGAGTTGTGAGAAAAGAAACCCTACACAAATAGCTTGGATATGCGTGAAAAACAAATTTGAAAATCTGAATTTTGTAATTCTTGATAGATACAGTTGTCGAGCTATTTGTCGAGCTTCACATATTAAATCTCGATAGATACAACTGTCGAGCTATCTGTCAAGCTTTAATGAACAACACTCCTTCACTCGATTCTTAGATAGATTTGTATGACTTTAATACTTAAACTTGAACTCTTGTTCCTTGAAATATTAAACACATCCTAGATCTACCTAATTACAAGTAAAATGCGTTTTGTCAAAAGATTTAGTCAATTCTATATAATAAATGTTCTAACAAGTTCTACATATGTCATAATACTTTGTATTAACAATTACCTTGGGATCAATCCTACTTACTAGTCTTATCTACTCTTCTTCTTGGCTCCTATTATACATGCCTTCACCCCCAACAACCCCCCCCCCCTCCCACCCCTTCCTTTTTCTTTTTAACTTTTGCCTGTGCTATCTCTTTCTTTTTCTTTTTTAACTTCTAACTGTACTATATATATACATAACTCATTTAAAGCACCAAAGGAGCTAGAAAGAGTCAGAGATGGCAAAAGATGATAATCTTCCTCTGTTTGAAACAAAGTCAGCAAAGGGACGAATCCTTTTCCAAATCTATTCACTTTTAATTTTCGTGGGAACATGTTTCATCTTCTCATATAGATTGAGCCACATACCAGCAAAAGGAGAACCAGGAAGATGGGCATGGATGGGATTGTTTTTCTCAGAGCTTTGGTTTTGTTTTTATTGGTTTGTCACTACGGTTGTCCGATGGAACCCCATCTATCGGAACACTTTCAAGGATCGCCTCTCTCACAGGTATATCTCTGTGTTTCACATGCCTAGCTAGCTAGCTTAGATATATTGCGTGCAAACTTGATTTTCTATGTATGCGTTTGTCTGTTACAGGCTTTTCTTGCTGAGTGTGATTGTATATATATATAATAAACAGATATGAAAAGGCTTTGCCGGGCATAGACATATTTGTTTGCACAGCAGATCCTGTGATAGAACCACCAGTTATGGTGATAAACACAGTGCTATCAGTCATGGCTTATGACTATCCTCCTGAGAAGCTAAGCGTTTATCTATCAGATGATGGTGGTTCAGATTTAACGTTCTATGCTATGCTGGAGGCCTCACGTTTCTCAAAGATTTGGCTGCCATTTTGCAAGAAGTTCAAAGTAGAACCAAGATCGCCGGAGGCTTATTTCCGCACAGCTTTTGAGTCACTTGGGGAGCCTGTCTTGGCCAAGGAATGGTCAACTGTCAAGGTAAATCGATCTGTCGCTATCATTCTATCCTCGTTAATTTGCAAAACACCATTCATTATTGGATGGAATAAGACGACAGTGCCATGTTTGGTTACTTTTTTTTTTTCTTTTCTTATTTTTTGTTTCTAAAAATAATTTTTTATTTTATTTTTGAGATTAAAAGTTTTGTTTGGCAATTCAAAATAAACAAAAAAACAAAAAATATTCTCAAAACTCAATTGGTAAAAGAAACTAAAACATGTAAAAAACTATTTTCAATTTTTAATTTTCAAAAATCATTGAAAACACGTATTTAATTTAATGAATCTGTCTCATTTAATGAGTTAACATTAGAGTTCAAATCCTAGTAACAACATATTTTAGTATTTTTTATTTTTTTTTTAAAATTATCTTTTTAATTTCAACTAACCAAATATGTTTTTAATTTTAAAAATACAAGAAAATTGTTTTTTTTTTATTCTCCAAAACAAGTTTTTGAAAATAGAAAACAAAAACTGTTACCAAACATAATCTAATGTTTTATTATTTCTTAGATCACAAATATATATATATATATATTATGAGAAATACTTCTTTTTTACAATGTAAATTTATATTGTAGATACAAAAAGTAGCAAATGTTGTATACCTTTGCAAAAATTGTACAATATTTACCACTTTTTGCAAAGGTGCATAAAATTTGTTACCTTTTGTTTATTGACAATGTAAATTTATATTAAAAGTACAATATATATATATATATATATAAAGGTCCTACATTTATATACTTTAATAGTTGTTAAGAGTTTTGCAATTTAACTGATATTTATCTTTTACTATTTCCAACGAATACATCTATAGTTTAAATTCATACGCCTTAACTTAAAAATAAAAAATAAAACCTTACTAGCTAGGCCGACGTGACCAAGAAGAATTAAGTAAATAATTGTCAAAAAAAAAAAAAAAAAAAACTGTAGTGAAATTTATTACTTGTAGACGGGTGAAATACCATGCATAGAAGCAAGGATATGCAACTTGAGCAATACGCTGTAAATACTTGTATGTTGTGTTTAGGAACTTGGATTTGGAATTTAAATTAGTAGATTTGAAATCAAGGGATTTCAAATCCATTGATTTTAGAAGTTATTTCAAATCAAAGCATTTTAAAAGTTTAAAATTCTTTATGGATTTATCAAATCCAAATCCGTGACCTGTTTTGAACTTCCCAAATAAATTATTTAGATTTTAATCACCCAAATCTAAACTCAAATACCCAAATCATGTCATCCAAACACACTAGTAAAGAATTTTGTTGTTGTAGTCTCCAAGGTGTACAACTCTCTTTCTTCTTTTTCTTCTTTTAACTTAATTTTAATTTTGTAAGTATTATGCTCTCGTCATCCAGAGAAGTTATCTTATTAGTTCGGCATATAAGACTTATATGAATCTAACATGTGGGCCCCACAAGCCTATTTCACATGAGCCTATGAAGCCCACATGTCAGCCTCACATGAGAATTATATGTCAGATATATACAAGATATTTTTTCTCTTAATTAATGATGGTCTGAGTTGGTGAGGAGTTTAGACAAACATTGGAAAGTGGAAGAAAATTATTATTGTAAGGTACATAGAGTGTAATATCTTTTTTGCGCTATAATTTGGCAACTGATTATTGATTCCAGTGATTGAGATAGAAAATGCCCCATTAGCTCCACGCCTCCACCAAAATCAAACTTTGCGTATTTTATCTGGATAAGCACAGCCACACACACACACACACGTACAAAAGTTGTCTTCCGTGGTCAAAAATCTGATCATTTCATTTCATCTCATGCTCTTTCTATATTCTTTGTCGGTTTTGGAAAAAAAAGTGACAAAAACAGTGTCACTAGTTAACAAGAAACGACATCATTCAATGGACCCTCCAAAATTAACACTGTCCAAGTCCTCAGGTCAGTTGTCAGTGTGCATTGATTTTTTGGAGTTGGCCTTTGCAACTTGCCTGTCCTGAAACGAATCAAATAGAAATAGGTAAATTCCACTGACAAGGATTGGGCTAATACGAAGCACCGAATGTAGTCTAAAATATTTCAAATTTGATCTTTTTTGTTCCAAAAGTCGACTTAGCCCTCAAAAGAGTTAAAGAAAAATGTTAACTGACTTAATAGTATTAAGGATTTCTCAAAAAAAAAAAAAAAAAAAAAATAGTATTAAGGGAATTAAGTTGGACTAATACTTTTACCATTATAAAATGGATATCTCTTGCAATATGTGATGAGTACATTGCAAGTTCATGTAAACTATAATTCATGTACAATACTTATTCATTATATTATATTTGATAATCAGTTATATCACATGTCATTAAAAAGAAGAAATATGAATTTTTGTGATTAATATAATTCATTTATGAACATGTTTTTAAATGAATTTACAAATATTTAATTACTTTGACTGAATTATTTGCAAAACATTTTCTATATTTTACTTTTGTGCTTTTCTAGTTTTTTTTTTTTTTTTTCAGTTGTTGTTAAAATTATTAAATTTGAACATGTGTGTCATATTTCAAATAAATTTTTTTGTGATATAAATCTTAAATAATAACCATATACTTTCCAAGAATAACCTAAATTTAAATCCCCCTCCCCTCTTTTTGTGTGAAAAAGAAAACATATAAATTATCTTTTGTATTAATAATTAGTGGAATGCACATGTATCTCAAAAACACAACTAAAAAAAATTAATATTAAAGAAAACACTATTATTTCTTTTGCCGAATGGAAAAAAACTAAAAATAATTTTAAAAAATGGTTAAATTTTTTGTTGATATGGTAGGAAAAATTTAGAGTATTTCTTATTTTCTGTCTAAGTAGTATGTCCAAAATTTTTTATAATTAAAAATATAAAACTAAAGAAATAAAATTATTTATCTTTGAATACAAATATATAATAAAGATTAAATATTTTGTTGAACCATGTTCTTAGTTAAAAGGTTAATATTTTAATTCATTAAAACCTTTACTTAATGGAAGAGATTAAATGGATAATACCTATATCCCTTTCAAAGAAGATTGATGTATGGAATTAATCAAAAAATGAGGTGGAATGTCAAATGAGAGAATTATAAAAAAAAGTCATATGATGTAATCTTATGGTTTCACTTTTGACATTCTTACACACACACACACACACACACACACACACACACACACACACACACACACACATATATATATATTGACACACAATTGTAAATCCATCTCAAAACATATGAAAGAATCCCAAAAATGAAGTCATTTATCTACTTTACTTAATTTCCATAATATCCCTCAATTATAACCCACCATTATAAACCCATCAAAAGGCTTCTAGCTAGGAAGGTTGTAATATTTATCTTGTATCTTTTTGATACGTGACATTTACAAAGTCGTCTATTTATATTGTATCTATTTTACGATTAGGTTGGAAATTAGTAGACAAATATCTCGTAATTTTCCTCTTTACTTTATTTTTCAATTCACATGTGATAAAAAAAAAAAAAAATCATGTTTCATGTATGTAGATGTTATATGAAGACATGAAGAAACGGATTGAAAACACCACAAAACTAGGTCAAATATCCGAAGAAATAAGCAAAGAACACAAGGGATTCAATGAGTGGATATTGGTTGCAAGCCGACATGATCATCAAACAATTCTTCAAGTACATACCATATATTCTCTTTTCTCATGAGCTGAATATACTTAATTGAATAGTTAAATTTTATTCGATTTCATGGCTTAGTTAATTAATAATAACTAACTTATAGATACTTATTGATGGGAGAGATTCTGAGGCTGTGGACATTCAAGGACAACCTTTGCCTACTTTGGTATACTTGGCACGTGAAAAGAGAACCCAATACCACCACCATTTTAAGGCAGGAGCCATGAATGCATTGGTAAGCCATACATCATATCCACGTGCAAAATGCTTCTCCAAACTAGTTCTATTTTCTGTAGTCTCAACTCTCAATAGCCATAAAATCCATATGTTATAAGTTTGTAAGTATTTTGTACTCATAATTATTTTTCATAATCAAACATATTAGATAAGGGTGTCATCGAGGATAAGCAGTAGTCCAATAATTCTTAACGTGGATTGCGATATGTATTCAAACAATTCAAAGTCAGTGAGAGATGCTTTATGCTTTTTTATGGACGAAGAAAATGGAAATGAAGTTGGTTTCGTACAGTTTCCACAAGCATTTGAGAACCTAACAAAAAATGATGTTTACAGTAGTTCCTTGAATGTAACAATGAAGGTAAGCATCAAAAAATTACTTATTCTAATTCCAATATGTTCAATTGAAAATGTGTTAGAGAAGACATTTTAACAAAATTTATACCCATGGTATACATTGAAATAAAGATAGAGATGCCAGGATTTGATGGGAATGGAGGGCCTTGCTATATTGGTACTGGGTGCTTCCACAGAAGGGAGACTATTTCTGGGAAAAAGTACAACAAGAATTATAAGGAAGATTGGAAGAGATGGAGCAATGGAAATGTAGAGGAGAGTACAAGGGTACTAGAAGAGACAAGCAAAGTCCTTGCAAGTTGTAGCTATGAAGAGAACACTCAGTGGGGAAAAGAGGTTTGTGTGTGTACAATTCATTTGAACCTCTTATATTCTTATTTGTGATGTCTATGTACAATTCATTTGAACCTCCTATACATTTATTTGCAGATAGGTTTGAAGTATGGCTGTGCAGTCGAAGATGTATTAACAGGATTAGCCATACAATGTCGAGGTTGGAGATCCACATATTTCAGTCCAGAAAGGAAAGGCTTTCTTGGAGTTGCTCCCACAACACTACTACAGTCACTTGTACAACACAGGAGATGGTCTGACGGTGATTTTCAAATATTTGCCTCTAGGCATTGTCCCTTTGTGCTTGGATATAAAAAGATTTCCTTAAAACTTCAAGTTTCGTATTGTATCTATCCACTATGGGCTCCAACCCGCTTGACTACATTGTACTATGTTATTGTACCATCTCTATGCTTGCTTAGAGGCATATCCTTGTTTCCACAGGTAAGAGATTTTTTTTTTTTTTTTTTAAATTGAAGTTGTGTATTATTGTTGCTAAACTATCTTCTAAGAATAGAATCGTCTTGCACTAACAGATTTCAGATCCATGGGTTCTCGCATTTGTATTTGTCATCTTTCTCCACCGTGCATACAGCCTTGGAGAATGTATCTGGTTTGGGGGCACATTCAAGGGTTGGTGGAATGATCAAAGGATGTGGCTATATAGAAGAACAACTTCCTACTTCTTTGGCTTGTTGGACTATATCCTAAAACGACTGGGGTTTACAAAATCGACCTTTCTCATCACAACAAAGGTGGCTGATGATAATGTGTCACAGAGATATGAGCAAGAGGTCATGGAGTTTGGTACTTCGTCTCCAATGTTTACCATTTTAGCAACACTTGCAATGCTAAACGCCTTTTGTTTATTCGGAGGACTGAAAAGGGTGATTGCCGATTTGGAAACTATGGTTTGGGAGCAATTTGCATTACAGATACTTCTATGTGGTCTATTAGTTTTTATCAACCTTCCTGTTTACCAAGGACTTTTCTTCAGGAAAGACGTTGCTAGCCTGCCCACCTCAGTTTCATACCAATCAACTATCTTTGCTCTATTGGCTTGTGCAATAGCCCTATATTAATTTCTATGTTTGTGCCTCGCAAAACTTCGGCTGGCTAAGATATACTTTGACGGAACCATTTCTTGTCAAAAGAATTTATTAGGATTTGATTTTTATCTTCGTTCTTCTTCTTCTTCTTTTTTTTTTTTTTTTTTTTTTTTGCTTCATTACTCAAATTCATTAATATTTAGAAGTTGATATTTATTATTGTTACGCTCTTATTGAACTACATCATTGTAACATTTCAGTCTATTTCTATACACTTATGAATGAAAAATAACTAATTTAGATTGGGAGTGCATATTCTAAATCTGAATTTATTAAAAAAATATATAGATTTCAATCTTGTGGCATTAAAAATTCAACACGGAAAACTAAATGCTGAATTTGGCTAGAGTTGGAAGTCTTGCCAGCTTTAGGGTATGTTTGTTTGGAGGGATTTTAGGGAAAATATAAAATTGATGAGAGAAAAGTAGAGAGAATATTTTTAGTGGGCGTTTGACTGGGAGGGATGGAGGGAAAAAAAGAAGTGATGGGGGCTGGGTGGTTTCTCCTAGGCCCACCAAAATGTTTTCTCTTCAAAATAGGGAGAAAATTGAGAGAAAAACTCTGTGTATAGAGAAAACAAAAATGTCCATGTGTAGGTGCATATGAGCTTTTGTTTCTTTGCCAGCTTGGCTTTTTTTTTCCTCCATCGATTTTTGTCTCTCTATCTATTGTACTATCTTTTTTTTTCTTTTTGTTGTTATCAAAAAAAAAAAAAAATCTTTCTTTTTGTTTTGCGTTTTTTTTCCTTTATTCTTTTTTTATTCTTCTTTGTTTGCTTGTTTGTTTGTTTGTTTGTTTGTGTTTTTTTTTTTTTGGGTGCTAAACTTCCTTTGGCTTGTGCTCCTTTAAAAAAAATTGAAGTATTCATACGAAATTTTTTAAATAAAAAAATGTGTTACTTTTTTGTTTTATTTAATGTGGACATAATTATAAATTTATACCAATTTCATTTTCTATCCTCTCATTTTTCCTTTCAACCAAACAAAAGAGTTTTCCATCATTCCACTTTTTCATCACTCCAACCAAACATACATGAGGAAAAACTAAATTATTTCTATCCTCCCACTTTTTCATCCTTCTATAATTTTCTACCCTCTCACTTTTCCACAATTCCAACCAAACTGATCCTTAGTGACTATTATCTCATAAAATACAGTAATAGTAGAGAAGACCATCCTATTCCTAACAATTAAAAAATACAAACTAATATTATAGCTGGCTTAGAAATTCTACTTCATCATATATAGTTGCTTAAAGATGAAGTATATAGGGATAACATTAGAAATGTGTATCTTCTAAGGATTTGTGGTCATGGATCTGTTTTGTTAGTTCCAATTTTCTGACCACACCACCTGTGATTTTCCTCATCTTTTTGAAATTGGGCCTTCAACCGTTTGAAAGACTAGTAAAGGTGGTGTAATATGGTTTTCTTGAAGGGAAAATGAAGCAATATATTGTTGAGGTATTTCTAGTAACTACCATTCCATGTGGCATCCCATACTAGATTGAAGAACTGTGGGAGGGATTAAGGGAAATGGGGATTGACTTATTGCCATTCATCCAAAGGTTTTAGTTTAGGAACCACAATACATATCTTTGGAATTGCTTTCCGGGGCTTAAAATTGCAAGTTTTAGTTTACCATACATATGCGTATATAATCTGTATTTAATGTAATCTCTTAATTTATTGCCTTGCACTGTGAAAAAGGAATCAAAGTCACGAGGAAACAACGTTTTTATGTCCATTTTTGTTTTGTTTTCTAATGACTCAAAACTAACGAGGTGATCATCATCTCTCCACAATTTTGTTGGCCAGCAAAGTTTGCACTTACTCTGACCACTGTTTCATTTTGTCTTACTCTTATCGACGTTTGCTCATCTCCTACCTCATTCTTTTTGTTAAAATCGTTTTGGCAGTACACTAGAGACAGAGAGAGAGAGATATGGGAAACAATGACAATCTTCCTCTTTTTGTAACAAAGTCAGTAAAGGGACCCATCCTTTTCCAGTTCTCTGCACTTTCAATTTTCCTGGGAATATGCTTGATCTTTGTATATAGACTGACCCACATACCAGAAGAAAAAGATGCTGGAAGATGGGCTTGGATGGGATTGTTTCTCTCAGAGCTTTGGTTTTGTTTTTATTGGTTTTTCACTATGGTTGTCCGATTGAACCCCCATATATCGTTACACTTTCAAAGACCGCCTCTCTCTGAGGTACATATGAATATCTCTCTTTCACATGTTGTTTAACATGTGTAAGAACGTATGTTCTGGGTGCTTTACTTGCTAAGCGTGTTTGTGCAATTATCAGATACGAAAAAGATTTTCCGGTCATAGACATTTTCGTGTGCACTGCAGACCCCATTGTAGAACCACCAAATATGGTGATAAACACAGTGCTATCATTCATGGCTTATAACTATCCACCTGAGAAGCTAAGCGTTTTTCTATCAGACGATGGTTGTTCAAATTTGACATTTTAAGCTATGCTAGAGGCCTCACGTTTCTCGAAGATTTGGCTTCCATTTTGCAAGAAGTTCAAAGTAGAACCAAGGTCTCCAGAAGCTTATTTCCGCACAGCTGTTGCGCCGCTTGGGGAGCCTGTCGTGGCCAAAGAGTGGTCTACTATAAAGGTACTTCTCGTCCTTAAAATCCACATACTTCCCACACTCGTATGTAAACAATTACAATTTGCTAGCAAGGATTTGACGTCAAAGGAAACGTAGTTTCCATACATATATATTTATGTGTGTGTGTGTGTGTGTGTGTGTGTGTAGTGTTAAAAAAAAAAAGACATTCATTATTAATATATTAATGTAAAAAAAGTTAAAACTTACAAAAATATAGAATATTGATTATATTTAATTATATATTATGGGGATTACTTTTTCCCAAGAATAAGTTGTTTAAGATATTTTTAATGGGAAACTGCAATTTATCAACCTAAACTATACATTTGATTATACTTTGTACCATAAACTTTTTTAATGTGTGTTTTGTACCCTAAACTATGATCTGTGTTATACTTTGCATTCTGAGATCAAGTTTGCTATTAACTTTGATGGAAAAAAAATATAGCACCACGTGAAAAGACATAACTGCCCATCTTCTTAATCCCTTAAAAACAAAAGAGAAATTATACTTTACCACTTTAAACTATACTCCATATTACATTTTGCACCCTAAAATTTGAATTTTCATCCAAATTAATAGCAAACTTAATTTTGAAATGTAAAGTGTAACAAAAGTAATAATTTATGGTGGAAAACGTACATTCAAAAAGTTTACTATGCCAAAAGTAATATAAGATATAGTTTAAAGTGGTAAAGTTTAATTTCTCATATTTTTTTAAATGAAAATTCCACTAAGAAATGAAAGGATGTTTAATACTCACTTAGATGGATATGGAGTACAATTTAGGTTCTTATTAAAAAAAAAGTACGACTTGGGTAAACTTAATTACACAATTATGAATTATCTAAATTTTTTTTTGTCACTTTTGAAATGTAAGAACAATGTATGTTCTTTTTTATTTATCTTTTCTTCCTAGATTCTATATCTTCCTTCTTCTTTTTTAATCTTCATTTTCCTTTTATAAAAGTAGTTGAGCTGAAAGTGTAAATATGGAAGATTTTCTTTTTTTATTTTTGAGCTATAATTTTCACTAAACAAATTAGCATGGCTATATTTTTTAAAGTTTAACCGTTAAATTGCATGTGACGTCCCAGTCAACCTGAAAAAAAGAAAAAGATAAAAAAAAAAAAGATAAAAAAAGGGAAAGGTCAGATTTTTTTGAGTTCCCATGTGCCCCACCTAACCCCACTACCCACCACTCATTTCACACTACCCCAACATCACTTGGCCGGCCATCATTTCTTCTCATTTTCTTTTCTTTCTTTTCTTTCTCTCATACACTTCTCTGCTCTCATATCTTCTCTACCCGGCACTTCCACACCACCACCACCATTTTCACCATCATTTTTCCGGCAAGATCACCAAAAAAATTTTGTGAACCCATAAACACCTTCACGCCCTTTATTTGAGGTAAAAATTTCTAATTTTTTTGGGGGGTTTTACACTTTTGCTTGAGGTTATTGTTATATAAGCTTTAATAATGATGCCCATGTGATTTATGAATATTAGTAGTGATATTTATGTGTTTTTATGTATGGGTTTTGTACTGGTGAAATTATTTGATGAGTGGGTATATGGTTTGTGCTAATGATGACTACCTAAGGTTTATTTATGGTGAAAATTTTAGGGGGTTTTGAGTTATAACATGTGATGGTTGGTATACTTAATTTTTCCATTTCCATTGGATTTATTTGGAGTTAGTTAAAGTTCTAAATATTTTGTCTTGGAGGACATTTTGATTTTTGCTTTCATGGGTCTCTTAATGATGTAGTGTAAATTTTATGGAAGCTAGTCATGATGTTGGAGATGATATTAAATGTGTTAACTTTATAAATTAGAGTTTATGCCTTGTGAATTAATTTGTTGAGAAACATTGAAGGTGGAGTATATTATTATTGATGAGGTTAAATAATAAGCTTGCCTAATTAAGTGCTATTTTGGCAATTCCTAAATTGTAGCTAGATGCAATCTCAAGCTCTATGCTTATTGTGATAGGTTTACTTGATATTGTTTAGGTTCTAGCTAATTTCCTTGGAGCTTGGAGAATTAGGCTTTTGCTGTTGCAAGGTAAGTAGTTTTTTAATGGGATTTTTGAAAAATAAACATGTTGCATAAATGATGTTTTTTTTTTTTTTTTTGGGTTAGATACGCTTTTGGAAACTACCTATGGAAACTATATTTTCCTAAAAACTATTGTGTCGTTATCTTAATATATATATATATGAAAATGCATCATATTTGGTATTGCATTTGGGAAAATGCATGAATTGTTGATATGGAAAAATGAGCATCTTTTATTTAATCTTTGATAAGAAAGTCATTGATTTATGGTATATTGAAATATTTAAAGATGCTTATCTCGTCTTGTATTATTTGGAAAATTGATAGAAAATCTCTTGACAAGAATGAAGTTGAAAACCTTACAAACTTTGTGGAAGTTAAACTATTTAAGATTCTTCTGAAACTACCTAGATATGAACTATGTGTTTCAAGGAAATGTATACCGGTGAGCTTTATATGGTTTTAATAACATGTCATGTGTGATTTCCCGGTGATCACCCGATTTGGTTGTCGTAGTGTTTGTGATAATGGAATCAAATCTAGGTCAGTGCTCTTTCACTTTGGATGACGCGTTCTTCCCGGCTGCCCATGAGGGGAAGAGGTTCCTTAATTGTGTTTGGGTGAGGCTGCTATCCATGGAGCCAAGAGACCACATGCAAGAGAGGTCCTATTTGACGCGCTCTCTCTGCTGCCTATGGGGGGAGAGAAAAATCTTGAGGGTATGGGTGAGGCTGCTGTCCATGGGGCCAAGAGTCTGCATACTAGAGAGGACAATATCATGCCAGTTGTGAATGGGTGGATCCCCTAACCGGTCTATGTGGTAGTGTGGTATATTTGTGATAAATTACCTTATGTTAGATTTTATGGCTTTAGAAACTAAATTGTTAGTGCTCACAGATTATGGTATATAGTTTAATGGTATTTATTTTGAGAAACCTTGTGTTTTATTATTAAATCATTCTTGTCATATTATATTATTAGTATTGAAAATGGAACTTGCATTTCTCCCATCCCTATTAATTATGCTACTTACTGGGCTCTGTCTCATTCAATTATTTTATAAACTTTTTAGAGTAGGCAAAAATCTTTTGAGATAGTTTTTGGTGACTAACGGTAGTTAGACTGACTACTAATGGAGGCCGAACTTTTGTAATGGAGATATTAGATGATGTACATCTTAGAATGGGTTTGATTCATTCTTTTGTATATTATAGTGGTTGTGATGTTATTTCCATTGATGGGACAAGCTGATGATGTGTAATTATATATTCAGACCTCTATTCTTTTGTGGCCAATGACCTTTGTAATTATTGCTTAGAGCTCTGACTTACTTTGAGAGTATATTCAATAAAATTATTGTGGTAATTCTTGATGTTAGTACTTGATATGATTTATGTGGATTGAATTGCCAAAACAAAAAACTCTACAGGTACTTGAGACGTCTTTCTCATGCTTTAGACCCTTTTAGGTTTGGGGCGTGATAGTGCATGTTCTTTATATTTTTAAAACATATGCCAAATTTCATACCAATTGAGTGTTATTTACCATTCGATTCATAAACTTATTTTTTATATGACTTCATCGAAAAGAAGCAAATGAAAGGCTTTCATAAAAATTCTCATAGAATCGAGAATGAAGTTTTCATTTTGTACATAATTCTAAATAGTTAAATCAATTTGAAATTAATAGAATAATATACTAAGGAATTTATATTAATAAATTTCTTTTTTTTAGCCATTTTTAGTTATATTATAGAGGGTGTATAATTTTAAACTACAAAAATTTGAAATTTAAACATTAAATTGATGACATAGATATTGATCTTTGATCATGTTAAAATTTTGCAAGTACGAAGGATATAAAAAGAAAATGTAATACAATAATAGATTTCCCAAAATCCACATCTAATAAAATAAAATAAAATAAACAAGTGAAGTTGTTGCCTTATATTACAGCCAAGTTTGTTGCCAAATTTTGTTTAAAATTTAATTTTGTTGGACCTAAAAAAATTTAGAATAGTCACAAATTCTTTAAAAGGTAAAAAAAAAATCATATATTTTTTAAATATTATATATAATAATTATTTTTTTTCCAAGTTAGGTGGTACTGTTTGAGTCTCTGATTGTGACCACCCTAACTTTAATCTAGAGCCACCCCTGGTTATATATATAGAGACATTATTAACTTCATTGCTGCCCATTGCAACTATTGAATTTATAAAATCATATATATATATATATATACACACACACACACACACACACACATGTGTGTGTGTGTGCGCGCGCATACTTCATAGGATTCATGTCATTATATGTTCCATCAATCAATATTATCACGTGTTTTTCTTATAAAAAAAAAAAAAGAAAAAAAAAAAGAGAGAATTAAAACAGATTTTAAAAGGGGTAACCCTAACCATCCGGTCCAACCTATTTTCTAGTCTTTCACATATTTCTTAGCTAAAACAAACATATTCCACGAAGTCCGCCATCCTTTTTTCTAGACATCAGTGAAGGTTAGGCCATCTTTTGAAATTCGGGTATTCGAGTTCAGTTGACGTAGAACACACAACTCAAACTTTCCTTGAATAAAAGGATAATCTTAAGTCCGATCATGCACAAAAAGTTTAGAAAGTAAAAGACACTAATAAAAATGTTATAGAATCATGTGATATTTGGTGATATAAAGGTAATACCTGTTTTCTTATCATCAGACCCTTCATTTAAGTCTCCATTTTGTCGATTTACTATTTTAGTAATTTTTGCTTTTTGTTATAATTTTCAAATCAAAGTTCAAAATAAGGTCTTGTTAGTTTTATGATGTTTCTTAGAGTCAGTAATAGTAGTTTATGTAGTTTTCCCAATTGTGTCATTTTTTTTATAATCCTTCACGTTTGATTATATAATTTCATGCTTAACACAAATTAGGGTTTCACTAAAGGTTTCTTAATCCTCTAAAAATTGTTTAAGATATCTTCTAATATAAATTACTGGTTGTAGCCCATTGGATTCTCAGGCTATTTAGGATTGAAATTTTTGAGACTGTCACTTATTTTTCTAGTGGATTCCAAAGTAGTTTTCCTTGTCGTCCCCAAGGATTTAAGGGATTGTTATTAAGATAAATGTATGCTACTTCTAGAGGCTATCTCGTTATGTCAGGGCATAGACTCTCTAATGCCCCATGCTGCCAAGGCTCTAAGGCAACACCTTAGAAAAAGTTATTTTAATGAGGTGAAGTTAGATTGTAGATCCAACCCCTAATACTTTAGTAGGGCAACTTCTCTTGGGTTAGAAATGCGACAAAGAAAGACTAAAAGATATGTGAACAGAATGTGAAAATTAACAAAAGCTACTGTACTGTTTGAGATTAGATTCTTATTAACAATGAATATGTGGCTGATTATGATTGATAGAATACAAAATAGAGTACAATCCGTGGAATAGGTTATGACAATTCCATATAGACTCGAACTTAGCATGTAGTAAGTGTGCTGGTATCTAATGCTGCCATCAAATAAGGCTAACCAGTTTTATTTTGTTCGTAATTAAGGAAAAAAGAACTAGACAAATAAATACACCTAAATAAAACCCTATCTTTGCCATTATAGAAAATGGAACCCCTCAAGGTTAGACATCACCAAAAATCAAATGATAATCATTAATCACCTTGAACAAGGCTATTGATCCCAAAAAAAAAAAATGTGACTAGTCTTGAATGTAAGGTGACTAATTAGAAACACACAAAACATATGTTGGTGATGGTTATCAAAAAAAAAAAAAACATATGTTGATGATAGCGAACAATCATAGTTGATGATGATGGTTGATACCAATTCTCAACTACTATAGTAATAGATGGAAGTATCGTGTATGGACAAAGGTGTTAGTGCCTGCACTAAATGCGTTTCTTGGGGCGCCGCTAACCTCAAAAGGTAAAAAAAATTATCAAAGTTAAGGGGTAATTTGAGATGCTTGTGCATAAGAGCATACATGATCATCTTTTGTTGGCATAGGGACCTGTATGACGCTAAAGGCTCATGGGCTTACAGGATGATGGAGATATGGCATATGGGCTTAAGTGAGACGCTGACATGATAGTTGGTGTGACATTTATGCTAACATGATAGGTGACATGACACACTAATGTCTGATTGACATGGCAGAACCTTGTACAGGTGCAACTCATTGCAAAATAGCCACGTTGGTGTGGCAGTCGTGAAACGGAAATACGTCTTGATGTATGCCCTAAGGGCAGTCAAGAAACCAAACCCTATATAAAAATCAAGAAAAAATCATTAGTTTTGAAGATTGCCAACTTGTTGATGTTCTTAGCATGGTCATAATTGGGTCCCCACATCCCGTGAGTTAAAAAAATATTGAATATAATTAAAAACGTGACAATAAACCATGCGGTAGTTACAAACTCAACTCTAACATTCTAATATTTCTAACGGAGATACTTAAAATTCAAATTTTAGTTAAGTGAAATTGTTTACACAATAGTTTTAGAGAATACACATGCAGAATATTTCAAAAAGGAAGAGTGATGAAAATCTGTTTTGTGTTGAAAGCACATGTGTGTGATATATTGGGATTGTTTTGTTTGTTTATTTTTGGGTTTTGCTAAGAAAGAAATTCAAAGACTTGGATTTTTCTTTTAACAGATACCATGTTAAAGTTGTTACGTGAATATCAAAAAATAAAAAAGTAAAAAGAGAGAGAAAAGCGGAAGTAATTTAATTTAATGTTGTATGTTTAATCTACATCTACTGAAGAACTCTCTTGATGACTACATTTTTATTAATAAAGTGTTCATATTATAATTAATTTAATGTAGAGTTTATACACTAAAAACCCTTAATTTAATCTTAGGCTAACTAGAAATTAATCCTAGACTAACTTAGGGTTAGTGTACATGCTCTATAAGTGCATGGGTCTGATAATATAGGTTTTTACCTCTTAAACAATAGTATCTCCAACAAAAATTAACCATGCTTAAAAAACATTGTCACATGTATACTTGATCAAGCCAGATTTGTCTAGTAAGTTCTTAGATCGACACCTAACCTATAGCCCAATTTTTAAAACTTGTTGCACCTTTTAGGGGATCCAGTCGATCGGGTTGCCAAGTTGAACAACCCTAATACCATGCCAGCAACCACAAAATGAAACTAGTACTTTTTTTTTTTTTAATAATTTGAGAGTTAAAATAATTAGAGGGGATTTGAATCTTAATCCTCCTAATTAAGCAAAGTAAACTATGATTGTCTCAAAAAAGAAGAAGAGTAAACTATGCCTCTAAGCTAGGTAACTCTTAAATATATCCAACAATTGCTGATATATCATGAAACGTTGTGAGTCATAGATAATATGATTTCAATCTATTGTGTGTATAAAGTCAAATAAATTATACAAGTTTTTTTTTTTTCCTATCGTTGTTGGTCTTAATAGTTAATATGATAAAACATAAGACATAAAAGTAATCACTGTAGTGTACATAGATGTAAGTTTCTCTTCTTCTTCTTTTTCTCTCTTTTTTTTTTTTTTTTTTGGGTGAAAAAAGACCAGCTCCATCTACGATAGCACACTAAATTGGTATTTTAGTCAAAATTAAATACTGTTTATCTAGAAGCACAACTTCTTGTACTTGGTTCTTGCCTTCTTTGTGGAAAAGTCTAAGATGAGGATCACGTAATTTTTCAGTACAAATACACTGCCATAATAATAAGTTGGTGCTCAAATGAAGAAAAACGCGTATGTACGAGACAACATAATTCATTTGGGAATTGGGACCCTTCAGATTTAATGCCATCAAATCATCGAGTCACATACCTGTGTGCTTTCCAGTTTCCACCGCTTGACTCTGTCCGGAACAAAAAAAGTCAAGACTATAAAATATTTTACAATTTTTTTTTTTTTTTTTGTTACAATTGTGACCTAGGGTCCGTTCAGTTAGAGGAGTGAAAAAGTTGAGGGATAAAAAATTGTATAAGGATAAAAAAGTGGGAGGATAAAAAAGTGGCGTAAATGCACTTTTAGTCCCTACATTTTGACATTTTTCCGTTTTAGTCCCTACATTTTAAAGGTGGAAAATGTAAAAAGGTGAAAAATGTTTAAACAAACACAAACCAGCAAAAAATTCGAACACAAACACATTACATATTTAAACAAACACAAACCCAGCAAAAAATTTGAACACAACCACATTACAAATTTAAACAAACACAAACCCAGCAAAAAATTCGAACACAAACGCATTACATATTTAAACAAACACAAACCCAGCAAAAAAATTGAACACAAACACATTAATATTTAAACAAACACAAACAAATTAAAACCCAGCAAATTTAAACAGTAACACACCCAATCTCCGAGCCTCGATCTCTGCACGCCGGTCCGAGCCGCGATCTCTGCACACCGGTCCGAGCCTCGATCTCTGCACGCCGGGGATGGCCTCGATGTAGGGACTAAAACGTAAATGCACTTTCCATCATCCTCGATGAAGGGGTGAAAAAGTAAAAATGTGGAAAACTCTTTTGTTTAGTTAAAGAGAGAAAGAGAATGATGGAAAATGTAATTTATATAAATTGACTATTATACCCTTGTTACTTAATATGTAAAAAATAAATTTATTTGTACTCATTAAATAATATAAAATTTATCACATCATATATATAAATTATTATTATTATTTTTATTATTATAATGTAAAAATTAGATCAGGTCAGGTTAAAAATAAAAAAAAAAAGAGAGAGAGCGAGAGAGAAGAGAACGTTTAGGTCATGTTAAAAAAATAAAAAGAAGAGAACGTTGAAAAAAAAAAGGTGAGAATAAGACATTTTTGTAAAAGTGCTACTATAACACTTTTATCCCCAAATTTTCCTTTCGATATGGAAGGAAAAAAAATGTGGGCCTGGAGAGAAAACTTTCTCCCGGGTTTTCTCTCCTTCCTATTTTCCTTCCCCAAACGAATAGTGGAAAACAGTATTTTCCACCTTATTTTTCTCTCTTTGTTTTTCATCCTTTCTATTTTCACTCCAAATGAACAAACCCTTAGGCTACATTTGGTTCAATGTAAATCAAATTTCGAGTGTAAAATAAATGTAGAGGAAAATAAATTCTCGTAAGAAAATTAAAATCTAGGGATTTAGGTTTGTAATGGAAAATAGTCCGGAAAATAATTTTCAGTGTTTGGTAACAATTTGAAAATACTATTTTCCTACAAATTTTTCGCATTTTCTCAGCCATTTTCTCATCTTCCAAACAAATTTTATATCAAAAAATTCACCAGCACCTACACACCAGCACCTACAGAAAATCCACTAGCACCCACAAAAAACCCACCACCACACAACAATAAAACCACCAAAACACCACCACCCACACTTCCACAACAACAAAAAAATCAGAGATCAAAGAGAGAAAGTAGATCGGCGAGTGGCGGACGACGAGATCGAGAGGAGATAATCTGACCCAGAGGAGGACAAGGCGATCTAGAGGGCGGCAGCGACAATCAGACCCAGTTCAAAAATCAAAACAAAAATCAAAATTGAGAGAGGGAGGAGAAAGAGATAGTGATCGCAAAATGAGGGAAAGGGAGAGGGAGATCGAGAAAGAGAGAGATCGGTCAATGGTGGGTCATGGGCATTTCTCATCTTCTAAACAAATTTTATATTAGAAAATCCACCAGCACCTACACACCAGCACCCACAAAAAATCCACCAGCACTCACAAAAAACCCACCACCACACAACACAAAAACCACCAAAACACCACCACCCACACCACCACAACAACAAAAAAATCAGAGATCAAAGAGAGAAAGCAAATTGGCTAGTGGCGGACGACAAGATCGAGTGGAGATGATCTGACCCAGAGGAGGACGAGGCAATCTAGAGGGTGGCAGCAACAATTAGACCCAGTTCAAAATTAAAACAAAAATCAAAACTAAGAGAGGGAGGAGAAAGAGAGAGTGATCGCAAATTGAGGGAAAGGGAGAGGGAGATCGAGGAAGAGAAAGATCGGTCAAGGGTGGGTCATAGGCGACGAGACCGGTAAAGCGGCAGCAGGCTTCATGCAGCGCGATCTTAGTGGGATGATCTCGGCGGTGCGATCTTGACAGAGCGATCTCAAAGGCGCAATCTCGCTGGCGCGTCTGGGGTTGGGGCGCAATCTAGCTCTCTCTCTCTCTCTCTCTCTCTCTCTCTCTCTCTCTCTCTCTCTCTCTCTCTCTCTCTCTCTCTCTCTCTCTCTCTCTCTCTCTCTCTCTCTCTCTCTCTCTCTCTGGGTGTCTGTGAGTCCGGAAATGATTTGAAGGTAAAACAAAAACGTTAATCATTTTCCAGGTCAAAGGCCCTTATTTTACGGTCAAAGTTATTCATTTTCTAGAAAACTTTATTTTACATGTGCACTCAAACATGCTACTGGGTGTAAAAATATTTTCCGGAAATCATTTACACCCAAAACAAACGCAGCCTTAGTAAAATGCAAAAAAAAATAATAATAATAAAAAAAAATAATAATAATAATAATTAATCATTCACAATTTGTCACAATTTACCATATCAGAGATGTATTAAAAAAATTATAGATAAATTTTTGATCTTCTAATTCATTCAAAAATATCATGATTTTTTTTTCCCACAGAAAACACAGCCCCAAACCAAAATTAATGGACAATTTCTTTCTTTCTTTTTTTTTTTTTTTTTTTTTTTTTGGTTCCTGTGTTGATGTGAGTTTTGATATTATCTTTTTGACAACCTTCCTTTAGTTAAAATATTTTCTTAGACGGAAATACTATTTTAGTCCTTATGTTGAGAATAATTTTTTAGTTTTGGGACCAAAATAGGTAGGGAAAAAAAATTGGACCAAAATGGAAATCTTTCACAAATAGAAGGACCAAAATGATGTTTCTATCTATTTTTTAATTAATATGGGTACGAACATTTTTATGAAAAAAAATATAGGGACAATTATTTTCACACCCAAATTTCACAACATAATCAAGTATTAGCTTGTGATTGATAAATCCAAATTCACTTTTTCACAATTACCAATGTTGATTTATGTGCAAGTGATGATACCTAGCCATTAATTAATATCTGAACATGTTATGGATTTAGTTGTGGAAATAGTTGTAATCATAGACAATTTCATAATATATTAAAGTGGTTGATTGTGAGTAATTGATACCTTCCTCGTATTAATTTTTATAAAAATTCATCATTTACAATTAACCACTTTAACATATTATGAAAATTAAGTATGAAATTTGGCATTTCTGTAGCATTATTGTTAATTATTTGTCTATGTGTCATATCCTTTGCTATCAATGCTATAAACATTATAATTTTTACTTTAATTACTAATATCGTGATATTTTCTGTGACTAACAATTTGTCATGTCAATAATTATGAAAAGTGACGCATTGTAGTCACCGCACTCATATAAAAAGGTTGAGTTGGATTGAAGCAATAATCAACCTATTATATGAAATCATTAAAACTAATACTTGCTCCCTCCCAAAATAATGAAGTGCTTTCCTTATAAAACAACCTCAATATATATGTGAAAAGTGTCCCTAAGAGTGATCCGTTATCCATTGGACCCCTTGCTTCCTTTGGGCTTTTACGAAAATTTGAATCCACAATTTCTCCTAGTACATATGGGCCCAAACCCAAACAAATGGATTCCCTATTTGGATATCAACCCAACTATAGCCCACTTTAGAGAAGGGTACAAGAAACTTTGGCACCCTTATTTCAATTCCAAAAACAGATCCCCGAGAAGGAAAGAACTTTTCTCATACCTTTGATATCACTTTTATATGAAAGAAATCAAAATAATGTGATTTTAGTAATGTCACTTTATATGGGTCCAACATTAACGTATTTTTTTTATTATGTATCAATCACAACAGAATTATGAAAAAAAATAAATAAATAAAGTTTAGATTTATTTGTATTAAGATTAAATTTGATGGACCCTAAAGAGTTAAGTTTCACGCCTGATTGCAAAATAAATATAGTTGGATTCAAGCCTACCATTGGGTGAAAAGAACAAACACATTTCCTACTCAACACTTACAACCAAAAGAAACTAGTGCCTAGGTTGGTTTTTCAAGAGTTGATGGGTTAGGTTGTGATTTTATTTTGAGTCTCAGGTTGGATTTAGTGCAGGTTGATAGTTTTTTCAACCTATCTGACTCAATAGATATAAGTTTATATTTTATTATGCATACTTAAATTTTTTTTTTTTAGTTAAAATTATTTTGGTATTTTAAGAATTGGCTTCTGATGGATTTCAAAATTTGGAATATAATTTAAACTTACATAAATTGTAATAATTTATTGAAAAAAATTTCTTAAATAATTGATGAAAGTTCAACAAAAAAAAATCATTAAAAAAAGTCCAACTTTTTACAAGGCATAAAACAAAATAACTACAACCCACTGACCCATTATTAGGTTGGTTTTTACACATATGATTGGTTGGGAATTTTTAAACCCAACAAGGGTTAGAAAAAAAAACATCCAACCCACCCTACTAGGGTCCAATAAACATGGTTTTTGATTAGTAATACCTAAACAACAGTAGGGGCCAGAGCCCAGACCTGGTGTTAGGCCTTGGGCCTGTCCGAAGAGAGGGACCTCCTCAAACAGCTCAGGTACGGGCCATATCCAGACCCCACAAGCCCAGATGAGTCCCTAAAAAGGCTTCAGCAGCAAATGCGTGCACTTGAAGCACAACAACCAGCGAAAACTGAGAGGTACCTAAGGGCAAGCTATTACCTCCGCATTTAAGACACTGCAACTACTTTTCTGGCTACATTTATGTAGAGAAGACCCCTGAACAGTGTTGCCTTGGCTACTACAACTCACAGGGAGCTTGGTAAGGTGGCTGATGGGACAGGTACTCAAGTGGCGACTTGGATGACCAACAAGTGGAGGCTCAAGATCATCCAAAGAGGGGGTATATAATGTAAGGGACCCTTGAATAAGGGGAGGGGGGGAGGCAATATTTCTTGAAAAGGAAATAGAGAAAGAATCAAGCTCCGGGGACTTGGCTGAGGACACGTTTCTTCAGGGAACGAAGATAGCTTTACTTTTTGGTTGCCATAATAGCTCTGGTCCATTACTCAACTCATTTGAGCCCAGCTTTTCAACCACTTCTCTACAAATTTATTGTTCGGGCCTCTTGGATTTGAGTCCATACACCTTATTGGGCCTAGAACTCAAATCTAGTCCCTACAATTGGCACCGTCTGTGGGAAGGGCTTTGCAAAATAGCAAGTATAACGGACAACTATGGTAAGGTCAAGCCCATGTCAAGTGGAGTCAGCAGAGTCTCAACAACAGGACGGCTTCTTATACCTTGAACGTGAAAGAGATCGTGAGGCGAGTGTACATACCATGCATGCGAACAGAAGTCATCCTCAAGCGAAAAGCCGTGCCTCCCGGAGATCCAACAACAACAGGGCCTTGCAGTTGCAAATCAACGAGCTAAAAAGAAAGTTACGCAATGCTCAGCGATGGCGAAACTCATCTAGCTCCAACAACTCCTCAGAAGACGAGGGGGACGATGACTACATAAGGTCAAGAACTCTCCCCAACGAGTCTTTTTCTCATGAAGAGGGCTCATCTCATAGAGGCCTAGGAAATGACTCCATGAGTAAAGCATTACACCAGAGCCCGTGGAGCACGTTAGCCACTTCAACCAAAGGATGGCAGTCCATTCCAAGAATGAGGCTCTACTGTGCAAAGTCTTCCCGTCTAACCTGGGACCTGTGGCAATGAGGTGGTTCGATGGCCTGAAGGCCGAGTCCATAGACTCCTTCTAAGAGCTGACTAGGGCATTCGGCTCTCGTTTCGTCACATGCAATAGAGTCCCACGGCCCTTAGGCTCGCTACTATCCCTGTCCGTGAGAGAAGGGGAAACCCTAAAAGCCTATTCAGACAGATACTGGAAAATGTTTAATGAAATAAATGGGGAGCTCGATGACGTCACCGTTGGTACTTTCAAGCTCGGCCTACCGGCAGAGCACGGGTTGAGGAAATCCCTCACAGGCAAGCCAGTTGCCAGCGTACGCCAACTTATGGATCGAATCGATAAGTACAAGAGGGTCGAGGAGGACCAGCTGCAGGGGACGGGTAAGGCTAAGGTTATCCCCCAAGAGCAGAGGGATTTCAGGTCGGACAGGTACAATGACAGTCGGCCAAAAAGAGAGTTCGCCGGGCAACTCGGAAGTGCTAATGTGCAGACAGTTAACACCGTGTTCCGAGAGCTGGTGCACCAAGTCTTGAAAAAAAAATCAAGCATGAACCATTCTTCAAGTGGCCACCTAAGATGGCGGGGGACCCTATAAAGCATAACAAGAACATGTATTACCGATATCATCAAGAGCCGGGGCACACCACAGAGGATTGCAGAAACTTGTGGAACCATCTAGAGCAGCTTGTCCGAGAAGGATGACTAGGACACCTCCTGCATCATACCAGTGGTGTGCAGAACCAGCCTCGAGCTGACACAATCATGAGGCCCCCGGTGGGCACGATAAACGTCATCTTCGTGGCCCCGAGAAGGACCGGCTCATGCCCCTCGAGGGTGATGTCTGTGGCCCGGCTGTCGGCTGAAGATAGCATTTTGAGTCAAAAGAGGGCCAAGGTAGACAGCATGCCAGTCCTGAGCTTTTCGGAGGAAGACAAAATCGGAACCATACAGCCTCATGATGACGCTTTAGTAGTGACACTTAGGATCAGTGGGTATGACATGAAAAGGGTGATGGTGGACAATGATAGTGGCGTCGAGATTATGTACCCCGACCTCTACAAGGGGCTGGGCCTTAAGCCCGAGGATCTGACACCATATGCCTCTCCTGTAGTGAGCTTTGACAGGAAAATGGTCATCCTAAAGGGCCAGATTAGATTACCCGTGCAGACGGGCTCGGAGGTAGTGGAAGTAGACTTTATCGTGGCGGACACTTAACTTACCCTACACGGCCATCGTCGCTAGATCCTGGCTCCATACATTAGGGACCGTCGCCTCCACTCTGCACCAAAAGGTGAAATTTGCCTCTAAGAGGCAGGTCATGGAAATCGTTGGGTGTCAGGCCACGGCAAGACAGTGCTTGGTGGTAGCCATTACGTATCGGCCCGAAGCAGAGCCTTTGGCCTCCACACAGAAAGGCTTATAGCAATCAAAGGACCCAAGATCACCAATTGGTGCGCCTGCCGAGGGGGCGAGGTGCGAGGATTTAGAAAAGGTGGTAATCGGTGATGACCCTGAAAGATTCTTCCAAGTCGGATCTCAGCTACCTCCTCAGGAAAAGGAGGAGCTGACCGGGTTCCTCAGAGAAAATTTAGACGTATTTGTGTGGGATGTTTACGAGGCCCCAGGGGTTAACCTGAGTTTTATCTGTCACTACCTAAATGTTAACCCATCCCTTACCCCGAAGAAGCAAACCCCTCAGCACCCGTCCAAGGAGCACGCCGACGCTGTGAGGGCCGAAGTGATAAAGCTCAAGAAAGCAGGGGCTATCAAGGAAGTTTTCTATCCCGAGTGGTTGGCCAACACGGTCGTTGTCAAGAAGAAAAGCAAAAAGTGGCAAGTCTGCGTGGACTTCACAGACCTGAATAAGGCTTGTCCAAAAGACTCCTTTCTCGTGCCTCTGATAGACCAGTTGGTGGATGCGACTGTGGGCCATCCTCGAATGAGATTCTTAGACACCTTCCAAAGGTATTGCTAGATCCCGTTAGCCCTAGAAGATCAAGAGAAGATCGCCTTCATCACGCCCATCGAAAACTATCACTACAAGGTGATGCCTTTCGGATTGAAGAACGCAAGATCCACTTACCAAAGGATGATGACAAGGATGTTCAAGCCACAATTAGGAAAGAACGTGGAAGTATATATAGACGACATGGTGGTGAAGAGCAAGAATGTGTCCGACCACGTAAAAGACCTCAGAGACGTCTTTGAAATTCTAAGGAGGCATAAACTGTGCCTCAACGCCTCCAAGTGTTCATTTGGAGTAGGATTAGGGAAATTCTTGGGCTACGTGGTCACCCACAGGGGGATCGAGGTCAACCCTGACCAAATCAGAGCTGTTAACAGCCAACAGCCACCTCGAAATCCTAAAGAGGTTCAGAAACTCACTAGAATGATTGCCGCCCTGAACCGATTTATTTCTCGGTCGGCGGATAGGTGCAGACCATTCTTCCTCCTAATAAACAAGTGGAGAGAATTTGAGTGGACCGAGGAGTGCGACTCGGCCTTCTAACAGCTCAAGGAGTACCTCTCTCGGCCACTAATCATGTCCAACCCCGAGGCCGATGAGGTCTTGTTTGCTTACATCGCTGTGGCACCACATGCGGTAAGCCTAGTGCTGATACGTGTGGATGACGACATACAACGACCGGTTTATTATGGGAGCAAATCTTTGCACGAAGCCGGGATTTGTTACTTACCACTCAAAAAGGCCATCTTGGCGGTGGTCCACGCCACACGAAAGCTCCCCCACTATTTCCAAGCTCACACGATTATCGTTCTGACGCAGCTCCAACTCAGGTCCGTACTTCGGAGTGCTGACTATACGGGGAGAATTGCTAAGTGGGGAATGATTCTAGGGGCTTTTGACATCAAGTACATGCCTCGCACCTCCGTCAAAGGCCAAGTCCTCGCAGATTTAGTGGCTGAGTTCGCCGAGCCCTCGGAGACGTAGACATTGTTGACACTCCATTTTGCAACCTGTATTTAACCTTATCGGGAGGGTAAAAGGGTAATTTTTTCTTGAAAATATGCAACTTAGTTCTGGTCATTAGATCCTTAATCTCATTCCACCAAAATGATCTTGATGTTGTAACAATCAAATCGACTAGTCATAAGCCCTAATCGGACCACAAGATTGAAAGTTATCATTAAATCAAGTTTTAATGGCTGAGATACATTATCACATGTTAAGTCCGACTATATGTAATTATGAACAATTTATTTCGATTGGTTATAAGTATAATCAATTTGAGTACAATGATGTCTCATAATTTGATTGGTTTGGACTATATTTTAGATAAGGTTGCACACACCTAATTAATTAAATAGTTAAGCATTAATTATTCAATGAGTAATTTGTGCAATTATCTTTTAATTAGAGTAAATCTGGGACCAATTAAGTCTGGAATGGGAGTGATAGGAGCCATTCAATGTTAGTTGGGAGCTAATTTGGGACCTATTAATGTTAACTGTGCTGAAACCATTTTTCTAACAAATGACATCTGCTCACTATTTCATCAATATCTCTCAGAATATTTTAAATCTGTGAATGAGGCTAATTTTCCCAGAAACTAGACATCCGGAGCTTCAATTTGAGCACAAGAACGAAATAATTCCGATCAGAATTGAATCAGATATGATTTTTCGAAATTGGCTCCACAGGCTGTTACAGCAGTTACAAGAAAACCGAATTTTGGCTTGCTCCTCACTCCAACCAATCTTTCCATTTGATGCACCAGATTTCCCCAAAGGCTAAAATGAGGTCTAGGTTTATGATTCTTTGTCAGCCCTCATTAAATAGCCTTCCATTCATATTTCCTCCATCACTACTATATAAACCCCTCTCTCTTTCATTCCAAGACATAGAAAAAACCGTCTCTCTTCTCCTCTCTTGAGTTCTAGGAAGTTGAGTAGTCTTGTCATATTTTGGTCTTCTTAAAACTCAAGGAATTGAGTGAGACTCACTCTTTCTCTACTAATTCTTCTTTTCCTACACCCTTAGGACCTCTACTAAGAGTCTTCTCCTCCACCATATGGATCTTGCATGAAGGTATAATCCTTGTCCCTAATTGTTTTTGTATGTTGTCATGATGAAAGTTTAAGATTAAAGCATGATAGTAATCTTTTAAATTCCCTTGAATATGTTTGAATGCTCTTAATTATTCTTATATGTTCTTGGTTGTTCATCACATGTTCATGCATTACACTAGTTTTAATCTTAAATTCACATAAAAAATGTGAAAAACATGTTTGTTTAATAATTTTTTTCAAAATCCTTGAATCTAGGTTATCACCATTCACACACATTCACTAGAATTTATTTTTCAAATGCAACGCTTAATAAATTGAATTAGGGTTTATCACATGCACACACATTAAATTCAACATGTAAATTGATTGGCATATTAGATGATATGATATGAATGTTGGCCACCATAGTCTAGAAGACCGGTTTCACCGGACAAGGTGGGTGGCTGGGTGCCTAACACCTTCCTACCTTGTAATATAGCCTTTGAACTTAGATCAAGAGTTAGTAGATCAAATACTTATCCTTGTAATTTTCAATTTCTAGATTGTAACTAGGAAATAAAGCTATGTACTTTGTCTTAGATTGTATTTAGGACCAAAGCCATGTAATTTTCCTATGATCAATGTAAATTCAATCGCAAATTAATAAAATGAGGAACTTTTCAATTTTGGTTTTCTTATTTATTCTAATAATTAAACAAGTGGCGACTCCATTGTAAAACCCTTAATCTAAAGGGGAAAATATAACTAGTCAAACCTCCATTTTGAGAGGCAATAACACGACTCCACCCATTCACGTGGGTTTGGCCCAACACACCTATAAAAAAGGGGGTCGGGGGTGCGGTCTCTCACAGACGTTAAGAAGTTCTTTTAGAGGAACATCGTCACCCGATTTGGGGTCCCTTATACCCTCATCTCGGATAACGGCCTTTAATTCGATAGCAAAGCCTTCAGACGGTACTACTACGGCCTTGGGATCAAAAATCGTTACTCCACTCCCGCTTATCCCCAGGGAAATAGGCAAGCCGAGGCCGTAAAAAGGCCATAGTAAACGGACTCAAGAAGAGGCTAGATGACGCGAAGGGAAAGTGGGTGGAAGAACTGTCTCACGTCCTTTGGACGTATCGGACGACACCACGAAGGTCAACGGGAGAGACTAGCTTCTCCTTGACTTATGGGGCCGAGGCTGTGATTCCGTTAGAGACCGACTTCCCGACATTAAGAACCACCAGTTTCAACCCGAACATCAATGATGGATTGCTAGAGAAGGGTCTGGATCTGATCGAAGAGCGAAGGGAAAGTGCAAGGGCCTAACTGGCGTACTACCAGAACAAACTCAAACAAGGTTACAATGCCCACGTGAAGTTAAGGTCCCTGGCAACAGGAGACCTGGTGCTGAGGAAAGTCGTGGGCAACACCAGAAACCCCGCCTGGGAAAAGCTCGGACCGAATTGGGACGGTCCTTATCACATCACTTCGGTGGTAGGCATAGGTGCGTATTACCTTGAAGACTTAGATGAAAAAACTGTAACCCACCCTTGGAATGTAAATAACCTGAAAAGGTACTACTATTAATGAAAATTTCCTTTGTTCTTCGCTTGTCTTTTATGTGAACGACTCGTTCTCACCACTAAATTACATTTTTACAAGTATTTAAACAGAACCTAAGTCAATGCAGGGTCCTCGGACCACATTCTTAGGGGGAAATTAACACTAAACTATCCTTATAAGTGTTCAAACAGAACCTAAGTCAATGCAGGGTCCTCGAACCACATTCTTGGGAGAAATTAATACTAAATTATCCTTATAAGTATTCAAACAGAACCTAAGTCAATGCAGGGTCCTCGGACCACATTCTTGGGTGAAATTAACACTAAGTTATCCCTATAAGTGTTCAAATAGAACCTAAGTCAAATTAGGGTCCTTGGACCACATTCTTGGGGGAAATTAACACTAAGCTATTCTTATAAGTGTTCAAACAGAACCTAAGTCAATGCAGGGTCCTCGGACCACATTCTTGGGAGAAATTAACACTAAGCTATTCTTATAAGTGTTCAAACAGAACCTAAGTCAATGTAGGGTCCTCGGACCACATTCTTAGGGGAAATTAACACTAAGTTATTCTTATAAGTGTTCAAATAGAACCAAAGTCAATGCAGGGTCCTCGGACCACATTCTTGGGGGAAATTAACACTAAGTTATCCTTATAAGTGTTCAAACAGAACCTAAGTCAATGTAGGTCCTCAGACCACATTCTTAGTGGAAATTAATACTAAGCTATTCTTATAAGTGTTCAAACAGAACCTAAGTCAATGTAGGGTCCTCGGACCACATTATTAGGGGAAATTAACACTAAGTTGTTCTTAGGAGAAATTAACCGTTAAGCTATTTTCAAAAGTATTCGGAGAAAATCACGCTCTATGACATAAGCATCGTGTGATAAACGCATCATGATTAAACTATTCGAACTATTCAAATCAGAATTCAAAAAAGAAAGGGAGAGAAGAAAATCATTTCCATTAAACAAAAGAACAAATACATCGTTCTAGCAGGCAAATTGCCCATACAAAAGGTCAACACCTATGTGCAATTCCTACTCCTAGGCTTTCTACTAAGGAGGGTCCTCCTTGGAATCAGCAGCCTCGAGAGGGACGTCATCAACTTTGGATTTAGCCTCCGCGTCCTTGGCCTGTGAGACCACATCCTTGATGGTAAGCGCGTCCTCGGAAGATGTGGCCTACAGCGGAGGTTGAGCCTCCTTGACCACTTCAACCCCCTCGTGAATTTTGGCATCAGCAAGTGGGGTCTCTGTGGCAGGGAGCTGTTCGAGAAGGGGGATTGAGTCAAGAACTTCCCGAATATCCTCCCGGAAGTCTCTCTACCCTCCTCAGCTCAAAGTTCGCAGGAACCCCTATCTTGTCCATGGCTACTCCCCAAGACTCGGTGCAGTAATCCCTGCATACTACGACCACCTTCTCTGCGAGCCGCTTCTCCTTGTCATTCATGCCACGCTCGTAGAACGCTTCCACCGCAGCCTCAGTGGTTTCCGTGTCCACCCGAGCTGCTTCCTTGGCCTTTTGCAACTCGGCCATTAGGTTAACAACTCTTTGCTTCTCTATGGCCAGGTTGATCTCGGTTATGTGCAGCTGTTGACGCTGGTCTTCAGCTTGCCTATCCGCGGTCTTCAGACCGGCCTAGGCACTCAGACGAGCCTTCTCGGCTTCCTTTAGCTTTCCGAACAGGTCAACTCTCTCTTGTCTTAGTGCTCCAACCTGCCTTTCAACTTCCTGGCGAGAGTGGGCCTCAGCTTTAACATTCTCGCTGGCCCTCTTAATCCACTCCTCGGCCAAAAAGACTTACTGAATGACCTGCTGAATGACTTGCACGTCGGCAACAAAAAGATTATAAGAAATTTACATGAGTATACAATTTAGAATGTAACAAAGGGGTGCTGGCAAGCTTACCATCGCGAGGTCTCTCTTCAAGGACAAGAAGAGGTCTGGTTGCTTGATACGCCTGAGGCCTTCCATGTCCCTAAAAAGGAGAAGAGGCTACTCTAGAGCCTCGGCCAGAGTGCCGGCGTGCTCCCTTTGGGACTCCTAGATAGTGGCGTCCCAAGGTATAGTAGCGCCACCCACTTCCAGCCAAGGGGCTCAGGTGCGCTAACCACGGTGCAAATCGACCTCCTCGGAGCCCTCCATTGACCGATCCCTCTTGTCGTGGGGGTCTTTGGACTTCTTTTGCTGCTTTCCACCCCTTGAGGGCGGTACCTCCCCCTCCTTAAGGACCTCCACAGGCCTTTTCTTCTTCAGATTTTGGTTGGCCTTCAGTTCGGGGTCTGTAGGGAGCTGAGGCAGGGGAGGAGGCAAAGCGGAAGCAACTTTGGTCTTGGGAGGTTCTCCCGACGTCAACCCACCTTTATTCCTATTGGCCATTAGGCCCCTCAGACCGGATCTTTGCTTCAAATCCATGTTCTCTTCCTCCTCAAAGCTTGGGTCTAGCCTGGCAACAATCAAACGCTGCCGGGGGACTGCAAAAGGTCTCTCAGTCTTAGCGTCAGAGTCCGAAAGCTCAACAAGCCTCTCTACTGCCCCTGCCTCTTCCTCAAATCGGAACTGGTCGATCTCGACATCCAATGATTAGGGGGATGGCAGTAACTCCTCACTCGGACCGACGGGTTGTTGGTGGACGCGTGGAGGTGGCAACACGACCGAAGGAAGGTCCTTTTGGGCCAGGAACCTTGGTTTGGAGACGTCTATCCGTGCAAGCCTGGAACTACCAGCTCTGATCGCTTATCCCACATCCTAGAACACACGTGACAAGGGCTCGTAGTCAAGGATCAAATGTACAACCCTTAGCTGTCCGTCCTCGCTCTGGAATATCTCTGATCTCAGTAGGAAGTTGAGCGCCGGAACGTTGACAAGGCTGAGCTTTGGAGAGACATGGTGTTTGTCTGCAAAACGTTCGAGAAGAAAAACCATGGTTAGACAAGTGACCATGATCCGAGGAGTGACAATATAGTTTCAAAATATATATATATATATATATAACTTAGCGAACTAAGGCCCCAGCTATTGGACCTGATCCTGGGGTACCCCACCTGGTGTCCCCGCCCTAACTGGGCAGTGAAGACCATCGTGCCACTCTTCGGTGACGACCAAATAATCATCCTTCAAGCCTTTGTTGGACTTGGGAAGGCAAGATATCATCCTCACCTCCTCGGATTGGGATTTAAGGTAGTATCCTCCGGAGAGAGAATAGCACTTATACATATGTGCGACATCATGCCACGTAAGCCCAAGGTGTAGGTGCTCACTTAGGGCCTTTATACTCCCTAAAATTCTAAACATATTGGGAGCGCACTGATGGGGGCATAACCGGTGGTTGTGCAGATAATCCCTAGTTATCCTATCCATGGGAAGGGTCATCCCTCCCTCTATGAACGCAATCATCGGGACGACAACCTCGCCCATCCCTCTCTCAGTACAAACTTGATCCGGGGGGCAATACTGCAAGCCTACTCCTGGCGAGATGTGGTACTTAGCCCTAAAACCTTCCATCCTGGCCAGAGAGTCCACCAGGCACTTAAATCTACCCATTTGAGTAAGGAAAGGTGACAGGAGAGGCTTCCTAATAAGAACAAAGGCCGAGGAACCTGGTCGAGGAGAAAGGGAAACTTGAGGAAACTAATATGTACAAAATCAAACTAACACATCAGACCTTCAACCCTCATGAAGAATCTTTTGGTGAGCTCTTGGGAGAAAGAGGGAAGAAAGCTCAAGGTTGTGAGGGATGCGACAAGTTGGAATGCTCGAGGTCTCTAGAGGACTTAAGCGCTCGCGAAGAAAGGAAATAAAAATGTTCTCTCTCTCTCTCTCTCTCTCTCTCTACACTTTATATAGTAGATGAGATCAGGTGGGAGTTACCTCACTCAAAATCCCAGGGAAATACTTGCCGTTGGATCAGCGCTCCACCAATAGAAGTGAGAGACAATGCGCCGCCTGGAGTAACTAAAGATGATTCACGAATTACGAAGCGCCAACCTCAATTAAAAGGCGGGCAAAATGGGGATTTTGCACGTGTGAACCAAAGAAATGAGCGGCGCACTCCTTTGAAAATCAAAACCCCAATCCCTCCTCGGACGAGAGAGGAGAGTTGGGCTTTTGAGGGGCTATTGTAGGGGCTAGAGCCCAGACCTGGTGTTGGGCCTTGGGCTTGTCCGAAGAGAGGGACCTTCTCGGACAGCTCAGGTATGGGCGATATCCAGACCTCACGAGCCTAGATGAGTCCCTAAAAAGGTTTCAGCAGCAAATGCATGCACTTGAAGCACAACAACGAGCGAAAACTGGGAGGTATCTAAGGGCAAGCTATTACCTCCACATTTAAGACGCTGTAGCTACTTTTCTGGCTGCATTTATGTAGAGAAGACCACTGAATAGTATTGCCTTGGCTATTACAACTCATAGGGAGCCTGGTAAGGTGGCTGATGGGACAAGTATTCAAGTGGCGACTTGGATGACCAACAAGTGGAGGCTCAAGATCATCCAAAGAGGGAGTATATAATGTAAGGGACTCCTGAATAAGGAGGGGGAGGCAATATTTCTTGAAAAGGAAATAGAGAAAGAATCAAGCTCTGGGGACTTGGCCGAGGACACGTTTCTTCAGGGAACGAAGATAGCTTTACTTTTTGGTTGCCATAATAGCTCTGGTCCATTACTCAACTCACTTGAGCCTAGTTTTTCAGCCCATTTATCTACAAATTTATTGTTTGGGCCTCTTGGATTCGAGTCCATACACCTTATCGGGCCTAGAACTCAAATCCAGTCCTCACAACAACTTTTAGATTTCTGTTATCATCTTTAATACTAACTTTAGCATAGCTATCGAGGGATGTCTTGCCTATTTTGCCAAAGACAATGATTGTATTATTTGAGTCTCACATTTGAGAGAGTTATTATTATTATGTTTTTGTTGTTATTATATTGGGTTTAAAAAATAAGCTCGATAAAAATATGATTATTAAAAAAATAAAACTTTAAAAGATTTGTAAATAAACTAAATAAGTTGAAAAAACAGATTAAATTCGTCATGACACTCATCCAAACTAACAATCAGTTGTTATTGCCATGCAAGTCATAGAGTATTGCTGCCAAATAAAAAATAAAAAAAATCACAACAAATGAGTTGGCAAATTATTATTATTCACGATTAATTAGTTGACATATCAGACAATTGTGAAAAATTGTCCACTCTATACAAATTTCAAAATTTCTGCTGGCTAAGAAATGCGTTTGCATTTGACAAAAGTTACAAAACCATATATTAATTTATTAGTGATTTTAGAGTAATAATAGAAATTGATCGGATTATGTTAATTTGTATCTCCTTTTAATCAAATGGGTTTAGAACAACAAGAAGAATCAAAATGTTTGCCATCACTCTATCGGGTAGGTCAGACGTACATGTCAAATTGTCTAAGGTTAAAATTTAAAAATAATGTCACCTAATTCGATAGGTAGAATAATAAAAACTGCCTACTCGACTAAGCTTGGAAAACAGAGGGGTCAGCATTGAAGGTTCATGCCCATTATGTAAGAAGGATCCAGAAAGCATCAAACATGCATTGGTTCATTGTAGCAAGGCTTGGGAGGTTTGGTGGTGTTGGCAGACCTATCCAATAAACTTGGGAGAAGGAAACTTGGATATCACAGAGATAGCTATGTAGATTATGGAAAAGGGATCAGCTATGGATTTGGAGATCTTTTTCATCACCGCTTGGTCAATTTGGTACAGTAGAAATCAGGTGGTACATGAACTGCCTTACCTCTCACCCTCTCAAATTTGGGATAATGCCCAAAGACTTCAGTGTGACTATAAAGGTGGAATAACAGCAAACTTTCTCCGGCAGCAGCCCCCTAGAGTTGGCTAGGCGGCCCCACCTCCTGACACTTTCAAGATAAATGTAGATGGGGCTACAGCTGTTGATGGCAAAAGATCTAGTGTCGGGGTAGTGATATGAGAATGTAGAGGTATTATGGTTGCTGCCAGAAGCGTTTTGCTGAATGCTTGCTATGATGTGGAGACTACTGAAGCTCTTGCAATTGAAGCAGGGATTCTTTTGGCTGGTGAGTTAAAGCTTCATAAGGTAATTATAGAATCTGACTCCCTTATTGCCGTCCAAGCGGTGAATTCTGGATCATGCCATGGATCTATGGGCCCTATTATCCATGGTGCTCTTAATTTGCTTAATTAGTTTGGAAGTTGGAAAATTCTGCATCTGAAAAGGGACTACAACAAGGTGGCACATGAGCTAGCTCAGTATGCTAGAAAGTATGAATTATCTCAGACCTGGATGGGAACTGAGCCCCCTTGGCTTCATAATTTGCTATTGGTTGATAGATCAAAGTGCTAGTGTTGGCTTGTTTCTCTACTTTGTTGTATTTCAATCTTAGATTTTAATGAAAAATTTGAGTTTCATTTCAAAAATAAAAATAAAAATAAAAATAAAAACTACCGAGAATGGACCGAAAGACAGATGTAACATTTTTAATAATTTAGAGACAAAAAACAAGAATTTTTTAAACTTTAGGAATGAAAATCAAAATTTAAGCAACTTAACTGAATGAAATTTTTGTTCTAGTTCAACAACCAGTAAACGAAATAGTTCAATCTTCTTATCCTCACATTTTTCCAAAACATATAAATCAAGATCATTAGATATCAAATTGACAGAGAACGAAAAACTTAGAACATGGCAACAGAACTAGCAAAAGACAGGACCCAAAAACTATTATGGAGAGTAAGGATTCAGAAAAACTTTACCTGGGCACAATCACTCGAGTCACGAGGGACTGGTGATAGCAAGGGAGGCAAGGCAATGACTTGGGAATTGGGATGAAGTAGGCGACAGCAAGGGACAGGGGAGTAATTTCACCAAACCTTTTAAGCCAGGAGCCAATTTCACAAAAATCATAAACCAATGATTATTTGTACAAGGCAAAAGATGATATTCTTCCTCTTCCAATTCTATTCGCTTTTAATTTTCGTGGGAATATGCATGATCTTTATGTATAGACTGAGCCACATACCAGTGAAAGAAGAAGCCGGAAGATGGGCATGGATGGGATTGTTTTTCTCAGAGCTCTAGTTTTGTTTTTATTGGTTTGTCACTACGGTTGTCCAATGCAACCCCATCTATCTTAACACTTTCAAAGATCACCTCTCTCACAAGTATATCTCTCTATTTCACATGCTTAGCTAATATGTGTATGTACATATTTATCATGCTAACAAGCTTGCTATAATATGTGTATGTACATGTATATTGCATACAAACTTGATAATCTATGTATGCGTTTGTGTGATTACACTCTTTTTTTGCTGAATGTAATTGTATATATAATAAACAGATACCAAAAGGCTTTTCCAAGCATAGACATATTCGTTTGCACTGAAGATCCCTCGATAGAACCACCAATTATGGTGATTAACATAGTCCTATCAGTAATGGCTTATGCCTTTCCACCTGAGAAGCTAAGTGTTTATCTATCGCACAATGGTGGTTCAGTTTTGACATTTTATGCTATGCTGCAGGAGGCCTCATGTTTCTCCAAGATCTGGCTTCCATTCTGCAAAAAGTTCAAAGTAGAACCAAGATTGCCGGAGGCTAATTTCCACACAGCAGCTAAGCCACTTGGGAAGCCTATTAGGGGACCTCCGTTAGGGTATCCACTTTGTTATTGTTATTGTTATTAAATTTGTGATGGTAGTATTACCCAATATTTATTGTAATTTATATATCCCTCAGACTCTCACCTGCTAACATCAAATTTTTGGGAACAGCATAACCAAGAGAAATTGAAGGGAATAAAACAACTGCAATAACAACCAAGTTTGAGACTTAAAACTTTAGGGTCCTCAAAAGACTCATAATAAAAATGATCATATCTATTTTGTTATGTGATTTTACTTTATTCGAAATCACACTATCTAATATTTTTAGTTTATTGAAATGCCTTGAAAATAAGAACGCAGCTGATTACAATTTAAAAGTTCATTTTTTATCCTAAAGTATTGTAAAATGTGCCTTGAAGGTTAAAGGTTTCTATGGGTTACCTATAAAATGAATTATATATATATATATATATAAACTAAACTTAAGTACAGTACTTAAGTGTAGTTCTTTAGGTTGTCTCTATTAAAATTTAGTCATGTAGCTTTTTTCTCATGAGATAGAAGTATATTTTTAGTTAAATAGTCAAATGGTTGAATTTTATAAAAGAAACTTAAAGAACAATACCTAAAGTACTGTACGTAAATTTTGTCAAAAAAAATTGAAACACATGCTTCATTGGCTAACGATGTTGCGGTACAATTGGCTACCATAGGGACACATATTCACAAAGGTTTTCATTAACCTCAAGCTATCTAAAATATAAACTATATGTATTTGATCAAATTCCCTAAAATCTCTACAAATTATATATAAAGGAAAACTCGCATACGTTCCGCAGCTTCTCTCCTGCTTCATATATTTTCCTCTACGATCCACGTTCAAAGGTAAAACTAAAACCTGTGATTCAAACCTGTAATAATTTAGGATGTCGCTGTAATTATATGTTTTGCATTTGATGTACTGGTTTTGGGACTATAATTAATATATAGAGATCACATAAACTTCTTGGTAATGATAGGGGTAAGGCTCCCACCAGACGCCGACAGCCTGCGCGTGCTGACGGCTCGACCTATGATGACGGGTATACATGATGGACGCTAGATATTGACGACCCGACTCTTAGGGGGTGACGGAGAGTGGGTCGACGGATGTCGTCATCAGGCACTGAAGGCTATCTTGTCACGTACGCTCCCCTAGGAAAGTGAATCTTATCATATACGCTACTATTCGGCCAGATATCTTGCGCAGCACAATTCCCTCTCCCAAAAGGGATGTCTTGCCCAACACACTTGGCCGCCTAAGGAGTATCTTGCGCTCCACGCTACTCAGGGGCAATTCCGGTACAGTGATACCTTCTCCAGTACGCCTCAGCTAAAGGCCTCTACTACTACTATAAATACCACCACGCCCTTCAAAATCGAGGTACGCATACTAAGACCCGACTCTGGCACCCTGGAGTTGTGAGCAGTACTAACTTAACCATCGGAGGGTCGTTGGCTGGTACCATGCCGGTACTTCCCTTTGAGGTTCTTCTTACCTGTACAGGTTCGTTCGGAGTATGCGCAGGCCCTGCAGCTCACTGGTTTGATTCTTGACATCATCAGTTGGCGCCGTTTGTGGGAAACGCGAGTGCGTAGATTCTGTTACGTGCTTCCCGGACAAAGAGTTGCATGGTACTCACGCGTTCAAGGACGACCACCATGAACGACCAAGGCAATGAACAACGCACCACGGCCCTCAAGAGACAAGTCCAGACTCTGGCGGCCGCGGTGGAACGCCTCACGAAACGCAACAACGACTTGGAAGAATAGCTGCTGCGGAGGAATGCGACGGGTGACAACCAGGGAGAAAATCAGGAGGAGAGCAGTGCCGACGAGAGGAACCACGAAGGCCCTGAGGGAAGCCATGCTTTGAGCCGACCTGAAGGACAGGAGACAAACCGTCCGTCGGTAGACGGGCATGCCCAGTGCAACATGGCCGCGGAAATGCAGATGATGAAGGAACGCATGGACTTCATGATGAACGCCCTCAAAGGACGAGTATCCAGCGACCTCGACGACCTCGTCCACCGCACGGACTCCCCATTTACAACACATGTCATCCTGTTCCCTACGCCGCCGAAATTCTGCATGCCCCAGGTGGAAAGCTACGACAGGTCCAAGGATCTGGTGGACCACTTGGAGTCCTTCAAGACGTTGATGCATCTACACGGCGCACCGGACGAAATCATGTGCCGGGCCTTCCCAGCAATGCTAAAGGGCTCTGCGAGGACCTAGTTCGGCAGATTGGCGCCCGGTTCTATCGGCACCTTCAGGGAGCTGAGCGCTCAGTTTGCCTCGCAGTTCATCGGGGGACACCGGCACAAAAGATCCACCGCGTGCCTGATGAACATTAAGCAGCGGGAGGATGAGACTCTGAGATCCTATATAGCCCGTTTTAACAGAGAAGCGCTGTCGATTGACGAAGCGGACGACAGGATACAAGTGGCCGCATTCACAAATGGGCTGCGGAAGGGTAAATTCTTGTTCTCTTTATACAAAAATGACCCGAAGACGATGTCGGATGTGTTTTACAGGGCAAAAAAGTACATGAATGCGGAAGATGCATTACTGGCTCGCGAAGAAAGGCCCCCTGGGAAGAGGGAAAGGCAGGAGGACACCCGACAAGATAAGGGGGTGGAAAGCGCCTCAGACAGGAGAAGTCCAAGACAATAGACGCCCAAAGCCCCCTGCCTGGAAATTCACAAGCTACACCCCATTAACAGCTCCGGTCGACCAGGTCCTGATCCAGATCAAGGACGACGGATCCTTGACGTTTCCGGGAAAGTTGAAATCGAACCCGGACAGACGGCCCAAGGACAAATATTGCCGCTTCCACCGAGACCACGGGCACGATACCGCTGACTGCTGTGATTTGAAGCAGCAGATTGAAGCCCTGATTAGGCAAGGGAAGCTGCAGAGGTTCGTCAGCAGAGAAAAGGCAGAAACACCCCGACAGGAACGGGTCCCCCACCGGGACAATGAGCGCCCCAGACCGCCTATAGGGGACATAAGGATGATTGTGGGTGGTATATCAGCCGCCGGTTCAACAAAGAAGGCTCTGAAATCCCACCTCAGGGTGGTTCAGAATGTTCAGGTTGCGAGCTTTATCCAGAAGAAGCCGCGAATCAATAGCCCCACTATGGAATTCACAGAAGAGGATGCCCAGCACCTCCATCATCCGCACGACAATGCCCTTGTCGTCAACATCCGAATAGGAGACTACAACACATACCGGGTCCTAATCGACAACGGAAGCTCCGCAGATATCCTCTACTATCCCGCGTTTTAGGAGATGCGGATCGACAAAGAACGCTTGGTCCCTACCAAGGCACCACTCACAAGTTTCGGGGGGACAAGAGTATACCCCCTCAGCTCGATCACATTGCCCGTCACCGTCGAGGAGTACCCTCGACAGGTCACTAGGGACGTCACCTTCCTAGTCGTTGATTGCTCCTCAGCATACAACGCAATCATAGGACGGCCCACCCTCAACACCTGGAAGGCTGCAACCTCGACCTATGCCTTAAAGGTCAAGTTCCCTATAGAGCACGGGATAGGAGAGCTATGGGGAGACCAAGTGGCCGCACGAGAATGCTACGTCGCAATGGTAGAAATGAATAGCCAGCTACAAACAATGAACATAGAGCAGAGAACGGGGGCAGAACCTGTGGAGGAGCTCGAAAAAGTAATCCTCAACGAATCCAAGCCTGACAGAACCACCAGGATCGGTGCCCTCAACAGCCCGGCGACTCGCCAGGCGCTCGTGACTTTCCTCAAGGAAAACCAAGATGTGTTCGCCTGGAGCCATGAAGACATGCCGGGAATCGACCCTTCAGTCATGGTACATAGGCTGAACGTAGCAACCTCCTTCCGGCCCGTCCGACAGAAGAAGCGAGTGTTTGCTCTGGAGAAAGACTGCGCAGTGGCGGAGGAGGTCGGCAAGTTACGGGAAGCAGGGTTCATCCGGGAAGTATACTACCCCGACTGGTTGGCCAATGTGATAATGGTCAAGAAGGCCAGCGGGAAGTGGCGGATGTGTGTGGACTTCACGGACCTAAATAAGGCATGCCCGAAAGACAGCTACCCCCTCCTGCGAGTCGACACCCTGGTAGACTCTACGGCCCAGCACCAGCTGCTGAGCTTCATGGATGCCTTCTCAGGGTATAACCAGATTCGGATGGATGAAGCAGATCAGGAAAAAACCTCGTTCGTCACCAGCCAAGGACTCTTCTGCTACAAGGTGATGCCATTCGGACTAAAGAATGATGGTGCCACATACCAGAGGCTCATGAACAAAATGTTCGCCAACCAAATAGGAAGGAATGTTCAAGTATACGTCGACGACATGCTGGTAAAAAGCCAGAAGGAGGAGGATCATCTAAGCGATCTCGAAGAAACATTCGGAACCCTCCGTTCCTACAAGATGAAGCTCAACCCGTCGAAATGTGCATTCGGAGTGGCGGCAGGCAAATTCCTCGGCTACATGGTCTCTCAGAGGGACATCGAGGCCAACCCAGACAAGATCAGGGCAATAATGGAGATGGCCCCCCCGAAGAATGTGAAAGAAGTTCAAAGTTTGAATGGGAAGGTGGCAGCCCTGAACAGATTCGTGTCAAGGGCAACGGACAAATGCCTTCCCTTCTTTCACACATTAAAGAAAACGTTCGAGTGGACAGACGAATGTCAGAAGGCGTTCGAAGAACTAAAGGCTTATCTCTCCTCCCCTCCATTGCTGAGTCCCTCACAGCCGGGAGAAGAACTCTTCCTCTATCTAGCTGTCTCCCCAGCGGCCGTCAGCGCGGCCTTGATCAGAGAAGAGGACGGGGTCCAGAAACCAGTATACTACGCTAGCCGGGCATTCCAAGGAGCAGAAGGAAGGTACCCACCCATAGAGAAACTCGCCTTCGCCCTAGTCACCGCGGCTCGAAAGCTCAAACCCTACTTCCAAGCTCACACAATAGTCGTCCTAACTGACAAGCCCTTACGACGAGCAATGCACAGCCCAGAAGCCGCTGGTCGCTTGGCCCTATGGGCAATCGAGTTGACTGAGTTTGATATTCGATACAGCCCGCGCACCGCCATCAAGGGACAAGCAGTAGCTAATTTTATTGTCGAATTCACCAGCAGGGAAGACGAGGGGGCAGATGCAGGTCCCCCATGGAGAGCATATACGGACGGGTCGTCAACAAGACAAGCTGGCGGTGTTGGTGTCATACTTCACTCCCCGAGGGAGATCAAATCGAATGTATGATCCAGCTGGACTTCCCATCACCAATAATGAGGCGGAATACGAAGCCTTGATAGCTGGGTTGGACCTCGTCAAGGCAGCAAGTGCAGCCCGGGTGATTGTCTCCTGCGACTCTCAGGTGGTCGTCAACCAAGTCAATGGAGACTATGAGTGTAGAGGTGACAGAATGAAGAAATACCTCCATCATGCAAAGAGGAGGGTAGACGAACTCAAGGCAAAGATAGTCCAAGTCCCCAGAGATGAAAATGAGCAAGCCGACTGCCTCGCCAAAGCTGCTTCGTCGGAGCAGGGGAGCAGCACTGACGGTGTGCTCTATTTTACGCAGGTTTCTTCACTAATAGACTCTGTCGAAATGCAGGAAATAGGCTCTCAGAGCAACTGGACCACGCCATTGGTCTCTTACCTGAAAGATGGCGTCTTGCCTGACAGAAGAGAAGCCGCCAGAAGGTTGAAAGTCTAAGCGTCAAGGTTCATATTGATAGAGGAAGTCCTATACAAAAGGGGCTTCTCTCGCCCATACCTAAGGTGCCTGGGTCCTGAGGAAGTGAACTATGTCATACGGGAAGTTCACGAAGGAATATGCGGAAACCATTCAAGTTCAAGATCGCTGGCGCACAAGCTGATTCGGGCCGGGTACTACTGGCCCACGATGCAAAAAGACGCCCAAGCTTACATCAAAGCCTGCGACAAGTGCCAGAGATTCGGCAACGTCGTCAGGTAGCTGCCCGTGGAGCTTACACCCATGACGGCCCCATGGCCGTTCGCTCAATGGGGACTAGACATTATGGGCCCATTCCCAACGGCCATACGACAGCTGAAGTTCCTGGTAGTGGGCATTGACTACTTCACGAAGTGGGTAGAAGCTGAAGCTCTAGCCACCATTACAGAGAAGAACGTGCGAAACTTCATCTGGAAATCTATTATATGCAGGTTTGGGATCCCTAGGGTCCTAGTTTCTGACAACGGCAAGCAATTCGACAACGGCCCATTCCGAGAGTTCTGCTCGCAGCTGGGGATAAAGAATCAATACTCCTCCCCAGCCCACCCCCAGGCCAACGGTCAGGTAGAAGTGACAAACCGGTCCTTACTGAAAATTATTAAGACCCGGCTCGAGGGGGCAAAGGGGATATGGCTCGAGGAACTACCCAGCGTATTATGGGCATATAGGACAACGGCAAGGACCCCTACAGGAGAAACGTCATTTCGATTAACTTACGGAAGCGAAGCAGTCATCCCAGCCGAAGTAGGACTCACAACCTACAGGGTGAACGCCTACGATGAAAGCAGGAATGACGAGGCCTTGCACTTGCAGCTGGATTTAGTCAACGAAGTCTAAACAGCCGCGGAGCAAAGGCTCGCTAGGTACCAGGATAGAATGGCTAGGTACTATAATTCCCGAGTCAGACATAGGGACTTTAGGGTCGAAGACCTCGTTCTAAGAAGAGTCATGGGCATCGCCAGGGACCCTGCCCAAGGAAAGCTCGGCCCCAACTGGGAGGGACCATACCGAATCACGTCATGGCAGAGAAAGGGCACCTACCACCTGGAAACACCGGAAGGTCAGAAATTGCCCCACCCATGGAATGCCAAACACTTGCGAAAGTATTACTAGTAAGAAGAATGGCAACCCCATACTTGTAATCTGTTTTGATGTATTTAGAAATTCAAAGGGCATGTTTTCCCCTTTTGTAAAAGTTATACAAGATTCAGAAGTTCATCCAAAATCCCTTCTACATTTTGTAAAGTGTTAAAAAAACAGTGACGAACCGAAGCTGACAGCTTACGTCCTACAAAGAATCTACATGACATAGAAGCGTCAAGCACAAAAGCTGACGGCTTAGAAGCCAACGTTCTACAAAGAACCTACAAGGATAAAAGCCAAAAGCCTAAGTCCAATGGACGACGGCATCAATGGCGACGGCTTAAAGCCAACTACATTATCCTACAAGGATAAAAGCCGAAAGAATAAGTCCAATGGACGATGGCATCAATGGCGACGGCTCAAAGCCAACTACATTATCCTACAAGGATAAAAGCCAAAAGCCTAAGTCCAATGGACGACGGCATCAATGGCGACGGCTCAAAGCCAACTACATTATCCTACAAGGATAAAAGCCAAAGCCTAAGTCCAATGGACGAAGGCATCAATGGCGACGGCTCAAAGCCAACTACATTACCTACAAGGATAGAAGCCAAAAGCCTAAGTCCAATGGACGACGGCATCGATGGCGACGGCTCAAAGCCAACTACATTATCCTACGAGGGTGAATGCCCAAAATCCTAAGTCTAATAAACGACGGAATCTAAGGTGACGGCCCAAGACCGACTACATCGTCCTCAATTATATACAATGCCTAAAAAAGGGCCAACGTTCTAAAAAGCTTGCAAACCAAAGGCTTATAAAGTTGACGGTTCCACAAAGCTCTTTGTACAAAGGAATCATGCATGAATTTTGGATAAAGGTTGACGGCCTACTAAGTTAACGGTTGTTAAGTTGACAGTTCCACGAAGCATAAACAACACATAAAAGAAACCATGCAAGCAAGCAGTATACACAAGAACAAAATTTGAAATAGAATATAGATTAGCAAAAACGCCTCTAAGGGCAACATTGTTCTCGATGGTTCAAAAATTGACCGTTCTACAAAAATCGCAAAAATTGTATCTCCACAAAAAATAATTACAAGTCTAGTGAACAGGGGAATCAACTATCTTTACTTCTTCTGCTTGAACTTCAGCCCAAACGGCTGTCTCGGCCTCGTCATCAAGGATCCCGTCGCCTTTATCATTTTGGCCTTCATTGGGGAGGTGACCCGTACTCTCTGAAGCGGCCTGGAGGACGGACGTCTGTGCCTGGGCCTTGTCTATAGACACTCGAGAGAGATCCAGCTCAGGATAGGTGGCTTTCACCTGACGGATGGCGTCATCGAAACCGTCCGCAAATGTGCCGCCCAGCTCCATCAGGTAGGTTTCAGAGTCTCGGTATTCTCTGATTGTGTCATCCCTGGCCTGACGGAGCTGGTCCTTCATGGACAGGATCTCCTGCTCTTTGTCAGCGAGGACCTTTTGCAGCAACTCCGTCTGCTTTTCAAATTCGGACCTTTCCTCCTTAAGGACGGAGAGCTTTTTCTCGATCCTCACCTTCCAGGCCTTGTATTGTTCGAGCTCGTCCTCCGTCTCGGCCGCCTTAGCCCGTACACGGTCTAGGGTCGTCTCCTCACGAACGCAACGGTCCATGAGCCCCTTCATCATGACGACGGCCTGAGACGGGACTGTGTTAGATTCAAGCGACGGTAAAGAAATATATTTGAAATGAAGTACACAGGTAGTGTGTTTACCTGGGCAAGATTGAACAGGCCCGTCTCACCCATCGCTTCCGTCGCGTGGTTTCCAAGGTCCTCGTAGTCTTCTGCCGTCAGTATCGAGGACAGCTTATCCAGAGCATACTTGGAGTCCTCAAGCAGAAGGACGGGTGGCTTCTTCGGATCAGAAGCTGGGCCAGCCGTCATCAGGCCTTTCCCCTTTCCGTGTTTGACGGGGACCTTCTTCCCCTCCGCCTCTAAGCCGACGACGGTCTCGGGGGTGGCTTTGGCCTTCTTGGGGAGACGATCCTCCTCCTGGTCCGGCTTCCTTTTAGCGACGGGCACCTTGGGCACGACGGTCCCAGCTGTTTGGCCTTCTTTCTTCTTGGTAGCTGCTTGCTACTTGATGAAGGCCCTCCTCTTCGCTTCGCCCATTTCTGCAAAACAAGACGGCACACGAGTTAAAAAAGGGATGAGAGGAAAATGGCTAAGTATAAAGTTCAGGTGAACGGACGTACGCTTTCTAACTTGTTTCTCGTACTTCTCGGCTTCTGTGGACGGTTCAGGTCCGTCACAGTGCCAACAGATGGTCTTCAAGCTTACCAAATTGGCCTAAGACCTCTCTTTCAAGTCAGACCTCTGAAATTTTTTTTCCAAAAAGCTCTAGTCTTCAATTGACACTTGCGGACGGTCTTGAGCTGAAGAAAGTAGACGGTTAGGAATTGACGGTGCATAAACAAAAAGAGAAAGAAAAAGCAAACGGATGAATACCAGACGGGGATAAGACACCCCATGTTGTGTCGACGGGCATGAACTCTGATGCGAACCTCAACAGACTCGCTTTGAGACCCAACAAATAATATTGGAATATTGCCCCAGAAAGCTAAAATTCAGATTTGATAGAAACCCAGACCCAACGTTTATAAAAGAAACGCGAACCAAATGTATAAGTAACAGACCTTGACCCAATGATTATAAAGGAATCACGAACCAAAGGTATAAGTTTGAACGCCACAAGGAAGAATCCTTGATAAGTTCACAGTTCTTGAAGAACCAAAGAGAAGAGCAAAGCCTCACCTTTTCTAATTTTTATTCAATAATCCATCAAAACCGTTTACAGACTTAAGGGCCTATTTAAGGGCTCCATAAAACTTAACAGACAAGAAAATATATTCTAAAATAACTACTAATTGATACCTAACCATATCAGGAATCAAATTTGACCTAAAAAGCATTAAATGCACCTAAAAACAAGGAAATAAATCATCTAGACCCAAAATAACGTTTTTACATAAAAAAACCAAAAATAAAAAAATTACAATAATTAAATAGTAAATTGTGTCCTACATCAGACCCCTCCTCTTGAAACAAACTCGTCCTCGAGTTGATCTTTGAAATCTGAAATCTTCCGCTCCAAATAAACAAATACTTTGAATACTTTAATAACTTGATCCGGTTCTGAAACTTGAATCCTTTATAAAGTGTAACATAAAATTTCTTCTCATCTACTTTCAATTTATTTGCAACATCAATCAACAAAGGGTTGATAATAAAATTAAAATTTTCTACTCCAAGAAAATCAATATATTGTATTGTCATCTTCAACAAATCATCTGAGACTTGAGGATTGTGAGTTGTGGACTCATCCTCATATTTGACCTCAATTGAATCTTCCACAATGTTCTCAATAATTACCATCTCTTTTTTTTTTACTTTTTTTTTTTTTTTTTTTTTTTGAGCTTGGTGCTCGATTTTAACCTGATTTTAGAACCTGTGCACTGATACCAAATGATGCGAACCTCAACAGACTCGCTTTGAGACCCAACAAACAATATTGGAATATTGCCCCAGAAAGCTAAAATTCAGATTTGATAGAAACCCTGACCCAACGTTTATAAGAGAAACGCGAACCAAAGGTATAAGTAACAGACCTTGACCCAATGATTATAAAGGAATCACGAACCAAAGGTATAAGTTTGAACGCCACAAGGAAGAATCCTTGATAAGTTCACAGTTCTTGAAGAACCAAAGAGAAGAGCAAAGCCTCACCTTTTCTAATTTTTATTCAATAATCCATCAAAAACGTTTACAGACTTAAGGGCCTATTTAAGGGCTCCATAAAACTTGATAGACAAGAAAATATATTCTAAAATAACTACTAATTGATACCTAACCATATCAGGAATCAAATTTGACCTAAAAAGCATTAAATGCACCTAAAAACAAGGAAATAAATCATCTAGACCCAAAATAACGTTTTTACATAAAAAAAACCAAAAATAAAAAAATTACAATAATTAAATAGTAAATTGTGTCCTACATCAAACTCGGTCTCGCCAGGACGACCCATCCACTCATCCCTGTCCATAAAAAAGTACCTAGACTTCCAGTCCCTATTGGAATCTGGAGTATCACACACCAACCTTAACAATGGACCCCTCGCCGCAAAACTGTACATCCCCCTGAATTTTTGTATCTCCACTGGATGGTAGCAGTGGAAGAATTCCTTCACCGTCAACCTTTTCTTCCCTTTTGACATGGACCCGTACAACACCTCCACCCTAATGAAAACCCTCCAGGCGTTTGGGGAAATTTGGTTGACGGACAATCCTAGGTAATGAAGGAGGTGACGGTGTAGTTGGGTCAGTGGAAACCTCAACCCTGCCTTAAGTATTTGCTCATAGACCCCGACACCCCTGACACCACGGTAGTAACATTTCTCTCCTGGGTAGGGCAGACGGAGAGGTATATTGGTAGGTATTTGGTTTTTGCTCCTAAGTGTTTTAAAATGTGACTCTTTAATTGTGGAGAAAAAATTGTTCACCGTCCACAGAGAAAGCATGATGAACTTCCTCATCCCATCACTACCCATGACGGATTGGACTTGAGGTTCATCTCCCTCTAGACCGTCACTAAGGTTGCTCTCCGCCCTATCACTACTCGTAGAGGAAGAGGTGGTAGACGAGCTCTCCTCGCTCAAGGAAGTTGTAGCTGCAGGATCCTTTGGACCCGACGGATTGACTTCATCGTAGCCCGCTCCGTCGCGGACAAACGATTGGTTACTGGACGCACTAGACATGTCACCTACATGTGACGGAAAACCCTAAGTTCAACTGCCCTAAAGACACTGACGGTGGCAAAAATGAACAAGCGGTAATAAGTACTTACCAGCTGTTTGTGCTGCTGAAAGGTATGATCGACGGTTGCGAGAACGTGACGGGAACACGAGTTGACGGGTCAGGTGCTTTTCTGCTGGGTGAACGGATGCGCTCTGATCGTTTGTTTTCAGTGAAAAGTGAAAAATGAGAGAAAAGAAGGAAGACTTTTATATGGGGGGTATTGCGGGAGACGAGGGGACGCCTCGTTCAGAGCACACGGTCCACGGGTTGACGACACGTGTCCTGCATTTATTACCCAACATTAATTACTGGTGACAGCCTGTTTACTCGACTCTTGTGTGGTTTGAAATAGTCACCCCATTAGTCCGTCCCCTGATGGTTCACGGACTGATGGGCTGCGGGGGCACCTGATAGGGGTAAGGCTCCCACCAGACGCCGACAGCCTGCGCGTGCTGACGACTCGACCTATGATGACGGGTATACATGACGGACGCCAGATATTGACGACCCGACTCTTAGGGGGCGACGGAGAGTGGGTCGACAGATGTCGTCATCAGGCGCTGAAGGCTATCTTGTCACGTACACTCCCCTGGGAAGGTGAATCTTGTCATATACGCTACTATTCGGCCAAATATCTTGCGCAGCACGATTCCCTCCCCCAAAAGGGATGTCTTGCCCAACACACTTGGCCGCCTAAGGAGTATCTTGCGCTCCACGCTACTCAGGGGAAATTCCGGTACAGTGATACTTTCTCCAGTACGCCTCGGCTAAAGGCCTCTCCTACTACTATAAATACCGCCACGCCCTCCAAAATCGAGGTACGCATACTAAGACCCGACTCTGGCACTCTGGAGTTGTGAGCAATACTAACTTAACCATCGGAAGGTCGTTGGCCGGTACCACGCCGGTACTTCCCTTTGAGGTTCTTCTTACCTGTGCAGGTTCGTTCGGAGTACGCGCAGGCCCTGCAGCTCACTGGTTTGATTCTTGACATCATCAGATAAGAAATAATTAGTGCATATAAATAAATGTATTTATCCTTTAACACATAATAATGAATTAATGCTTTCAAACAAATGCAAGTGTTTGATGGTGTGGAAGGCTAAATAAAAAAAATTCCCAATGAATGTGACATAAAATCTTAGGTCATTATGACTAAGGTTCATACTTTTATATATTTATTGATTTATTCATAATATGTTAAATTAAATCTGAAAATATATTTTATGAGCACATAATTTATATATATATATATATATATATTCTCTATGTGAGAAATTGGTTTCACCTGTTTTAGAACAATCTAATTTTTAAGTTAATTAATATACACTACTGTCAATTTTTTTAAAACTTTCTCATATCTCCCTATGTGTGTGTGTTAAAATGCCTGTATTCCATATATATATATATATATATATTCTAAGTTAATCCATGACTTTTATCATTATGAAAATTTTATTTCACATGCAATGCATATGGGAGCATATACATAACCATAACCATACATATATGTTCATAAATGCATATATGTGAGAAAAATATAAGGGTCATGCTAACGGGTGCCCTTAGGACATTAGTTAACAATTCATTTTAGAAAAATTTTGACGTCACTTTTATGGAAAATGAAAAAAGCTTTCAAAACATTAATATTTTTTTTCCTTTTCCCATAAAAACTTCCTTTAAATTGATTATTAACTAATGCCCTAAGGACATTCGTTAGCATTTCTTATAGATATATATACATAAACACAAACATTCATTGCCCACAAACGTGTGAAACTTTAGAGTGCTCTTGTTAAATTCATCATCAACAACCCTACATTTAATATTAATTGCACCCAAAAAGAGAGAAGTTTCATTAGTTGGTTCAAGACATGTCTATACAGAAACATAAGTGGAATCCTTTATGAAGTGTTTTCACCATAAGAAATATTCAAATTTCTTTTTTGAGAATCAATATTTAAAATTAATAATAATGAACTAGTCAAATGAGTAAAAAAATAATAGCATGTTGATTCGATAATAAATAGTTTTGTTTAGATATATATTTTGACTCTTCATCTCCTTTAGTTCTTCTACATTGTAATTTTTTTTCAACTTCAATGGAATAAAGGTTTTTGTAAGTTTCCTTTATATATAAACTGGTCTTTCGACAAGTATTAGTTTATAAGAAAATCTAGAATATCAAAGGTTACGAAGCATGTAGTCATTATGATCCCTTCAAAGATATTTCCACTCAACTTATCCGTTTGTATTCACCCTCAAAGTAGATGGATTGCTACAAAATTTAGTTCTTAATCTATATATATATATTAATAGATGAAGCAGAGAGAAACTTAAATAGAATTTCAAATTAGAGTTTCATTTTTGTGCCATGTGTCTAGATTTGGATTCTCAATTTTGCGCCTCTTGTCCTAACCAAAATTCAAAAAAAAAAAATCTAATTAGATTATAAATTGGACTCCAATTTTGTGTCATGTATCTTATCTAAATTTTCTAATTTTTGTACTAAAATAAATGATGTATTAACATTTAACATGGAAGCCAAGAAAACCATAATGATAATGCTCATTGGTCTAAGCAAGAACATCTCATCTGCACACTTTTATGGGTGAACATCTTATCTGCCCACTACTAGAACCAAGGAGTCCAATGAGAAAACCATAATGACAATGCTCATTGGTCTAAGTAAAAAGATCTCACCTGCACACTTTTGTGGGTGAACATCTCACCTTCCCACTACCAGAACCAAGGAGTTCAACGAGAAAGACTATAAAAGTAAAACATCATCTCTTTCTAATGCCATATCGTCATCCCATGTCTCCTTCTTCTCTTTCAACCTCTAACAACTAAATCCACACACTACCCTCTCCTCCTCCTTTCGGATTTCTAAGAGCAAGACCGGGTTCAAACACAATGTTCAATCCCACTCTTCCTTGCTTTACACTCTTATACATTACTGCTTCATTGGCGCCTGCAAGAAGATCCCAAACTCAATGTGAAAACTGAATCTACCAAGATGAACATCTTATCATTACAACTGTTAATATTTCCGTGCGTAAGCACAGACTACATGCTAGTAGATATAATGTTGACGTAATTCTCTAAGACTTTAATTAGGATTAATTTGATAATTCATAATCTACTCTTATGTTTAGAAAAAGACTAAATTTTAAGACCAATTGTAGCTAATTATAAGACCTTCATGGTGATGGGTTTCGTTAGAAAATAGAAGGAATGTTTGTTCGTTGATGGGTATGGGCCTTTATGAACTAAAAAATGAACTTATTTTTGAATTAAGGGACGAAAATAGCTATGTTGATGAAGACATGAAGAAACGGACTGAAAACATCACAAAACTAGGTCAAATATCTGAAGAGATAAGCAAAGAACACAAGGGATTCAATGAGTGGATATTGGTTGCAAGCCGACGTGACCATCAAACAATTCTTTAGGTACCTGCTTTATATTCTCTTTTTTTTTTTTTTTTTTTTTTTTAGAGAGATAATTACAACATGCTGCTAACTCTGCAGCTCGAACCATTTCCTCCCTAGACCCCCAAGCACTTTGTACATGAAGAGGTGTCAATTCAACTACAAAACTTTTGACAGTATATCCTCTTTGTCTCATGAATTACATATACTTTAGTATTTAAATTTTATTTGATTGCATGGTTTAGTTAATTAATTAATAATAAATAACTTGTAGATACTTATTGATAGGAGAGACTCTGAGGCTGTCGACATTCAGGGACAACCTTTACCTACCTTGGTATACTTGGCACGTGAAAAGAGACCCCAATACCATCACCATTTTAAGGCAGGAGCCGTGAATTAACGCAATGGTAAATTATACATCATATCTGCATGCAAAATGCTTCACCAAGCTAATTCTTAGTATGTTTACTCATAGTCATCTTTCCTAATAAAAAAAATTAAATAAGGATGTCATCGAGGATAAGCAAGAGTCCAATAATTCTTAACGTGGATTGCGATATGTACTCAAACAATTCAAAGTCAGTTAGAGAAGCTTTATGCTTTTTTATGAATGAAGAAAAAGGGAAATGAAGTTGGCTTTGTACAGTTTCCACAAGCATTCGAGAACCTAACAAAAAATGATGTTTACAGTAGTTCCTTGAATGTAATAATGGAGGTAAGCATCAAAAATTAACTTATAGTGATTTCAATATGTTGAATTGAAAATGCATACCCTTGACTAGAGAAGATTGTAACGAAATTTCTATCATGCTATACATTGAAACAAAGATGGAGATGCCAGGATATGATGGGAATGGAGGATTAATTTTGCTATATTGGTACTGGGTGCTTCCACAGAAGAGAGACTCTTTCTGGGCAAAAGTATAGCAAGAATTTTAAGGCAGATTGGAAGAGATTGAGCAATAGAAGTGTAGAGGAGAGTACAAGTGTACTAGAAGAGAAATGCAAAGTCCTTGCAAGTTCTAGCTATGAAAAGAACTCTCACTTGGGAAAAGAGGTGTGTGTGTGTGTATGTGTTCAATTCATGTGAACCACCTATATGCTTATTTGTGATGCGTGTGTATGTGTACAATTCATTTGAACCTCCTATACACTTATTTGCAAATAGGTTTGAAGTATGACTGTGCAGTGGAAGATTTATTAACAGGATTAGCCATGCAATGTTAAAGTTGGAGATCCATATATTTCAATCCAAAAAGGAATGGCTTTCTAGGAGTTGCTCCCACAACACTACTACAGTCACTTGTACAACACAAAAGATGGTATGAAGGTGATTTCATATATTTGCCTCCAGGAATTGTCCCTTTGTGCTTGGATATAAAAAGATTCCCCTGAAACTTCAACTTTCATACTGTATCTACTTGTTATGGGCTCCAAACTACTTGAATACGTTGTACTATATATGTTACTGTGCCATCTCTATGCTTGCTTAGAGGCATATCCTTGTTTCCACATGTAAGAGACTTTTATTTCTTGAATTGAAGTTGTGTATTATTGATTTATTGTTGCTAAATTATCTTCTAAGAATATATTAATCTTGCACTAGCAGATTTCAAGCTCATGGGTCCTAGCATTCGTATTTGTCATCTTTTGCCACCGTAGTTACAGCCTTGGAGAATTTATTTGGTTTGGGGGCATGTTCTAGGGTTGGTGGAATGATCAAAGGATGTGGCTAAACGCCTATTGCTTCTTTAGAGCATTGAAGAGGGTGATTGCAGATGTGGAAATTTTGTTTTGGGAACGATTTGCATTGCAGATTCTTCTATGTGGTATGCTAGTTTTCATCAACCTTCTGGTTTACCCAGGTCTTTTCTTCAGGAAAGCCGGTGTTAGCCTGCCCACATCAGTAACATTCGAATCAACTATGTTTGCTCTATTAGCTTGTGCAATACCCCTATATTAATTTCTCTGTTTGTGTGTCACAAAAATTCTATTGGCTAAGATATATACTTAATTTGATGGAACCATATCTTGTCAAAATAATTATTGGAATTGATTAGAATTTGATTTTTTATGTACTTTTCTTTTTGCTTCAATATTAAATCTATCTATTAGTATCTAAAAGTTCAAACCTAGCATTTATTGTTACTACGCTCATGTTTAGCCGCATCAACATAACATTTCAAACCATTCGGTGTATTTTGGTTCATTTTAGTCTATTTTAGTCTACTTTGGTCTATTTACTTAAGAATAGTTAAATAAACAGATTTGAGATGAGAATACTTAATCTAAATTAAAATTTATTAAAAAAAAATATAGATCTCAATCAAATTTGTGGCACTAAAAAATCAACACATAGAACTAAATGCTGAATTTGGCTAGCTAGAGTTGGAAGTCTTGCAATCTTTAGTGTAGGGATGGACCCAAGTGGGGGCCTAAGGGGGCCCGGGCCCCCATTGGGCCCAAAAAAAAAAAAATTAGCAGGTAAAATTTTCAACAAAAAAAAAAAAAAAAAAAAAAAAAAGCTTGGGCCCCCCTTAGTTTTTAGCTCAAGCCCCCCTCCCAAAAATCATGAATCCCTAGCCCAGCCGACCAGCCTAGGAGGCAAGAGCTCATGACTCATGTAAATCTTAAAAAAAAAATGTAAAAAAGAAAAAAGAAAACTCAGCAGTCCAAAACCAAATGAAAAAAGCAAAAAACGAAGGAAAAAAAAAGAAAAAAGAAAGGAAAGTGAGAGGCGAGAGACTTATTAGAGAGTACTCAGAGTCAGAGAGACCCATGCCGTGATGCCACCGCCCGCGCCCACGCGAGATCCATCTTGCTACCCAGTACCCACGCCGCCATCACTCAAGAGTTTGCCTGTCAGCTGTCACATACGGCATACCCAAATGGGAAACGGCCACACACCATCGCCACCACGCCCACACAAGACCCATCTTGCCACCACAGCCAGTTGCTCAATCTGCCCAGCCCAATTTCGTTTCTCTAGCCTTCACAGTTCACAGGGATTTAATCTATCATTTCCTTCAAAACCTAATAAAATGTTTGTGAATCTCAGAATCTAACAATTTGTGCTTGTGGACTTGTGGTGTTTGTGTTTTTACTGATGAGTGATGAACTGATGTTGGTGATTGTAAACTGAATTTGTGCTGCCTGTGGTGTTTTTTTTTTTTTTTTTTTTTTTTTTTTTTTGCTTTTTGGCTTTGTGACTCTCTGTCACTCTGTGTTTGTGACTCTCTCTCTTGTATTATATATATATATATAGAGAGAGAGAGAGAGAGAGAGAGAGAGAGAGAGAGAGAGAGAGAGAGAGAGAGAGAGAGAGAGAGAGAGAGAGAGAGAGAGAGAGAGAGAGAGAGAATAGAGTTTGTAAGATTATTCAGATTAGAGAATATATTAGTGTAGTGTTTAACTGTTTGTTCTCTGTTGATTGATAGCTGGGCAATAATAGGGACAAGTAATAGACAAAAAAAAAAATGTAAAGTTAAGAAAAAGTTTTTGTTAGTAGTGCATAATAAATTTATAGTGTTTGTATTGGGATTGGGTTAGTGGGTCAATGTTAGAAAGATAGAGACAACACAAAGACAAAGAGATAAATAAAGGCAAAGACCAAAGACAAAAAGAAAAAAACAAATCATATAATATAGAAAACTATCACACAAATTTAAGAAAATAACAGTGATGCACTTTTGCCTATTGTTAACTCATAATACTAAATTAGATAAATTTATAAATTGAAAAGAAGTGAGAAATACTAAATTTATAATTAAATGCATCATGCATATTACCTAGATTTTAATATTTGTCTTTAGTTAGTAACAACAACCATTTGTGAGATAATATATATGATTCTTATTTTATTTGTAGATCATGAAAAAATCAACTACAATGTTTGATTTTTTCAAAATAAAATATTCAAATTCTTCAGAAGTCAACATGGGATTGCCAACAACTAATGTTGCTATTCTAATTCCAGAAAATGTGGATGTTCCAATTCTAGAAAGTATTCATTCCCCAATTCTGGAAAATGTCAATGTTCTAATACCAAAAATTATTCATTCCCCAATTCCAGAAAATGCTGATATCTCAATACCGAAAAATAACCATATCTCTCAAACACAATTTCAAAAAGTTGATCTTGATTCTTTGGATTATGATCCCAGAACATGCAAACAAATATGGGAATGTCATGTTAATTAACGTGATGAAATTCGACGGGCTTATATTAAAAATGGTCCACACTAACCTCCTCTAGAGACATACAAAAAAAGTAGAAAACACAATCGTAGCTTTCAAGTTTCTTGATTTGAATATTATTCAACATGACTTAAATATTCTCCTACGAAAAATGCAGCTTATTGTTTACCCTGCTTTGTCTTTCATAATCCAAATGGGGTTATGGGACAAAATACATTTATTGTTGGTGGATTTAGAAATTGGAAAAAAGTTGGAGGCAAAAATTGTTATTTTCAATGTCATATAGGAAAAGATCCTAACTCAGCTCATAGATTTGCCAAGCAAATGTGTAAGGATTTGATGAACCAATGGCAACATTTAAAAAGGGTAGTTGATCATTTCACTACTAAACAAATTGCAAATAATCGGTTGCAACTGAAGGCCTCAATTTTTATTGTCCGACATCTTGCCTTTCAAGCTATAGTTTTTAGAGGTCGAGATGAAAGTTTTAGATCATCTAATTGTGGGAACTTTCTTGAATCATTGGGTATTGTGACTTTTTGGAATGAGAAGGTTGCTAAAATAATAGAAAAAAACTCCAAAAAATGCAACCTACACATCACCTAGGATTCAAAAGGAAATTCTACATGTTTTCTCAACCAAAGTGAAAAAGGCCATTCGGGAAGAAATTGGTGATGGAAAGTTTTGCATAATGGTTGATGAAGCTGGTGATGAGTCCATGAAAAACAAATGGCTGTGGTTTTTAGATATGTTGATGCAGAAGGCTTTGTGAAAGAACATTTTTTTGGGCTTATTCATGTTGTTGACATTACGGCTTTGACTCTAAACAAGGGGATATATTCTTTGTTATCTCAACATTGCTTAGATATACAAAATATTCGAGGGCAAGGATCTAATGGAGCAAGCAACATGCAAGGTATGTGGAATAGATTACAAGCTTTGATTTTGAATTATTACCCATATGCTTACTACATCCATTGTTTTGTACATCACTTACAATTGGCATTAGTAAAAGCATAAAAACAAGTTGTCCCCATTAGTGGGTTTTTTCTTAAATTGCTTTTGGTGATCAAAACTGTTAATGCTTCATCCAAGCATAATGGGCAATTGAAAGTTGTCAATGCTAATGAAATACCACGTTTGATTGATCTTAAAGAGCTTGAGACTGGAAGTGTACTTAATCAAATTGACACTTTACAACGACCTATAAAAACACGTTGGAGTTCATATTTTAGATCAATTTCTAGCTTATTAAGGATGTTTACTTCAACTATTAAAGTTTTACTAAATATAATTGATGATGCAAGTGATGGAGAACATCGGGCAGAAACAGAGTCAGCTTATGATGGTTTAACTTCATTTAAATTGTCTTCATCTTGCATCTTAAGAAGGAAACTATGGAGATCATTGATAAACTTTGTCAAGCTTTGCAAAGCCAATCTCAAGACATTTTAAATGCCATGCATTTAGTTTCATCTACCAAAGAACTTATCCAAAAATTTAGAGATGATGGATGGGATGGCTTACCACTATGATATCATTTTGTGAGAAGCATTGCATTAATGTCCTAGATATGAATGCTTTTTATGTTGGGAGGCGAGGTTAAGCTCGTAATCAGCAAGATGACGTTACAATTGAGCATCATTATCGAGTAAATATTTTTTTTGCTGCAATAGATTCTCAACTACAAGAACTAAATCATCAGTTTAATGAAGATGCAATGGAGTTGCTTAGGCTTAGCTCAGCTCTAGAACCTCGAGAGGCATTTAAATCTTTCAGAAGTATTGATCTTTGTTTGTTGGTAAAGAATTTCTATCTACAAGATTTTACAAATTATGACAAACAAGTGTTGGAGAAAAAGCTTAATCATTTTGAGCATAATGCAGTCCATGATCCAGAGTTCAAAAAATTGAAAAGTTTATCTGAGTTGTGTTAATAGTTAGTGAGAATTGGAAATTCAGAACACTACAAACTTATTTATAGAATGGTGAGACTTGTGCTTACTCTTCCAGTTTCTATTGCTACTACAGAGCGAACATTTTCAGCTATAAAAGTTGTCAAAACTAACCTTCGAAACAAAATGGAAAATGATTTTTTGACAAACTCTTTGATGTTATACATTGAAAATAATATAGCTTCAACATTTAGTTTTGATTCAATCATAGATGATTAAAAAGATTTGAAAGAGCATCGAATTCGCCTTTCATAGATGATTGTATTAAGAAATAATATTGTTTCGTGTTTTTTTTTTTTTTTTTTTTTTGTTAGTAGATGATTGTATCTTAATATATTAAGAAACAAAGATTTTTGGGTATTTGTCTTGGTTAATAGTTTATTAATACTATATGGATGCGTATTTGAATTTTTTTTTTTTGCTTGTCTCTGCCCCCCCCCCCCCCCCCAAGTTTGAAATCCTAGATCCGTCCCTATTTTAGTGACTAGTATCTCCTAAAATAGCTAAAAAATTGATGTTGCGTATATAATTGGGTGGGTGTCCATATCTATATTGATGTCACTACAAAAAAAATCATCTTTTTTCCCAGTGCTTTTAAAAATCACCATAATAGAGAAGCCTGTACCAGTGCTTTTTGAAACTGCTGGTATAGTAAACCTTATTACGGCAACTCAAAACCGGCACTTTACAAATCGCTGCAATAGGAGGCCTATAGCGGCGGTTTTCAAAAATGCTGGTATAGGAAGCCCTATTGCGTTAGAATAGGGTTACTAATTTCCCTTATGGGAAAGACCTATCCTGACACTTTTAAAAATCAACGTAACAGAAAAGTCTGTACTAGTGCTTTTTAAAACCGCTGGTATAGGAAACCTTATTACGGCAACTCAAAACTGGCGCTTTACAAATCGCTGCAATAGGAGGCCTATAGCGGCAGTTTTAAAAAACACTAGTATAGGAAGCCTTATTGCATTGGAATAGGGTTATTGATTTCCCTTATGGGAAAGACCTATCCTAGCACTTTTGGAAGCGTTGGAATAGGGTCCACCTATTCCAGCGCTTCCAAAAGCGCTAGGATAGGTCTCTCTCCATAAAGGAATGGAGTTATCCTATCCCAGCAATTTTCAAAGCGCTGGAATAAGTGGACTCTATTCCAGCGCTTCAAAAGTGTTGGGATAGGATCACTCCGTTCCCTTATGGAGAGAGACCTATCCCAGTACTTTCGGAGTGCTAGAATAGGGTCCACCTATTCTAGCACTTCGAAAAGCGCAGGGATAGGATAATTCCATTCCCTTATGAAGAGAGACCTATCACAGCGCTTTTTAAAGTGTTGGAATAAGGTCCACATATTCCAGCGCTTCGAAAGTGCTGGGATTGGATAACTCCATTCCCTTATAGAGAGAGACCTATCCCATAAGGGAATGGAGTTATCCAATCCCATCACTTTCGAAGCGCTGGAATAGGTGGACGCTATTCCAGCGCTCCGAAAGCACTGGGATAGGATCACCTATAGGGATTTGTTAATTAACAAATGACCAATACTCCCCTAAACCTAGAAAAAGACCAAAGTACCCCCTAAAACATTGAAAAAGAGCCAAAACACCGAGATAGGTCACCTATAGGGATTTGTTAATTAACAAATGACCAATACTCCCCTAAACCTAGAAAAAGACCAAAGTACCCCCTAAAACATCGAAAAAGAGCCAAAACACCCCCGATACCTAGAAAAAAACCAATATACCCCCGAAACCTGATAAATGACTGAAATACTCCCAAAACATCAAAAATGATCCAAGCACCCCCTAAGACATCGAAAATGACCGAAGTACCCCTTGTGTCTAAAACTAGCCAAAATACCCTCGATTACTTAAATAAGACCAAAATACCCTTATAAGTCTGATAAATGACAACAATGCCCCCAAAAAGACAAAAATGTCCAAAACACAACCGACACTTAGAAAAGGACTAATACACCCCCGAAACATAAAAAAATGACCGAAATAGCCCCCAAAACACCGAAATACCTCCTAAAAGCTGGAAAATGACAAAGGTAGAAAACCCCTTGATTACTTGAATAATACCAAAATAGCCCTATAAATCGAAAGCATTGCCACAATGCCCTCATAACCCAAAAAATGTCCAAAATACACCCAACACCCAAAAAAAGACCAATGCACCGCAAAAAAAAGACCAAATTACCTTTGAAACCTAAAAAATGACCAAAACACTTTCGAAACTTCAAAAAATGAGCAACCCCCCCCCCCCCCCCACCCAAAAGTGCATAAAGTGAAGAAAATATCCCCCGAAACATGAAAATCGACCATAAATATCCCCTATGTTTGAAAAAGACCAAAATACCCCTCAATGAGTAAAATAAGACCAACATACCCCTATAAATCAAAATATGACCACAACACCCCCGTAATCGTTGGAGTTGTCTAAAATACACTCGGAACCTAAAAAATAATCAATACACCCCTAAAGCGTAAAAAATGATCGAAGAACCTGCGAAGGCAACGTTATAATGACAGAAAAATTAGAGAATTGTTATAGCATGACTGAAATACCCCCCAAAACATTAGAAATGATCTCATACCCTTTAAACATTTTAATAATTTCTTAAGTTCCAATGGCATTTATGTCATCTTTTAGGCTTAGGATGTATGTGTGTAAAATTTTTTAATGCATAAGGGGGTATTTTGTCATTTCTTTTTTGCGTTTACAGGGGTATTTGGATCATTTCTTTTAGTCATAGAGTGTATTTCTGGTCATTTTTAGGGTTTAGGGGTACTTTGGTCATTTTCAAAATTTCCAGGGTATTTTGGTGACCAATACTCCCCTAAACCTTAAAAAAAAAAAATACCAAAATACCTTCCAAAACATCGAAAAAGAGCAAAAACATCCCTGATACCTAGAAAAAGACCGATATACCCTTGAAATCTAATAAATGACTAAAATTCCCCCAAAATATCAAAAATGACCCGAGCACCCCTTGTGCCTAAAACTAGCCAAAATACCCTCGATTACTTGAATAAGACCAAAATACCTTTATAAGTCGATAAATGACCAAAATGCCCCTAGAAAGACAAAAAATATCCAAAACACACCAGACACCCAGAAAAAGACAGATACATCCCCGAAACATAAAAATGACCAAAATACCCCAAAAACATCGAAATGACCGAAATACCTCCTAAAAGCTAGAAAATGACAAAAGTAACCCCATGCCTGAAAAAGGTGGAAAATCCCTTGATTACTTGAATAATACCAAAATAGCCCTATAAATCGAAAAAATGACCACAATGCCCTCGTAACCACAAAAAATGTCCAACATACACCCGATACCATAAAAGAAGACCAATGCACCGCAAAAACAAAAACAAAAATGACTGAATTACCTTTGAAACCTAAATAATGACCAAACCCCTTCCCCCCCCCCCCCCCCTCCTCCCCCCCCCCCCCCAAAGTGCATAAAATTACCAAAATACCCCCCGAAACATGGAAACCGACCATAAATATCCCCCTATGTTTAAAAAAAAAAAAAATCAAAATACCCCTCAATGACTAAAATAAGACCAATGTACCCCTATAAATCAGAAAATGACCACAACGCCCCCATAATCATTGGAGTTGCCTGAAATACAATCGGAACCTAAAAAATAACCGATACACCCCTAAAGCGTAAAAAATGATCAAAGAACCTGTGAAGACAACATTATAATGACAGAAAAATTAGAGAAATATTATAGCATGACTGAAATACCCCCTAAAACATAAGATATAATTTCATACCCTTTAAACATTTTATTAATTTCTTAAGCTCCATGGGCATTTATGACATTTTTTAGGCTTAAGATGTATGTGTGTAAACTTTATTACTACATAGGGGGTATTTCGTCATTTTTTGCATTTACGAGGGTATTTGGGTCATTTTTTTAGTCTTGGATTGTATTTTTGGTTATTTAATTATATGGGTCATATTGGATAAACCTACTAATACCCATCTAAAATTTAAATAAACAACATAAAATCTAAATTTCTAGAAAATGACCAAAATACCCCTAAAACTTAAAAATGACCAAAATATCCCCAAAACCTGAAAATGACCAAAATACCCCCCAAAACCCAAAAAATGACCAAAATACCCCCAAACCTGACCAAAATACCCTTGAAACCCAAAAAATGACCAAAATACCCCTAAAACCAAATGACCAAAATACCCCTGAAACCAAAAAATGACCAAAATGCCCTCGAAACTCCAAAAATGTCCAAAATACCCCAAAAACCTAGAAATTACCAAAATACTCCCAAAATCCCAAAAATGACCAAAATACCCCCAAAACCCAAAAATAACCAAAATACCCCCGAAACTTAAAAATTACCAATATACTCTCAAAGCCTAAAAAATGACCAAAATATCCCTCCAAAACATCAAAAATGACCAAAGTACCCCCATGCCTGAAAAAGACCAAAATGCCCTCGATTACTAGAATAAGACCAAAATACCCCCATAAATAAAAAATGACCAAAATGCCCCCGTAAACAAAAAAAAAATGTCAAAAATACCCTTTAAACATTAGAAATGACTTTAATATTTTATTAGTTTTTTAAGTTTCCAAGGCATTTCGGTCATTTTTAGGCTTAGGATGTATATTGGTAATTTTTTAATGCTTAGTGGGTATTTGGTCATTTTTAGCTGTCAGGGGTATTTTGGTCATTATTCTATGCTTAGGGGTATTTGTGGTCATTTTTAGGGTTCAGGGGTACTATGGTCCTTTTTTAAGTTTTTAGGGCATTTCGATCAGTTTTTGGCTTAAGGTGTATATTGGTCATTTTTTAACGCCTAGGGGGTATTTGGTTCATTTTTAGTTGTCAAGGATATTTTGGTCATTATTTTAGGCTGAAGGGGTATTTTTAGTAATTTTTAGGATTTGGTGGTTTTTCGGTCTTTTTTTAGGCTTCAAGGGTATTTTGATCTTTTTTTAGGCTTTAAGGGTATTTTAGGGTTATTTTGGTAATTTAGATTATTGGGTTTTTCGGTGGGTTGAGATTTATCCATAATAATTGGATGATTTGGCCAAAAAAAAAAAAAAAAAGATTTGAATAACATTATTATTTTTTAAGTCTTAAATAATATTAATTTTGTCATATGGGAAAGGCTTATGATTGTGAAGTTTTTTTTTTTTTTTTTAATTTTATTAATTGGCAAAATTTTAAAGTATACAAAGTTATCCACCAACATTTTTCCCACTTATCTAAGTTAAAAAAATTAAAACATTTCAAATTCCTACCAAAAGAATACATTTTTTTTCTTCTATTTTTAAACATTTCAATACCTTTTACTCAAAAAAAAAAAAAAAAAAAAAAAAATTCAATACTTATTACGGCAGTTTTGAGAACCACCACAACTCGTCATAATAAATCAAACTCTACGATTTACTTATTGCAGCGGTTTTAAAGTCACCACAATAAGTCCAAATTTCGTCACAATAAAATTTTCAGATTCCTACCAACATTTTTGAGATCAAACATTTTGGTCTTGAACGCTTAAGCAAAAATTTTGAACTCTCACTTGGGTCTAAAAACCTAGAAAATTTCGGTCTCTCTCTCTCTCACTCTCCCTCTCTCTCTCCGTCACCGATCTGCCACCGTCCTCCGATCTAAGGCCTCACGCCGATCAATGAGCCGCCGCTGCCGCCGCTCTTCACAAAGCATGCACCACAGCCCACAGCAGAACACACCTCTCTCGTATGCACCATTCTTCTATTTCCTTTTTTTTTTTTTTTCCCCTTCATGCTAATTTGATGAAGGATTTTAGCTGAGATCTAAGATTCCTAGCCTGCATGGGTTTTCTCTCTTTTTATGATTTAGTGGTTTTGGAGTGTTCTTTGTTGTACATTTGCTGAATTTCGATCTGGGTCAATTTTTTTTTGGGCTTCCTTTTCATGATTTGTCAATTTTTTAAGCTACATTGTCGAGGTTGTGTTATTGTTTGTGTTTAAAGGACTCATCTGACTGCAATGATGAGTTAAGTGTTTCTTGCAAGAGCTCCTATAGAGATTCTACTATTCTTATTGGTCATATTGGGATGACCAAGAATATTTTGTGTTATGGGGTTGTTTTGGAGACAATATTGGATGGACAAAAACACGTGGCAGTTGTTTCTGAAATTAGGGCCACATTTGTGTCACTTATTGAATTAACCATTAAATATTCCAATTTGGTCAATTTTCACTTGTTGCTTGTACTGTGGATATTGTTTAATTTGCATGGTCTTTGTTTCCAGTATTTAATTGCATTTTGTCGTAACTGGGGCATGCATGTCCTTTATATATAAATATAAGCATATATTTTAGGTTGATCTGGTTTTGATTGTTAATTCTTTGTTTTATATTTTGTGTGTAAAAGTGTAAAGATTACAAAGTAACTAAGTATACAGGTCATTCTCAAAAAAAAATAAAAATAAAAATAAAAAAAATAAAAAAATAAAAAAACTAAGTATACAGGTAAGTTTTCCATTGTTCTTATTTGCTTTTAATTGTTGAACATTTTCTTTTTATTTTCCTTCCTTAGTGTGTGAAAATGTATTCAATTGACCCTGTTAATTTTTCCCTTTTTCTTATTATTTTTTCCTTCATATCTGTTCTTGTTTATATGACGCAGTAAAGGACTTTCATAAAAGCTTGCACTAAAAAACTCTACTTTCATAAACCACTCCATTTGCTCCTTCAATGATAGTTAAATAAAATAATGTAATGTGTTTGTGGCTCAGTGTTTATCATTTTTATTTATTGTTAGTTTATCTTTGGGTATATTGCCTCTATAGATATGAAGTATTTATAGAGATCGATAATGGTTCTCATTCAAAACTAGTTGGTAAATAATTGAGACATGGTGACTTGAGCAGATCATCTTGTTTTAGGTTTGTGGTTAAGTTGATTTTATTTTTTTTAAAGATAGGAATTGGTCATTTGTGTCTTGAATAGTAAGTACTTAGTTGAAAGCAAAAAAGTAAAGATGTTTTGTTTTTTTAAAAAAGAGAAAAAAAGGAGGTTATATGCAGAATGGCCGAATCTCTTACTTGAATGGTGGTAATTACTATTCAACTGCTGGTCTTGGAAATCATTGATCTTGATCATAGAGGAAGTTAGGGTGGTGTATTTGGCTCGGATCTAATCACTAAACAAGCTTTAAAGTAATGGTTGTTGACAATTGCATGGCTAACTAGAATAGTTGGCACGATTAATTTTTCATCCCTCCTAATTATGCATATCTCATAGTGTTTCAGCTATAAACGTTTATGATCCAAGTACTTAGTGAAGATAGAAAATAACTGCATGCTATTTAATTGGAAGATAGAAAATAATTTGTTTGATGAGTCACTTCACTATCTTACTCTACTTCACTTACAAGCGATATACGCAATAGGTGCATTTCCACTAGATATAAATAAATGACAGCTCAATTGGTGAGCTAGTTGGCTATTGCTTTTTTTAGAATGTAACTTCCCAAAAGATATGCAATAGGTGCACTAGGAAGAAGGCTTTTGCTTTATAAAAATTAGATGGTATACTATGGACAGGTAAGCTATGCGTATAATGGTTTCTATTTACTAAATAGTAGTGGGTTAGTGGCTATTTCTAGAGCATTTAATATTTAAGTTGTAAATGTCTCGCTTTATTTTCCTAGAGCATGCTTCTTATCAATATTTCAAACATGAATCAAGCAAGCGCCAATCTTTCCACTCAGTTTAGTTGATAATTTTATTTTGCTTTGCCATTTTGTTTTTTATTAAAATAAAAAACTGCTCAATTCTGACTATTGGATTTGTTATTGCCAGATTAAACATTTAGTGGCTGCTGCAATAGTATTGAAGGGTCCTGGAGATCTTTTCATCTTTGGCATCTCCCTTGGAGCAAAGCAAGGTAGCAACTAGTAAGTTAACCTCTCATTCTCTGACTACATATGATTAAATTATTAAATAGCTCATGTCTACTTGTGGAACAAATGCAAACTAGCAAAATATTGGAGCTTATCTTTTGGTTTGTGTATCTTTGCACACCTCTCCCTATTTTAGTTTATAGTTTGTTCTCTCAGTGTACTTAGTTTAGTAGTGACTTCTCCTTTACATGATTTTGGACGTGAAGTCGCCTAATTTACGTTTTTTAAGTTATCTTAGTAGTCTATAATTTAGACTTAGATTTTGCAGGATTAGCAACTTGCTCTAAGTTTGAGTTCCTCTTTCCGTGAGCAAACCCATGAATTGCTAAAGGGTGAGTAAAATATGCTTCATAATACCCTCCTAGTTTATAATTATATTTTTAAATTTCTGCTGTAGTGGATTGTTGGTTTGGAGCAAGCGGGTGGCTTGCATGGTGATATAAGGTGGTCTACTTTTCATTATTGAGAGTGTTGATTGTCTTGTGAATGTTGTGATATTATTGTTCAACTATATGTGAATTTATTTTATCTCCTCTTAGTAAATTCAAATATTCTGCTGTGGTGGGTTGTTGATTTGGAGTAAGCGGATGGCTTGCATGGAGATATAAGGTGGTATATTTTATATTGGGAGAGTTGATTGTGTTATTCCTATTGTACTATAATTATTGGTGATGAACTTAGTCATTCTCACTGGAATTTCCTTAATAATTCCATCTTTTATGTGATCATCTAAGTTTACTTTTTATCTATTGCTGCTTGAGTAATACTCATGCATTGGTGTATTCAGTGATTAGGCCTAGGCAGACCAAGTATGGATCTAACTTAACTTAAACTTATATTTTTTTAGTTTCGTGAACACAAGGTTCCTAGGTGATTGGAGTGGTCTAGCATTTTTTAAACTTTTTCAGCATCAGCTATGGAGTCAAATTCAAGGCATTCATGATTATTACCCATGATTAAGTTTAGATTTTTCATCATCGACAAGTATATGTATGGTTTGATTTTGTTTACTCATCAAAATTCTTGTTCTTTGTTTGTGAATCCAATTTCACTAGCTTGGCGCTTCCTACCATGGTGCCCTGCACCAATTAGGATATTATATTAAACTAAGAGACCGTAATGATTAGTAATGGAGGGTTAAATCTTAACTAGCATGAACCATTACACTAAGATTGTTACTTTTATATATATATATATATATATATATAAAAGCAAGGTAACTAGTGATCATAGATTAGATTAAACCTAAAAACTAAGCTTTAATTGATACACATAATTGATTACATATATGTATAAGTAAGTGAATGGCTAATTGTATTATGATTATATACTAAGCAAGTACAAAGCAATATATGTGGCTATTACGTTGTTAAGTTATTAGATATATAGTTGTTGGTGTTTTAATTAAGTACTTAAGGTGTAATTAACCAATGGTGTATTAAGTGTGGATTTAAATCTATGCCAATCAAGGAGATCAAGGATTGATTCTGAAAAAAAAAAAAAAAAAAAAAAAAAAAAAAAAAAAAAAAAAAAAAAAAAAAGGAGATCAAGGATTGATGTGGTTTAATAAAGGAAATAGTGAACTTGTAAGTCTCTCTCTCTCTCTCTCTCTCTCTATATATATATATATATATATCCTAGTAATTTACTTTCATTATTTTCCATTATTTTGATATTCATCCTAGCATTACTAAGTAGCTCATGAACTACTACTTCCTCTCTATCCTCATTCCTTTTCAACTTTCTCATCTTTTACAATCTTTGTTTTTAGATTTTGTTCTCAAATATAAAAACTGGTTTGCGTATGGAAAAAAAAATGTAGTTGTGATTTTATTTGCAATAAAACCAAGTTTGTAGTTTTTATTTTATTTTTTTATTTGCATTATATATCAACGTTTAAGGAATGATAGAGGATTAGTCTTGCTACAATTTCTGTTGTGTGAGTGCAACTCATTTTATGTGGAAGTCTACGTATTGTAAATTTCCAAAGTCAAATTTTTTTTTTACCCGAAGCAAAAATGGGTTGACCTATGACCCAATCCGATTTTTTTGGGTCAATCCGACCCGATCCAAATAACCTATGGCCCAATACGTTAAAAAAATAATCGCTAAAAAAATATTTAAATTACGACCTTATACTAAGTGCATAAAGCATAGAATACCAAAACTAAAAATCAATATATTATAAATATAAAATTATAAACAATTAAAACTAGGGGTGTGCGCGGTTTGGTCGGCTCGGTTTTTTCTCAAATTTGCTACTGAACCAATAGGGGTCGGTTTTCTCATAATTGGAACCGATGCACACCACTTGGAGTCGGTTTTTCGATTTATAGCGGTGTGGTTTTTTGCAGTCGGTTTGGTCGGTTTGTTCAGTTTGAAATATTAGAAAAACTATATCAATACACAACCTGTTTAATATTTCAAACAAAATGTCCAATAGACAAACTTTTCACACATAAACCGGTTTACACATTAATACAAAAACATTTTCACACATTAATACATCAACCTATTCACACTTTTTTTTTTTTTTTTTTTTTGATAAGAACCTGTTCAGACTTCACACATAAACGTGCTTACACATTAATACATCAACCTTTACAACGAATTTATTCTAGAACAAATAAACAAAAGCCAATGCCTAATAGCCTAATAGATATTACGATAGTACCACAGGTCCACAAAAGTTCTGCTCTACAGCGTCTACTTACTCAAAATCCCCAAGTCAAAAAACACAAAAATAAAAATACAAAAATGCTGAAAATATACTAGGCAATATTGGAAACAAGCTGGATTAGTGGACTTAGAGAATAGAGAGAGACGAAATGGATAGTGTACTATGAAAGATTGAAACTTACCGGTGGTCTTGTGGTGGACTGGTAGGGGAGTGAGCACTACTGGACTGAGCAGCTTCGGTTCTACAGCAATTGAGAGGTGAGAGAGATTTCTGAGATCAGAAGTTGGAAAAGAAGTATTTATATGGTTCCTTAATTTTTGTGACCCTAGCCTTTCAGTTCCAAGATGTCGTTTGCCTTTTTTTTTTTTTTTTTTTAACAGCCTAGTGAAACTGCGCTATTTCACCTAGTTAAACAACCTAGAATATATATATATATATATATAACAAATCGGTTCGGTGAGGATTCGGTTTTTGGAAATCAATTTCGACTGCATCATCGCACCGGTGTTAGAAAGATCCATGACCTCCGCTCGCCGGCGTCGGCACCTGCGGTCGGCTCCAGGAGCGGTGCGGTTTTTCGGCTCCGGTCGGCCCCAGCGGTTGCAGCGGCTGTTTGCACAGCCCTAATTAAAACTCAAGACATGACATTGACATGAGAGAATCACTATTTGATTCATCAGAAGATTCAAAAAAAGCTAGCTAGCCTAGCTTTTATGCTTGCCATCAAGGTTTTGAAACCCGGACTAGACCGTATGGTCCAACCGGAAAAACCTCGAACTGCTCATTTTTGTGGTTCTTTTAGCCTCAAGAACCATTCTATGGGAAAAAAGCAGGGACCCGTGCGAATCGCGGTCGGACCTCACGGTTTTGAGAACCGCGAACGGTTCTTGCAGTTCTCACAGGTCCCTTTTTTTAAAAAAAATCAAAGCCTTAAACAGCATCATTCCGGAATATTTACTACTTTTGGTCAGAAAAAAAAATCCATCAGTAAAGAATTTAAATAAAAGTAAAAAGAAATCAGAAGCTTAGCTCCACCATACCGGAATATCCACTGCTATCTTATTATCTCATTAACCAAACAGTAACTTAGCTCCACCTCAGTCATTAAAACAAAATCCAAAAGTAAAATTAGATCACAAATTTTCTGAACAAGCAAACAAAGACTATAAGAGAGAGAGAGAGAGAGAGAGAGAGAGAGAGAGAGAGAGAGACCGTGGAGAAGGTCGTAAACGAGATCGGAGATTTGGAGGAAGGTAGGGGCGGAAGCGACGACGTTGAGAGTGATACCATTGCAGCGTGGAGACAAGGTGGAGATGAGAGAGAGATCAGCTGGTCTGACCAAGGTGGAGACTTCTAGAGCCGTTTTTGAGTCCCTGACTTCTTCTTCTCTCTTCCTTTAGTTTCATCCGCTTTTATGTGTATTTATCTCTTCCTTTAATTTCATTCACTTTTGTTTCTAGTGCTTTTTTAGACTTGTGAATATGAGCTAGACAACTGGTCACGTGGGCATTGGAAAGTGGAAATATGGGCATTGGAAAGTGGAAATTGGAAAGACAATCTGTGGGACTTTCTTTCTTACAAAACCTTGAGCCCCACATGATATGATGATACATCATATCATCTTCTTTTGTCCACTTGCCTGTATATATTGATGCTTTTAATTTTATTTTATTTATAAAAAAGTGGTTACTATTATTATTGGATAGATATTTCATATTTGGGCTTGAGATGGATATATTAGACATAGTTAAAATATAGATTTATAGTTTTAATTGGATTGTTTTAGTTAATTTTGTTAACATTTACAAATTTAATATATTTATTTATATTTAAATAATTATTAAATTAATTATGACGTCATCACGGTTCGACCTCAGTTCAACCTTAAAAACCTTGAACCTCTCTTTTTTACGGCTCAATGAACGGTCCGGATCTGAAAACCTTGCTTGCCATGCCAATTGCCAATGCATGAGTGATGAGACAATACTACTCTACACGTTACACAACACAAGAGCCGGCCAAGGCTGTTAAGACAAGACTCAAGAGTCAAGACAAGAAGACAACCATTAAAAAAAAAAAAAAAAATCTCATTTAGCTGAGTTGTAGTCCACTGTCCAAACTCTAAAGCCAAAGCTCAAAAAAAACAAATGAACAAATGCACAAGCACAAACGGCAAACCTGAAGCTGAAAGTTGAGTCAAACCAAAGTTACCAAACCAAGGCAGCCTTTGCTTTCTCACTTCTCTCTGTTCTGTCTCTCGCCACCCATAACCACAAGCCACACAGCCTCTCTCTCTCTCTCTCTCTCTCTCTCTCTCCACCTGCTGACCCATTAAAATATAGTATTGTAGATGAAGATGCTGCCGAAATTGGCCAACTTGAGCTACAATTTGCAAGTATGAAAATTTGTAGTGTTGAATCTACTACCAGCGTTGAGTAGATTGAGATTTAGGTATAATTCTTATAAAATATTTACTTATTCTTCTTTATTTAATATGCTATGTTTATTTTTAAATCTTTTTTTTTATTTGTTTAGTTTATCTTTCTAAGTAATCTAACTTTACTATTATTTTAAATGCAACAAGAACATGTGCACTTAAGAAGACCGATAACTTGCTACTTTGTTAGCTTACTTGTTTTATTTGTTTTAAGATTTATCTCTTTTTGAAGATGTAAACTTGTAATTATATGCATCTTGACAATGAACTATTAACATTGAAGACTTTTTTCATCATGAATTTATGACTATAAATAATTTTTGTCATGCTCAAAACTATCAAATTTGGAAGATATTAATAAGTGGTATTAAGTGCAATTCATTTTTTTAATTGATTTTATTCATTCTCTCTGAACAAGTTGTCATTGATTTTTTTTTTTTTTTTTGTAACTGAAAAAAAAAAAAATTTGTTTGAAAAATACAGGTAAACCTAACCCGCAACCCAATTGACTCGTGACCCGTTTAAAAATTACCCGTTTTGACTAGTGATTCGTTTGTCTCGTAAACCCGATTGACCTGACCCGGACCCGAACCCGACCCGACCCGCCTGTTTTGCCATGTCTAGGTTTAAAGTGGGTTTATTCTATACGGTTTCTGTTTTAACAAAGTTAAACTCTGGTTTCGGTGTTATTTGTTTGCCCCTTGAAGTTTGGATGGTGGGAAAAATCTAAATTGGTATTAATACATTGAATAAAAAAGATTAAACCAATTATATGTTATATTGTTCATGGCTAATGTGCGCTCTATAATTTGGTCAACACTTCCTAGCCTAATATATTAAGAATGAAAAAACCACCAAAAAAATTATGAAGATGATGATAATTATTATTCTCACTACAGACCTTTGTTGTTGAGGAAGTAAATTAATGCATCCTATTCATACCTTCTTTACTTTATCTTTATGCACTGGTTATCTTAGTAGTTTATAATTTAGACTTAGCTTTTGCAGGATTAACAGCATACTGTAAGTTTGGGTTCCTCTTTCCGTGAGGCGAGCAGTGAGTTGTTAAAGGGTGAGTAAAATATGCTCCATAATATCCTACTATTCTATAATTATATGTCAAAATTACTATTGTGGTGGGTTGTTGATTTGATGTAAACAGGTGGCTTGCATTGTGATATAATATGGTCTACTTTTCATTATTGGGAGTATTGATTGTTATTTCTTTAAAATGTATTCTTAGTTGGCTGTAGATTGAATTTTTATTTTGTGCTTGTTTTATGTCTTTCATAGAAAATATGATTTGCAAAAGTGGCCAAAAGCCCATTTGGCAATAATTGAGAAGCATTAGATACATACTTGTGATTCCAAAAGCTATGCCCAAACGGTGTATCTCCTTGTAAGAATTAAAATTTATATATTAGTAATATGCCAAAAAATAATCAAACTTAAATCATTTTGCGTTTTAAAGTAGAAGTAAATGTGTTTTAACACTGTAGCTCTATTTTTCTGAATGTAATGACGTTGTTGGAAAAAAATAATAATGGAAAGCCAGTAGACATGACAAATATTAAGTGATTTTTTTTTTTTTACTTTTTTTTATTATGCTGGACAAATAAGTAATCAATAAGATGCACCATATTTTATGATTAATAATATGGTGCTAGACCCCCAAGGATATTAGTTGTGATTCAATTTGTCAAATCTAATAATTGCATGCTTATGCAAACAAGTTACTGATCTTTGCATTTAGCAATCTTATGTTTGCTGATTTCCTCAGGCTTAGATCACCAATCTATCACCAAAATGGCATGAGGGTTTTCTAGGCAAATATGCACCATTTTTGGCATTAGAAAGTCTAATACATTGGAAATGAAAGCTAAACTTTTTGACAATTCTGTGGTGAAATTTTCACATTTCTATTAACATAGAATTGTCAAAATTTATTAGTAAAATGAGTCACAAACATGCACATCAAAAGCCTGTAAATGTGATGTGTGATAAATTATTAATAAGAGGAATCTTATATCTCACTTTACTCCTGATAGTGTAGTCAAAGATTGTTATATATGTTTTTTGCCTTTACAGCCACTCAGGAATTAGTTTCCTTTTAGCAAAATAAGACAATTGAGTTTATTTGAATTTGAGAAAAAAGTAGAAGAAAGGGAAAGGAAGGATGAAGAGACATAAAATATTGTGATTTGTAAGGCATAGTAATTGATTGATATGAGGCAAGTTTGCTTTTATGTACTTGTTGAAGAATGGTGTCACTTTTGCTAAGCATTTTTTAGTTTGTTAATTATGAGTGACTTTATGAGTGAACTGAATAAGTTGGATAGGGCAACATGAGAGTGCCCACTTGAAGGAAATAAGTTTGAAAGATGTAGCTTATTTAATTGAACTTATTTAAGGGTTCTGCTAATATAGAATGTGATATCTAAAACATGTTTCTCAAATAACTTAATGTATTGCTTAGATCTTTTTAGAAGAGTTAGAGTTAAGGTTTGAACCTTTTCTTTACACTTTTTACCACACTAGTCTAAGTACCTTACTGCAATTCAAGGCTATTTTTGGTGCCAGACCTGCTCATTATTTGGTCTGGACTGTGTGGTAAAAAGACTTGTTTTACTTTGTGAGGAGCTACTCTGACTTGCTTTTTATGGACTATTTGGAAAGCAATAAATTTGAGAGTTTTTGAAGGAACAGAATGTTCGAATGCTTAACTGAAATCTCAAATTTTGAGTTTGTCTTAATTGCTAATGTGGCACTTGGTAGTAATACTAGTGATATTGTGTCATTCATCTACTAACTCTGTTGTTTAGTACACTAATTCATTGTGTGTTTCTTCGTTCATAGGATGGTGATGGTGATGGTGATTCTGCAGTGGATATCCAGTCTCCCGGTGCTCAACGCTTATCATTTGATGATACGCAGTAAGTAATACTTTGGGCACCTATTTTGGAGTAGTTACTGTGACATTTCGATATTTATAATAAATTTTCAAACTTTGATACACACACACACGTCATAATTGGAAACTTTATTATAACATTCTAGACAATTAGAATGTATTCTTTTGTGCAGGACATTGTACATAGTTGTGTAGAATATATAATTTTGTTCATAACATTCTAGACACTTGGGATGTATTATTTTGTGTATAACATTTTAAACATTTGGGATGTAATTAAATATATTTAGTTTCTTGGTTTAATGTGGTAGTGTATTTGCTATTGGAAAATATGAATTGTGGTTCATTACAGTTGCTATAAAATAGGTATTGGAAAATATGTATTGTAGGTATATTATAAGTGCTAATTTTTTTTTTTAATTTTTTTTTAAATGGCCTATTCTGGTGCTTTGAAATCTGCTGGAATAGGGTATGGGCATATGCCCTGTATTGGCGCTTTTGAAAGCGCTGGCATAGGAAGAACCTATTTTGACGGTTTAAAAGCGCTGGTATATTTATTTAAGACCTATACTAGCGCTTTTGAGAACGCTGGAATAGGTACTGTCTATGCTAGTGCTTTCAAAAACACTGGTATATGTTATATTCATATTTCCATAAGGACTGTCCCGACACAAGTAAAAACGTCGGAACATGGTCTGAAAAGTGCCAGGACCTATCCCAGCGCTTTTGAAAAGCACTAATACAGGTCTAGTAACCCTATACTAACTGTCATTGTGCGACGGTTTGAAGCACCGGGAAAAAAACACAGAGATAGAAATTTTGACCTTATTCCAGTGCTTTCTAGGGCTATCCCAGTGGTTTTGCATATGCTGGGATAGCCCTGTTTTTTTGTAGACCAAATTGAAAGAGATTTTGGTAAGGCTTAGTATACACACTTTCTACTAGTGTTAAAAACTCACATTGAATCACTTAAGACAATATTTGCTCTCACTCAAAAGATAGTTTGTTATCAAGTTCCTAACAAATTATTTTTAAGATACAATAAGCCTGATTCTAAAAATATTAATTGCAGAGAATTCCAGAATTTCCTTGTATGTGTATATTATAAAGTAAAAACCAAATATAATTATATAAATAGTCAAGAAAGAGACACCAATGAAAAGATACAATTGACGAATCACAACCTTCAAATAGTCATCCCTCGCTTAAAGCACATATATTCTACGTAATCTTACAATTTTTTTTTTAAATCTCAAATTGTTTTGCTCAACTCTACACTAGCGAAATTTGAGTGAAATAGGGCCTATTTGGTAATAGATTTCAAATAACAGTTTTCAGTGTTTGAAAAATATAAAGTGTTTGGTAAGAATGATTTATTAAGAGCGTTTTGAGTTACAATTCTCAAATTAAGGTATTTGTGGGAGGAACGAATCTTTCCCCAATCAGGTATTGTCCGCTTTGAGATGGGCAGGGTCGACCCTTGCTCCCACCTGCACGAATTTTCTCAATCTCACATCGGAGAGAGATGCCTCTTACCCTTGCCTTAAAAGCATTGAGCCTAAAGAAGGGTGTACCAATGATGTGTAGCGCTACACATGATTGGTACACCCTTTTTTAAGCTTAATGCTTATAAGACAAGAATGGGAGGCATCTCTCCCCGATGTAGGATTGAGCAAATCCATGTGGGTGGGAGCAAGGGTCGACCCTGCCCATTCAAAAGCGGATAATACCTTATTGGGAAAAAATTCGTTACTCCCACAGTATTTAAAACATGTATTTTGAGAACTTATACATATCAGTATTTATTGTTCAAGTAACACTGTTGAGTGGCTGTTTTGTAAATAAGTTGAAAACCGTGGGACTCACTTGACAAAACCAAACATAATTGGAACTCTCACACACACTTCTACTTCTTTCTTCTTCTTCTCTTTCTTTCTTTTCTCCCACGATTCGTCCTGCGTTTTGTCCCTCTCTCTCTCTCTCTCTCTCTCTCTTCCTTAAATAAAATAGTATACTTTAACTATACAAGTCATCACTTACAAAAACACACACACACACACACACACACACACACACACACACACACACACATATATATATATATCAAACACACAATTATATTTTTTTCACATTTTAAAATATGTTATTAAACATAATTTTTACATTATAAGTAATTTAAACACGTGTTTTCATGATACCTGACAAACCAAAATTTTCACATCATTTTAAACACCAATACTTAAATAACACTATCTAAAGGACCTCTACTTCTTATTTGGCTTTTAAGAGTTACGTTTTTGTCCAAGTAGAATTCGAAAACAAGTTTCTTATTCCAAGATAACCCATGCAAACTCTTTTTTTTTTTTTTTTTTTTGATAATCACACGAAATCAAATTTATTTTAACGTGATTGGTTGTAGCCTTGTACAATAGCCTCATATTTGTTTGCAATATCGCAGGCACCATGATGGCTTGTCATCTCTCCCGCTCATGTCTAAACCCAAATTTTTTCCAAAATTTTTTTGAAGTTGCTACAGTAGTTCGCTTAATCTAAAGAATATTGTAGCAACTCCAAACCATTATTTTATCTTAAAAAAATACTCAGTTGAGTAAAAAAAAAATATTCTTTCTCTTTCCTCCTCTTTTCTTTGTTCATTTGTCCCTCTCTCAAATGGTAATACAATCAAAACACAAACACAATCTAATGTTGGGCTTTGTCCGGGAAAAATTTTTTGGCCCGTTTTGTAGCCCATTGTGAATCTTATGCACAGGATAAAGAATCCGTTTTTGGTGATTAGGGTTTTGTCTTGTTGTTGTTTTTGAGAGAGTGAAAACACTGTAGCTACTTCGTATTTTTTTCCCTAATAATAGTGAAATTCCTGCAACTCCGTGGACGTAGGCAAATTGCCGAACCACATAAATATTGTTTTGTACGTGTGATTGTTTTTTTTTTTTTTTGCGTGTGTTTTCTTTATTTATTTATTTTTTTGTTTCTCATAAGTTGGGAATTTCGGGTTAATTCTCTATATATAAAATTAGAATAGAAACAACAAATCAAAAACAGGGAAAAATACAAATTTAATTAGAACAACAAATCTAAAATCAAAACAAAAACAACAGATCAAGAGCATGAAAGCCTATCTAAGCTCCATTGTAACAACAAAGTGAATCGGAACAAAAAAAGAAGGAAGAAAAAAACAGAGAGAGCTAGAGAATGAAGGAGAGAGAGTCCGGAATGAACTAGAAAAAGAAAAAGAAGAGTAGATAGAGGAAAGGAGTGGGATACGTGTGTGGTGGAGAAAAAACCAAGGGAAAAAAAGAAGAAGAAACGTATGGATGAGAGATGCTGTGAAGGAAAAAATAATATAAAAAATAAGAAACGGCAATTAAGAAATGCTATCATAATATTTTTATAGTAAATCTTAAGTAATAGACTATTATTAGTTAATATTGGTGAGTAAAGAAATAATTTCAGTAGTGGGTTCAAATTAAAACTAGTAATAACTTTCCATATAAGATTTTGATGTAATTCTTATGAAAGTATTACGAAAAATGTTGTAGATATAACGCTTTTCATTGAAAAATATAATTGTTATGAATGAATATATGAATAATAAATGATGATAAAAAAGAATAAAAAATTAATGAAAAAATAATATTTAAATAAGATAAAATAATAAAAAATTTGTTATAAAGCGTATTTGAAAAAATACGTGGATAAAAGCTAAATGTCACTTTTCAATTCTCAAATACAAAAATTACAAAAATTTGGAGGATAAGATGCTCTTCTTTGTGTGTACGGTTTGTATTGACAATTACCCTTTGGTCAATCAATCCTGCTTGCTAGTCTTATCTACTCTTCTGCTTGGCTCCTATTTAGATGCCTTTTCCCCCATCCTTTGTCTTCTTAACTTTTGCCAGTACTATCTCTTTTTTACTTTTTCCCCATCCTTTTTCTTTTTCCTCAAAAGTGGGTCTCTATTGAAAGTTGATGAGGCCCAACCACAAGTGGAATGAGAACCAGAGCGGGAGTCCAATAACTGAAGCCTGTGTACATGTGCTTTGAGCAAGCGTAAGCTGAAATTCACAATCTACAAATTTACAAAGAAAAAAAAAAGAAAAAAAGAAGCGAAAATGCACTTTTGATCTCAATATTTTGAGCTGTACTATATATATTCATGCAGTACTATAGGAGCTAGAAAGAGTGAGAGAGATGGCAAAAGATGATAATGTTCCTCTGTTTGAAACAAAGTCAGCAAAGGGACGAATCCTTTTCCAAATCTATTCACTTTTAATTTTCGTGGGAACATGCTTCATCTTCGCATATAGACTGAGCCACATACCAGCAAAAGGAGAACCAGGAAGATGGGCATGGATGGGATTGTTTTTCTCAGAGCTTTGGTTTTGTTTTTATTGGTTTGTCACTACGGTTGTCCGATGGAACCCCATCTACCGTAACACTTTCAAAGATCGCCTCTCTCACAGGTATATCTCTCTGTTTCACATGCGCCTAGCTAGCTAGCTTAGATATATTGCATGCAAACTTGATTTTCTATGTATGCGTTTGTCTATTACATGCTTTTCTTTGCTGAGTGTGATTGTATATATAATAAACAGATATGAAAAGGCTTTGCCGGGCATAGACATATTTGTTTGCACTGCAGACCCTGTGATAGAGCCACCAGTTATGGTAATAAACACAGTGCTATCAGTCATGGCTTATGACTATCCACCTGAGAAGCTAAGCGTTTATCTATCAGATGATGGTGGTTCAGATTTGACGTTCTATGCTATGCTGGAGGCCTCACGTTTCTCAAAGATTTGGCTGCCATTTTGCAAGAAGTTCAAAGTAGAACCAAGATCGCCGGAGGCTTATTTCCGCACAGCTGTTGAGCCACTTGGGGAGCCTGTCTTTGCCAAGGAGTGGTCGACTGTCAAGGTAAATCTGTCGCTGTTATTCTCTCCTCATCATTTGCAAAACACCATTCATTGTTGGATGAAATAATATGACCCTCATCATTTCAATTGAAAAAAAAAAAAGAAAAAAGAAAAGAAAAAAAAGACTACACTTCACGGTTATTAATGTTCTATTATTTTTTAGATCACAATCATAAATACGTACTTACGTACGTAAGTGTATCTATTTATATATATATATATATATTAAATACTTATTTTTTTACGATGTATATTTACATTGTAAAAACAAAAAAAAGTAACAAATGTTGTATACCTTTGCAAAAATTGTACAATATTTACCATTTTTCGCAAAGGTATATAAAATTTGTCACATTTTGTGTATTGAAAATGTAAAGCCACATTAAAAGTAAAATTTAAATATATAAAGGTCCTATATTTATATATTATAATAGTTATTATGAATTTTACAAATTAACTGATAATTATCTTTTAGTATTTTCAATGGAAATATCTATAGTTTAAATTCATTTACCTCAACTTAAAAATAAAAAATAAAACTTTAATAGCTATGCTGACATGACCAAGAAGATTTAAAGTGAATAACTTTCAAAAATAAAAAATAAAAATAAAAACTGGAGTGAAATTTTTTACTAGTAGACGGGTGAAATACCATGCAAAGAAGCAAGGATATGCAGCTTGAGCAATACGCTGTAAATACTAGTAGGTTGTGTTTAAAAACTTAGATTTGGATTTAAATTTGTATTTTAAATTAATAGATTTGAAATCAAGGAATTTCAAACCTATTGATTTTAGGAGTTATTTCAAACCTAAGCATTTTAAAAGTTAAAATTATTTTTTTTATTTGTGAATTTATCAAATCCAAATCCTTAACCTTTTTTGAACTTCCCAAATAAGTTATTTGGATTTTAATCACCCAAATCTAAATCCAAATGCCCAAATCATGTCATCCAAACACACCAGTAAAGAATTTTGATGCTGCGGTCTCCCGGGTGTATGTCTCTCTTTTTCTTCTTTCAACTCAATTTTAATTTTATAAGTATTATATATGCTCTAGAGAATTGCGTATTAGGCTCATGTGAAACTAAAATGTGGGACCCACAATGCCTACAGGTCAGTTTCACATGAGTCTGTGGAGCCCGCATGTCAACTTCACATGAGTCTTATACGTCGGATATATACAAGATTTTATTTTCTAGTTGTTGTTGGGTTGTTATGGGTAGTTGTTCTTGGTTGGCAATGGTTGTAGATTGTGCTATTCATCGGTTTGTGGTGTTTTTTTTTTATAGTGAGATGTATTATTTTATTGTAGTATATATATTATTTTATGGGAAATGCTAACGAGTGCCGTAAGGGCACTCATTAATAATTCATTTAAAGAAAATTTTTATGGAAAATGAAAAAAAGTAATTAATATTTTGACAACTTTTTTCATTTCCCATAAAAGTAGTTACAAAACTTTCTTTAAAAAGATTATTAACGAGTGGTCTAAGGGCACTCATTAGCATTTCTCTTATTTTATTATAATGTTTATATTATTTTATTGTGTTAAAAATTAAAATAAATTCACTGGATATTTTGTAAAATCAGTAAGTAAAATAGATAAAATATCTTTTTGTAGTACTAAATAACTAAAAAAATAACTCTACTACTATGACTGCTATAATGATTGTTTGGGTTAGTGAGGAGTGTAGACAAATATCGGAGGAAAAGTATAATTGTAGGGTACATGGAGTGTAATATTCTTTTTTTGTGCTATTACTTGGCATCTGATTATTGATTCCAGTGATTGAGATAGAAAATGCCCCATTAGCTCCATCAAAATCAAACTCTGCGATACATTTTATCTGGACTAGCACAGCCACACACACGCGCGCGCGTACAAAAGTAGTCTTCCGTGTTAAAAAAATCTGATCATTTCATCTCATGTTCTTTCTATATTCTTGGCCCGTTTTGGAAAAAAATGTTACAAAATCAGTGTCACTAGTTAACAAGAAACGACATATTAATTCAATGGGACCCTCCAGAATTAACACTGTCCGAATTCTCAGGTCAGTGGTCAGTGTGCAATGATTTTTTGGTGTCGGCCTTCGCAACTTGTCTGTCCTGAAACGTATCAAATAGAAATAGGTAAATTCCATTGACAAGGATTGGGCATACAAATCACTGAATGAAGTCTAAAATATTTCAAATTTGATCTTTTTTGTTCCAAAAGTCAACTTAGCCTCAAGAGAGTTAAAGAAAAATGATTAACTGACTTAACGATTAACTGACTTACCATTATAAAATGGATATCTCTTGCAATATGTGAGAACATTGCAAGTTCATATAAAATATAATTCATGTACAATAGTTAGTCATTATATTTTATTTCAATAATTAGTTATATCACATGTCATTAAAAGAAGAAATATGAATTATTGTGATTAATATAATTCATTTATGAACATGTTTTTGAATGAATTCACAAATATTTAATTATTTTGACTAACTTATTTGCACAACATTTTCTATATTTTACTTTTGTGTTTTTCTAGTTTTTTTTTTTTTCAATTGTTGTTAAAATTACTAAATTTGAACATGTGTGTCATAATTCAAAAAAATTGTTTCTTGATCTTAAATAATAACCGTATACTTTCCAAGAAGAACCTAAATTTAAATCCCCCTCCCCACTTTTTGTGTGAAAAAGAAAACATATCAATTGTCTTTTATATTAATAATTAGTGGAAAGCACATGTATCTCAAAAACACATAACTAAAAAATTAATATTACAGAAAACACTATTATTTTTTGCTGAATAGAAAAAATCTAAAAAAAAAAATTTTAAAAATGGTAAAAATTTATGTTGATATGGAAGGAAAAATTTAGAGTATCTCTTATTTTCTTGCCAAGTAGTTGTCTAAAATTTTTAATAATTAAAAATATAAAACTAAAGAAATAAAATTATTTATCTTCAGATACAAATAAATAATAAAAATTACATAATTTTTTAAACCATTTTCTTAGTAAAAAGGTTAATGAATTAATTCATTAAAACCTTTACTTGATGGAAGAAATTAAATGAATAATACCTAGGAACGGAGCCAGAACTTTGAGTTAGGGGGGGCGGTTTTACTGTTAGCTGCGTGTGATGATTTCAACCTCTGACTTTGCTACAACTTAGCTGCTGAGATTTTTTTTTTTTTTTTTTGGTAAGAACAAAATTATTCTTGTTTAAAATTTTTTAAAGGGCAGGGTTGTTTATTTTGGATAAAATTGGTTAATTAACCTTAATTTTTTTTTTTAGTTTTACTATTGGTAATTTTTGTTGTTGAGCTATTATTTTTGGGCTTGTATATTTTGTTTTAAATTCTAGATCTATAAAATTTTTTATAGTTACTAAAATGAGGAAAATGCTAGAGTTACAAGTCTTTTTATAAATTATTGATATGATAAGTGGTTACATGTAAGTAGAAAAATGATATGAGTGGTGGGCTCATTATGCAAACCAACAAGAATTTGCTACCAAAATAATTTGTAAAAATGTTATAAAAAAGTTTGTGACATAGCATTACGCTTAAAAGTATCAATGATATTGTTATATGGAATTAATTAAAAATGAGGTGGATTGTCAAATGAGAGAATTATAAAAAAAAATATGCCATATGATGTAACCTTATGTAGTGCTGTCCATTAGAAACCGAGAACCACCCACCCGCCCAAACCGCCCAAGCCGACCCGAAAACCGGCCGACCCGACGCTGGTGACGGTCGGTGGCGGGTCTTTGCCACCAAAAACCGACTTAGGCGGGTCGGACTGCGGGTTTTCTTCTCCAAAAGCCAATGAACCCGATCCGACCGACGAAACCCTTGAACAAAGGCCGATTACCTAGATCCACTCAGATTCGGTGAAGACTTGGTAGTTTTTGGTTAGATCCGGTGGTGGTTTTTGCTTCGATCCCAAGGTTGTCACACAGATTCGAAGAAAAATCATAGATCCGGCGAAGATCCAGTGAAGATTTGGTGAAGATCCGGCGATGAGATGAGAGTTTTCGCTTAAATCTAGGCTTCAGATTGTGTTTTTTTGCTTCGATCCCATGGTTCTCACACAGATCTAAAGAAAAATCAATAGATCCAGCGAAGATCTAGCGAAGATCCGGCGACGATTCGACGAAGATCTAAAGGTTGAAACTCACTCCAACTTCGACCGACTCGACCATTGTCTATCAAAGCCCGATCCGACTCAACCCGAGGTTGTTCGCGGTCGGCGGCGGGTCGTTGAACCTCCCACCCGATGTGAGCGGGTCGGTTTAGGGTTGGGCACAAACCGGAGCCGGACCGACCCGTGGACACCCCTAACCTTATGTTTTCACTCATGATGTTCTTACTTATATATATATATATATATATGTATGTATGTATGTATACATACACAATTGTAAATCCATCTCAAAACATACGAAAGAATCCCAAAAATGAAATCATTTATCTACTTTACTTAATTTCCACAATATCCCTCAATTATAACCCACCATTATAAACCCATCAAAAGGCTTCTAGGCAGGTTGTTATATTTATTTTGCATCTTTTTGATACGTGACATTTGCGAAGTCGTCTATTTATTTTGTATCTATTTTACGATTAGGTTGGAAATTAGTAGACAAATATCTCGTAGTTTTTCAATTCACATCACACGTTATAAAAAATAAAATCATGTTTCGTGTTGTAGATGTTATATGAAGACATGAAGAAACGGATTGAAAACACCACAAAACTAGGTCAAATATCCGAAGAAATAAGCAAAGAACTCAAGGGATTCAATGAGTGGATATTGGTTGCAAGCCGACGTGACCATCAAACAATTCTTCAAGTATATACTATATATTCTCCTTTTCTCATTAGCTGAATATACATAATTGAATAATTAAATTTTTTTCGATTTCATGGTTTAGTTAATTAATAATAACTAATTTATAGATACTTATTGATGGGAGAGATTCTGAGGCTGTGGACATTCAAGGACAACCTTTGCCTACTTTGGTATACTTGGCACGTGAAAAGAGACCCCAATACCACCACCATTTTAAGGCAGGAGCCATGAATGCATTGGTAGGCCATACATCATATCCACATGCAAATTGCTTCTCCAAATTAGTTCTATTTTTTGTAGTCTCAACTCTCAGTAGCCATAAAATCCATATGTTATTAGTTTGTAAGTATTTTGTACTCATAATCATTTTTCATAATAAAAAATATTAGATAAGGGTGTCATCGAGGATAAGCAATAGTCCAATAATTCTTAATGTGGATTGCGATATGTACTCAAACAATTCAAAGTCAGTGAGAGATGCATTATGCTTTTTTATGGATGAAGAAAAGGGAAATGAAGTTGGCTTCGTACAATTTCCACAAGCATTCGAGAACCTAACAAAAAATGATGTTTACAGCAGTTCTTTGAATGTAATAATGGAGGTAAGGATAAAAAAATTACTTATAGTTTTTCCAATATGTTGAATTGAAAATATGTACCCTTGATTAGAGAAGACATTTTAACAAAATTTATACATGTGGTATACATTGCAATAAAGCTGGAGTTGCCAGGATTTGATGGGAATGGAGGGCCTTGCTATATTGGTACTGGATGCTTCCACAGAAGGGAGACTCTTTCTGGGAAAAAGTATAAGAAGAATTATAAGGCAGATTGGAAGAGATGGAGCAATAGAAGTGTAGAGGAGAGTACAAGTGTACTAGAAGAGACAAGCAAAGTCCTTGCAAGTTGTAGCTATGAGGAGAACACTCAGTGGGGAAAAGAGGTTTGTGTGTGTACAATTCATTTGAACCTCCTATATTCTTATTTGTGATGTGTGTGCACAATTCATTTGAACCTCCTATTCATTTATTTGTAGATAGGTTTGAAGTATGACTGTGCAGTGGAAGATGTATTATCAGGATTAGCCATGCAATGTCGAGGTTGGAGGTCCATATATTTCAATCCAGAAAGGAAGGGATTTCTTGGTGTTGCTCCCACAACACTACTACAGTCACTTGTACAACACAAGAGATGGTCTGAAGGTGATTTTCAAATATTTGCCTCTAGGAATTGTCCCTTTGTGCTTGGATATAAAAAGATTCCCTTAAAACTTCAACTCTCGTATTGTATCTATTTGCTATGGGCTCCAAACTGCTTGGCTACATTGTACTATGCTACTGTGCCATCTCTATGCTTGCTTAGAGGCATATCCTTGTTTCCACAGGTAACAGATATTTATTTTTTAAATTGAAGTTGTGTATTATTGTTGCTAAACTATCTTCTAAGAATAGAATCATCTTGCACTAACAGATTTCAGATTCATGGGTTCTCGCATTTGCATTTGTCATTTTTATCCACCGTGCATACAGCCTTGGAGAATGTATTTGGTTTGGGGGCACATTCAAAGGTTGGTGGAATGATCAAAGGATGTGGGTGTATAAAAGAACGACTTCCTACTTCTTTGGCTTGTTGGACTATATCCTAAAACGACTGGGGTTCACAAAGTCAGCCTTTGTCATCACAACAAAGGTGGCTGATGATGATGTGTCACAGAGATATGAGCAAGAGGTCATGGAGTTCGGTACTTCTTCTCCAATGTTTACCATTTTAGCGACACTTGCATTGCTAAACGCCTTTTGTTTCTTCGGAGGACTAAAGAAGGTGATTGCAGATTTGGAAACTTTGGTTTGGGAGCGATTTGCATTGCAGATTCTTCTATGTGGTCTATTAGTTTTTATCAACCTTCCTGTTTACCAAGGACTTTTCTTTAGGAAAGACGTTGCTAGCCTGCCCCCCTCAGTTTCATACCAATCAACTATCTTTGCTCTATTGGCTTGTGCAATAGCCCTATATTAATTTCTATGTTTGTGCTGCACAAAACTTTTGTTTGATGTTTATTATTATTATGCTCTTGTTGAGCCACATTGGTATAACATTTCAGTCTACTTCTATACACTTAAAGAATAAAAATAACAAGTTTGGATTGAGTGTGCATATTCTAAATCTAAATTTATTAAAAAAATATAAATTCAAACTTATGGCATTAAAAATTCAACACGGAAAACAAAGTACTGAATTTGGCTGGAGTTGGAAGTCTTGCCAACTTTAGGGTATGTTTGTTTGAAAGGATTTTAGGGAGAATGAAAAATTGAGGAGTGACAAGTAGAGAGAAAGTATTTAGTGTGTGTTTGGTTAGGAGGGAATGAGGAAAAAAAATTAGTGGGGCCTGGGTGTTTTTTCCCTAGCCCACCAAATGTTTTTTCCTTTATTCTTTTTTTCTTTCTTTCTTTTCTTTTTTTTTTTTTTTTTTGTCTTTTCCTGTACTTCTCTCTTTTTTTTTTTTTAGAGCTCATCTTCCTTTGGCTTGTGTTCCTTTAAAAAAAAAATTCGAAGTGTTTGTACACAATTTTTTTAATAAAAAAATATCTAATTTTTTTTTTTGTTTTATTTAATGTGGACATAATTGTAAATTTATATCAATTTCATTTTTTTTTCATCTCATTTTTCTTCTTAACTAAACATAAAAGTTTTCTATTCCTCCGCTTTTCCATCACTCCAATCAAATACACATGAGGAAAACTAAATCTTTTTCATCCTCTCACTTTTTGTCCTCTCACAATTTTCTATCCTTCCACTTTTCCACCCTCTAACCAAACAAACCTACTAAAATCTCATTAAATAGTAATGGTAGATGTTAGGCTCTAAGGAATTAGGAACTAATGTATTAGAACTTCATTTTGTAAGGTTGGCAAACCATGATCAAAACGGTTTTAGTCATGTTAAGACTTGCTCAAAGTATGTGCTTTTATGTAAAGTTGGAATTGAGTTATTGCAGAAGTTACTGTGCAAATCTGCCAAGCTTGATCGATCGAGAATTAGAATCGACCGATCGAAAGTCGTGCAGATTGTTTTTTCTACAGAATTTCTAACTCAGCCCAAGCCCGTTTAACGTGTAGGGTTTTATATTTTGCCTTAAGTATAAAAGGGAAAACCCTAACCACATTTTTAGCGGTTCTGAATGCTGTGTGTGTGAATCTTATTGTAAGATCTAGAGGTGTTTGCCTTCACATACACTTAGGGTTTCCAAACTCAAGATTGATGTCAAGAGCTTGGTGATCATTCAGTTGCAGATTCAAGAACTTAAAGATATGCAAGCAGGAGTGCTTGTGCTTGCTATGAATTCAAAAAAGAAGTAGTCCATGGACTCGGAGCTGTCACGTGGTCGTGGTAGTAAGTTTCCTACTTGAGGTAGCAATAAGATGTTAGTGGTCTAAGTCGCTATTGTGTAAATTTCAATTCTTTCATAGTGAATTCTGTTTTACCTTGAGAATAGTTAGGTTAAATCCTTTCCATGTTTGTTTACTGGTTTGATTTTCCTGAGTTATCATATCGTGTGTTCTTTATTTTCTGCACTTTGCATAATATGATATATTTGTGTTAACCTAGATCTGCTTAATTTACCTAAGTTAATCACTTGGCTAAATATCTAGGTTAATCTATTTGGGTTTAAAGGGTCTAAATTTCTAACAAGTGGTATCAGAGCGGGTAGCTCTTCTATTGTAGATCATTTGATCTAAGAGCTGATCCTTGACCCTTGTTGTCATGAAACAAGAACACTCTCTTGTTATTCCACCTCATTTTGATAGGAATAATTATGTTTATTGGAAAGTAAGGATGAAAGCATTCCTGAAATCTATTGATGAAAGAGTTTGGAACTCTGTTGAATATAGATGGGAGAAGCCCACTACTCCTGTGAGTGAGTGGCAAACTTCTCAAAAAGAGACAGCCGCTTTTAATAGCAAAGCTATAAATGCTATTTTTAATGCTGACTCTATGAAGGAATTTAAGAGAATCTCTAATGTTGAGGTTGCTCATATTGCTTGGAATATCCTCCAGACTGTGCATGAAAGCACAAAGGCAGTTAAAATTAACAAGTTGTAGCAATTGACTACTAGATTTGAAAGCATTAGAATGACTAATGATGAATCTTTTGATGAATTCTATGCTAAACTTAACGATATTGTTAATTCTGCATATAATTTGGGTGAAATCTACGATTAACCTAAAATTGTTAGGAAGATTCTTAGATCCTTGACTGAGGATTTTAGACCTAAAATGACTGTCATCACTGAAAGTAAGGATGTGGACTCCATCTCTATTGATGAACTTGTAGGATCTCTTCAGTCCTATGAGTTGGACCTACCTAAGATTAACAAATCCAAATCAATGGCTCTTAAGTCTGTTGATGCTAGTGGATTTGATGATGAGCTCTCTGCTACAAAGATTGCTTACCTTACCAAGAACTTCAGAAATTTTCTTAGGAACAATAACAAAAGGGCAAGAGGTAAAAACACTGCTGAACCTAGAAATTTTAGGAGGAATGATCTCACTAAGGTTAATGACACTGAAAAACTTAAAGAGAAAGTAGGTCAACCTTCTAATAATTCTATGGAACAACAATGTTTTGGATGTCAAGGGTGTGGTCATGTGAAATCTGAATGTCCTACATACTTGAGGTCTAAGGGTAAGGCTATGGCTATAACCCTTAGTGATGATGAAGTTTCTGACAATGAATCTGGTAATAATGAGGATGGAAACTTCGTTGCTTTCACTACTACTGTTATAGTCAGTGAAAGTGTGTCTGTTGAAGAGAACCCTTCTGATGGAGAACTCTCTGAAGATGCAGATTTACAAGAAGCCTATAATAAACTTTGCAAAGTTACTGCAAAGGATGCTATGAATGTTGAACTTAGCTTAAAGAAAATTGCATCTTTTAAACTTGATAAGAAAAAGTTGCTTGTGAAACTGTTTGATGCTAATGAACTTTTGAATAATGTGAAGACTGAGAACATGCTTTTACTTGAGAAAGTTAAAAATTTGAAACTTGAACTGTTTGTTGCTAGACTACATACTAATAGGTCTGCAAGCTCCAAACTTGATCATATGCTAAGTGTTCAAAAGTCTCCCTCTGACAAAACTGGCTTAGGTTTTGTGGAAAGCATCTCTGTGCCTGAATTTCATTCCACAAACTTTGTTCCTTCTACTGAACTCCCTAAGAGTGAGGTTGTCAAACCCTCTATGAGTGAAGCTGTTAAATCTGTAAAAGTTACACTTTCTAGGAAGATTAGGGTTGATCTTCAAGAGTCTAAATCTAAGGCTTCCAATTCTTTTAAAGGCAAGTTGGTTGATAAGCCTGCATGGGTTTGTCATTTTTATGGAAAGTCTGAGCACATTCGTTCAAACTGTTTCAAGTTGCAAGCCGTTAAGTGAGCAAATAAACCAAAAGTATCTGTGCCTCAAGCACAAGATCCTATAGTACTTATTGGTGAATTGGTAAAGGCGTTAAACCTTTATTCCAATCCTGGAGTTGCTCAGAATTCTAATGTGAATAATAACTTTAATGCTAGAGTTGCATCTAAAAGGTTTTGGATGCAAAAGGCTCGATCTAATTGAGCTTGTCTGACATGGTCCTTGTTCTTCATTACTTTATCTCTTGTGACCATTTTTTTTTTCTAGGATTTGCATTGCATAACATTCATGCATTTCATTCTAGGATTTTTTTATTTAAAAAAAAAAAAAGGTAACAAGATTGTGTTTTGCAAAATGTGTTATGCAGTGTTTTTCTTGAATTTGAAAACAAGGTTGGTCAATCTCTTATTACATAACATATCTGTGTACCTTGTTTAGCTTGGATGAGGTTATTTAATTGCACTTTACTAGTTTGAGCTTTGTAGTGCATGTTGTGTGGGAAAGATGTTTATAGCTTTTGATTACATGATCTTGATCTTGACGTCACGTGTCTTTGATTGTTGGACTTGGTCTTATTGAGAAAGGCATAAATAACCATCTCACCACTGTTTATTAACCAATCATGAACACCTTAGTGCATATCATAACCTTTTGGGCTCGAGAAAGTGTAGCACATGCACAAAAAGAAAATAAGATGTAGCCTCGGTTAAAATGTTAAAATTGGTGTGTACATTATTGGGCTATAATAATTTCACAATTCAAATAAAATTAGTGTATACATTATTCCGGCTATTTTAATAAGTTTCTGATAAATTGAAATTGGTGTGGATATTATGAGGCAAATCAAGAAACTTACATGATTGCAAACTTTTATTCTAGGAGATGTGAGAGTTATATGATATAACTCTTTAGGTGATAGTCTCTTTCAAATTTATGTGATGAATTTTGTAGAAATTGTGATTGATTTCTATTTACATATCACCTCACATGTTTTCTCAAGCTTTTGCTAGTTGTACACACTACACAAGTTACTCTTTGCTAAACTTTGTACATGTTATTGTGTCTGTTTTTGGTCTGACCAACCAAGTTTGAAATTTCCTTGAACTGCATGCAAAACATGTTTGATGTTTGAGATCTTGAGGAGAATTGGGTAACAATCTTAATTTTGGGAAACTGGGATCAAAACAAGTATTTTTGAAAAGCATTTCATCTCATAATCATGCATTTTATTCATAAAATTTAATGCTTTGAGGAGTTTCTACACAAAAATTGCTTTGTTTTTCAAAAAAAATTGATCTTTCCAGAATTTTGATTGATCGAATCTGTCTCTCGACTGATCAAAATTATGATTAAATCCTTTGTTCAGCTTGTCTGTTTCGATCGATGCTCGATTGGTTCTGGATCAATCGAAGCACTTTCGACCGATTGAATCTAATTTTCGATCGATCGAAAATCGTGCTGAGAGTTTTTTTTTTTTTGTTTTTGAACTACTTTTTCTCACGTATTCTTCACTTCTCAAAAAATTTTCAAATTGTCTTTTCTCTCTCACCGACCGGTCAAGCATCCAAATAGGATTTTTTGAAGTTTTCCTTCGAATTTTTTTGCAAAGATTCTCTCTCCCTGGGTCGGTATGTCTTTTTTACCCTTCCTTTTCCATTTATTTTCATTTATCATGCATTAAATCATGCATTTTCTTTGGGATTTTCGGACCTATGAAAATTTGGGGTTTTTGATGTTTCAAGTTTTTTCTTTGTAAATTGATCATTGGGCTGTTGTTGGGACACTATATACAACTGATCTATATGGTTTAATTTGATCAATTTGGTGATTTGTGAAAAATTGAAAATTTTAGGGCTTGAAAAATGCTAAATTTGGGGTTTTTGTTCAATTTGATGTAAATTTAAGAAATTGGCTTGTTAGATTGGCTCATTTGATCATTATATTGTGTTTTCTAACTTATGTAATGATCAATTTCTCAATTTGTGGGGTTTTGTGAAAATGGGTTTTTCAAATTTGAGGATTTTTTGATGTAACGTTCATGTTCAAGCCAATTTTGTGAATTTGGAACATAATTGAACTATTTTCATTGCATTAGACCATGCATCATTTGAATATTCTAATCATGCATCATATAGATTTTTTTATATTGTTCTTGTGCTAATTTTGCTGTCTACCCTTGGTTTTTTTTTTTTTTTTTTTTTTTTTGTCTATCTATTTGGTCTGTAGCATTATGCTTAGGAAAACTAGAGCTCATAGGACCTTTTCTTCTTCACCATCCTTCAATAGTGATAGGTTTCTGAGTGAGAAATATCAAGAGACCTATGAGACACTTAACCTTAGGAGGAACATTTGGGGTGAGCGTAGGGTTCTACCATATGAGTTAGATGATGAGGTGAGACGTAACTTTGATCGTCGGAGTTGGTTACCTTTATTAGACATTGATCATCCGCCTCCGGCTACCCTGATTAGAGAGTTCTACTCGAACCTCTCTATCCATGTCTATGATTCCAATACTTTAGTAAAGAGTTGGATACGAGGCGTAAAGTATCGCATTATTCCTTCGGTACCGTCTGATGCTCTTGGGATGCTTGTGGTTTCTCATCATGTCTATCCTTATGATGAGTCTCCTCCCCTTAACGATGTTATGTCATACATCACTAGTTCTTCTATCTAGTAGGGTTCTGATCCTCAGATCACGTTTGCTGAGCTTACTGAAATTCACTATCTTTTCTTTAGGATTGCCTGTCATTCATTGGGGTTCTTCCCTCTTTTTATTCACAGGATTCTTCCTATTTAGGGTTAGGTGATTTCCCAGCTTCTGAGCCTCTTCATATAGTTGCTCTCATTGGTTCCACCTTTCTTAGGCAAAGGGCTGCTCAGCTTTGAGCTAGCTCTAAACGTCCTAGGGTTGAGCCTTCCGGTATCACTCCTCCTCCTTCCTCTTCTGCAGGTGCTCCTACGGCAAAGACATCTGATGATCCGACTGCTGTTGCTGCTACTATTCCTCCACCTTCACCTACAGATGATTCAGACATTCGTCGGATGTTGGATATTGTCATGACCGTCCAGGCGGCTCATGGTCAGCTTTTGGTGGACTTGCTTGATGAGATATGTGCTTTTCGAGCAAATTTGAAGAGTCTTTGACGTTCTCCTCCGCCACCTCCTTTTGCTGATGAGTGAGTGTCCTTTGGCAATTCTTCACAGAAAGGGGGAGTACATTGTAGTAGAGGAGTTTTGTTTTAGGGGGAGATTTTGATACTTTTGTGATTTTGTGGAGCTGTGGAGCTTTTAGATTGTATCTAGGTGCTTCATTTTGTATTTATCTTTTTGGCTCATGATTTTTTTTTTTTTTTTTGTTTGGGTTGTCTATGATAGGGGGAGATATATTGGATACATTGTTTGTATATGTTTCCTATTTCACATTGTGTTACTTTGCTTATTGATTTATATTTATGAGGTTATTCATGATATATGTTTTTATTTTGTGTTATGTGAAATCAAGAAGTTACTTTCAATATTACTTGTATTTTCCACACATGCGTTTATGTGTTTGTTAAGTGTTACAGGAATATACAGGTTGATTCAGTCGTTCTGTTGTCTACACTTGCAACTGATAGATAGTAGTTAGGTTGAATTTGTTTAGTTGGGCTATTGTCTTGTAATGAGCTGTTTTTTTGTAAACTTTGAACTTTATGTTAAGTTTGTTTTTGGTCATGGATTGCCAAAGGGGGAGTTTGTTAGGTTCTAAGGAATTAGGAACTAATGTATTAGAACTTTATTTTGTAAGGTTGGCAAACCATGATCAAAACAGTTTTAGTCTTGTTAAGACTTACTCAAAGTATGTGCTTTTATATAAAGTTGGAATCGAGTTACTGCAGAAGTTACTATTCAAATCTGCCAGGTTCGATTAATCGAGAATTAGACTCGACTGATTGAAAGCCGTACAGATTATTTTTTCTACAGAATTTCCAACTCAGCTCAAGCCCGTGTGACGTGTAAGATTTTATGTTTTGCCTTAAGTATAAAAGGGAAAACCCTAGCCACGTTTTTGGAGGTTCTGAATGCTGTGTGTGTGAATCTTATTGTGAGATCTAGAGGTGTTTACCTTCACATACACTTAGGGTTTCCAAACTCAAGATTGATGTCAAGAGCTTGGTGATCATTCAGTTGTAGATTCAAGAACTTAAAGATATACAAGCAGGAGTGCTTGTGCTTGTTGTAAATTCAAGAAAGAAGTAGTCCGTGGACTCGGAGCTGTCATGTGGTCGTGGTAGTAAATTTCCTACTATAGGTAACAAGTTTCCTACTCGAAGTAGCAATAAGATGTTAGTGGTCTAAGTTACTATTGTGTAAACATCAATTCTTTCATAGTGAATTCTGTTTTACCTTGAGGATAGCTAGGTTAAATCCTCCCCAAGTTTTTTTACCAATTTGATTTTCCTGGGTTATCATATCGTGTGTTCTTTATTTCCCGCACTTTGCATGATATGATATATTTGTATTAACCTAGATCTGCTTAATTTACCTAAGTTAATCACTTGGCTAAATATCTAGGTTAATCTGTTTGTGTTTAAGGGGTCTAAATTTCTAACAGTAGAGAAGACAATCCTAATTCTTAACAGCTAAAAAATTCAACTAATATTGTAGCTGGCTTAGAAATTCCACTTCATCTATAATTGACTACAAATGAAGTCAACTAGGGATAACATTAGAAATGTGTATGTTCCAAGGATTTTTGGTCATGGATCTGTTTTGTAATTCCTAATATTTTGACCACACTACCTGTGATTTTCTTCATTTTTCTCAAATTGGGTCTTCAATCGTTTGAAGGACTAGTATTGTGTAATTTGGTTGTCTTGAAGAGAAAATGAAGCAATATATGGTTGAGGTATATCTAGAGTAACTACCATTCCATGTGGCATCCCATACTGGATTGAAGCGCTGTGGGAGGGATAACGAAAATTGGGATTGATTTATTGCCATTCATTTAAAGGTTTTAGTTTAGGAACCTTTGTTAGGTTCTAAAAGTTTAGAACAATTGGCAAACCGTGAGCACAAACTTATCTAAGTATAGATCTATAGAGTTTATTAGACAATGCTTAAGATGTTATAAGTCAGAACACAAGAAAATATAAGTTGCAGAAAGAAGAATTCAAATTGAATGAAATCCAATCGATCGAAAATTAGATCCGACTGATCAAATATCGCAGACATGAAATTTCTACAGAATTTTATTTTAGCCCAAACTCTGCTACGTTTTGGGTTTCAAGTGAAACACTTTTAGTATATAAAGGAAACCCTAACTACGTTTTCAAAGCTCTTAGAGACTTTGGAGGTGTTCTTGTGAGATCTAAAAGGTATTGTGCCTTTATTTATCAAAGTCACTGCCGGAAAATCATTCTCATATATATCATTAGATCCAGTAAATCTGAAATTGCTGCAACAAGATCAATAATAGCTGATGATCTAAACCTTCAAGGGTGGTCTTAGAGTTACAAACTGGAGAGTTTGTGTTGCTGAAACCTTTGAGTGGGATTTCAAAGTCACAAGTAAGGGTGCTTGTGTTGGTGTAAATCCAAGAAAAGAAGGAGTCTGTGAATTCGGAGCTTGCACGTGGTCGTGTTAGTAAGTTGTTACAAGAGGTAACATTAGATTTAGGGTTAAATCTTTTGTAAAAACTTCAATTCTCTTATAATGGATTTGATTTACCTTGAGGATAACTAGATCAAATCCTCCCCAGGTTTTCACCTTGAAACGGTTAGTCTCATTGGTTTTTCTAGGTAATCATATCATGGTGTTATTTACTTTTCCGCATATTTGCATGATATGATTTATTTGTGTTTAACCTATATCTAAAAATCGATCTAAGTAATTACTTGGTTAATAAATTAAGTTAAACAATCTGTTAAAGTGGTCTAAATGAACAAACAAGTGGTATCAAAGCAAGTTAGCTCTTGTTTTTAAGTTTTTATACCAAGAGATGATCCTTGATCCTTGTTATCATGGATAATTTTAAGTGTCTATCTGCTCATATTTGTGATGATTTAATAAAAAGACACTATTGTTTTTGTTGATCTTATTAATGCCTGTGAAACACTCCGTAAGGAATTATTTAAATCTATGAAAATTGCTAAGAAATTCAAGGAAGTGTTAAAATTGGCTAATCTTAGGAAAGATGAATTGATTGTGAAATTAGATAAATCTAATAAAAAAATGATTTTTTGAGAAATCATTTTTCCTCTCAAGATGAAAAGTTTGGAACAAAAGTTAGCTGAGTCTGAAGCTAAGCTTGAAATTTTGTCTAATACCAAACTTACTGTTGATAATAGATCTATTTCTATTTTTGTTCCTGTTAAGCCTAAAGACAAAATTTATATTCCTCCTTTCAAGAGGAATCATAAAGAAAAGGCTTTGCTAGGTTAGACAAAGGTAAAAGTTCTGATGTAGACGCTGATGTTTCTAAACCTATGTCTAAACCTTCTATTAGAGTGCATAAGAAATCTAATTTTGTGCCTACCTGTCATCTTTGTGGTGTTGTTGGTCATATTAGACCAAATTGTTCTTTGTTGAGGCAAAAACCAAAATCTGAGACTAGATTTACTGTTAAGAATACTGATGTTCATAAATTTGTTCTTATTTGTCACTTTTGTGGTGTGTCTGGTCACATTCGTCTTAATTGTCATAAATTAAAATTTAAGCATTCTGTGTTTCAGTCTAGGATATGTGATGATATTTATCCTGCTACAAGTCTTAATAAATTATTTCATATGCTTTTGAAAAATTTAAACTTGTTGGCTTGTGAAAGGAAATTGCAGAATTTCAGTTTCTCTTAGAAGACTAGTGTAATCCCTCAAATACACTCTAGTTCTCATGGTTTTTCACCTACAAAGCCAAAGACGCGTTCTGTATGGGTGAGAAAAGACTTGCAAAGGTGAGTGTTATTTATTTGTCCTTGATATAATTCTTTCAATTATTTGTGGACATGTTTTTATGTTTTTTTTAGGTTGTTTTGTTTTAAAAAACAAAAAAAACAAAAACATTGAAAATTTTCAAAAAAGACAAAAATATTTTATTTTGTGTCTAGTTTTATTTTTCTTGAGGATTACATGAATTATGATATCTCTCTCTTGATTTATAACATGCTTGATATTGTGGAGAAACATAGAAAGTATGTGCTACAAAATTGAGTGCATAACCTATTTATAATTTTGTATGAGTATGTACTAGTTTGTACATGTACTCATGAGTTAATTAAGAAATTGATATTTTTGGTTTATGTACCCTCTATAGCTTAGTTGAGCACTATCATGCATTGTTTTTGCTTCGTTTTCTTTTAGCATAATGTGTGCTTTTTTGTTTTTAGTCATAAAATTTGAAAATACAAAAATATTTTTTTGTATTATACATCTTCAAGATGTGCAATTAAGGTTGGCCTATGAAATTTGCGTTTCATGACTGTATACCTTGTTTAGCTTTGATGAGCTTTATTTTTCTACACTTGGCTAGTTTGTGCTATGTAATGCTTATATTGTGTAAGTTGTTTATGGGTTTTAATCACATATTCTTGATTTTGAAGTCATATTCTTTTGATTGTAAGAACTAAAACATCTTAGGAGAAAGACATAAATAACCATTTCATCACTGTTACTCGCCAATCATGAACACCTATGTACAAATCATAAAAGCTATGCCCGGTAAGGTATAGCACTTACACAGCAAAATACTTAAGATGTTATTGTACATTAGTTTAAAGAAGCAAAAAGAAAAATGAAAAACAAAGAAAAATTTGCTTCAAAAGAAAAAGAAAAGAAAAAAAAAATGCATGGTTGCAAACGTGTTTTCTAGGAGATGTGAGAGTTATACGATGTAACTCCTTAGGTGATAGTCACTTTCAAACTTATGTGATGGATAATGTAGAAATTGTGTTAATTTTATGTCTACATATCACCTTTTATGTATCTCATACACTTACTAGTTGCATACACTACATGCAAATCTTTGTTAAACTCTATACATATGATTGTGTGTTGACCAATCTGGCTATCTTTAATTACATATGATTTGATGTGTAAATGCAATTTTTTTTTTTTGTTTTGATTGGGAATTCTAAAAAAAAAAAGTTTTAGAAGTTTGAATTTTGTGATTTTAACTTCTTGATTCGTTTTGATATTTGCATTTAAGAGGCATTATGTTTTTAAAACTTTTCTGGATCATGTTCATCTACATTAAGTCATAAAAACTGCTTTCAAGTTGTTTTTCTACATAAAATTTTCAGATTTCAAAGTTTTAAATTTTTAACTATTTCAACCGATCAAAGATCTTTCTCGACTGATCGAAAATGTGAGCTTTTGTGTTCAAAACTCTCTGCCTCTCTCGATTGATACTCAATTGATATTCAACAGATCGAAACTGGAAAATTTTTAGTTTTTAATTTTTTAACTGATCAGTCATTTCATGCATTTCACATATAGATTAGGACATGCATTACATTGTTTTCTTTATTTATCTAGCATTTTTGCAGTCATATCTCTCATTGTTTTCACACACAACACGCATATACTATGCTAAATTGGGTACTCAACTTGATTTAAAAATTGATTGATTAATTTTTGAGTTCTATACGTGTTAGTATATGCTATCTTTCTTGATGTGTGAATTGGTAAAAATTGGACTTATATATATATATATATATTTTTTTTTTGAGATATGGTGGATAATAAATATGCAAATATTTTCTCTATTATTGAGATTTGTTTATGTGTCACATAGTATCAAGTTTGCATATATTGAAAGAGATAATATTTTTCTTCAAGCGTATCCTCAACTTATATTTTTTTGTTTGGTTTGTGTCTTTTTAGTTTTCCCCACCTTCTAAATTTTCCCCAAATATTGTTTTTTTTTCCCCCCAAAACTTGTTTTGTTTTTCCTATTTTATAGGGGGAGAGATGTTTTTAAAACATATGTTGTTCTTAGGGAGAGTTGTTGCTCTTCATAAGGGGAGTTGCCTCTATTTTCTATAGATCTTATGTTTTGTGTTCCCTAAATTCTCTATTTTTTCTTGTTGTTTACTGTCTACCTTCTATTTGAGTTGTCTTTGTCAATACGTGACAAAAAGGGGGAGAAATAAATGAAATTTAAAAAGTTTTTTTAACTGTTTTTATTTAGGAGGAGATGAAATTTTTTTTAAAAGGGGGAGAAAATAAAAGTTTTTGACGTATCTAACTTAGGGGGAAAGTCAGTTTGCATTAGTTTGCTTTTGATTTTATATTTGTTATTCATATTGTTTATCTGTCTTTATTTCCACACATGCGTTGATGTGCTCTTTTGAGTGTTTCAGGAAAGACAGGTACATTCTAATCAATATCTTCTGCCTCTTTTAGCAACTTTTAGGTTTGAAGTCTTAAATTGGGATTTGTGATATAATTGGGCATATTATTGTAATAGGATTGTTCTTGTATTTGAGCATTTCATATTGTATGTAAGTTTTGTCACGGATTGTCAAAGGAGGTGATTGTTAGGTTCTAAAAATTTAGAACAATTGGCAAACCGTGAGCATAAACTTGTCTAGGTATAGATCTTAGAGTCTATAGAGTTTATTAGACAATACTCAAGGTGTTACAAGTCTGAACATAAGAAAAGACAAGTTGCAGAAAGAAGAATTCAAATTCAGTGAAATCCGACCGATTGAAAATCACAGACATGAAATTTTTGCAGAATTTTATTTCAGCCCAAACTCTGCTATGTTTTGGGTTTCAAGTGAAACACTTCTAGTATATAAAAGGAAAACCTAACTACATTTTTAGAGCTTTTAGAGACTTTAGAGGTGCTCTTGTGAGATCTAAAAGATATTGTGCCTTCCTTTATCAAAGTCACTACCGGAAAATCATTCTCATATCATTAGATCTAGTAAATCTAAAGTTGCTGCAACAAAATCAACAATAGTTAATGATCTAAATTTTCAAGGGTAGTTTAGGAGTCACAAACTGGAGAGTTTGTGTTGCTGAAATCTTTGAATGAGATCTCAAAGTCACAAGCAAGAGTGCTTGTGTTGGTGTAAATCCAAGAAGAGAAGGAGTTCATGGATTTGAAACTTGCACATGGTCATGTTAGTAAGTTACTACATGAGGTAGCATTTGATTTAGGGTAAAATCTTTTGTAAAAACTTCAATTGTCTTATAATGGATTTGGTTTACACTACAAAAAAAAGGGGTCTTAGGCCACGTTTTTAAAACGCGGCCTAAGGTCCGAATAACGTGGCTATAGGCCCAATAGGGCTATAGCCGCGGTTTTTTAGGCCGCATAGCAACAACCTGCAATCGACCCACAAAGCATATAAATCTAAATCTAAATGATTTAACCATAAGAATATCATGCAAGTCCCACTGACCAAAACGCAAGCATAATTCAATGACCCGTAAAATCAAACAATATGAAGTCCAACCCACAACACCCAAACATCACAAAACCCAACAAAAAATTAACAAACATTTAAACCTGTGCAGTGAATGGGTTGAGGGTGTGAGCGGAGCGGAGAGTCGCCACCGATTAAGATTGAGTTGGTTGAATGATTTTGTCTGTTTTTGATTTGAGAAACGAGACACGGACACGAGACACAGACTTCGTCTGTGCGATGACAGTGGGGTGTGAGGGCTTAAGGTCGGAGAGATGGAGGGTGAGGGTGAGGGTTGAGATCGGAGATGGAGGCTTGGAGGGTGAGGGTTGAGATCAGAGATGGAGGGTGATGGTGAGGGTGAGGATTGAGATCGGAGATGGAGGGTGACGATGACGGTGACGGTGAGGGTTGAGATCGGAGATAGAGGCTTGGAGGGTTGAAATTGGGCTCTTGAGAGATGGAGGCTGATGTGTGGGAGAGGCTAGGGTTGATAAATTTGACCCAATAATATATATACAAAGCCTAAAGCCACGTTTTTAACCTGCAACTATAGACAAAATTTGAGGCTGCGTTTTATAAACGCGGCCTCATTTAAAACTAAAGCCGCAGTTTAAACACACGACTTCAGAACAAATTGTAAAGCCGCGTTTTAAAACGCGGCTTCAAACCAAATTTAAAGCCGCGTCTATAAAACGCGGCTTTAGGAATACTAGAGCCGCGTCTTTTAAACGCTCTTCAGTTAAGGAAAAAAAAAATTATTTGCCATATCGCATGAAATACGGAAGGGGATATAGTCCTGTTTAAAACGCGGCTTTATCCACAACCTATGGCCCCACATGTTTTATTTAAGTCGCGTTTTATGAAAACGCGGCTTTAGTTCATCTTAGGCTGCGTTTTTACAAACGCGGCCCAAAAAAACACGGCCTAAGGCCCGCGCATTTGTAGTATTTACCTTGAAGATAGCTAGGTCAAATCCTTCCTAGGTTTTTACTTTGAAACGGTTAGTTTCATTGGTTTTCCTGAATAATCATATCGTGGTGTTATTTACTTTTCCACATCTTTGGATGATATGATTTATTTGTGTTTAACCTAGATCTGAAAATTAATCTAAGTAATCACTTGGTTAATAAATTAGATTAAACAATTTTGGTTAAAGGGGTCTAAACGAATAAACAACCTCAATACATATCTTAGGGATTGCTTTCCGGGGCTTAAAATTGCAAATTTTAGTTTACCATGTATATGCGTATATAATCTGAATTTAATGTAATCTCTTAATTTATTGCCTTGCACTGTGAAAAAGGAATCAAAGTCACAAGGAAACAACGTTTTTTGTCCATTTTTGTTTTGTTTGCTAATGACTGTTGAAACCGACGTGGTGATCATCACCTCTCCACAATTTTGTTGGCCAGCAAAGTTTGCATTTGTCCTACTCTTATCCACGTTTGCTCATCTCCTACCTCATTCTTTTTGTTAAAATCTTTTTGGTAGTACAGTGTACACTAGTACTTCATTTTCATACACAGAGAGAGAGAGAGATGGGAAACAATGATAATCTTCCTCTTTTTGTAACAAAATCAGCATAGGGACGCATCCTTTTCCAATTCTATGCACTTTCAATTTTCGTGGGAATATGCTGGATCTTTGTATATAGACTGACCCACATACCAGAAGAAAAAGAAGCTGGAAGATGGGCTTGGATGGGATTGTTTCTCTCAGATTTTTGGTTTTGTTTTTATTGGTTTTTTAGCAAGTTTCCTTTATATATAAACTGGTCTTTTTACAAGAAGTAGTGTACTTGTAAATTTAGAATATCACTGGTTACGAATTATGTAGTCAGCAAGATCTCCTAAAACATGTTATATTTCTTCATATCAATTTGTATTCACCCTCAAAGTAGATGGATTGCAACAAAATTTGGTTCTTAATTGATATAATGCTGACCTAGTTCTCTAAGACTTTAATTCATAATCTAGTCTTATGTTTAGAAAAAGACTAAATTTTAGGACTAATTTGAAAATTCATAATTTAGTCAAGGAACATTACTTAACCAGTTTATGCCTCCATATTCTCGGTCCAAGTGCTTATGACTGAGAGCTATGATTGGTTTTAGTGTTATATTTTTTACTTGGAATTAAGCAAGTTATTTCTAAATTTTGAGGGGAAAAAAACAAAATAAAAATATTTAAAATAGTCAATTCAATGAGGATACAGTTACCATAAATAATCTCATTAATTGCAACTTTAAGTGCTAATCCAATACAATGTCCACAACAAAAATTTGAACTATCTAGAACTCATAATTTCAAATTTAAACATTTTGCTTGTCTTTTAGATGAAGCAAATGAAAAGATTCGTGTGTTTGTGTTTGTGTGTGTGTGTGTATATATATATGTATATATGTTTATGTTTTTAAGGAGCATTGCATATGAAGTAAACTTTCATACTAATAAAAATATGAACTTGCAAAGAGCTTTATAGATCATCTGGTGGGTACTTTCTAGAATTTCCAAGACATTTAGGATTTAAAAAAAAAAATATATATATATATATATACACACACACACACATATGTGTGTGTGTGTGTGTATATAACACACACATATGTGAACTTACATTTTTTATTTTTATTTTTTAGAAACATATATAATAGGATTTTAATGTGATAACCATTCCATAACTTTGGTTGTAATCAAAATTCAAGTGTTGATAAAAATCTATTCATTGTAAACGGTTCATAAAAAGTGTCTTGAAGCTACTCAAAAAAGTACAATTTAAACAATTTCACAAGTGAAAGTTGTTGATGCAAGTGCATATTTCAAATACTTTTTTATATTTTTCTCTAATATAGTTGTTGGATATTTATGAGTTATTAGTAACCATTGACTATTGTTGTCATTATTGGCTTATATAATGATCAAAACACAATTTCCTATAAGATTTCTTTTGCCACTATTTTCGGGATACACAAATTTTGTTCCCTTTCTCTCTTATATATATTTTCTGCAATTTATATTTTTTTTTAAGGAAACATTAGAAGGTTATTCTTAGAATCTATGAGTGAAAGTGCATCCATCACGAAAATCAATGTTATAATCTAATCTTTTTTTTGGGGGGGGGGGGGGGGGGGGGGAGATGGGGGGGTTCAACTAAGAGAACTAGTTGCACCGAGTTTTATTATGGGTTGCACAAAGTAATTTTTAAAGACAATACTTTTGCAATATGATTCAATAGCATTTTAAGAAAAACGTTCTAAACTTTTATTTATTTTCTTTTCTTGCTAATTAATTTTCCGTTGTATCAAACTTGTTTATTCTCTAAAATCTTTCTATCAAAAGCGAAACTCACTCAAGTGAAAAGATTCACTCAAATGAAAGAGAACCTTGCTTGTATGAAACAATAAACCAACCTAAGACTTCGCCTATCCCTCACTTGAGGCTTGCTTGGGCGAGGTTGTGTGTATCTAATTTTTCCGTTCTTTTAAACAAGGTTTTGTGTCGTCATTTCTAAGCCCTAGTTGTGCACCTCTATAAAGCTACCTTTGCACGATTTTTTGATAGAAGCAATATCCATCCATAACTTGAGCTATTGAGAAATATTTAGTGACTCTTATCTTATTCATTGAGCAAAATTGCTAAACCTCAGTTATTTAGCCAGTCAGCTTATGATCCCAAAGTGAGTGTATGAGACATAAAAACTACAAAGTTCCTTTCTAGTGAGGTTTAGTGCTGTCAAATTGTCAAGGATCTTCTTGGAGTGCCAAGGGTTCTAGTTGGTGCAAATAAGGAGTTCTTGGAGGAAATTTGTTGAGGAAAACACTCTCACACAAGATACGTACACTCATCTATCGAACCAAAGTTATCATTCTCTCATTCCTAAAATTCAGAGGTTATCAATCCATGCTTGTTAGTGCTCCATGCTTGTAAGTGTGTGAATGCCTCACATAATCTAGGAATAAGCTTGCGAACTTAAATTTAAGCATTATATTAGTAAGCTTTTTAATTTGATTCCTATAATAAATATTCTATCTTTTGTGTTCTTTATTATCATTGTTAACTTATGTATTATCTCAAAAAGTCCTATATATTGAGATAGGCTGTTACCGAACCTGATGATGCCGAAAATCACCCTCAGTGAATCGTATTGTCTTCGCGCGTTCTGGGTATACCTGCACAAGTAGAAAGAACCTCAAAGGGAAGTACCGGTGTGGTACCAGCCAACGACCCTCCGACGGTCAAGTTAGTATTGCTCACAACTCCAGAGTGCTAGAGTCGGGGTAGAGAACATGCGTACCTTTTTGATGAGGGTCGGGGGTATTTATAGTGGTGTAGAACCGGGACCTTGGCGTGTCCGAGGAGGTAACCTCTGATCGGAGCCATCCCCTATTGCGTGGTCTTTAGGGAATCCTCTCCTCACCGGAGCCATTCCCTATTGCGTGGAGTGCACGATATCTAACTCGGCGCCTGGCGTGCATGATGAGCCATGTCGGTCCGGTTAGCTCCGTCCCGTCACCCATTCACCCCGTCAGTGTGTGGATAGCGGCGTCGAGGCAGTCTGGAGAGACGATCCGGGACTTAGAGAAACGGTACCGTCACCCTTACAGTGCCGTCACCTAGGAGGAGGGTGACGGCACCTTCACTTGGTATTTTCCCCATCAGTTGCCCCCTACTCCTTAATCCCGTCGGTCCAGCCTAACGGATTGGGGAGTACAGCGTGTGGCGGACAAGGCATTAATGGCTAGTCATCTCGAGCAGACCTAATGTCGGAACACGTGTCGTAGAGGGACTGGAATGTAGCTGGACGGGAAGGTCGCTTCGTCTTCCGCGCTCCCAGCTCCCTATATATACATCTCCGTTTCCCCTCATTTCTCTTCTTTTATTCTGATTTTGCTAGTGAGAGAGAAACCGTCACCTCAAGGAGATTATACCTGCGTTCCGGTTCTCGCTTGCTGTCTGATACCGTCAGCTTCCCTTGCACTTCCTCCGTTACTTGGTGAGTTACTCTCCCCATTTTTTCTTTTTCTTTATTCCTTCGATCTAGCTACATACTGGGCTTTTAGGTTTTTTGGGAAGGCCGTCACTCAGGCTCTTAGATCGACCCCGTCGCTTGTAGGTAGTAAGATGCCTGAGGAGACGTCAAGCGAACAGTCGTCAGTCCGCGACGGAGCGGGCTACGACGAGGTTCATCAGCGGGGCCACGAGTCAGGGGATGACTCCTCCCTGTCGTCAGAGGATGAATCGCTGATTCAGTCGTGCGACGAGGAGGGAGGGGACTATGACGGAGTAATAAGGAAAGGCGGAGGTGACGACGTGAGGGAGAGCGGGAGTAATAGGGGCTCGTCAGGGGATGAAAACTCGGAGAGCACGTCGGGAGGCCCGGGGGACAACCGTCCGTTCATCCTTCCTAAAGAATGGACGGTTAATCATTTTCTTCCTTCGATGACGGACAAGGTCTTCAACTTGCTGCGGGCCCGTTACCAAATTCCGGACGATATCCCGATCCGTCTTCCCTTAGAGAAGGAGAGGTGTTACTCTGGGAAGACCGCGGACGTGGGTATGTATGACGCCATGTTCGCGGCAGGATTGAGGCTGCCCCTGTCGGCGCTCCACCGTCAGCTGGCAAACTATCTTGGGATATCCGTCAGCCAGATCGCCCCCAACGCCTGGAGGGTGTTCATCGGCTCCGAGATATTGTGGGGGAGTCTAAGTGGCGGGCACCGTCAGCTAACCCTTGACGAGTTCTTTTGGTGTTACCGTTCACACCAAATTGCCTCGTCTAAGGGGATTTACCATTTTTCTTCGAGGGAGAAAGAGTTGAAGTTAGTGTCAGACATGCCCGACTCCAACAGGAAATGGAAGGGCAGGTACTTTTTTGTAGAGGGGACCAATTGGGTATGCCGTCAGGAAGAGTGGGGGTCAATTCCTCATGGCTTTGATAACACCTGGGCTCACGTCAGGGAATCAGGTCGTCACCGTCGGCCTTGCATGTAAGTTTGTTTATGCCAAGGTTCTAACCCGCTCGTTCTCCTTTTCTTTTTCAGCTTTTTCTCGTCCGGCGATTACAAGGGAGCAGAAAGCCTTCATTCTCAAGGTGACGGGGATTCCATTAGAGGAGAGGAAGTGCCGTGACCTGATTACGCCTGACGCCCTCTACGCCTACTGTGGGGGACCCGAGCCGACGGAAGAGGCACGCCGTTTGAACAATCTGTCCCGTCAACGTAAGTATGACCGAACCATCCTCTCCGTCACTTTCACTTGTATTCTCACATTGTGTCTTCGTCTTGTAGAGATGGAATCAGCCAAGCTGAGGGCTCAGATCCGGGCTGCCGCCGCCCGTAAGAAGGAGGAGGGAAAGGGCAAGGAAGGAGTGTCTGCGTCCGTTTCAAAGGGCGCGCCAAAAAGGAAAAGTGACGGGGCTGAAGACCGCCCGTCGAAGAAGGTGGCGGTCGCCCCTGGGGACCACTCCTCGAGGCCCCCGTCACCCAAGCACGGTGTCGGCAAGGGGTTGATGTCGGCACGGGGTCCCGTCATCCCGGAGGAGGGGCGCTGCGTCCTCACCCACAAGGGGTATGCTTTGGAGCAGTTGGACTCCATACTCGGGAAGGAGGAGGCTGATTCCTGCGCCAATCAGTCCGTGCAGGAGCTAGGAGACTCGGGCCTTTTTGATCTTGCCAGGGTATGCACTTCCCTTGTTATTTATGCCGTCATCATTTTTTATATGCTGACGGGAACTCTGTGTTTCAGGCCGTGGTCCGCATGAGGGCCATTCAAGTCAAGGGGTCCAAGAACGAGGAACTTCTGGCTCGTCAGAAGAAGCGCATCGCCAATTTGACCGACGGGCTAGAACAGTACAAGGATGCCTCTCGCACCCTGAATGGGGAGATCAAAGAGCTGAGAGAGAAGCTCGAGGAGGAAACCCGTCAGGCTAAGCGGGAACGAGAAGCAAAGGAGACGGCTGAGAAGGAGCTGACGTCTCTTCTAGGGCAGGTGGAGACGGCAAAAAGTGACGCCGTGGCGGAATTCAAGACGTCTCAGGAGTTCATCGATTCCTGTGCCGTGTACTATGGTGACGGGTTTGAGGACTGCCTTAAACAGGTAAAGTCTCTCTTCCCTCACCTTGACCTGTCAAGGGTTTCGATGGACGACCCTGTGCCGCCGACGCCCGTGGTCGACACCGTCTTTGTAGAAGATGACGACCTTGGTGAGTCCGAGGCCCCTGGCGGAGGTGACGGTTTCGTTCTTGCTCATCCTGCCTTGGACAAGCCTGCAGTCTTGAAGATCCCGTCATCCGATCCTTCCGTTCCCGACGAGTTTCCTGCCAACAAGGTCCGAGATCCCGAGGGTGACGAGGACGCGCCGAACGCCCCGGCTCCTTGACTTAGTTATCTTTGTAAAACTGATCTTCATTGTGTATTTGACGCCCCGTCGTTTTGAGGGCTTTTTGTAAAGACACTTGTAATACACTGATCTCATTTATTTAATTTGCAACGTGTTGTTTTTATTAACCATGTATGACTTTCTTCTTGTTGTTTGACGGTGCCCCGTCATGACCTTCCAACGGGGTCGTCAGCTTTGAATCATGCCTTGGAGATATTTTAGAATGCGATTGCTAATTTTTGCATACGACGAGCTCGCGCCTTATTAGATTAGGGTAGAATTCTTTTCGAGCCGTCACCTTATAAACCGTCAGTTTGAAGGCCTGACTTGTTTCTCGCACTTGGAATATAACCTTTTAGGGTGGCGCCGTCGTTTTGAGGCCTTTTATTTTCGCGCCTGACGGGCTTCTAAGCCGTCCGCTTTGGCATTTGACGCTTATGCGCCTCATAGACTTTAGATTAGCTTTTGAGCCGTCAGCTGGGGCGCTGAACGCTCTTACGCCTTGTAGATTAGGTTAGCTTTTGAGCCGTCGGCTTGGGCGCCTGACGCTCTTACGCCTTGTAGCTTTTAGGTTGGCTTTTGAGCCGTCGGCTTGGGCGCCTGACGCTCTTATGCCTTGTGGCTTTTATTTTGGCTTTTGAGCCGTCGGCTTGGGCGCCTTTAGGTTGGCTTTCGAGCCGTCGGCTTGGGCGCCTGACGCTCTTACGCCTTGTAGCTTTTAGGTTGGCTTTTGAGCCGTCGGCTTGGGCGCCTGACGCTCTTATGCCTTGTAGCTTTTAGGTTGGCTTTTGAGCCGTCGGCTTGGGCGCCTGACGCTCTTATGCCTCGTAGCTTTTAGGTTGGCTTTTGAGTCGTCGGCTTGGGCGCCTGACGCTCTTATGCCTTGTAGATTATAAGTTGGCTTTTGAGCCGTCGGCTTGGGCGCCTGACGCTCTTACGCCTTGTAGATTATAAGTTGGCTTTTGAGCCGTCGGCTTGGGCGCCTGACGCTCTTACGCCTTGGTATACCTGTTTTAAGAGCCAAGCACAGTATAAGAGAGATTTAATAAACTTCTGAAACATGTATCAATTTCAAGGAGAAAGGTGCCCGTTGGGCCCTGTACATTTTGGCAAATACAGATAGGAGCTGCTGCTTTCTTTATTGGTAGTACTTTCGTAGGTGCTCGGCGTTCCATGGATGGGGTAGTGTCTGTCCTTCCAGCGTTTCCAAGTGGTAGGTGCCTCTTCGATGCCACGACGTGACTCGGTAGGGTCCTTCCCAGTTGGGGCCAAGCTTTCCTTGGGCAGGGTCTCTGGCGACGCCCATGACTCTTCTAAGAACAAGGTCTCCGACTTGGAAGTCCCTGTGCTTGACCCGGGAGTTGTAGTGCTTGGCCATACGATCTTGGTACCGTGCGAGTCTTTGTTCAGCTACTGCTCTGTCTTCGTCAATTAGGTCCAGCCGTAGGCGCAATGCCTCATCATTCCTGCCTTCGTCGTAAGTGTTCACCCGGTAGGTAGAGAGTCCTACTTCGGCCGGGATGACTGCTTCGCTTCCGTAGGTTAGCCGGAATGGGGTTTCTCCTGTTGGGGTCCTTGCCGTCGTCCTGTACGCCCAAAGTACGCTGGGTAGCTCCTCAGGCCATATCCCCTTTGCCCCCTCGAGCCGAGTCTTGACAATCTTCAGCAAGGATCGGTTTGTAACTTCGACCTGTCCATTGGCTTGTGGGTGGGCGGGGGAGGAGTAGTGGTTTTTTATCCCCAGCTGGGAGCAGAACTCTCGAAAGGGGCCGTTGTTGAATTGTTTGCCATTGTCCGAGACTAGGACCCTAGGGATTCCGAATCTGCATATGATGGACTTCCAGACAAAGCTCCGCACGTTCTTCTCCGTGATGGTGGCCAGAGCCTCAGCTTCTACCCACTTTGTGAAGTAGTCAATGCCTACTACCATGAACTTCAGCTGCCGCATAGCCGTCGGAAATGGACCCATAATGTCTAGTCCCCACTGAGCAAAAGGCCACGGGGCTGTCATGGGAGTTAGCTCTGCGGGCGGCTGTCGGATAACGTTGCTGAACCTTTGGCATTTGTCGCAAGCTTTGACGTAGGCTTGGGCATCTTTCTGCATGGTGGGCCAGTAGTATCCGGCCCGAATCAACTTATGCGCTAGTGATCGAGATCCCGAGTGATTTCCGCAAACTCCCTCGTGGATTTCCCTCATGACGTAGTCGGCTTCTCCGGGGCTCAGACACCTCAAGTACGGGCGAGAGAAGGCCCTCTTGTACAGGACGCCTTCCATCAGTACGAACCTCGCGGCTCGGACTTTCATCCTTCTGGCGGTTTCCTTCTCATCTGGCAGAGCGCCATCCTTCAGGTAGGAGACTAATGGCGTGGTCCAGTCACCTTCGGAGCCTATTTCCTGCACGCTGACGATGTCTATTAGTGGCGTCGTTTGTACAAAAGAAAGCACATTGTCCGGGGCAGCCACGTGCTCTGAAGATGCGGCTTTGGCAAGGCGGTCGGCCTGCTCATTTTCTTCTCTAGGTATTTGGATCGCGTCAGCCCTGAGGTCATCCACCCTTCTCTTCGCTTGGTCTAGATACTTCCTCATTTTGTCGCCTCTACACTCATAGTCTCCGCTCACCTGGTTAACGACGACCTGGGAATCGCAGTAGGCTACCACTCTGGTGGCCCCCGCTGCTTTGGCGAGGTCGATCCCTGCTATCAACGCTTCATACTCCGCCTCATTGTTTGTAGTGGGGAAATCTAGACGAATCATGCACTCGATCTGATCTCCTTCGGGGGAGCGAAGTACGACACCTATCCCTCCGGCCTGTCTTGTCGACGATCCATCCGAATGTACGGTCCATGAAGGGTCCTCGTCTGCCCCCCGGTCCTCGCCGCTTGTGAATTCGGCGATGAAGTCAACGACGGCCTGCCCCTTCATGGCGGCGCGCGGGCGGTATCTGACGTCGAACTCGGTCAATTCGATCGCCCACAAGGCCAGACGACCGGCCGCTTCGGGATTGTGCATCGCTCGTCGTAGAGGTTTGTCGGTTAAGACAACTATGGTATGAGCTTGGAAGTATGGCTTAAGCTTGCGGGCCGCGGTGATCAAGGCGAAGGCAAGCTTCTCCATTGGCGGGTACCTCTCTTCTGCTCCGCGGAACGCCCGGCTGATGTAATACACAGGCTTTTGGACCTTGTCTTCTTCTCTAATCAAGGCCGAGCTGACAGCGGCCGAGGAGACGGCCAGGTAAAGGAAGAGCTCCTCCCCTGGTTGCGAGGGGCTCAGTAGCGGGGGCGATGAGAGGTAGGCTTTCAGTTCCTCGAACGCCTTTTGGCATTCGCCCGTCCACTCAAATGACTTCTTCAGCGTGCGGAAAAAGGGTAGACACTTATCTGTCGCCCTTGATACAAACTGGTTCAGGGCGGCTACCTTCCCATTCAAGCTTTGTACCTCCTTAGTGTTCTTCGGGGGCGCCATTCCCACTATGGCCCGAATCTTATCAGGGTTGGCCTCGATACCCCTTTGGGACACCATGAAGCCTAGGAATTTTCCCGCTGCCACTCCAAATGCGCACTTCGCCGGATTGAGCTTCATGTTATAGGAACGGAGCGTGTCGAATGTCTCTTCTAGGTCCCTCAGGTGGTCTTCCTTCCTTCTGATTTTTACCAACATGTCATCGACATATACCTGAACGTATGGTGGGCGAACATTTTGTTCATGAGTCTCTGGTATGTGGCGCCCGCATTTTTCAATCCGAATGGCATTACCTTGTAACAGAAGAGACCCTGGCTGGTGACGAATGAAGTCTTCTCTTGGTCAACCACGTCCATCCGGATCTGATTATACCCTGAAAAGGCGTCCATGAAGCTCAGCAGCTGGTGTTGAGCTGTAGAGTCCACCAGTGTGTCGACCCGCGGGAGGGGGTAGCTATCTTTGGGGCACGCCTTGTTCAGGTCGGTGAAGTCTACACACATGCGCCACTTCCCGCTTGCCTTCTTGACCATCACCACATTGGCCAACCAGTCGGGATAGTAAACTTCTCGGATGAAATCCGCTTCTAGCAGCTTGCCAACTTCTTCTGCCACCGCCCGGTCTCGTTCCGGGGCGAACACCCGCTTCTTCTGACGGACTGGCCGGAAAGTGGGCGACACGTTCAGCTTGTGCACCATGACTGAAGGGTCAATTCCTGGCATGTCTTCGTGACTCCAAGCGAACACATCCTGGTTTTTCCGGAGGAAAGTCACGAGCGCCTGACGGGCCACCGGGCTGGTGAGGGCTCCAATTCTGGTGGTCCTTTCTGGCTTGGACTCGTCGAGTGCTATCTCCTCGAGCTCTTCTGTGGGTTCTGCCCCCACCCGCTGCTCTATATTGAGTGCTGGCAAGTGGCTGTCCGCTTCTACCATCGCTACGTAGCACTCTCGCGCAGCGACCTGGTCTCCCCATAACTCCCCCACACCATACTCGGTGGGGAACTTGACCATCAGGTGGTAGGTTGACGTCACAGCCTTCCAAGCGTTAAGGGTGGGCCGCCCTATGATAGCATTGTAGGCGGACGAACAGTCGACAACGAGGAAAGTGACGTCTTTAGTGACCTGCCGAGGATACTCTCCTATCGTGACTGGCAGGGTGACGGCGCCGAGGGGTTGAACTCTCATCCCTCCAAACCCAACAAGCGGGGCATTGGTAGGGACCAAGCGCTCCCTGCCGATCCGCATCTGTTGAAATGCCGGGTAGTAGAGGATGTCCGCGGAACTACCATTATCGATCAGGACCCGGTAAGTGTTATAGTCTCCCACCCGGACGTTGACAACAAGGGCATCATCGTGCGGATGATGAAGGCGTTGGGCGTCTTCCTCAGTGAACTCAATAGTGGGGCCGCTGAAGCGCAACTTCTTCTGGGCGGCGCTCGCTGCCTGAACGTTTTGCACTGCCCTGAGATAGGCTTTCCGGGCTTTCTTTGTCGATCCGACGGCTGCCGTACTCCCGACAATCATCCTTATATCTCCTATGGGCGGTCTAGGGCGCTCATTATCCCGGCGGGGGACCTGTTCCTGCCGAGGTGCCCCTGTCCTTTCCCGGCTGACGAACCTCTGCAACTTTCCCTGTCTGATCAGGGCCTCAATCTGTTGCTTCAAGTCGTAACAATCGGCGGTGTCGTGGCCGTGGTCTCGGTGGAAGCGGCAATACTTATCTTTGGGTCGTTTATCGGGGTTCCCCTTCAATTTTCCCGGAAACGTCAAGGACCCCTCGTCTTTGATCTCCATCAGGACTTGGTCGACTGGGACCGTCAGCGGGGTGAAGCTTGTGAACTTACCGGCAGGGGGTTGCGGTCGCCTGTTGTCTCGGCCTTCCGTCCGCGGTTTCTTTCGCCCCTTATCCTGCTTGACGTCCTCCTGCCTTTTCCGCCTCCTGGGAGGTCTTTCCCCCCGAGCCTGTAATGCGTCTTCCGCATTCATATACTTCGTCGCCCTGTAAAACACCTCCGACATTGTCTTCGGGTCGTTCTTGTATAAAGAGAACAAGAATTTGCCCTCCTTCAGACCATTGGTGAACGCGGCGACCTGTATCTTATCGTCCGCCTCATCGATCGAAAGCACCTCTCTGTTGAAGCGGGCTATATAGGACCTGAGTGTCTCGTCCTCCCGCTGTCTGATGTTCATCAAACACGCGGTGGACTTCTTGTATCTATGGCCTCCAATGAAGTGCGTAGCGAACTGAGCACTCAGCTCTCTGAAGGTACCGATAGAGCCGAGTGTCAGCCTGCCGAACCACGTCCTTGCCGCCCCCTTCAGCGTCGCCGGGAATGCCCGGCACATAATTTCGTCCGGCACGCCATGCAGGTACATCAGCGTCTTGAAGGACTCCAGGTGGTCTAGTGGATCTTTGGATCCATCGTAGCTTTCTATTTGTGGCATGCGGAACTTTGGCGGTGTTGGGAACATGATGACGTGCGTGGTGAAGGGAGAGTCCGTACGGTGGACGAGGTCGTCGAGGTCACTGGATACTCGTCCCTTAAGGGCGTTCATCATAAGATCCATACGCTCCTTCATCAACCGCAGCTCCTCGGCAGTGCTGGGCGGATCATTGTTAGCCGCCGATGGATGGCTTGTCCCCTGCCCTTCGGGTTGGGTCAATGCGTTGCTCCCCTCCGGGCCTCCGTGATCCCTCTCCCGAGCGCTGCCTTCCTCATTCTCTCCATGGTTGCCTGCCGTCGCGTCCCTTTGCAATAGTTGTTCTTCCAAGTCATTGTTGCGCTTCGTGAGGTGCTCCACCGCGGCCACCAGAGTTTGGACTTGTCTCTCGAGGGCCGTGGTGCGTTGTCCGTTGCCTTGATCATTCATGGTGGTAATCCTCGAACGCGTGAGTACCATACAACTCTTTGTCCGGAAAGCACAGAACACAGCCTAAGTACGTGCTCGTCGCTTTCCCACAGACGGCGCCAACTGATGATGCCAAAAATCACCCTCAGTGAATCGTATTGTCTTCGCGCGTTCTGGGTATACCTGCACAAGTAGAAAGAACCTCAAAGGGAAGTACCGGTGTGGTACCGGCCAACGACCCTCCGACGGTCAAGTTAGTATTGCTCACAACTCCAGAGTGCTAGAGTCGGGGTAGAGAACATGCGTACCTTTTTGATGAGGGTCGGGGGTATTTATAGTGGTGTAGAACCGGGACCTTGGCGTGTCCGAGGAGGTAACCTCTGATCGGAGCCATCCCCTATTGCGTGGTCTTTACGGAATCCTCTCCTCACCGGAGCCATTCCCTATTGCGTGGAGTGCACGATATCTAACTCGGCGCCTGGCGTGCATGACGAGCCATGTCGGTCCGGTTAGCTCCGTCCCGTCACCCATTCACCCCGTCAGTGTGTGGATAGCGGCGTCGAGGCAGTCTGGAGAGACGATCCGGGACTTAGAGAAACGGTACCGTCACCCTTACAGTGCCGTCACCTAGGAGGAGGGTGACGGCACCTTCACTTGGTATTTTCCCCATCAGAACCCATATCCTTTTTGTGACAAGTCACAAGTGTAACGTATGTCTCCCATACGTTTAACTCACTGCGAGCGGACATAAACTTGGTTTGTACTTAAACACATACACAATATATAAAACTAAAGTAATTGATAAGCATCAGTTGCTGACTTGTTCCTCTCACAATTACTTGCTCCTATCAGTTCCTTTCCTTCACGCGGGGTCAACTGCAAGTCTAATGCTTGTTTCGAGATTTAGTAAGTACCGTTACTATCTTGAGCAGGCGATTAGGCAAAAGGCAAATATCTTTGTTGTTTTGTTTGGTTAACTCAGTATTTTAGGCGACATATTGTTAAGAGTGGATAATAAATTTAGCGTAGCTCCATGTGCGAATTAATAATAATTTACCAACTAAATAACTGTGAAATTAGTTATGAAAACTATTGTCTGCATAATTGCTGGTTAAACTTAAATACAATATAGGTTACCTTAGCTTGCATGCATTAATAACTAATAAGAGGAAGTCTAAATACTTAATAAAATGTCATAATATTTTCATAATACCCTTGTTTTCAGTTGGGGTATTCCAATATAATATTTATTATTTTATTTAATTTTACTCTGACAAAATTAACATCTCAACTATTGTGACAATTTGTTGTGTCCATAGAACCTTCCACCAACAAAAATACAAAACACAAAAAATAATTTAATTCAATCCACCAAGTTGTTTTAATTTTGAAAGCTAGTGTACCATACTTTAATATTTACTAATTTTTTACCTATTAAAATATGAGTAAAACTTCCAATTAAATTCAAAAAGCTTGCATAAGGTTCGGAAATGGGCCACACTAACCTATTTTTACTTGGCCCATCGACCTAGTAGGTCGGGCTTAGTTGCAGCTGACCAATTTATTGGCCTGAAGGGAAAATCCCAAACCAATAAGCAAAGCTCATTTTGTCTTTTGTGGACTGATCAGTTATCATTGTGCTTATGTTAAGATCTTATTCTATATTTATTTTATTTTGAAAGGAAAAAATTCAATTTTTAAATGAAAAAATAAAATTAGTTTTTTAAGGAGAGAGTTAAGGAATTAAAAGCCTATTTAAATTTGTTTACTGTTAAAACTTATTTATTAAGGCTTTAAATAGTTTTTTTTCTATCTTTTAATTAAATAATTTTCTAACCTTTTTATTTATTTTTTTAAATTCAAAGTTACAGGACTACTACCAAAAAATATATTAATAAGTATAGTTTAAACCAATTATTTTAACTCTTTTAATATATTGGTTGTGTAGCGACTCAAAAAATAAGAGCCCAAGCCCACCTAGAACAGTGGTACCTTGTCCCTCAAATCAAGCCCAAACAATAACATTTTTAAAAGAGTGGGTCAAAAACTGAAGTGCAATACAAAAATAAGTCCAAGTCTAAGACTGAAGAATCCAAAGTAACTGATAAATGCAATTGGAATGATAATTGAGGATAATATCCTCCTCGGGCAAGTCCGAGGATCAGTTTCTTGTATATAAGTTTAGCTCTGGTTCCTTACAAGGTCATCCTAAATTCTCCCCACTGGTTTCTTTTTTACTTAGAAAATGTTCGTCCACTTTTTCTAAGGGATTCCCTTCCTTTTATAGTCCCTTTACTTGCATCCTAGCCCTCCACATGTACGTCTCAAGGCACTTCTTAGGATACTTGCCTCATCAAATGCCCTTTTGGAGGTGGTAGAAGGAGTTGCTAGCTGTAAAGTCAATGTTCATGGGTCATTTCCACATTAATGCAGCTGATGAGGTTGGTGTAAGGTATTGAATGCGGAGGTGGGAGGTATCTCCTTCAGGAAACTTCCTCTCCCCATCCTTGCCCCAGTTGATATCTCTTCCCCTATCTTTAGGCCTTTAAGGGATATCAGTTGTCCTGATTATCTTGCTCTCCTCGGGTAGGTACAGTCTTCGGAGATTGCTTACCCATTTTGGCCTGGATTGGGCAAATTAATCCTCAGTCTGAACTCCTTGGTCCTCGAACACCTCATTGGTGGTTATAAGTGTGGTCTTAAAGTATTCCTTTCTCATGTCTCAAGTTCAACCCCCAAAATTATTATTATTATTTATAAATATATCATGGGTTAGTTGGGCCGGCTATAGTGGGTGGGCATGGACAGAAAAATCGGCATGTGCCCTTCTTACGAGGCTAGTGGGCTACCCACGAGCCTCAAATGAACTGGATTAGGCCACCTATTATCCTATGGGCTAGTAGACTGTTGGATAAGTACGTCATAAGCTATTTGATGTCCCTTAATGTTGCATTAATCATGAAACATAATTTTATTATCTTTTTGAAAATTAATTCAATTTAATCCAAACAAACGTTTAAAGATCTGTTTGAGATCCACTTATTTTGCTAAAACTGTGATTCTTCTTCTATTGCTATAGGCCTCTTCTTCAATTCCAGCATAAACCCATGAACCCACTATTGCTATAGGCTACTTCTTCTACAGTGTGATTCTTCTTCTACAATTGCGGCTTCTTCTCTCTCTCTTTTTTTTTTTTTTTTTTTTTTTTTTTTTGTGTAACATTTTTCTTTCTATCTTGTCTTTTGGTTGAAGAAGAAAAACTGTATTTTGAGTGAGGAAGAAGACCTAAAGAAGAGACAAGATAGTGTGAGTGGAGGAAAAGAAAAGATATTTGACGGGAATGGGGGAAGAAACGGGTGGATGAGAAAAAATGAGGAAAAAAATAAATAAATTTGGTAGTGAGTAGGACACGTGGATATGATGTAAGGAAAGTTACTAAATATAAATTACAATGATGTTAAAACATAACAAATTTTCACAACAGTTGAGATATCAAATATTTCATATGTCAAAATAAAAATAAATAAATTAATAAATTTTTAGACTAGGATTGACCACAACTAAAAACAAAGAGTATTGTAAAAATATTGTGACACTTTATTATATCTCTAAACTTTTTAAATTAGTACTATTTTTTTTTAGAAAAAAAATAGTGCTATTGACATAATATTTTTATAACAATTTCATAATAAAGTTTACATAGTAAGTTGTTATTAGTTCTTATCTAGACCTACTAGTGACATTATTTTTTTCCTACCATTAACAACTTATCATATAAACTTTATTGTGAAATTTTTGTGAAAATATTAAGTCCATAACTTGCATTAAGAGATATAATTAAAACAAAGAATTCTCTTTATATATATCTTGTCCTTTTTGGTAATTTATAACGTAAGCTGCCACTTTTATAAGTATTAGCCAAACACTCAACTTTTTCAAAAAGCACTTTTTAACAGTTTTTACTAAATACTCAGCTTTTTCAAAAAGTTCAGTTTCATACCGCACTTTTTGAAAACCTTACTTTTTCAAAAAGCCCAATTTCAAAATACTGAACTAAACTCACCCTATATTCCATTGGTCATACCCTTATCAGGCTTCTGCTTAGTTCTAACTTCTAATGATTCATTCTTTAAATATAGGTTTCTAGTTGTTAAACATAAACTATGGGTACCATATATTATTACATGCAATAATTGTAATTCAACTCATTTTAATAATAAGAGAGAGAAAGAGAGATGGGAGACAACAATGGTCTACCTCTTTTTGTAACAAAGTCAGCAAAGGGGCGCATCCTTTTCCAATTGTATGCAATTCTGATTTTTCTGGGTGTGTGCTTGATCTTTTTATATAGACTGAGCCACATACCAAGAAGAGAAGAAGCTGGAAGATGGGCTTGGATTGGATTGTTTCTCTCAGAACTTTGGTTTTCTTTTTATTGGTTTCTTACTACGTTTGTCCGATTGAACCCCATCTATCGTTACACTTTCAAAGACCGCCTCTCTCTCAGGTACATATGAATATCCATCTCTTTCACATACATATGAATATTTTGCTTTGCTTGCTTAGTCACAAGTGTGATTGTTTAATCAATAAACAGATACGAAAAGTTCTTGCCAAGCATAGACATATTTGTATGCACTGCTAACCCCACGTTAGAACCACCAGCTATGGTGATTAACAGTCCTATTAGTCATGGCTTATGACTATCCACCTGAGAAGCTAAGTGTTTGTCTATCAGATAATGGTGGTTCAGTTTTGACATTTTATGCTATACTAGAGGCCTCACGTTTCTCCAAGATTTGGCTTCCATTCTGCAAGAAGTTCAAAGTAGAACCAAGATCGCCGGAGGCTAGCTTATTTTCGCACAACAGTTGAGCCACTTGGGGAGCCTGCCATGGCCAAAGAGTGAACCTCCGTTAAGGTATGCACCTTGTTATTAAATTCCACTTGAATATTTCACATTTGCAAGCAAGCAATGAATAATTATTGTTGGACCATTATATATAAATAGCATGTAATTCGTGCTTAAGTATGGAAATATTAACAATTGTGATGATAAGATGTTCATCTTGGTAGATTCAATTTCCACATTGAGCATTATGAATGGAGGTAACTTAACACCAACATTTAAAAATCAAATTGGACACATAGCACAAAATTAAACTATAATTAGAAATTGGACACATAGCACAAAATTAACGATAAGAACTGATCATTGAGTTTGAAATCTTCTTGGAGGCGCCAATGAAGCAATAATGTATAAGAGTGTAAAGTAAGGAAGAGTGGGATTGAACATTGTATTTGAACCCGACCTTGCTCTTAGAAATCCAAAAGGAGGAGGAGAGGGTAGTGTGTGGATCTAGTTGGTAGAAGTTGAGAGAGAAGGAGGTGACATGAGATGACGATATGACATTAAGAAGATATTATGTTTTACTTTTATAGTTTTTCTTGTTGGATTTCTTAATTATGGTAATGGGATTAGAAGAGTTTCAAACTCTATTAAGTTCACCTCTAAAAGTGTATAGATAAGATGTTCTTGCTTAGGCCAATGAGCATTATTATTGTGGTTTTCTTGACTTCCGTGTTAAATGTTAATGCATCATTTATTTGAGCACAAAAAATTAGAAAATTTAGATAAGATACATGACACAAAATTGGAGTCCAATTTATAATTTAATTAGATTTTTTTTGAGTTTTAGTTAGGACAAGTAACGCAAAATTGAGAATCTAAAATTAGACACATGGCACAAAATTGAAACTCTAATTTAGAATTCTATTTGAGTTTTTCTCTGCTTCACCTATTATTATTATATATATAGATGGGTGGAAGGGAATAAACAAAAGAAAACAAAAATAATATAATTCTAATATAATCTATTTTTATTTTACTATGTCTTAGCTTAATATACTGGGATTACACAATGTAGAGATTATATATATATAAAGTAAAGGTAACTCCGAAACGATACACCGGTATTAGTTGATATTGAAACGTTTAGTTTTCTTGACCAAATTGAAATAGTTTCAAGTACTATTTTGACTCCCTTGATTTGTTAATACTAATTGGAGTTCCATAATAATTTTCTTTTTATACTATAGCCTCCACTAACTCAGAGTCCTGACTCCGTCCCTATCCCTCACTTTCTACCACCAAACGCATTGAGTAATAGCCTGAAAAATCCACATGGCGTTAAATTTTGTGGATCAACATGACCAAGAGAAATTGATCTCTCTCTCTCTCTCTCTCAAATGTGTTAGATCTCTATATCAAATAAGAATCTTATGTTTAACTAGAAGTGTTCCAAATATCCACCAACTATTGTATATCATATGTATTTTTTAAGAAAAAAAGGTCATGTGACAAGCTGGGTTGGTAAAGTATAGAGTGAAATTCATTAAGACAATAGTGTAATAATAATGTGTCTGACTTCTTTATAGGAGTTAAATAAGTTCTAAAAGGAAATTTGTTCCATTCATTGTTGGGTATCTTATCCCTGTGTAGAGAATCATTGTAGTGCACATATATAGAGAATAGAAAAAGAATGGCTTTTCCTTCCATCCGTAACCACATGCAAATTGGCATTTGATTTTCCACAAATTAAAAGCTTGGCTTAGACTACCCGAATGGAGAATTTTGGTCAGCGTGGACAACTTTTAGAAGATAATGTTTATATTATATCAATAGCCACCCACTACAAAAAAATTGTAGTGGGTGGTTATTGATATAATATAACAGATTTAAATGACTGAAAAAATGACTCATGATAGGTCCTATGGATATATTTTTTGCACCAGTGGGTGGCTATTCAGATATGTTTTTTTAGATACAATGTAAAAGACCGATATACCCTTGAAACCTAATAAATGACTGAAATACTCCCAAAACATAAAAAATTACCCAAGCACCCTCCAAGACATCGAAAATGACCAAAGTACCCCTTGTGCCTGAAACAGACCAAAATACCCTCGATTACTTGAATAATACCAAAATTCATATAACAATATCAAAAAACTTCTCATGTTTGTAGAGATGCAAACTCTGTAACTCACAACCTTGCTAGATACGCACGTTATGTCACAGGTTTCCTTGTGTGGGTGGAAGATGTCCCTCCACAAGTTTCAATTTTTTATTTTGCCGACTTGGCTTCTGTTTCTCAATAATATTTCCAGGTTTCTTTCTCAAAAAAAAAAAAGAAAAAAAATAGCATGAAATTTAATATATGTATTAAGAACTTAAAAAACATGGTCAATATACAATTCAATAGTTAAATTTTCAAATATCTAGTCATGTGTTCTTTTTATGTAGTGAGAATTGTAGCTAAACTTGGTACAATCATTAAATATTCCCTCTATTTTAATTCTTAGAATGTATGAAGTTTTTAAAAATTATTCTATTAACTTCTCATATTATTTTCCTTAAATCTTAAATTTGAACATACTTTTCTTGGTTTAGTTAAAGGTTTTTAGGAAGATTGTTGCCTTTATTTTGTTTGAATGCAATGTGTTATTTGTAAACTCTAGTCTATTTAGAAAAGAAATGTATTAAAAGAGAGAAAAAGCTTAGCTCCAAACCAGTATAGATCTATTCTCTTTCAGTTCACTATGTAATGATTGAAAAGATAATTCATATATAGTTTTAGTTACATGATTTTTGTATAATTTTAGTCATATGACTTTTTTAATGAGTCATATGACTTATTTAAATAATATATATATATATATATATAATCTTATAAATTGCTACTTACTAGATTAGAAGAGATAACTTCAAACTAGTTTAGAATTAAACTCTGTCCTAAAAAGATTTTATAAATGCACTATTAGTGGCATTCATAAATAGAGCTGGTATCTCATGCGCCAGGCGCATGAGAGATTTTTCCTCATAAATAAGGGTCACAACGAGGGATGTTGGATATGAAATAGCTGAAAGATTGAGGAACGTGAAGTGGTATTGCACTCGCATTTAAAAGTAAGAAAAGAAACTACGGCTAAAATACGCGTAGTTCTAATCATAGGTCATTTGAGCACTTAAACTTCGTGGAATTTTCCTTTTTCTTTCACAAATAACTTGTAGGCTGTAGCACAGCTATCGACTAGTGTCATGCCTGTTTGGCAAATGAAAATGATGCTATAAGAAAGCACGTTGAACTGGCCCTAATGGATAGAACTTTGGCAATGACACTTCAGGTTTTTCAATTTAATTAAATCACTTTTTTTTTTTTTTTTTTTTTTGAGAAACACACACAGACACATATAGGGGAAAGGGGCTGAGATAAGAGAATGCACTCACACGCCAACACCAAAACTGCATGCGGCAGTTAGTGTCGTGGAGCAAGTGATAAACATTTTCTCAATATCACACCTTACCGATATGAGACGACTCAACAACACTGAGTATCCTTTTTTTTTTTTTTTTTAGAAACACACACACTTGGTTGTGCTGAATTTAATTATTTTTGGAAAAGGTAACACTATTTGCAATTTATTGGTCAATGCAACTAGATGTTTGAATTTAATTGGAATTCTAATATATTACACCTAAGGTGCTATTCCTAATTTTTACTTGACCCTTATTACTTCAGTCAAACTGTAATTACTTCTAATTTGGAAGTTCTAAAAAGCTTACAAACATCTTGTAAATTTTTTCTTTTATTTATTTTCTGGTTCACATGTGATATAAAATAAAATCATGTTTCATATCTTGTTGCAGAAATTATACGAAAACATGAAAAAGCAGATTGAAACCACCACAAAGCTAGGTCTAATTTCAGAAGAAATTTATCAAGAACACAAGGGATTCAAGGAGTGGACATGGCTTGCAAGCAAACGTGATCATCATACTATTCTTCGAGTACTTCCTACATTCTCTCTATCTCATGGAAATGAATACTTCTATATCCAAATCGTATATTTATATTCAATTCCTGGACTTTGATAATAGAGTTGTATCTAATTCATAGATACTTATTGATGGGAGAGACCCCAACGCCGTGGACATTGAAGGACAACCTTTGCCAACTTTAGTGTACTTAGCACGTGAAAAGAGACCTCAATACCACCACAATTTTAAAGCAGGAGCCATGAATGCACTGGTAAGTCTTGCACCATATCCACATATCAAGCTTCAAAAATTTCATTTGTTTTTTTTTTTTAATATATTTAAATATCATAATCATCCGTCATTGAAAAAGTAGTTGAGGGTGTCATCGAAGATAAGCAATGGTCCTATAATTCTGAATGTGGACTGCGACATGTACTCAAACAATTCAGAGTCTGTGAGAGATGCTATATGTTTTTTTATGGACGAAGAAGAGGGGCATAAAGTTGGTTTCGTACAGTTTCCACAAACCTTCGAGAACCTTACAAAAAATGATGTCTACAGCAGTTCCCTTAATGTAATAAATGAGGTGAGCATCAACGAAAAACGTACAGTAATTTCAAAACTTGTATTTCTAATTGAAGAAGATTTTAATGGAATTTCTACCTGTGGTGTACCCAACAATAAAGCCAGAGCTTCCTGGACTCGATGGGAATGGAGGGCCTTGTTATATTGGTAGTGGTTGCTTTCACAGAAGAGAGATTCTTTGTAGGCAAAAGTATAGCAAGGAATGTAAGGTAGATTGGAAGAGATTGAACAAGAGAGAGGTCGAAGAGAGCATTAGTGTACTAGAAGAAACATGCAAAGTTCATGCTAGTTGTTCCTACGAAGAAAACACTCAGTGGGGAAAAGAGGTCTCTCTCTCTCTCTCTCTCTCTCTCTCTCTCTCTCATATATATATATATATATATATTAGCCTTATCATATAGTTTATCCATAAATTGAATAAGTTCATAACAATAACATAAAATAAAAAAGAAAAAAAGAAAACCTAATGATTATGACTGAAGGAAAATTTTTGAATTGAAGGGTGATGTAAAATCTGTCTATTTTCAGCATCATATACATAGTTGACTCTCCTACTCTAGTTGTTGTTTTTCTTTCTGTTACTTCGAAAGTAGGTGTTTCAGCTTCAGCTACTCGAATTTTCGATATTTCATTCGATAAGTTTAGTAAATTATATATATATATATATATATATATATATATAGTAAAGTAAATAGGCCAAGAGCTCCGCTCTTGCAATTAGGTCATTGCAATTTCGGGTTGGATGTCTAATTGTCCAGGCAATAATTTCGGGTTGGATGTCTAATTGTCCAGGCAATAATGATATATAGTATCTTGTACCTGAACCAGTGATAAATCTTCTAATTAATAATTGGGCCAAAGAAAGAACTCTAATTTAATTAGTTTATTTTTATCTCTATAATGCTCTTTTCCTTTATTCAAAACTTGATCGCAATCGCAATTTTTTTAACTTATTTACATTTTGTATATATAAACCTCACATATGCAACTGCCTCTCTCAAACATCGTATAAACGTCACATATAGTGATTTACAGATGGGATTGAAGTATGGTTGTCCAGTGGAAGACATCATAACAGGATTAGCTATACAATGTCGAGGTTGGAGATCCATATATTTCAATCCAAAAAGAAAGGGCTTCCTAGGAGTCGCTCCCACAACCTACTACAATCACTTGTACAACACAAAAGATGGTCTGAAGGTGATTTTCAGATATTTGCATCTAGGTATTCTCCCTTTGTGATGGGATATAAAAAAATCCCCCTAAAACTTCAGCTTTCATACTGCTACTTTTTGCTATGGGCTGCAAACTGCTTGGCTACGCTGTACTACGTCGTTGTGCCATCATTATGCCTGCTTAGAGGCGTTTCCTTGTTTCCAGAGGTACAAAACTTTCATTACTTGAATCAGACCTATCTATGATTGTTGCTACATTATATTCTAAGAATACAATCATCTTACACCAACAGATTTCAAACTCATGGGTACTACCATTCGCATTTGTCATCTTTGTCCACCGTGCATACAGCCTTGGAGAATTTGTTTTCTTTGGGGGCACATTACAAGGTTGGTGGAATGATCAAAGAATGTGGCTGTATAAAAGAATGACTTCCTACTTCTTTGGCTTCCTAGACAACATCCTAAGACTACTTGGGTTTTCAAAGTCAGCCTTTGTCATAACAGCAAAGGTGGCTGATGATGATGTGTCACAGAGATACAAGCAAGAGATCATGGAGTTCGGTGCTTCTTCCCCAATGGTCACCATTTTAGCAACACTTGCATTGCTAAACGCATTTTGTTTCATTGGAGGAATGATGAGGGTGATTGCGGGTGTGGAAAATTTGGTTTGGGAACGATTTACATTGCAGATTCTTCTATGTGGTATGCTAATTTTTATCAACCTCCCTATTTACCAAGGTCTCTTCCTCAGGAAAGACAATGGTAGTATGCCCACCTCAGTAACATACCAGTCAATAATGTTTGCTATATTGGCTTGTGCATTATCCCTGTATTAAGTTCTATGTTTGTGCCAAGTAAAACTTCTTCTAGCTAAGAAAAACTTTGACGGAACTATTTCTAGTCACCAAGGGTTAGCACTATCAAAGGAAACTGTAGTCTGTACTGTCAAGGTTTTTATTGTATCCTATTTATTGATCGCTACGATTCAGATAAATAATCTCAAGCTGGATAATAAACAAAATTTAAAGTCAGGGTATTTGATAGAATTTGCAATCTTGTTTGCAGCAAACATGCTAAGAGCACATTATCTCCTCTATTTGCCAGTGACGCGTGAAGGCTATTTGTTTACCATGTTACCTAAATTTTAGAATATTCTATCAGTTGGACATCATAATAAGTTTTCATAGACAAAGCATTGCTTGAAATCTCACATGCCATGCTTTTTTCTTTTTTCTTTTCTTTTTTTTTTTTCTTTTATTTATTTATTTATAAATCCTCAATATCAGATTATACACTAAATCCACGGGTCTTTTGGCTGAATATTGCTATTTTCAAAGTTTTTTTGCATTATATGCACTATTCAAAGTTATTTGGGATTATGAGGAGAGAGAGAGAGAATTTCGGCAATACAGTTGCCGAAATTCAATCAAAAAGGTGGAGAGAGAAATTTTGGGCTGAATTTCGGCAATGTTAGTGCCGTAATTCTGCTGCCCAAAATTTACTCCTACATGTGGGTGTGGTGTGCTCGAATTGAGAGAGGGCTGGGTGCCCAAAATAATTTCTTTGCCTCCCTATTTCGGCAATGGCATTGCCGAAAAAAAAAAAAAAAAAAAAAAAAAAAGGTTACCCCCTATTTCGGCAATGGCATTGCCGAAATAGGGGGAAAAAACAAAAAAAAAATTACAATTGGAAAAAAAAAAATTGTGTCTGCATTGCCGAAATAGAAAAAAAAAAAAAAAAATTTGCAATTGGTTTGTGGTAATATCATTGCCGAAATAGAGAGGAAAAAAATTTTGTAATTAGTTTATGGCAATGCCATTGCCGAAATAGAGGGAAAAAATTTACAATTGATTTGTGGCAATGCTATTACTGAAATAGAGGAGAAAAAATAAATTCTGCAATTAGTTTGTGGCAATGCCATTGTCGAAATTAGTTTGTGGCAATGCAATTAGTTTGTGGCATTGCCACAAACCAATTGCAAAATTTATTTTTTCCCCTCTATTTCGGCAATGGTATTGCCACAAATGAATTGCAATTTTTTTTTCCCTCTATTGCCATAATGACATTGCCATAAACTAATTGCAAAATTTATTTTTTCCCCTCTATTTCGGCAATGGTACTGCCACAAATGAATTGCAATTTTTTTTCCCTCTATTTCGACAATGGCATTGCCACAAACTAATTGCAAAATTTATTTTTTCTTCTCTATTTCGGTAATAGCATTGCCACAAATCAATTGTAAATTTTTTTCCCCTCTATTTCGGCAATGGCATTGCCATAAACTAATTACAAAAATTTCTTTTCCTCTCTATTTTGGCAATGATATTACCACAAACCAATTGCAAAATTTTTTTTTTTTTCTATTTCGGCAATGTAGACAAATTTTTTTCCAATTGTAAAATTTTTTCCCCCTATTTCGGCAATGGCATTGCCGAAATAGGAGAAAAAAAAAAGTTGCCGAAATAGAGGAAAAAAAAAAAGGTTGCCCCCCTATTTCGGCAATGCCATTGCCGAAATAGGGGGGCAAAGAAATTATTTTGGGCACCCAGCCCTCTCTCAGTTCGAGCACACCACACCCACGAGTAGGAGTAAATTTTGGGTAGCAGAATTTCGGCAATGACATTGCCAAAATTCAGCCCAAAATTTCTCTCTCCACCTTTTTTATTGAATTTCGGCAACTGTATTGCTGAAATTCACTCTCTTTCCTCAAAATTTCAAACAACTTTAAATAGTACATATAACGCAAATAAAGTTTAAAAATAGCAATATTCAGCCAAAACTCCTAAATCCACTACATTCAAACACAAGGAGAAATAGACAAAAAAGAAACAGAACATAATAAGCCTGAACTTATGAATTCATCCAAAAATAGAACAAACTTTTTCCAATAAATTTTAGAACTGAAAATAGAAAACAACTATCTTTGTTACAACACACTTTACTTAAGCGTATTTCTTAAAAAGACTTGATATAATACAACACTTTTTTCCACTACTTAAGCATATTTCTTAAAAAGACTTGATACAACACACTTTTAGGGATGGCAATTTCTGCTCGATCCGCGGGTACCCGGTCCGACCTGACCCTAATGGGTCGGATTTTACCTGGCCCGATAAAAAATAGGACCGGGTTTGGGTTTTTAAAAAAAACCTGAAACGGGTCTGGGTCTAGTCCGGATTTTTTTAAAAACCCGGTCCGAACCCAGACCCGACCCGGTTATATCATAAATTACTAAAATACCCCATATATATATATATATAATAGCAGAAACTGAGAGAAAGTGGATTCCTACAATTAAGGAGATGGTGACAAATAGGAAAAGTGTCTATCTAGAATGCAGACACGTTTAAGTTAAAAAGCGATAAATTACATTGTTTAGTAACGCTGTGACACCGTTTAAAAGCAATACATTATTATTTTTCACTATGTTAAAACACTGTTTGGGAGGGTATAAAAGGAAACTAACCGCTTAAAATAAGAGAAAAAAAAAAAAAAAAAAAAAAAAAAAAGAAGAAGAAGAAGAGAGATTGGTACACAGAGATAGAGAAATAGAGAGGCGATGAGACCTGAGAAAGAAATAGAGAGAGGCAGAGTCAGAGACATCTCAGGTCAGTACCACCGTCGGACTTTGACCACCAAAATTCTTGCTTCCCTCAACCGGCAATGCACTGTTACAAAGTGAGTTTTCTTTTTTTGCTTTTATTTTTTTGATTTTTCATAAATTTTTATAGTACAAACCTAAATCTTGCGATAACTATGATTTTTGATTACTGCAATTTGGGTCGCTTGCCAGACTTAGACCGCTGGTATTGCAAGCACGCAGAACTTGAAAAATCTGCCACCATCAGAGATACAGGCCGTGTACCCATAACCGGTAAAGTTATTGTTTTTGTTTTTGTTTTTTTCCTGCCAAAGTTCAATCTCACACCACCATCAGACTCAGTAAAGTTTTTTTTTCCTTTTTTTTTTTCATTGTTAAAATTTATGGATTAATTGTTATTTAGCTTTGGTTATTTTGGTCGGATTGATATTGATTTACGTGTTTGGATTAAATTGATTTTGATTAAGGAATTTGGGTAAGAATGCTTTAGTTTGGGCTATTTGAGCTAACTTAGGGACTAGGTTTTTATTTTATTTTTTCTCTTTCTTTTCTTAAGTCTAAACGTGGGAATTGGAGTGTTGTGGCAGTGTGGGGGTGCTTTTTTTTTTTATAAAAAAAAAATTGATAAAGTTAAAAGACTGTTTGAAGAAAAGGAATTTGCTTGGTTTTAAACCTTTTCTATATAAATAAAACACAAACAAAACAATACGAACAAGCAAAATACACTGAGAGCGAACAGAGGTTACATATTCAGTGAGGCACAGAGAGAAATACCATTAGACTACTGCCACTGTTTTGCATATTCTAATAGATGTGTTCGTGCTCTGCCCCCATCTACTCTCTGTGGCATCTGCTGTTTGGGTTTGTGCTCTGGCCCCATCTCCTTTCTGCAACATCTACAGAAGCTCAGCATCATCTCACCGTTTCAAATTAGCATCTTTAATCTTCAATATATCTATGTTTTAATTTAAAACCTGATGCTTATGCTACTTAATTACCATCTATTCTCTTCAATATATCTATATTTAATTTTTTTCCCCTGCTTAATTGTCTAGGGTTCTTCTTTTACCCTTTTTAAAAGTAGACGGGTTGATTCTATTTTTTTGGATGCTTTGGTTTGGTTTTACTTTTGGTAACATTAGGGATTTTTCCGTTGATTTATTGTGGTTAAAAGTCAAATTTCACCTTGGATTGTTTAAAACCTTTATGTTTAAAACCTTGATGTTAATCTTGATTTATGTATTTATTTTATATATCCTTGGCCAACAGAAGCCAAATCCTAGCCATTATCATATGGGAAATAACCAACAGATTGTTAAACACTAACCAACAAAATGTTAAACATTGTGCAGATTATTCACTAAATATGGTTGTATGTTTACACATTAATGCTTAAGTATTTTTGTGGAACTGATAAATTACCTCTGATATGGGAACAATTTTTCATATTTTCACTACTCAAACCATATTACAATGCTTGCTTCCACTTCTTTTGTAGTCCCTCTTTCATCTTTCTTTGTTGTGATTTAAAAATCCTTCTTACTTTGTCATTTTGTTGAAATATAGATTTAATAAGTTCTTTGCCAAGTACGACACTTGGGTAATTTGCAAGAAGAGTTTCTGCATCAAATTGAGAGGTAAGGATAGCCTGATTTTCCCTCTATTTATATCATAAATTGAATTAAATTTTGTCCATTGATATTTTTGGGTTTGATTTGGATTTGAATTCCATATTTTAGTCTGATTTTTTTCATTTTTTTTAGTTCAATGACTTCTTATGTTGTATTAAACTAAATTGTAAAACTGTTTTTATTTATTATTATTATTTTTTTTTTTTTTTTTTTTTTGCTATGCTTTGTGATCAAATTCCTTACAATGATTGTTTCAACTTCTTTTTGTAGTTTCTCATTTTTTTCATATAATGTTAAAATAATTTTTTTGTCTGTCCTTTTGTTAATTTAAACCTAGATTTATAACATTCTTTACTGGATATGACACTGGTGTTTTGCAAGAAGAGTTGCTGAATCAAACTGACAGGTGGACGCGAGTCTAATGCTGTAAGATACTTCAAATTGTTGAGTCTAGGTACAATTTTACTTAATGTTTCCATCGTTAGAGGCTGACATGTTTCATCTTTAATATTTCTATCTTAGTTTCATTAGAGTAGAGAGTTTACTACCATATTTCCTGCCGTAATTTTTTACAGTATAGAACTCTTTATACCGTCAATTTTCTTTGGTCCTTTTGGTTTAATTTTAGTTAGTAGTTATTACATATTCAATTTTAGTTTAGTTCTTTTTCATAATGACACTATTTAATCTATATTTTCCAATTCGAAATTGCTAAAGCTTATAGTTCAAATTGGTTAGGATTGAACACTGGTACTATCTCGGTTCAAAATTTTAAATTAATTACCTCTTTAAGAATATTGGAAGTAGAACATTAACAAATTTGTTATTTGTCATTTATGAAATGTATACATTTTGATTGTGATTTTTATGTTGCTAAAGCCATTATGAGTAGGAAAGAATCCTTAAAATTACTTCTAATATTGCTGCATTTGGATGATTCAAAAGTTATATAGGCATGGCTTTATGCATGAATTTGTGATGTTTCTTTTGCTGCTTTTGTGTGTTTGAGCTTCTGACATCTGATTTTTTGAGTAAATGATCTATGAGATTTCTCTCCTTAGTCTGTTTGTGTGTGTTTAATTGTAATATATGTGTTCCAATTTTGGTATTATTCAATTCTAATATATGGGCATTGCATTGTGTTAATCTTATGGGCATATATGTTAATATGGGCATGTTGTTCCTTTGGCAAAGGTTTAGCATGTAAATTTTAAGAATTTCTCTCTCTCTTTTTTCCCCAGCATGGATACAGGTTACTCATGTAGATGCTCTTATGCTATGATTGTATCAACTTTTATATGTTTATCCAACTTTTATATGTTTGGCCTTTTACGAATCAAGTTCTAATTCAATAACAAACAATATATCTCATTTATTAATCACAGCACACATGAATAAATCTAAAGCAAAATTATGCAGAAAAATTTACTACAGAATTTTTTATATGAAGAAAATAATTTTTCTTTCATTCTAAAACACAATCAACACATTAGTGCTGTTTTGTTCTCAGAGAAAATTAACCTGTAAAATTGTTATGATGTCATTAATTTTATCCCACCTTTTTCCAGTAGCTAAATAGAATGTCAGTTCTCTTTGGATTTTTTTTTTTTTTTTAAATATTTCTAGCAATTGAAATATTTCTTTTCATCTGTTTTTGGTTTTTGGGTTGCTATGGTTGAATCGTTGGCCTTTGGTTCAACGGCATTAAAAAGGGTTTTTTAGCAAATTTTTAATTGTGTAGTTTCAGTATTTGATGTCCTCCATTATAAGAATTCTCAGTTCATGCTCTATTTTTATTAATATGAGACCTTTTTTTTTCCGTTTGTTTATGTTTTGGATTTAATTAAAATTTCTAGGTTATATCAAGCTTTGGTTTTATGTTTAGTCTATAGGTTATCTCAAGCTTGGTTTAATCAAAGAATCATGTTATTTTATTTTAATTCGATTAGAATCTTTTTTAAGAGTAGCATCTAGATTTTTTAGGGGTTTTGTTTGATTCTATGTTTGCTTGCAGACCCTAGCTTCTTTTCCAATGTCCTCCTTCAGTAACCCACAGCTTATTTTCTGCTTTCTGCCATGCACAGCGAAAGACCAAATATATGGAGTTTAGAAGCTGTCTGCCAATTCTAGCAATAGCAAAGTGAAAAGGTAGAGCTGTATTTTTCCTTCTTCTATTTATATTTTTGAAGCATATTTTCTAAGACTTCATTATCATCCAATATGATATATTGATTGTAGAATCTAATAGGCAAATAGTGGGTTATTTTTTATTCCCAATTAATTTAATGGTAAAAACTGATTACTGCACTAACAATGAATGCTACTGTGAAATTTGAGGGTGCTTAGACCATGGAAAGGACTAAGAAGATTACTTATTGAAAAAAATAAATAAATAAAGGACTAATAGGGTTGAGTCTAATAGGTGGGTTCGTGTTCTGCCCCTATCTCCTCTCTGCGGCATCTGCTGTTTGTGTTTGTGCTCTTCCCCCATCTCCTCTCTGCAACATATACAGAAGGTCCACATCATCATCTCACTGTTTCTTCTCCTATTCGAATTAGCATCTTCAATCGTCACTATATTTATGTTTTAATGTAAAATCCGATGCTTATACTACTCGAATTACAATTTGTCTTCTTCAATATATCTATATTAATTTTTTTTCCCCTACTTAATTGTCTAGGGTTCTTCTTAAAAAATAGATTGGTTGATTCTCTTTCTTTGGATGCTTTGGTTTGGTTTTTTCTTTTGGTAACATTAGGGACTTATCTTTTGATTTATTGTAGTTAAAAAGTAAAATTTCACCTTGGATTGTTTAAAATCTTTATGTATAAGACGAAAACAAACTTTCCTTTCAAGTGTGCCAAAAAGTGTTACTGTTTGATGTTAATCTTGCTTTAAGTATTTATTTTATATATCCTTGGCTAATGGAAGCCAAATCCTTAGCCATCATCATATGGGAAATAGTCAACAGATTGTTAAAAACTAACTAACAAAATGTTAAACATTGTGCGGACAATTCACTAAATATGGTTGTATGTTTACACATTAATGCTTAAATATTTTTTGGGACTGATAAATTACCTTTGTTATTGGAAAAATCTTTCATATCTTTCAACTCAAACCATATTACAATGTTTGCTTCCACTTCTTTTGTAGTCTCTCTTTCATCTTTCTTTGCTGTGATTTTAAAAACCTTCTTACCCTGTCATTTTGTTGAATACTGAGTTCTTTGCCAGGTACAACACGGGTATTTTGCAAGAAGAGTTTCTACATCAAACTAAGAAGTTAGGATAGCCTGATTTTCCCTCCATTTATCTCTTAATTTGAATTAAATTTTGTCCATTGATCTGTTTGGTTTTGATTTGGCTCTGAATTGCATATTTTAATATGCTTTTTTCTTCGTTTTTTTTTTAATTAAATGAATTCTTATTTTGTATTAAACTGAACTGTAAAACTGTTATGATTTTATTTTTTTCCCTATGCTTTGTGATCGAATTCCTTACAATGATTGCTTTAGCTTCTTTTTGTAGTCTCTCTTTCATATAGTGCATTCTTCTTTTGCTATGCTTTGTGATCTGTCCTTTTGTTTAAACACAGATTTCTAACGTTCTTTACCAGATACGACACTTTGGTGTTTTGCAAGAAGAGCTACTGGATCAAACTGATAGATGGATGTGAGTCTAATGCTGTAAGATACATCGAATAGTTGAGTCTAGTTACAATTTTACTTGATGTTTCCCTGTGTTATTATTTTCTTCATCGTTAGAGGCTAATTTGTTTCATCTTTAACATTTCTATCTTACTTTCATTAGAGTATAGAGTTTACTATATTTTTTCCTACCATAATTTTTAGGCTATAGAACTCTTTATACCGTCAATTTCCTTCGGTTCTTTTGGTTTAATTTTAGTTGGTTGTTATTGCATATTCCAGTAAGTTTAAATGTTTGGTCTATCGTTTACTGCTGAAGTAACATGATGTTAAATAAGCCTTTGGTTGATGGTGGTTATGCCTGAGGGATTTGGTTCCAAGAAGACTGAAGCCAAAAATTTGTAATAGTGTGGACAAGTTACAACTGATAAGTATCAATAGAGAGAGTGTGGTGTAGTTGCAGCTGATTTATTTTTTTGTTGGTGGTGGTGTTTTCTTTTGGGGCCAAATATCAACTGGACAATGGATATGCAAAAGGAAAGATAGCAAGTAAAAAGTGCATAGATTAGTCATTCGTGTTTGATTATTGTGTAATGTGCATATGCAGCAAAGTATATAATATTTTATTTGTTATGTACATGTTTTTTTTCTTTCACAAACAAATTGTTCTTGACTTAAATGCAATAATTTGGAAGAGTTTCTTCTTTAAAACTGTTGTTTGTTGCTAAATCATTTAGCAAGGATTTTGTAAAGGCATGAATCTTATTTTTCATCTCTTTTATTGTCCTTGGCAAATTGTTATTGACTTGAAAGCAAAAGTTTGGAAGAGTTTTTTAAAATTGTTGTGTTTGTTGCTAAATTAATTAGCAATGATTTTGTGAAGGCATGAATCTTATTTTTCATCTCTTTTATTGTCTTTGGTGACACATTATTATCTATTGTGTGATGGAAAAAGCTAAAACAATCATTGAAATAATTAACTCAAGTGCTCTTTTTCAACCTTTGGAATTATAATATGTTATATAACTTTTTGAATATAGTATTCATACAATGTAGAATATTCACTTTTTATTTTATTTTTACAGTTATTATTAAAATTAAGATAGTTCATGTAAATTAGAAAGCTTTTATGTATAAACAATACTTTTATAAGAAATTTCCATACCAATGCATCTTTATTGCGTTTGTTGTATAAGTTTTATAGTTTAAAGAGTTAATTAACAAAACTGATAGGATAGAATTTCCATGATCGTATGTTTTACATGGGGCAAAAAAAACCTTATGAAATCTACAAATATTTTTGCAATTTGAAACATGAAGTCAATCAATATCAGCTCTCTCTAGCCTCTTAGGCTTTGTATGTTATCATAGTAAAGGAGTGGGTGTTTCCTTATAATATAAGGTCAATTTATATTTTAGTTATTGATCTTTTTTGTTTGTTTCAATTTATTACAAAACTTGCATTTGCATTTGTGTATAAAGAGAAGTAGGTATATTCCTAATGAGGATGAGTTATGTAATTTAATGGTCTTTTGTTGTATATTTACTCTTCAGAGTGCTTATTACAAGTGGCTATACTGGATGTCGTATTGGTTTTTTTTTTTTTTTTTTTCTTTATAGATTTTGCATGTTGTATTCTATTTTAGTTGAGAATCTATTTGGGTACTAAATTGGGGAAAAAAACTGTAGCAAAAGTAAAAGTTAGTTCAATTAGTTTTGAAGGTATTATTATTATTATTATTATTATTATTATTCACAAATGCAGAAGTGTGACTAATGAAAAATCTACAACTGATCGGGAAATTTTTGGAATCCTGATGTGAAGCTCTAAAAAAAATGACCCACAATTGGACTAATGAACCAACTAGAATTTGGCATTGGTTAGACTCACCAAAAAAACTATTGTAATCATAATTGTTGGCATTGGTCAGACTCACCAAAAACTACTATCATATACTATATATAATAGCAAAAGCTGAGAGAAAATTTGCTCCTACAATTGAGGAGACGATGACAGATAGGATAATTGTCTATCTAACATTTAGACACGTAAAAGTTAAAAAAGCGATACATTATATTGTTTGGCAATTGTTTGGCAACACAACAACACCGTTTAAGAGCTCTAGGTATAAAAGGAAAACTAACAGGTTGGTAAAATACGATTAAAAGGGCTTACAGTCCTCTTAAAAAAAAAAAAAAAAAAAAAAAAAAAAGGCTTACAGTGCTCTCAAAAAAAAAAACTTGCGATACTGAGAACGGAGAAGGAGAGAGACATCGAGATATCAGAAACTGAAACCCAAAACATTAGAGACCAATCAAGATGATGAAGAGCCGTACCGTCCCTTCCAATATCCCCAAACTCTCTCTCTCTGTCTCTTCTCACGAACCCTAATATTTTCCTTCAAGAATATTCAATCCCTTCAATCGAGGCTACAGGTTTGTTCTTTAATTCAATCTTTTTCCAATTCAAGATTCACGTATTTGTTTCTTGCTCTCTATATTATTGAATTCCTCAAATTTTAAATTTTTTTTGAAAATCAGATTTGAATCGATCTTTGTATGTGTACGGCAAATGGTACGTATTCGGAGGAGTTTGGGAGGGTATAAAAGGAAACTAACCGCTTAAAATAAGAGAAAGAAAAAGAAGAAAGATTGGTACAGGGAGATGGAGAAATAGAGAGGCGATGAGACTTGGAGAAAGAAATAGAGAGAGGCAGAGTCAGAGACATCTCAGGCCAGTACCACCGTTGATTTATTGTGGTTAAAAGTCAAATTTCACCTTGGATTGTTTAAAACCTTTATGTTTAAGATGAAAACAAATTTTCCAATTCAAGTTTGTGCCAAAAAGTGTTACTGTTTGATGTTAATCTTGATTTATGTATTTATTTTATATATCCTTGGCCAACAGAAGCCAAATCCTTAGCCATCATCATATGGGAAATAACCAACAGATTGTTAAACACTAACCAACGAAATGTTAAACATTGTGCAGATTGTTCACTAAATATGGTTGTATGTTTACACATTAATGCTTAAGTATTTTTGTGGAACTAATAAATTACCTTTGATATGGGACCAATTTTTCATATTTTTACTACTCAAACCATATTACAATGTTTGCTTCCACTTCTTTTGTAGTCCCTCTTTCATCTTTTTTTTTTTTTTTTTTGTGATTTAAAAATCCTTCTTACCCTGTCATTTTGTTGAAATATAGATTTAATAAGTTCTTTGCCAGGTACGACACTTGCGTAATTTGTAAGAAGAGTTTCTGCATCAAACTGAGAGGTTAGGATAGCCTGATTTTCCCTCTATTTATATCATAAATTGAATTAAATTTTTTCCATTGATATTTTTGGGTTTGATTTGGATTTGAATTCCATATTTTAGTCTGATTTTTTTCATTTTTTTTAGTTCAATGACTTCTTATGTTGTATTAAACTAAACTGTAAAACTGTTTTTATTTATTTATGTGAACAAATTCCTTACAATGATTGTTTCAACTTCTTTTTGTAGTCTCTCTTTCATTTTTTTTGTATAATGTTAAAATAATTTTTTTGTCCATCCTTTTATTTAAACCTAGAATTATAACATTCTTTACTGGATATGACACTGGTGTTTTGCAAGAAGAGTTGCTAGATCAAACTGACAGGTAGACGCGAGTCTAATGCTGTAAGATTCATCAAATTATTGAGCCTAGGTACAATTTTACTTAATGTTTCCATCGTTAGAGGCTGACATGTTTCATCTTTAATATTTCTATCTTAGTTTCATTAGAGTATAGAGTTTACTACCAGATTTCCTGCCGTAATTTTTTACACTATAGAATTCTTTATACCATCAATTTTCTTTGGTCCTTTTGGTTTAATTTTAGTTAGTAGTTATTACATATTCAATTTTATTTTAATTATTTTTCATAATGAAACTATTTAATCTATATTTTCCAATTCGAAAATGCTAAAGCTTATAGTTTAAATTGGTTAGGATTGAACACTGGTACTATCTCGGTTCAAAATTTTAAATTAATTATCTCTTTAAGAATATTGGAAGTAGAACATTAACAAATTTTTTATTTGTTCTTTATGAAATGTATACATTTTGATTGTGATTTTTATGTTGCAAAAGCCATTATGAGTAGGAAAGAATCCTTAAAATTACTTCTAATATTGCTGCATTTGGATGATTTAAAAGTTATATAGGCATGGCTTTATGCATGAATTTGCGATGTTTCTTTTGCTGCTTTTGCGTGTTTGAGCTTTTGACATCTGATTTTTTGAGTAAATGATCTATGGGATTTCTCTCCTTAGTCTGTGTGTGTGTTTAATTGTAATATATGTGTTCCAATTTTGGTATTATTCAATTCTAATATATGGGCATTGCATTGTGTTAATCTTATGGGCATATATGTTAATATGGGCATGTTGTTCCTTTGGCAAAGGTTTACCACGTAAATTTTAAGAATTTCTCTCTCTTTCCCCCCCCCCCCCCCAACATGGATAGATGTAGATGCTCTTATGCTATGATCGCATCAACTTTGTCAGTTCGTTTAGACCCCTTAACCCAACAGATTAACCTAGAGAATTAGCCAAGTTATTAACTTAGGTAATTTAATTAAACTAGGTTAACACAAATAAATATAAAAAACAATAAAGCAGCGGAAAATAATCAACACAAAGATATGATGACCCAGGAAACCACACCGGTAAAAACCTGGGGAGGATTTGACCTAGCTATCCTCAAGGTAAACTGAATCCACTATGAAAGAATTGAAGTTTACACAATAGACTTAGACCACTAACGTCATATTGCTACCTGCCTGTAGGAAACTTACTACCATGACCCCATGATAGCTCCGAGATCCACGGACTCCTTCTTTCCGGAATTCTTCAGCAAATCCACAAGCGCACCTGCTTGTATATCTTTGTGCTCTTTGATTCTGCAACTGTAATGATCTACACAACTCTTGACATAAATCTCAAGTTTGTAAACCCTAAGTGTATGTGAAGGTAACCACCTCTAGATCTCACAATGAGATTCACAAACACAGCAAAACAGAACTCTACAGAACTCTAAAAACGTGGCTAGGGTTTTCCCTTTTATACTTAGGGCAAACATAAAACCCAATACATTAAAACGGGCTTGGGCTGAGTTGGAAAATTCTGCAGAAAAACGTTCTGTGCGATTTTCGATCGATCGAGTCTAATTTTCGATCGATCGAGTCTCACAGAAAGTTACAAGTAATTCTGCATAAAAACTCGATTCCAACTTTACAATAAACCCCATACTTTGAGCAAGTCTAACACACGACTCAACATTGTTTTGATCATGGTTTGCCAACATACAAAATGAAGTTCTAAATACATTAGATCCTAGTCTTTAGAACCTAACAAACTTTTATATGTTTATCCAAGTTCATGATAAGGACACACAGCATCGCGACAAAGATAAGATAATCATGGCCTTTTACGAATCAAGTTCTAATTCAATAAAAAACAATATTTCTCATATATTAATCACAGCACACATGAATAAATCTAATGCAAAATTATGCAGAAAAATTTACTACAGAATTTTTTATATGAAGAAAATAACTTTTCTTTGATTCTAAAACACAATCAACACATTAGTGCTGTTTTGTTCTCAGAGCAAATTAACCTGTAAAATTGTTATGATTTCATTAATTTTATCCCACCTTTTTCCAGTAGCTAAATAGAATGTTAGTTCTCTTCGGATTTTTTTTTTTTTTTAAATATGTCTAGCAATTGAAATATTTCTTTTCATCTGCTTTTGGTTTTTGGGTTGCTATGGTTGAATCGTTGGCCTTTGGTTCAACGGCATTAAAAAGGGGTTTTTAGCAAATTTTTAATTGTGTAGTTTCAGTATTTGATGTCCTCCATCATAAGAATTCTCAGTTTATGCTCTATTTTTATTAATATGAGACCTTTTTTTCGCCCGTTTGTTTGTGTTTTGGATTTAATTAAAGTTTCTAGGTTATATCAAGCTTTGGTTTTATGTTTAGTCTATAGGTTATCTCAAGCTTGGTTTAATCAAAGAATCATGTTATTTTATTTTAATTCAATTAGAATCTTTTTTAAGAGTAGCATCTAGATTTTTGAGGGGTTTTGTTTGATTCTTTGTTTGTTTGTAGACCCTAGCTTCTTTTCCAATGTCCTCCATCAGTAACCCACAGTTATTTTCTACTTTCTGCCATGCACAGCGAAAGAACAAATATATGGAGTTTAGAAGCTGTCTGCCAATTCCAGCAATAGCAAAGTGAAAAGGTAGAGCTGTATTTTTCTTTCTTCTATTTATATTTTTGAAGCATATTTTCTAAATTATCATCCAAGATGATATATTGATTGTAGAATCTAATAGGCAAATAGTGGGATATTTTTCATTCCCAATTAATTTAATGGTAAAAACTGGTTACTGCACTAACAATGAATGCTACTGTGAAATTTAAGGGTGCTTAGACCATGGAAAGGACTACAAAGATTACTTATTGAAAAAAATAAATAAATAAAGGACTAATAGGGTTGAGTCTAATAGGTGGGTTTGTGCTTTGCCCCTATCTCCTCTCTGCGGCATCTACTGTTTGTGTTTGTGCTCTTCCCCCATCTCCTCTCTGCAACATATACGGAAGGTCCACATCATCATCTCACTGTTTCTTCTCCTATTTGAATTAGCATCTTCAGTCTTCAATATATGTATGTTTTAATGTAAAATCTTCAGTCTTCAATCTTTACTGCTCGAATTACAATTTGTCTTCTTCAATATATCTATATTAACTTTTTTTCCCCTACTTAATTGTCTAGGGTTCTTCTTAAAAAATAGATTGGTTGATTCTCTTTCTTTGGATGCTTTGGTTTGGTTTTTTTCTTTTGGTAACATTAGGGACTTATCCTTTGATTTATTGTAGTTAAAAAGTAAAATTTCACCTTGGATTGTTTAAAATCTTTATGTATAAGACGAAAACAAACTTTCCATTTCAAGTGTGCCAAAAAGTGTTACTGGTTGATGTTAATCTTGCTTTAAGTATTTATTTTATATATTCTTGGCGAATGGAAGCCAAATCCTTAGCCATCATCATATGGGAAATAGTCAACAGATTGTTAAAAACTAACCAACAAAATGTTAAACATTGTGCGGACAATTCACTAAATATGGTTGTATGTTTACACATTAATGCTTAAATATTTTTTGGGACTGATAAATTACCTTTGTTATGGGAAAAATCTTTCCTATCTTTCAACTCAAACCATATTACAATGTTTGCTTCCACTTCTTTTGTAGTCTCTCTTTCATCTTTCTTTGCTGTGATTTTAAAAACCTTCTTACCCTGTCATTTTGTTGAATATTGAGTTTTTTGCCAGGTACAACACGGGTATTTTGCAAAAAGAGTTGCTGCATCAAACTAAGAAGTTAGGATAGCTTGATTTTCCCTCCATTTATCTCTTAATTTGGATTAAATTTTGTCCATTGATCTGTTTGGTTTTGATTTGGCTCTGAACTGATCTACTTTTTTCTTCATTTTTTTTTTAATTCAATGAATTCTTATATTGTATTCAACTGAACTGTAAAATTGTTATGATTTTATTTTTTCCCTATGCTTTGTGATCGAATTTCTTACATTGATTGCTTCAGCTTCTTTTTGTAATCTCTCTTTCATATAGTGCATTCTTCTTTTGCTATGCTTTATGATCTGTCCTTTTGTTTAAACACAGATTTCTAACGTTCTTTACCAGATACGACACTTTGGTGTTTTGCAAGAAGAGTTACTGGATCAAACTGACAAATGGACGTGAGTCTAATGCTGTAAGATACATCGAATAGTTGAGTCTAGATACAATTTTACTTGATGTTTCCCTGTGTTATTATTTTCTTCATCGTTAGAGGCTAATTTGTTTCATCTTTAACATTTCTATCTTACTTTCATTAGAGTATAGAGTTTACTATATTTTTTCCTACCATAATTTTTAGGCTATAGAACTCTTTATACCGTCAATTTCCTTCGGTTCTTTTGGTTTAATTTTAGTTGGTTGTTATTGCATATTCCAGTAAGTTTAAATGTTTCCTTAAATATCACTATGTTAGCATTTAGTAAACGATAGACCAAACATTAGTACTCAGTACTTATGATTGCTATTTTTTTTTTCTCTGGAACTAGGTTATGGCCTGCTATAGTAACCTGATGTTAAATAAGCCTTTGGTTGATGGTGGTTATGCTTGAGGGATTTGGTTCCAAGAAGACTGAAGCCAAAAATCTGTAATAGTGTGGACAAATTACAACTGATAAATATCAATAGAGAGAGTGTGGTGTAGTTGCAGCTGATTTATTTTTTTGTTGGTGGTGGTGTTTTCTTTTGGGGCCAAATATCAACTGGACAATGGATATGCAAAAGGAAAGATAGCAAGTAAAAGTGCATAGATTAGTCATTCGTGTTTGATTATTGTGTAATATGCATATGCAGCAAAGTATATAATATTTTATTTGTTATGTACATGTTTTTTTGCTTTCACAAACAAATTGTTCTTGACTTAAATGCAATAATTTGGAAGAGTTTCTTCTTTCAAACTGTTGTTTGTTGCTAAATCATTTAGCAAGGATTTTGTAAAGGCATGAATCTTATTTTTCATCTCTTTTATTGTCCTTGGCATATTGTTATTGACTTGAAAGCAAAAGTTTGGAAGAGTTTTATAAAATTTTTGTGTTTGTTGCTAAATCAATTAGCAATGATTTTGTGAAGACATGAATCTTATTTTTCATCTCTTTTAGTGTCTTTGGTGACACAGTATTATCTATTGTGTGATGGAAAAAGCCAAAACAATCATTGAAATAATTAACTCAGAGTGCTCTTTTTCAACCTTTGGAATTATAATATGTCATATAACTTTTTGAATATAGTATTCATACAATGTAGAATATTCACATTTTTTTTTTACAGTTATTATTAAAATTATGATTGTTCATGTAAAATTAGAAAGCTTTTATGTATAAACGATACTTTTATAGGAAATTTTCCTTACCAATGCATATTTATTGCATTTGTTGTATAAGTTTTATAGTTTAAAGAGTTAATTAACAAAACCGACAAGAGAGAATTTCCACGATCATATAAAGAGAAGTAGGTATATTCCTAATGAGGATGAGTTATGTAATTTAATGATCTTTTGTTGTATATTTACTCTTCAGAGTGCATATTACAAGTGGCTATATTGGATGTCGTATTGGTTTTTTTAAATAGATTTTGCATGTTGTATTCTATTTCAGTTGAGAATCTATTTGGGTACTAAATTGGGGGAAAAAACTGTAGCAAAAGTAAAAGTTAGTTCAATTAGTTTTGAAGTTATTATTATCATTATCATTCACAAATGCAGGTGTGACTAATGAAAAATCTACAACTGGTCAGGAAACTCTTGGAATCCTGATGTGAAGCTCTAAAAAAAATTGACCCACAATTGGACTAATGAACCAACTAGAATTTGGCATTAGTTAGACTCACCAAAAAACTACTATAATCATAATTGTTGGCATTAGTCAGACTCACCAAAAACTACTGTAATCATAATTGTGACAACTACCTTCACTATGTTTTCTATATGTTCTTGGTCCTTTCTCAAGAAAAATAGCAAAGAGTGAAAAGTTGTTGATCCTCTCTCTCTCTCTCTCTCTCTCTCTCTCTCTCTCTCTCTCTCTCTCTCTCTCTCTCTCTCTCTCTCTCTCTCTCTCTCTCCTTGAGCTTATCACAAAGAAGCATGTTATTTTGTTCATATTTAAGTTTCAAATAAATGTTGTTAGGACAACTGTTAATACAAAAGGAAAATCTTTATTGATCATGCAAATTTTTGTGTTCGTAATCAGATTTCAACATGCATACTTTAAAATGTATTGTAATAATAATTTTTTTGTAAATAAAATTATGGAATTTTTTAGGTTAATTACTGCATTTTAAAATAATAAACAGATTGACAACTAACGTATCTTATACATTTTGCAACAAATTTTTTCTTTATAGATTGATTTTATTAGCCAAATTTCTCTTCTACTTATTTCATACTTCAATAACTATATTCTCTCGAACCCACAACCTTTAAAAAAACATTGAACCAATTAGTTATAACTTATGGGATTTCAATTAACATTTTTTCTAGATCATGTATTGATGCCAGGTTATGTCTGTCTTTTAGAAGAAGACCTGCACATTAGCATTATTATCTGAACAACTAACAATCCACCCTCTTCCATATTTTACCATCATATTAAGTATAATATATTAAGTTGATTGTTTTTTAATTCATAAAATGATCTCACACATTGCGCGGATTAAACGCTAGTATATATAGTTATAAACCCTTAAAAAAAAAAAAAAAAATCATTTCTCAATTCCTCACTCACATTCACAGCCACCTCAATGCTCTCATTCTCATCTCAATGCTCTCATTCTCATCACAGTGACACAACCTCCTCTCCCATGCTCACTCACTCTCAATCTCACCGCCACCCAACTGCCCAAGCTCTCCTCTGCCACTCTCATTCACTCTCAATCTCACCGCCGCCCAACTGCTCGAGCTCTCACCGCCGGTCCAATCATTCTCCGCGGGTCTAAGCTTTCACTCTCTCAATCATTCTCTGCCGGCCAGTCTAAGATGTGTCACCAGCCACAATCAAACGATCAAGCATGAAGCACCTCACCCATTACAGATCCACCGTGTTTTTGTGAGCAAAATTTGGGTTTCGGGTTTTTTTTTTTTTTTTTTTTTTTTTTTTTTTTTTTTTTTTTGAGCCAAATTTGTTGGGTTTTCTTGGTGTTTTGTTGCTAGGATTTTCTGATTTGCTAATTTTGTTTTTCAGATTTGTTGAATTTTTTGTATAGATTAGTTTGTTAGATTTTGGCATCCGTTTGGATGGCAAGAAAATTGAATGATTGTTAAGAAAATTACATTATATTCTGTGATCAGTGATTCTAGGTTTGTACAAATTTTTGGGTTTGTGATTTTGGGCCGGGGCCCGCGGGCCTTGTGGGGCCCGACAGGCCGGGTTTGGGTGCAACAAAAAAAAAACCCCGATTATTAAGCGGGCTGAGTTCGGGTAATTGGTACAGACCCGCGAGTCGGGTCCGGGTGTAAAAAAACCCAGCCCGAACCCGACCCGTTGCCATTCCTACACACTTTTACTTTGTTACTCAATAACAAATGTTAAATAGCTATTGATCTAATAAGGGAACTTATGGGTATAAAGTTGATATACTCCATTTTTCCCATTTCTATCTTTGTACAAGTTATTTATACAATTTATTTTATTTATAAAAATAAATCCAGAAATGAAAATAGAAAAAGGGGGAAAAACTGCATAAATATAGGATAATGTGAGAAAAAATCAGCATCACAGCTTAGAAAGTCCCACCATCGCAGCTGGCCTGCAAGATGCAAAATTCTTTCATGACTTATTGGAACTTTTAAATTATGGGAAGAGATTGAAACTTTCTTTTCTTCAGAGGCAAAAGTGATAAGCAATAATATCAGGTCAATAATTCAATAGGTTTTATTTTGTTCTAATTATTTGTGGTTAGTCATAAGCTATCTCATCAAATATCACCAACGAAAGAGAAGACAACTCTACAATTCCATAACTTTCAAAGAAACTAGGGATGACAATATAGGATGGTGGTAATAAGAATATCAGGTCAAAATAGTGATGATGAAACAAGAGAATCCGATCAAAGTAATTTATTGATGATTTCAGAAAAATTATGATCAGGTATGATTTATAACTCTTTTAATTCTCTTTGATTCATCATTCAGATATCTAATCAAATATCACTAACAGTAGAGAAGACAATCCCACAAGCTAAACCTTCTAAAAGTCAGTCAGGACAATAAGCATAACAAGCACAGGAATGTCTAATTCAAAGGACTAGAAATTCTGAAAGTAATCAATTGAGCCTCTGCCGTACCAAATGTAAATGGAAAAACAACGTAAAAATTTCTTACATTCTCTCAAGAACCAGAGCAGATGCTCCTCCTCCTCCGTTGCAGATAGCACCAACCCCATACTTCCCATTCTTTTGTCTCAACACCTGCAACAACTCCTTTTTGAATAAGCTCAAAAAAAAAAAAAAAAAAAAAAAAAATGAAGTGAATTAACATTGAGTGCTACTTGATTTCTACAAAAGATTCCTCATCTCCCAAATGGTTTCAATTGGAGAAGCAAGGCAGAGGAATGCTTTGCGGCCACATTCACCACTACGTGAAGAGAGAGAGAGAGAGAGAGAGCTATGTAATAACATTTGGTCAAATCATTTCTAACTAGGCGTACAGAACAAATAAAGATACCATACATATATTACCCCTAATAATGTGACTAAAATACGAGCTCCACTGCATCCTAGTGGATGCCCCAAAGATACAGCCCCACCATGTAAATTAACTTTTTCCTGCATTCAAAGTGAAGAGGCAATAACTTTATAATGGTATAGAGTTGATGTAATTTTTACAATGCACTAGAGAATAAAACAGCTATATACAAGTCAATTCTACAAGTTAGAATAAACAACTGAGTTACTTGAAGACTCACAGGACTAAGACCAAGCAGCTTTTGATTAGCAAGTGCCACAACCTGCAGGGAAGAGTTTAGCACACATATCTAGCAAATTAAAGCTCAATATAACAGAGAACAATAGCACAAATTCTTACAGAAAAGGCTTCATTAATTTCATAGTAATCAATCTGAGAAGCTTCCAAACCAGCATTTGAAATAGCTTTTGGAATTGCAAGGGCTGGGGCTGTTGGGAATAATTCGGGTGCCTACACACACAATCTTATTTTAGCACTAATTTGCAGTAAGTTTCATCAAAATTAAGCCAAATACCAATAATATTCTTTAGAGTACCTGAGCTGCATCAGCATATCCTTTGATCTTTGCAATTACTTGCAACCCTAGTTGAAGAACCTTCTCCCCACTCACTAGCACTAATGCAGCTGCACCATCACTGTCCGTCATAACGGCACCAACCCAGAGTCAAATGATAGGGAATGCACTTCAACACCAATACAAGGAAGCAAACAAATTATACAACAAATATATTATGGCATTAGAGAGATATAGGGAGATACCTTATGCTAGAAGCATTCCCAGCAGTAACAGAACCCCCAGCCTCCTTGAAACTTGGTCTCAGCTTCCTCAGTTTTCCAGCATCAAACTACAATGGTACATATGAAATGGGGAAAAAGGGTTAAATTTGAACAAAAATCAATATGTTAGTACAGAAACAAGTAAGAATAAATAATTGAGCGGGGGAAGGGCAAAAGGTCAACATAAAACAAGGAAATTGTTAAATTACCAATTCTCCCAAAAGCTTAAGTTTTCAGGAAATGATGAATTTAATCATTTAACCATAGTTCTAACACTCCACCTCATGTGTAGGCCTAAACTCCCCTTAATAAGTGGACCCAACATTGGGGATTTCTGCTCTGATACCACATTAAATTACCAATTCTCCCAAAAACTTAAACTATTAGGTAATGATAAACTTAATCATTTAACCATAGTTCTATCAGAAATGACATAGAGACCTCCAAAAACTTTTGACTCTAGGATTCCAAGAGTAGAGTAAATAAAATATGACATTAATAAAAAAGTATCTTATTTAAGTACTAAATTTTCCCTAAATGTCTTTCTTTCCCCTTCGCAGCAGCCTGTAGCATTCTAAGTAATACTAAGGCCCTTTTTACTTGGAAAACCAAGGAACCACAACATGAGTAGAAATATGTTATGAACACTGTAATTTTTATTTTTATTTTTTATTTCAGTGGGGAGCTTGGTGGTAATTTAATTAAATTCAGCACCTAAGAGAAAAATAAATAGCTGTGCCTCACCACCTCCAATAACCTGAGGTGGGACAAGCAAGGAAGCCATTATCTCAGCTTCTCTTTACCATTATTTTTTGCGGCACTGATGATACCAAAGTTGCCGATACCCAAACACAAATAGCTTTATCTTTATTAGCTAAATTCCTGTAGTCCAATTAGTGAAATGGCAGCACCTTCAGCTAATGATGACCATTCCAATCCACCAAAAAGGTAGGAGGAACAATTGAGAGGAGATATCTACAACTTCAAATTATATAACTCAAAGAATGAAAGTTCACATAAATCAACCATTGCCGTTTGTTGTATTCACCTTTCCTAAACCTTCATCCTTGTTAATAATCGTGGAAGGCTTCCCTCTTCCCCCAGAAATTTCAACCTGCATAACAGAATTATCAAGTGATAACGACTTGATACCATAGACTGAGAACTTTCTCCTGCTTGGAATGGAATTAGAAAGCACACCGGAACTATTTCCCATGCAAACACACCAGCATTCTGTGCAGAAATTCCTCGCTCAAAGCTCCTAATAGCATAATTGTCCTGCAAGAAGGGGGGAAAAAAAAGGATGTAGCAGAAGAGAAACAAATTTATGCAAACTAATTTTTAAAGTCAAGTAGAAAACCAGCCAATATAATAATGGGAAATACAACATTAAATAAAACACATTACTGCAATTAGACCATAAACTAGCATTGCAAAAATTTTCTTCCATTGTTTTCTTTTCTTATTTGTAAAATGCTTTTATGCATATCATCAAGACAGATGTTTAAACTTTAGACTAGCAAAATATCGATTCGTTGAATCAAATATTGATTCAAAAAAAAAATAGGGATATCAAGGTTTTCTGCTGTGTTCCTTCTATAGAAGCAAGCAGGAATCAAGGTATGATATATTTTTTAAGTTTTCTTTCTCTGAAAGAATCTGTGAAGGGGTGCTGAGAGATAGAGAAGATGCCTTATAAAATAAAAGAAAGATTGGAGACTGGATTCATGAGTTTGCTTGGGCTTTGAAGAAGTTGAAGAGTAAGAATTTTCAGAAAGTCATCTGCAAGTTAGCCGGGCAGGAGTTATTTACCACTTATGGGCCGAAAGAAATGGAAGGGTTCATGATGCCTAGGTGTGTTCTGAAGAATAAGTGATTTAAAGAGTTATTTGTTTATGTTAGAGGCAGATTATCTTGGAGTAAATATGTAAAAACACCATCCAAAACAGGATCCTTTGCAGCACTTTCCTTTTTCTGTGCTTGACCAAGATCTGGTTTGGGGTGGTTAGTTAGTTACTGATGTAGTCTTTATTAGTCTGTTGGCCTGATATTGTTTTTGGTTTAGCTGCATAAGTAGTGTGTTGCACTGGTGTGTTTCCAAGTAATGAAATTTAAATTGGCCAATTACCACAGTACACTACCTGCTCATCTCTTGTTATAGCATGTTGATCAGCACATATTTCACCACAAACTCCCATTCCAAAGTCATTGTACACATCCCAAAGTCCATCTTTCACCATTCCATCGACAATAGTGTCATGTCCATATTGAGATCCCTTTCTGTTCATAGGAGTCAGAATGGATAACAAACATACTTCTGTCTACTTAAAATAGGAACAATTGTACATTCGTATGGCAACAGCTACATAAAAGTAGCAAAGAACTAGAAGCATGACCAAACAAGTAAATGAGACAATATGGTTTAGATAACCAACATATCATGTATAGCTTCTTTTCTTCTTCTTTTTTTGATAGGTAATCATATTGTATATAACTTGAAAGTTCCGAAATGAAAATCTTTTATGTTTCTTTCTCAGACAAACATCTGACAGAATCACCGGATCTCACTTTCTCCATATTATAATTGAACAAATTAACAGTTAATTACCAAGATGGGTATACACTCCAAGCTTGTATATCATGCATATCTATATGCTGCAATGAGAAAGATCCTATCATAACACTTTAGAGGTCTCCTCAAGTTTTTTACAGGCATGTCCTTCCAAATTCCTAGTATATGAATGAGTAGTACAAAAGCAACATGAAATAAACTAATGAGTAAACGATAATGACAAAGAGGCTAACCTTGCTTCAGCTAGATATTTAGGCGCATTAGACATGCTTTCCATTCCACCAGCCACAACAACATCATTTACACCAAACTGGATAGACTGTGCTGCAAGCATTGTTGCTGAGACAATCAAGATAAACAACACATCACCACTCAATGCCATTTCTAAGTTTGCAACTAAAAGTGAAACTACCCATTTCAATTTAATGAAGAGTGAACCTTTCATCCCCGAAGAACAAACTTTATTAATAGTCGTGCAGATCACAGAATTAGGAATCCCTGCACCCAACGCAGCCTGTCTAGCAGGAGCTTGGCCTAAATTCGCGCTTAGGACATTGCCAAAAAAAACCTCTTGCACAAGTGAAGGATCAACATTTGCCCTCTTAAGAGCACCTACAAATTGATAAATTACAATCACAAGGCACAATATTAACCCCCAATAAAATCGTTATAACTTGGAATACTATACATAGTTTGAAGAAACAAAAATAAAAGAGACATAATATAAAGGATAATTAGAGGTAATTACATTGAATAGCTATAGACCCAAGCTTGGTAGCTGACAACGATGAAAGGGTACCAAGTAACCCACCCATTGGTGTACGTGCAACACCAACAATACAAACATCTGTATTCCAATAATTATAAATAAATAAATAAAACAAACAATGAAAACACTAAGGAAGACAACTGCAATAATATGAGAATTACCACACCAAAAAAAAAAAAAAATACTTAAATAGTAATAGTAAACCTTTTCTTTGAATTGAAATCATAAGCAAATGATTAGCCCGATACCCAAAATAAGTAGTAAAGATTGAAACTTTGATCTCTTATGATCTTGGTATAAGCTTGATAAATTGTGGGTGTGGCTTAATTTCCAGTAATTGAATCATATAAAAACAGAGGAACTGAGATTATTCCAAGAAAGAAAGCAAAACCGAAGAGTTAAACGAACATGTAAAAGGAGAAAATAAATAAATGAATAAACCTCGAGGTTTAATGGATTCTGAGGATGCCCTTGAGAGAGGAGCCATTTTCGGAGGGTCCGAGAAAGAGAAAAGAAGCTGTTCAGTTTAGTAGTTGTGCTTAAAAAAGAGATTTGAGCCAAGAAAGGGTTATGATAATATAGTTGGATTCGAAAAAAGAAATACTAACATTGATGGTTCGATGTTAACTTGTTTGTTTGGCAATCACAGAGGTGTGCACGGCTGCTTGTTTCTAACATTGACGGAAAGTATGGAACTCATCGACATTGGGAAGCGCAATAGGCATCTGTCCACGTGGCCGTGGGGCCCAACTTTGTCTCTCTCATTATCCTTATTTGATTTTTTTTTTCTTCTTCTTTATGATGAATATCATTATCCATAAAATTCTTATAATGAGAAGTTTTCTCTCTGGGCCGTCTACAGGAACCTAGAGGTGAAAATAGGGTTGCCGTTTTGGCAAACTTATTTCTCCGTTTTTTCGACGGTAGAAAATAGCTGTTTTAGTCTACAACGTTGTAAACCATGGAAGATATTGCAAATAAGTGCGCTGGGTTACGGTTATCAGAGATAGAGGAAAGTGAAGTGGACCTGGCACCACCAACGACGGACACAGGGCTTGTGTTGGCTGGGAGATTTTGCACGAAAAGAAGGGTGAGTCTTGAGGCGGTGGCGAGGGTGTTGAAGTCAATATGGCGAACCGAGAGGAACTTTGAGGTCAGCGACATGGGCGATAACAAGGTTCTTTTCCGGTTCGAAGTGGCGAAGGATCTCGATAAAGTCCTCTTGCTCAGCCCATGGACGTTCGACAAATACCTGGTGGTCCTCCATAAGCTGGCGGCGGGGGAAGCAGTAAACAAGCTGAAGTTCGACAGGGCTTTATTCTGGGTGCAGATCCATGGACTTCCCACGATGAACCAAACAAAGGAAGCCGGGTTACGGATTGGGGGCATTCTGGGAGAAGTAGTGAAGGTTGACGTGGATGAAAACGGGTTTTGCTTGGGGGGATATCTTAGAATACGAGTGGCGATGGACATAACCCAGCCGTTGTGCCGTGGACGACGGGTTCGTATCGGAGAATTGGCAGCGACATGGGTAGACTTCAAATACGAGAGATTGCCCATTTTCTGCTACTGGTGTGGGAAGGTAGACCATGATGAGCGGGACTGCCTCCAGTGGATACGCAGCAAAGAAACGCTTAGACCGGAGGATAAACAATACGGTCCATGGCTGCGTGCATCTCAGGATCGTCTCCAACGGCCACAGCTTGTCCTGGCGTCGAACAGAAGCAACTTCGAACATCAAAGGATGAATGAAGGTGGCGAGGGGGTGGGTCCGATGAACTCCATGTCGGAGAAGAAAGGAGATGACCAGGGACAGGAGCACGTGACTGATGACGTGGAATCCACCCAGCCTAACACTGCAAGCACAGAGCTGCTACGTACACGTGAGGAAGCGGAAATCTCTCGCCATCGTAATCCCGCGATTTTCGAGGAACAATTAAGAGAGATTGACGCCGCTATCACAGCAGGTATTCCAAATCTGGCAGCCCCTCCATTAATAGATTCAATCTCAGATTTTGCGGATAATACGACGAAGACGGTGGACTATTTAATTTCAAATAAGAACACAGAGGAAGACAAGGTAGTGGGCCCAACTGTTGGGCTAACTTCTGAAATGGGCCTAGATAACTTGGTTTCGGCCTTTGAGAAACCCGTTTCTCATAGTACAGCTGTGGGCCAGGATTTTAGACCATCCTATGGCCTGTTTTCCATTGGGTCCTATACCATAAAGCCATTAAGTGGATCCGGGAAAAGAAATGTAATGGGCACTATTCAGAAAAAGACAAAACAAGTACGTAGAGGCATGGGGGAGGAAAATCTCATGCAAGAAGAACGTGAAAATGAGTATGGGGTGGAGGTTGTTCGGGATATAGTGAAGGTGACGAATGACAATGAGGTAGGGCCGAAGAGGAAAACACGAGCACCGGTGACTGAAATAAATATGGAAGAAGACGTAGGAAAGAAACAAAAGATTGAAGGGGAGGTTTTGGTGCTCAGTAAACTCATGGCACAACAACTGGGATCGGCGGTGGCTGCGGGACAGCCCCGCCGGGAGCAATGAGTGCCGTATGCTGGAACTGTCAGGGGCTTGGGAGCCCTTGCACAGTTAAAGCTCTCTAGAAAGTGGTTTTGGAGGAAGATCCCATCTTGGTCTTTCTTATTGAGACCAAGCTTATTGTATCGGAAATGGACAGAATAAAAAGCAAACTAGATCGGCAACAGGGTCTAGTAGTGCCTAGTGTGAGGCGGGGAGGGGGATTGGCGCTACTTTGGAGAAATTCAACAAAGGTGGATGTTCAAACTTTTTCTCCTCACCATATTGACGCTATAGTTACTGACGAGTTTGGCACTAAGAAGTGGAGGTTTACCGGTTTCTATGGACACCCTCAAACGAGTAAAAGGGAGGAATCGTGGCAATTGTTGGAGGAGCTGGAGAAAAGGTGTACTCTCCCGTGGATTTGTATGGGGGACTTTAATGAAATACTACACCTAGGGGAGAAGGTGGGTGGTAAATTACGACCGGAATGGCAGATGAACAACTTCAGGGCAACGATAAACAGATGCAAACTCCGAGACCTGGGCTATATTGGAGCGGATTATACTTGGAGTAGGAGTCTAGGGGCACATGGTTGGGTCAGGGAACGTCTAGATAGGGCTCTGGTATGCTCGGATTGGCTGACTATGTTCCCAAATGTTCGATTATTTCACGTGGCTACCTCGAGGTCGGATCATAGTATATTGGTCCTCAAAACTCCCCAGACTGGTCGGAGAGTGCCTCGTAAACAAAAATTGTTCAGGTTCGAAGCTATGTGGCTAAGAGATGAACAATGCATGGAGGTGGTTAAGGAAGCATGGGAGAGGGGGAGATGTATGGGCACTCAACACCAGTTCATACAGTGTTTGGAGGAATGTAGGAAGTCACTCTCTACTTGGAACAAAACTACTTTTGGCAATGTTGGTTACAAGATAGCAGCTCTATAGGAAAAACTTCAAATGCTGGAAGGGAGACAGGCTGGCATTGCGGGGATGGAGGAGATTCATGCAACGAAGATGGAGCTGAACCGATTGATGGTGGTAGAGGAAGATATGTGGCACCAGAGATCGAGGAATTGCTGGTTGAGGTCTGGGGATCGTAATACTTCTTTCTTTCATGCCAAGGCTTCCAACAGACACAAACGGAACACCATCCACCGGATTAGGGATGCTGAAGATACTTGGCAGGAGGATGAGGAGATGATTGGTCGAACTTTTGTGGAGTATTTTGAGCAACTCTTTACATCCTCTCAACCGAATGTTAGCACTGAACTTATTGATGCTATTCACTCCAAAGTGACTGATAGGATGAACTCCAGACTCCTACAGGAATTCCAAGCTTCTGAGGTAGAGCAGGCTTTGAAGCAAATGCACCCCATGAAGGCACCAGGACCTGATGGTATGCCTCCCTTATTTTACCAGCATTTTTGGCCTACTATAAACTCTATTGTTGTACAAACTGTTCTGGATTCTCTTAACCATGGTGCAGCTCCCCCTAAGTTTCATGAAACTCACATAGTTCTTATTCCTAAAATAAAGAACCCTGAAAGAGTGACAGACTACCGACCAATAAGTCTGTGCAATGTGGCCTACAAGCTAGCATCTAAAGCAGTGGCAAACAGGCTAAAGACGGTTCTACAGGACATTGTGTGTGAGAATCAAAGTGCCTTCGTATCAGATAGGCTCATCACTGATAACGTGCTAGTGGCTCATGAATTAATGCACCACATCAATCGGAAGAAAAAGGGTAAGTGTGGGGAGATGGCATTGAAGCTAGATATGAGCAAGGCCTACGATCGGGTGGAATGGGGCTGCCTACAACAAATAATGGCCAAACTGGGTTTCCATGAGAACTGGACTCGGCTTGTCATGCGGTGTGTTTCATCGGTGACTTATGCAGTACGCATCAATGGGAAGCCTTGTGGCCAAATCATTCCAACTCGAGGCTTGCGTCAAGGGGACCCATTGTCGCCTTACCTTTTCCTTATCTGTGCTGAAGGCTTATCTGCACTTCTACACAAGGCTGTTCAAAGAAATGAATTAAGGGGTGTGGCGGCATCTGTGAGGGGGCCTAGAATTTCACATCTATTTTTTGCCGATGACAGTCTAATTTTTGGTAGGGCCACAGTAAAGGAATGTGAGGAAATCCAGCGGGTCCTCCAGGTGTATGAAGCATCCTCGGGGCAGCAATTGAACAGGAATAAGACATCATTATTCTTCAGCCATAATACAACCAACGGAGTAAGAGAGACGATCAAATCGATGTTCGGTGCGCAGGTTATAAAACCACATGAATCCTATCTGGGGCTCCCCTCTTTGGTAGGTAGGTCGAAGAGGAATACGTTTGCTCAGTTGAAACAACGGGTATCAAACAAACTGGCGGGTTGGAAGGAAAAACTACTGTCGAATGCCGGTAAGGAGATTCTGATAAAGGCGGTTGCCCAGGCTGTGCCGTCATATACAATGAGCTGCTTTAAGCTCCCAGATACCCTATGTGATGAGCTGACTGGGATGGTAAGACAATTCTGGTGGGGACAAGTGAAGGAGGAAAAGAAGCTTGCATGGATGAGTTGGGAGAAGATGTGTCTACCAAAAGAAAAAGGGGGAATGGGTTTTAGGGACTTGAAACTTTTCAACATGGCTCTGCTGGCGAAGCAGGGGTGGCGCTTACAAACAAATTCTTCATCACTGTTCTATAGAGTTTACAAAGCCAAGTACTTCCCACAGTGCAGCTTCTTAGAGGCCACTTTGGGCAGCCAGCCGTCCTTTGCTTGGAGGAGCATTTGGTCAGCTCAGGCAGTAGTCACACGAGGTGTAAGATGGCAAGTAGGTGATGGGGAACAGATTCATGTATGGAGGGATAAGTGGCTGCATAACCCCAGCACATATCGGGTAGTCACACCTGAAAGGCCGGGTCTGCAAGGGACACGAGTTTGTGACCTAATTGAGGGTGACCAGAAGGAATGGAAGGAGCAGCTGATACGCCAATGGTTTCTCCCCCAAGATGTGGAGGCAATCTTGAGCATCCCCCTTAGTATACATGGTGCTAGAGATCGTTTGGTATGGGCAGCAAGTAAAAACGGGAAATTTACGGTGCGGAATGCATATCGACTGGCCCAAGAAATGTCCACCGGAGGAAATTTTCCTGAGTGCTCGAATTCTACTACTTTAAATAAGGTTTGGAGGGACCTATGGAATATGCAGGTGCCGAATAAAGTTAAGCACTTTGCATGGAAGGCCTGTCGTGACATCTTAGCCACAAGGGAGAACTTATGGAAAAGAAACATCACGAAGGATAACCTTTGTGAGTCATGCGGGAAAGCCCCGGAAACTGTATGTCATATTTTTTGGCTTTGTGATAGAGCAAAGGAGGTATGGTCATCCAGCAAGTTGATTTTGCCGTTTGAAATTGGCCCATCTTGGAAATTTATAGATGCGATGTGGAAATTACAGGAGCAGTCGGATGAGTGCCCTGGCTTAGTAGAGCGGACTATTATGATATGCTGGGGAATATGGAAGCAAAGAAATACGGTCAGACATGGTGGTTTGCGCCGAGATGGATCAGCCATTGTGAGAAGCTCTCTAAGGTTTTGGGACGAGTTTCAAGTAGCAAATGAGAAACCACAAACCATGGGAGAGTCATTCACAAGGGAGATTAAATGGTGCCCTCCACAACTGGGCAGCTATAAGGTCAATATGGATGGTGCAGTTTTCACCAAACAGAAGCAGGTTGGTATTGGGGTGGTAATACGCGACTCGGCAGGAGAAGTGATAGCTGCTTTAAGCCATAAGCTTGCTCGTCCTTTGGGTGCGCTGGAGATTGAAGCCAAAGCAATGGAGGTGGGGATCCAGTTTGCATTGGATGTAGGGGTCCGGGATGTAATTTTCGAGGGTGACGCTCTGAGTATATGCAGTGCACTTAGGGGAGTGGGTGAAGTGTCCACATCTGTGCAAAATCTTGTAGTTGGTATGTCTCAACGTGTAAAGGCTTTTAGAAGTTATGCCTTTTCCCATATCAAAAGGCAGGGGAATATCCCTGCTCACCTCTTGGCCCACCATGCTAGAAACATAGAAAGTTACGTTGCATGGCTAGAGGAGTGTCCTAGCCTTATTGCACATGCATGTGCTCATGATCTTGTATCTTCTCCACGTGATGAATAAAGTTGGTCTTCATATCAAAAAAAAAAAAAAAAAAAAATCATTATCCATATCCCACTCTAGCTATTTTTGAATTTATTGATAATTATATGAGTAATATATTTCTTAAAATATAAGCGGTTTGGTTGGAGATTTTTAGTTTCATTATTAAGTGGATTTGAGTTAATTTAACTGATAAAATATCTGATAGTTGTATAAGAGATCTGAAGTTCAATCTCTATCTACACCAAAAATTGATCTGAAGTCTGATGATAAAAAGCTACAAAAATATGTATTATTATATAATTACTGTTATTGTTTTATCATCAAACAAATGAATAGTAATAAATATTATATTACAATATTTTTTATTCTTTATAATACATATTCATAGTCTTATATAATTACTGTTACAGTCTATCAAATACAACTTAATTATAACCAAATAAAAAATATTGCACTTGAGGAAAAAAAAAAAAAAAAAAAAAAAAAAAAAAAAAAAAAAAAGCCTCCAAGCGTGCGCTAGTGTTAATAGAATTAGAATTTCTATAACATTAATCAAAGTGAATGATTTTTCTACTAATGGCACTTAACACTTTCACTCAAAAAAAAAAAAAAAATGGCACTTAACACTATTCACGTGGTCAAATTTTCATTTTTGTTTGGTAAATTTTTCAGTGATTTCTTTTCAGAATTTCAGTCACATTCCAAAACTTATGCGTTTGTTCAATTATATATCTACAATACTTAACGTACTTATAAATTAAACAAATTTGTATAATATAAAAGTGTTTTAAAGTTTTAATCCCATAATTATCATCCATATTTTGTGCTGCTTCTAATATTTTTATTTAAAAAACAAACCCTACGAGAGACTAGCATTCTTAAATGTCTTTAAAAAGAAGTAGAGAGAAACCACTGGCACTGTTAAGGAATTCCAAAAGAAAAATAGAATTCATTAACAGAAGACTCAAGGAAAGATAGACAAACATCCCAAACTTCCTAATCTTCATTTTCCTTGTAAGCAAAAACAATTACAAAAAGACTTTGGACAATGAAATGAAAGAAACATATATTTTTCTTTGAGAGAGAGTAAAATACAAGAGCCACCCCTGAGTTTGGGCTAATACATATACTACCAAGATTTTTCAGAACTAGTCAATTTGCATGCACAAAAGACACTTACTTGGTTTTAAAACTCAAACTGTTCAATGAACCAAAAGAGGGAGAAGTTAAAGGTTTTTGAGGTTGGACCGAAGTTGAACCGAGGTTGAATCGTGATGACGTCATAACTAATTTAATTTTTATTTAAAATATAAATTAATATTTTAAATTAATATAAGTAGAAAAATGAACTAAAATAGTCCAAATAAATATAAAAATCTAATTTTCAAATGTCTTTTTAATATCATAACTTTCATGAGACAAATAAGAAATAGTAAATCTTAAGCAAAAATAATTTTTTTTTATTTATAAAACTCAATATTGTACTCTTTTAATCTTTTTTATGAGAACTTATGTCTATATTATCTCAAGTTATGCATAAGCCCATTTGATTGTCTTTTTTTTTTTTTTTTTTTTTTTTGGGTTAAACCATTTGATTATCCAATAAATTGTTTTATGCCAAAGCCCATTTGAATATTCAACTATTTATGAAAAATTTTAAAATAAAAAATAAACAAAAGCTAAAGGAGTGGCCGGATAAAGCATTAAAAAATTGATTAAATAAGAAACAAAGTCCTATAAAATTTTGAAGAGTAGTTGATAGTTGACACTTGAGAGCATGTATTTAGTTAAATTTTAAAAATAAAAAATAAACAAAGCCAAAAGAGTTGCCAGCCAAACCATTAAAAAATTAATTAAACCCAATAAAATATTAAGAAGAGTGGTTGACAGCTTGCATTTAGTGGGCGACAGAATGCAAGTTGTCAATCACCTTCAAAGAGTCCAGAAGACTCTTGAGTTCGTTCAAAGGAAAAACACAGAAGGGAGAAAATTGCAGAAACAACAAACGAAAAAAATGCAGAGAAAGAAAAATAAATGCAGAAACGGCAGTCGGCAAAAACGTAGAGAGAGAGGGCGAGCGAGACTGAAAAAAAGAATAAGAACAAATAGTTGTGCGATCTCAATGTCTGAGGTTGAAGCTTCATCAATGGCTGAGCTGTAAGTACCAAGAAAAAAATAATAAAACAACTCTAAATTACTGAAACTGCAAGAACCATGACAACCGCATTGTCACGGTTTTCAAACCCGTGAAGTTGAACCGCGGTTTGCACGGTTCACTGAGTTTTTCATATATGCCGATTTTTGAGGTTAAAAGGACCGTTTTGGTGAACGGTTTCCGGTTAATCCGGTCGGACCGTACGGTCCGGTCCGGATTTCACAACCTTAACATTGTTTGAAAGTTCCCTGTTGCTCTAAATCCCCTGCTTCATTCCAACAATTTATATTGACCACACAGATCTCGTAGTGACTTTGTTATGATAATTGTATGTGTTAAGAAGTATCAAAGAAGCCAATAGTAGATAAATAGGAGCCAAATATGGAGAAAGATGCAGGAAGACCTGGGAATTTTTCAAACCAAGCTTAGTAGTGGTGCTCCACATTCATGTCAGTCAGGGTGTTCATGCATGTTCACATGAACATCCTAACATGCAAAACAAATGTGTAAATTCTTGCAAAAAAAATATATATATATATATATATATTAGATTCAGTAAATATAAGAGTAATGTTATGTTTATAGCATTTTTTATAATAATTTCATAATTCTTAAGTAATAAATTATTATAATTTTAATTTGGACTTAATACTAATATTATTTTTTTATTTACTGGTAAATAGAAAAATGATATTAGTAATTGACACATCATCCAGTGTAATATTGAATTTGGCTGCTCGAGCTACTAAAACTTCCCGTATTTCCCTACTAACAGCCTAGAAAGAAAAGGTCAGAAGCATCAGGATTAAGCAAATGATCCATATGATAAAAATTTGCAAAACGGAACATCTGCACAAACACTTTCCATTGCCCATTGAACTTAATCCTAACCAGGAAGGATGCAAAATGAAGTCCAAACCATTGGTAATTTTCACTACTTTCAGTATTTAAATAAAGAATTGGAGTGCAAAATCAAACTGTGAAAAAGTATAGGCCTTGCTGCTAAGCTCTCTCTGGGTAATGAGCTGGCTGGCATTATACCTTGCAACCACAGCTTTCAGAGTTTCATGAATAATTGAAGGCAGGACCCTTTCATTAAAATTCTCACCAAGGGTTCGATAAATTGTAGGTAACTGATTTGGCACAGGACGGGTAAGAACTCGAAGACCGATTTTCATCTATAAAGTGAAACCAAGATACATATTATGTAAAAATCAGAATATATGACAGATTGTGATCACACAAGTAATAAATTTGAGCACACAAATTTAACCTTGCAGAAACAATATTATAACAGTATCTGTTAAACTCATCTTTAGCAAGCCTACATTTGATATTAGCTATACACCCATAATGAGAGAAGTCTCATGAGTAGGGTCAATACATGCCTATTTGGAAATGTATGTGAAATCTTTTGTGTGCTATCTCAAATAATGTTAGTATCAGATATATGTAAAATTAATAATAATGAAGTTGTCAAATGAGTAAATAATAATTAATATGTTGATCAATAATAAACGGTTTTGTTTGAATATATATTTTTGACTCTACATATCTTTCCGTCGACATGATCTGTAATATTTTCTCAACATCAATTGGAACGGGATTTTAGAAAAGATCCTATTATATATAAATTTAAAATTTGAAATTTGCCTTTTAAGGAGCTAAAATTTCAAATATCTAGACTGTTTTAGTGGTAGCGTCAATTTCTCTTGATGATTTCAAGTTCTTAGGAATGCAGGTAGACTCTTTATAAAGTAAGCAACATTATAGAGAAATAGTTTTATAGCAACCAACCTCCAAAATGGAAAGCTAGTCCGAGATTTTTGCTACTAATATAAATAGTGCCGTTACAATCATACGAGAAAAATAAAATAACATATAGCAAACATTCCTATATAAAATTATACAAATAAACTTAAATAATAAAACATAATTACTTTATCTTGTGCATGTATTATGATTACATTTTCTAGAAGGGATTAGCCTAGTTATTTCTTTTTTTTGAATAAAAAACAAAACAAAAGCATTAAAATACTAAATTCAATGTGAGTAGAGTTACATTCTCAAAAAAAAAAAAAAAATGTGAGTAGAGTTACTGTAATTAATAACTCATTAATTGCAACTTTAATTGCTAATCTAGTAAAATATCCACAACAAAAATTTGAACTATCTTGAACTCATAATTTCAAGGGTCATTCTACCATACCTCCCCCCCCCCCCCAAAGAAAAAAAGAGCGGGTACGGTACCCACCTATATCTAAGCCATTAATTTATTATGGTTTTAATCTTGTCCGTTGATGTAATTTTAAAGGGTTTTGGTTACCGGTTAAATAGGTTTTATATATAAACAAAAAATTAAAACACTCATCACGCTTTTCAGCCTTTTCTCCTGTCTCACGTTTGCTTCTCTACCTCTTTATTTCATTTGCTCATTGCTCTGTTTGCCTCTCTAAACAAAACCCTCAAATTAGACAGTTGATACCACATTTACGACGCACCCACAAAACCCTCAAAACCTAGCGCACCCACAACCTCAAATCGGAGGCGCTTCTTCTCATCCAATCCACTCGTCGACGTCGCTCTCTAGCTTTTTATCATGTTTTTTGAAGTCTTCGGTCGGACTGCTAGGTTTACATTTTTTGACTAAATTTTTTTTTTTTTTTTTTTACGTGTGGTCATTGACATTCATTGTCATGGTTCTCAAACCCAGACTGGACCGTATGATCCGACCAGTGGTCAAACCGTATGGTTCTGAGAACCGTGGCCAATTTCTACGGTTAGCACGGTTCCTCTTTTTTTTTTTTTTTTTTTTTTTCAGATCTGGAACCGCTGATTTGTAAGGATAAAAAATAAAATAAAATAAAAACACAAAGAAGAAGACGACGAAGAAAAGAAAGCACAAATTCAAGTCTTTGAGGACGAAGCTAAAGTTTGGCTACCATTTGAAACTCTTTTCTTCAAGGCTTGTGTCTTTGGAACTTCTATAACTAATTTGAAGATAGATGATTTCAGTACCTTGTCGTTGCTTTGGAGGCTGAAATTGATTTGGAAGGTGGAGAGAAAACATGTGCTGATTCTTGCAAATGGATGAAGAAACTGCATCTGTGTGCTAATTCTTGCAAATGTTAGATTTGCTTTTTCTAGTTTCTGTTCTCTTTTGATTTTGGTCAATTAGATAATTTGGTGGTTTTGAAATATGTGGTGGAGAGTGATGTTTTGTTTGTCAAATTTGTGGTGGTGGTGTTGATGTGTCTGTCAGAGTGATAATGCAACCCAGGGAGTAGATAAGAATAGGACACGCAAAGTATCTTTAGCATGCAGGGATGAGTCTGTCAAATTATTGTTAATTTGTTATTACTATTATTATTTTTATTATTATTGAATTGATATTTAGGCTTAGAGATTGAAATATGAACTTATATATATATATATATATATAAAAGAAACAGTAACTTTGAAATTGTAAGTCAAAATAAGAATATATTTATTTATATTTTAGTTAATTTTTTTATTTTTACTAATTTAATATATTTATTTATATTTTAGATAATTATTAAATTAATTATGATGTCATTACGATTCGACTTCTATTCGACCTTAAAAACCTTAAACCTTTCTTTTTTACGGTTCAATGAACGGTCCAAATTTGGACGAAGGGAGCTTGGCCCCCACCTGTGTCTGTCCCTGGCCTTGTGAAACCAAAAGGGAAACAAAAACAAAACAAGATTAATAACAATTCAGCAATACAAAAGCCAAACAACAAAAAACCCAGATGGAAAACTAAAGAATAAGGATCAGACGTACTGAGATTTTAGTGACAAGAAACGGTGGAGACTTCAAACAAAAGGGTAGAGAAAGAGTAGAAAATTGGTGGCCGTTATCACCGACATTGAAGGAAAGAAGATTTGGAATGAACTAGGGTTTTTCTTGGGCGTAGGATCTTATAGGCTTTTCAGCTTATGGACCAAAAATTGAAAATTCAAAAAAAAAAAAATTTTGCAGGCGTGAAGGATTCGAACCAGAGTTGCTCGGCAAAAAATATACCAACTTACCACCATGCTGAATCAAACAAAGTATAGAGATGCAAATTGACCTTTTAACAGCCAATTATGTTCAAATTACACGTTCCAATATTTTATAGGAACAAATACCAAATGGCTTTAGAATGACGAATTTGTATAAATTTTGCAAGAGAGAGAGAGAGAGAGAGATAAGTGCTTTGTGTTACCGATAAGTTTTCAACAACAAAAATATTTTATTGCTATTAGGGTTCTCTTAGACTTAGCTAGTAGAGGCTCTGCTAACTCAAATGAGGCTCACACTTATCATTGTGGTCGATATGCTAAACTCTCAATGACAAAATTATTTTGATAATTTTTTTAAAAAGGATTGGGTTGTTCGTTTTTGGTAAAATTGGTCAATTGTGCTTAATTGTTTTTAGTTTTTCTATTGGTAATTTTTGTTATTGTGGAAATTTTTTGGGATGTTTATTTTGTTTTAGATGGGTCTAAATATAATAATAATTTTATGAAACAAAACTGCATAGACACTTTAGTTGGGGTGGTTATACTTTTGTCGGACACAGTCATTTGACACTTCCGCACATGTGGATCTAATGAAAATGCGTAAAAAATATAAAACTTGGTGTAGTAGCCTTGATTGATGACTATTTCATACTGAATTTGTAGTTTCAATTCAAGTGTTTACAAAAAATTTTAAAATTGTCAACAATCTTTGTATTGGATTTTTTTGCATAACTTGCTAATTGTATAGTCACCTTATTTCCAACCTTAGACACCACAATAAACACACAACTATGATTAAGTTGTAGATGTTGCATAAGAACAATTAGAGAGCACATAAAGTTATACATCTTCAGTTTTATAGTATATATTGATGATGCACAGAAAATCAGTAGGCTGAATGCTCCGGGCTTCGATGGGCTTGAGATTGCTTGGAAGGCTTGAAAAGAAAGAAGCACAAGATCAAAGGTAGCCGGGGTGAACTGGCCAAGAACTCTCCGATGCTTAAGTTAGTTTTCTCTCTTGAGCTCAGGAATTCCAACTCTATAAGTGGTGAAAAACTTACTTTGATTTCATATGGCTGAGTCCTTTTATAGTGAGTTTTGGAGTGGTTACTTGTTTAGTAACTTCCTCAACGTGGATAGAAGTTAGAAAGTTTAGACTTAACTTCTACAACTACCATTAGAAGTTACGAACTTAGTGGGAAGTTAGAGTGATGAATAAGAATTTTGCTTTTACTTCAGAATAGTAGAACATGGTCCGAATCATAAGCTTTTGGATATAGATTTACTCTGAAAATTTCTAAGTGTTTGGTGGTCATCCAGGTGACTCCATGTTAGACGACCTTCTTGCACTTGGATGACCTTTTTGGTCTTGGATGACACTATAGACGAATTGGAGATAGTCGAATTTTTGGTTCACCATCATATATAAATAATAAAAATATAAACATTAGGAAAATGACCTCAACTATGTTATTTTATAGGGAGGTATGCCCCTGAATGTGATGGAAGCTACCAAGGGAGATACGTTGGAAGTTAATTGGTATATTCAAATATTTGTGGAAGAAACCAAGATAATTCTAGCTGATTTTTGTTTTTTGTGAACAAGAGTAATTATTGTGGTTGGGCTAATTTCATGGGATGCTTTTTTTTTTTTTCCAATTTTAGATCTAAATTTTTTAATAACTTTAAAAAAATTACTATTGTGATAAGCAGTTATTAGTAAATAAAAAAGTGACCTCAGTGATAAGCCTAAATGTAAAAGTATGGTCAGATGTGATATTGGTAGTGCTTGCTGTGATGATTGAACTGTCAATTGTAAGGAAAAAAATAGGGTACCATCAAATGTGACAAAAGTACAGTCAGAAGTAATGTGAGTAATTCCCAATGTAATAATGGAACGGTCAAATTTGAGAATAAAAAAATAGGGTACCACTAAATGTGATAAAAATAGAGTCAGATGCGATGTTGGTACTGCTTAATATGACAATAGAACCATCAAATATAAGAAAAAAGTAAGGGAACCACCAAATGTGAGAAAAGAACTGTCACATGTGATGTTGGAATTGCACAATATGAGGATGGAATCGTGAAATATGATAAAAAAGTAAGGGAACCACCAAATGTGAGAAAAGAACTGTCACATGTAATGTTGGAACTGCACAATGTGAGGATGAAATCCTTAAATGTGAGAAAAAAGTAATGGAACCACCAAATGTGAGAAAAGAATTGTCACATGTGATGTTGAAACTGCATAATGTAATGATGGAACTTTTAAGTGTGAGAAAAAAGTAAGGGAACCACATAATGTAACAAAAGAACTGTTATATGTGATGTTGGAACCGCACAATGTGAGGATGGAACCGTCAAATGTGAGAAAAAAAAAAGTAAAGGAACCACCAAATGTGAGAAAAGAACTGTCACATGTGATGTTGGAACTGCACAATGTGAGGATGGAACCGTCAAATGCGAGAAAAAAAAAAGGGAACCACCAAATAAAGAATTGTCATATGTGATGTTGGAACTGTACAATGTGAGGATGGAACCATCAAGTGTGAGAAAAAAGTAAGGGAACCACCCAATGTGACAAAAGAACTATTATATGTAATGTTGGAACCACACAATGTGAGGATGGAACCATTAAATGTGAGAAAAAAAAATAAGGGAACCACCAAATGTGAGAAAAAAAAAAAGAAACATGTGATGTTAGAACTACACAATGTGAGGATGGAACCGTCAAATTTGAGAAAAAAAGTAAGGGAGCCACCCAACATAAGAAAAGAACTGTCACATGTGATGTTGAAAGTGCATAATGTGAGGATGAAACTGTCAAATGTAAGAAAAAAATAAAGGAACCACCCAACGTGAGAAAAGAATTGTTACATGTGATGTTGGAACTGCACAATGTGAGGACAAAACCATCAAGTGTGAAAAAAAAAATAAGAGAACCACCTAATGTGACAAAAGAATTGTCATATGTGATGTTGGAACCACATAATGTGAGGATGGAACTGTCAAATGTGAGAAAAAAAAAAAAAAGTAATGGAACCACCAAATGTGAGAAAAAAAAAACTATCACATGTGATGTTGAAACTGCACAATGTGAGGATGAAACCGTCAAATGTGAGAAAAAAGTAAGGGAACCACCAAATGTGAGAAAAGAACTGTCACATGTGATGTTGAAACTGCACAATGTGACGATGGAACCATCAAGTGAGAGAAAAAAATAAGGGAAGCACTCAATGTGACAAAAGAACTGTCATATGTAATGTTAAAACTGCACAATGTGAAGATGAAACTGTCAAATGTGAGAAAAAGTAAGGGAACCACCAAATGTGAGAAAAGAACTGTCATATGTGATGTTGGAACTGCACAATGTGAGGATAGAACCGTCAAGTGTGAGAAAAAAGTAAGGGAACCACCCAATGTGCAAAAGAACTGTCATATGTGATGTTGGAACCGCACAATGTGAGAATGGAACCGTCAAATATGAGAAAAAAGTAAGGGAACCACCAAATGTGAGAAAGAATTGTCACATGTGATGTTGGAACTGCACAATATCAGGATAGAACCGTCAAATGTGAGAAAAAAAAGTAACCTGGTGTAACAGGTTACCTGCTAGCGGGTACCATACCCCCCCCCCCCCTCTTTTTTTGGAGGGTACCGTAGAATTACTCTAATTTTTTTCAAATATGAACTTTTGTTTGACTTTTAGGCAGCAAATTATAATCTTCCTTTATATTTTTTAGCTATAATAAAAACTATTGTTTCAGAGGAGACACACACATATACATAAACATAAATATAACCTTATATATATGTGTATGTTTTTAGCTAATTGGATATGAAGCTTTCATACTAATAAAAATATGAACTTATAATTTTTTTTATTTTTTTTTTATTTTGTAGAAACATATTTATTAGGGTTTTAATGTTGACCCATTCCATAACTTGGGTTATAATCACAATTCAAGTTTTGATGAAATGCATTGATTGTATGTGAAAAGTGTCTTGAAGTTACTTGAAAAACTACATGCTAGATAATTTCACAAGTGAATGTAAAGTTCACTCGAGTGAAAAGAAGGCTCTCTCAAGCAAAGAAGAACCTTGCTTTTGTGAAATAATAAACCAACTTGAGACTTTGCTTATCTTTCACTCGAGGTTCACTTGAAAAGCACAAGGATACCAACAATGGCAAGGTAGAAATTGATGTTAGGGATAGGTTTTGCTCACTATGGTTAGGCTAGGTTTGAACACCACTAGAATCAATTTTTGGATACAATGGATTAGGTTTTGTCGATTTTTGTTTTGGGGGTTTCCATAGGTGGGAATTGGGATTTGCATGATGTGGTTGGGTTTGTTGTGGGCTGTCAATCTCGTCGTTGCAATTGCTCCCTTTGTCATTGCTGTGGTTTGGTTTTGTGTGTTGCAAGTTGGATGCTGACAAATGGCACGAATTGGTATTGAGATTATGGAAATGGTTTTTTATTATTATTATTTATTAAAATATAAAACTGGGTAGTGCCAAAAGTTTTCAAAAATATTCAATTTTCTATCTAAGCACAAACATCACTCAACATCAATGGCACTTTTAGGAATTTTTTCTAAGGTGCTCACTAAGAAACTTAAATTTTACAAAATCTAATAAAGGGAGAACTTGAATATATCAACGTCACAAAAAAATGCAAATACATGAAGTATTACAATGTCATTATACACAGAAAAAGAAAAAGAAAAAAATGGACTAAAAAGAGATAAAGTGAAAATTGAAAATGCTGAGATGAGAGTAATAATGTGAGAGGGAGAGTCTAAAATGACAACAGAGTAAAAAATTGAGAGAGAGAGAGAGAGAGAGAGAGAGAGAGAGAGAGAGCAATGGATGATACTTGTTACAATTGTGAATGGAGTTGCCAAGAAATATAGAGTTGTGACTCATTACACACACACACACAATCAATCAAATTTTGGTTATAAATTTTTTCTTGCAAGTATATATATATATATATATTTGCAAATCAAGGCGTTCATGTGAACACCCTGACTGACATGAATGTGGAGCATCACTTCTTAACTTGGTTTGAAAAATTCCTTGCTCTTCCCACATCTCTCTCCATATTTGGCTAATATTTATCATCTATTGGCTTCTATGATACTTCTTCACAAATACAATGGTCATAATGAAGTCATTGTGAGATTTTTGTAGTCTATCTATACTATTGGAAGGAAGTAGGGGATTTAGAGTAGCAGAGAACTTTTAAACAATGTTAAGTGTCTTTTGTGCATAGGGAGAAAATTTGCTATTTTTGAAAAATCTTTGAAGTCCAAATTTTAGCCCAAACTCAAGGGTGGTTTTGTATTTTATTCTCCCTCTCTCTCTCTCTGAAAGAAAAAATATATATTTCTTTCATTTCATTATGTAAGGTCTTTTTGTAATTGTTATTTCTAACAAGGAAAAAAAAGAGAAGGAAGTTTGGGTTGTTTTTCTGCCTTTCCTTGAAATCCCGTAGTCGGCATGTATCGTCTCAAGATAGTGATATTGTCCACATCTCAACTCCACCAACTAAAAACTCATGAATTGACGGTAAATTATTTTATCATGTTATGAGATATAACCTTAAAGTATCATCGAGGTAATATCTCTCAACTGTTCTCTAATTTTATGATAAATTTAATACTTATGAAATGTTATTATTAAAATGCTTATTTGAAGATTATTTATTTATCAATTATTGTTTTTAGGAACAACAATATTGGACTCATTTTTTCCTATGCAAAACTAACTCACTTGGCACAAAAATTAAAAAATTTAAAAAAAGTTAGATAGAATATATGTGGCGCAAAATTCAACTCTAATTGAAATGCAATTTAAAATCTAATTGAATTTTCTCTTAATTTTGACTATATATATATATATATGATTCTTTGAAGTTACTAAAATTATGGGTCTTTGGTTGATTAATATCATTGGACTTTTTTTTAAAATAATATTTTTGGAGTTTGAAATATCACTATATCTCTTAATTTCCCAAATTTTTTAGATTATAAATGTAGGGATAAGGGTCCAAAATCACATAATGGGCCGTGGGCTTGATTCGAGGACGCTGATAAGTCCAAAGAGGGATACAAAGTTATGAAGGACTTCGATCTAGAGATTCATAGATACGAGATGGGTGGAAGGAGGTCTGAGGAGGAATTTATTCTCGAAAATGATAAATATTGCTTAAACGTGTATTCCAACGATGAAAGTAGTCCTCATAGAAGCCTTGGCGGTAGGGATGTGCCTCATGAACACATGAGAAGGAAGGAAACCCAAAATATTTAAGGAAAAATTGCTACCATCACATTAAATGCACTGCAGCTACCCTTCTGACCGCATTTATGTGGAGGGGACCTCTGAACAGTACTGCCTTGGCTACCACAACTCATAGAAAACTAAAGAAGGTGTCTGATGGGACGAGTACTCAAGTGAGGACTCAAATGATCAACAAATGTAGGATCAAGATGACCCAAGGTGAGCTATATAATGTAAAGAAACCTGCGCCAAAAAGGGAAAAAAGAAGGAGAAACAAAGAAAAGGGGAACACTGTAGCGATTAAACGATATTTGCACTTTGTTGTTATCAAGATACAGAAAAGGACCTCCTCAGACAATCAAGTCTGTTCCGTTCTACCCTAATCGTCCTTGCTCGACCACCTCCTAAACCTAAGTTGGCCGCTGTCTAACTCATTTGGGCCTAGTTCTTTGACCCACTCTCTACAATTTATTATATTGGGTCAACTAGGCCAATATCCCATACACCTTGGGCTTAGTCTACGAAACGTGTCCATACAATTGGCGTCGTCTGTGGGGAGAGCTTGTGTGATAGTGAGTGCAACGGTAAATGATGGTAGGATCAACTCCACACCATGTAGAATCTGCCGATTCCCAGCGAAAGAATGGTTCTCCTAGCCTTGAGCGCGAGAAATATCGAGAAGGTAGTATGCATACCACGCACACAGGTGGAAGCCGATCTCACGTGGGAACTCATATATCTTAGAGGCCAAATAATGAGCAGGCCATGTAGCTGAAGATTGACGATTTAGAAAGGAAGCTGTGCCGCGTACAACAGAAACGAACTCCTTCCAGCTCTGATAGTTCCTCTAGGGACGAAGAGGATGCTGATTATAGGCAGATATCAAGGACTCCCCCGAGCAAGCTTTCCGTCTACGACGAAGAGCACCATCATATATGTAAGCATAAAAGCCCACCTCGTAAAGGTCTGGGAAATGACGCCGTGAGCCGGGCACTAAATCAAATCTCCAAATCACCTTTCACACATAGGATTGAAGGGGAAAAACTCCCTCGATGATTCCACCAACCTACGTTCACCGTTTACAATGGTCGAACAGACCCCGTAGAGCATGTAAGCCACTTCAACCAAAGGATGGCCGTACATTCCAAGGACGAGGCCTTGATGTGCAAAGTCTTCCCATCTAGTTTGGGGACCGTAGCAATGAGATGGTTCGACGGCCTGAGAGTGAACTCCATAAACTCCTTCAAGGAGCTAACCCGAGCATTCAGCTCTCGTTTTATCACGTGTAGCAGGTTGCCACGGCCTTTGGACTCCCTACTATCCTTGTCCATGCAAGACAGGGAAACCTTGAAAACATACTCGAATAAATACTGGGAGATGTTTAACGAGATAGACAGAGACTTCGATGATGTGGCCATCAGTACTTTTAAGGTCAGCCTTCTATCCGAGCACGGTTTAAGAAAATCCCCAACCGGCAAGCCTGTCACCAGCATACTTCAACTCATGGACCGAATCGATAAATACAAGAAGGTCGAGGAAGACCAACAGTAAGGCAAAGGACAGACAAAGGTTATCCCCCAAGAGAGGAGGGATTTCAGGTCGGACTGACATAACAATAATCGGCCTAGGAGGGACTTCGTTGGGTAATCAGTGCCTGTCACCGCTCAGGCGGTTAACGTTGTGTTTCGAGAGCCGGTGAACCAAGTCCTTGAAAAGATCAAGAATGAGCCGTTCTTCAAATGGTCGACCAAGAGGGTGGGAAACCCCACGAGGTGCAATCAGAGTCTTTATTACCATTATCACCAGGATGTGGGGCACGCTACGAAAAATTGTAGGAATTTGTGGGATCACTTGGACCAGTTGGTCCGAGAGGGAAAGCTCAAGCAACTCTTACATCATTCCAGTAATTAGGGGGCCCAAACAAGCTTAGAGCCCCCGAGAGACAATTCTTCAAGGCCTTCCATGGGAACGATAAATGTCATTTTTGCTGCTCTAGGGAGGACCAACTCATGCCCTTCTAGAGTTATGTCTGTGGCTCGGCAGCTTACCAAGGATTCCAATGCAGGGCCGAAGAGGGCCAAGGCTGATATCCAGCCAGTACTGGGCTTTTCGAACGAGGATAAGGTCGGAACTATACAACCCCATGATGATGCTTTAGTGGTCATGCTTAGGATATGGGGTATGACGTAGGGAGAGTAATGGTGGACCTGGGTAGTGCCGTGGAGATTATGTATCCCGACCTGTACAAGGGGCTGCAGTTGAAACCCGAGGACTTGACAGCCTATGATTCCCTTCTCGTAAGCTTTGATGGAAAGATTGTCATCCCGAAGAGTCAGATCAGACTGCCTATACAAACCGGCTCCGAAGTCGTGGAAGTGGATTTCGTCATGGTGGATGCTTATTCCCCCTATACAGCCATTGTAGCCAGGCCCTAGCTTCACGCCTCTCTTTGACTCTGCACTAGAAGGTGAAATTTCCGTCAAAGGGTCAAGTTAGAGAGATCATTGGGAAACAGACCACAGCTAGGCAATGCCTAGTGGCTGCCATCTCACATCAGCCTAAGGTTGAACCCTCGACCTCGGCTACAAGGGGCTTATAGCAATTAAAGGCTACAGGATCGCATGTTAAGGAATCAGGCGAGGAGGCGAAATGCGAAGATCTAAAAATAGTCATTATTGGTGATGACCTGGAGAAATTCTTTCAGATTGAAGCTCAGTTACCTCCTTCGGAGTAGGAAGAACTGATAGAATTCCTTAGGAGGAATGTTGATGTGTTCGCGTGGAATGCATACGAAGCCCCAGGGGTGGATCCAAGCTTCATCTGCCATCATTTAAACGTTAATCCATCTGTTAACCCAAAAAGGCAGCCACCTTGGCATTCGTCCAAGAATCATGCAGATATCGTTAGGGACAAGGTACAAAAGCTCAAGCAGGCAGGGGCTATCAAAGAAGTTTTCTACCCCGAGTGGCTGGCCAATACTGTGGTGGTAAAGAAGAACAGTAGGAAGTAATGAGTGTGTATGGGTTTCACAGACTTAAATAGGGCCTGCCCGAAGGATCCTTTTTCCATGCCTCGGATAGATCAACACGTGGACGCGACTACGGGCCACCCACGGATGAGCTTTTTAGATGCATTTCAGGGATACTACCAAATACCTCTAGCCTTGGAAGATCAGGAGAAGACTGTTTTCATCACTCCCACTGGAAACTATCATTACAAAGTGATGCCCTTTAGATTGAAAAACGCGGGGTCTACCTATCAGAGGATGATGACCAGACTGTTTGAGTCGTAGTTGGGCAAGAACATAGAGATCTACATAGATGACATGGTAGTGAATAGCAAGGTTGTGTCCGAGCACATGAAAGACCTCAGAGACATTTTTGAAATCCTAAGGAAATACAAACTGCGCCTTAATGCTGCCAAGTGCACATTTGGTGTGGGATCGGGCAAGTTTTTAGGCTATATGGTCACTCACCGTGAAATCGAGGTCAACCCTGACCAAATTAAGGCAATTAACAACCTGCAGCTGCCTCAAAATCCCAAGGAGGTCCAGAAACTTACAGGCATGATCGCTGCCTTAAGTCGTTTTATCTCTCAATCAGTGGACAGATGCAAACCTTTCTTCCTGTTGATGAACAAATGGAAAGGGTTTAAGTGGACCGACGAGTGTGAACTGGCCTTTCAGCGACTTAAGGAGTACCTTTCTCGACCACCAATCATGTCTTTTCCTGAGGTAGATGAAGTTCTGTTAGCCTACATTGCTGTGGTTCCTCATGCGATGAGTTTGGTACTGATACGAGAAGACAATGGCATACAAAGGTCGATTTATTATGTGAGCAAGTCGTTACATAAGGCCGAGATCCGCTATCTACCATTGGAGAAGGCCATCTTGGCAGTGGTACATGCTTCACGTAAACTTCCCCATTATTTCCAAGCACATACAGTTGTAATCCTGACTCAGCTCCCGCTCAGGGCTCTACTCCAAAGTGCTAACCACACAGGAAGAATTTCCAAATGGAGTACAATCTTGGGGGCTTTCGACATCAAGTACATGCTGCGCACTTCTATCAAGGGCCAAGTCCTTGCAGATCTGGTAGCCGAGTTTGTTGAACCCTCGTTGGAAGAAGCAGAGATGACACAACACGGGGAAGGAATACCAATTAGTACAGTCTCTCTTTAGGAGCCTTTGTCCTAGAAGGTGCATGTTGGCGGTGCAGCAAATCAAAGGGGTTCTGGAATGGGTCTAGTCCTGGTCTCTCTCGAAAAAATCACCATTGAGAAGTCACTAAGATTAGGTTTCTCAGCCACGAATAACGTACTGGAAGGAATGTCCATGGTTCAAAGAATGGATGGACGGGCAATACAAATATTCTCGGATTCTAGGTTGGTCGTGGGACAGGTGAACGGGGAACTAGAAGCAAGAGACGCAAGAATGCAAGGTTACTTAACTCAGGCTAGGCGTTTGCGGTCAAAATTTGAATCTTTCAGCTTGCTGCACATCCCTAGATGTGGAAACGCGCATGCTGATTCGCTGGCCACTCTTGCAACCTCATCGGCGTAAGGCCTACCTCGGGTCGTCCTTGTAGAGGACTTGTGCAAACCCACCAATGTGAAGAAAGATGTGATCCAGGTTCACCAAGCTAGACTAGAGCCTAGCTGGATGGACCCCGTGGTGTTGTACTTGAAGGAAGATATCCTGCCCAAGGAGAAGTCAGAGGCAGACAAGGTACGGAGGAAGGCTCCTCGATTCTGGCTGTCTGAGGACATGAAGCTGTATAAGCGCTCCTATTCCAGACCGTACTTGCTGTGCGTACACCCTGAAGCAATAGAATCACTCCTTGAGAAGTTACATGAAGGAATCTGCGATAGCCATATTGGAGGTAGGTCTTTGGCTCACAAAGCCATCACATAAGGCTATTGGTGGCCAAACATGCAAAGGGAGGCACAGGAATACGTAAAAAAGTGTGACTAGTGTCAAAGGTTCGCGCCGAGCATGCACTAACTAGAGGGAGTTCTCAATCCTCTATCCAGCCCTTGGTCATTCGCCTAATGAGGCTTAGACATTGTGGGCCCCTTTTCCAAGGCAGCAAGAAACAAGAGGTACCTGCTGGTCGGCACCGACTACTTCACTAAGTAGGTTGAAGTCGAGCTACTGGCAAATATTTGGGATGTGGACGTCAAGAAATTCGTTTGGAAAAACATTGTCACGCTATTCGGGGTCCCTCATACCCTCATTTCAGACAACAGTCTTCAATTCGATAGCAAAGCTTTCAGAGAATACTGTTGTAACCTAGGAATCACTAACAGGTACTCTACCCTAGCCTATCCCTAGGGAAACAGGCAGGTCGAGGCGGTTAATAAGTTCATAGTGGCTGGTCTCAAGAAGAGACTGGACGATGCGAAAGGGAAATGGGTTGAAGAGCTGCCGCATGTCCTCTGGGCATACCAAACCACACCTCGAAGGTCAACAAGGGAAACCCCCTTTTCGCTAACTTATGGAGCCGAAGCGGTTATTCCTTTGGAAGCTGGATTCCCAACGCTAAGGACAAGCTCTTTCAATTCGAGGGACAACGACAGATCACTGAAAAAGAACTTGGACCTCATTGAAGAGAAGGGAGAAAATGCAATGGTCTAGTTGGTGTATTACTAGCAGAAGCTCAAACAAGGTTATGACGCCAATGTGAAGCCGAGACCACTAATGCCCGGAGACTTGGTGTTGAGGAAGGTCGTTGGAGCTACAAAGAACCCCGCATGGGGGAAGCTGGGGCCCAACTGGGAAGGACCATATCGCGTCACCTTCACGGCTGGTGTAGGAGTGTACACCTTCGAAGACTTAGATGGACAGCAGATACCATGACCTTGGAATGTAAATAACCCAAAAAGGTATTATTATTAATGAAATTTCTCTTTAATGTGCACTCAATGGCTATGTAAGCACTTCTCACGTCTCGACACCATTTGTAGAAGTGATTAAACAGAACCTAAGTCATGTCTGAATTCTCGGACCAAATGCTTTGGGGAAATTAACACCACGTCGTTTGTAGAGGTGATTAAATAGAACCTAAGTCATGCCTGAGTCCTCGGACCAGATGCTTTAGGGAAATTAACACTACGCCATTTGTAGAAGTGATTAAACAGAATCTAAGTCATGCCTGAGTCTTTGGACCAGATGCTTTTGGGAAATTAACACTACACCATTTTTAGAATTGATTAAACAGAACCTAAGTCATGCCTGAGTCCTTAGACCAGATACTTTAGGGAAATTAACACTACACCGTTTTTGGAAGTGATTAAACAAAACCTAAGTCATGCTTGAGCACTTGAACCAGATGCTTTGGAAAAATTAACACTACACTGTTTTTAGAAGTGATTAAACAGAACCTAAGTCATGCCTGAGTCCTTGGACCAGATGCTTTGGAGAAATTAACACTATACCATTTTTAGAAGTGATTAAACAGAACCTAAGTCATGCTTGAGTCCTCGGACCAGATGCTTTGGGAAAATTAACAATACACTGTTTTTAGAAGTGAATAAACAGAACCTAAGTCATGCCTGAGTCCTCGGACTAGATGCTTTGGGGAAATTAACACTACACCATTTTTAGAAGTGATTAAATAGAACCTAAGTCATGCTTGAGTCCTTAGACCAGATGCTTTGGAGAAATTAACACTACACCATTTTTAGAAGTGATTAAATAGAACATAAGTCATGCTTGAGTCCTCAGACCAGATGCTTTGGAGAAATTAACACCACACCGTTTCTAAAAATGATTAAACGGAACCTAAGTCATGCCTGAGACCTCAGACCAGATGCTTTGGGGAAATTAACACTACACTGTTTTTAGAACTTAAGTCATGCTTGAGTCCTCAGGCCAGATGCTTTGGGAAAATTAACACTACACTGTTTTTAGAAGTGATTAAACAGAACCTAAGTCATGCCTGAGTCCTCGGACTAGATGCTTTGGGGAAATTAACACTACACCATTTTTAGAAGTGATTAAATAGAACCTAAGTCATGCTTGAGTTCTCAGACCAGATGCTTTGGAGAAATTAACACCACACCATTTCTAAAAATGATTAAACAGAACCTAAGTCATACCTGAGTCCTCGGACCAGATGCTTTGGGGAAATTAACACTACACTGTTTTAAACATATAAATGCTGGGGAAATAAGTTTGAGTCCACAACAAATCATATAAATACTAGGAAGTTTTATAAAGTATATTCCATATTTCAGTTAAATTTGGCCTTCATCGTGGAAAGGTTTGGGAAAATTATCGCTATACTGCTTTTCTAAGCGATTTAACATAGTAATTAATCTCTCTCAAAGACAGAATGGCAATGGTTCCAAACAAACATGAAATGGTAAGTAAGCTTGAAAACGTCTGAAATAGAAATACAAAGTAAGGGAAAGATCTGTTCATTGACTTAAATGAAGTACAGTCATATCTAATTAAAAAAAAAAAAAAAGGAGAAAACAAATATCCTACGACTAAGCTGTGGTTGAATGGGAGTCGTCCTTAGTGTCAGCAACTTTGTTCTTGGACTCTTCAACTTCCTTAGCCTTTGAGACCAAATCCTAGATTGTGAAGGTATCCTCAGATTGGCTAATTTCGACTGGCGGTTGGATCTCTTTACCCTTGGTCGCCTCTGCGAGTGCCTCAACCTAGAGAGAAGAATTTTAGGGGGCAAAAGGTCCCTCAGGAGGGGGCAAGGGAGGAGCATCTAGAGGAGTAGGTGCTTCTGGGGGTTCTCGGACATCTTCAAGGAAATAGACATTCCCAACGTGCCTTAGCTTAGAATCAGCAGGAACTCCTGCCCGATTAAGGGCTTCTACCTATACTTTAATGCAGTAGTCCATGCACACGCCAGCAACTTCCTCCGTGAGCCATGCTTCTGTATCGGATACCCCACGCTCGAAGGATGCCTTCACCGCGGCTTCAGCTGCTCCCCTGGCCATTCAAACTACATCCTTGGCTTTTTGTAGTTCAGCTTTCAGCTCCAGTACCATTTGTTTCTCGGTGGCTAGATTTATCTCCGTCAGGTGGAGTCACTAGCGTTGGTCCTCGGCTTGAGCCTCGGCTTTCTTCAAGTTAGCCACAATGCTTTGACGCTCCTTCTCCGAGATGGTAAGTTTCTTCCCTAGCTCGGTGTGCTCCTTCCTAAGACCTTCTAGGATTTTCTCGACTTCATGGCGGGAGTGGGCCACAGCCTTGACCTCATCGCGGGCACTCCTGACCCACTCCTCGGCCACATAAACTTGCTAGGTTACCTGTATTAAAATAACGAAGAGATCATAAAGGTTACATTGAAAAGAGATATAACAAAGAAAAGAGAGGCAAGGCCAAGCAGCTTACCATTGTAAGGTCCCTCTTTAATGACATGAAGAGGTCTGGCTGCCTTGTATGCCTTAGACCCTCTATGTCCCTGGGAAGGAGAAGCAATTCTTCTAAGGCCTCGGCAAGACAGGTGGCGTGCTCCCTCTGAGATTCCCAAATTGTGGCATCCCAAGGAATAGGAGTGCCCTCGAGTTCTAGCTGAGGGGTCGAAGTACATGGCACTCGGCGTACATCAACCCTGCCAGTTTCCTCCCTGCTCTCCATGGAATGAGCCCGTTTATCTTTGGCGTTCTTGGGTTGCTTCGACCCCTTTGAAGGAAGTCTCTCCCCCTCCTCTCCTTCTTGCACTTTCCTCTTCTTTTTCAAATCGGCACCGGGAAGCGGCCCAACCAAGGCCAGGAGAAGAGGAAGGGGTGAAAGGTTCGAGGAAATCTGAGTCTTGGGAGCCTCTTTGAAAGCAGGCCCCTTGTTCCGTCTGGCCAACAGGCCCCTTAAGCTGGTCCTAGGCTTCGAATCCATTGCTTCTTCCTCTTCCTCCGAGCTGGTGTCGACCCAAGCGACCATCAACCTTGGCGAATACGCCGTCGAAAATCTGCCGGACTCGGTCTCAGAATCCGAGAGCTCCACGAGCCTCCCTCGTGCCCTTTCTCCTTTTTCTTCTTCCTCCTCGAAGTGGAACTTATCTATTTCCTCTTCCAACGACAAGCATGAAAAGGCAATCTCTTCCTTTGCTGCTGCTGCTGCTGCAACCTCGATCGACGCTTATTGTAGTGGTATTGTAAGTGGTGGGAGACCTGGCCTGATTGGAAGTACGACTGGAGGAAGGTCATCTCTGGCTAGAAAGTCCGATCTTGAAATGTCGATCTGAGTTATCCGGGGATCGCCTGCTCAAATGCCGTGGCCGATCTCTTGGAATATCTTGGAAATGGGCTCGAAGTTCAAAATCCGGTGGACGGCTCGCAGTTGTCCATCCTCATTCTTAAAAATTTCCAACCGGAGTAAATAGTTAAGAGTCGCGACGTTGGTGAGGCTCTATCGAGGAATTACCTAATTCCTATATGCAAATATGGCCGAAAAGAAAAACATAGTTAGAAAATTTGGGTCCACCGTTAGAAGAAAATAAGATGCAAAGGAAATAATGACATGGTTAGGGTTAAAGAATCTAAATTTTTTGCTAAGGAACCTAACTCTAAGGTACCCCACCTGGCTCTCCTTCTTAGACTGGGCAATGAAGGCCGTCATGCCACAGTTCTGAAGCGATCAGGTAATCGTCTTTCATTCCCTTGTTGGATGAGCCTGACAATATCTGATCAGGACTTGAGGTAATACCCCACGGTCTTGAGGTGGTGACACTCGTATATGTGGACTACATCATGCTAGGTGAGTCTTAAGCCCAGTTGCTCGTTGAAAGCATCAACGCTGACAAAGATCCAAAACAGGTTGGGCGCACATTGGTGGGGACATATTCTATTCTATAATTGAGGAGGTAGTCCCGTGTTATCCTAGCCATAGGGAGAGCCATTCTGCCTTCTATGAAGGCTATCATGGGGATAATGACTTCTCCCTCCCCCTTGTGTGTCACTATTTGTTCCGTGGAACAGTATCATAGGGCTACGCCCTGCGGTATGTGATACTTCTCCTTAAAGGTCTCTATGTTGGCAGGAGAGTCCACTAAATACTTGAATCTACCCATCCAGATGAACTTAAAGGACATAACTCAGATTGGCAAATGAATGAGCAAGAATTAAAAGGCCGAGAAGATTGGCCGAGGAGAAGGGAAAGGTGCAAAGAAATAGAAACTTACAAGAGCTAGAATGGGTGTGAATCCTTGGGTCTTTAAAAAGACCTTTAAGGATCTCTTAAGGGAAAATGCGAAGAATACGGTACTCTGGCAAGCTTAAAGAGTTTGATCACTTGGGATTTCTAAAGGGCTCGAAGAATTGAGAAATGAAGGAAATGATTTCTTCGGGCGCTTTTATAGGGGGTAGGTTTAAGTGGGAGTTATCCCGCTTAAAAACCCAAGGGGAAATGTCAGCCATTGGATTAGTGCCTCGCCGTTGGATGCAGGGAACAGAACGTCGCCTGGAGCAATTAATGACGCGTTGCAAAAATCGAAGCGTCAGTAGCAATCATGTGACGCGCAGAATGGTAATTTCACATGTGTAAACCAAAGGAATAAATGGGCACATCTCTTAAAAAATCAAAACCTCGCTTTTTCTCCTCGGGTGAGAGGGAAAAACCGAAATTTTGAGGGGCTATTGTAGGAGTAAGGTCCAAAATCACATAGTAGGCCTTGGGCTTGATCCGAGGACGCTGATAAGTCCGAAGAGGGATAAAAAGTTATAAAGGACTTCGGTCTAGAGATTCATAGATATGAGATGGGTGGAAGGAGGTCCGAGGAGGAATTTATTCTCGGAAATGATAAATATTGCTCAAACATGGATTCCAACGATGAAAGTAGTCCTCATAGAAGCCTCGGCAGTTGGGACATGCCTCATGAACACATGAGAAGGAAGGAAACCCAAAATATCTAAGGAAAAACTACTACCACCACATTAAATGTGCTGCAGCTACCCTTTTAGCCGTATTTATGTGGAGAGGACCCCTGAACAGTGCTGCCTTGGCTACTGCAACTCATAGAAAACTAAAGAGGGTGTCTGATGGGATGGGTACTCAAGTGAGGACTCAAATGGTCAACAAATGTAGGATCAAGATGACCCAAGGGGAGCTGTATAAGGTAAAGAAACCTGTGCCAAAAAGGGAAAAATAAAGGAGAAACAAAGAAAAAGGGGAACACTGTAGCAATCAAACGATATTTGCACTCTGCTGTTATCAAGATACATAAAAGTACCTCCTTGGACAAGCAAGTTTGTTCTATTCTACCCTACTCGTCCTTGGTCGACCACCTCCTGAACCCAAGTTGGCCATTGTCTAACTCATTTGGGCCTAGTTCTTTGACCAACTCTCTACAAATTTATTGTATTGGGCCAAATGAGCCAATATCCCATACACCTTGGGCTTGGTCTACAAAACGTGTCCACACAATAAAGTATCGAATAAAATAGCAATATTAATCTCCCACGCTTTGTAAAAAATCACCTCTAAAATTCGACAGGATTGTTATTTTATAAAATTCTCAAGAATTATAAAATTATATACTCAACATTGTGATCTACTTTTATCTATACTAGCTATTAGCGAGTGTGTTGCACGATTTTTTTTTGATAAAAATTTTAAAATAACTAAAAACAATTATGTTGTCTATTCAATAATAATAATAATAATAATAATAACAACGACGACGACGACGACGACGACGACAACGCAAAGCAAACAATTTTTTATTCTTACAAATTTTCTATATACTAATAATGAGATCCGGCCAAGAACCTTGTCACTCAAAAAAAAAAAAAAATAATAATAATAATAATATCCAAAATATATTAACCACTCACCAAGATTCTCATATGTTGCATCAAAGATATTCAATTTGTAAGTTTGTTTAGACCCCTTAAACCCAAACAAATTAACCTAGATATTTAGCCAAGTGATTAATTTAGGTAAATTAAACAATTCTAGGTTAACAAAAATATATCATATCATGCAAAAGTGCGGAATAATAAAGAACACATGATATGATGACCCAGGAAAACCAAACCGGTAAAAAACCTGGGGAGGATTTAACCTAGCTATCCTCAAGGTAAAACGAATTCACTATGAAAGAATCGAAGTTTACACAATAGAGACTTAGATCACTAACATCTTATTGCTACCTGCCTGTAGGAAACTTACTACCACGACCACGTGACAGCTCCGAGACCACGGATTCCTTCTTTCCTTGAATTCTCAGCAAAGCACAAGCACACCTGCTTGTATATCTTGAAGCTCTTTTGTTCTGCAACTGTATGATTTACCAATCTTTTGACATGAATCTAGAGTTTGGAAACCCTAAGTGTATGTGAAGGTAAACACCTCTAGATCTAACAATTAGATTCACAAATACAGCATTCAGAACTCTAAAAACGTGGCTAGGGTTTTCCCTTATATACTTAGGGCAAAATATAAAACTCTACACATTAAATGGGCTAGGGCTGAGTTGGAAAATTCTACCGAAAAACGATCTGCACGACTTTCGATCGGTCAAGTCTAATTCTCGATCGATCGAGTCTGACAGATCTGCACAGTGAATTCTGCAGTAACTCGATTCCAACTTTACATGAAAAGCCATACTTTGAGCAAGTCTACAAGAAGACTAAAGATTGTTTTGATCATGGTTTGCCAACATTACAAATTGAAGTTCTAATAAATTAGTTCCTAATTCCTTAGAACCTAACAAACTCCCCCTTTGACAATCCATGACAAAACACAGACTTAACAAAAAGCTCAAAGTTTACAAATTAAACAGCCCATTACAAAACAATAGCCACTAAAAAAATTCAACCTAACTATTATCTATCAGCTGCAAAAGTAGATAGCAGCACGACTGAATCAACCTGTATATTCCTGTAACATTTAACAAACACATAAACGCATGTGTGGAAAGGAAAAACAGTAAAATAACAAATATGCAAACTAACTCTCCCCCTAAGTTAGATACATCATAAATAATTTCAACTCCCCCTAAACTGAACATTCTTGTATTTTCCACACATATTCCCACATATCATCTACTCCCCCTTTTTGTCACGTATTGACAAAGATAACCCAAACAGGGAACAAGAGGAAATAGAGAATTAAGGGAACAAAAAACAATTTAACTCTATAGAAAATAGAGTTAAATCCCCTATGAAGAGCAACAACTCCCCTATGAACAACAAAGGTTAAAAACAAGCTTCTCCCCCTATAAAAATAGGAAAAACAAAACAAGTTTTGGAAAAAACAATTTTGGGGAAAATTTAGGAGATGGGGATAAATAAAAACACACAAACCAAAAAAAATTAAGTTGAGGATACACATGAAGAAAAATATTCTCTCTTTCAATAAATGCAAACTTGACACTATGTGACCCATAAATAGTTGCATGAGTAGAGAAAATATTTGCACACTGATTATCCATCATAAAAATATTTTCTGCAATTCACACATAAAAAAAACATATACTAAAATGTACAAAGGACTCAAAAATTAATCAACCAATTTTTAGATCAAGTTGAGTACCCAATTTAGTAAAGTGTATGCATGTTATGTGTGAAAACAATGAGAGTTATGACTGCAAAACTGCAAGATGGACACAGAAAAACAATGTAACTCATGTGAATCCTAACCATAAATGATGCATGAAAAAATATTCTGGTCAAAAACTTAAAAACTGAAAATTTTTCAATTTCGATCGATCGAGCATCGATCGAATATCAATCGAGTCAAACAGATTCAAACCAAAATTTTAAACACAATTTCGATTGGTCGAGAGACAGATTTGATCGATAGAAAATTTGAAAAAATTAAAATTTTGAAAAACAAAGCAATTTTATGCAAAAACTCCTCAAAGCATAGTATTTATGAATAGAATGCATGAGTACGAGACTAAAAGTTTTTCAAAAACACATGAATACAACCCAGATCTTTCAGAAAAAAAATTTTCAACCAATGTGTCCTTAAAAGTCAAATTTTGCATCAAAATCAAGGAACATATAATCTTGGATGGCCAAAACAAATTCACACACAATAACATGTACAAAGTTTAGCAAAGAATAACTTATGTAGTGTGTGCAACTAGCAAAAGTTTGAGAAACATGTGAGGTGATATGTGAATAGTAAGCAATCACAATTTCTACACAATTCATCACATACAATTGAGAGAGACTATCACCTAAAGAGTTACATCATATAACTCTCACATCTCCTAGAATAAAAGCTTGCAATCATGTAAGTTTCTTGTTTTGCCTCATAATATACACACCAATTTTATTTGAGCAGAAACTTATTAAATAGCCGGGATAATGTACACACTAATTTTAGCATTTAAACCGAGGCTACACCTTATTTTCTTTTTGTGCATGTGCTATACTTTCTCGAGTACAAAATCTTATGATATGCACTAAGGTGTTTATGATTGGCTAATAAACAGTGGTGAGATGGTTATTTATGCCTTTCTCAATAAGTTCACGTCCGACAAACAAAGGCATGTGATTTCAAGATCAAGATCATGTGATCAAAAACTATAAACATCTTCCCACACAACATGCACTACAAAGCTCAAACTAGTTAAGTGCAAGAAAATAAGTTCATCCAAGCTAAACAAGGTACATAAACATGTTATGTGGAGATAAATGGCCAACCTTGATTATAAATCCAAGATATATAATACAAAACACATAAAAATCTTTTTGGTTTAAAAAAATTTATGACTAAAACTAAGAGCACACATTATGCTAAATGATTAAAAATGCAAATGCAATGCATGACAGTGCTTAACTAAGCTATAGAGGGTACACAAACAAGAAATATTAATTTCTTAATTAACCCATGAGTACATGTACAAACTAGTACATACTCACACAAAATCATATAAAGCTTAGCACTTATATAACACATACTATTCAAGTTTCTCCACAATGTCAAGCATGTTCTAAATCAAGAGAGAGATATCATAATTCATGTAATCCTCAAGAAAAATAAAACTAGACACAAAATAAAATATTTTTGTCTTTTTGAAAATTTTCAATGTTTTTGGATTTAAAAATAAAAATAAAAACAACCTAAGAAAATAAAACAACCAAAAAAAAAAATAAAAAAATGTCCACAATTAATTGAAAGAATTAAATCAAGGACAAGTAAACAACACTCACCTTAGAGAATCTTTTCTCACGCATATAGCACGAGTCTTCGGCTTTGTAGGTGAAAAACCATGAGTAGCAGAGTGTATTTGAAGGATTACACCAATCTTCTGAGAAAGACTAAAATCCTACAAATTCCTTTTACAAGCCAACAAGCTTAAATTTTTCAAAAGAATATGAAACAATTTATATGGACTTGTGGCAGGAGAAATGTCATCACATGTCCTAGACTGAAACAGAGAATGCTTAAATTTCAATTTATGACAATTAGAACGAATGTGACCGGAGACACCACAAAAGTGACAAACAGGAACAAATTTAGGAACATCAGTATTCCTAACAGCAAATTTAGTCTCAGATTTTGGTTTTTGACTCAACAAAGAACAATTTGGTCTAGTATGACCAACAACACCACAAAGGTGACAGGTAGGCACAAAAACAGATTTATTATGCTCTCTAACAGTAGGTTTAGACTTAGGTGTAGAAATTTCAGCGTCTACATCAGAACTTTTACCTTTGTCAAACCTAGCAAAATAAGCCTTTTCTTTATTATTCTTCTTGAATGGAGAGATATAAACTTTTTCAGTTTTAGGCTTAAGAGAAACAGAAACACTTCTGTTATCAACAGCAAGCTTGGTATTAGTCAAATTTTCAACTTTAGCTTTAGATTCAGCTAACTCTTGTTCCAAGCTTTTCATCTTCTCATCTTGAGAGGAAATTTGATTTCTCAAAAATTCATTCTTTTTATTAGATTCATCTAATCTAACAACCAATTCCACTTTTTCAAGATTAGTTAATTTTAACTCTTCCTTGAATTTCTTAGCAATTCTCATAGTTTTCAATAATTCCTTACGAAGAGTTTCACAGGCATCAAAAGGATCAACAGAAACAACAGTGTCCTTTTTATTCAAATCATCACAATAAAAAATAGTAAGACACTTAAAATTATCCATGATAACAGGAATCAAGGATCAGCTCTTAGATCAAAAGATCTAAAACAAAAGAGTTACCCGCTTTGATACCACTTGTAAGTTTGTTTAGACCCCTTAAACCCAAACAAATTAACCTAGATATTTAGCCAAGTGATTAACTTAGGTAAATTAAACAATTCTAGGTTAACAAAAATATATCATATCATGCAAAAGTGCGGAATAATAAAGAACACATGATATGATGACCTAGGAAAACCAAACCGGTAAAAAACCTGGGGAGGATTTAACCTAGCTATCCTCAAGGTAAAACGAATTCACTATGAAAGAATCGAAGTTTACACAATAGAGACTTAGATCACTAACATCTTATTGCTACCTGCCTGTAGGAAACTTACTACCACGACCATGTGACAGCTCCGAGACCACGGACTCCTTCTTTCCTTGAATTCTTAGTAAAGCACAAGCACACCTGCTTGTATATCTTGAAACTCTTTTGTTCTGCAACTGTATGATTTACCAATCTCTTGACATGAATCTAGAATTTGGAAACCCTAAGTGTATGTGAAAGTAAACACCTCTAGATCTAACAATTAGATTCACAAACACAACATTCAGAACTCAAAAAATGTGGCTAGGGTTTTCCCTTATATACTTAGGGCAAAACATAAAACCTTACACATTAAATGGGCTAGGGCTGAGTTGGAAAATTCTGCAGAAAAACGATCTGCACAACTTTCGATCGGTCGAGTCTAATTCTCGATCGATCGAGCCTGACAGATCTGCACAGTGAATTCTGCAGTAACTCAATTCCAACTTTACATAAAAAGCCATACTTTGGGCAAATCTACAACAAGACTAAAGATTGTTTTGATCATGGTTTGCCAACATTACAAATTGAAGTTCTAATACATTAGTTCCTAATTCCTTAGAACCTAACACAATTCATTTATAATTTCTTTATATTTTTTAAATAAAATATTTTCCAATTAATTATAGATTTGTTATCAATCTAAAAGGAGAGATTTTAATTAGAAAGAAAAATGACAATGGAAATAGAGTTATGTTCTTATTAGGAAAAAAAACGTTAATGTTGTTTATTTTAAAGAAAAAATTCTTCTAAGAAAATAAAAGTAAAAATTTAATAAAAAGAATTAAAGAATTGTGACTAAAAGACAGAGGTAAAAAAAATCCAACAATTATTGTCACTTTCTAATGCACCACCATAGGTTATACTACATTTTGATAATAAACAAAACCCAAGAATCAAAAATCATAACAATCAATTGAAAGTTTGAAACAATCCGGATGTTCTCTTTAGATGAATTTTCTTTCATGATGACATGGTTGATGATGTCAATCTTGTTTAAATGTATCATAATACATCTAAAAACAAAACATAAAATATGTTATGAGAAGATCATCATGTGACCTTAACATTTAAACTAAGGTAAAATATCATTTTCATCCCTAAACTATTGCAAAAGTTCATTTTTCGTCCTTAAAATTTCAAAAGTTTTATTTTCGTCCCTAAACTTTTCCAAATGTAATGATTTTCATCCCTCTGTCTATTTCTGTTAACTTATGTCTTGTGTGGCCTGACAAAGTGCTGATGTCTTATCTAACTTGGATTTAAATTATTTTATTTAAAAAAATACGAATACGTGGCAAATAATTATAGGGCACGTGGGAATCATTTTTTAAAAGCCCAAAATTACCCCCTCACTCCCTTAGTTAACCTTCACTCTCCATTTGTGTATCACTGATTCTTCATTTGTGAAACCCTAACGCCCAAGCCCCTCAACCCACTATAACAACCCAATCGGTGACCAGAATCAACTAGTCCAAACCGGCTGAAGATCCAAACTGATCAGCCTCCTTTCGCCAACATTGAGGAGATGAAATAGAGTTTAGAACTCCGCCATGAAGTTGCTGTTGAAATTGAAGCATACTGACTTATAAGGTAAAATTTGTTGGTTTACTTTATAGCTTTATTGGAATGTATATATACAGAGCATATTTCAGTGTGTAAGGGTTTATTGGAGGTGTTATGCTACTGAAAAGGACAAGGGTTTATGTTTAAAAATTGGTGAAATTTGATTTAAAGGTCCCTAGTGTTTATTGTTGAAGACTCCATCAAACATTGAGGGACCATATGCTATATTTGAGTAACTATAAATTAATTTTGTTTGGTTTGTTGTATAGTATTTGCACATGGTAACCACTATGTAACTTAGTGCATTGATTTTTTTAATGATATCACAAGGAATTATTGGCTCAGAATCACCGAAACAAATTTACTTGAATTCATCAAAAGTTTGTTAGGAATATTAATATATACCTATAATTTTTGTCATATACACAAACACGGTTCTAAATATTATATTATACATGTTATCACATCCTTCTATAAACCAGGGTATATAGAGATAGGTCTGTTGTATTCTTATAGGCTATAATAAATGTAGATGTTACACTTGAAGTTTGTAATAGATAAGTACTTCTTCCAATAATTTTTCCTTTGTATTCATGATATTTCTTTCTTTTTACACTTTGTTTGTTGTAGGATGGATGAAAACTTTGAATTCACCATATGTCATCATTATGGTGGGAAATTTAAGAATAATCCATTCAGGTATAATGGGGAAGATAAAGAAGCATGAAGACTACAACCACAACCACAGGCTAAAGGCAACCTGGAGTGTCCCTAGAGACAATGGTTGCAGCAAGTCAGGGATGTAGAACTAGGTTCGAGTAGTATTTTAGTATATAGTAGTGGGGGATAAGATGACGTAAATACTATCCATTTTGTGTACGCAATGCCATACGAATTTTGTAATGTAGTGGCAATAACTTTTTTTTTTTTAATGGTTGTATGATTAATTATGGATACTACCCATTTTGTGTATGCAATGCCATACGGAAATTTTAATGTAGTGGCAATGACTTATTGTTTTGTGATGGTTGTATGGTTAATCATGGATACCATCCATTTTAAGTATGCAATGTTATGACTGAATACGAATTATAACATTGTCTTGAACAAAGAAATCCAAGGAATTATTAAATGTTCTTGAATATGAATTCTAGATTGAATTACTACCTTTCGAGATTCTGAACAATGTAATCCAAGATATATCTTATGAAATAGTTGTTGTACCACTGTAAGAATTTTTATACTAATTTTCATTCTAAGTATAAAAATAATTGGTCATTTTAAGTGAATAAACATATGCATTTTTGTATATGTACAAAGGGACATTTGCTTATATTACACACAAACAAAAGCATATACTGATACATCAGTTTCACTGAATATAAAGTCATAGATAATTCTTATATTGTGAAATTTTACAAGCCAGCACCCATCATTTCCTTACATACTCATGTCAATTAATTGTACGTAAATCCTATTACATGAAGCAATCCCAATTTATACACAATTTTCCAGAATTTGGTTGCTACCACAGTGCCACTTAATTCTCTAGAGCTGAATTTGATTATCTTCATTGCACCTGCACATACTTTGCTCGCTTGCACTTCATTCAATCTGAACATAAAATTAAGACAAAATGAAAAAGATTTTAGCCAAGAACAACATAAAACCCAACCTTAAGAAAAACAAAAATGATGCTAAACTCTATATTAATTCCTAACGAAATTTAGTAACAAAAAAAGTGAATGGTCACAATTATTCCAAACTCAAAAAAGCTATCTACTGTAGCAACCACAAATGGTCCCAACTATTCCAAGCATTAACAAAAAGACATATTCAATTCAATTATTAGAGAGCCAATAATATTATTAGAGAGCCAGCAATATTAAGAAAACCTTGGATCATTTTGAAAACAATCAAATGCATGAAGACACTATGCAATATTAACAACCTCTAATTATGCAAATTGACCAGATTATGCACAATGGTCCACATAATGCATGAATATATCCAGATACAAATGAGAAGGAAATGTAGTTGCATTTTCAATAATCTAATCTTGCATTACAATGTAATCATGAGCATACTAAGTACCAAGGGATTCCTAGTTTAATGCCAATTCTGCGACTTCAGAATTTGAAGGGAAAAAATCCTGTCGCTGGACCCAAAACTTATGCCTTTTCCGAACATGGGGTCATCACAAAGCTTAGAAAACAAATAAGATTTTATCCTAGAGAGTAAATCCATCGTATACAATATCAACATGGTTGAAATATTGCTGCTTTCATAAATGGGTTCACATACTTTGGCAGTCATTACAACATCATTATCATTGATCAAAACTATTGCTGATCAGTAAGTCTCCAACATAGCACTTAATCAACATAATAATTTAAAAGACAACATAAGAATTTATCTTTTTCAATCAAAAATTTTCTGGTCATGCTCAAAACAGATGGAATTTCAATACATTAGTCACAAAGATCAAGTTAATTGCCAACCCCTTCACCCAAAAAACAAGTAAATAGCGTACAACATCTGTCAATCAAAAGTTTAATTTCTACTTCATGTCTACTAATTAAACTTACAAAAGTTGCTTCCGTCAGCAAACCACAAATTGCTGTTAGTTAAGGATCAATTCAAGGCATTACCAGGGTTGCATATGATGAGCTTTCAACAAGGAACTTCAGAAAATTTTGATTCGTGGTGGTTACCTAATTCACAGTGAAGAATTTCAAATCTCAACGCAAGCGGAGCTTTACGGTGGAGACTAACAACCAATTAGGATTGCCGGTTTGATTTCAACAAGAACCATTCGGCCGATTGGGGTTGACAATTTTAGGGGGTGGGTTTTCAATGTTTAGTGATTTGGGTTCATACACACATGACCATTTGAGACTTGAGATTTTGGTCTCACTGTCACTGAGGGAGTGAGGTGTAGTTTTGGGCTTTTAAAAAATGGTTCCCACGTGCCCTATAATTATTTGCCACATGTTCATTTTTTTTAAACAAAATAATTTTAGTCCAAGTTAAATACCACATCAGGACTCCATCAGGCTACACAAGACATAAGTTAACAGAAACAGACGAAGAGACGAAAATCAGTACGTTTGGACAAGTTTAGGGACGAAAATAGAACTTCTGAAACTTTAAGGACGAAAAAAAAACTTTTATGATAGCTTAGAGACGAAAATAATATTTTACCCTTTAAACTAAATATACAAAAGTCAATGTAGAAATTGCATTACAAACTAAATTGAAAAGAGACTGGCCTATTGCGCCTTCAAATTTGCCTTCGAATTAATAATTTTGAAAGAAATGATCAATATAATTCTGAAAACTGAAAAAAGTGGATTTTTTTGGGGGATTTTGGATTTGAGTCGTTACAATCTTGAAAACTGAAAAGGTTGGTAGGATTAAAAAAATGCTACATATTAATTTTTTTTTTAATTGAGAATATACTTGAAACCTCTTCTTTGGAACCTCCACCCCTCGCAGGGAGTCCCTTTTCTTTTCAAATCTAATTTTGGAATAATGAAAAGAGGGAGTATAAAGGTAATGGCAGAAATAATTTCAGTTCAAAATTTCCTAAATAAAGAGACCTCTTCTTATAACTAATCAAAATTGCTAGTGGAATGCTACTTGTGAAACAAATCAATTCCAATTGAGACTTTTCTTTGGTTCCACTATATTGAGACTAAGTCATAGAATTCAATAGGAATAAGAAATTAAACAATGCTATAGTCACAAACTATTTTATAACATTTTATTAGTTTTTGTTTAGGCCCACTATGAACATCACTTTTTCATTTACTAATAATCACTCACTAAATTAGTAATTTGTAAAAATTTTGTAAAAAAGTTTGTATCTGTAGCATTACTCCTAAGAAATTGGGCAAGTTACAACTTACCTATCTGTGGTTTGACCGAAATTTAAGTTTCAAATTACAGGTATGTAACTTAAATTTCGGTCAAATTTAAAAAAATTCGTTCTACGTTTTATCTAGTTTATCATAGAGTTGGCTGCACTGTGTGACCTCAGTACGTTTTACGTGAGGGTCTCTCTGTCGCTTAGAAAGTAAGGTTTTCTCTCTTCTCTAAGGCAGTAGAATTGTTTGGTCCCTTCTTTGAAAGAGAGTTTGTTCTCAGAGGTAACAAGTGTACCATCTGAGCTAGTGGGTTCTTTTTCGGGGTTATTGGGAAACACCTTTCTCCTTTTCACTTTGAAAGTTTTCCATGGAGGAGTTAGCAAACCAATGGACCAACTTGTCTCTTTCAGAAAGGGAAACTGTTGGATTCACCCTGTCAAAAGAACAACGTTCTGGTGAATTTTTGCTAGCTACGCAATTCCTTACTCCACGTTTTTTAAATATGGAGGCCATGGCGCGAACTTTCAAACAATTGTGGAGATCTACAAACGGATTCACTATTCGTAACCAAAATGATCACCGAGTTCTGTTCGTATTTGATAATCCTAGCGATATAGACAGAATTCTCAAAAACCAACCATGGAGTTTCGATAAACATTTGGTGATGCTGCAGAGGTACAATACAGATTGTCCGGTTCGTGATCTAGTGTTTACAAAAACGATTTTCTGGGTTCAGGTCCATGATATCCCAATTCGGTATATGACAAAAGAAGTGGCAGAAAACATCTGTGATATAGTTGGAGAAGTGCAGAAGTCAGCAAATGCAGTATCTGATGAGGGTGGACATTTCATCAGGGTACGTGTGATGATTGATATTACTTTCCCTTTATGCCAAGGTAGGGTCATTACATTAGAGAACGGGACAAAGCACTGGGTCCAATTTAGGTACGAGCGTCTGCCAAACCTCTGTTTCTGGTGTGGGCGACTGAACCATGCTGATAAGAATTGTGAGTTGTGGATAAATAGCAAAGGTACACTAGCAGTGGAGCAACAGCAATATAAGTCCAATCTAAAGGCTGCACCATACAAGTCTAGTGGAAGAGATGTCATAGTGGTACTCGGTTTCTATGAAATGAGACATCCATTTACAAGAAAAGAATTCCAGGCGGCAAGGGAAAAGGAGGAGATGATGGTGAACGGTGCAGCGAAGAAACTACCGGAGAGGGCTCAGGCGAGCATGGAAACCGATGAAGGAATTAATCCAGCCATTAATGCCAATAACTCACCCGTTACAGAAGAAGTGGACATCAATGATACGTTACCCTCAGAATTTGTTGTTGACCAAAATTCTCCAACGGCTGGAGGATTACCAACAGATATGTGTAATATTGGGGAGGAGAAAAATAAGGAATCAGAGTTATTCTCGGACACAATCAATTCCGAAAATCTTGTTGATATCCAAATCAATGAGATCAATGCAGAATTAGCCAGATTTGATGAGCATCCGATTATTAAGGGCAATAATGTGAGGGTAATAAATGAAATAAATAATGATGAAGTTCCCATTTTGGTTCCACCAATCCGTAGCAAGGATCCAAGTAACCAAGGGAAGGTCAGTTCTGACGTGGCAGAAACTTCAAACCACTCCAAAATTTCGGCTAACCCTAATCCTAAGAGTAAAAAAAAATAACAAGAAAGTGGACAAAGCTAGCCCGTAAAGCTGCACAGGAAAAAAAGGCGACTAATGAAGAGTATGGGCTGAGCTGCAAGAAGAGGAGAGGGGTTTATCATCTGGAGTTACCTTCGAAGCGTAGATCGGTTTCAAAAGATGATGGAGTTGCTACAATTTCAATGGTGGAGGCTGCACAGCAGCCCCGCCAATTGCAATGAGTTGCTTTGTGTGGAACTGTCGTGGGCTTGGGAACCCATGTACAGAGAATGAGCTTGCAGAGATGGTGCGGGCAAAAGATCCCTCTGTCGTGTTCTTAGCCGAAACATGGGTAGATGAAGCAAGGCTAAAACAAGTGCAAAGGAAGATATAGTTTGAAAATATTTTCAGTAATCCTAGGCCGAATAGGGGTGGTGGATTGGTGATGTTTTGGAGATTGTCAATTGATGTTTCAGTGGTAGGTTCAAGTAAGAATAATATCGATTCAATTATCAACAGAAATAAGGAGGGTGAATGGAGATTTACTGGATTTTATGGTGAACTGGAGACTCATAAGAGAATTGAATCTTGGGAACAACTTAGAAGGTTAGAACGAAAATTTCAACTCCCTTGGCTTTGTGCGGGAGACTTCAATGAATTAACAAGGGCTGATGAGAAATTGGGGGGAAATAGAAGAAGTCACGCGCAAATGCAGCTTTTCAGGGATGCAATAGATGAGTGTGGTTTCATTGATTTAGGTTACTCGGGTTCGAAGTTCACATGGAGGAAACATTTTGCCAATGGTCAATCAATATGGGAAAGGTTGGATAGGGCTTTGTGTACAAATGACTAGTTGCAGCAATTTGGAGCAACAAAGGTGTTTCATTTGAATAGTTCTACCTCTGATCATATCCCTATTTGGATTGTTCCAAATGGTCTAGACCCTCCACCCTTGTCTAGACCTTTTAGGTTTGAGGAGATGTGGTTATCGGATAAGGGTTGTGGTCGTACGGTGGAAGCTGTATGGAGAGATGATTTTAATTGTGAAGCTGAGGTTCAAGTGATAAGAAAAACTGAGAAGTGTAGGAAGGATTTAACTCAGTGGAGTCGGCAACATTTTGGGGGTGTTAGGCGAAAATTGAAGGAGAAGAAAAAACAATTGGAGAAGGCCGAACTGGTGGCAATGCATTTAGGCAATAACTTTTAGGTTAGGGAGTTAACAAAGGAGGTAAACGACTTGTTGGATAAGGAGAATAAAATGTGGAGGCAGCGGGCAAAAAATTTTTGGTTGATTGGAGGGGATAAAAATACAAAGTACTTTCATAGTAGGGCAACTCAGAGATGCAGGCGGAATAAAATTTCAGGTATTTTCGACCTGAATGGGGCGTGGGCTTCTCAACCGGATTTAATTGCAAACAGCTTCACAGATTACTATCAGGCGCTATTTACATCTTCAAACCCGATTTTGGAGGAGGCAGCTCTGACCTCGGTTCCTTTATAAAAAATTTTCAAAGGTTTTAGCCAATAGATTGAAAAAAATATTTCCTAATATCATTTCGGAATATCAAAGTGCCTTTACAAAAAACCGGTTGATATCTGATAATATTCTTGTAGCCTTTGAAACTCTCCATTGCATGAAAAAACATAAAACGGGTAAAACTGGCTATATGGCGGTCAAATTGGATATGAGTAAAGCCTATGATAGGGTTGAGTGGGCTTTCTTGTAAGAAATTATGAGAAAATTGGGATTTGAAGAGAGGTGGATAAATTTGATGATGGTTTGTGTGAAATCAGTATCATATTCGATACTTGTTAATGGGGAACCAAAAGGCCAAATACACCCTTCTAGGGGGATTCGTCAAGACGACCCCTTATCTCCATTTTTGTTCCTTTTGTGCACGGAAGGTTTACATAGCCTTATTACAAAGGAAGCCAATGAAGGTTCTATAAGGGGATTCTCCCTTTGTAGGAAGAGCCCAAGACTAACCCATTTGCTTTTTGCAGATGATAGCTTGTTGTTTTGCAGGGCAAACAAAAATGACTCCCTCAAGGTGCTGGAAATTTTAGCAACTTATGAAAGTGTTTCGGGACAGCAAATCAATCAAAGCAAAACCTCTTTATTCTTTAGTAAGTCAACATCCGAAGAGGAAAAAAGAGAGATCAAGGAAGCATTTGGTGTGCCCGAAATCGTGCACTGTGACAAGTATTTGGGGCTGCCTTCTCTTATTGGGAAGCACAAAAAAGCAAGCTTCGATTATATAAAGGAAAGGATTTGGAGAAAATTATAATGTAGTGACAATCTCTCCTTTCAATACACGGCTCCAAATACGAGACTAACCAATCGATACATGAATCCTAGTACGTAACTAACACACCAACTTGTAAAGGATGTTTGCTGCAAAATTCTTCAATTCCTCCACACGATGAAGATCAAGAAACTTCTTGGTTACAAAACCCTACGGCATACAAATGCAGTAGCTTCTTCAAGAGAAAGATGAACTAGGGCAGATTGCCTCCGGTCACAATATGCATAAATAAAACCTTTGCATCAAGTTTCATCAACTGAGACAGCCCTTAAGATAATCCTTATATATCTCTAAAGTTGTGAGAAAATAAAACCTAAACGCATAGCTTGGATATGCGTGAAAAATAGATCTAGAAATTTGAATTTTGTAATTCTAGATAGATAGGGTATTTGTCAAGCAGTTGTTAAGCATTGGGCTAAAATATCCTTTTAAACCTCGATAAATACAATCTGTCGAGCTATCTGTCGAACTTTAAAATACAGCACTTCTTTACTTGTTTCTTGAATAGATTTGCATGGCCTTAACACTTGGACTTGAATTCTTGTTCCTTAAAGTATTAAACACATCCTAGATCTACCAAATTACAAGTAAAGTGCGTTTTGTCAAATGATTAGTCAATTCTAAACGATATATGTTCATAACATGTTCCACATATGTCCTAACAATATATATATATATAAATGGTGTGTCAAGTTGGGTAAGATGAATTGAAACCCGAAGCTCAAAATAATATTACAAGCCACCAATACACAAAAAACCAATTCAAAGCATTGGGTTGAATTGAGTTAGTTTCATTAGGTTGGTGGGTTGGATGCACATCCTTATTTGCCTGTAATGAAGAATTATTATGAAACATACAAAATACACTTTTAATATAAGGCAATTGTGTAGTCCTCATTAGTTTAAAATATAGTAGAGTTCCAACTTAACGTTTCATGAAAAGGAATTTGCCCCTTTTGTTATTGTTTTTTGTTAGCTTAATAATTTTTTTATAATTATGTCAAAGCCCACACTAATTGACCTTAACACCCTCATCATTTCATTATAGTGGAGGAAGGACATTACAACCTTGAATACTTAAAGGACAAAACTTAGGTACAGTACCTTAAGTGTTGTTCCTTAAGTTTCCCTTTTAAAATTCGGTCATGTGACTACTTAACTAAAAAATACACTTCTATTTCATGAGAAAAAATCCAAATGGCAGAATCTTAAGAAGAAAACCTAAGGAATAACATCTAAGTACTGTACCTAAGTCTTGCCTATACTTTAGGGTGAGAAATTGCAATCCATCATTTTGTTATTTTATTATTATTTATTTTCTAGCCCTTACTATTGCTGAGTGGCACTTGCTTTGCTACTACTTAGTTCATGTATGTCCTTAAGTAATAATAATTAAAAAAAATAAATAAAAATGGGTGTGTTTCCACTGTTTAGTTTTCAATTCCTTGTCTTTTTCATCCTAATCTAAATTCACAATCTCATTCAGATAGGGCCTCAAATAAAGTAGTTAGTATGAAAAGAAAGAGAACAAAATAAAAAACTAAAGAAAGAAAGTATAGCAAGTGGCCAGGTCAGTCACTCAGTTGTTGGCTTGAAAGTTTTCCCTAGAGTTCAGTTCTCTAGCTCATCATTCTAGCCCAACATTTCATATTTTGATTTACTATGGTATGGAATGCTAATCATTTTTCAACTTATTTTGCTTACCACTATCGATATGGTTTTAATTATTATTATGTACTTAGACTTATATACATGCTAGCTCACCACACGCGTTTTGTATGTGTGATGAGGTTTTTTTTTTGTGTCAAAATTTCTACTCTTTTATTTTTTTGAAAAATTTCGACACAAAAAAGAGAAGGCAACTAAATATCATATAGAACAATCAAAATCATATGAAGATTAAACCAAGGAAGACTACTCCTTCCTTAGAGAAAAAAATAAAGATTTTTTTTTTTAAAGATTAAACCAAGGAAGAGAGGCATTAATTTATGTTCGATTTTAGTAACTGACTTGTAGTAAAGAAGGAATAAAGAGAGATGAAGCTATCTAATTTTAAGAGATATAAATAAATACTTAAATTTTAGGAGTGTTTTTTTTTTTTTTTTTTGAAAGGAAACGATAGTAGATTTTATTAATTGAGAAATATGATATACAATGGGGAAGAGAAAAAGGGACAAATGACCCCTTTTTCTCTTTTGCAACACTAGCATACGCTAGAGTAGCACGATCACATCGTAAAAAAGAAAGAAATATAAAAGAAAACAAAAAAAAAATCATCACTTTGATGTTCATGTAAAAAACTCATCACCTTACTTTGATGTTCATGTAAAAAAATCATCACCTTCTTGATTTACATGAACATCAAAGTGATGAGTTTTTTTTTTTTTTTTTATTCTTATCTTAGGAGTGTCTTCATGGTGGGGGCGGTGGAGAAGGAGTACCTCCACCTGAACTATGCAATATATCCAGACTTTCCTTACTTAGCAATTGTTTCTTGTGAGCGTATGAATCCAGAGAACTATGTTCCGAAGATGTACGCTTTGATAAGCATGGACGTTTAGGAGAAACTTCAGTTGCAACTTTGTTATTGGAACTCCTAAGAATGCGTTTCCAAGACCGAAGAGATGATTTTTTCTGGTCCGGGAAATCCTCACCTTCATTGGGCAGAAAATCCAGCTCCATATCCCTATTTAAATTTTCCCCTTTTAAGTTTGAATCATCCACTATCTTATCCTTCACCCACTTCAGTTGTTGATTACTATGCAAAGACTTGCAATTATCCATCTTCTCAGGAGCTGGAAGAGTTGTGTTGTAAGTGCATTCCTTAAAACAAGGAACAACTAGCTGATCTTCTTGTGAATTCAAAACTTGAGTCTTCGAGGGAATAAAGGTATTTGGTGCTGTAAGTTCAGCCTCACCATTATCCCGTTTTGAATTTGAAATCTGAATTGAATCCTGGCGGTTTGAATCTCAGTGTTCCTCCGAATTTCTTACCGTGGCTAGGTGTCCTCTAGTCATCTTTCCGATGAACTCATCGACAGATGGCATTCTCAGTGTTTGCTGACGAAGTTTGTCACCCCCAATTGTATCATCTTCCTCATCAGAAAGGAAAGTATCTTCAGTTTCAACATCACTATATCTGTGTGGATTGGAGTTTCCTTTTTTATGCTTGGTTTTTGGGGCTATAGCTCGCAGCCAAGGATTAAATTGAAGCACTTCATCATTCGTATGGAAGCACCCTTTATTAATCCTGACATTCACGATCCTGATGACCCAGTATACCACATCGATAACAGAATGCAAGCAGCCTCTCATACTTAAAAAATACCCAAACATCCTCCCCATCTCTTCAACGTGAATCATTTTTCCCCTCATAAGAGGTTTTGTGATGTCTATATCTACCCGAATCCTGAGAAAAGGACCCCAAGCAAAGCCACTTTTTGGAGCATCTAACACCAACAGAATTCCAATCTCCTTTGCAACTCGGTTACCAACGGTATTATTCGTACTTTTGATTGGGATGTTGAAAACTCAAATCCAAAAGGGAGAGTATTGAAAGGAGACACTACTTGGACTGATATCTCCATTGAAACCCTCTAGTAAGATAAGCTTTCTATCGAATGACCACGGGCTTCTGTCAAGGACATCCAACATGTCTTCTTTATTAACAAAGATAGCCAGAAAAAGATTTTTTCCAACTTCTTTAATAGTGACTCCCTGTGAACCAAACAAAAGTCGTTGAGTGGTAGATTTGAATGCCTCCTTATTAAATTCCTTAGTAGATTGTAGCTTGAACAAGATTATGAACTGAGCACATTCCTTCGATGAGGCCACCTCCTGAGAACTAACCGCCAAAACACCTTTTTCTTCCTCTAAGAAATGGAATTTTTTCCATAACTCCTCCAGCGCTATATCCATGGTAAATACAAATCTTATAAATCTTATCAAAGAAAAGAAATAGCAACCAACCTATAACAGTTGAGAGAATAAGAAAAGGAGAAGAAAATAAAAGAAAAAAGAAGGAAATCCCCTACTTAGATCAACAGAGCTAATCCGAGAGGTTTGAGATCTTAGGTGAGGAAACGTAAGTTGGTATCTTTTACTTTCCAAGAGCACGAGTTAGGGAGAGAAAAGTAGCCTCTAATATAGTACTTTAATTTCAGTAATTTGTAATTTTAGGAGTGTTTAAATTAGTACTTTGCATATCTAACTTTATTATCTAAATTTTCTAAACATGTGAATATCAAAACATTTTAGTACGTAAAATAATAAAACCTAAACACAATTATTTTATTAGTAGTATACTTTCCTTTCATTAAAAAAAAGAAAGATGCAAGGCATCAATGACTCCAACGAAGCAGGAAGAGGAGTGAAAAAACAGGACACTTCAAAGAAATTAGTAAACTAAAGAAAGACCGACCCTTTAGTGACACCATGTGAAACAGAATACAGAACATCATATGTGGTTGAGTGTTGAGAACAGGGCTTTGGATTAAGACGATGATGCAAATGACAGTATTGACGAGACATTTCAAAATTATATCCAAAATAATCTATAAAATGAATGAAATAATTTGCTGCAATGTGAATGTATGTGGTCGGTCACCAATGCAAGAGGGTAGCAGGCAAGCCACAAACTCACTAGCTAAATAATTATTGAAGTCGGCTTAGACCCAGATTGACAATGTTGAGACCACAACTATTTACGAGCCATGAAAAGTCAGACACAAATATCGTTGTTTTGATGCATCTTTGATTTAGGTTTTAATATATACGCCTTTCAAACAAATGTTTTCTCCTGTAAGTCCTTAGCTGTGTCACCAAAATTGTTTCTGCCACAAAATGTGGCTCTCATGCGTCTAATGCACACACAAATCTGCAACCCACCCATGACCCTCCATCTTTCAATATTTTTTTCTAGACATAAAATTCTAGAAAGTGGATGTTCTCCAGAGCATCAAATTTCTTAATCCTATTGAATTCTATGACTCAGTCTCAACAAGTGAAACCAAAGAAATGTCTTAATAGGAATTGACTTGTTTCACAAGTAGCATTCCAGAATGCAATTTCGATTGTTTATAAGATGAGATCTCTTTATTTAGTAAATTTTGAATTGAAATCATTTCTGCCATTATCTTTATACTGCCTCTTTTCATTATTCCAAAATTAGATTTGAAAAGAAAAGGGACCACCTGCGAGTGGTGTGGGGGGGGGGGGGGGGGGGGGGTTTCCAAAGAAGAGGTTTCAAGTATATTCTAAGTCAAAAAAATAACTATTTAGCATTTTTTTTTTTTTAAATTCTACCAACCTCTGTTTTCAAGATTGTAACAACTCAAATTCAAAACCCCCCTAAAAATCCACTTTTTTCAGTATTCAAAATTATATTTATTGTTTCTTTCAGAATTATCAATGTGAAACAAATTTAAAGGCAAGTGCAACAGGTTAGTCTCCTTTCAATTTAGTTTGCAATGCAATTTCTACATTGACTTTTTTATATTTAGTTTAAATATTAAGGCCACATGGTGATCTTCTCACAACATGTTTTATGTTTTGTTTCTAAATAGATTATGTTATAATACCTTTAAACAAAATTGACATCATCAACCTTGTCATCATAAAAGAAAATTCATCTAAAGAGTACATCCAGATTGTTTCAATTGGTGGTTATGATTTTTTATTCTTGAGTTTTGTTTATTATCGAAAAGTAGTATAACCTATGGTGGTTTATTAGAAGAGTGACAATAATTGTTTGATTTTTTTTACCTTTATCTTTAAGTCACAATTCTTTTGATTATAATTTTTTTTCCTTTTTTAGAATAATTTTTTTCTTTAAAATAATCAACATTAACTTTTTTTTCCAATAAAGACATAACTCTATTTCCATTGTCATTTTTTTTTCTAATTAAAAGCTCCCCTTTTAGATTGATAACAAATCTATAATTAATTGGAAAAGATTTTATTAAAAAATGATAAAGAAATCAAAAATGAATTGAATATATTTGATGCACAAAAAGCCCAATACAATGAATTTGTAGAGGGTAGGTTGGAAAACTGGACTTTAGTGAATCAGACTACAATCCAAGGGTATCCAAATGACAATAAAATGAAGATAGACTGGTTCAATCTAAGGAAAATCTTCCTCAACACAATCCAAGGAGATCAGTTCTTATATATTTCTTTCAAGTATGATTACAAGTTCAGCTCTTGATTGCTACAGTATTTTTCTTTTTGTTTCCGATCCCGTTCTCTCAGGATACCTCCTCTATTTTATACTATCTTCTCCCTTCATATCCTCCTTCCACGTGTAGATAAGATTGTTGGTGTTGATCCCTGTCCTATCACCACATTCCTAAAGTCTTTAAGTAGTAGCTGTAAGGCTGAAAGTTACTGTTTAGGCATCACTTCCTCATTAATGCGGTCAGAGAGTTAACCACAAAGCATTTAATGCGGTGGTAGCAGCTTTCTCTTTAGATATTTCTTAGCTTTCCCGTTATTTTATGTTTCCTCAAAACATATCCTTATCAATAAAACCTTCTGGGAGGTCACTTTGGATGGTTGAGTGTACCATTCGGCCTTTGCTTCGCTTAGCTGAGGCAATATTCCTCCTCGACATACATTCCCAGTCCTTCCCAATTACAAACTGTCTGTGGAGCTCTAGTTCTTCCGTCTTCATTACTGTTTATCTTTCCTCGGACTAATGAATATCCTCATACAAGGCCCAAGGCCCAATTTGCACTCTTGGGCTCCTTCCCCCTACAATATAATATATAAATACACTTTAACCCAAAATGCCTAAACCCAATAGGTATGTACTCAATTATATTATATTAATTACTTATTTTTCTCATCATTATTCAATGTGAACTTCACTCACACGTGTAGCCCAACAATCTCCCCTTCATGTGTGAGTCTCTGCCTCTCTATAGGCTTCAAGACCACTCTGTGGATCATGAATAAATCCTACTCGCTCCCCCTTGCCTAATGGGTTTTTCCCTTCACTAGTTCATCATCTATGGGCCTTCACTTGTCAACCCCACACGTCTTTTATCCTCCATGGGAACCTCACACCTCATTGTTGTCTAACACCATTGGCAACAATACTCCTTTGTTAAGCCTTTTCCAAGATCGTTTATGTGGCCTTAATGGGCTTGCTTGGTGCAATATACCATCCCCGCTCCAACTGCTAAAGGGACCTGTTCTGCACCATTGGCAAAAGGACTTCAAGTACATACATCCCGTTCCCACTCCAACTGCAAAGGGAACCTCAATAACCTTGCCACCTTTGCCCTACACCACTATGAGCTCTAATACAACTTGTTGGGGAGATAAACATCTTAGGAAGCATTCTTGAATAATTAATATAATTTATAGAGACACTTTAAGCCCAAAGGCCTAAGCCCCAATAGGTATGTCTTCAATTATGTTATATTAACCACTCATTCTTCTCATCATTATTCAATGTGGAACTTCACTCACACATGTAACCCAACAATCTCTTCATCATATGTGAGTCTCTGCCTCTCTATGAGCTTCAAAACCTCTCCGTGGGCAATGAACAAGTTCTACTCGCTCCCTCTTGCCTAATGGGCTTTTCCCTTCACTCGTTCATCATCCATGGGCCTTCAAATATCAACTCTGCACGTCTTTTATCCTCCATGAGAACCTCGCACCTTACTATTTCCTAGCACCATTGGAAATAATACTCATGTTGGGGAAATAAACACCATGAGGAGCTTCTTAGAATAATTAATATAACATATAGAAGCACACTTTAGCCCAAAAGGCCTAAACTCCAATGGGTTATGTGCTCAGTTACGTTATATTAACTACTCATTCTTCTTGTCATTATTCAATGTTGGGCTTCACTCATACATGTAACCCAACAGTTAGGGGGGGGGGTCTAAAGATGGCTGATGCTCATCAGATTTGTCCTTAAAAAGCCACTTACTTCTTTTCTTCTTTCATATAATCATATTTTTGTCTTTGTCATTGTCTTTCTAACTCTCTCTCCACTCAGATTTGTGTTCTTCTATATTTCATTTCTTCTTTCCTTTATTTCCAAGTTTCACCAAAAAAAAAAAATTAGTCCTTTTAATTTACCTTCATTTATTTTAGTCCTTTAACTTTCATGTTTATTCAATTAAAGTTTTCTGTCAATTTTTGTTAATTTTTTTTAATTTAGAAAATAGGTTTATATCATTAATTGGATTTTTTTTTAATTTAAAATTTTAAAGAAAAAAATTGAACCATTAACTGCAACTAGGAGTGTGCAAGCTATCACCGAAGCCGACAACACCGACCGGCACCGACCCTCCCGCACCACCATTGGCACCGACCGACGGGGCCGATGCCAGAGATCGGAATGCGAACGGAGCTCCGATGCCGGTGCGGTGAGTACATCGGAGACGCCACACCCCTACCGAGTAGAGCCGAACCGAACCGATCCGTATATATTTTAAATTTCAGAACGTCGTCGTATTGGTTTGGGCCATTATAAAAAAAAAAAAAAAAAAAAAAAAAAAAAAAAAAAAAAAAAAAAACACACACACACACACACACAAAACGGCACCATTTTGTGTAGGTTTTCAGACACTTACCTCAGACCTCAGTTCCTCCCTATAAATTCATTCTTTTCACATAGCCGCCCTTAACTCTCTCTCTTGCTCTCACCCCAAGCCCCCAGCCGCCTTGCCTCTAGCCTCTGTTCACAGTCTCGCCGGCAGCAGTAGCAGCTCCCCACGGTAAGCCATCAGCCTCAGCCCCTTTCTTTTAGTCTTAATGGAAACGGAGTGAGAGAGATGTGTGAGTGTTTCAGTGTTTGTGAGTTAAAGTTAGAGTTAGAGATGGAGATTGGAGTTAGAGTTGTTAACTGTGTGAGTGTTTCAGTGTTTGTGCGTGTGAGTGTTTTGAACTTGTGAATCTGTGAATCTGTGATGATAAAGTGGCAAAGGAAACTGATTAGCCAAAGTTATTATGTGTGTGTGACCATGTGAGTGTCACTGTGTGAGTGTGTTGTGCGTGTGAGTGTTGTGATGAATCATAATGTGCGTGTGACCGTGTGACTGTGTGAGTGTCACTGATGATAAAGTGGTAATGGAAACAGTGGAAAGTGAATCAAGTGATATTATCAGCCTCAGCAAATTTATGTGCGTGTGGTGTGAGTGTGAGTTGTTGAGTTGACTGAGTCACTCAGTCAATTTATTTAGTTATTTATTTATTAAGTTGTGAGTGTCTGTGTGCGTGTGAGTGTAGTTATTTATTTATTAAGTTTTTATTTTGTTAGTTTTTAGTTAGTTAGTTATTTATTTAATTTAGTTTTTGGTGTGTTGATTCAGTTTAGTTAATTTATTTAGTTAATCTTTAGTTATTTATTTATTTAGATAGTTGACCAAGTTTAGTTAATTTATTTTGTTAGTTTTTATTTATTTATTTAGTCAGTTGACTCAGTCTACTAAGTAGCACTAACTTTTTTTTTTTTCTTCAGCATTTTAATTTTTGAGGGAGACGAGATTGAGAGAGTTCACGCTTTCAATCCTTCACCGAGAGGTAATCACTAAACACTCACTATATTCAACATTATGATTTTAAATTTTTTGTACTTAGTAACAACTGCTTTAAGTTTATATATAATTATATATAAAATTAGCTTTTATTTTATATTTATTCAATATAAATATAAAATAAAGTTAATTCTCTAATTCTGAATTGTTTTTAATATTAGTGACATGAATTGTTGAGTAATGACTAATGATTAATAATTATTAGTCTGTTACTGTATTGATTGAGAGTGAGGTATTTGATACTACATTTGCTGGAAAATTATAATTTGATATTGTTGTGAAAACTTTGTTTTTTGTTGTTTGGAAATTTTTTTATTAGATGGATGTCGATGCTCCACCTGGATTTGGTGCACCCGGGGACCCAAACCCATCTCCTCCTATTCCTGGTAGTGCTAACCCTAACCCACTTGAACCTGCAGCACCAGTTGGACTTGGTGCATCACTTCCCCCACTACCACCTAAACAAGGTGGTAAGGACCTGTCTATAGTATGGCAACACTTCATTAAGTTCGCTGATTTTGATCCCAAAAATCCTAGATCTCAATGCAAGTATTGTAAAAATCAATATAAATGTCATGGTAAGAAAAATGGTACTTCAAACATGTTGCAATAAATGAAGGTGTGTAAGAAGTGGCCTTTTCCCCGTGATGATAAGAAAAAAACTGTCTTTCCAAGCGAAGAGAGAAGGGGAAAGTGGTTCAAATATGTTAGTGGTTGCAAACTATAGTGAAGAGAGGATAAGGTTGGCGTTGGCAAGGATGATCATCATTGATGAATTGCCTTTTAAATTTGTGGAACGTCAAGGCTTTTAAGAATTTATGGAAATAGTTGAGCCTAGGTTTCCTATTCCCCATCGCATTACCATTGCAAGAGCTTGCATAAAGATTTATTCTAGTGAGGTGGATATTTTGAGAAGGGCTTTTGTTGGGCAACGAGTTTGTGTGACAACGGATACTTGGACATCCATACAAAACTTGAACTACATGGTAGTCACCGCACACTTCATTGATGGGGATTGGACTTACCAAAAGAAAATCTTGAACTTTTGTCCTATAGCTAATCACAAAGGGGACACCATAGGTAGAGCGGTTGAGTCATGTTTGTTGAAGTGGGGTATAGACCGCTTGTTTACAATCACCGCGAACAATGCTAGTTCTAATGATGTGGCAATTGATTATGTGAAGAAGAAAACAAAAGAAAGAGATAGTAGCATATTGGGTGGTGAGGTCATGCGTATGCGTTGTTGTGCGCATATCTTGAATTTAATAGTGCAAAGTGGGTTGAAGTCCATTCATGAATCAATTGCCAAAGTTAGGAATGTGGTGCGATATGTGAGAGCCTCTCCCGCAAGGTTTGAAAAGTTTCAAGAATGTGTTGAAAATGAGAAAATCAAAGCCAAATGTTTGTTGTCCCTTGATGTGCCAACAAGGTGGAATTCCACTTATCTCATGTTAGATTGTGCTTTGAAATTTGTGAGAGCATTTGATAAGTTGGAAGAGGAGGATGGGTATTACAAACTTTATTTTTGTGAATCGGATGTGAATGGGAAAAAGCCCATTGGTCCTCCTAACTATCTTGATTGGGAAAATGTCAAGACTTTTGTGAAATTTCTTGGCATATTTTATGAGGCGACACTTAGATTTTCTGGGTCTTTATTTGTCACTTGTAATACTTACTTCCATGAGCTAATTAGCATTGAAGATCAATTGCAACAGTTGTGTAGTGTTGATGGGGATCCACTTTTGAAGAGTATGTCAGTAGAGATGAAAAAAAAAATATGATAAGTATTGGGAAAGTATGGATAATATCAATTTGATACTTTTTGTTGCTGTTGTTCTTAACCCAAGGTATAGATTGAAGTATGTAAAGTTTTGGTTTAGGGAGTGGTATGGAAAGGACAAGGGGGATGCAATGAGCTCTAAGGTTCGGGATGCATTGAAGAGGTTGTATGTGGAGAGAGTGGGTCAAGATGGAGCTTCGAGTTCTAGTGGTAGTGGTGCTTCATTGTCTAGGGACTCCATGCCAAGTGTTGGCAATGCTTCATTGTCTGATCGCATTAAAAGTTATAATAATAGGTTTAAGCAACACTTGGCAGACGAGGACAATGTTGAAAGCAAATCTAAGTTGGATAGGTATTTGTTGGAATCTTCTAAGGACCCTGATGTGGAAGATTTTGACATCTTGATATGGTGGAAGATGAATTCTTCTAGATACCGAGTCCTTTCCCAAATTGCCCGTGATGTGTTGGCTATTCCTGTCTCTACAGTTGCATCCGAGTCTGCTTTTAGTACCGGGGGGCATGTTTTGGATTCGTTTCATAGTTCACTATCTCCTAATACAGTTGAAGCCCTTATTTATACACAAAATTGGTTGAAGGATGCAAAGAAAAAAAAACCAATAAAGCTTCGGGAGTGCATGGATAATGTGGAGGATATGGATGGTTTTGAGATTGACACTAGTAAATATATGTTTATTTTGTTTGTTGTATATATCAATTGTTTATTTATTTGCTCAATGCTTACGAATCATTTTATTTTGAATGGGATTGTAGAAATTGCATCGGTTTGCCCAATGCCTATGGAGGAGGATCCAAGCACCATTGTGCTGGATGATGATGAGTGATGTGCTGCTCTTTGCTTAGAGTTAGTTAGTAGTTAGTATTACGCAAGTAAACTTGCTATTCTCATTCGTTTGTGTTAGTTATAAATATTCTATTGTTCATAAACGTTTTATTGTTATTAACACGTGTTTATTTTGTTTTGTTTAATATTTTGTAGAAGATAGGAGTTCTAGAATGATGCATAGTGCACAGACTTACTGGACAAAGGACTTACAAGAATTAGCATTCTTTTGCCTATATGCTAATTATATCTGTACATGTTATTGGTAGTGGACTTTTCACTAATAGTAGTTATTTTGGTATTCATGGGTGGGATTATTATTGGGGATACAAGTAATTAGCATTTTTTTGCCTAAATGCTAATTTAATTTGTATATCTTTCTTTTGGCATTTGTGGACAGTGACAAATGGTTCTGTAATACGTTATTAAGTAGATACATTAACGCTTACTGTTATTGACACTGACACACACAGTGACACTAATGATATTATATTCCACATGATAGTATTTTGGGAGTTGAACTCTTATTGAGGCAATTTCAAAATATTTTTGCATGATGAATGAAATGAAAAAATTTGGATCATTATGTGAACATATTTTTTGCACAGGCTTGAAATGAAAAATGCAGTTTTGAAATTTTTGATCATTATGTGAAATTTTGCATAAGTTTAAAATTTTGGATCATTATGTGATCATTATGAAATGAAAAATACATTAACGCTTTTGCTTTTGTTTTATGTTTGACTAGGTTGGTATAGGTTTCATGAATTATTTGGCACAAGATTTTTGATCAGGTTGATATATTGATATTGGGCTTGAAAGTCCAATTTTTTTTATTATTTAAAAAATAGTTTTTTTTTTAATATTTCAAACGGACTAAACGGACTAAACCGCACCGCAAAAACCGCACCGCAATAGGTCGGAAAACCGACCCTAGGCGGTGTGCATCGGTTCCAATTATGAAAAAATCGATCTCTATCGGTTCGGTAGTAAATTTGGAAAAAACCGCCCTTACCGAACCGCGCACACCCCTAACTGCAACATTTAACAGAAGTTGATGGAAATGCCCTATATTAAATAATTTTGAAATTTAGAGGACTAAAATGAATGAAAGTAAAACTAAACAACTGAAATGAACTCTTATGAAACATAGAGAATATGTTTTGCATTTTAGTCTTATTTTTTATGTTGCACTTGATTTTGCATGTTGCCAATTAGGAGGTGTGCAGCTAACCCGCCAAAACCGACCAGACCTAACCTAACCCATCGGGTTGGGTCAATTTTTAGGGCTTGGTGGGTTGGGTTGGGTTACAAAATTTTTTTTGATAGCAAGTCAGGTTGGGTTTGGGTCATAAAATTCCAAACCCGCCAAACCCGACCCGACCCATCCATAATTTAATATATATATTAAAATATATTATATAATTAATAAATTTTTTAAATAACCAGCTCTTCCTATCCTATATAAAAGCCAATTAGTTCACACAAACCCTAGAATAAAAAAAAAACTCTTTTTTTATTCTTTTTATTTTTTCACTTGTTAGGTTGTGTTTCTAGTAACCCTGCAAAAACAAAAGGAAAAGGGAAAAAAAAACCATGAAAAACTATATAACAATAAATTTTATTGGGTCTAAACTTTAAACAATGAACAAATTATAAAATAATCATAAACAATCATAGATGCGGAGTTTGGTGGTTTTTTGTTGTATATTTATAAAGCAGAAGAATTAGGAAAACCCCGACAAAAATAAATAAATAAATTGAACCGAATTCATGAACAAAACTAAAGGGTCGCGATATCAAAAAAAAAAAAAAACCAAAGGGTCGCATATGTAAACACTATAAGCTAACAATATAATTAAATATACAAATAAAACTAATAATAAATAACAGAACACTCACACAGTGGCTGAACTCTGGAGTAGTGAAAAGATTTGGCTTCATATATTTGTTTGAATCTTTGAGAGAGATTAATATATGTAAACACCATAAGCTAACAATATAATTAAATATACAAATAAAACTAATAATAAATAACAGAACATGCATACAGTGGCCAGTGACATTAGAAGCCAGAGCGGTGATTTTTTTTTTGGAGAATCCGCCAGAGCGGTGATGAGAGGGAAGGGACTCCCAAAAAATTAATTGAAAAGAAAACATTAAACACATAAGAAAAGATGCGAGCTCTAATTGAAGCAGAGCTCCAAAAGCCCAAGCCTTCAACCTCCACAAAGCTCTAATCTCTATTTTTTTTTCCTTCCCTTCCCTTAATAGCCTCATCTTCGACGCCCAGTTGTCTACCTCAAAGTTCTTACGTTCAAATTGGGTATGAAAATTTTTTATGCCTAGTTCTAGTGTATAACTTGCACACAGCTTCCTTGGAGAAGAACAACTCTGTAACTCTACTTCTGCTTCTACGTTCTACCGTCCAACCTTCCCTTCAAAGCTTCAGGGCCTAACATTTGGGAGGGAGAGAGAGAGAGAGAGGTGGGGGAGGCGGCTAGTGCATACCATTTCAAACATATGTAAAGAATTAATCCATGTACCTGGTTCAGTGACCTTTTTTGGTTTGCAAGATGGAGAGAAAGAAGAAGGCATATTGGGGGAAAAAGAGGTTTATAGGAGGGATTTAAGGTAGAAAGTCAAAAGTTAAAATAAAATTTTAATTAATTAAAAAAAAATAGCGATATGAAAAATTGTGACCTTTTTTTTTTTTTTTTTTTCTGGGTAATGTTTATTAAGGAGATAAAACTTTTAAACTGAAGGTCACTAAGAAGACTGAGTACCACTTGGGCTATTAGGTCCGGTGGTAAAATTGTGAGCCTTTTTTTGATAATCAAAAAAAAAAAAAAAATTGGGGTTTTTATGGTTGTATTATACCACCCGGGTTTGTATTGACCATGTGGAAATAGGTCCCACCGAGCCCACCGAGGTACCCGCCAAGGCTCGGCCCGATGTTCCCCTTAAATCGCCACACAGCAGCCCACCAACAAGGACCCGCTGGCAGCGGGAATCGAACCTAGACTGGTTAGGCGAAGTGAACAAACCTTACCAGCTGAGCCAAGCCCTTCAAAGCTTAAGTAGGGTTCGGTTTTATAAAGATTATGAAAATTAAGAAATTAATAATGTTCATAGAAGACAACAACTATTTATGAGTCATGAAAAGGCACACACAAATACCATTGTTTTGATGCATTTTTGAATTAGCCATGGTTTTACTATACGTGTCTTTCAAATAAAAATTTTCCCCTGTAAGTCCTTAGCCGTGTCACCGAATTGTTTCTACCACAAATCTGCAACCCACCCATGACCCTCCAGCCTTCATTATTTTTTTCTGCACAAAAGATTCTAGAGAGTGGATGTTTCCACTCTAGAGCATCAAATTTCTTAATCCTATTGAATTCTATGACTCAATCTCAATATAGTGGAACCAAAGAAAAGTCTCAATAGGAATTGATTTGTTTCACAAGTAGCATTCCAGTATGCAATTTCGATTGAGATCTATTCATTTAGTAAATTTTGAATTAAAATCATTTCTGCCATTATCTTTATATATCCTCTTTTCATTATTCCAAAATTAGATTTGAAAAGAAAGGGGACCCCCTGCGTGGGGTGGGGGTTCCAAAGAAGAGGTTTCTGAGTATATTCTCAATCAAAAAATAAATATTAAGCATTTTTTTAAATCCTACCAACCTCTTCAGTTTTCAAGATTGTAACGACTCAAATCCATCTAAAAATCCATTTTTTCAGTTTTCAAAATTATATTGATCATTTCTTTCAAAATTATTAATGCGAAGCAAATTTGAAGGCAAGTGCAACAGGTCAGTCCCCTTTCAATTTAGTTTGCAATGCAATTTCTAACTTTTGTATATTTAGTTTAAATGTTAAGGCCACATGGTGATTTTCTCACAACCTATTTTATGTTTTGTATCTAAATGGATTATGATACCTTTAAACAAGATTGACATCATCAACCTTGACATTATGAAAGAAAATTCATCTAAAGAGTATATTCGGATTGTTTCAATTGATGGTTACGATTTTAATTCTTGGATTTTGTTTATTATTAGAAAGTAGTATAACCTATGGTGGTGTATTAGAAGAGTGGCAATAATTGTCAGATTTTTTTTTTTTTTTTACCTTTATCTTTAAGTTAAAATTCTTTAATTCTTTTTATTATTTTTTTTATTTTTTTTAAAGAATTTTTTTTCTTTAAAATTAATAGCATTAACGTTTTTTTTTTTTCCAATAAGGACATTACTCTATTTCCATTGTCAATTTTTTCTCTAAGTAAAAGCTCCCTTTTTAGATTGATAAAAAAATCTATAATTAATTGGAAAATATTTTATTAAAACAATGATAAAGAAATTAAAAATGAAATGATTATCTTTGATGCAACATATGAGTTAATATATCTCTTTTTTTTTTTTTTTTTTTTTGAGTGACAAGGTACTTGGCTGGATCTTATTATTAGAATATAGAAATTTTGCAAGAAGAAAAAACTGTTTGCTTTGCTTCATTATTTCTTTATTTTTGAATAGACACCATAATTTTTTTAGTTATTTTAAAATTTTTATTAAAAAAAATCGTGCAAACACATAGGCTAAGAGCTAGTATAGATAAAATTAGATCACAGTTTTAAGTATATAATTTTATAATTCTTGGGTAAAATAGCAATGCTGTCTAATTTTAGGGGTGATTCTTTACAAGGCTTGGGAGATTAATATTTCTATTTTATATGATACTTTGGAATCTAACAAATTTGGGAAATTGAAAGATATCGTAAATTTCAAACTCCAAATTTTTTTTTTAAATCTCCAACAATATTAATCAACCAAAGACCCATAACCCATAATTTTAATAACTTCAAAAAATCATATATATATATATATATACTAAGTGCCACATGCCTCATCTAATTTTTAAATTTTTGGGTAAAGTGAATTATTAGGTGCAAAAATCCAATTATATTTTAAATCAAATTTTAATTAGAGTTCAATTTTGCGCCAGGTATCCCATCTAATTTCTTAATTTTTATGGCAAGTGAATTATTAGATGCAAAAATCGAAGAGTCTAAATCTAATTAGAGCCTAAATCATATGTGTGTGTGTGTGTGTGTGTGTGTGTGTGTGTGTGTGTGTGATTCTTTTTAAATATACCCGTGCATATACACGAGGTTACACACTAGTCTATATATAATAGTATTAAGTGAAGTTGAAAAAAACTCAAATTAAAATTCTAAATTAAGGTTCCAATTTTGCCCCGTGTGTCATAAATTATTTATTCTTAAAAAGTTTTATTTCATAATTGTAGAATAAAATGTGGGACCACATCATAAATGTTTATCCAAGTGAGTTATTAAGTACAAAAATCAAAGAGTTTAGAATAAATGAATTGTAAAAAAAAAAAGTCACAATAATTATTTTCAAAAAAAGAAAAACATGGACAATTTACATTTTATACCTACAAATATCCTTACAAAATTTTTTAAGAAGTTAACTATCAATAATATTTAAATTATATATATATAAATTATATTATGCATCTTATTGTATATCTTTAAGTGTATCCATGCATATGCATGGAGTTACAAGCTAGTATATATAAAAACAAAATTAAAAGAAAATCCAATTAAATTTCAAATTGCATTTCAATTAGACTCTAATTTTGCGCTACATGTTCTCCCTAAATTTATTTTTTTAAATTTTTGTACCAAATGAATTAATTCTATGTAGAAAACAAGGAGTCCAATATTTTTGTTCCTATGAACAACAATTGATAAATAAATAATTAATCTTTAAATAAGCATTTTAATAATAACATTTCATGAGTTTAGTTTTTAGATGGTGGAGTTGAGGCGTGGACTGTCACTATTTTGAGAAAATACATGTCGTCTACGGGATTTTTGGAGAAGTAGACTAACCACATTATGTGTCCCCACCCCCGAGATACAACTATCTAGCCACCTTTGTGTCTACTAAAGTGGTATTACCCTTGTGGTGCAGCACAAGCAATAAGCCTCAAATGAATTACGTATACATTCAAAATTAGTATGTATTACAGTTTCTACCATCCATTAATGTGTCTGTTTGCAGATTGGGATTGCTTTATTGATTTCCAATCTGATTAACATAAGATTTTTGACCCTGGAAATCTTGCAATGGATGATTCCCCAATAAGTGATGGCTGTCCCAGAATCTCATTATCATATCCCCACATTACCTTCGCTCCTTGTCTGTAAACATGGGGGAAGATCATGAGAGAGAATCAAACGACTTATCCAATTTCAAGTATAAATTAACATCATGATATGATCATTTAACACATGGACTAGAGAATCACAAAAATTTGGGTTCAATAAATATAAGAGTAACGCTACATTCATAACATTTTTTAATAATTTCATGAGAAATTCTTTTCATGACAAATTCTAAGTGAAAAGCTGTTATTAATTCTAATTTGAGCCCAATACTAACAACACTTTTTTATCTACTAGTTACAACTTGTCACATAAGATTTATTGTGAAAATGTTGTGGATGTAACATTACTCCAAAAACAATTCAGGCCCTCTAAACATAATCCATAACACCTTTAAACAATAAAATTAAATAACAACAAAACTAACCCAAACAACAAGTAAACAAATTATTCAACAAAAAAACCTATTCAAAACAAAAAATTAAAGTCCCTAATCATTCAGATTTGTAACTTGTTCAACTCATTACACAAAAATAATTCCTAATTTCATTATTCCTAAAAAAAACAACTTTGCAATAAAAACTTTGCTCTCCTCTGCAATTTGGTTCGCAGTTGTAACGAGTATCATCAATTGCTCTCTCTCTCTCTCTCTCTCTCTCTCTCTCTCTCTCTCTCTCTCTCTCTCTCTCTCCATTTTTTTCTCTATCATCATTTCAGACACTCTCTCACTTTATTACCCCCATCTCAACATTCTTAATTTTCACTTTATCTCTTCTCAGTGCCTTTTTTTTCTTTTTCTTTTTGTCAATAGATTGACATCATACTACTTCAAGCACTTTCATTTTTTTTTTTTTTTTACATTGATATATTCAAGTTTTCTCTTTATTAGATTTTGTATAATTTTAAGTTTCTTAATGACCAGTAGGTTCTAGTTAGCTTAATTGGTAAAATTTATGATGGTTAGTTACGAATTCTGGGGTTCAATTCCTGCTTACACTAAAAACCGAGTGGTTTCTTTGACTGATGATAAAAAACTATAATCAAGAGTGAACGTCATACATTGAAACTATCTCAAAAAAAAAAAAAAAGTTTCTTAATGGCCACCCTAAAAAAATTCCTAAAACCATCACTAATGTGCAACGAAGAGATTGACAACCCAAAAAACACCTAATCACATTATGCAAATCCCAATTCCCACCTAAGGTAACCCCCCTAAGAAAAATCAACAAAACCCAATCCATTGTATCCAAACATTGATTACGGTGGCGTTCAAACCTAGCCCAACCATAGTGAGTAGAACCTATCCCTAACATCAAATTATTGTCACTTTTCTAACAAAATCCAACAATTATTGTCACTCTTCGAATACATCACCATTGGTTATACTACTTTTTGATAATAAACAAAACCCAAGAAGCCAAAATCATAACCATCAATTGAAAGTTTGAAACAATCCGAATGTTCTCTCTAGATGAATTTTCTTTTATGATGACATGTTTGACGATGTCAATCTTGTTTAACGACATCATAATACATCTAAAAACAAAATATAAAATATGTTGTGAGAAGATCATCATGTCACCTTAATATTTAAACTAAATATACAAAAGTCAATGTAGAAATTGCATTGCAAACTATATTGAAAGGAGACTGGCCTATTGCACTTGCCTTCAAATTTGCTTTCGCATTGACAATTTTGCAAGAAATGATCAATATAATTTTGAACATTGAAAAAAGTGGATTTTTAGGGGGATTTTGGATTTGAGTCGTTACAATCTTGAAAACTGAAAAGGTTGGTAGGATTAAAAAAAATGTTAAATATATATATATATATATTATTGAGAATATACTTGAAACCTCGTCTTTGGAACCCCCACCCCTCGCAAGGAGTTCGTTTTCTTTTCAAATCTAATTTTGGAACAATGAAAGGAGGCAGTACAAAGATAATGGCAGAAATGAATTCAATTGAAAATTTCCTAAATAAAGAGGCCTCTTCTTATAAATAATCGAGATTGCTACTTGAATGCTACTTGTGAAACAAATCAATTCCTATTGAGACTTCTCTTTGGTTCCACTATATTGAGATTGAGTCATAGAATTCAACAACATTAAGAAATTAAGCAATTCTACAACTACAAACTATTTTCTAATATTTTATTAGTTTTCATTTAGGCTCACTATTAACATCACTTTTTATTTACTAATAATCACTCACCACATCAGCAATTTGTAAAAAATTTTGTAAAAAAAATTTTCCCACATCAGCAAGTTGGGAAAATTACAACTTATCCAACTGTAACTCGACCAAAATTTAAGTTGTCTACCTGTGATTTGAAATTTGACATTCTAACCCGCCTAAGATTAGCTTAATTAGAGTTTTGTAATCCACATCTGTTAAAAACAAGTTTAAATACGTAATTTTGCTCCACTTTTATGTCTCCCTCCTCCAAAAAAAAAAAAAAATACAATATCAAATAAGATCAAAAAGAATCCAGCAAAACACTTGCATAATGGGATTTCAAATTACAAGTATGCAACTTAAATTTCAGTCAAACTTTAAGTAGATAAAGTGTCAAATTTCAAATAATAGATAGGCAATTTAAATTTTGATCAAACCATAGATTAGTAAGTTGTAATTTGCCCTAAGAAATTTGATGCTATGTAGGGGAACATCCACTTTCTAGAATCTTTTGTCCAGAAAAATACAGAAAGACAGAGGGCCATAGGTGGGGTGCAGATTTGTGTGTGCATTAGAAACATGAGAGCCACATTTTATAGCAGAGTGAGTGTTTGCGAGTTGTAAGGGCCTCTTTCTTTATTATAAATTTACATTATATATGAGTGAGTGAGTGTTTGATACTACCAATGAGTTATTTTTTTTTTTTTTTTTATAATGTTATTTGTGTTAGTTGTGATGTGTGTGAATGTGTGCGTGTATAGTATAAATATAATATAACTTTATATAATTTAATAAATGAAATATAGAGGGTTTGTATTTTTTCTGTCTATTGTTATCGTGTTATAATAACTTTTTGTAATAAAATTAGTGATTTAACAAAACAAATAGTAAAGTTAGTGATTGTTCATGTATTTAATTGGTTAAGTAGACACTTAGTGTATTATTTATATTTAGATGAATATGATTGTGTGGATCAATTTTATACAGTGCTAGTGGATTGAGTTTTGTCATTTAGTTTAATTTTTTTTATATAAAAAACAATATAAAATAGATAATGACAACTGCATTAAAATAAGAATATTAATTGTACAATATTAAAAAAAAATGGTCACAGCTATTCACATTGACAATAAATAATAACAATTGATAATAAACTATCTTATAAAGATTTCAAAATTTGAAAACTCGTAAAAAAAATTGTAAAACTTTATATATTTGCATGTTTTTGTGCATCGATAACTCGATATATTCAAGTTTTTTTTTATCAAAATTTTGTTTAATTTAAGTTTATTATCTGGAAAAAAATATTCATAAAGCTATCATTGCTCATACTATGATTATTGAAATTCTTAAAAGAAGATAATTCGAAATTCCGGCTTAATCATATGACTCAAGTGGGGGGGGGGGGGGGGGGGAATGTTAGAATTTTATTTAATGATTAATTGTTTTATTATGTCAAAACTAAACTGTTGGTTGCTTGGTCTTTTTCTAGAATAAGTATTCACACTAACCCAGCACATAGTCCCTACCAAGCTAATTAATTTAATCATATTTTTAACTGCCTTAAAGTTTAACTTTGTTACAAGTTCACGTTACTAAGCTCAGCTTGATTGCTCGGTCTTTGAAATACTTGTAAGCCTATCCAGCGTTTAACGATTATAAAGTTGATGGGTTAGAGCTTTGATCATGAGCATCATAACTATTTGGTTTAGATAAGGATAGAAGAAAGTGTAGATGATTTCTTTCGAATGTATTATCCTCTAGAGTCGATGATAAATTGCACTTACACTCTAGTTCTTGAATGGTTTTGAAAAGATGACCAGGCTCTCTCTACCCTCACACGAATATTGGATTGTGACTACCTATGAAATTATAGAAGGTGGGGATTGAAGACTTGAATCTCATCATTACTGATGAGTGGGTGTGTAATTTAAATTTATTTTGTATGCTTTATGCAAAATTCAATCCATGTAAAACAGTGTTGGAAACAGCGATGCAGATGGCACTCAATTATTCAGTAGGAAGAACACCGAATAAATTATAACATAGAGGGTAGAACTCAGGAAAAAAAAAAAAAAAAAAAAGCTAAATAATCACTTCAATTAACAACTGAAAATAGAAACACACTTCATAAAAATCAATACATCTTAGCCATCAACCTCAAAAGTCTTTGAAGATTTTGAATTTTCTATTGCATTTTACAGCTATTATTAGGTATATCATGATCATAACTTGGCTAGGCTGACACAAACATCCTCATAAAAGATTTTCTTGAAAGAATCCATGTATTGTGTTTGCAAACGAAGTGCTATAATGAGAGATCCATCAGCAGTGGGACTTGGCATAATGAATGATTTACCATCCATGTTTAGCAACCCAGGACCCACTTATATAGGCTTTCCCCATCCAAAATCTGCATCGTAGAATGGTAGACCTATCCAGCTGCCAAGAGTAATGTTAGGGTTCCCTAGGAAAGGTCCTTCCGAGTATCCTCGAATGTGAAAGTTAGACCTTAGCCAACTCACATCCTTCTGACTTGATATAAAATCAAGAGCAGATCTTATATATTCATCATCTATTCTCTAAATGGCTTCCCTTAGTTTCCAAGCAGAATAACTCAATGGCCTGGACAAGAGGTCTTCATAGAGACATATTGGTGTCACAGTAACTGAAATTGCATTCCCAAAATATCTTTCAGGGAGAGATGGCTTTAACCGATTACGAATGTCAACACTAAGGCGAACTCTTGTTGATTGACTATTATGACTATCAACTGCACGTACCTTACATGCACATCTCCACATGTGGCCGGCAATGGCCTCATATCTAGAATAGGGCCTTATTGTTGTTACCCCGATGACGTCTTGATTGGCTCTCTTCTTTAGAACCGCCACTTGCTCCCTTGTAAGTTTTAACAAGGTCGCACTAGTTTCCTTCTTTCTCTCTTCATTTGCATCCGTCCTTCCAATCAAGACCAGTGGGTTGGTGGTATATTCTATGTGATCAAAGCGTGGAGTCTTAACTGGTTCACTTGATCTCAAAACAGTTCGATCAAGAAATGGCAAATCAACGACCTCCAGATCATATTCCCGAGACAACTTTGACCATGAGTTGATGATGTGAGTTGCAGATCGTCCATCAACCATGGTATGGGATATTGCCACCCAACACAAAGGCCACCACAGTGAAATCTTGTCACTTGTACAAGCAACAATGGCCACTCCTCTATTGGAGTAGTATAATCAACCTTTGGGACAAGATCTCGCACTGCATCGCGATCGGTTGGTGCAAAATCACCAAGTTCATCCAATTCTGCTATAGAATAAGCTTCCAATAGTTGCACTCCCATGGCATTGCAATCAAGTTCTAGACGGCCACCTTCAATCCAGTGTAGCCGGGCAGCCAACGGGTAGAAGTGAATCAAAGCACGGCTTAGGGAATTTTTCATTGCCTCAAATGAAAATGGGATGGCGGTGTAGTTGGACTTGGCTCTGTAAATGTATATGAGTGGTGCATGAGTCCATTGCGCCAGTTGATCAGTCTCAGGGAGCCGTAAAAGGCCACTTGGAGTAGGCTCGCTTGGAACCACTATGGAAACAGACCTGATGCTTGTCATTTTTTTTTCTTTGTACTTCAGATAAATCTCTCTACTCTCTCACTTTGGTGGTGCTTTATAGTGTTAAATATAGGATTTGCTTCAATGGTTTATGTTGGAGCATTTTAATATTATAAGATAAAAATGAATAAATGTTACAAAATAAATGTAAAGATTATGATAGTGAATATGGAAGATAAGGAGTTAATGAGAATGTTTAATCCCACGTTGAAAAGGAGAGAGACTATTTTATTCTTTTTAATTGTGGTCATTAATGGGCTAATATGAATTGTCTTAGATATTGGGCTAGATACGTGCGCAAGGGGGAGGTGAAGAGTGGAGGTATCAAAATTTGTGTATTTTCTCTTCAACTTAATAATATTCAGTTTTTCTTTGTGTTATTTCCATTGTTATTGTATTTTTCACCAACAATTTTAAAGAGAATTCAACACATGGAGCCTACACAAGAGAAACCAAATAAGCCAGTTGGAGTTTTCTCTTCAACTTAATAATATTCAGTTTCTCTTTATATTATTTCCATTGTTATTGTATTTTTCACCAACAATTTTAAAGAGAATTCAACACATGGAGCCTACACAAGAGAAACCAAATAAGCCAGTTGGAGATCTCAACAAGCCCTTTCGCTTTAAGGGAGCCCACTTCAAGAGGTGGAAAGGAAAGGTCCTCTTCTATTTGAGTCTTCTCAAAGTCGCCTATATCCTCATTGACAAGAATCTATCAAAAATTCCTACAGATGAGATGAGTGAAGAAGAATATAGTCTCCATCAAGAAAAAATAGATAAGTATACAAAAGATGAATACAATTGTCGCTCTTATCTTTTGAATTGTCTTGCCGATCATTTTTATGATTATTATGATACAACTTATGATTCTGCTAAGAAAATTTAGAAAGCTTTACAAAGCAAGTATGATACCGAGGAGGCTGGTGCAAAGAAGTATGCTGCTAGTAGATTTTTCCGTTACCAAATGGTGGATGGAAAATTGGTGGTGGATCAAGCACAAGACTTCCAAATAATCGTGGCAAAATTAAGATCCGAAGGCATAAAGATTGGAGACAATTTGGTGGTAACTGGCATAATTGATAAACTACCACAGTCTTGGAGGGAGTTCCAAAAGACCTTGCGACATAAACAAAAGGAGACATCCTTGGAGACTTTGATTACACGAATCCGTGTGAAGGAGGAGGCTAGAGGACAAGATGCACTCATGGCACAAGAGAGCAATGATAATTCCACCACAAAGGTAAACCTTATTTCATCTAATAATAATATTCCCAAAAATCATTTTCCTAGAAATGCTCAATTGAAGCCTAAAAAGAGAGCCTTTAAAAATAATAATAGACCTCAAGGAAGGGGAAACCCGAATAAAAATTACAATAAGAACCAAGGACCCCCTTCACAAGATCAATTTAATAGATATTGTTTTGTCTGTGGTAAGAGTGGGCATATTGCTCGAATTTGCAAATTTCGAAAACGTGAATCTGTCCCGCAGCCTAACGTAACCGAAGAGCCTTTAGTGGCTATGATTACAAACATCAATATGGTGTAATATGTTGAAGGGTGGTGGGCAGATTCTGGTACTAATAAGCACGTTTGCTATGATAAAAATTGGTTCAAGTTGTACACTCCTTTTAAAGAAGAAAAAACTATTATGCTTGGTGACTCTAGCAAAACTAAGGTTCTTGGGAGTGGTGAGGTTAAATTGAAATTCACTTCTGGACGTGTGCTAATATTGAAAGATGTACTCTACACTCCGTCCATGAGGAAGAATTTGATGTCAAGTTTTTTGCTTAACAAGGCTGGCTTCAAGCAAACTATAGAATCTGATAACTATGTAATCACTAAAAAGGGATTATTTGTGGGCAAAGGTTATGCTTGTGATGGAATGTTTAAATTGAATGTTGAGAATAATAAAGCATCTACTAGTTCAATTTATATGCTTTCTTCTATTAATTTTTGGCATGCTCGTTTGTGTCATATAAATAGTAGATATATGGGAATCATGAGTAGTTTAGGATTAATTCCAAGACTGTCAAAAGATTTTGAAAAATGTGAAACTTGTAGTCAAGCTAAGATTACAAAAAGGCCTCATAAAAGTGTTGTAAGAAATACCGAATTGCTTGAGTTAATTTACTCTGATTTATGTGAATTTGAAGGAATTTTAACTCGTGGTGGAAATAGATATATTATCACTTTTATTGATGATTTCTCAAAATATACAACTATTTATTTGTTGAAAAATAAAAGTGATGCTTTTAAAAAATAAAAGAAGTTGAAAATCAATTCGGTAGAAAAATAAAAAGAATAAGAAGTGATAGAGGTCGTGAGTATGAATCAAGTGCATTCAACTCATTTGTTCAGTCTTTGGGAATTATCCATGAAATTACTGCACCATATTTACCTGCTTCTAATGGTGTGTCTGAAAGAAAAAATAGAACTCTAATTGAGTTAACAAATGCCATGTTAATTGAATCTGGTGCACCTTTACATTTTTGGGGTGAAGCTATTTTAACTGCATGTCATGTTTTGAATAGGGTGCCACATAAGAAGTCACATACCACACCTTTTGAGATGTGAAAAGGACATAAGCCAAATTTGGGATATTTGAGAGTATGGGGTTGTCTTGCTTATGTAAGGCGTATTGATCCTAAAATACCTAAATTAGATATAAGAGCTACTACCTGTGCTTTTCTTGGTTATGCAATTAATAGTGCAGTCTATAGATTTTTTTGATCTTGAAAACAAAATAATTTTTGAATCTGGTAATGCAATTTTTCATGAAGAAAAATTTCCTTTTAAATTGAAAAACAGTGGGGGTGAAGAAAATATTTTATCACAACCTAGTTCTTCTATTTCAAAAAATCAAGAAAATTCTGAAATAGAACCTAGAAGGAGTAAAAGAGCTAGAGTTGAAAAAGATTTTGGTCCTGATTATTATGTTTTTAACATTGAGGAAAATCCTCAAAATTTAAAAGAGGCTTTAATATCACCTGATGCTTTATTTTGGAAAGAGGCTGTAAATGATGAGATGGAATCTCTAATTTCTAATAGAACTTAGAAATTAGTGGATCTTCCACCGAGTTGTAAGACTATAGGTTGTAAATTGGTCCTTAGAAAAAAGTTGAAACCGGATGAATCAATAGATAAGTTTAAAGCTAGACTTGTTGCAAAAGGCTTTAAACAAAAAGCTGATCTTGATTTCTTTGATACTTTTTCTCCGGTAACAAGAATTACATCTATTAGATTGTTAATTGCTATTGCTGCAATTTTTGATTTGAAAATTCATCAAATAGATGTAAAAACTGCTTTTCTAAATGGGGACCTAGAGGAAGAGATTTATATGGATCAACCTGAAGGCTTTGTAGAGCCTGGACAAGAAAGCAAGGTATGTAAGCTAACTAAATCCTTATATGGCTTAAAACAAGCACCTACGCAATGGCATGAAAAATTTGATTCCTGCATGATTGAGAATGGTTATAAATCCAATAAATGTGATAAATGTATTTATTCTAAATCATGGAATAATTTACATGTTATTATTAGCCTCTATGTGGATGATATGTTAATTTTTGGCTCAAATATGCATGTTATAAATGAGACAAAAAATATGCTTAAAAGTCATTTCGGTATGAAAGATCTTGGTGAGGCTGATTTTATTTTGGGAATGAAAATTACAAAAACATGTGATGGGATATTTCTTGATCAATCACGTTATGTTGAGAAAATATTGAGAAAATATAATTTTCATGATCACAAAAGTGTAGCTACTCATTTTGATTCTAGTGTTCATTTATTTCCTGTGAATAATGATGATGAGATTTTTAATCAAAAGGATTATGCTAGCATCATTGGTAGTTTGCGTTATGCTACTGATTGTACTAAACCTGACATTGCATATACAATAGGAGTGCTTAGCAGATTTACTAGCAAGCCTAGTAAAAATCATTGGCTAGCTATTGAGCGAGTCATGAGATATTTAATTGGTACAAAAAACTATGGTTTATTTTATAAAAAGTACCCTGCTGTGATTGAAGCTTTTAGTGATGCCGATTGGAATACTTTGTCAGATGATTCTCTCTCTACCACTGGTTATATTTTTACCTTAGGTAGTGGTGCTATTTGTTGGAAATCAAAAAAGCAAACAATAATTACTAACTCAACAATGGAAGCTGAATTAATAGCATTAACTTCAGCTAGTGAAGAGGCAAATTGGTTAAGAGATTTGTTATATGAAATTCCACTTTGGGAAAAACCAATTCCACCTATATTAATTCATTGTGATAGCACTGCCGCAATTGGTAGAGTTAAAAACCGTTACTACAACGGTAAATCCAAACCTATAAGAAGAAAGCACAGTACCGTGCGATCTTATTTGAGTAGTGGCATCATAACTGTAGATTATATTAAATCTAATGATAAACTTACAGATCCATTTACCAAGGCCTTGGCAAAAGATAAAGTCTGGAATACATCGAGGGGGATGAGACTAAAATCCATAGAATCATGAGCCATGTATGAGGATACCCAACCCAAGGACTAGAGATCCTGAGAATTAGGTTCAATGAGAAAAACGAATCATACGATGGTCGTAAGAAATGCACTATTTTTTTATAATTATTTATTTTGTAAATAATTTTTAATTGTTCATCCCTATGATGTAAGTGCATTTATCCTGTAATGTGGAGAGGTTGAATAAAAACTCTTAATGAAATTTGTAGCTCGTATAAGTGGGGTGTCAGAATTACAGGAGCACCCTTGACAAAATTTCACCTATGTGAGTGTGGGGGTGGGGCCGCTCCCTATGAGATTTAGACTTAATCTCAAATACACTCATGAAACTGGGATCAGCACATGGCCGTAAAGTGCTAGCTATAAAAGCTCATGTCAACACCTGGGTTGTTATGTGTAAGCAGTGACACTTAATTTCCCTAAAGCAGTCCTAGTTCAAGTCGAAGACCACTACGACTCTGAAGTTGAGATCGTTGTTTTACTAAGTGAAGGTTCAATGCAAAGCACACCTTCATGACGCATAGTGACCCATCTTTGCCTGGTAATCTCTCTTTAACTAAAAATTTAATATTAAAATGAGTGGGGGATTGTTGAAGCATTTTAATATTATATGATAAAAATAAATAAATGTTACAAAATAAATATAAAAATTATGATAGTGAATATGAAAAATAAGGAGTTAGTGAGAATGTTTAATCCCACGTTGAAAAGAAGATCCAAGAGCGATTTAGTTAATGTTTAATTGAAAAGAATGTTAAAACACAGATCAGTGAATATATATAAACATTCTCACGATCCCACATTGAAAAATAAACTATAAATTAATGAACTACGTTAAAACACAGATCAGTGAATATATATTTGGTGTTAGAAATTACACTTCATAAATTAGACTTCATATATATTTGTTAGAAAAATAAACTATAGAAGAGCCATTGTTGTACCTTGCAAGGGAGAGAAGCTGAAGGAATGTAGAAGATCGGTAAATATGAAGCAGATTTGAAAAATAAACCAACAACAAAGGGTAAAAAATATTTGTTAGCAATTTCCTTATGTGAAGTAGTAGAGAGAGATATGATCAAACTTATAAAATGAGAACCAGATTCAGCAAAGAAAAAATAATAATAATATAAAACCGGACCCAGATGCGAGGAACAGAGCAATATGAGCAAACTTTTGTCACTTTTCGGTACAAGAACAGAGCAATACGTGAATGTGAAGAGAGGAAATGAGAGTCAACGAGATGATTGCATTAAAGTTGAAATTGGAATAGTGCATGTGACTGTTGGCCCCCATCATAAGTTCTCTGCACTTGCTCTGCATGTGATGGGACTTGACTCTCGGCTGGGACTCACTTGGCTTTATTTAATTACAACTTTGCCACTATCAACCATATCTCATGACCTCGAAACAACCCAAATGTGAGAAACCAAGTCCATCAGGTACAAATGGCGTGGATCTTTGAGTAGTAGGCTATGAGAATTGGACAAATCAATTAGCAAATATTTGTCAATTAGAGCATTCGTAACAGGTGTCGTAAAAAAAAAATATCATTTTATCACATTAAAAGCTTATTTTATTATTTTACCACATTATTTTATAACATTTCATTTATCAGATGTTTTATCATTCAATTCTATGCATTAAAATAATATTTATTACACATTAAAATAATATATTACTTCTTCCCCATTTATATCAACAACAGCAACAACCACCCACACAGCCCACCATTACCACTGCCACTGTCACCGCCCATAACCCACAACCCACCACCACCACTGTCATTGTCACCGCCTATAGCCCACACCAATATCAGATCAACCCAAATTGCAGCAAAAAAAAAAAAAAAAAAAAAAAAACCACAACCAGAGAGAGGCAGAGTGAAAGGCAGACAGAGGAGAGGGAAGAGGGTGAGATCAACGGCGGCCTCGGGGTGAGATCGGCCGTGACTAGACGGGGCGAGATCGGTTGGGTTAGATCGGCGAGATCGACTAGGCGAGATCGGCGGCGGCGGCTTCAGATGGTAAAGGAACGTGTATGGAAGAAATGTGGGAGAGGAACAGAGGTGAGAGAGAAGAGAACCAGTGAGAGGGAAGAGAAAAGAAAAAGTGAAGAGAGAGGAGAGAGAAAAGAGAATAAAAAAGTGATAAAAAAATTATGCCACATGCTACAGTACCATCACATATTTGTGACGGTACTGTAGCATGTGGCATAATTTTTGGCATTTGCAACATCTGATAAAGCTCTATTTTTGTGTTTGGGGTGCCAAATGTGCCAAATATTTGACATTTGGCATATTTGGCATGTCTGCTACGAATGCCTTAGCAACTGTGTTTTATTGGCTAGAAAATGACTTCTTTCTCTTTTTTATTTATATTTAATTACCATTCTTGAAATATGATACAAATTATTTTTTTTTTATACTTCAATTTTTTTTTTTTTTGAAAGAATTAAAGTCAAGCACGTTGTTTTTTTTTTTCTTTTACCGTGTATTTTTAATACTTTTTTAACTAGAAATTAATACTATTTACGATAGGTGGGTTTTTTTCAAAGTGTACCTACTCGTCGAACTGAGAAGCATAGCCAATCAAACCTATGACAAACATTTTGAGATCAAGTACCCAATTACTTGGCCAACCTACTTGAATTAGTCAAGCACGTTGTTACTATAGGCAGAGGAGACAATATCGTACTGTACTGGCCGTTCAGCTGGTACTGAACCACCTTTGTTTCGTACCGCTCAAAATACCAGACTATACCAAATATACCGGCAAATATCAGACATATAGGCCGAAAAATAAAAATCGGCCGGTACAAAAAATTGGAAAAAAAAAAGAAAGAAAGAAAAATATAAAAAATAAGTTAATGGCAAATAACTCAATCTCTGCCGTTGTCACTACATTTTCAGTTGTCACTCCCACGTCGCCGATCATTTGCCCCGCTTGTTTTGTTCATATCCTTTTTCTTCTTCGTCATCTTCAACTCTGAGAATTAACCATCTGCCTTCCCTTTCGTTTCTTTTTATTTTGGGCTTTTTAAGTTTTTGTGGCTATTGTTTTGTATGCCACTAACAACTCACATGAAATTACTGTGCTGTAAAGTAATAACTTTTGAATTTCAAATTTCAATTGCACCACTCTAGTTTTAGAATCTTATGCGTGTGATCAGTTAAAAAAAAGTTTTTTTTTTGCTAAACACGAAAAGATTTTGTGTATTATTATTATTATTATTATTATTATTATTATTATTATTATTATTATCAAATAGATCAGATTCTTAGCTTTATTAGTATTAATGCGTGATATCTGAGCAATAGAAAGGACTATTATGTGTGCTTATAACTTGAAGGACTTTTATATTAATTTTGACTAAGCTCAGCTTGATTGCTCAGTCTTTGAAATACTTGTAAGCCTATCCAGCGTTTAATGATTATAAAGTTAACGGGGGTATAGAGCTGTAAATGAGCCGAGCTTTATCGAGTAGTGCATATTCAAGCTTGGCTCGTCAGGAAAAGTTAAAGGTTCAAGTTTGGCTTGAGCTCGTGACAAGCCTAAAAATAGTGATTGAGCTTGAGCTTATGGGAAAACTAAAAAGCTCGAGCTTGGCTTGGCTTGGCTTGATTAATTAGTTAAGCCAAGTTCAAGCTTCATATCAAGTTCAAACTCGAGCTTAGGTCAAGCTTTTGAGCTTGAGATTTAAAAAAAATACATTATCAAATGCTTAAATCTCTAAAATTAAGAAAAAGAAGAAAATAGTATACTCATTTTATCATGCGTCTAGTCCTACTTATGATTAACCATTATTCAAATTAAAATTTTACATAATTAAATTAAGTAATTCATCATTCCTTGTCTACTACAGTTTTAGCAAATATTCAAAATACAATTTTTATATTCATGTTAAATGATGAAGAACTAGAAAAATACTTGTTTGTAACTATTATGAATGAGAAAATACTAACATGTTTTATAACTTTACTTTAGATGATTGATGAGGAAGGATCATATGTGACCTACTTAACTAACTAATTTATTTTTAAATGTAACTATAGTCTAAAATGATTTTTGGTCAATTTAGAGGAAAGGAAAAAATTAAGGTAATGAGTAGTGATCCCATGTTGGGCATGGCATTATTAAGATATGTGTAATGATTATATTTAACTAACACATATAAACTTATAAATGAGTCTATGATTGAATTGTTTTGTATCAAGCCTAATAGTTCACGAGCTTATTTGTGAACAAGTTTTTTTGCTTGGGCTCAGCTTGTTTATTAAACAAACCTAAAATTAAGGCTCAAGCTTGGCTTATTTATAAACAAATAAACATGAATGAGCTTTTTATTGAGCCGAGCCCTAGTTGTTCACAATCGGCTTGGTTCATTTACAGCCCTAATGGGGTATAGCTTTGAAAGTGAGCACCATAACTGTTTGGTTCAGATAAGGATAGAAGAAAGTGTAGGTGATTTCTTTCAAATGTATTATCTTCTAGAGTCGATGATAAATTGCACTTGCACTCTAGTTTAATTCTTGAATGGTTTTGAAAAGACGACCAGGCTCTCTCTACCCTCACACTAATATTCGATTGTTACTTCCCATGAAATTAAAGAAGGTGGAGGGGATTGAAGACTTGAATCTCATCATTACTAATGAGTGGGTGCGTAATTTAACTTTATTATGTATGCTTTATGTAAAATTCAATCCATGTAAAACAGTGTTGGAAACATCAATGCAGATGACACTCAATTATTGGGTGAGAAGAACACAGAATAAATTATAACATAGAGGGTAGAACTCAGAAAAAAGACCTAAATAACCACATCAATTAACAACTGAAAATAGAAACACACTTGATAAAAATCAATACATCTTAGCCATCAACCTCAAAGCCTTTGAAGATTTTGAATTTTCCATTGCATTTTACAGCTATTATTAGGTATATCATGATCATAACTTGGCTGGGCTGACACTAAGAGGAGCTTATTAATGTTACTCCATAATATCCTCATAAAAGATTTTCTTGAAAGAATCCATGTATTTTGTTTGCAAACGAAGTGCTATAATGAGAGATCCATCAGCAGTGGGACTTGGCATAATGAATGATTTACCATCCATGTTTAGCAACCCAGGACCCACGTATATAGGCTTTCCCCATCCAAAATCTGCATCGTAGGATGGTAGACCTATCCAGCTGCCAAGAGAAATGTTAGGGTTCCCTAGGAAAGGTGCTTCCGAGTATCCTTGAATGTGAAAGCTAGACCTTAGCCCACTCACATCCTTCTGACTTGATATAAAATCAAGAGCAGATCTTATATACTCATCATCCATTCTCTCAATGGCTTCCCTTAGTTTCCCAGCAGAATAACTCAATGGCCTGGACAAGAGGTCTTCATAGAGACATATTGGTGTCACAGTAGCTGAAATCGCATTCCCAAAATATCTTTCAGGGAGAGATGGCTTTAACCGATTACGAATGTCAACACCAAGGCGAACTCTTGTTGATTGACTATTATGACTATCAACTGCACGTACCTTACATGCACTTCTCCACATGTAGCCGGCAATGGCCTCATATCTAGAATAGGGCCTTATTGTTGTTACCCCGACGAAGTCTTGATTGGCTCTCTTCTTTAGTACCTCCACTTGCTCCCTTGTAAGTTTTAACAAGGTTGCACTAGTTTCCTTCTTTCTCTCTTCATTTGCATCCGTCCTCCCAATCAAGACTGGTGGCTTTGTGGTATATTCTATGTGATCAAAGCGTGGAGTCCTAACTGGTTCACTTGATCTCAAAACAGTTCGATCAAGAAATGGCATATCAACGTCCTCCAGATCATATCCCCGAGACAACTTTGCCCATGAGTTCATGAAGTGAGTTGCAGATCGTCCATCAACCATGGTATGGGACATTGCCACTCCAACACAAAGTCCACCACAGCGAAATCTTGTCAAGCAACAAGGGCCACTCTTCAATTGGAGTAGTATAATCAACCTTTGGGACAAGATCTCGCACTGCATCGGTTGGTGCAAAATCACCAAGTTCATCCAATTCTGCCGCAGAATAAGCTTCCAATAGTTGCACTCCCATGGCATTGCAATCAAGTTCTAGTCGGCCTCCTTCAATCCAGTGTAGCCGGCCAGCCAACGGGTATAAGTGAATCAAAGTACGGCTTAGGGAATTTTTCATTGCCTCAAATGAAAATGGGATGGTGGTGTTGTTGGACTTGGCTCTGTAAATGTATATGACTGGTGCATGAGTCCATTGCGCCACTTGATCACTCTCAGGGAGCCGTAAAAGGCCACTTGGAGTAGGTTCGCTTGGAACCACTATAGAAATAGACCTGATGCTTGTCATTTTTTTTTCCCTTCCTCTTCAGATAAATCTCTCTACGCTCTGACTTCTGTGGTGGTTATGGTGTTATATATAGGACTTTGCTTTAATTGTTTAGTCGAAAGTTAATAGATTAGAAAGAATCATTTACCTCGATCTGTCAAAAAAAATAATCATTTACTTCTTTATGAACAGGATCTTTTTTGGTGGATTCTCAACCAAAAAAAAAACCGGGATTCAAGTCTCCAAAAAAGTTTAAAAAAAGTAGTCACATGTATATCCAAGGTGAGTATAGCACACAAATACAAAACAATGGATTGAAGAGAATCTTTTCCAATAGTAAAGAGTACATGACACTCAATGGGTTCCATATATGGACAAAATACATCGTATATGTTTTCTCCCTCTCACATAAAAGTGGATCCCACAACCATCATATGAGTAAAGCACACAAGGACAAAACAATGGATTGAAGGGAATCTTTCCTAATAGTAAAGAGTACATGACACTCAGTGGGCTCCATACATGGACAAAATACACCGTACATATTTCCTCCCTCTCATATAGAAGTGGACCCCACAACCATCATGTGAGTAAAGCACACAAGAACAAAACAATGGATTGAAGGGAATCTTTCCCAATATTAAAGAGCACATGCATGACACTCAGGTGGTCTCCATACATGGAGAAAATACACTGTGCATATTTCCTCCCTTTCACATGGAGGTGGACCCTAACACCATACATGGTTGTGAGGTCCTCCTCCATGTGAAATGAGAGGAAACATGCATCTGATGCATGATTCTGTGGTCTACCCCCATGTGAGAGGGAAGAAACATGAATTTGATGCATGGTACCTCCTCACATACAGCCATATTAGGAAATGAAAAAAATTTGTATCAATAGAAAATTAAATGGGACCAAAGGTGATTTGACCTAAGGGGGTAGGTGTGACAGATACTTGTCGTTTAGCAATATGCTTTATTGGCTTGAAAATGACATGGTGCCTCCTCACATGCAACAACTATGCTTTATTGGCTTGAAAATGACATGGTACCTCCTCACATACAACAACTATGCTTTATTGGCTTGAAAATGACATGGTACCTCCTCACATACAACCATATTGGAAAATGAAAAAAATTTCTGTCCATAGAAAATTAAATGGCACCAAAAGTGAAGTTTTTTTAATCTTCATTTTTTTGAGAGAACTAGATAATTTCCTACACAATGCGCGGATGCTTGGTAATTTCATTTTGAAAATGATTTTTTTTTTTAAGACTCATATATAATAATCATTTTGTTATATAGTATTAAGGATTCCCATAATATTGTTGAATGCTTTGAAACTTAATTTTCTTAATTCATATTTTATAATTTTTCCTTATCCTAGAAGTAGTTTCCGACTATTGAGTGGATATATATATATATATATATATATGATATTGTAATTACATAGTTATTAGAAATTCCTTGAAGTTTACACCATATTATAAATTTAATATTTAAAATAATAAAATAACATCCAAATAAAAGGTAAACTTTATATCTAAAACCAAATACTTCCTCAACCACTTCATTCTCACCACCAAATCCCAAGACTCTAATCTCAAATACTTTATTTGTAATCTAAATGAAACAAAATTATTTGTGTACCAATATAAAGAGAATGTAATCAAACAAAGAAAAATTGGCTAAATATACTTCCATTTATCAATATTTAATCGCTTCTAATATGGCTTTTATATCCTTTAAAAACAAAAACAAAAAACAAAGAGAATGCTAAAATTCAAGAAAAAGTATAAGCTAAAAATGGGAGAACTAATCTTGTATTATTAATTTTACACATGAGCTTTATTTTTATATAGAGAAGTAAAGCACACTAATTAACTTACAATGGTACATCAAAACTGTAACAACAAATGAAATCTTTTGAAACTAATCCTAACAAACCACGACAACTATAATTATAGCACTAACAAAAGTAATCAAAAAAATATAGGTGGATAAGTACTATATGTGAAAGATGCATGAGAAAGAACATAAAAATTATGTAAAGAACTACCTAATTGTAGCTTTGATGGAGAGAACTAACAATATGATTGTGATTTGTATATCATTTTACGCTATACCTGAATAGCTGCAACTAAACTTGAGGTTGCAACTAAAGTTGAGATGATCTTTATTCACAACAAAGAAAACTTGAAAATAATCATTGTTTTTTTTACTTTTTTGGTTGAGGATCATACCAATACCACACTAAATAGTAGTAAAAAAATGACAAAGAAACCAAGAAATTGTGAGAGCTAAAACAAAATCAAAAAGCACCTAACCTATGGCATGAAGATGAAAGACTATGGTAAGTGTATATAAAGTAGCAGAAATGCAAGAGGTAAAACAAGTGAGTGGAAACACGAAAAGTTTTGTACTTTGTGAGAAAGAGGAAAGTCTTGGAACAATAAACTCAAGAAAATAAAGAGTCCTTATCTTTTAAATTTTAATTAGTCCTTATCTATAATGTGGCACTTGAGAAATTTCTTGATACAATGAATCTAAGAAAATAAAAAGTTCTTATCTTTTGAATATTTTTTTATGCGAATTATATTTTGAATTTTAATTAGTCTTTATCTATGATGTGGCACTTAAGTAAAGAATTTATGTGAACAAATTTCTTGTCAAAGAGAGTGCCACATGGCAGAATCTCATGTTCTCCCACACAAGGTCTCTTCTTTTATGTATATATTGATTAAAGTCGGGCACGTTGTTATTGTGTTTATCAGTTTATGACTATGACTCAAACTACCACTCCATCTCCATGGTCAAGATAGGTTAAGCATGCGGCTCATGGTCAGGTAGCTAGCTAGCAGCTTGGACTTAGCCTTAGCCTTAGCCAATAGCTGATCCTTACCTTTTAATTTAGGGATGACAATAGAGCAAAGTAAGGCAGGGTTGGATCATAGGTGCCTTGTCCCTTCCTTATCTACCTTTTGAGTAAGAAAAACTCACATGAGATTGGAGTGGGGTAAGTTAGGATTGGGACGGGGTTTTGATGCCATCCATAATTAACGTGCATAATTGTATGGTACAACACATATACAATGGATTATAAATTGGGAAACATTCACCTTCAAACCCCAAACAAGGAGGAAAATTCCTTCAATCCATTTACACAAATATTAACACTAAACCAGTTTGGAGGAATCTTCTTCAACCTACTATATGGCAATTTATAAAATTATCTATGCGTATAATTTAAAAAAGTCATGTGACTAATATTACACATGATGATCTCTTCAATGGCTATATAATGGATTGGAGGAAGATAGTTATAAATCAGTTTAGAGCTAAACTTTTTCCTTAAATAATAGACGTAGATGGTTTCATGGGTTGACACATAATGTGTTGAAAGAGATTCTTCCAAATTTAGAGGAAAACATTGTCCTTACAAATCACTTGCCTAGATGGATTAGATTAGGTTGAGTTTGAGGATTTTTTAACCCAACCTAACCCATTACATGTGTAAAAATTAACCCAATTTAACTCACGTGAATTAGGTTGGGTCAATGGATTGTACTTACATGTTTCATGCTTAGAACAAAACTTGAGTTTCTAACAAATATTTGAACATTTTTCAATAAATTATTGCATTGCACATAATATGCCTAAATTCTATTCCAAATTTTCAAATTCATCTTGTCTAATTCTCAAAATACCAAAATAAATCAAATTGAAAAATAAAATAAAATAAGAGTAATAATATATGATAGGCCAAGAATGTATTAACCCCTTTGGTAAATTAATTAATTAATTTACCAAGTTAATTAATTAGATTCAATTACATGCAATAAGCGTGGTAGTACAAACAAATGTCGAATTAAACTAAATGTAGCGGAAAATAAATTTGACACGGGTGATTTATTAACGAATGGGAAAAACTACCAAGTCAAAACCCCACTGAGTGAATTTAAGATCACCACTCTCGAGAATCCACTATTATCAAAACAAGCGGTTACAAGTAAAGGAATCCTAGTACCTTATACCAACCTACAGTTGAACCTTACTCCAATACACAATTGGACTTATAATGTAGTGACAATCTCTCCTTTCAATGCACGACTTCAAGTACGTGACAAATCAATCGATACATGAATCCCAGTATGTAACTAACACGCCAACTTGTAAAGGATGTTTGCTGCAAAGTTCTTCAATTCATCCATACGATGAAGATCAAGAAACTCCTTAGTTACAAAACTCTACGGCGTACAAACGCAGCAGTTTCTTCAAGAGAAAGATAAACTAGGGCAAATTGTCTCTGGTCACAATATGCATAAATAAAACCTTTGCATCAAGTTTCATCAACTGAAGCGGCCCTTAAGATAATCTTTATATATCTCTAGAGTTGTGAGAAAAGAAAACCTAAACACATAACTTGGATATGCGTGAAAAACAGATCTGGAAATTTGAATTTTGTAATTCTCGATAGATAGGGTATTTGTCAAGCAGTTGTTAAGCATCGGGCTAAAATCTCCTTTTAAACCTCGATAAATACAATTTGTCGAGTTATCTATCGAGTTTTAAAATACAGTACTTCTTTACTTGTTTCTTGAATAGATTTGCATGGTCTTAACACTTGAACTTGAACTTTTGTTCCTTGAAGTATTAAACACATCCTAGATCTACCCAATTACAAGTAAAGTGCGTTTTGTCAAATGATTAGTCAATTCTAAATGATATATGTTCATAACATGTTCCACATATGTCCTAACAATATATATATATATATATATATAAATGGTGTGTCAAGTTGGGTAAGATGAATTGAAACCCGAAGCTCAAAATAATATTACAAGCCTCCAATACACAAAAAACCAATTCAAAGCATTGGGTTGAATTGAGTTAGTTTCATTAGGTTGGTGGGTTGGATGTACATCCTTATTTGCCTGTGATGAAGAATTATTATGAAACATACAAAATACACTTTTAATATAAGGCAATTGTGTAGTCCTCATTAGTTTAAAATATAGTAGAGTTCCAACTTAACGTTTCATGAAAAGGACTTTGCCCCTTTTGTTATTGTTTTTTGTTAGGTTAATAATGTTTTTATAATTATGTGAAAGCCCACACTAATTGACCTTAACACCCTCATCATTTCATTATAGTTGAGGAAGGACATTACAACCTTGAATACTTAAAGGACAAAACATAGGTACAGTACCTTAAGTGTTGTTCCTTAAGTTCTCCTTTTAAAATTTGGTCATGTGGCTACTTAACTAAAAAATACACTTTCATTTCATGAGAAAAAATTCAAATGACAGAATCTTAAAAAGAAAATCTAAGGAATAACACCTAAGTACTGTACCTAAGTCATGCCTATACTTAAGGGTGAGAAATTGCAATCCATCATTTTGTTATTTTATTATTATTTATTTTCTAGCCCTTATTATTGCTGAGTGGCACTTGCTTTGCTACTACTTAGTTCATGTATGTCCTTAAGTAATAATAATTAAAAAATAAATAAAAATGAGTGTGTTTCCACTGTTTAGTTTTCAATTCCTCGTCTTTTTCATCCTAATCTAAATTCGCATAGTTGAAAATTTTTAAAAAAAAATGTCTATAGTCTCAATCAGATAGAGCCTCAAATAAAGTAGTTAGTATGAAAAGAAAGAGAACAAAATAAAAAACTAAAAAAAGAAAGTATAGCAAGTGGCCAGGTCGGTCACTCAATTGTTGACTTGAAAGTTTTCCCTAGAGTTCAGTTCTCTAGCTCATCATTCTAGCCCAACATTTCATATTTTGATTTCCTATGGTATGGAATGCTAAGCATTGTTCAACACTTTATTTTGCTTACCACTATCGATATGGTTTTAATTATTAGGCGTAAAATTCATTTTAGTCCTTATATTTTCACGCGATTCTTACTTTAATCTCTAACTTTTTTCCTCACTGTTTTTAGTCCTTCTTTTAAAAAACGCGTTCCGTTTTAGTCCTTGCTTTTACATCAGAGTCAGAAATTACACAGGTGGCAAATAGTCGAATAGTAAATACTGACGTGTCCATTAAAATAATATTAAAAAAATTATTTACATTTTTAAAAATGCCATGTCAGCAACTTAATTTTTTTTTTAAGTCACGTAAGATAAAAATAATATAAACATTTCTAACCTAATTATTTTTTTTTTAAAAAAAATTAGTTAAATTAATTTTTTTTCTTTTTTTCTTGGTAGAACACGAAGAACTCAGACATATGTGTTCTTCGTCAATAAAATCTTTGAACTTTTTTGTACCATCAATAAAATCAAACCTATAAAAAAATAATTCCAGAATCTAAAATAAAAAGGAATGAAAGCAGATCTGCATAAGAAGCTCGACGAAGATTGTCTTCTGGCTCTTTGGACTGAGATTGTCTTCTGGCTCTTTGGACGCGAAGCCGACGGTTTTGGTGGCGGAGAAGCTCGGCGAGGCTGGGCTAAAGCTTCTCAAAGAGTTTGCTAACGTTGATTGCTCTTACAATCTCAGTCCCGAAGAGCTTTGCACCAAGATCTTGCTTTGTGATGCGATTATCACTCGGAGCGGAACGAAGGTTAGCCGCGAGGTGTTTGAATCGTCCGCCGGAAGGCTCAAGCCTCAAGGTGGTTGGAAGAGCCGGCGTCGGGATCGACAATGTGGATCTGGCGGCGGCGACCGAGCACGGTTGCTTGGTAGTCAACGCACCGACGGCTAACACTGTCGCCGCCGCCGAGCACGGTATTGCTCTCTTGGCTGCCATGGCTAGGAATGTTGCTCAAGCCGATGCTTCTGTGAAAGCTGGTTAGTGAATAATAATAATGTTTAAGAATATATTTCTTTGTGGCATTTTGTCTAATAGTTATTTTGGTGGAGTATGGATCTGTGTTTGGTTTAAGTTCTTTTTTGCTCTAAAATGCAGGAAAAAAAGTACTTTTGAAAATAGTTTCTTATGCAAATCTGCTTTCCTTTCTTTTTATTTTAGATTCTGGAATTATTTTTTTATAGGTTTGATTTTATTGATGGTACAAAAAAGTTCAAAGATTTTATTGATGAAGAACACATAGGCCAAAATGGGAAATTAGACCCAATTTCAGAACTAATTAGTTAGTAGGCAAGATTTTCAAACTATATATTTTACTAGCATCTCGAGTCTAAAAGACTCGATTTTGGGACTATAAATCGAGTCTTTAATGCTCGATTTTTATAGTCTGATGTGGCGTATGTGGCGTTTTTTTTCACAGGGCGTCTACGTGAAAATCGAGTATCTAACACTCGATTTCTAAAATAAAAAACCCATTTCACCCAACATCCAAACCCAGAAAATAGAGAAGAAAAATCAGAAAAACAAAAACCCACTCATCGGAGAAGAAACGGATAGATCGGAGAGAGATGAAGATCGGGGGAGAAGAAGGGGCTGGCGCGGCCTGGGCAACCCACGGAGGAGAAGATCAAACCGGAGGAGAAGATCTGATCGGAGGAGAAGATCAGGCCACGCGCGGCCTGGGCTCGCGCGCGGCCTGGGCGCGAGCTCGGCCTGGGCTCTCGCGCGGCCTGGGCGCGAGCTCGACCTGGGCTCGCGCGCGGCCTGGGAGCGAGCTCGGCCTGGGCTCGCGCGCGGCCTGGGCGCGAGCTCGGCCTGGGCTCACGCGCGGCCTGGGCGCAAGCTCGGCCTGGCCTCGCGCGCTTTCTGGGCTCCTCCTCTGATCTGATCTTCTCCGATCAGATCTTCTCCTCCGATCTGATCTTCTCTGTTTCGTTGCTAGGATTGTTGTGTTTCTGGGTTTTTTTTTTTTTTTTTTTATCAGATCAGAGGACGAGCCCAGAATGCGCGCGAGCTCAAGCAGCGCACGAGCCCAGGCCGAGCTCGCGAGCCCAGGCCGCGCGTGGCCTGATCTTCTCCTCCGATCAGATCTTCTCTGTTTCGTTGCTGGGATTGTTGTTTTTTTTTTTTTTTTGTGGGAATGGGTTGTACACTTAAACTTAAATTTTTTTTTTGGTTTGGAAATCGAGTCTCTAAGACTCGATTTTCATGTGTTCGCCACATCAGATCAAACGCCATGTCAGACACATCGGACCATGAAAATTGAGCATCAAAAACTCGATTTATAAGCCCAAAATCGAGTCTCTTAGACTCGAGATGCTAGTAAAAAATATAGTTTGAAAATCATGCCTACTAACTAAATAGTTCTGAAATTGGGTCTAATTTCCCATTTTGGCCGAACACATATGTATGAGTTCTTCATATTCTTCCAAAAAAAAAATTAATTTAACTAATTTTTTTAAAAAATAATTAAGTTAGAAATGTTTATATTATTTTTATCTGACGTGGCTTTTAAAAAAAATTAAATTGTTGACATGGCGTTTTTAAAAATGTAAATAATTTTTTTAATATTATTTTAATAGACACGTCAGCATTTACTGTTGAACTGTTTGCCACCTATGCAATCTTCGTCTCTGATGTAACGGCAAGGATTAAAACAGAACGCATTTTTTAAAAGAAGGACTAAAAGCGGTAGAAAAAAAAGTTAGGGACCAAAGTGAGAATCACGTGAAAATGTAGAGACTAAAATGAATTTTACGCCTAATTATTATTATGACTTATATACATGCTAGCTCACCACACGCGTTTTGTATGTGTGATGAGGTTTTTTTTTTTTTTGTGTCAAAATTTCTACTCTTTTATTTTTTTGAAAAATTTCGACACTAAAAAGAGAAGGCAACTAAATATCATATAGAACAATCAAAATCATATGAACAATAAAATGATTAAAAAAAATGCACTAAAAGAACTACCTTGTAGGAAATGACTACTCCTTCCTTAGAGAAAAAAATAAAGATTTTTTTTTTAAATATTAAACCAAGGAAGAGAGGCATTAATTTATGTTCGATTTTAATAACTGACTTGTAGTAAAGAAGGAATAAAGAGACATGAAGCTATCTAATTTTAAGAGATATAGATAAATGCTTAAATTTTAGGATTTTTTTTTTTTTTTTTTTTGAAAGGAAACGATAGTAGATTTTATTAATTGAGAAATATGATATACAATGGGGAAGAAAAAGAGGGATAAATGACCCCTTTTTCTCTTTTGCAACACTAGCATATGCTAGAGTAGCACGATTACATCGTAAAAAAGAAAAAAAAATAAAAGAAAAAAAAAAACCTCAAAATTCAAACTACTGAAAAGCAAATCTTCACTTGAATGCCCAGAAAACCAAAAAAAAAATGTCAAACGACACCTTCTTGATTTACATGAACATCAAAGTGATGAGTTTCTTTTTTTTTTCTTTTTTTTTCTTAGGAGTGTCTTCATGGTGGGGGCGGTGGAGAAGGAGTACCTCCACCTGAACTATGCAATATATTTAGACTTTCCTTACTTAGCAATTGTTTCTTGTGAACATATGAATCCAAAGAACTATGTTCCGAAGATGTACGCTTTGATAAGCATGGACGTTTAGGAGAAACTTCAGTTGTAGCTTTGTTATTGGAACTCCTAAGAATGCGTTTCCAAGACCGAAGAGATGATTTTTTCTGGTTCGGGAAATCCTTACCTTCGTTGGGCAGAAAATCCAGCTCCATATCCCCATTTAAATTTTCCCTTTTTGAGTTTGAATCATCCACTATCTTATCCTTCGCCCACTTCAGTTGTTGATTACTATGCGAAGACTTGCAATTATCCATCTTCTCAGGACCTGGAAGAGTTGTGTTGTAAGTGCATTCCTCAAAACAAGGAACAACGGGCTAATGGTCTTGTGAATTCAAAACCTAAGTCATCGAGGGAATAACGGTATTTGGTGCTGTAAGTTCGGCCTCACCATTATCCCGTTTTGAATTTGAAATCTAAATTGAATCCTAGCGGTTTGAATCTCTGTGTTCCTCCGAATTTCTTACCGTGGTTAGGTGTCCTCTAGTCATCTTTCCAGTGAACTCATCGGCAGATGGCATTCTTAGTGTTTGCTGACGAAGTTTATCACCCCCAATTGTATCATCTTCCTCATCAGAAAGGAAAGTATCTTTAGTTTCAACATCACTATATCTGTGTGAATTGGAGTTTTCTTTTTTATGCTTGGTTTTTGGAGCTATAGCTCATAGCCAAGGACCAAATTGAAGCACCTCATCATTCGTATGGAAGCACCCTTTATTAATCCCCTGACATTCACGATCCTGATGACCCAGTATACCACATCGATAACAGAACGTAGGCAGCCTCTCATACTTAAATAATACCCAAACATCCTCGTAACGTGAATCATTTTTCCCCTCATAAAAGGTTTTGTGATGTCTATATCTACCCGAATCCTGAGAAAAGGACCCCAAGCAAAGCCACTTTTTGGAGCGTCTAACACTAACGGAATTCCAATCTCCTTTGCAATTCAATTACCAACGGTAGTATTCATACTTTTGATTGGAATGTTGAAAACCCGAATCCAAAAGGGAGAGTTTGAAAGGAGACACTACTTGGACTGATATCTCTATTGAAACGCTCTAGTAAGATAAGCTTTCTATCGAATGACCACAGGCTTCTGTCAAGGACATCCTGCATGTCTTCTCTATTAACAAAGATAGCTAGAAAAAGATTTTTTCCAACTTCTTTAATAGTGACTCCCAATGAACCAAACCAAAGTCGTTGAGTGGTAGATTTGAACGCCTCCTTATTAAATTCCTTAGTAGACTGTAGCTTGAACAAGATACTGAACTAAGCATATTCCTTTGATAAGGCCACCTCCTAAGAACTGACCGCCAAAACACCTTTTTCTTCCTCTGAGAGATGGAATTTTTTCCACAACTCCTCCAGCACTATATCCATGGTAAATACAAATCTTATAAATCTGATCAAAGAAAAGAAATAGCAACCAACCTATAACAGTTGAGAGAATAAGAAAAGGAGAAGAAAAAAAAAGAAAAAAAAAAGAAACAAAACCCCTACTTAGATCAACAGAGCTAGTCCGAGAGGTTTGAGATTTTACGTGGGGAAACGTAAGTTGGTATCTTTTACTTTCCAAGACCACAGAAAGTCAGGGAGAGAAAAGTAGCCTCTAATATAATACTTTAATTCTAGTAATTTGTAATTTAGGAGTGTTTAAATTAGTACGTTTGCATATCTAACTTTATTATCTAAATTTTCTAAACATGTGAATATAAAAATATTTTAGTACGTAAAATGATAAAACCTAAACACAATTATTTTATTAGTAGTATATTTTCCTTTCATTAAAAAAAAAAAAAAAAGATGCAAGGCATCAATGACTCCAACGAAGCAGGAAGAGAAGTGAAAAAACAGGACACTTCAAAGAAAGTAGAAAACTAAAGAAAGACCGACCCTTTAGTGACACCATGTGAAACAGAATACAGAACATCATGTGGTTGAGTGTTGAGAACAGGGCTTTGGATTAAGACGATGATGCAAATGACAGTATTGACGAGACATTTTAAAATTATATCTAAAATAATATATAAAATGAACGAAATTATTTGCTGCAATGTGAATGTATGTGGTCGGTCACCAATGCAAGAGGGTAGCAGGCAAGCCACAAACTCACTAGCTAAATAATTATTGAAGTCGGCTCAGACCCAGATTGACAATGTTGAGACCACAACTATTTACGAGCCATGAAAAGTCAGACACAAATATCGTTGTTTTGATGCATCTTTGATTTAGCTTTTAACATATACGCCTTTTAAACAAATGTTTTCTCCTGTAAGTCCTTAGCTGTGTCACCAAATTGTTTCTGCCACAAAATGTGGCTCTCATGTGTCTAATGCACACACAAATCTGCAGCCCACCCATGACCCTCCATCTTTCAGTATTTTTTCTAGACATAAAATTCTAGAAAGTGGAAGTTCTCCAGAGCATCAAATATCTTAATCCTATTGAATTCTATGACTCAGTCTCAACAAGTGAAACCAAAGAAATGTCTCAATAGGAATTGACTTGTTTCACAAGTAGCATTCCAGAATGCAATTTCGATTGTTTATAAGATGAGATCTCTTTATTTAGTAAATTTTGAATTGAAATCATTTCTGCCATTATCTTTATACTGCCTCTTTTCATTATTCCAAAATTAGATTTGAAAAGAAAAGGGACCACCTGCGAGGGGTGGGGGTTCCAAAGAAGAGGTTTCTAGTATATTCTGAGTCAAAAAAATAAATATTTAGCATTTTTTTTTTAAATCCTACCAACCTCTGTTTTCAAGATTGTAACAACTCAAATCCAAAACCCCCCTAAAAATCCACTTTTTTCAGTTTTCAAAATTATATTGATTGTTTCTTTCAGAATTATCAATGTGAAACAAATTTAAAGGCAAGTGCAACAGGTCAGTCTCCTTTCAATTTAGTTTGCAATGCAATTTCTACATGGACTTTTGTATATGTAGTTTAAATATTAAGGCAACATGGTGATCTTCTCACAACATGTTTTATGTTTTGTTTCTAAATAGATTATGTTATAATATCTTTAAACAAAATTGACATCATCAACCCTGTCATCATAAAAGAAAATTCATCTAAAGAGTACATCCAGATTGTTTCAATTGATGGTTATGATTTTTTATTCTTGAGTTTTGTTTATTATCGAAAAGTAGTATAACCTATGGTGGTGTATTAGAAGAGTGACAATAATTGTTTGATTTTTTTTACCTTTATCTTTAAGTCACAATTCTTTTTATTATAATTTTTTTCTTTTTTTTAGAATAATTTTTTTCTTTAAAATAATCAGCATTAACTTTTTTTTCCAATAAAGACATAACTCTATTTCCATTGTCATTTTTTTCTAATTAAAAGCTCCCTTTTTAGATTGATAACAAATCTATAATTAATTGGAAAAGATTTTATTAAAAAATGATAAAGAAATCAAAAATGAATTGAATATATTTGATGCGCAAAAAGCCCAAAAAGCCCAATACAATGAATTTGTAGAGGGTGGGTTGGAAAACTGAGATTTAGTGAATTAGACTACGATCCAAGGGTATCCAAATGACAATAAAATAAAGATAGACTGGTTCAATCCCAGAAAAATCGTCCTCGACACAATCTGAGGAGATCAGTTCTTATATATTTCTTTCAAGTATGATTATAAGTTCAGCTCTTAATTGCTACAGTATTTTTCTTTTTGTTTCTGATCCCGTTCTCTTAGGGTACCTCCTCTATTTTATACTATATTTTCCCTTCATATCCACCTTCCACGTGTAGATAAGATTGTTAGTGTTGATCCCTATCCCATCAACACCTTCCTGAAATCTTTATGTAGTAATTGTAGGGCTGAAAGTTACTGTTTAGGCATCACTTCCTCATTAATGCGACCAGAGAGTTAACTACAAAGCATTTAATGCGGTGGTAGCCAGTGGCGGCTCCAGAAATTTTTTTCAGGGTGTTCCTTAACAAACATAAATTACACAATCTAATAAAAAGAAAATTTTATAATGTATTGGTTTAGCCTAACATAATTTAATTTGTTTGTCTTTTATAATGTATTGGTTTATTAATTATTATACTACTTTAATTATTGTTGTTTAGCCTAACAATAAATTATATTGCTTTAATTTGTTATATTGTTTAGCCTCATGTGCACATTACACTAAAAGCACTAAAAAAGCCACTCATATGCACATTATTTACACATCATGTGTAATACAATAATTAAAGCTCTAAAAATGTGTAATGTGCAGCCCGACCCCATCCCATGTGCCCAACGCCCATCCACCCCCACCCTACTCAACACACAAGCATGCATCATGATGCTCCCTGCCAATCAGAAATTTTCACAATGACACATTATCCTAAAAGACAAGCAATATTTCACTAACATCAACGCACTACACACACCAACACAGCACCAACAGATAAGATAAACAGATAAAGGCATAAAGCCAAATTTAATTTTCAAAAAGTGAAGAACTCAAGAACAGACAAAATTTAATAAAGTTAAAGACTAAACTTTAATTCGGCCAATCAAAATAGAGAGAGAGTTACTGAGTTTGGTGGTGGTATTAAAGAACAAAGAGAGAGAGAGTGTGAGAGTGAGAGTCTTTTTTACTCATTTCATTGTTTTCAATTTTTCATTTCAGTTCAGATAGTGTGAGAGTCAGAGAGAGAGTGAGAGACCGAGAGAGAGTCTGAGAGAAAAAAATTAAATACCTCGACCTCGAGGGAGCCCAGGGAGGGTCTGAGGGAGCAGTGGAGCACCAGCGCTGACGAGGGAGCACCGGAGCGCTGCGAGCGCACTGCTGCAACAGCCGAGCAGCGATAGGGAGGCAGTTCCACGGGAGGCCGGAACTGGACTAGGCCCGAGGAGCAGACGAGCCGGCAGGCTTGCGATCTACCGATCTAGCAGTGTCTAGTGGCGATCTCCTCTCCGATCCGATGGCTAGAGCCTAGTGGCGATCTCCTCTCCGATCCGGCGATCCGATGGCTAGTGGCGATCTCCTCTACTTGGCTTGGATGAGCCTCCCTTAACAAGCGGCGTTGCTCAATACTGTGACCTCTGTGACTCTATCTGTCTTTAGTTAGGCGTTAGCTTAGTGATTTCTTTTTCTTTTTTTTTTTTTTTTGATAAAGCCTTTAAGTGAGAATTTGTGGGTTTGAGCCTTTGAGGCGCTGCTTTTTTTTTTTTTTTTTTTTTTTTGTGAGAACTGTGGGTTTGTTTGTAATCTGTTGGCACTTGGGCTTGCCGACTTGTCTTTGTTACAATTTTTTTTTTTTTTTCAGATTTTAGTTCAAATTTTTTTTGGGCTTTTTTTTTTTTTTTGGCTATGCTTGATAGTAGAACAAATAATTTTTTTTTTTTTTTTAATCTGAGGGTGTTCCTAATTTTGTGTTGAGGGTGTTCCTGATATAGAGCATACATAATTTTTTTTTATTATATATAAAAAAAAATTTCAACTCAGGGTGTTCCTGAGAACACCCTGAGCTATACGTGGCGCCGCCACTGAGTTTGCACATCCGTAATCACCCTCTTCATTCCTCCAACAATACAGAATGCGTTTAGCAATGCAAGTGTTGCTAAAATGATTAAATGACAAACTTTGGAGAAGTACCAAACTCCATGATCTCTTGCTCCATGATTCCAAAAAAGATTACTAAACTCGATGCTTGTTTGTTTGGCAATCACGTACTGAGATTTGCACGGCTGCTTGTTTCTAACATTCATGGAAGTATGGAACTCATTCGACATTGGAAAGCGCAATACACATCTGTCCACGTGGCCATGGGGCCCAACTTTCCCTGTCATTATAACTACTAGATGATTTTCAGGGACACTTTGCAAATTTATTTGAAATAATTTTTATGTTTTTGAAGACTTATTTATAATATTCATTTTGTTGTATAATATTTATGTTTTACCAAAATATTGTTGAATACTTTGAAACTCAATTTTCTTAATTCATATTTTATATATATATATAAAATCTCATAGAATTGGCTTCCGAATATTGAGTGAAATTGCTCTACTAATCTAAACTTTTGAGGTTGGAACAGTAAAGTTTTTTGACATTTGTAATAGACTAACATATTATACTATTTGTAGACTACATTTTTAAATTGGTTAAATGATTTTGAAATTGAAATTTATAAATTTAAATTCAAATCATAAAATACTTTCATATCCTAAAATTACAAAAATTCAAGCAACCTCCCAAACACTTTCTTAATCAAATACCGATCCCTAAATCTCAACACTCATTTCATTATCTTAACAAAAGGAAATTTTTTGTAAGTATCGGCATATAGAGAATGTGATAAGATATAGAAAAAATAATTAAAACAATTCCATTTATCAAGATTTAATTGCCTTTGGTAAGGTTTCCACGTTTAAAAAATAAATAAAAACTTAATAGAGCACAAAAACACTCTAATATCGTCATTGACTTCTACTTTTATCGACATGGCTTATATTGATATTGTACTAAATAGTAGTAAAAAAACTACAAAGGAACTTATAAATTATGAGTTCTAATTACTACAAAAAAATGTATTTTTAGTGACGAAAAAATTCGTCACTAAAAGTCCAGTTTTTCGTCACTAAGAACCTTTAGTGACGAAATTGGACATTTAGTGACGAAACTCATTTCGTCACTGAAACCCCATCACTAAAATTCCTGGTGACGAAAAATTTCGTCACTAAAAGTCCAATTTGTTTTAAAAAAAAAAACTTTTAGTGACGAAAACGTTTCGTCACTAAATGTTTTCCTCACTAAAAATATCATTCAATGACAAAATATTTCGTCACTAAAAACACATTAATTTATTAAATCATATTTAGTGACGAATAATTTCGTCACTAAAACTATGTTCGGGTACATATAGTGACGAAAAAGTTCGTCACTAAAACTATTTTTAATCCTCACTAAAAATACCATTCAGTGACGAAATATTTCGTCACTAAAAACACATTAATTTATTAAATCATATTTAGTGACGAATAATTTCGTCACTAAAACTATGTTCAGGTACATATAGTAACGAAAAAGTTCGTCACTAAAACTATTTTTAAGAAAATCCATGCACATATAATGACGAAAATTTTCGTCACTAATACCATTTCTTACAAAATTTTGCTACATTTAGTGACGAAATATTTCGTCACTAAAACAATTTTTTTGTTGCTATATTTGTGACGAAAAAATTCGTCCCAAAAACTTATTTTCTGTTTTTATTTTTTCATAGCTTTGATATTGACCTATAACCAGTCATTACATTATTAAAACCTTACATTTCAATAGTACATTTATTTCAACAACACATTTATAAAAAAAGATTCATACATTCCACAAATAAAAAATAAAACAAGTATCCAATTCAAACTCCTTTCATACAATAATTGTTTGCAACACATACAATAAATCAAGATGTTTTATAAAAATACAAAAAGTGTAGCATAATATAATTAAAACTAACGGAAGATGTCCTCATGTCTTCAAGTAATGCCAAAAGTAAATTTCCTAAAAGCCACCAATAAGAAATCTGCACAAATATAAAAACAATACTACATTAAAATCGTAAAGTAAAAACATTAACTATGTTATAAGAAACATTTCTAACAATGCATTAAGAATAGGAGCATATTCATGCTATAAAGTACTAACCAAAAAGTGTTTTAACTTGAAGTTGAACCACCACCATAGGTAAGAGCATCATCATAACCCTTGCTCCTCAAAAAGTTAAGAATATTCTTTTGGACCTCTTCTTGCTTAGCTCGTGCCTCTTGGTCCCTAACTCGTTCCTCTTGCTCCCTAGCTCGCTCTTCTTGGTCCCTAGCTCTTGCCTCTTCTTTTTAAAAACCAAGTTTGAGATCTCCTCTTGGGTAAAGGGAATTGCATTAGGATCTTGACAATGATCCTCTTGCACTTTGAGAATATTTTCCTATCATTTGAAAGAGAGAAAGAAACAAATAATCACAACATTAATACTACATATGTTATAGCTTTACAAACGTAATAGGGATAGAATGATACACATACATATGTCACTTCATCCTCATGGTGTATCCACATATTTGTATTTGAATTGAAATGAACATCTTTGAAGATTTTTGCCAATTTAGGAACTTGACCATTATTATTATTTGTTTGATTAATTAACATTCAAGTGTTAGATATACTTAATTAATCACAACATGTAGTATACTAAAGTTTAAGAAAATGAAGAAACACACACCTCCTCATCAACCCTAACAGCAAAGTGCACTCCAAATATGTATTTAAACCACCTTATAACACCATGCAAGCCACCCGCTTGCTCCAACACAACAACCCGCCACAAATCCAATTTCCAACATCACAAGTATAGAGTTTTATAAGGTTTTCAACTAAAATTTACTTACTTTGCTCAAGCTAAGCTTACAACTTTTAGAAAAAAATCCAAAATTATTGCAAACAATGTGTATTTAGCCTGCAAAAGAAAAATTAAATTTATAAGTATTTCAGTCTTGAAAATGATCCTCTCATAAATTCCTACACAAACATATTTATAATACATATTTATATAATTAGAAAAAATAGATATACTTCATAATTCATCTAAAACTTATCCAATATAAATTTGGTCCAAGTTGCAAATGCTTTAAAGAAAGCCACCAGAGTCAGAAATAGCCACAACCCTAACATTTAATTTTTATTGCTAAGTTACACACACACCCAATCGCCTAGTGAGTCTAGAACCCACAAACTCACCATTCATCCCAATTATTAGGAGAGGAGGAAGTGATAGTTGAGCTATAGCTCATTGGTCAAACCCAACATGAACTTAGGGTAAGTTAGCACAACCAAAACCAAATTCAGACCTCATATTCAGTGAGTTTGAAGCAACCAAAGACTGATCAAATGGGGGATTTTTTTTTGGGGGGGGGGGGGGGGGGGGTAGAATGAAGTAGCCTAGAAATAATTTTAAGCATTATAAATATATGGAGTACAAACAAGGATAAAGATTAGATATTAGAAAGCATGTGTGAGGATGACCCAAGAATTCTTTTTTTTTTTTTAAAGCAATTAACGTGTTATTAATAAAATAAAGGACGTATTTTATACATGTTGAATAAGGCCCTAAACTGAAGTACTTTTATGGAATTACATAAATCAATAATCACATACAAAAAGAAAGGGTGGCAAATAAATCAACAATGGAGTTTGCAATATTAGTGCCTATTCTTTTAGACCAATCGAACAATGATCACAAAAATTTGGATTTCAACTCTGCTGATCTGCTCCATTAGAAGTGCAAATGTTTCTCCTGCCTTATCACTCAGATTAATTCAGAGGGACTGACTTCCAAAAGAAAAAAAAAATCCTAACTTTCCAAACCAGCTTTGCAAACCAAATAAAAACCTTGAAGATAATTTCTAGGCCTTCTTGTAATTTCTATACAGGTATGAGCATAAATCATAGACCTATGCTCGTTCAGGCCATGCATAATAAGAACCAATCCCCTGCACAAAATAGATAGCAATCAGCACTTTTATTCCATATAAAAGTTGAAAACAAACATGAAACTGCAGAAGTTAAGAACACGAAATCAAGGGGAATACTGCACAAACTTAGCATGGAATTGTATATTGTAACCAACAGAAAAAGCCTACCGGTTTTAGTTAACAAAAAATAAATAAATATGAAAAAAAATACTTTTGTATTGGAAAATCCCATATGAAAATGGGTTACAAAGACTAATATGCTAATATGTTTATGAACACAAAACAAGTTTTCTAAAAGAAGCTGTGGTACTACCGTATTTTCTGAGCAAAGCAAGAGCATAAAAAAAAAGGCCATAACTCCAAGGTTTTCAGACCCGGACTGTTCATTATTATTATTATTATTATTATTATTATTATTATTATTATTATTATTGTTATTATTATTATTATTATTATATAAGAATTAGAAAGACACTCAAATAAAATAAAATAAATTATTTAATAATTTCAAATTGAAATAATTATTATATACTTAACCATAAATATTAATTAAAATTAGAGCAATAATAGTACCATTACATTTTATACAAATTTTGTCACAATTTGCCACGTGACGAGATGTGAATAGTAGAGATGTAAACCCATAATTATTTTTTCATTACTTACACTTTACCATGTGTCAAATTATAGCAAAAAATTATGTAAAATATTGTGATACTACACTACTCCTAAAAGAATAATGCTAGAGATACAAATTATTTTACAAAAAATTTTACAAACTACTAATATGGTAAGTAATTATTGGTAAATAAAAATGTGATATTATTGGTAGGCCTAGATTAAAACCAATAAAAGATTGGTCACATCAACATTTTGTAAAAATATTGTAAAATAATTTGTGTCGGATCATTGCTCCTCTTAAAAATACTTAAAATATTTAATGCACCTGCGATGCTTGTCACATCATGCTGGCCAGCTAAAAAAAAATCTGAATCTAACGACTGAAATTTTTTTGCTTTTATCAAAAAATTAAAAGCTTTCATCATTCCAATGTTAGCCACGTGAGGGACTTGGTGAATCTAATGAATCTAATGGCTGAAACTTTTTTGCTTTTATTAAAAAATTAAAAGCTTTCATCATTCCAATGTTAGCCATGTAAGAGACTTGGGAGTTGGGAATTCAAAAATTAGAAGGAGTAACAAAAGTAACAAAAGAAAGAAAGAGAACACATAGCAGTAGTGTTCAGCAAAAAAGAGGAAATTGCACAGTGATCTCCATCAACGGAAAAAAGAAAGAGAAGAAGGAAAAAAAGAAGAAAGAAGAAGAAGCAGCAGCAGAAGACGAAGGTGATCGGCGACTGTGTTGGCAACCTGCTGGCTGCTACTTCAACTGGGCGCAGACCCTGCTTCGTTGTGTTCTTCTTCTCTCTTTTTTTTTTTTTTTTTTTTTTTTTTTTTTTTTTTTTTTTTGAGGAACTTGTCTTCTTCTTCTGTGGTTCTTTTTTCTTTTTTCCTTACAAATCCCTTTGTTCAAGATCTGAAAATATCAGATCTCCTTCCAATCTTTGTTCTTCTTCGTGTTCTTTCATTTCTTCTAGATTTGATCATAACTTCATACCGGTGTATTGGCCAAAATTCACCGGAAAAACTGAAACAAAAATAAACCGTCCGAACCTCAAAAACCGGTCACGGTTCTTAGAACCGTACGGTTCGACCACAGTTCGCACGGGTCCCTGCTTTTTTCCCATAGAGCGGTTCTTGAAGCTAAAAAAACCACAAAACTGAGAGGTTCGCAGTTTTTCCGGTCAGACCGTACGGTCCGGTCCGGGTTTCAAAACCTTGCATAACTCATGATCAACTCAACTTTTCAGTGAAGATAAGTTCCAAACTAGCTGTACAAGAAGGCACAATGTACCAAACATAAAAATATATATATATATATATGTCTAGGCCATTACTCATGATCAACTCAACTTTTCAGTGAAGCAAAAAATAATCCTCATTTTCATAGCTACAGTTGAACACACAACAAATAAACATATTGTTGATTCCAATCTTTGTACTCATAGGAACACATACGGTTGATTCCAATCTTTGTACTCATAGGAACAAATAAACATAAAAGTGAAAAGGAAAGGGAAGGTGAAAAGGGAAAACTAAAAAAAAAAAAACCTTACCGATTCCGAACAAAGGCCACGGCAAAGGGAAGCGACGGCGAAGGAGGCGAATCGGTGACGACTTCGGGATCGTCGCGAATGGTCCAAATCAGCGGCGACGACTTCGAGATCGGCGGCAACGACTTCGAGATCGACGGCGACGACTTCCAGATCGTCGCGAATGGTCCGAACCGCTAGGAATCGTCGTGAAGGGTCCAAATCGTCAGGAATCGTTGAGGATCGTCGCGAATGAGAATCAGCATCGCAAATGGGAATCGAAATCGTCGAGGATCGTCGCCAATGGGAATCAGAATCGTCGAGATCGTCGCCAATGGGATTGGAATCGTTGACAACGTCGCGAATGGGAATCGTCAAAATCATCAAGATCGTCACGAATAGGATCGTCGCGAATGGGTTCGGCGGATGCACAAATCGGCGTCACGAATGGCATCGCCGAATGCACAAATCGGCGTCGCGAATGGGTTTTGGGTTTAATGGAGTCGCGAATCGGCGTCGCGAATGGGTTTTGAGGATCGGCATCGCGAATGGGTTCTGAGGATCAGCGATATCAGGAAACGGCGACGGCGAACGAGATCGGCGATCTCAGGAAATGGCGACAGCGAACGAGATCGACGATCTCAGGAAACGGCGACGGCGACGGTTACACGAGTCGGCGACGGCGACTTTCTGGTTTGTACATTGCTTCTTTTTTGCTGGGTTTTGTGGAGAGAGTTAGGGAAATAGAGAGAATCGGGTGGAGAGAGTGAGGGAAATGAGAAGTGACACAAAAAAAATAAAGGGGCTGATCTAATTTTTTGTGTATAACTTATTGTGATGAATTATATTTCGTCACTATTGACTACTTTTAGAGACGAAATTTAACTTCGTCACTAATAATGATGCCCATTTTTATGATTTTGTTTTTAGTGACGACTTATTTTCATCACTATTTGTCACTTTCAGTGACGAAATGGGTTTCGTCACTAATAGTATTCTTAATTGCACTTTTAGTGACGAAATTTTTCGTCAGAAAAAACTTAAACTTTTAGTGATGAAAAAATTCGTCACTATAGATGAATTTAGTTTGGCGCCTACTTTTTTGTTTGGCGCCTTTAGTTCAACCCAACATATAGTGACGAAATCTAAATTTCATCACTAAATGTTACTAATTTTTTTATAAATAGTGACGAAATATAAATTTCGTCACTATATGGTTACTTTTTTGTGACGAAAAAATTTTCCTCACTAAAATTCGTCACTGAAAATACATTTTGTTGTAGTGTAAAACATTATTAAAAAAAACAACTAATCTCATCAATAATCAATTAGAAGATTTCTTTTTATTTCTCTTTAGTTCTAAAAAAAATACATTTATGGCTTTCTCACACTAAATACCCAAAGACGTAAAGCAACCATAACTTTTACAAAACTCAAAGTATCTGACCTCAACATCAAAACCATATATAATCCGTCGTCACTCAATAAATAAAAAAAAGCAAGCCCTCCTCCTTGGTTATAGCCAATTTATACGGGTTAAGATTAAATAGATGACGAAGTTGGAGCTAGGTAGATGTCATTGAAATGCTAAAGATAAATGACATCATTCTTGGTCGGAATGTATTTGAGATGAGATGCATTAAGGGTTGTGGGCTATATAGAAATGAGTAGAAGTGCAAGAGATTTATCCTGAAACATTGAACCAAAGAAAACTAAGAACTATCCAAAGAATCTTTATTCTTTAATATGAAAAGTCTTAAAACATTGAACTAAATAAACAAAAAGTCTTTTTTTTGTTCTTATCTTGTGGCTTAAGAGTATTTCAATTCTCTTTTCAAATAAGAGTGCACCACATAGTAGAACATCATGCTCTCACGCATGAAGTCTTTGCTTTTATATATATACTAGCCACGAACCCGCGCGTTGCGCGTGATAATTATTTTTATGGTGGTTTTATTAAATTTTTTTTACAATTTAAACTAATCTAATAATAAGTAATGTATTTCGTTATTATATTTTTATTTATTATAGGAACAATCATAAATATAATATAGGAACAATCCAAAATACCAAAAAAATGAAAACTAAAAAAATTTAATAAAACTTAACAATGATTAATTGAACTAATATTAGGATAAAATTTTGTTTTTGATAATCTATTAAGGTTATTTTCTTTGTAGAAATTATAATTTTGGCCACCCAAAACATATTATCAAATAAACAATTATTTGTAAAATCTAAGAATTAAATTTCTATACATGCATTGTTATAAAATAATAATAATTAAAATAAAATTGCAAAAGTCAAAATTTGTCATCTATCCGATTATTTTCGTTTGGCTAGCATTTGCTTTTCTTTAAATGAATGACATTATAGAGTACTTCTAATACAACTATTAAGAGTACTTTGTCCACCACCAAGGATTAAAAAATAAACAAAAATTAGTAAAGTCTCATAGTTTAACATCTAAATTGAGCACTATAAAAAATCATGCTATGTAACAGAATAAATACCTAATTATCCAAATCATGCTATATAATAGAATAATATTATATTTTTATATGCTATATTTAATTATTTAGAATGTAATAGGATAACATTTAACAATCAAAGATAAAAAAAAAATTAAAAAAAAAACAACAAAAACAACAACAATTTAAAAAACAAAACTAAATCGCATTAACCCAAGATAGAGTTTTAAAGAATATAAAAAAATTATCAACCTAAAGTAGAGATGCAAGAAAAATAAAAAAAATTCACCAAAAAATTTAGAGAGAGAGAGAGAGAGAGAGATAACCATTTTTTGGTGAGGAAAAACTATGTATAGAATAGAAGATAGTGACAAATTTATAGTAAGAGGGTGTAAATAAGAAAATATAAAAATAAAGGAAGATGAAGGGAAAGAGGAAGAATGATTTTAATGTAGAAGGTAGTGGGGAGATGAAAAGATAAGAGAGGGAGAAAGATTGAAAAAGTAGTGGGAAGATGAAATGGTAAGGAAAAAAAAAAGGTTGGAGAAGTGTAAATATTAAAAAAATAAATATTAAAAACAATTATTGGAAAATTGGAGAAAAAAAACCCTAAAAAAAAACCCTAAACCTTCAACGTTTTTCTTTTCTTTTTCTTTTTTTTTTCCTTTCAGCTAAAAAGGCTCACACAAAATTCTAAAGCTGAACTGAAAATACTTTGGGTTGAGCTTGATAGTGGAACTAAATAAATAAGAGGTAGGGTGGATTAATTATACAGATTTATTATAGGGTGACAATGGAAGTAAATAAATAAATAGTGGGCTGGATTTATTATAGGGTGATAGTGGAAGTAAATAAATAAGTAGTGGGCTGCATTTATAGGACTGAAAATTGTAAAAACCATTTTAAAATTGTAGGACAAATTATATTTATAAAAAAAAAATGACGTGGCAGCTGATGTGACGCAACGTGAGAGCTACAGTATTGAGAGCTACAGTATTAAACACTACGTTTCAGCTTTTAGTAATATATATATATATATACACGCTACACTTCAATTTTTAGTAATATATAGATATATATATATATTTTTTGATTGATGTGATTTTTTTATAGTGAATATCATTATCCATATCATACCCTAGGTATTTTTGAATTTTTGTAATTGATAAATGTATTAAACCTTAATTATAATGAATGAAAAGTACTCCCTCAAGAAAAAAAAAATAATGAATGAAAGTACTGTGCTTGAGAGAGAGAGAGAGAGAGAGAGAGAGAGAGAGAGAAGCCTCTAAGCACACGCTAATGTTAATAGAATTAACATGTAGTCTTGTGCATATCTATAGTTAATGAATATGATTAATGTCACATCACAAACATAATATTAAACAAATTTTCAAATTAACTCTTTTTTGTTAAAAATTGACACAGAAATTTGTAAGGCTTATGTGACATAAAATCTATAGTAGTTATAGTATCACTCAAAAAAAAGGGTTATTTATTGTGTTGCTAACGCAGCATCAATCATATTAATTGTAAAATCAAACCAAGCAAATTTCATGATAACAAATAATATAACTAGAAACACACACTAGAGATCGCTATTGAGAAGTGTCAGCCAAATATAACTAGAAACACACACTAGAGATATCATACAATGCGAATTCCTTAATAAAAATAAGTCAACGTCCATGATAACAATATTTGAAATTTGTACAAAATTGGAGACTAGTTGAGCTCGATCTTGTTCAAAGCCATCTTGTACACCTTAAAATACTGCTGCTTTTAGTCTCCTCTTCAATTCTTTCCTGCATGCAAAAAAAAAAAAAAAAAAAAAATCAACCCCACCGTAATTAACATCATAATCAATTAATATATCCGATTTTTTTGCCATAAATTTGTATAGAGTACTTAAATTTACCTCATGAGTTGCCTGTCAAGGGATGAAGCTGATAAAAGCCCTCTATTCTCTTCAGCCCTCCTTAGAAGGTATGGTATAACTATCTCCACAGGGCCAAATGGCATATACTTACTAACTTGAAATCCTGCATTTCTCAAACCAAAGGAAAGTGGTTCTGACATTCCGTATAATTGTGCGAATTCTAGCTTTTGGCTTACCCTTCCAATACCTAAATCATGTGCTTTTGCCACTGCTATTTTCCCTATTTATCATCAAAACCTTAAATTAGATATAATGTGCCAAACAAACAGTACATTATATTACAAATTCTTAAAAATTAAAAGTGAAAATTCTTTACCTGATTCCACATTATGAGTTGCAAGAACAAGTGCACCAGGACCATTGGCAATCTTATCAATCATAAAAGAAGCACATTCATTATAGCATGCATGTGTTTCTTGTATGTTATTGTGAATAGGAGATTCAAAACCTAAGGATGAAGCTAGTTTTCTTTCACTTGACATATAAGCTCCTCTGACCAATTTGAAACCCATTGGGATTCCTATGTTGTCTGCAGCCTTTGATGCCAGCAGCAATCTTTCTTTTGCATCTTTCAAGTAAGCTTGAATTGTCCCATACATGACAATGTTATCATATTTGTTGTACATTATCGCTGAAGAATATGTTAAGTAATCAATGGCTGGTTGAACTGATGTATGTTCCGCATCAATTGTCAAAGGGACATTGGCATCTAGACACTTTTGGCATATTTTAAGTAATCTCTGGTGCCCTAGTTGGAGATCATGTTCTTCTTCTAATGTTAATGGTTCTGGCTTTTTGAGGGTGTGATACGTAGGGCTAATATCAGAGAAAATGGGGAGGGTATCTAGCTTCCATGGTAGGTTGAAAGAAGAGTCTTTGTATTGCCATCTCAACAAGTCACTAACCCGTTCAAGCAGCTTCATGGGACAAATAGCAGATAGTTTCACAATTATAAAACTCACCTGTTGAAAGGGGAAAAAAAACAGTCAATTATTCATACCAAACTTCACAAGAAAGTGACAAAGAAAGTAATGAAAAACACAAATCCAGCTAGCCTTTTGACAAGTCATCAATGAAAGTTTCTATGACATCCAAACCCAATGATTGCCTTACTGCATGAAATTAAAATCTTTTAGAGACAAGCTCATAAATTTTTACAGTTTGCACTGAAAAGTAGTAAAATTTAAAAATATTGACTTCAAAATATCCTATGTATGTACAAAATTTTATTGTAAACATTAGCACAATTATACACTCTTAATCCTAAAAGAGTTTTTCAGTGGGTGGTCTTTTTCATCCTATGAACAATTTTCAGATAGACTTCTAGCAGTAATCATAGATATTTCCACACTTAGCTTACTTTTCAACACATTCATCTATAACAAAGGATGGAAACATTACAATCCATATATACACTAGTTCACTATTGTCAGATCGTAATGGCAATCATTATAGACTTTATTACTAAGTAGACTAACAATTGCGGTTAGTCTTTACTACTGTCACTGCATCACAAGTTGAAAACTGGTACCACAGGTCCACAACTAAAGATTGGCTTTTCCAGATATAGAAGTACTTGGGGCACATATATTCATGACAAACATGTCCCAACCTCGTCTCATATCATGTATCCTAAACTTACATGCTTATTCGATTTTATCTACTTGTGTGTCCCCATGTGTTACGTCCTTCTCTTTATACAAGAGTGGATTACAATTTCTCCATATATACCTAACCAAATTATAAATTCCAAAAACAAAGTATGGTTAATAGGAAAAAAGAAAAAAGAAAAGTAAGATCTTTGATATTTCAATCTCAACCATCTTTCTTTTCACATACACATCAAAGTAATATCTCAAGCAGTGAAACAATTCCACAAAAAAAGGGTATATATATATATATATATATTAATTAATAAGAAATTAGAAAATTCTTGAAGATTATCTCACGCTCATGTAATATACAATTCACATACATATCATCGATCTCATGCGTTAAATGTGAACTGATATTCTTAAAAATACAAACACAGGTTGTGGAAATAAAGATATTATGTGTGTAAAGAGTGTACGTACATCAACACGTGTGAATCAAAATTTTCCCATAAAAATAATCTAGAGAAATAGCTTACAGAAGATGGTGGAAGAGACTTGGCTATCTCAACTGTGTCAAGGAAGGATTCCAAGTTTCGATCACAGGACTGGTTGTCACTGGCATATTCCACAGCATAAACCAGCATGGCTCTAAGTCCAGCGCCACCACTGTTTAGGCTCCGCACGGTGTTTTCAGTGGCGAAAGCGTTTTCTCCTGCACAAAAATGCTCGTAAAACGTGTGCTTCACAAAAGCCAACACGATATCTCTGAAAACCTCCTTGTCCATGAGCTTGGAGTTCATGACCCACATTCCCAAATCCACAATGGGCTCCATGGACGCCAAGTGCAGGTTGGCAGTGGCTCGTAGGAGCTTTGTGGTTGATACGGATGAGAATAGCTTCTCAGCATCGTGGAGGTTAATGTAGGAGGAGTTTTTTGTGTTTGTGTTTGTGTTTGCGGATAATGCAGCAAGTTGGTTTTGGAGAATGGATTCGGGCTTCTCTGTGAGGTTGATGGAGATGGAAGAAGAGGCTGAGGGTGAAGCGGAAGCGGAAGCGGCGGTGTTGAGAGACCTAGGGGAGAAGTAGCGGTGAGCGAGGCTTTTTAGGAATTTCTTTTGAGACAAAGCACGGGTTGCCATCAAATTCCACAGTTCTCTCTTCTCTGGTTTTTTTGTTACGCTACCAAGAATAGGAGAGAATGGGAATTTGAAGGAATCAAGAGAATCTCTCACTGTGTCTATGCCTTTGTATGGGACTTGGAGAGTGTGGTTATATAGAGAATTATATGGTAAACTGGTCAATAGGAACACTTTAAAAACTTCTTTCACTACTTTACTAGATGTCAAGTGATGAGTGGTGCAACCTCATTCTTATTTCATCTTTGTGGTTATTATTAGGCTTATTAATCAGTCAAAGATGTTAATTAGTCAAAGTTGAAAAGGTTACTTCATCGTGTGTGTGTGTGTGTGTGTGTGTGTGTGTGTGTTAGGTGTGATCATTGTGTAGGAGACATAAAATGATTCAATGGAATGGTAGTTTTTATGGTTCGTAGTTTGATGCTCTCTCTTTTTCGAAAAAAATAATTCAATTTTCCATTTTAAAAGGTCTAAAAATGATTGTTAGAAGGGGGAAAAAAACGCTATTTTTGCATAGAAACTATAGTGGCAAGGTAATTAGTGAGTAATTTTATTTTAATTTTTTTAACCTTGCTGTAGGAAATTCTAGAATTAGATTTTCGGGGGGAGTTATTAGTGTCAATTTGTCATGGGGGTTGGGTGCACCGAATAATATTTGCATGCTTATGGAGTAGTCATTAGCTGAAATTAGAGAAGTATGAAGTGGCATTTGTGGGACCACAAAAAAAATTGTCAAAAGATTGAAAATCCAGGGTGGAACTTGCTAGATTTATGGGGTTAATGACCAGGTAACACAGGCAAATGGTGAACGTGTTAGAATTAAATTAGAGAAAAGGGTCGGATACACACTACAGGCTTCATGTGAGCGTGACCTAGTCTCCAGGCTGTCTTAAAGAGTGGGTCAGTGGAAGATTATATGGCTCCACGCGATCTTAGATGCTAATCATTCTCGCTTAATAAAGTATGCGTAAAAGTACGTGGTACTAGAATTATTCCTAAATAAAACAGTTGTATGGAATCTGAATCTTGCACTTTTCCTACTAACTGAAAATAGGAATCTAACAATCCTAGTAGTTATTAGGAGGAATAATCTGTGTGCGTATGCTCCACCAAGACAGCAACCAGCAAGTGAGGCTTTGGTTGGGACTAGTTGGAAGTCTGGTTATATGGGGAATTAGTCAAGGTAAACAGTAAACTTAAAGGGTGAAAATGGTAAATTAGTCGAGGATGAAGGTTACTTGTGTGCCCATTTGGTTAGAGCTTTTTGGGTCAAAATCACGTTGACTGTTTGAAAACATGACTATATATAGGGTATTTGGTAACATTTTGAATCGATCATGTCGTTTTTATTCTTGTAAACATGAAAATAATGTGCACTCTTGCATTGCATTCTTTGAGCGACAATTACAAATCATCACTTTCTCAAATAGTTTAAAAGCAAAAGGCTTAACCAAAATCACCTTTGGCCATGTGTCGTCGTGTTGAGATAGGATTTGCCATGCAATATTGGTTGAACTCAGTAGAAGTGAGAACTAACTTCCAACCCTTTTCGGATCTTTATAAATCAAAATACAACAAAAATGAGTATTTGTTATTGTTTCCCTCGACTTAAATTAATAATCAAACCTTAATTTGTTTTTAGATGCAACCTTTCAAAACCTTGCTAATATTCATATATGCCAGCAAATTGGATAGACATTGAGTTTTAAGATATTGCATTAATATCTTGAAAAATTAATCTAATATGTCATGGATAACTAGTATTTTGTAAAACTGTGAAGAGAGTTTCATTGTCAAATTCCACCATATGATGTTCGACCAATGAGGCGCGCGTGTTAGAAAACTAGAAGCATACTTCTCGTATATCTATCTTAAATTTTGATTATTATTATTTATCAATGAATTTTTTTTTTAATTCAGCTAAATTTGAAAGCAAAAATAAAATTATGATGACAACAATAATATTAACTGGAAGACTAAAATTAAGATCCTATTTAAGAAATAAGCACTTCATCACAAAAGAGAATCCGCAAAAAAGTCTTACTGAAATAAAACTAAAAACACACTAACAAACCGAATGAACCAATCGACTAACTTAACCGAATCTAGTTTTTCTTTTTTCAGTTCGGTTTAGATTTTTTATTTTTTTCAGTTTGATTTAGGTTTCAAAAAATATTAAACCAGACCTAACCGAAACCAACTTATATGTATTAAATTATTAATATATGAAAAACATTTCAAGTTTGTAATATTAAATGATTAATATATGCAAATTATTTCAAGTTTGTACTTGTAGTTTAGGTAAGAACATGACTTTTAATCCAAATAGGAAGCCAATGGGTAAGTGGTATGAAAATTCTATAAACTTTTAGGTAGAACATGACTTATAATTCAAATAGGAAGCCAATGGATAAGTGGTATGAGAATTCTCTAAACTTGCAGCCAAGTGGGACTCGCCCATTGTAACAGGAGGGGACTTGCCCATCAGCCTAATTTGCCAATAGGTGGCAAGAGCTCAACGATCTAGCCTAACCTACTTAGACAACCAAAAAACTTGGCCCGGTCTTGGGATGAATCCCACGCATTATACTACGTTGATTTAGACTTTGAATAAAAACTAACCCTGCCACCCTTCTACTGAGCTTCCATTGTTCCTCACTCTCACAATAGCCTTTCTCCAACTCACTTACCATCAACCCTAGAGTATAAATTAGCATCTTGTTATGTTAATATAAATTGATAGACTCATTGTATTATCTATCTTAATCCACATGGATGCTTGTGTAGCTCAATAAAGAGAAAAAAAAAAAAAAAAAAAAAAAAAAAAAAAAAAAAAAAGGAAGATCTTAGTTCATACTTTACAAACAAATCATTCAAGTGCCTGCACAATATAAAGTGCAAGTTCATTTATTATTAGTTTCTTCCAATATGTTAATAGTTTTTCAAGCTAAAAATTGCAATATTTAGAATAATTTTCTTGCAAAAAATTATAGTATTTAGTATTTTATTTTATAGACAAAATAAACGTAGTATAGTGATTTGATCATACTATATGTATTTAAAATTTTTAAAAATTGCAAGATATAGTGATTGATATATAGGCATGTTTCATGCCTACTCAAGAATGCAAATATCATTTTAATAAAATAAAAATGATATTCTTCAACAACAAAAAAGTACATTTTGATTGTGCGATTAATTTTTTTTCTCTCTTTTGTTAGACTTTATTTCAACTGTTGCAAGCAACTAAATTTGAGCAAGAATGCCATATTTCAAATTAATTTTTCTCATATAAATCTTAGAAAAATAATATCAAATTTTCATTATACTTAAATAATCAATGAATCACATAACATAATTAATATAAAAAATATATATTTATTTATCCTATTAGTAATCTTCTTAACTACATAAAGTTAATACTACGATTTTGGTTTTAATATATATATATATATCATGTCATGTCACTTAAAGAAATTAGGAAATGTAAATGGTTAAGATTAATTTTAGTGTATTCATAATTTCTTTTTTAAAGACTTTTGACTCAATTGTTGTCAAAGCAACTAAACATGTAGAAGAATGTTATATTCTAAATCTATTATTATTATTATTATTATTATTATTATTATTATTATTAGGGGTAATAATACTCACCTCCCTTAAGATTTGGGAAAATGACACTCCACCCCAAACTTGAAAAGAAAAAAACTCCTCTCGTTTGAGGTTTGAAGAAATTAATACTTTTTCCCATTATTTTTTATATTAGATATGAAATATTTTAAATTGTTTTAAGAATCGTTTTACAAGAGTTTAAACATGGTTAGTAAAAAAAAATAACTAATAAATTTAAAATAAAAATGCAAAACTTAACAAGTACCAAAAAACTTACAATAGAAAATCTTTCCATAATCCGTTGGAAAAAAGGAAAGAAAAATAATAAGCAAAATTCACACTTAATATTTTAAAATACATTTTAGTTAAAATTTTACAATTATGAATTAAGATCATCTTAAAAACTTGATCTTAAGCAAAGGGTAAGTTAGTACACACCATTTTAAATATTAATTTAACAAAATTTGGTTAATAGGAAGTCAAGGGGGAAAAGTGTTTTTTCCTTACAAATTTGAGGTGGAGTGTCATTTCTCCAAAACCTCAGAGGTGAGTGTAATTATCTCTTATTATTATTCCAAATTAAAATAGTTTCTTTTATAAATTTTATAAAAACAATCATATATATTCCTTTAACATAAATAATTATTGCACAACTATAAATAATTAATAAATGAATTTACTTCATTAGCTAATTCAATGAATTAATACTTTAATATAAATGCAAACTTTGTTGAGAAGGGAGCCTAAATAATAAAAATCTCAACAACAACAAAAAAAATACTACATGGCAAAACCTCATACTCAGGTCTCCACATATCAGCCTATGCACCTCTTTCATCACTACTGTCTAATGGCATTCCAGAATATATATATATATATATATATATATATATTTTCCAACACCATAATTGTCATACCAAATGTGGTCTGCACTCATCAGCCTATGCACCTCATCAAGTCATCAGCCTATACACCTCTATCATCACTACTGTCTGATGGCTTTTCAGACTATAGAAGCTCCATTCTGCATTGTTATTTTTGGCGTACTTTGATCTCCCACATTAATTCTTGTTCATTGTATTGCATGGCAAATAAAAGCACTCAGACTGTATAACGTTTCCAATGCATGATTTCAGAGCCTTCTTCAAGAACCTAAAAAGGGTTCACTTACCCTGGTGGGCTAGACGGTTTATAAGGTATAGGAGTTCCGTGGAACACTGCTAGTAGGCCAGCATTACAATTTTTTTTTTTTGGGATAAATCGGCCAGCATTACAAGTTACTTGTCTAGACCCAGAAGAATTGTTAAATGCTAAACCATAATAACCTAAAGGGGAGACAAAATTCATTAGCAGCTTAGACAGATGGGAGTAGTGGAGAAAGGATAGGCAAATGGGAAAGCAGGGGAAGTAGAATAGATGAAGACATAAAGTCCAATTCACTAAAATTAGCAATTGCATCATATGAGAGACATTTCAAGCCATTATCCATAAAGAGAACTTAGCAACACTAGCCACAGAGAAAAATAAGAAAATTATTTTTGATGTTTACAAAGATGCATGTCACAAAACCAAAAGCTACAAGCATCCTCAACCTTTCAGAGTTTTAGTGATCCTTCACAGAGATGCATATCGCAATACCAAAAGCTACAAGCATTCTGAACCTTTAATGTTCATATCTAGTTCTCAGAAAGACTATACATTCTATCTCATAACAGAATACAAGGTACCTTGTAACAGAAGGTTCTGCAAAAGCTGGCCAGAAATCAATACAACAAATAAAGCCCAAAGAAAAACCATACTCTTGGTAACATAATTAATCAAAGAACATGTCTGAAGGTGAGGTTAATACGAGTTGTTTCTACTTTTGCACGCTTAGGCACTGAGTGAATCCAATCCCTTTGAGTGTTGCCTCTCATCACCAACAGTGATCCATGCTTAAGTTTGAATGTGTACTGATCAGCATGGCAGCTCTTCTTTAATCGCTTGCTTGCAGGTTCTTCATCATGCCTTTTTGACACTACAACCAAGGACAGTTGTAATCATAAAACTATAAGTTCAATAGAAAATTATTACAAGATTAGTATAAAGCAAAAAAATGAATTAACAGCGTCCAGGTCTGTACTTCAGAGGAACAAGTAAACTTGATGCAAACATTCGGCTATCATCAAGTTTGTAAGAAATATACAATACAAACAATAGTATATATCCTTGCTTAAAATAAATAAAACCAACAGTTAGTTGATGCAACAATATATAAGAGCATCCATGAACTGCATAGTCCAGACCCTCCAGAAGAAGGAAATGAACACATAGAAAACACTTGCAAGAAGTGAAAAGACGTTTAATCATACCATTTGATGTCTTGCACGGTTTCTTCTTCAAGAAGAAATCACGATCACATCCAAAGGATACTGAAGCAATCTCTGGAGTCAATCCATAAAGCTTCTCACCATCAGAATGCCAACCAACATAGTCATTACCACCTTTATACCTATTTAAGAGTAAGCTATTGAAACAACTCCCAGGAAGAGCTTTATGTACCTTCACAAATTAGTGAAGGCATCAGCTTCCAATACAAATACAACTGTATTGCACTAATAAAGATATCTTGTAGTACTGATTATAAGAAAATTTATACCAAATTATTCTTACCGCATCCAAGATATCCTTAAGTGGAGGATAATCATCCCAAGAATAGGCATGTGGCTTATATCCACTGTAAATCAACTCTGGCAATCCTGGACTTGCAACATAACATGTGTCTCTAGCCTACAGAAACAACTATAACATAAGAACCCACAATTGAGTAAAGATGTCCAAGTATATCAAGAACCCACAATTGAGGAAGAAGAAGAAGCATTGCTTCTTACCTCACATCATAAATGATCAATTCAGTAAGTCCTACTAAGTATGATTAAATCAAACTATTCAGCCAAGAAATGTGCTTCCCATTATGGCATTACATATAAAACCAGAAAATTCAACCTGATAAGAAGATAAGCCCACACTGCACCACTAGGATGTCACATAACAATTTGAGGCACAACTCGAAACAAAAACATCCTTGAATTCACAACAATGGCATTCACATTACAAGTCATACATTCCACAAGCTCCAACAACTTTAATTGAATCACTCACTAAGTATGGTAAACATGTTCTAAAACTTCACAACAATGGCATTCACATCACACACCTAAGGATTAGTGAAATTCTTGCTCCGATTGGACTGTTTGTATGTACATGCATTAGGATCTTGATTCATGGAACTTCCAATTCAAGAAATAAAAATACAAAGATCAAAACAATTCTTTCAGCATCATTTCAAATCTAATAAATGTTGATTGGTATATTTTATTCTAGTTCTATGATTCAGAATATTATTTCCTATCTGATCCCTTTAAAATCCCATATTCCAAAGTTGCAATCAGATCTATTCACTAAATAGATTGATTCAACATTGTTATATTCGATTTGAATCAAATTTCAAATCAACTTATATCAATTGACTGCCTCCAATTCCATGATGCAGCACAAGATTAAACATTTCCAGACCCTTTTTTTTTTTTTTCAAACATTGCCACATAGTGGGTTGTACAAATTTTCCTCCAAACCATTTGGGACAAAACTAATGTCCATTACAAAAATCTCCCTCTTCCTCCTTACAAAGAAAATTGTTAAATTTTCTTAATTATAATTTTTTACATAAAAGGTTAGAACTTAATTGATTAAGTTGACCTCATTACTAACATGCTTGCATTACCAATTACAAATTTTCACAACCTAAAATAAAATTTTTGTGTGGGTGTGTCAAATTTATCATTCCAATCACTAATTAACTAAATGGGACATGTTAAAAAAATTAAATAAACAAATAAATAAAAGAATTGGGAGTACCTGAAGACAAGAGCGACCAAAGACACGAACAGTGGGTCTGGTCCAAGGAATGTGATTGTTAAGAAAATGGAACCATTTCCAGGATTGGTCGTAGGTGAAGAACCTTTGTATGTACACGACTTCGCTTCCATTCCTTAAATCCACTATCTCTCTCTTCATTATGTTTTCGTTGATGGGCTTATTGTTGGGGTTTTTCGGATCGGTGTCTGAGTCTGACACCGCTTTCAACTTCAAACTCATCGAATCAAAGGACCAGAGACCAGACACTAGTTACGCGCCAATACCAGGTTTATGCTTTTACGAATGAAAAAATTGGAGGGCACAACCCTAGTCAATAAGTTATATATAGTCACGGCTAAAAAACAAAAACTACATATTACAAAAATTGTAGGAGGTGGCATGCCTATAATAACCTATCTCACGAAAATGTTTTACATTATTTTTACTAGCTAACTTTTTATTGGTTTTCATCTAAACCTACTATTAATATTATTTTTTTACTTATCAATAATCACTCACCATATTTATAATTTGTAAAAAATTTTGTAAAATAATTTATATCTCTATGATTATTCCCAAAAAAATGTATGAGGTGGCAAAGTTATTTACGTGGATAATAAATTAATACTAATAATATAATGTCTATGATTTAATACTAACTATCTATCAACTCAAAAATTATAAAATTTATTGTGAAAATTGTTACATTAGTAGCACTATCATTTGTTGATTTGATTTTTTATCACATCATCAATAATTTACATAATTAATAGGAGTACTTAGTAGATGATTTAATGTTGGTATAATTTTTGTACCTATATGGTTAGATAGGGTTACTTAATTTAGGTTGCTTTTTTTTTTTTTTTTAAGGTGGTCGATGCAATTTTTATAACTATATTTATAATTGGATTGCATTACTTAAATTAGAATAGGCATAAATAAATGCTCCATCTCATTAATTTACTTGTCAGTTAAAATTTAATGATGGGATTTGAGAGATACCCTTTCTCTTCTAACGAACAGGCTTATAAGACGAGGACACTTTTAGACTATGTGTTTGTTTGTATTTTGCGTTTCTGCAGCAACATTTGCTGCGTTTTTTTTTTTTTTTTTAAGCAGCGTGTTTGTTACTGTTCATTGGCCATGAACAGTGATTTTAGGCCAATGAATAGTGACAAACACTGTAGCAAACAGTAAAAAAATATTTTTTTTATTTTTTTTTCAGTTTTCAACAAAATAAGCAATATCCAAACGCATACTATGTATTATCACACTTGGGTCAATCCCAAGCATATCTGTTTCCAATACCTCTTGTGATTTAAATCCCACCAACCCCTCTCTCTATTTACCTAGTAAAATGAAAAGTGAATAATGTCAATTTTAGATATCTCTTTATGTTTTTCATTTATTTTTTCTTAAAAGAAAAAATAACTTCATAAATCATGTCCACAATTGATTGCTCCTAAAAGTTGCTAAAGCGAACAATTCTAGGGACACAAAAAAAGTCTGCAACTTTTGTCACAACTCGTCACGTGGCAAGCTATAAGAGGTGGAAGTATGGACGCACTATTTTACTCACAGCTCACCATGTGACAAGTCTCGAATGGCAAAAGTTGTGGACTTCTTTGTGACCCTAACATTTTTCGCTACTAAGTATCCATTTGAATACAACGTCTGCGTCCTATGCGTTTTTTGTGGGTCTCGTGCACTGTTCACGGGACTTGCAAACTACTTTTTTCAAAAAAATAACTTTAAAACTAGGTCTCACAGCACTATTCACACATTTAAAAATTATTTTACTACAATATTTTTAATTTTTAATTTTCAACAATAAACGGCATCTAAACACACCCTAAAGGTTGACTAAGGAATGCAAAAACTCCAAGCGTATTTGCAAAGTAGCATTAACTACCAGCTATCATGGACTTGTTTTTTTTATCAAGCCCGTCTCAAACACAACTGCCGCCGCTGCCTCCACCACCCCCCCATGGGCCCCACATGACGTAGTTATTTGATTTTATATAAGGAAAAAAAAATTTTACTTAGAATCACTTTCTAGGAAACACATGATGTGAATATGAATAGTATATAAATCTAGGCAAAGGAAAAGATATAGTATAAAAATGATGAAAAACCCAATGGGTGGTACGTCACCAATTCTAAGCATCCATTCAATTCCTTGTTAAATTCTTAATTGCAATTTGCAAGTCATGTTATATATATATATATATATATGATAATTAGATGGTTTATAACAGTAGAGGATGATGAATTTAAACTCTAAAAATCTCCATTGAAATACCAAGAAGTGTCAGTTGAGTTACAAGACTCTTGGCAAAGATATATATTATATAAACAACTTTATATAATATATAAACAAAGATATATAATTAAAATGCAAAGACCATTGATAAAATTCATATCAAACCCCTGCAAACACTTGGCCTCCTATTTCAACATGCTTGAAAATATATAGAAAAAAGCAAATTACACAAGCTAGGCTCCACTTGAGCCAATTCACAATTACACTAATTCTACACTGAGAATGCCTTTAACATCTCTAAAGGGGTTACATGAGACTGGACTAAACTACACACATATTGGACCTCATCCCCCCATTGTTAGAAATCTAAGCCTATGCAAAACATAGATTCTCCACTACTTCGAGGGAGTTTCAAGAGGATCAATGAACTTTATCTTTAGTTCGATCTCCCCAGACTCAACTCCACCAAGCCTTAACCAAACGCTCTGTACAACTTCACCATTTACACAACAGATAGAGCTCTCTCCAACAAGACAGTTGTCACCATCTGCGACTACCTTCCTTAATGTTGTCTCTCCAGAAGAAACCCCTAGAATCTTTCTCAACCTAGCAGCAGAGACTATTGGCTGAAGGCTGAGTTGAGCATTCCCCATCTTGTCATCTGCCTTGAAACGATCTTTATCAAACACTTCCTACAGAAATATGCACTTTGGTCACATTCCAAAATCCAAAAGTATCATTAGCTTCGCTAAGATTACTTTACCAGCTAAATAATCAAACGACAACTACACAGCAAGATTTCCCATTTTAAGAGAAGATATGAGAATAAAATTGTATTTACAAAAATATGATGGAACAGATAAGATAAACAGGCCAAAACCAATAAATGAAAACCTTCTTTGTTTTGTGAGTAACAAACAAAAGAAAAATAGAGGCTGAGAACACAATGATCTTCTTAATGATAAAAATAACAGAATATTCCTATCATTAAAAGGTTGGAGATAAGTCAAAACAAAAAGTAAGAAAGCAATGCAAAATACTACAACAGAACCTTTCAGCTTTCTGAAGTTCTCAAATGAAGGAAAAGACGAAAAGTCAGCAAACAGCAGTTGATATAGACAATAGTCTACATACCATGGTCATATGAGTACCACACTACTCTTACCTTCTTCCAGAAGATTACCAAAAGATTAGAAGAATCAAATTTGCACCAACATAGGAAACCAAAATAATGAAGGTAGAATAATGAATCAACTAAATACCAAGCAGGGCATATTAAAACAGAAAAGTTGACAAAATTTTAAAATGTGTTGAATTTCCATCCAGCAAACCCACTCTTTAAGGTTTTGATATACAAAGCTCAATTATGTACTCTCACTACAGAACAAAGAATGTTGACTTTCATCTTATATTGCAAACAGCTGTTAGTTACGTGAAGGATATTATATGGTATAAACTAATCACTTAATAGCTACAAAAATGTTTCAATCATCTCAAGGAGAGGAGTTTGAAAAAGGATTTTTGAATTCAAAAGGTGAATGTAGGAGTTGAAGAAAACTAAGAGACACACAATCAGGAACAACAAGAAATGATAATTCAAAGTAAGGATAAGCAAGAAGTTAGGCAAATTTGATAATTCAAATTACAGAATGAAACAAAACAATCTGCTGAGCACAGAATAAACCGTGTTTTTCACCTTTACTAAACACAATTGGGGGTTATGGAGCATTTTAAGTATGCATGCCACTGAACCAATTTGTAACTTGATAAAGGCAAGATTGAAGGGAAAAAATGTGCATATTTAAGAAACTAATAAATTCAAAATTTTAGGAACTTACCAAATCTAAAACTCCAACAGGTTCTGTGAGTGAGAAAGTTAGTTCTTCATTCCAAACAGGATTAAGGCAACTATAGATAACCTTGGTCTTTGCAGTCTGATACAGATAACACAAATAAGTTAATTTAAAAACATACGAGAGTCAAACAACAGAATGCAATATGAAGGAAGTCATTAACAAGCCCATTGCCCTAAGCATTCAAATAGGTGCCTAAAAGAAGTTATCAAGTGATAGTCTATGATTCTTTCAAAAAATTTCAAACCAGAGAAATTTTTTAACTATTGAAACAGAATACTTGGGAAAAAAAATTATAGAAACAAACTAAGTGAAAAATCCTGGCAGATAAATATAAGTCCAATCTTGGTTTATAAATAATTTACAACAACTCTGCTTGCTTCATTGTTTTTATTCGAACCATTAACTCAGCCCATTAGATCTATCAATTCAATAGCTTCATCTCTCATACATTGATTAAGGAAACATACATGAGCTTTGAAATCATATGGTGTATACATTGCATAATAAGTGTCAGCAAAGAATGTGTATCATCACTGATAATGAATTAAGTGAAAAGATAATATACTACCAAATATCAATAAACAAGCTTAGAGATCAGCAACGTAATTTCCGATAAGAGTAAAGTTAGAAATGCAAGTGCTATCAGATGAATATGATTGAATTCACTACAGCTCAGATTTTCATGCCGCACATATACATGAGCCTAGAATCACCTGATTGCCTAACTTGACTATCACATAAGGATCGCTACTCTTGAAATCCCGGATTACCAATCTTTTTCCTTGCACAACCATCACTTTTAGCTGCCCAAGCGGCTCCCCCATAATTGGCTTCTAAGGATTTGTCAATTTCACAAACACGCCCGTTCCACTGCAAAGCATTGAACCAAAATGAGTTTCAACTCTAAAATACAATAATCATATATCATATACTACATACATACATTCATACGTATACATCTAAACAATGCATACATATACTACAGAAAGAAAGGATCTTGTGAGATCTTACATGAGGAAGAGATAGCTTTAGATTAGAGAGAGGCTGTGAGATCTTTGCAAAAACGAAAAGAAATAAACAAACTTTGCATTAAAGTTAACAAATTTAGAAAGTGACAAGCCCCCCAAGCATGTTCTATTCATATAGTACACGATTCAAAGCAAAATCCCAAGAAAAACAAAACCCAGAAAACGAATAAAAAAAAAACCACAAGTAACTACCGACAAACAGAACCCATATAAAATCACTAAAACTAAAACTATAGAGCAAACTGAAATAACTACCAGCAAGTATGTGTATCTCTAAAAGCAAATAAATAAACAGAAACCCAACAAAGAAAAGCAGAAGTAGCTGAAACAGAGTTACCAAAAAAGACAAAGATTTAGGGGCTCTCAGGAGAGCTTTGGTTGCTGATCTGTTTGTTGGTTACTTCTTCTCTTTTTGCAGTTTTTTGATAGTCACACAGCCAGATTATTAGTACATAGTTTATAACACCGGCAACTATAGGTCGTTGAGATCTTTAAGGCTCTTTTAGCTATTGGGTTTGCGGGCTTTTGTTTCCGCGTGTAATCTATATTATATAGTGTAACGGAGGAATTGGCAGATGTCAGTCTGCGAGTACATTGACGAGACTAGGTCTTTACTCGTTTCTAAAGTGAAGCAGTAGTACTAGTAATCCGGTCCTCGGCTCCTTGATGACTCTGACCGATCTGCTTTTTTGTTGAAACAATAATTTGTCAAAATTTTAAATAATGAAAAAAATTATAAAAAAATCCAGTTTCTTTGGATTCTTTTTTTTGTCTATCACTCACTCACGACTCATATATAATAATAATTTATTTAATTAGTCTAATTCAGCCAAATAAAAAATTAGTTAATAGTCTAACATATAATTTTATATAATTCATCAACCTTCTTTAGCTTGGTGCTTAGGATGTGTGTTTTGATATCCCCCAAAGATCAAATGCAAATTTTTTATTAACTTTTTATTAAAAATAATAATAATTAATTATACTGTGGGTGAAACAAAAAATGGTAATGGGAGACGGATGCTTTTGTCAAAGATTTTATGCTTAAATTTTTCTGCTCGTAATTTGTTATTATTCAGAGGTTTTTGATTTCAATTCAAAACAAATAAAGACATCACTGCCCAGTCAAAGCTTTTTGATGTATATGTCTAAAGACAATGAGCAATGATCATCAAGTATGCGCTTCTATCAAGGAGCTATTAACGGTGATGTGATTGTGATAATCAAATATAGCTTTTAAAACGGAAAAAATACATCCAGTTGTATGTTTCTTCTCCCTCACATGATAGTTAACCCCACATCAAGTGTGGGGTCCACCCTCATGTGAAGGAGAAAAAATGTAAAATCTACCCTCATGTGAGAGAGAAGAAACATGCAACGAAAACACAGAATACCTTTTTCTTTAGACGTGTAAGTTCGTGTAAGTTCAATAAAGAAAGAAACTAAATAAATAGAAAGGATTTATACTTTTTGAATTTTAATTGCAGTGGAAGCCCCATCAGCAAAAAGATTGTACTGGAAGCCTAACATTTGACGAATATTGATGCAGTCCAAGGGTAAAGAGATTTGATTCTAAGACACGGTCAACCCAAGTTGCCTTTGACCCTCTCCCCTTGACCTTGACGGAAAATTTGGGCTGCGAGAAGGCTCTTGTTTAGGGTCTAACCAATATATATTGAAATTACCACGTGTAATAATAAGTCTGGACACAATTTATCATAATCTTTTTTTACAATCACTAAGGTTGTATGTTTTGATTGATGCTAATAAAAAGTGATAAGTGATTGTCAAAGTAACGTTGCTCCAATCACAACCTGCCACGTCTCAACAATTGTGGTTTAAGAAAACAGAGAAGTGAAGAAAACAAATATCAGAAAAACTGTAGACAGAGTAGCAGTCAGATTATAACTTGTAAAGGTTTTGTTAGGAATCAAACATGAATATACTAACATACATCTATCCCCACGTATAAACTGTACATGTGGCCCATCAATTTATCAATCTGAGAGATCAAAAAAGATGCGCACCACACCTCATGATAAAATTATGTGCCAAACCTACTACCACCTAGCCACTAACACGGTCATCTGTTGGATCATCACCCCCACTTTCTAACACTGCACTGGTTACCTAAACGTGGGAATTTCTACTGTTATTTTACATTCTACACATGGCTGCCCGGCAAACTACTCTGTACGCTTATTAGTCTTGTTTACATAATTGAATGGCATTCACCTTCTTTCACTCTTGGCGCCTATAACTAGACAGAAAGCACTGACATTGAACCTGCCACAGCACCACAGCTTAGTGAAGTATTGTACGTCACCGCTACTACAGCTACTTACCCTACCGTCTTGAGCCACTTTTCCTTTTCCCTGCTCGCCGCTTCCACTTCATCTGCATTAAATAAGAGTCGAACTTTTATAATGCAAGCTAACATAACTTAATACAAATCTATACTAAATGCCGAGGGTGGAGATAAGTACCAGAGGCTCATCATCAGAAATTTCAGCATCAGGGGCATCAGAAGGATCTAATGACCCTCTTCTAGGCTTCTTCTGTTTTGTGGGACTGCTTTCATTGGTTTCTTGATTCCCTTCTGAATCGGATTTGTCTTCTTCATTAGATACCTCTTTCAAGGTGCTGCTTGATTCATCTGCTTCTTTATCTTCTGAATGAGATTTCTCTTCAGGACCATTTTGCTTATCTTCTGGGACAGTCTCGATATCTTCAGCACTAAACTCTTCAGAATCGGGATTTTCTTCTCCATCAGGTTCATCCGCAAGATCTGGGCTGTTCTCCGTGTCTTCCAACTGTTTTGTTTTTGAAACTGGCTTCACTTCCTTCTCAGGTTCCTCACTATCTGTTACGTTCTCGTCCATTTCAGCTTGTTCCCCTTCTGAGTCATCTGGAAAGAAAAACCAAAGAATTAAATACTAAGAAACATATATATCATCATCTACATGATGACTGCGCAAGTTTATACATCAGTAATGAAAACAAAGAACTAGAAATGAAAGAATTCAGTGATGTGACCACTCTCTCTCTCTCTCACTTATATTTAAAGGCAAAACACCTCACAACTACATAATTTCGACAACCCCTCCCCCCCCCCCCTCTCTCCCCCGGCAGCACCAAAAAAATGTCAAGTAACATATATAAGGAAAGCATTGGCCCCCATAGACTAGTGTGATATATATCATCAGATAAGATGAGTTGAATTTGAAGGTAAACTTGGCATGCCATTTTTAGAGTTCAATCACCATTCTGCAACACAAGCGCAACACTACCAGACAATCTCCACAGCCAGCACCTGTGATGTTTGTCTACCAAAACACAAGTAAAAAGTGACCATCTTTCATTCAAAGAACATATGCTTGTGGCCAATTATGTAAATAAATATTGAACTTGTACATATTTTTATTTCATAAGATGTCAACATTTTACACAATCCTGTAATGGTCAGCATTCCACATCTAAAGGAATGATTAAATGGCTTTTAAAATATTAGAATTGATACATGTATGATACTGGGATAACATTCATTCAAATGCCACCAGCAGCACTACCAACAAAAACCACCTTTTAACTCCCTAGCACATTGCATTGCGTAAATAAAGCAAAACATAATTGGACATTCTTTTACAAGCAGTGAATACACAATTCACAACATGGGATTGACCCATGATATCACTCACCACTCCTGTATGGGGAGAGGATGCCAATTGGTCCAAAGTCCAACAACTATTGGCACATATGAATAACCTATAGAAATGGATGAGACACTTCACCTGAGTTCATTTCATCTGCTTTGGATGATGTGGTGGGTTCCGGATTTGGCATGTCAAAATTCCCTTTGTCTTCAGCTTCACCCAAGTCACTTTTTTCCTTCCGTCCATGCTTCGGATTTCTTTTTGGAGTTCTTTTTCCTTTAACACTAGAAACAATGAATACTTAATTAATTCCTACCTAACAAGTAAACTGAAACTAAAAAATTGCACCTGAAATGCTAATTTTAACTCACTTCTTAATCGATTCCTTATTCCGAAGAGAACCACCAGAATTTTTATTTTTCTTCCCAGGTGAGCTGTAAAACAATGAAAGAGATGAATAAAAGAAGATAGCATACGAGTGCAGAACCATGTAATGAAGATGATAGATATACACACAGATATTGCTGTACAGCCAAACAGTACAAATTCTCATTTCAAAAAATATGAGTTGACCATTGGAGTATGAGGATACCTACATACGGTATCAGAAAGGTAGTACTTACACTTCTTTCGAAGGGGTGCCCTTTGATGAATTTAACTTCAGTTTCTGGTGAAGGAAAAGGGTCAGAAATAAGTTACAACTCATTGCTATGCTAAAAACAATAATGGAATTTCTTCAGCTAGAGGAAGAATGCTAATGAAAATCTTAAACCTTTGAAGGCTTGCGACCATTGTCAACAAGCTCCCAGCGCTCTTTTTCTAAACGGAGAACTTCCACATCCCCATCTTCGTATAATACCTTCCATATGAAATTTATGAAACTTATGTGATAGATATCATGTAAAATAATTAAGACTAAAAGGAATTATTTGGTAGTAATTAAGTGTGAAAAGATTGTCAACTAATCCCAAGAATAAGGTGCAGCTTACCACATGCTTTCCTTTTAGAGGATCATAAGACTTAACTGTGCCTTGATAAAATCTGTGAATTTTGGCAACAAGACATCAGGGAGAATATTTGAGCTAAAATTAAAAGGACAAAAGTTTGTCCCTTGAGAAGAATAAGGCACAGAATGGAAAATAAAAAAACTGTTTCCAGCAAGCAAGTAGGGCCTTTACAAACAATGACACAGGGTGGATATGTTAAAAGGTTTTCTGAAATCTCAATCTCATAGCAAGTACGATTGATCATGTATTTGTGAAAAAAATGTATAGCCTCAAGCTTTCTTTTGCTTTCCTTGCTCTGCCTAATATAGATGGAAAGAGGACTCACTTCTTATCCATAGGCCACCAAACTTTTATTCTGCAACCACTCAGATCTTCGATATCTAGTCCACCAGCCTTTGATGTGCACTGTGGAGGAAAAAAACATCAGGTCATATAATGACATGTTCTAAGGGAAGTAATTGATTCTGTATACAGAGTACACCATGAAACCTCAATGCAAGAAAAAAACAAAGGGGCCAATAAGCTCTAACTCAAATGGCACCTCCTCCTGTGAGAATAAGATTGAGGATTATGTGTGTGTGTGTGTGTGTGTGTGTGTGTGTGTGTGTGTTGTGGGGGGCGGGGAGATGGGGTGGTGCAGGAGAAGATGGTTTGCAAAATGAAATTAAAGCAGACATGAGCACAAAAGACTGTTCATTACAGTTTGGTATATCATAGCACTGTTTAAAATGCTAAAAATAGGAGATATAAGTTAGCTGCCAAGACATGTTAGGAGAATTTATAATCAGAGATCATTTTATTACTGTCCTAGCTCTGATGTGTCCTTTGTATCATTCTGCTACACAATCACAATCACTATTATGACTAGAATATACTTCAAATTTTGCAATCACACCTTTTCAGAAACTGGGAGTAGTACAAAACTAAATAAAGAGCAACCAATAAAAACATTTAACTTATAAACCTCATTATATTTGCATACTAAAAGGTTCTAGGAAGGTATCACTCCTTTTTGGAGTTGCTGGAAGTACAAATAAAAGCAGACTCATATATAGCTAGATGTGCATTAACAAGAACAACACTATAATATTGATTAGAAAGAATGTGGAAATATTGACCTTCGCCAATCCTGCAATGCTTCTCCTCTTCCGCTTCCTGCTAGACACCATTGGAGACTTGACATTACTACTTATGTTAGTTTTATCAGTCTCTGTCAGCACATTAGGCTTCTGCAAAGAGAGGTAAGAAAAGAAGTATATATCTTCAATTTTAGACCACCAGGAGTATTAGGTCTAAGTAACTCTTAAAGCATATTGACAAGTGGCAGAGCTCACCTCCTCGTCATGGTCATTGGCTTCTCCCACTTCATTTTCCTCATCATTATGGGCCCGGTCAGACAACTTGCCCTTTTGTTTTGATGAGGAGCTTTTGTTCTTTTGAATGGAAGATACCAACAAGTCTGTCTCAGCACCTTCAACCTTTTTCTTCTGCGTAGATATTTTGTCTTTTACATCAGAGCCAGTGTCTTGATCCATTTCAATGGATTGAAGTGAGGAAAGTCTGCCTCTATCTGATTCATTCCCAGAAACTCTTGAACGGGCCTTTGAAGTACTTGTTGGTGATCTGAAAGCACTGTGAGCTGGTGATGATCTCCGGCGTTTTGGTACTTGAACAGATGTTGCATCACTAGCGATTCTTTTTTTACCTTTTTCATGCTTAGGATCAACTTTTGCTTTCTTACTTGGAAAATGCTCGTGACCATTGCTTGATTCAAACTTAGTGGACATCCCCAAGTTATCAATATTAATTTCCCTCACCATTTTCAAGATATCAACAACATTTTCAGCCTTTTTTGCTTCAACTGGTGAAGACTTGTTCTTTTTCACCTGTTTAGCCTTGGCCCCCTTAGATTTTAAGTGTTTTAACATTTTCCCTATGGGCATTTCATTTCCATCTACTTCACCATGTTTTTCTTCATCCTGAGCTCCTTCAGAAAAAACCTGCTATTATAAAAGAAGCACTATTTTAGTAAAGATGCATAAAATATCACCAAACATGACCGTGTAGCTGAAAGCTATTGATCAAGAGAACTTACCTTTTCATCAGTTTCTAACTTAAGTGATTCAAAGTGAGTCAAGACGTTTTCATCGGCCAACCATGTATGCCCCACATTGGCCTGTTGAATAGACGGGAATTAGTGGACAAGATATAAAAACAAAAAATATAAGCACGAATTTATGTAGCAGACTCCAAGAAGGGTCAAAATTGGGGTGATAAACATCAGTCCAAGTCATAACATATCAGTAGGTACTAATTCTTTTTCCTCAAATTATCCTCATCATTTTGTTTATAGTAATTAAAACTAAAACAATCTATACTTTCCTGCAAAATGAACACCAAGTCCAGAAACTAAGCAAAGCTACATCTACACCCAACTTCAACTATGACATGCCGTATCCACCCACCCACAAATACACACACAAAGATCTGCCATCACTGCCTAATTGAAGTGATGGGACTTCGCACACAATGGAGCATCACACAAAAACTCACTGAACAGCATCATCAACTAATATAGATTACAGATTCAAGTAGCGAAGTAGTTGTAAGTCAAAATTGCCACATAAACCACCTTCTTAAATAATTATGATTACATAATTACATATCAATAAATAATTATTAATTAAAAATACGTAATTAGGTAAGGTGTTGCATGAGCATCCCAACAATATTATATACAGTCTACTAAACAATATAGTGAAGAATCAGCAAGTTTTTCTTCTTCAGGTGTTCAACCCAATACAAGATACAATAAAACAATGCAAATGAATTCTGTGCAGAACTTACCACAGAGTCATCCCCTTCTTGCTTTTCAAACGATTTATACACCATAGAGGGTAAAGGAATTGATGCAGTCAACCCTTGTAAGTCATCCTCCTTCGCAGCTAGACGCTTGGTGATTGACAACCCAAGGTCACAAATAGCATGCGAGTTCTGACAATTTCAAATGATGATACAGATAAGATAGGAGTTATGCATCTATTTACCCAAAAAAATAAAAGATAGGAGTTAATGCATCTCTTTTCATCATTCTAAAATCTCTTGTTTTGGTTTTGATGAATTATACTCTGAAAGCCTGTTTGGCATCTGCTTTAGCTTTTAGCCTTTCGTTTTTATGTACAGCTTTTTAAAACCTCATTTTTTTCCCCACATTTTCAAATTTTTTTCAAAGTACAAGTATACTTCAGCATACTTTCAACAAAAAGCTAGATAAGTTATTCCCAAACGGACACTAACAATAAGTAAAACAGCCAAGAATATGAGATAAGAACCTTTGATTTTGCTGCATCAACCACGTCCTCAGAGCACTTGATACTATGCAAGATAGAGTTAATAACAGAAATAACTTCTTTCTCCTTTTCCTTGTTGGTACTAGCTTCTGACTTGGCATCTTCATCTCTATGCACCAGCATAGAAATAATTAAGTGCAATTTCCTGAAAAACATATAGCGTAAAAGTCAGCAAGAATGAGCATTCACAATACATACCAGATATCACATGATTATTTCAAAATACAGTTAACATCCTTAAATTCAAAATAGTTCACCCTTATTTGCATTGAAACAATCAGTCATGTTTCAAAGCTATGCTGCACACATATATCCATTGATGAAAAAGGAAGAATCACTGACAAAAGTAGAGACACATAAGAAAAAACCATAGATAGAATTTGCTCAAGGAAATTACTAAACAGAGTAGATAAAGTCTGCCGAAAATGCACATATTCAGTATACAAAAAATCTCCACATAATTCTGTAGCATATAAATTAACAGATTTTTTTTAAATAAGTTTTGGCCGAGTACACTCGAACCAGTGACTTCCTCTTTTATGAGACTTGGTCCCTAATCAATTGTGCTACCCCTTGGGGTCTTATAAATTAGCAAACAGGTTACGATGCCTTGGGTTTAGTTTTCTTCCTTCTGCTGCTCTAAAAAATTCTAGCACCCATAACATACAAAACTTCCTCATATGAAATAGTATTCAGAAATTCATCTAAGAAAATATAAAATGTGAAATAGCCAATGAACTCTAAATCAAATTGGCACCTCCCCCATCTCCCCCCCCCCCCCCCCCAAAAAAAAAAAAAAAGGTGGTGGACATGGCTGTAGGTTCAAAACCCACTAAGGGGTAAAGAAGGTAGTACCCAGTGCACAAGGATCCAGATTTTATGAGTGTGTAACTTATTAAATATGCACGTATATACCTGTATATTAGTTCAAATGCTTTGACATCCTTACATTCATCAATATTGGGACATGAATGATGAGCAAGAGCATGAACCAGGAATGGGAGAATGTATTCAGGATAATTTGTCAAGGAATTTCCATCAGATTGCACAGAGAGTTGTCGAGCCTTTGCTTGATGATACATTTGAATAATGTCAGCAAGGTTCTGTTTATCCTGCATAGCAAACAAAACACAAGATTCACCCAACCATATCTCATAAATATAACCATTATGGCATACGTAATATGGACTTGACTAGAACATGGAAACTAACATGAATCAATCAAGTTTAGCGTAGCTACCTCTTCAAACTCTAGCAGCTTGGATCCGATTAAGAATGCACAAGCATATTTTGCTTCCAAATGTCGATCCTTTATATACTGATGGACTTTGCTCAGGAATAGTTTTTTAGCTTGAGGGAAACTAATCTACAAGATCAGTATCAAGCAAAAGAAAGGCAATACTTTCAGATCTATGTGAAAACTTGACATCTTAAGTTTTCTGTTATTGAAAAAACAAAATAACAATAAAAGCACATATAGTAAAACAAGCATTAAAGGAAAGGGGTCCACCTCTGATGTCCTCAAGGTTAAGTAGAAGATATCAACAGGAATCTTCTCATCCCAATGCTTTGACAGACGAAGAATCCCCTTTGCAGAAGCAAGCCTCAAATGGGCCTTATCAACTGAGCTGTATGATGCCAAAAACTTGTATATATAATTTCAAGTTGTATCGAACAGGCTAAACATTTAAAGTAAATGATAACACAAAGATCAACTAAGTATTATGGTGATGTTTGAAAATGATCACATGTGGCAGATATTACCTTGATTCTACGTCTTTTGATATCTCTCCCAAAGAAAGTATGTTTCTGAGGATATCCAGAAGACCATTGATGCCAGGACGAACATGAGCATCTTTAACAGGCAAATAGCTTTTAACCAAAGTCTTGATGCCAAAAATCTGCCACACACCCAAAAAAAAAAAATGGTAAACCAATCATTAAGTTACTGCATTACTGAAAATATCAGAAGATAGCAATGCTGGACATACTGTCAAGGCAATACTATCAAAGCATTTTTTTTATAGATAATACTATCAAAGAATTTTTTATCAATGCTGCTTTTATTATCACAAAACAAATAAAAGAGCAGAAATGAAATTCCCCCCAAAATAACCAACCTTTAACAAACAAAGTTCACTTCTGTCATCCCAAGATGCTTTTGAATCATCTTCTGCTTTCTGAAACAGTAAACCATTAATATACATCAAGTGTCGGTAGAGTGCACATAAATGAAAACTAATTATGATTTAAGTCAAAATAGGAAATAATTGCACAAGTCCGGTGGATCTTGGAAGCCATACATTACTGCACTTCAGAATCTTGTTTATTATGAAATCTTCAATTTCACTCTCTCTGGTTTCAAAAACTGGCATTGCAGTCTGTGCTATACACCCTAGAGATTGTAGTACAGCAGGCAAATGTGTCTTCTCCTCCAACATATCCACAAGCCTCTGCAAATTGAGGAAGAACTCAGCTTTTGCAAATATTATATGCAGAAATTGAAATTGCTATGGGCTAAGGAGATCTACCAGTTATGTATGAGAGAGTATCAATTGCCTAAAAAAAAAAATAATTGCACCAGTGTTTCCACAGCCAAATAAGAAACAAACCTTGTATAAAACAGAAAGTGACTTAAGTCCATCATCCTTTGTTATGGCAGCCAAGGCATGTACAGCATACTTGGCCTGTCTTCGACTCCCTTCTAAGCATAGCCTCTCCAATATAAGGTCTATGGAACTGCAAGTAAACAATAGTGAGATAACAAACATGATACTAACATTAATACATGAGGGACTTGGCATCACAAGTCAAAAAATTCAAGAGTTGCACCTCAATGAATCAGCCAGGGAATCTGCCAGTTGTTCTCGGATGGTACCACCAGCCCTCGCTAGAACATGCAAGACACCTTCTTTTATTATTTCATCATCATCTTTAAGAAAATTTAATAATTCCCCTTCAGAACCACTGAGCAGCAATGGACTGAAGCGTGCAAGGATCTGAAATTGTGAAGAGAAGATCTAAAATTAAGCAACTCTTATAACTCTTAAAGAATCTCTGTACAGGAATAAATGTAGGAATGACATGCTTCTACCACTAGTATGTTCATGCATGATTGAGTATATTGTGTATTCCCAGCGGATTTTTGTGTGGCAGCCTCCAAAAGTATTTCTTTCACATGCTCCTTGTTGAAAAGTAAATAAGAACACTTCACAGAGAGATTGCTCAGAAAATCATAGAGTCGATGTTTCTCACCAAGTATCCTAAGCAAATCATCCTACAAGGAAGGAAAATATCATATGAAAACCAGCACATAAAAAATTAGAACATGCAGTATCCCACTGCCATTAATAAAGAAATATAAAGGTGCATTATGTTCACAAGATTGAAATTATTTCTTGCATAGAGTTTGAATTTGAAGATCCTGAAATAAGTATTTAAATTTCGAACTTCAAATGATCATCAGAATTCCAATTCTTCTTAAAATTGAACACAAATCTGATTCTGGAACTATACAACCGACATGTTTACAATGGATGTGCAGGTGTTGAGGATGTGATTCTGATAGAGGCAACAAAATGGCACCTTGAGTAGCAGAATGGTAGCACCATATTGCTGAAGCTCGAGGTAATATTAGTGGTAGTGTTCACAGTTGTCTGAGGTAATTGTGGGGTCTGTGCCTACAAAAGTAATGGCAATGGTGCTGATGAATGTAAATATGAAGCCTTTGGGCCTTGGGTGGTGATAAGGGTTTCCAAGTATGCATAACATTGGTATTAAGAAAGTTGTTAAAGACAGCACAGGTTTTTACAATTACTATAGTTTCTGTAGGGGAAGTAATATGCAGGTGGTGGTGATGAAGGGTCAATAAGATTATGACAAGCTAATGTAGGTGATCATGGTAGAAACAGCAGCATACCTTATTAAATGTTAAAAAATATTATTAAAAAACAACTCTCAAAGTTTATATTCCAAGAATTTGCAATCAACATCTAAATTCACATTTGTGAATCCCAATGTATTATGGATTTTCCGCTCTCATATTTTAGGTGATATATCAAGTTCAATCAAAACCCAAACTTTGGAGTTGAAACAAAGGAACCCCAAATCAATGACTTACTATTTCCTTCCCACATGTGATCTGAACAAAACCAATTCTAAAATTAGATGGCATTACTCAGAAAATTCCTACCCGAAAAGTATAAGCTTGATGGAAGTTAGTGTTTGGATCAACAAGATTTGTCAAAATCTTCCAGATATTAGCATCTTTCAATTGATCAAGAATCTGAAAATTCTCTTCAGCCTTTGTAGGGTCAGCAAACGAGCGAGACATAATTCGGAAGCAGAAAATCACTTTTTTTTGGATCTCAGGAGCATCACCATCCTGTATTTAAATGGAAATCAATCTCTTTGATTTTGATAATTCTCATAACAGTTCAATATGTGTAACTTTCAACATCTGCAAACCTGATTCATTTGCCTAAGAGATAGATATCTATGCATCTCTTGTTGTAACCTGCAGCCCCAGAAGAAATCCCCCAAAATCAATCCACAAATCATCACATATCAAAACTGAAAGATTGAGAGATTCATAAAAATCCAAAAGTCAAATGGAATTGCCTGGTGCTAGAACACCAAATGGTTATAAGCATACCTTTGCTTCTGCTCCAGTATCCTCTCAAGGGCCTTCACCTCAACTTTATCAAAGCCCGAGAAAACTCTTACCCAATGCTTAACTATATCTTTAACCAAGGACTCAATTGGGAACAAGGACCCACACAGAATAGATTCAATTGTATCTGATCTGCATAGTTAAAGTAATTAAGAACATGAACACTCAGCAAAAAGAACCAAAATTTACAAAATCAAAGTGCAGTATTATACTGGAGTTGGGCCAAACTAAATGCAACCAAATAACAGACTCCAATGAATATCAGCTGCATCTGTTTTAGTACAAATTCCTATATCCATCTGGAGAAGTTTAGTTTATTGACAGTATGTGACAAATATCTTACTAGACTTTTCTCTGGAATTAGCTATAATTGTTAGAGCCCCATGAAATGATATTATTATTTTAAGTTTTCCTGCTTCCATTAGACTTTTAAAACTGCAGGGTTTTTTTTTTTTTTTTTATAGAAAAGAAAATTATGCAAGCCATTGCCAACTCAAGTTTTTTTTTTCTTTGTTGAACAGCTCAACTCTTTTTTTTATATAGGTAATAAAAGTTTTATTGATAACAAAAATGCAATGTGTTTACGATTGTACACACGGCAAAGAAAGAATACAAACAAATCAAATAGTAGATCTAAAAAAAATAAGGAAATCAGACAAGGAAATACAATGCGTGAGGCCCCAAATACGAGACCACTCAAACAAAGTCCTAGTTAGCGATGTCTTCAACAATTCAATAGGTCTCTCAATGTCCTCAAAAGTTCAGGCATTGCGTTACTTCTGTACTAACCACATAAGACACGCCATATATGACTAGTTAAGTTTCTTAACAGGTCAGCTATACAACCCATCATCTTTGAATAATAAAAAAAGGTATGAGGCTGCCATGCAGTACTTCATTCAAATCATTTGTAAAAATGGCAAACCTAAAGCCGTTCGCTTTGCTTGAACTCAAATACCATGAAAAGGCATAAGCCAAAAAATAATTAAATCTTGTGCAGCATGGATTAAAATTTTTACCGGAAATCCTTGTCATAAAAACATCTTAAAATCTTCCCAGGAATCCAGTCAAAGTCATCGGACATAATTGAGCCATCAGAGCACTTCAAGCAATACACCCTGTATATCTCAGCCAGTCTCTCCATGGTATATTTTTTAACAAGGAGCTGGAAATTCAGAGCAGAACAAATATTAGAACAGAATCACCGGGTAGTTCGTGAAACAAATAAGCACAAACAGATAGAAAGGGAATCATATGTACAGATTTGTCCCGAACGCGCTCAGCTACAAGTTTTACAGTTTCAAGAGGGATAGCATTTAGAGCCTGACATGCCACATCGCAGATTACAGCAACAACTTGTTTTCGTACATTTTCGTCGAAGTCCAACAGCCGATCACAAAGTGCATCTATAAAATGTTGACCAATATCAATATCAGTAGATGTTAAATCAATGGTATTTGTCTGGTACATTACATTAGTAAATGTTACAGAAATGTATATTTGTATGTCAATTTCATTTGCTTACCAATTATTTGAGCAGCTTCAGCTCTTAACGGATTAGAGAGCAGACAGCTCTTGACATGTTCAAGAACACACATTCGAACCTCAACAACTCTGTCAGTCAACCTCTTCAAAAACTCTGAAAAGATAGGCTGAAAGGCTTCAGGGATAGCAATGCCTGGCAGAGAAAATAGGTCTCCAACTAACCCCACTGCTTTTAACCGAGTATCTAGCTGATCAGTCTACAGATGAAGAAACCAAGAAGCCTTTTATCATCATTAAATACTATTCAAAAGGGGAAGCACAAAAACAGAAGTCGCTGAATCAGTAATTACCAGTAGCTCCCCTGTCAGGTATGGTGCTACCCCTAATAGGATCTGAGGAGCACAGCGATAAATATCAAAAATAACTTCATGGTGGTTAATCTGGCTATTCAACGACCTATTATCTCCTGAAATTGATGATACAAGGAACTGTTTTATGCCAGCTTCAAGTTTTCCTGCACAGTGCTCTACTACATTCATCGCAAGCCTCCTTGCAGCCATAGTAATATCCTGGAATTCAAGTTTTATAAAATCAGTTCCCTTGTAGAGCAGTATAAGATAAACTTAATGTTATTGCAGCTAAATACATGTTACTTTTACTCAAAAAACGTTTTAATCAATTGCAAATGCCAGCATAAAGAAAATATACTTACACTTCTATTACGACCCAGTATAGACAATATAACAAACAAAAGATCCTCCCTGACATCCTCACTCTCCTCTAAGAGTACAACCATAATTGTTTGCATTGATGACAGAACACTTTCTGAATGATCATCACTGCATACATGACAAAATTTAGAATAGCAGTTATTAATTCTGCAAACAAAAACAAAAAACAAAAAAAAAATCCTTCCTTCAGTCAACAAATTAAAAGGAAATAATAAGTGGGGAAAAGCTAACAGACGGTGCACAAATACCCATTAAATCTCTTTGCAGAACATGTTAGCCAGCTATTGCATAAAAACTTTAACTCATAAGAGAGCTCATAAATAAATTTCAGGTTCAACTTTTAGCAAACCTCTTTTTTTGGCTACAGAGAAGCAGGATTGGTGCCTTAAATAGAACCCAGTCGCACCCACGTGGGGCGAGCTGGAGATGCCACCCAACTAAAGGTTGGGCGGTTACTGACAAATGACTAATTCAAAGCAGTGATAATTCAGTGTTTTAGCCTATCAATGAGCTCCCAGTCAAATCTCTATCATTTAATTCATAACAATTTATTGACTATATTAGTACATGAACATACAACATGCCAAGTCTAGCAGAGAGAATGAAATATAGCTCTTTTCTGGGCCTTGTCATGACTTAACAAAGTTTCACATCTCCCATTCCAACTGTAATAGAGTTATAAAGTTTCTATGGTTACTTTTCATTATTTGGGACAAAAATGAAGATCAAAATTGCAAACTACACAACCATAATTGATAATGCCCAACATTTGCACCGATCTGCAGAGTCTATTTCAGGAATAAAGCTTAACATAGATGATAAAGATGAAGTGACAGAATAAAAGCTTACAGCCTCAAAATAATAGGAACAGAAATTACTATATTTGTAAAACTGACTTTCAGAAATAAGGATTGTAATACTATCAATATAAGCACATTCATCAAAACTAATTCGAAATTTAAAAATTGACAAAATCAAACCTGGCAACAGCAAAAAATGTACTGAACATTTCATTCACCAGATCATCACATTCAAGATCCAACATCACAACACATGACCTATATTTTGCAAGAGTCTCCAAAATGACCACTCTCCTACCAAATGATGGACCACTAGTATCACTTAACCCACTAAAAGTGCTCACAATCAAACGAAAGATATCCTGCAAACAGGTCCAACAACAACCAGGTTTGAGTACAAGTACACAGAAAAATAAAATAAAAAATTTTATTTGGAAATGCACAACCAACTTTGTTAAAACAGTATCCCTGATAAAAGATATGCACCTTTAGAACATCATCACTGTAAGGAGCTTCAGGTGCAGTAATGCGGGTTATCTCACAAATACATGTTGCTACTAGAAGCTTGACATCCCTATCTTGATGCCTCAGCAATTCAGGCTTGACAATTGCATTAAGAAAAGGCTGCATTGACTCCATGATTGAAGCCGATGGTGATTGATCCAACTCAGAGAGACATGTTGCAGCTTGCTGCAGGTTGATAGGAAAAATTGCATAATATTACTAACAAGAAATTTAACTTTTAAACATAGTTTCACAGGCTTCGGCATCTAGCAGCATCAATTGAATATTGGATAATGATTACGTTTTTTAAGGTTTTCTTAAATAAAATACATACTTGGAAAGTGTTTCAGTACTAACAGTTCAACATTAAAAAAAAAAATCTATTGACAACATTGATAATAATATAGTGCAGGTAATAATGATAAAAATGATGGTGATTGCTTCTAAGAGGCACAAATAGGAACAAAAGAATTAAATAAAAATGGGTAAGCATGAGAAGAGGCAATCTTGATATATGTGGTTTACATGCAACTAGTAGGTCTTAGTTCAACATGTCAAATCAACAGAATTTCAGACAGCTTTCAGACACTAATTTAGTTGATCAAAAGATTCAGCTGTTCAAGTTAAAAAATAAGGACTTTAATTCAAAGAGTCACATATGAGTATGAAACATCTTGTGATCATCTGATAACTATCCATGGTTAAAGACAGGATGTAATTCTGCATATTTCACACTTGTTAAACTGAATTTTTTACATCATCATTTCTTTTTTACATCATCACTTTTGCTCTTAGCTATCACATCTTGTCTGTCAATATAATGATCTCAGTTGGGAAATTCAAACCAGTAGCATTTTCCTCTTTATAATGGAACTCTATTATATCTTTCAACTATCATTCTGGTATTGGAAAACAACAAATTCCTCAATCAGAAAAGATATGGTTAAGATCACAGATTATTTAGCTTTTAAATCCAACAAATAAATCTAAAAAAACACACACACACAAAACAAACAAACTGAAAATTGATATTGCAATCAAGACTAAGAACCAATGAGATCAGTAGGACATCCAAGAACTGATGGAACACCCAAATTTAAACCCAAAAAAGACCAATAAAACTACAGTCTCAGGTACCAACACACCAAGTCTTCTATAAAAAGCCCAATTCTGTGTAAAACTGAAATAGCTCATTCAATAGATTTTCATTTCAAGATCCTCCAAGGTGCCCTCCAATACTTCTAAATCAAAGCTGACAGCTCTAAGTAATATCAGTTCATGAACAAGTGCATTGTACAGCATGACTACAATACAGCCCCACATAACAAGAGTATACTGTGCCAAGCAAGAACTGTGAAAACAGCTCAAACTAGCATACTCAGACAAGTTCTAGTATCAAATACCACTTAATCATTTAACTTGCAGCTCAGTACAGTTCAGAACACAAACTGACTACCATTATCTGTCCACATAAATCCCAGCCAACTCAAGCAATCCAATAAAGTAAAAATCAAAGCAGAACCACCACAAAATGTCACTAATCTATTCCCAAATTAATTGATATTAGAGAAACAGAGTAACCCACTGGCCCTGCTCCTACTTCAACCAGTAATACTGGCCCGTTTGGTAGGGGTGTTTAAACAACACTTTTCAGTGTTTAAACACCCCTACACATATTTCCACAACACTTTTTAACCCACACATATTTCTATAACACTTAAACAACGTTACTAAAAAACTTTAACCAAACGGGTAAAGTCCAATAAAAAATTACAACTTTCTAACCCCAAACAAAAGCTGGAGTTTTTTTATGCCCTACCCCGAAGAAAACAAAAAACTTCCATTCAGCCAACCCCAGTACAACTATTACCCTTCTGGGCTACTTTGAGTTGAGCACCTCAGCCCTTGGAAACCAAAACAATGCATCACATAACACTCACAGTTCTCTATTTTTCTTTTGTTTTTTTTCTTGGCACTCTACCCAATTAAACTAAAAACGCAAAATTTTACACCACAGAATTCAAAAAAAGGAAACAATTCATCTACGAGATTGAAAACTAAGTGTGAATTAAGCCCTAATTTAACCAAATTATCCTCAAAATTCAACTAAAGCAATGAATTTCTCGACATTTCCAATTCTAGAATTCCCATACCACTCTGTTAAGCTAAAAACAAATTCAAAATCTCAAATTCGTTGCCGAATTAGCCCTAACCATAACTAATTCCCACACTTCAGCTTAGCTAATTCAGGGTTTTTTTTCCTTAAGAGGAAAAAAAAAAAAAAAAAAAAAAAAAAGAGTCCACACGAGAGTCAAATTTGTAACTTTCTTTTGTCTTGCTCTTTCCTTAAGCTTTCTCAGCAACCAAACAGAACCAAACTTTAACAAAACAAAACATTTCTTGACACTATCAACTCTAAAACTCACAAACCACTCCGCTTAACCTAAACATATAAAAACAAATTCAAAATCTCAAATTGTCGCCAAATTAACCCTAACCATAACTTATTCCCTCACTTGAGCTGGCTAATTCAGTTTTTTGTTTCACATGAGAATCAAATTTGAAAATTTCTTTCCTTAAGCTTTCTTGTGCAACCAAACAGTCACCAAAGCAACAAATTTCTCAACACTGCCAGCTCTAAAACCCACAAACACTCCGTTTAACCTAAACATACAAAAACAAATTCAAAACCTCAAATTCGACGCCAAATTAGCCTAACCATAATTAGTTCCCTCACCTGAGCTAGCTAATTCAGTTTATTGTTTCACATGAGAGTCAAACCTGTAACTTTCTTTCCTTTAGCTTTCTCGGCAACTAAACAGTCACCAAAGCAATGAATTCCTCGACACTACCGGCTCTAAAACTCACAAACCACTTCGTTTAACCTAAACGTACAAAAACAAATTCAAAACCTCAAATTGTGGCCAAATTAACCCACACCATAACTAATTACCTCACTTAAGCAGGATAATTCAGTTTTTAGTTTCACATGAGTCAAATTTGAAACTTTCTTTCCTTAAGCTTTCTCAGCAACCAAACAGTAACCAAAGCAACGAATTTCTCGACCCTACCACCTCTAAAACTCACAAACCACTCTTTTTAACCTAAACATACAAAAACATATTCAAACAAAAATAAATTCAAAATCTCAAATTTTCTCCAAATTAGGCCTAACCATAACTAATTCCCTCACTTGAGCTAGCTAAGTCCACAAGAGAGTCAAATTTGAAACTTTCTTTCCTTAAGCTTTCTCGGCAACCAAACAGTCACCAAAGCAACAAATTCCCCGACCCTACCACCTCTAAAACTCACAAACCACTCTTTTTAACCTAAACACACAAAAACAAATTCAAAATCTCAAATTTTCGCCAAATTAGCCTTAACCATAAGTAATTCCCTCACTTGAGCTAGCTAAGTCCACAAGAGAGTCAAATTTGAAACTTTCTTTCCTTAAGTTCTCTCGGCAACCAAACAGTCACCAAAGCAACAAATTCCCCGACCCTACCACCTCTAAAACTCACAAACCACTCTTTTTAACCTAAACATGCAAAAACAAATTCAAAATCTCAAATTTTCACCAAATTAGCCCTAACCACTACTTCCCTCACTTGAGCAAGCTAATTCCACAAGAGAGTCAAATTTGAAACTTACTTTCCGTAAGCTTTCTCGGCAACCTAACAGTCACCAAAGCAACAAATTCCCCAACACTACCAGCTCTAAACCTCACAAACCACTCCGTTTAACCTAAACACACAAGAAAATAAAAAATCAAAACCTCAAATTGTGGCCAAATTAGCCCTAACCAAAACTAACTCCCTCACTCGAGCTAGCTAATTCCACAAAAGAGTCAAATTTGAAACTTTCTTTCCTAAAGCTTTCTCGGCCACCAAACAGTCACCAAAGCAACGAATTCCCCGACACTACCAGCTCCAAGACTCACAAACCACTCCGTCTAACCTAAACACACAAAAACAAATTCAAAACCTCAAATTGTCGCCAAATTAGCCCTAACCAAAACTAATCCCCTCACTCAAGCTGGCTAATTCCACAAGCTTTTTCTCGGGAACCAAACCGAGAGCGCAAACCGAAAACTGACCAAAAAAAAAAAAAAAAGAAAAAGAAGAAGAAGAAGTTTGAAAGAAAAAAAATGCAAAAGAGGAATGTAGGTAAAAGGACCTTCAAGAGCTTGACGAGAGAGTCTTTGGTAGAAGGAGGAGTCTCGAGCTTGGATCCGACCTCCTTCAGCTGAAGCTGAAGCTTCTGAGCCATTCCCTTCCTTCCTTCTTTCAAAACGGCGTCGTGTTTTTTTTTTTTTCTCTCAAAGCTCTTCTTCTTCGTCTTCGAGCTCTTCTCTCATCAGCGTCTCTCTCAACAACAATATTGAAAATCCAAAGGGTTTTCTCTCTCTCTTTCTCTTTCTCTTTCTTTCTTACTTTTTTTTTTTTTTTTTTTCTCTCTTTCTCTCTCTCTAAGCTTATTTTTCGATGGGTTTTGTCCGAACAACAAGTGAGCTAAATTAACTCTTGAAATGAAACCGAAGAAGTGCGTGCGTGTGTTTTTGTTTTTTTTTTTTTTTTCTTTTCCCGAATTGCTGACTTCACAAAGCTGTGCCTAAAATGTAAGAGATATCTATCTCCCGAGAGATGCTATGCTAATTGCTATGGCCTTTTTATATTATTTTGTTTTCCCCCTTTTAGGGTGAAACTTGTGTTCTAGTTTGGATTTTTTTTTTTTTTTTTTTTGAAAAGTTAGCATATGTCTGATTTAGAAAATGTTTATAAACAAATCTCATAAGGATACCCGTTAATTAAACTCTAATTTTTTTTTCTTTTTTTAATGCATCTAAGAATTGTTATTGTTGCACTTACGAGACTTTTATGAGCTAATAAACCCAAGTTTAAGTTCCATTATGGATGATAAATACAAGAAATTTGCATAACTAATTAGGTTGATAATGTCTACTTTATGATAATTATGTGGAGTAATGTTACAGCCACAAAATATTTTACAATTTTTTTACAAACTGTTGATATGGCGAGCATCTTATTGGTTTTCATCTAGACCAACCATTAACATCATTTTTTTATTTACCAATAATCGCTCACTACATCAACAGTTTGTAAAATTTTTCATAAAAAAGTTTGCATCTCTAGCATTACTCAATTATGTATGCCTAAAACATTTGAATAAAATCATTAATGACTACTAGGTCAAATGATATTTTTTGGTATTTTTAATGGTAACGTTTAGGTTTGTACCCTACTTTCCCTCTTAAAATGTATTAATAAAACACTTAGAGAAAATATATCTGTTTCATGCTCTAATTGGCTCTTTGTCTTCGAGCTCGATAACCACTTCTCTCATTAACATTAGCAATATTGAAAAACCAAAGGGTTTTTTCACGCTCTTTTTTATTCTCTCTCTCTCTCTCTCTCTCTCTCTCTCTCTCTCTCTCTCTCTCTCTCTCTCTCTCTCTCTCTCTCTCTAAAGCTTATTTATGATCTGTTGGGGCAGTTTTGTTCAAATAAGTAAGCAAAATAAACTCTTAAATGTAACTGAAGTTTTTTTCTTCCAAATTGCTGACTTCACAAATTGTGTAATTGATATCTATCTCCCGATAGATGCTATGGGCTTTTTATATGATTTGTTTTTTATGGTGATGCTTGTGTAGGTTGGATAACTTTTTCGAGAAAAGATAACTGATGTCTTAAGATCATTGTTTAAGAAATATTTTTAGAATTTTTTATGAAATTTTTTTTTTTTTACTTTTTTATTATATTTCTCATGTAAGTGATATAAAAATTTTTCTTAGAATGATCTATTAACAAATGCTCTAAGGGCACCCATTAACTAAACTCTGATTTTTTAATGATGCACCCAAAAATTCTTGTATTTATGAGACTTTAATGAGCTAGTAAAGCCAAGTTAAAATTCCATTGTAGATAATAAATACAACAAATTTGCCTAACTAATTCGGTCAATAATGTCCACTTTATGATGATTTACGTATGACTAACACATTTGAGTAAAATCATTAATGATTCTAAGTCAACTTATATATTGTAGTATTTTCAATAAAAACATTCAGGTTTTAATCCTTTTATCTCACTTAAAATGTATTAAAAAAAAAACACTTAGAGAAAAAAAAAATCTATTTCATTACAATGCTCTAATTGACTTTGGGCTAAGCTTTGCACGTTTTCTTCATGTTGTTACTTTATAGATGTCTCATCCCAAATATGCCACTTGTCAAATTGCTGGCAAGATAGAATTTTTTTAATTTTGTGACCAACATATGATGCTATGAAATTTCCCTAGTTCATTAAGCCCTAGTGCCCTACAAGGTTTTTTTTTTTTCTTCTTCATTTGAAAAGAGAATATACAACTATTTTAAATCACACATTATGCCTAACTCATTTTTTTAAAGTAAAATAAACCAATGAATTAACTATATCAAACAAAGATATATCTCATATATAATCTATATAATGAGATAATGAGTTAGCACTAAATCATAGATCACCAAAAGAAAGAGGAACTAATTTAACTCATAAAAGAAAAGAAAAGGGAAGATGATGGCATTAGTGCAAAACAGCATAAGAGCAACAGTGGAGCAATAATTTTAGTTATTTAGCTCCACACAAATTTACTTTATCTATTTTACTTATACACATGCTGCAGCAGTGGATCTGTTTTAGCTTTGAACATAATAAAATAATATAAATATCACAATAAAATAATATATCCCTTACAATAAAATAATATATCTCATCACCTAAAAAATATACACCACACTAACCACAACCACCTCTACCATCAGACACAACCACACCCACAACCACAACCACCACCACCACCAGTAATTCACAGTAGGAAAAAAAAAAAAAAGAGAACAGATCGGCACAACCACAACCACAACCACAACAACCACCACCACTACCACCAGTAGTCCACAGCAGAAAAAAAAAAAAAAAAAAAAAAAAAAAAAAAAAGAATAGATCGGCACAACCACAACCACACCCACAACCACCACTAGTAGTCCACAATAGGAAAAAAAGAAAAAAAAAATAGATCGGCACAACTACAACCACACCCACAACTACCACCACCACCAGTAGTCCACATCAGGAAAAAGAAAAAGAAAAAAAAGGAGAACAAATCGGTGACATGGATCGACGGCTTAAGGCTTGGGCCAGTGACGTTAAGGCCAGCGGAGGTGTGGGACGGAGATGTAGATCGGCAGCTTGGGGCTTGGGTAGGCTTAGGCCGGTGACATTGAGGCCGACGGAGGCGTGGGACGGTGTGGGAAGGTGGTGTGAGACGGAGACGTGGGCTGGCATAGGACGGCGATGTGGAATAGATCGGCGAAACAGAGAGTAGATGAGGGAGAAAAAAAAATGAGAAGGAAGAAGGAAGAAGAAGAAAAGCCAGAGAGAGAGAGAGGGAGAGAAAAAGAATGAAAGAGAAATTATTTTTTAAACGAGAGAGGAGAGAGAAATTTAATAAAATAATATATATATTTTTAGCTCTCATGAACAGTGCACATCTATTTATAGATGTGCACTGTTCATATGGAGCTAAAAAATATGAATTTAACTCCACTGTTTGAACCTTATTTTTGTGCTTGAGGAGCGATAATATAACATTATAACAATATACCTAAACTGCCGTGAGTACTGACAGGAAGGGTCATATAATACTCCTATTCCTAAAGTCGATGCATACTTATGACTTCTGACTTCACTTCAGGCACATGACTCGTTTTCTTAACGTTGGAACATCAAAATAACCTTACATTCAGTTATGGAATTTACTTTTTCTGATGCCCTTTTCTCAAAAACAATAAACAAATCCAAAGCTTTAAAAAAAAAAACAATAAACAAATCAAAACAAGCAAACTTTTTCTGATGCCCTGATTTTATCAATTCAGTTATATCTATTACTTAATGGATTCTCTCTCTCTCAATTTTTTTTTTAATATGTAAATAGTAAAATACACTTTACCACCCACATGTGATTTGGGTTATTTTAATTTTCTCTATAATTTTTTTTTTTAACTTTACTCACCCAAAATTATCTCTTTTTTGCAGTAGTTACCCACTTCATCTCTTTCATTATTTTTTTTTTGAGCTAATCACTTTCATTATTAAAAACATAATAAATAAGTAAAAAACAGAAATCAACAAATCTATACTAAATTAAAAATAAAAATTTCTCTGTCTACAATATACAACAAATCTTAGCCAAAAAAATTACAAAGAAAATTATGGTGAAATATCATAATAAGACCAATGCAACAAGATTCCACAATCCACAAGCAAGCAAGAAAGATTCCAACTAATGCAGCAACTTTTTATTTATTTATTTTATAAATCACATACCTGTGTTATGCAGTGGTAATCTCACGAAATGTTGGGTATACAAATGTGAGTGAATCTCACATTAAATAATAATGATAAGAGTAAATGATTATTATAATATAGTTAAGCTCAAAGTCATAGATTTAAGAATTTGGGTTGAATAGTGTCCATATATGTTATATTAAATACTTAATCTGAGTCTCTGCAAGGTGCTATTCCCTTAAAAATTTGCATAACCTTGCTCATGGCCACGATGGCACCCACCAAAAAACAAATCATAAAGGGTGATATCCGATTTGAGATAGAGATTAAAAGATAGAGTTTTGAGAGAGAATTATAGAAGAAAGAGAGCCTTGGGTTCCAAATCTTGATTTATTTATAGGTAAAATATTATTTTAGATCTTAAATTTTACAAAAAGTTTGTTTTCGTCTCTAAACCTTTTTTTTTTTTTCATCTCTAAACTTTGTAAAATGATTTTTTCAATAGTTTAAAGACAAAAATATGGACAAAAAAGGAACTTCTTTCAATAGTTTAAGGGTGAAGAATAATATTTGTTTCTAAAATAAAAATGTTTGTAAAAAATAGTGAAAGTTATTTAACAAAATAATTGTATTCATATATCATTTATCATAGAGATGAGCTCAACACAGAAGTTCCACCTCGATACTAGACACCATGTCCATGTTGGCGAATGATTACATAAAACTCATCTTTGAGAAATATCAGTTTATGTTTTGAGTGGAACTCGTCTTTTAGGAAAGACGACTACACTTGGACTCGCTTATCTAGTCAGTCACGAGTTCACAAGAAATGCGGAGGTGTTTGGTAAGGGTATTTAAACAACAGTTTTCGTTGTTTAAATAATATAACACGTATTTTCATAATACTTTTTCACCCACACGTATTTCAAAAAGCTTAAACAACGTTATTATTAGAACAACATTACCAAACAGGCTATCGATCTGAATTTACAACATTGCAAATTCAGAAAATAAATTTTTTTTAAATGTATTATTTACCAAAAATGTCTGCAAATTTGGGTTAAATTGCCATGAAACTGGAGGAGAAGGCTGATTATTTGTTTGGGACATCAGTATGGCTAATTTTATAATTTCACTCTGTAAAAGCTAAATGGAATATTTTAATTTTTAGGGTCACACTCATATGGCTTGCACTGTTGCACACGACTGATGGGGTATTTGTTGTCTCTAATGAATAAATTGAGGGTACTTTCGTTGAAAAGGGAATCACAATTCATGTTGTCATTGAAAGACAAATTTCATATTTTAAGGCTATTTTGTCAAATAACTTTCAACAATTGTTAATTTAACACAAAATATATATATATATATATATATATATTAAATGGTGAATTGGTACTTTATAAGCAAAAGGCAAAAATGGCCCACATTTCATAATACATTTTATGAAAAATATTTTACATTTTTTTGGTTATTGAGAATATTTTTAACTTTAGCAAGTCATTTTTCCAATTTGTGCACACAGCACTGCAGTCACGGAACCAAAGGTTGTTCAAGCGGGCCCAGATAGATATATAAATAATTTTTAAATCCACAAAATAACATGTATAGTTATACATTGTTCATAAAAAAAAAAAAAAAAAACACTCACCATATATATGTTTGACATATATAAAGTGTGTATTTACCATGATCGATCATACCATTCAAATAAAATAAAAAAAAATACATACATGATTGACCGTATATATTATTTTCTTAAATATAAGAAGATTTCATTAAGTTAATTATGTAATTCATGACATGTATTTTTTATCATTAAGTCACGTGAAAATCATCCATTTAAATGACGGAATATGTCAATTGAGTTATAAAACTTTTGACAAATATAAAATGAATAAAATCATTAAGTAAAATTTACACAAATTTTTACTAGTAAATTGGAGGGCAATGGGAGGAATTAGAAAAGTCAGGGAGCATTGGCCCCACGTCCACCCCTAGCATGTAGTATGAAGACATTAAGATAGATTACAATATAAACAATACAATTATAGAATTTGTAGAATATGCGTAAAAAAATTATAATTAAGCCATAGTATTTGTTACAGGGAAACTATTATCAAACCAAGATACAAAATCAGTTTTTTGGTATTAGCAGGGATTGAACCCCAGATTTTTTATTCAACTATGAGAGACTTTATTAATTAGGCTAACTAGAACCACAATTATATACATATATATATATAAATATACATCAATATATATAAACACACTAGCCTTATCATATGCGTTTTGCGCGTGTGATTATATACACACACATATACACACTAGCCTCATTACACGCACTTTGAGTGTGATAAAACTTTTTTTTTTTTTGTCTAATGTCATAAATTTCCTTTTTAAAAAGAAAAACAGTTTGGATAAGTTTGTTTTGAAGATATAGATTAGTAGGAGAATGTCCTATTTTGTAGATATTTTAAGTAGAGTTAGAGATATATTTTTATTGAGTTGTCCTCAAGTTTTTTTCCCGTTAAATATAAGGTTTAAGAGTATTTTTGAATCAAGTAAAAGACCAATCCAAATAGAGGAACCATCTTATAAATAGTATAGATATACACACACTTAAATTTCAAGGGAAGTAGAATCATTTTCCCTCTCCCCTGTGTATGCGTTTGTTTCTTAAAAAAAAAAGGGGGTAATTGTCTCGCATTGTTTAAAAGAGTGTGTTGTGTGTATTATAGCTTGCCTCACCCTCCTTTAAAACTTATCATGGCTTTTGAGTAAAGTTATGGTGTGTATAGTTGTTAGTATCGTACGATACGTATCGTGTGTAAAAAGTTTCGTATCGTATCGGCGTATCGTAAGTGCTCATGAATCGTACGATACAGTGTGCGTATCGTATGAATCGTATCGTATCGTATGATACATAGAAAAATGCTTTAAAATGAGATTTTTTGTTAAAATTTGTACTTTTATTTGAATCTAACAAGTTGTTAAACTTGTTTTTAACACAAAATTATTAGTTTACTTAATTTAGCCTACTAAAATAACATATTCATAAGTTTTTTTCCCTTCTTTATTGCAATTGGACTACACAGTACACACTCACATTTCATTTTAATATTTAAATTTTTTAAAAAATTTTATTTTTATTTTTGACGTTATTTTATAAGTCCAAAAAACTAGAATGAAAAAAAAAATATATAAAAAAAATTATTTAAATAAAAACAACAAGAAGAGATAGTAAATGTTAATGACGAATGACGATGAAGAAAATTTTAATGAAGAAATAAATTTGCAAAATTATAAACATGATGATAGTGTTGACTTAGATGGGGTTGATTAGGCAATTTGATGAATATAATGAAAATAAATTATTATTTTTGGGCCATTTGTAATATATTATCACTTTTGAATTTAAATAATTTGAATGTGTATGTTATGAACACATATTAGTTTGATTTATTTAATTGGCTTGTTAAATATTATTACATAAGTGATGAATAAATTAGTTACTAGTTGAATATATTCAAAATTTATAATGAATATACCTTTTATATATGTATATTTATAATTTTTTATAATTTTATTTAGTGTTTGTGTATCTTACGATATATGATTCGATACGATACGCGATTCAAAAAAATTAAAAATTGATTCACGGTACGATTCACATTTTGACAACTATAGTAGTGTGTATTAGAACCCTTTTTTCTCTCCCTCTGTGAATGTTTGTTTATCAAAAAAAAAAAAAAAATCGGGGGAAGTGGCTGAGTAAAACCTGACCTTATTCCATCATTTTTTCGGAGCTAGTGAAGTCCGTGTGGGATGGAGCGGGACATGGCAAGTTAGAGCACCCGTAGCAGCTGTGCCAAATGTCAAATATTTGGCACATTTGGCACACTAAACACAAAAAAAAACATATTTATCAAATGTTGTAAATGCTAAAAATTATGTAATATGCTACAGTACCGTTACAAATATATGACGGTACTGTAGCATGTGGCATAATTTTTTTAACACTTTTTTATTCTCTTTTCTCTCTCCTCTCTCTTCACTTTTTCTTTTCTCTTCTCTCTCACCGAATTTCTTCTCTCTCACCTTTGTTCCTCTCCCCCATTTCTTCCATACCCGTTCCTTGAGGTGGTTGCCGCCCAGCCGATCTCCAAGGCAAGGTGACCGGAGTATCACTAGACCAAAGTATCACCGCCCAGCCGTTCCCTGAAGTCGTTGCCGCCCATTCTCTTCTCTATTCCGCTTCGCATTTTTTTTTTTTTTTTTTTCGTTCACGTTTTTTGGCTGTGGTTTGATGGGTGGGTTGGGCAATGGGTGGGTTTGGATGGGCAGATCGGTGGTGGGTGGGTTCGGGTTGTGGGTTGTGGTGGTGGGTGGGTCGAGTTTCATGGGTTGTGGGTTATGGCGGTGGGTGGGTTGAGATGGTGATGGGCGGATCAGTGGTGGTGGGTGGGTCGGCTGGTGGGTGAATTGGTGAAGGCAAATCGGTGGTAGTGGCTGGGTTGAGTTTCTTGTTTTTTTCGTTCACTTTTTTTTTTTTTTTCTAGCAATTGTGGCCACAACCATTTTTCTGGTTGTTGTTGTAGTTGTCGTTGGTGGTGCCGAATCGGTGGTGGTGGCTAGGTTGTAGTTTTTTTTTTTTTTTTTTTTTTTCTGGTGATTGTGGCCGCAACCATTTTTCTGGTTGTTGTAGTTGTTGATGATGATGATGATGATAATGATGATAGAGAAATTTAATATATTATTTTAATATGTAGTAAATATTATTTTAATGTATAGAATTAAATAATAGAACATCTGATAAATGAGATATTATAAAATGATGTGGTAAAATAATAAAGTAGGGTTTTGATGTGGCAAAATGACATTTTTTTTGCAACAGCTGTTATGGATGCTCTTAGGCGGAGACATTTTTGCCATTTTAATTGATAAAAATTACTCCTAGTATTTTCTCATTCCTTGGAAATGTGAATACCCATTTATATTGAAAGGAATATTTCCACAAATGTGAGAATTGAGATTATTTGGAAATGCTTATGAATTCTTTTAGTACTTCCAAGAATCTTAAAAGATTGCTCATACCAAATTTCAGAGCATATTTCCTGATTAGAACTTGATTTAATTATATCCACTATTATTCATTCTCTCATTTACTACTGAGATTGCATTAAAATTTATCAGTTACTTCCGATCTTCACGAATGAAAGTTTTTCCAGCACCATTCAACACCACCAAACCATTAACCCTGTACAAGCTCTACATGTATAACAAACTAACATATGATCATGTTAGTTTGTTAAAAGGAAACGAGAAAGTATAAATGACACTTGCAAGACAAGATTTAGCCAAAATAGATACTTGAAAGAAAGCATATTATTAGTTACACTTATATATTTAACAAATCCAACTAATCATTTTTTAACTGTTTTGAAATTGTGTCAAACTTTCCTTTCCACAGGTACGGCTATCTTATTATCAAACTGAACCCAATTTAGTATGATATAATTTTAAAATCATGCTTGAAATTAAATCTTAAAATCAACTTCAGAAAATTAAAACATTCTACTCTCCGTTAAATTCCATAAAAAGTTGAAAGTACAGTTCCTACTCTCTCCATAATCACAACAATTCAGACATAGTCCTAACAATTTAGAGTTGGTTATGAACTCTCAATAGACCAATTAGGATTAGCATGTGTATTCTTTTTTATCATTCTATTCAATCCAAAGTCATATTTTTTGTTACCTCCTTAATTGATAAATCATTTTTTTCCCAATATTAAAATTAAACTTAGCCTAAACTTTCATTTTTTCGACAACTTGAGGGTCTCTTCCAAAAAATGGAGTAATTAACTTGAGTTCTCCACTGCAATCTGCACACTCCAATAATCAAGCATAATCATATTACTTACACTGGTTTTTTTTTTTTTTTTTTGATGCTATATTGAATTTCCCATTGGTTATGCTATTAAGAGGAAAGGATGAGTAGCATTCGACCATTATGCAGTCATGCAATCACTGTGGCCTACTGGCCTTGCCATTGTCATTTTAACCCTATACTATGTGCTGCTATCACAATATCCTTCTTTTACAACTTCACTGCATGCTTACTTGAGAAAACTCTTTCTTAAGTTACTTATGGTCTATACCCAAGTCAGGATGTCATACAAACCTTTTGTATATTGGGACTGCTAGATACATTTGGAAGGAGAAATGAAGGGTAGGGTGATGTTTCTTTCATTCTCTTTTCCAATTTGGGTTATTTGTTGGTCCAGACTGCCAAATTATAGAAGTGGTGGTTAAATAATTAGAGATTGTGCTCTTCTCTCTCTTTCTAGGTGCTGAAGAAAATGTCCACTGAAAATTCTATGATCATGAAATTGCTTGCCCTTGTTTCTTTTTATTGAATTACTGCAATTGATATATATACTAAGACAATTCCTACAAATGGTTCTTACAATCAATCATGCATAAAATAATCTTATTGTGTACATATGCGGAATCTTGAGCAAAGCGTGAACTTGTAAACTATCATAATTCAAGCAGATTCAATGCGGTCAAATCCTAAAACTCACCAAACCAGAGGTGCAACTATACAACACAAGCATCAGAGCTGCAAAATTACAGACAACAAAGCAGTTTAAATGCACAGTAAATGGAACTTTCCACAAACTACATAGGACCCTGTTTTGAACAGAAAATCTTATGTTTCTACCTAACATCCTGCCTGATGGCTCAAACAAATAACATGACTAGATGAGAAAGCAAGTCTTTGCACTAGTGTTGACATGCTTCAAACCATCGAATAAACCACAAATTCTGAAATCCAATCAATAAAAATAAATAAACAAAACTCACAATTACTAATTGCAAACTGAAACATCCAAACCATAAAATCCAAATAATAATAAAAAAACTCAAGAAAAAGAACTCAAAAGTCAAATTAAGTACTATGCACACTGCACACCATTTAAGTATCTAATGCAACTAGACTTTTTCAACCAAAAAACAAGTTGATTTCATACTACTAGTTGCTTCTCTAACAAGCTAACAGTCAGTCGATCCAGACTTCTTTTGGTGTCTTATCTCTTTAAACATATATTTAAGTTTCTTACATTCTACCAATCCATCCAGAATCTTATCTTCTAAGACTTTAGGTGAGATTTTCTGCTGATCATCACTCTGACTCGAAGAAGAGAATAGTAACTCAGACAACATGTCTTTCTCAAATTGTAGATTATACTTTTCCTCTTCCTCTGCCCCGGAAGCAATAAGATGATAGATGTACACAACTTTTTTCTGCCCAAGCCTATATGCACGACATACTGCCTGCCTTTCCACTGCTGGATTCCATACCACATCCAGTAAAACAACTCTTGAAGCCCCAACCAGATTTATACCTTCAGAACAAGCCCTTGTTGATGCAAATAATACCTTTGCTTCACTGATTGGATCATTGAAAACGTTAATTGAAGATTGTCGCTGCATAATTTCCATCTTTCCATCCATATACAATACCTCATTCCCTTCAGTCCAACCGAAGTGAGATTGAAGTTGGTCCATTATTAATGATAATGGCTCAAGATGTTGACTAAAAACCAAAACTTTTTCTTTCAAAGCCATAGAAAGCCGGATGAATTCAATTAAAAATTTTGTTTTGACTCCAACCTCAGCATTCAATCTAAGTCTTTCTAACTTCTTATGCTTGTTAGAAGGAAACTCTTCTTTACCACACTTGAGCAACAGTGAAGGATGGACAGAGATTAAAGATTTATAATGATCATATTTTAAATGGTTCTTTGTAGTACCATAATCATTCTTGAGATCCTGCAAGAGACTCTTCTGCAGCTGGGTTGGGTGTAATATAACCAAAGAGTCCCTCAATCCAGGAAGTTTTTCTTGTAGTATGGAACCTTTGTGCACATGCACAAATGGGTCAATCATATCTCTTACCCTCTTCAGCTTCTCTTTTTTCACATTTTCATTAGTGATGTTGGTGAAAGAACTTGTAAGAGCATCCCATTTACCTTTTTCGCGTGCAAACTTTGGCCTTGCCAAGCAGAGTGAATTATATAGCTCCTCAAAATTATTTTGGAAAGGAGTTCCAGAAAGGATGATGCGCTTCTCTGTTTTGATATTTGACAAAACCTGAAAGATAAGACTGTTCTCATTGCGAGGGATGTGACCTTCATCAAGGACTACAAGACCAGGATCATCAAGAAGCATTTTCCTGAAATCGTAGTCACGTGCAGTAAGTTCTTCATATAGTGTGTAACTCATCCACAAGATGCTTTTTTCATGTTTCCAAGATTTCATCATTGACTTACGAATATCATCTTTGCCAGACAACTTATGGTGACTCAGATTGTGAAATGGTATATCAAACCCCCATTTCTTAAACTCATTTTCCCAGGTTTGGAACATGTTACAAGGAGCAATAATGAGTGGTCTGCATGTAGGGTATAGTTTCAAATATGTTTGAAGAAAAGAAATGGTTAAACAAGTTTTTCCTGTCCCAGGAGCATGTGATATAATGCATCCGCTTCCACCAGTATACGTTGTTTGGTTTTTTAACTTTTCAAGATGGATTCCTCCAGCTATATTCTTCCAAATAAACTCAAAACCTTCACATTGATGTGGATACATATAGGTCTTTAAATTAGGAATGATGTCCCACACAGTGCCTTCAGCAGGAACCTCAGGATCAAAACCAGAATTGAAAGCAGATCCCAAATCTTGAGACTTTAACTCATCAGAGTGGGAGCGGCTCATTTCACGTGAGTCTCTCCAGCCCAATTTTCTAAGACGAAAATTACTCTGCAATATGCAAAACCAAGTTTAAAGAAAAGAAAAAACAGATGATAGTTTATACAAAACTCCTCCATTATCAAATTAATTAGTATGGATTTCTAGAACTGAGAGATGTGTAAAAAAGTAGAGATAGGATCTTAAAACAGTAAAATTAAATAAGCAACTAAACTCAACTAAGCCTTAGCCAAAATTTGGTTTGACATAAAATCACCAACCGTTCAGCTAAGTGGAAGAGACTCAAGAGAGAGATAGAAAGAAAGTATCATAAAAAATGTCGATTAATTTAAATGGGAATAAGACAAAGTTGCATGACTTACAGAAGGTAATGTGATATCCTTAATCTCTTGTGCCACATAACTGCAATATCTACATATAAGTCCGATTTGTTCATCAAGAATTAAGTCGTGATCCCCTCTGAATGGACAAAGGGTAGCTCTATCAACTTTATCAGTGTCTTCAACCTATTGATCAACATTAAACAATAAAGTTTCACCAAAAACAAGTGCACACACACAAGTAATAAGTTGCAATGTGAGGCAGATGTGTTAACAATACCTTAAAGAAATTAAAATACATTAAATGCATCCAATCCATTTTGTTCGCCAAAAGGCCTTACAATAACAACTCTAAATTTAAAGAAACTTGCAATTTTAGGTTTTATAGTTAATGCTTAATACACATATTTATATACATGTCATGCACATATAAGACAGCAAGTAACTGCTCTCCTCTGTGAGTACTTGAAACCAATATGTTCAAAACTGCAAGATTTGAATCAATTATGTACCACCATCCAAGTTCAAGGATCGAAAATACAAGCAAAATGATATTTAAACAGACATTAAGCAAAAGTATAGGCTAAAATTTGCTCCAAAGATAATAAAAAATTAATGGATCAATTTGCAATTAATCAATACATGAATTTGATTGCATTTTCCTTCTTTCAATTAGAAACTATTACATGCATAATAAATGCTATAAACATATTTCTTCAAACTCATTGAATTATGTAAAACAATTATTCCAATTTTGATAATAAAAAAAAAATACCCTAATAATTGAAACTCGGCTATTTATTAAGTGCGTTTTAATTATTGTCCATCAAATTTATAAGACATTTGGTAATTAGAATTTAGAACTTGATATGCATGTTTCATTCCTATATATTTCAACAAAACACTACAAACTTACAGTCTTTGTATTCTCGAAAAAAAACTTATAGTCTTTGACTTTTGGCCAAATTTAAGCAAGAGCACAATCAAAATGGGATACTCAAATTTACAATTTCACCAAAAAAGAAGATTCTTTTACAAATAATACTTGACACTTCCAGTTGTTAAGATATGTAAACTTTCAAAAATTGATCATAAGATAAATTGTAAGGCAAAATAGACAGAAAACAGAAGTCACTGTGGCTCACTCACAGCTTTGAAGCATGAAAAGCTTTAAACCAACATACCTTATCAGGATCATCTGAATCAATTTCAGTCAATCTAAGACAATAATCAAGCTCGTCCCAAAGTCTATCCAGTTCTTTCTCCTCTTCCGTTTTCTCTGGTAGCTCTGGCTCTTCTTCGACGCCAAAGGTGAACTTCAAAGGCAGAGTCATCTCAGCAGCCGGTGGATTGCTGTCAGCATCTCTAGAAGGAGCTGACTCTTGAACAGGATTCTCTCCCTTATCATCAATCTTTTCCACTCGCTTTCCTTTGCTTTTGTTTGTCTTTAATTTCTTTCTAGTTGAAACCACTTTGAAATCACCAACATCATCACCACCATCATCACTAAGATCACCACCTTCATCACTATTATTTTCCTTAGATGCTTCCTCCTCATCAACAATAATTGGACAACTTAAAGTTCCCAACTTCGTTTCCTTCTTATCCCATTTTGAATGAAAATGTGAGCGGGTTCTTTGTGATACACATCTAAGATTTGCATTGTCATCAACAAAATCTAAGTCAATCCACATGTCCAATCCGTCTATCCTCCTTTTCACTCCAAATACAGCTCCTTTTGGTCTACCACTTCCTCCATTCATATCCACATTTTCCACCTCTTCACACCCACCATCATCATGAACATCCTTAGCTTCTTCTCCCAAATCAGCCACCGCATCCAAATCATCACAAAGAAGTTTGTCACCACTGTCAGAATTCAGACCACAGCTTTCCTTCAAACCTTTCTCATCACTCAAATAATTTTTTTCATTACCATCAATACAAATAAAATTTGTATCACTACTCTCTGCCCCCAATCTCATCTCATTCTCACTAACAAACCCTTTATATTTTTTCCTATTCCTACCCGTCCAGTCAACCCCATTAATCTCCTTCCTTTTCTTCCTCTTATCCTCCTCAACCCCAAGAAACTCGCTTTTCAGAACTTGCCTGTTGCGGGTTCTGGTGGAAATAGGCAACCAAAGTGCTTGCCTTTGCCTGGTTCTGCTTGCTATGGTGTCCATCAATATTGAACACGGCCTGAGTTGCTGCACTAACATATATATATATATATATATATATATATAGCGAGAGAAAGGAAAAAGAAAAGTGACGAGACTGGTTTTGCTGCAGGTATTTATTGTAGGCAAAGGAGAAGAGGAAAAACAATCATAGTATTTCTCTCAATCTCTATTACGTATGTACGTACGTAGGTTTATCAAATTGCTACTACCTAGCTTTTTTTTGGTTTTCTGCTCTACTTCTGATAACCAAGCTTACCGACTTCATAGTTCATATTCAGTAATATTAAAAAAAATTTAATTGAAATACTTATCATAAAAGATATGCATGGAAGGTATGAGAAGTTTATTTATTTTTTATTTTTTTTAGTTTAATGTTAGAGATATATTAGCTCATTAGCATAGTCCAAACCTAATTCTACTTTATTTGTAAGTCAAATCTTCTATTTGTACTAGAAGTCTATTAGTCTAGAGTTTAATATTATTTATATCCATGTTATGGTTTATTGTAACATAGAATCTATACTACACTATAATATATTAAAGATGTAGAATTTTAGGGTTTCCTCCGCAGACGTAAGCTGTAAGACTAAATCATGTAACCCTTGTTTTTTTGTGTTCCTATTTTATGCTTCTTTAATAGTAAGAAGATAGTAATTATTTAGTGATACATATTATATAACATGTTAAAAGTTACATGAGTTATACTTTCAATGTAAGTATATATACTCAGTCATAAACATACTTCTTCTAACCTAAACTAATCCCTAATGTTTTAGGGAGTTAGGGACAATATTTTTTATTTTCGGTGCCCACAGAATGTGACATCTGAGGATTTATGAAAAATAATGTAAAATAATTTAATGTACAACTTTTACAATTTCGAGCTTACAAATTGATATGTTGTCAATTACCATAAATATTACCATATTAGTTTGTAAGCTTTATACACTACAATTTGTAGTAACTTTATGGTGAAGAGTTTACAATTTAATGAAATTTACGGTTTTGTCTTTTGCTTTAATTTTAGTTCAGATTTTTATTTGTGCTATATGCTTTGTTGCATAGTAAGCATAGGATCTGGACGAGCAGAACTAATGTCGATGGTAAGTTGCAAAACTAACAACCCAATGAATGCCACTTTTTCATAAATATCAATTTTTTTTTAAAATGTTCTTTCAGTCATTCTACTCTTTTCACCTTAATTATAAAAATATAGAAACATTGAAAGGCACTATAGCCAATTAGCCATTCTGCTAATTGGTAAGTTTGATTAATTTGAATTACAATGCACTTTTACATGTGTGAAATCTTGAATTTTATCTCAACACAAAAATTTGTTATCTGTTGCCTATATACCAATCTCGAATTCTACCTTAACACCAAAATAACAAAACTTTTTTTTTTTTTTTTTTTGAGAACAGATAGTATTTTATTGATTATAAGAGCCTTTGCAATGGGGAGGGGATATCTCAAATCTAAGCCCATTTTACAATTCCAGGCCAAAAAACCCACTCCATTAGAAGTTGTATAATACAACTATTGCAAAAAAAAAAAAAAAAAAAAAAAAAAAAAAAAAAAAAAAAAAAAACGATTGAGCTACAGTGCGAGTCTAAATGTAGAATCGCACTGTAGCTCAATGGTAAAAAAAAAATTATTTTTTAATCGGTTTGGTCTTCTCTCTCCTCTCTCTGTGGATCATAATTGTCATCATCTTTCTCTCTTTCTTTCTACTTTCTCTCCTTCCTGCTCTCTCTTCTTCAACGGCATGGAGGCAACGGCATGGAGGCTCGATCAGCTTTTGTGGTGGAGGCGTGGAGGTCGTGAGTTTGTTCATGGGTTTCCGGCGTGTGGGTCAGATTTGGGTGGCGTTTGGGTTGGCGTTTGGCGTTTGGGTTCGCATTTGGGGGATTTTTTTCCGATGGGTTTGTTTCGGCGACGGGCGACCCTCTCTCTCTCGCCATCGCTGTCGGTGAGAAGAGAACAGATGGGTTTGGGGGATTTTTTTTTCCGATGGATTTGCTGGGTTTGGTGAGAACAGATGGGTTTGATTTTGGATTTTAATTTTGATTTTGGATTTTAATTTTTGATTTTGATTTGGCTGGATTTTGCTCAGCGGAGGTGGGTGGTGTGATTGAGGAGCTGGACGATGGTGGTGGTGGTGGTGGGTGGTTGACAGAGGAAGAGAAATAGAGATTAGTGAGAGAAGTGAGAAATATTTTTATATTATTTTAATGTGTAGTATTGTAAAATAAAAGTTGGGATGTTGGAAGAGTTAGAAATTGGTATGGTATAAGTAGTAAAGTAGCTTTTTGGGATGAGAAAATAAGATGAGATGACATTTCTAGATGGAGATGCTTTAAGAACATCCATAGCCCAAATGCCAAATGCCAAATGTAAGCATATTTAAGCATTAAGGCCCAAAATTCCCACTCCATCAGAACTTGTAAAATCTAACTATTGCAAAAAAATTTGCAATTGCGCTCAATTGTAAAACCAAAAACATTATTTTATTCTCTCAACTGTCTCACTGACTCTCCACTCTCTTAAGTCTGTCTTCCACTGAAGCTCTCTTTGCATTGGACAGCAATAGCATTGCACTAACCTAAAGAACCAGAGCATTTCGGAGTTGGTTTTGAAGCTCAGAACTGCGTATCGGAGTAAATAGTTTGACCGAGTCGAAGAGATTTTGGTAGCGAGAGAAACGAAATTGAAGTGAGAATTTGAGAATGAGAAGAAAAAGAATGCGCTGTCGACAGAGAGATTCTAGATGGAGAATCTGGATCAGATCTACGTGGAAGACGAGCTTGAAAATCAGAAGAAGGCATTGGAGGCGGCGCTAGAGAGAGAGAGAGAGAGAGAGAGAGAGAGGAAAGCGGAGGAGGCAAAGAATTCAAAGCTAGCTGAGAAGAACGTGGTTGGTGTGCTTCAGAGGAGGATTTATGAGCTCGAGTGCGAGAATGTGAAGGCTAAAGGTGAGGTTGAGCTTTGGAATAAGAGGTTTGAGGAGTTGGGGATTAGGGTTTCGAAATTAGAGGAGGATATAGCAATGCTAACGGATTTAGAGCCTCTAGTTAACAATAATAGCGGTGGCGAGGTGATTCGAGATGGTTCCGACAAAGTGAGAAGAGAGAAGAAGGATTTGAATGAGAATAGAGTTGGGGGTTGCTGTGGTTTGGTTTGATTTTCTGAGTTGCCGTGATTTTGATTTTTTGTGCTTGAAGATGACTTTGGTTTTCAACTGATAAAATCAGTTTGGGTACTGAGTTTTGGAGATAAAAATCTATTTGGGTATGTTCTTCGTGGTGGTGGTAGTGGTAGTAGGTGGTTGTAGAGGTGATTTGGGTTTTGGAATATTTTATTTTATTGTGTAGAAATATTATTTTAATGTGTTATATTGTAAAATAAAATTTGGGATACTAAAATGGTATTGTATAATTGGTAAAGTAATTTTTTGGGATGGTAAAGTATGATAGGATGACATTTTGGGTCGTGGATGCTCTAAGTGTAACCGTATACAACAGAGGTAAAAAAAACAAGCCAACTATGCTTGTTTCAAGCTCATAAAACGTAAGAAACAAAAAACTGAGGATGCAAATTTCAAACTGCTTCTTGAGTTGTAGAGACCTGCTTGTAAGTTTCGCATATGGCCATCGCTCCTTCCAAAAAGTTTCTCAAAGTAGAACTTATTTCTTGCATTCCAAATTGACCACAACAGCACTGTCCATTGCTCAAGCTCCATCTAAATTACAAAACCTTGACACCTAAAAATTCGTTATTGGACTACCTCATGGTGAGTTTATACAACCAAATATAGATTAGTTAACGGGTCTGTTTGGAATCTGCTTATTTTGCTAAAACTGAAAACTTTTTGCTGAAAGTACTGTAGATAAAGGTAAAAGTTAGCTGAAATAGTACAGTGAAACTAATGAATAGTACCAAAAAGTGTAGTAGAGCTCATGAATAGTAGCGAAATAAGCTGAATAGTAAAATAAGCTAACTTTTTAATTTTTGCCAAACACACGTAATTAAGAAATTATTATTATAATTCATTGAGAAATGCATGTTTACAACATTTTCATAACTCACAACAAATCTTAGGTGATATATTATTGTGTGAGGGTAAGATACGAGCACTGAATAAAGCTCGTGGACCCAGTCCAAGGAGAGGGAAGGACCTACTCACATGTCAGTTTTGGTGGACAAAATTGGCCTATACCCTTTTCACACAAACTAAGCAGTATTTTGCCCCATTTTCCAAACTAATTAGGGAAATGCCCCTCTTTTGAAAATCGATTTTCTAAAAATCGAGTTAGGCCCTATAGCGGCGTTTTTAAGGAGCTTATAGTGACGTTTTTAGGACCTATAGCGGCGTTTCATAACTCGATTTTTACAAAGTCGAGTTATAGGAAAAAAAAATGAAAAAAATTGCATATAACTCGATTTCATGGAGGTCGAGTTATAAAACGTCGCTATAGGTCCTGAAAACATCACTATAGACTTCTTAAAACGCCACTATAGGGCTCCAAATTTTTTTTTTTAAACTCGATTTTGAGAAAATCGAGTTTCAAAAGAGGGGCATTTTCCTAATTAGTTTGGGAAAGAGGGCAAAATGTTGCTTAGTTTGTGTGAAAAGGGCATTTGCCCATTTTGTCCCAGTTTTGGTCCGACACGTAGATGAGAATCCAAGGAGGAAAGATGAAGAGGTTGACCCCTCTCCTGAGGAGCTCGAAGAGCGAGCAATTCTTGGGAAGTGTCGAGTAGGCTACTTGCTCTAGAAGACAATATACTGAATAAGAAGGTAGAGACATGCAAGCAAAGAAGAAACGAAATGTCCAGATAAAGTAATCATCATCTCCGCATTCAATGCACTACACTAACTCAACTGGCCGCATTAATGGTGGAATGACTCCTGAAAAGTACCCTCACAGTTGTTAGCACCTTCTACCATCTCCAGCAAAGCCTTGATGAGACAAGTATCCAAAGAAGAATTAGTAACTGTACAAATGGAAGACTGAGATGTAATTCAATTGGATATATAAAGAGAGGAAACCCCCCCAGAGTGGGGGGACGAAAAACTAAAAAAAGGAATAATGATATTGTATAGCACTATCCTGTGATTAAGACTTGAACAATATATGAACAACTGCTCTTCGGCCAAGTCTGAGGAAGTGTTGATTCCAAAAATCTGTTCTTCTCTCTTAAATTATCTAACTTTTTCCCATCCAAAAAGATTAAATCATATTAGTATATTAAAGTTGACATTGGAAGTCCACCCTCTAACAAATTAATTGTATTGGGCCATCTAACCTAAATCCACTATTCTAAATGGGCTTAGCCTGTTGAACCCACTTACAATTATTATTGGTTGACTGCTATTAGTGGATAAAAAAGTAATTTCAGTAGTGAGTTCAAATTTGAACTAATAACAACTTACCACTTAGGATTTTTTTTTTTGGTGAAAATACACTTCTCCAATTCATTAGCTATGTTAGAATTTAAACATGATTTTTCAATGAGATAAAAGGTAAAATTCAACTCACTAGAAGTAGAATTTATCATCAAAGACAAACAATATATTTTAAAAAAATAAACAATTACTGATACCAATCCTAACTTTTTTTATTAATCCAAACTAATTTATTAGGCATTATTCATTTGCTATATAAGAATTTATTCATGAAAATTTATAATTATGATAGTCTTTTTTTTTGTTTTTCTTTTTTTCTTTTTTTGATAAACTAATTATGATAGTTATTGTAAGGACACAGTGTACGTAGATTGGGCTTCCAAGTGAGGTGGACGCAGGTCCAAAACAAAAATCAAATCCTTGTAATGAATTTGTAGAGAGTGGGTCAAGGAAACTAGGCTTAAAGTGTGATTAACAATGATCAGGATAAGATAAAGAACGAATCAACAGAAATAGAAAGCTGATATCTTATTACAAGCTGTCCTCGGCTTAATCTGAGGAGGAATGTATTACAGTTATTTTCACTTTGTTTCTCTCCTTCTTTTTTAATTGCCTTTTCTTTTTCCCTCCAGATTGTTCAATGTCTTCTTTCCTTGCCTCCTGCTCTATTTATACCAGCTCCTCTCACGTGCTAGTTAGGTCATTTTTCCTTGATACTTGTCCCATCAATCTTCCCTTAAAGTCTTTATACGGCAGCTGTAAAGGTTGAGAGTCACTGTTCAGACATCCTTTCCTCATTAATGCGGCATAGGGTTAGCTGCAGAGTCATTAATGCAGTGGTAGCAGCTTTTCCATACAATGTCTTATAGCTTCCACTTGCCCTATGAGCTTGCTGGACGTTCATGTACCAGAAGGATCCTCTAAAATATCGTATTAGGCGTCAAAATGTATGTTTTAGCTTTCTTTTTGATTATCCAAAGAGGTAGTACTCCTCGGACAACTCTCCCCTGTTCATATGCTGACCAATTCCTTGCGAGGATTATGGCTACGTGTCTTTCTTGCAGTTTACCATCCTCGGACGAATGTGTCTCCTCGGACAGGCCCACAGCCCATCATCTAGAATTGGGCCTTTGACCCCCTACAATAGCCCCTCAAAATTTTGGTTTTCTCCTTTATCCGAGGAGAAAGCTGGGATTTTGGTTTTTTTAGAAGCCAAGTCTACCCAATTTTCAGCTTATTCACGTGGATACGCCATCCCACGTGTCTCATAATTATTGCTGACGTTTCGGAAATCACAAAGAGCCATTTATTGTTCCAGGCGGTGTCTTGTCCCCCTTATCAACGATGCGATGTTTAATCGTATGGCTGCTATTTTCCCCTGAAATTTTGAGCAGGATAACTCCCACTAACTTCCACTCCCTATATAAGACGCTGTGAGAGAATTTTTTTATTTTTTTTATTTCGCAAACTCTTAAGCTTTCTAGAGATCTCGAATACTCCGGCTTTCAGAAGCTCTCTTGCTCTAACAGTCCTTAAAGCCCCATTTTTTTTTATTAAGAACTCTAGGTTTCTAAGAAGTTACTGAGGCCAAAACCCCAATCACTCTTGTAAGTGTTTGCTTTCTTAGTTCTTTTCTTCTCGGCTGAGCATCTCGGCCTACTTGTTTCTGTCTTACCTCCTATTAGGAAGTCTTCTTTGTATTCTTTCACATATCTAAATTGGTAGATTTAAGAACCTCATTGATTCGCTTGTAGCTATAGAACTTTTTAAGGCAAAATACAATATACCCAAGAGAGTAAACCTTCGGTACTGCCCACCGGAAAACATTTTGACCGATAGGAAAATCGGTGAAGTGATCATTCTTGTGATCGCTGTTTTAGAGGGAGGAATGACCATTCCCATGGGCACAGTTACTCGAGAATACCTTAGGAACCATAGGTTATGCCCGCACTAATGCGCTTCCAACCTATTTAGGGTTTTGGGTTGCGTAGACGCCCTCAATCAAATGATGGGCTTGCAACTCACCTGGCATGACGTCGTGCATATGTACGAATGTCACTCTCTGGCCGACGGGGGGTACTACCTAAAATCTAGGTCCCCTACTGTAAAAATGGTGTCGTGTCTTCCCAAGTCCAACAAGGGCATGAAGGACGACTATGCCATCGTCTCTGGGGCGTGGCATGATGGTCATCACTGTCCGACCAAAGAGGGGGAGCTATGTGGGATGCCTTAGAACTAGGTTGAGTTAACATAGAATTTACACTCTAGGTTTCATCATGTTTTGTTGCTCAATTATTTGATTTTAACATAATTTGATGATATAATTGATCTTGTGTTTCTCGGCTGTCATTGCAGATAGAAGGTTTGTTGCTCCCAAACTCAGCCTTGTGAACGTAGCAGTCTTGAACAAGCTACTTAGATCTGAGGTATTTGTGCATACAGACGGTCAGCTGCGTGCCGTTCACTTGATATTGGATTTTGTCCCTCTGTCGGACAACTTCTAGGAAGTTGGGAATGCAATCCGAGCAGGAGACATTCGAATCCACAGAATTGACGTTTCTCGGCCAGGGTTCCTGTCTAAGAAGGACCTTCCTCTTGTTGAGTGGCTGCTTCAACAAGTCTTCCTTCATCAGCTATCTAAAGGGAAGAAACTGCTTCCTCTCGGCTATCCTTGGAGACCGAGATAGACCAATTCTGTTTTAAGGAAGAAGAGGAAGTGAAAGCTAAGCCTCGAAACATCCCAGATTCCGAGGAAGAAGAGGAAATGTCCTTGCAACCAAGGAAGGAGTTGAGAGACCTCCTGGTTGGGAGGAGCAAGGGTGCTCCTTCCAAGGATGCACCTAAGGCCAAAGCCATTGATAACCTTCCTCCACATCCTCCTCCTCCTGCAAGCGAGACCGGCCTTTTTCCAATCTCGGACCTAAAGAGGAAGAGAAAGGTCGTGGATCTGGACGCGGAAGACGGTGAAGTGCCTCAACAACAACAGAAGGGGCCGAAACAGCAGAAGAATGGGAAGGACCGAAGGGTCTCCCCGTCTGAGAGCAGAGAAGACATCAACCCTCGGGACGTCCGCCAACCGCCTACCTGGGCCCCGTGGTCAGATTTAGACGGTGCTCCAATCCTCGTGACCGCTTCCATTAACGAATTTCAGAGGGGTCACTCGGCCTATATTGCCGAGGCATTGGGGCGTCCTCTACTCCTGCCTCGAGACATAGAGACCGTGAAGTCCTAGAGGCAATCAGACTTATTCATGTCTCTGAAAAGAGACTTAGCAATGGTAAGCTTCTAAACTAAAGTTAACTTCTCGAAGATTATGTTTCTGTACTAATGTACTTCATTTGTTTTTTCATGCAGGTGACCTAGCAGGTTTACATGGCCGAGGACTGGGTCAAGGAAGCCCGCAACCAGGCCAGGGTTGAGGCCCAGTCTCGTATAAATGTTGAAAAGAACCTAGGGGTCATCAAGCACGAGAAGCATGAGCTGGCTAAGAAGTTGGCCATCGAGGAGAGGGATTGGCAAAGTGCCGAAGCTAGGCTGAAGAGCGTCCAAGACCAGGCCAAGAACTAGCGAAAAAAGTTGCATATAACAGAAATAGAGCTGACAACTTAGAAACAGTTGGTCTTGGAGCTTAAAGCCCAAGTGGAGAAGGCTGAGAAAGCAGCTCGGAATGCTGTAGTGGCAGCCGAGGCCGAGAAGAACGCCTAGTACATCCGTGGCATTGAGGAGACAGAAATAAGGTTTGCTAAAGAAGTCTCCGAGGTGTGTAGGGATTATTGCAAGTTCACTTGAGAGGAAGCCTTGAACCTTGCAGGAGTCCTTGCCAGCTCGGAACTTAGGCAGCTCGGGAAGATATACTTTCATCCGCACATACGAGTAGCCCCAACTGATCTTGTGCCTCCATCATCCCAAGCTCTAGAGCCATCTGAACAGACACTTATTCCTCCTGAGGCCGAACATAAGGATCAGGAAGAAGAAGTGACGCTGAAGGGGAGCACATATGTGGAGATGGATACTTCTTCCAAGGTCGCGGATGCTACTAAGGCCAAGGAGGCTGCCCCCACAGAGACCGAGGCTGGATCTTCGAACGCCGAGCCGAGTGGACCGGACAACCTTCCTCCTCCAATGGCCAAGACTTAGGACTAGGGTTTTATCTTTCTCATTTTTTGTAGTAACATTTTGTATGCAAACATAATGTACTTTTGCTTTTAATTAATGAGAATATTTGCATTTGCCTTTAATCACGCCCAATTCCATTCATTCGTTTCTTTTGCTTTGTAGTTTTTAAATCAGTTATTTCAAAGTTAATTAATCAGCTTAACTTGTTTTAGCAGAGCGGAATAAACTTATGTCATTATAAACTGATGTAAAATTATGTGAACCCAAACGAATCTTTCAATACTTGGAACGCTAAAATTGAATGGGAATACCAATCAGCTCAAGGTGTGTGGTCCGAGAGAACATGCAAGACCAAGTTTCTGCTCAATACTTAGTGATATGTATGAGAGTGTTAAATTGCCCAGAGCATGTGATCCGAGAGGTTAGATATGACCAATGTTTTGTTTAACATTTAGTGAAATGAATTAAAGTATTAATTTACCCAAGGTATGTGGTCTGCGAGACCAGGCATGATCAAGGTTCTGTTTAACACTTAGTGAAATGAACTAGAGTATTAATTTACCCAAGGTATGTGGTCCGAGAGACCAGGCATGACCAAAGTTTTGTTTAACACTTAGTGAAATGAACCAGAGTATTAATTTACCCCAGGTATGTGGTCTGAGAGACCAGGCATGACCAAGGTTTTGTTTAACACTTAGTGAAATGAACTAGAGTATTAATTTACCCAAGGTATGTGGTATGAGAGACCAGGCATGATCAAGGTTCTGTTTAACACTTAGTGAAATGAACCAGAGTATTAATTTACCCAAGGTATGTGGTTCAAGAGACCAGGCATGACCAAAGTTCTGTTTAATACTTAATGAAATGAACTAGAGTATTAATTTACCTAAGGTATGTGGTCCGAGAGACTAGGCATGACCAAGGTTCTGTTTAGCACTTAGTGAAATGAACTAGAGTATTAATTTGCCCAAGGAATGTGATCCGAGAGACCAGGCATGACTAAAGTTCTATTTAACACTTAGTAGACAAGCAATATAATAAACTTCAGTACGAGAATTGAGACTTTTATTAATAATAATACCTTTTTAGGTTATTTACATTCCAGGGATGTGGTACAGCGCTTTCATCTAAATTCTCCAAATAAAATGCCCCTATTCCAGCTACTGACAGAATGTGATGCGGACCTTCCCAATTAGGCCCTAGTTTTCCCCAGGCTAGGTTCTTTGCAATACCCATGACTTTTCGCAAAACCAAATCTCCCGGTGTAATTGGTTTCAGCTTGACATTAGCATCATACCTCTATTTGAGCTTATGTTGATAGTAGGCCAATTGGAACATAGCATTCTCCCTTCGTTCGGCGACCAGATCCAAACTACTCTCTAGCAGTCTGTCATTGTCAGTCGGGGTGAAAGAACTCGTCCTAAGCGTAGGGAATCCAGTCTCAATGGGAATAACAGCTTCAGCCCCATAAGTCATTGAAAAGAGGGTCTCTCCTGTAGATCTCCAAGGAGTCGTTCTGTAGGTCCAGAGAATGTGTGGTAATTCTTCCACTCACTTTCCCTTTGCGTCATCCAACCTCTTCCTCAAGCCACTTACTATAACCTTGTTAACGGCTTCGGCCTGGCCATTCCTTTGTGGGTATGCGGGGGTGGAGTACCTGTTGGTAATGCCTAACTCACAGCAGTATCTCCTGAATGCTTTACTATCAAACTGAAGGCCATTATCCGAGATGAGTGTGCGAGGTACTCCGAACCGAGTAACGATGTTTTTCCATATAAATTTTCGGATGTCCATATCCCGGATGTTTGCCAGTGGTTCGGCTTCAACCCACTTGGTGAAGTAGTCTGTGCCAACAATCAGGTATTTTTTACTTCCGACTGCCTTAGGGAAAGGGCCTACAATGTCCAAACCCCACTGAGCAAAAGGCCATGGGTTAGTCAAAGGGTTAAGAACTCCCCCCGGTTGATGAATATTTGGTGCAAACCTTTGACATTGGTCACATTTCCTCACATACTCCTGTGCTTCCCTTTGCATGTTCGGCTAACAGTATCCTTGAGTTAAAGCCCTGTGAGCTAGAGACCTGCCACCTGTGTGGTTCCCACAAATTCCTTCATGCAGTTCTTCTAGGAGCAATTTGGTGGCCTCAGGGTGTACGCACAACAAGTAGGGCTCAGAGAAAAAGCGCTTGTATAACTTCTTGTCTTCTGATAGCCAGAACCGAGGAGCCTTCCTCCGCACCTTGTTTGCTTCGGCCTTGTCTTCGGGTAAGACATTATCTTTGAGGTATGTCACCATAGGGTCCATCCAGCTTGGTCCAACTCTAATTTGATAGATGCTAGGCCCTTCTTCCGTTTCAGCATGCTTATGCAAATCTTCAACTAAGATGAGCCGAGGTATACCTTGCGTCGAGAAGGTTGCAAGAGTGGCTAGAGAGTCCGCATGTGTATTCCCACTATGAGGTATATGCAGTAGGCTGAATGATTCAAACTGTGACTGCGGTTGCTTAACATGACCCAAATACTTTTGCATTCTTTCATCCCGTGCTTCCAGCTCTCCTCTAACTTGGCTGACGACCAATGTGGAATCCGAGAACACTTCCACCATGTTTCCCCCCATTCTTCTGGCCATGGCCATTCCGACCAGCAACGTATCTTACTCGGCTTCATTATTAGTGGCTGAGAAGTTCAGTTTGAGGCATTTTTCAATGACAACATTCTCAGGAGATATCAAAACTAATCCCACTCCAGAACCTCTTTGATTGGCCGCACCATCCATATACAACTTCCAGGATAGGGGTCCTTGTACGGAGATTAGGCCAACTGACTTTTCATCCATGTGCATTTTCTCGACATTTTCTTCTAACAAAGGCTCAGTGAATTCAGCTACCAGATCAGCTAGGATTTGCCCCTTAACAGATGTGCGAGACATGTACTTTATGTCAAAAGCCCCAAGGATTGTACCCCATTTTGCAATTCTTCCCGTATAATCTGCACTCCGAAGTAGAGATCTGAGTGGGAGTTGGGTAAGGACCACGATCATATGTGATTGGAAGTAGTAAGGGAGTTTGCGAGTGGCATGAACCACTGCAAAAATAGCCTTTTCTAGTGGTAAGTAACGGACCTCGGCTTCATGAAGGGATTTGCTCACATTGTAAACAGGTTTCTGAATGCTATTATCGACCCGTATAAGTACCAGACTCACTGCATGGGTGGCTATAGCGATATAGGCGAAAAGAACCTCGTCCGTCATGGGGCTGGACATGATAGGGGGTCGAGATAAATATTCTTTCAGCTGTTGGAAAGCCAAAACACACTCTTCAGTCCATTCAAACCCCTTCACTTGTTCAACAGAAGGAAAAAAGGCCTACACTTATTTGTCGACCTGGAGATGAATTAGTTCAAAGCCGCAGTCATCCTAGTCAACTTTTGAACTTCTTTAGGATTCTGAGGAGGTTGCAAGTTATTAATCACTCTTATCTGGTCTGGATTAACCTCAATTCCTCGATGGGTAACCATGTAGCCCAAAAAATTTTCGGATCCAACGCTAAAAGAGCACTTTAAAGCATTGAGTCGCAACTTGTGTTTCCTTAAGATTTCAAAGATGTTTCTGAAGTAGCGGACGTGCTCGGATTCTAGCTTACTTTTTACTACCATGTCGTCTATGTAAACCTCGATGTATTTCCCCAGTTGCTGCTCGAACATTTTTGTCATCAATCCTAGGCATTGGGAAGGGATCCTTCGGACAGGCTTTGTTTAAATCTGTGAAGTTCACTCACATATGCCACTTCTCGTTCTTCTTCTTTACCATCACTGTATTAGCCAGCCATTCAAGATAGAAAACCTCCTTAATAGCCCCTGCCTGCTTGAGCTTGTTTACCTCCTCCCTAACAGCATCAGAATGTTCTTTGGACGAACGCCAAGGTGGCTGCTTCTTGGGAAAGGCGGTCGGACTCACATTTAGGTGATGGCAGATGAACCCTAGATCTACTCCCGGGGCCTCATAAGAATTCCAGGCAAACACATCAATGTTTCCTCTAAGGAGTGTAACAGCTCTTCTCTATCCTGAAGAGGCAACTGAGCTCCAATCTGGAAAAACCTTTCTGGGTCCCCTTCAATAGCAATTTTCTCCAGCCTCTCACACTTCTCCTCGTCCAATTTCGCGACGTTTTGTGGTATCGGGATTCTTGATTGCTATGAATCTCTACCAATGGAGGTTGTAGGCTCGATAGCAAGACGGTGCATAATGGCAGCTGTAAGGCACTGCCTAGCCACAGATTGGCTTCCTACAACTTCCTCAACTCGTCTTCCAGATAAAAATTTAACCTTTAGATGTAAAGTTGAAGAAACAGCCCCTAGGGCATGAAGCTAGGGTCTGGCTACAATGGCCGTATAGGGAGAATATGCATCCACCATGATGAAGTCCACCTTGACCACCTTGGACCCTACTTGTATGGGCAGTCTGATTTGACCTTTAGGAATGACGGTTTTCCCATCAAAGCTGACCAGAGGCGAATCATATGCTGTTAGATCTTCAGGTTTTAAGCCCAAACCTTTATACAGATCCATATACATGATCTCGACTTCACTTCCTTGATCGACCATCACCCTTCTCACATTATACCCACCTATTCTAAGGGTGACTACCAAGGCATCATCATGTGGCTGTATGGTCCCTCTCATATCCTCGTCCGAGAAGCTTAGGTATGGTCGGGCCTCTACCCTGGCCCTTTTTGACTCTTGACTCGTGTCCTCGGCAGTCGCTCTAGAGACGGACATCACTCTGGAAGGGCATGATCCAATCCTCCTGGGTGCTAAAAAGATAACGTTGATCGTGCTTAACGGGGGCCCTGAAGAAGCAGTCCCTGAAGCCCTAGGCTTGATGTGGTCTCCCTGACCATTGGGCCGATGCACAAACTGCTGTAACCTTCCTTCCCTGACAAGCTGGTCTAGGTGACTCCTCAGAGTTCTGCAGTCTTTCGTGGTATGGCCTCGTTCTTGATGATATTGGCAATGAAGGCTCTGATTGTGCTTCATGGATCTCCTCCCATCTTATTTGGCCATTTGAAATATGATTCATTTTGAATTTTCTCCAAAATTTGATGTATTGGTTCTCAGAACAGGGCATTGACTGCCTGGGATACAGTGGATCCCGACTGCACACTATAATCCTTCAGCGGCTTGCTGTTGCTGTACCGGTCCGACCTGAAATCCCTCCTCTCTTGAGGGATAACCTTAGCTTTTCCTTTCCCGAGCAGCTAATCCTTCTCAACCCGCTTATACTCATAAATACGGTCCATTAGTCGACGCACGCTTCTCACGGGCTTCTTGGTCAGTGATTTCCTCAGATCGTGCTTGGCTGGTAAGCCGACCTTGAAAGTTCTTACAGCCACATCATCAAAACTTCCCTCAATCTCGTTAAACATCTTCTAGTACCGATCCGAGTACATTTTCAACATCTCCCCCTCTCGCATAGACATGGACAACAAAGAATCTAATGGCCGAGGGACTCTACTGCATGTGATAAACCGAGAGCAAAAAGCCTTATCGAGCTCTCTAAACGATCCAATAGAGCTTGTTGCAAGGCCATCAAACCATCTCATTGCCACCGGTCCCAAACTGGATGGGAACACCTTGCACATAAGAGCTTCATTTCGTGAATGGACAGCCATCCTCTGGTTGAAGTGGCTGACATGTTCCACGAGATCTGTTCGACCGTTGTACATGGTGAAAGTGGGCTAAGTAAACCGTCGAGGAAGCTTTTCCCCTTCAATCTTGCGCATGAAGGGTGACCTAGAAATCTGGTTGAGGGCCCTATTCATGGCGTCATTCCCTAAGCCCCTAGAGGATGAGTCCTATCCTTTCCTCATTAATGCGGTCATAGGGTTAGTTGCAGAGTCATTAATGTGGTGGTAGCAGCTTTTCCATACAATGTCTTATAGCTTCCACCTGTCCTATGAACTTACTGGACATTCATGTACTAGAAGGATCCTCCAAAATATCGTATTAGGTGTCAAAATGTATGTTTTAGCTTTCTCTTTGATTATCTGAAAAGGTAGTACTCCTCAGACAACTCTCCCCTGTTCATATGCTGACCAATTCTTTGCGAGGATTATGGCCACGTGTCATTCTCGTAGTTTACTATCCTCGGACGGATGTGTCTCCTCGGATAGGCCCCGGCCCATCATCTAGAATTAAGCCTTTGACCCCTACAGTTATTATTAGGCATTTATTACGATTGTATTTATATATGGATTATATATTCTAAAATTAAAATAAAATATGATATGCCAAGATTTTAATGGAGATTTAAAATATAAAATGAAATTTAAATTCAATTAATATATATATATATGTATGTATGTATGTATGTATGTATGTATGTTGTGGGGGTCCCATTTCTAAACAAAGTGAATACAACCAATTAAAATGAGGTACATGTAATACCAAAGAGCCATGCATGGTGACATATGTTCAGTACATTAAGCCCACACAATTCTTTGAACATCTACAACCACAGGTTCTCTATAAAAGGGGGAGAGACCATTTGGAAAAGATGATGCTCTCTCTTTCTCATTCTCTTTAATTCTCTCAGAGTTCTAAATCTTTGAGCCATGCATGGTGACATATGTTCAGTACATTAAGCCCACACAATTCTTTGAACATCTACAACCACAGGTTCTCTATAAAAGGGGGAGAGACCATTTGGAAAAGATGATGCTCTCTCTTTCTCATTCTCTTTAATTCTCTCAGAGTTCTAAATCTTTGAGGGATTATCTCCCTTAGGTTGAGGAGACTTTCTGGAACACTTTTCTAGGTCTTCCCAAGTACTCTCTCTGACTTGGTCAAGGTGCATTAGGCCGAGGACTTCCTTTGGCCGATGAGGCTTTTTGAAGCATTAGGAAAGTCTCATCTCTGCCCCCAATCTCATCTCATTCTCACTAACAAGCCCTTTATATTTTTTCCTATTCCTACCAGCCTAGTCAACCCCATTAGTCCCCTTCCTTTTCTTCCTCTTATCCTCCTCAACCACAAGAAACTCGCTTTTCAGAACTTGCATGTTCTAGGTTCTGGTGAATATAGGCAACCAACGTGCTTGCATTTGCCTAGTTCTACTTGCTATGGTGTCCATCACTTGCCCAAGTCCCAATCTTTCTAAAAAAAACACAAAGAAATAAAAAACTAGTACAAAAAAAAAAAAAAAAACACGTATATAGATAGCAAGATATACATATAACAATACAGAAAACAATAAAAAAAAAAAAAACATGTACCAAAAGTTAGAGAATGCTTCAGAGACAAAAGTAGTTGCATTCAATATTGAACACTGGTTGAGTTGTTGCACTAACATATATAGCGAGAGAAAGGAAAGAGAAAAGTGACGAGACTGCTTTTTGCGGGTATTTATTGTAGGCAAAGGAGAAGAGGAAAAATGATCAGAATATTTCTCTTAATCTCTATTACGTACATAGCTTTATCAAATTCTAGTTGTATTAGGATTCCAGTCTATTGCAACTTGCTACTAGCTACCTCTTTTTGGTTTTTTGCTCTACCTTCGATAATTATTAGTTATTTCTCCAACTAAATAAAAGTCATTCAGTCCAATCTCTTTTTGGTATCTTATCTCTTTAAACATATGATTAAATTTCTTATGTTAAATCCATCTAAAATCTTGTCTTCTAAAACGGATTTTATGCTAATCACCCTACATGTCCTTCTCAACTTGTCAATTATAATTTTCCTCTTCCTTTGATGATAGATGTACATGTCATCAATTATATCTCTAATCTTCTCTTTTTTCACTCTTTCATCAATGTTGTTAGGGGTAGAATAAAGCTTCTGGTTTACCTCTTTTGCCTGCAAACACATTGATGTGGATACATACAACTCTTTAAATTAGGAATGATATCTCATACAGAGTTTTCAATAGAATCCTCGGGATCACAACTAGAATTAAAATCAGATTCAGAATCTTGAGTACCGGTATTGGAATTAGATTCTGATAGTTGAGGCTTTAACTTAGGAGCTCTCTAGCTTGATTTTCTGAGACGAAAACTACTATGCAATATTGAGAACCAAGTTTAAAGAAAATAAAAAACAAATACTTGATAGTTTATACAAATGTACTCTATTATCAAATTAATTAATACTATTTTAGTTCTTACACGGGGTGAGGTGCATTTTGTTGTTAGTTTCCTCTAATATTTCATAGCCAATTAGAAGAGCCTGGTGAAGAGAGGCCTAACCAATTTGAGTAGAGCAGGCCCGACCTTGAGGGCCTGAAGAACCTCGGAGGCACACCAAGGAGGAAAGAGATAAAGGCACACTCATCCGAAGGTCGACCACTCCTTGACAAAGCTTTGAGGATCACCTTATTCTCTATTGCATGTCAAGAACCTCCCCTCTCGCGGTGGCATCAAGAAGGCAGACAAAGGATTGTATGAGTTAAATAGTGAACAAAACGTTTGAGTTGAGCAATTATCCCCTCCGCATTGAATGTAGTCCGCCCACTCGCAATGCCGAATTTATTACTGAATGACCATCAGAATAGTGCCAGGTGCCCTGTTTCCCACCTAGTTTTACCTTAAAAGAATGGGGAGGGAAGTAGAGAATGAGACAAGTTTCTTCCCTAAGCCATATACATCTTATAGGTGGATGGTAAGTGACGAATAGATCCTGGAATATATAAGGGCAAACTCCCTATAAACTAGGGCCGGAAATTTTGAGTAAAAATGTGTTAAGAGTAATATCAAGTGAGAAGGAAAAGTTGTATTGATCATATTCATTCCATCATCGGGACTTCCAAGGATATATTCTTTAATTAGATATTTTTTTTCATCATTTCTATTGTGTATTTTCTCTCAATCCATGTGGAGCTTTCTTTTACCTGGTTAAACTCTTGATCCATGCTTACTAAATTAATTCTAACAGTTATTTGAGTAGTTCTTCCTTAAAGGTATTTTTTTGACCCACACATTTTCTAATTGAAAAATTATATGGTAGCTCTCTGTTATATATTTATAAGTGATTTGTGCTCCATTATTCCTTATCATTGATTATAAATAAAAGGAATTTATTTTTCAAAAAAAGAATTAAAACATTGAATATAAATAAACGAGAATGATAGCAATGAATCCAAATTTGGTCTTAAAGAAAGGGAGTAAAAAAGGATAAAGAAAGAAAAGTGCATGAGGACGACGTCGTTCCACTCTTTTCCTTGTCATTCGATTTCCCAAAGAAACATTAGTGCCCTAACCCTAAATACACTCGCGCTTAAACAGAGGGAAAAGAGAACAACACTGATCAGAGCAACAATGGAGGCCACGCAAAATGACAAAAATGCCCTCTCACAACCACAACCACAACCACAAACTTTGTACTGCTTGTGTAGTAAAAATTATATTTGTAATTTTGTAGAATGAGTGGTGCATTTGGTTAGTTAGGCTTATGGGTTTTTATTTTATTAATCAAAATGTTATGGATTTGTTATCTAGATATGAATTCTTCGTGTGATTTTCTAGCTCAAAACATATTCTTTTAATTGTATCGCATTCACTATCGTTATAGTTAATGATATTTGAAGTTCCTTATATTTATTTTTTGTTTGGTTCCTCATTGAAAATTTAGCGCAAGTTTGATTTCTATTATTTAAAAAGGTATGTTAGCAATGGGTTTATGTGAAAGTAATGTGCCATGCCAGTTCTAGTTTTCTCACATAAACAATTCCTTTTAACAGAGATAAATGAAAGGACAAAGATTACATCTTTTAAATTTTTTAAGGATGAAAATTGCAACTTTTTAAGGAATTGAAATTGAAACTTGATTGAATTTAGTTTTGGTTGAATCTTTGTTCAAAATTAATAATCTTACATAATGGTTTGTAACTGTTAAGGCCCAACCATTTCTCTAGATGTCTTACATCTGCTAATATCATGGAGCAGAGGGTCACTCCTTTTGTAATTAAATCCTTGCAACTTAGAATTTGATATTTGTTCTCTGGTCATAAATCAACAAATCCTTCTTTAATGTTATTGATCCTATTAATGGGTGATTTGTTTTTCTGGGGAATGGTTCAATATAATTATGATTTGCTTGGTAATTTGTGAAAGAAATTTATTATTGATGAAACCTGCAAATTTTGTATGGTTATGCAGTGAATGGAAGATGTACCTGCCCTTGTCATCTCTGGTTGACTGGATGCGAGGGAGAAATGGGAAGCCAATTGAAAAGAGTCCTAGGTTTTGATAAGTGGATAATTGGGAAAGAAAATTGACCATATATTGAAGCATTACAAGAGCAAAAGTCAAATCTGGTATTATCTCACAGCAGATGCAGAAACTGTTCTAGAGGAACTTGATCCGAAGAAAATATATATTATTGGTGGATTAGTGGACCTGGAAATGTATTACCATGAAGAAAGTAAAAGAGCAAGGAATCCAAATGGCGAAGTTCCTAGTTGGGAATTAGATGTCAAGTTCCTAGGAATAGTTGGTCCCAATACTCGCCTTTTCTTTCTCTTGGAAGGTTGACTACCATAGCACTAGCGATTGTTATTATCAGAAAACAGAGGAAAGTTCTAGAGGGTTGAAACTCTATTTCATTGAAAATGAATTGATTGAATGAACTGATACAATCTGATATGTATATATACACCTAAAGCTGTAACTAACTCCTCCACAAGTAACTAACTAGCAAGCTAATCAGAATTAACAAATTGATACACGTGCCTGCCACTTGCTAAGTTAAATACATATATAGAGAACTAAAACTACATGCCGTTTGTATTTGCTATGTAATGTGGCTATTGTCGTTTACTGTACAAATTGATTCTTTGGAGCTTTTCTTCTTATCTGTGCTCTTGTTTCTTCTCTTAGCTCTGACCTTGTCTCCATTACTTCCTTTAGCATCTTGACACCCCCGCTCAAGTGGAAGAGGGGCATGAATATTGACCATATTCAACTTGGATACAAGGAAGGAAAATTGTTGAGCATTCAAGGCTTTGGTTAACAAGTCTGCAATCTGAGAATTTGTTCTAACACGTAACATTCTAATATACCTTTCCAAGACTTTATCTTTGACAAGGTGACAATCAATCTCTATGTGCTTTGTCCTTTCATGAAAAACTGGGTTTGCAGCAATATGAAGAGCTGCCTGACTATCACAGAACAAGAGGGCTGCTTGAGGATGTTTTATTTGAAAATCATGAAGAACGTATAAAAGCCAAATGATCTCACAGACTGCCACTGCCATTGACCTATACTCAGACTCTGCTGAAGATCGTGAGACTGTTTGTTGTTTCTTTGACTTCCATGAAATCAAAGATTCACCAAGAAAGATACAAAATCCAGTGACAGATCTTCTAGTGTCAAGGCATGAAGCCCAGTCTGCATCAGCAAAAGCCTTCAAGTGCAATTCTGATTTGCTTGAGAAAAACAAACCTTGGCCTGGTGAAGTCTTTAGATATTGCAAGATCTTATAAGCTGCTTGCAAATGAGGCTCTCTAGGATGAGCCATGAATTGGCTTAGTTTATTTAAAGCAAAGGTTATGTCAGGACTAGTTATTGTCAAGTATAGCAACCTCCCTATCAGCCTTCTGTAGATGCCTGGATCTTGCAACTCCTTCCCCTCATACTTACTAAGCTTGAGATTCTGATCCATAGGGACTTTGGCTGATTTACACCTTAGCATACCAGCATCACCCAACACCTCAAGTGTGTACTTTCTTTGACATAAATTGATACCATTAGTAGTCCTTGCAACTTCAAGGCCTAAGAAAAACTTCAAATCACCCAAATCTTTTAGCTTGAATTGTTGATCTAACAAAATCTTCAACTCATCAACTGCTAGCTTGTTATCACTAGCAATCAATATATTATCAACATAAACCAATAGAGCAATAAAAGAAGTAGAGTTATTCTTAATGAAAAGTGAGTAGTCAGCCTTGGGCTGTGTGAATCTGAGAAGAAATAATGCAGTGGAGAACTTGGCAAACCATTGCCTTGAAGCTTGTTTTAGTCCATACAAGGACTTAGTAAGCTTGCATACCAGCCCCCCCTTGATGTGGAAGCTTGGTGGGAGATCCATATAGACTTCTTCCTTCAATTCACCATGAAGGAATGCATTATTTACATCAAGCTGACAGAGATACTAGCCTTGCACAGCAGCCATTGCAAGAAGACATTTGACAGTAACAAGCTTTGCAATAGGTGAGAAAGTTTCAATATAATCAAGGCCTTCTTTCTAAGTGAAGCCTTTAGCCACCAACCTTGCCTTGTATCTTTCCACAGTACCATCAGATTTGTACTTTACCCTATATACCCACTTACAACCAATTGTCTTTTTATGAGGTGGAAGAGCAATGAGGGTCCAAGTGTGATTAGCTTCAAGGGTAGAAATCTCAGCTGCCATAGCCTCTCTCCACTTGGGATCTTTGACTGCTTGGTGATAGAATTTGTGCTCCTCAATGGAGGAAATGGGATTACAGAAATGCAAGTGTCTAGGAGACAATTTATGAGAAGACAGATAAAAGGATAAAGGGTAAGCAGTACTAGGTGGAACTTGAGACACCTGATTACACTTATAAGCTTGCAAATAAGCAGGCTTGTGAGAAATCCTAGTAGATTTTCTAAGAGGTGGATTGGAAGAAGAAGGAATAGAAGGTGCAGTATGTACAGAAGGAGAAGAATGACCAAGGGAAACATTGGATTGATCAAGGTGGACATTGGACTGACCAAAAACATTAGAATGACCCAAAGGAATAGGTAAGGAACCAATAAGAATGGAAGATGTATCTGAACAAGTGTGGGAATTAGGAACATGCTCAACAACAGGAGTGGAGTCCACAAGTGGAACAGAAATTGGACAAGAAGGAGAGTCAATAACAGGAGTAGATGAATCAGGTAAAGGAAAGAGTAAATAATTTGAACCAGAAAAGGAATGAGAAGAATCTGAAAAAGGGAAGATAGACTCATGAAAGACAACATCTCTAGAGACAATGATCTTCCTAGTATGAAGGTTAAGGACCTTGTAACCTTTCATATTAAAAGGGTAGCCTAAAAAGACACATGGGGAAGCTCTAGAATCAAACTTCAACCTGTGAACAGAAGGAGTGGAAACAAAACACAGGCAACCAAACACTCTAAGATGAGTAAAGGAAGATTGTTTATGAAATAAAAGCTCAAATGGAGATTTATGACCCAACAAGAGCATAGGCAACCTATTAAGCAGATAAGTAGCTGTCAAAATACAATCACCCCAATATGTTGAGGGCAGATTGGATTGAATCTTAAAAGATCTAGCAACATTCAAAAGATGTTGGTGCTTTCTCTCAACCACAGAGTTTTGCTGAGGTGTATAAGCACAACTTTTTTGATGCACAATGCCATGATCACTATAAAAGTTTGACAAAGAAAATTCAGGGGCATTATCTGATCTGATTGCCTTAATGCCAGTGTTGAATTGAGTTAAAATCATGTTGTAAAAAGATATTAACAGCTGTTTAACATCAGACTTAGCTTTCATAAGATAAACCCAAGTAGACCGAGTGGCATCATCAACAATAGTGAGAAAGAACCTAAAACCATCATGAGTACAAACAGAATATGGACCCCAAACATCCACATGAATTAAAGCAAATGATTTTGTACTCATATTATTGTTTGAAGGAAATGACAATCTTTTTTGCTTAGCCAAATGACAGACAGTACAAATGTCATTACATTTGGTAGAAAATGAAGGTAAAACATCTTGCAAAGATGAAAATTTATTAAAAGAAGGATGTCCTAATCTAAACTGCCACAAGATGGACATATCTTTATTGGAAACAAATGCTGAAAAAGCTGACTTGAGGTTTTTGTTGGTGGAGAAGTAATCTGACAGAGAAGGTGGAGTCCTAGAAGTGGTGTTCTGCAGCAAGTACAGACCTTGTTGGACTTCACCCACTCCAATCGTCCTCCAACAAGAAAGGTCCTGAATAAAGCAAAATTGAGACAAAAACACAAGACAAAGAGGCAAGCTTTGAGTGAGTTGACTGACAGACACAAGATTAAAAGAAAAAGAAGGAACACAAAGCACATGTTCAAGAATAAGGGATTTGGACAGTTTGACAGTACCAATGTGGGTGACATGATCTGATTCACCATTAGGTAATTCAACAACACAATGAGAAACAACAATATAAGAATGAAAAAGTGAAAGAGAACAAGTAATATGATCACTTGCACCTGTGTCAATAACCCATGTACCACAACCAAAAGCAGTCCTATTCACAAGCTTTGCAGAGAAAATGGAATGCTTAAGATTACCTGCCAAAGGAGTTGATTGAGAAGTAGAAGCTTGGTTGGAAGAAACACTGTTGGCCATGGCAATTGGACTATTTTGAGAATCAGGCCCTCCAATCATGGCAAGCAGTTTCTGACATTGCTCCAAAGTGAAAGGAAAATGTTGTGGATTAGTAGTTGCAACAAATTCTTGAACAGAATCAAGAGAGGAGACTTGATTTGCCCTTGCTTTGGTCTATATCCAGGAGGATATCCATGGATTTTGTAACATTTTTCCACGGTATGACCAAGCAATCCACAGTGACTACAAGTAGGCCTCTCCTTTCCTTTCTTGAAAGTTTTGGAACCAGAACCAAGATTCATTGATTTTGCTGCGAAGGTTGTGGATTCAACAAAAGGACCATTGTTGCTGTGTCCAACTGACCTCTGCCTTTCATCTTGAACCAACAATGAATTCACCTTATCAACTGAAGGTAGAGGATCCATCAATAGAATTTGGCCTTGGATATGAGAGAATGAATCATTGAGACCCATTAGAAGTTGCATAATTGCTTCTCTATGATGAAGATTGGAAATCTTTTCATTCACATGACACATACACTTCTCACAAGAACAAAGGGGAAGTGATTCATAGTTTTGTATCTCGTCCCACAAGATTGAAAGATTGGTAAAATAGTCACTCACAGTGAGTTCCCCTTGAGAAATGCTAGCAAGATCTTTCTGCAATTGGTAAACCCTAGGTCCATTGCCTTGAGAGAACATGTTTTGAAGCTTCTTCCAAACTTCCATGGCAGTTCTGCGATACACCATACTAGTTGCAATCTTAGGGGAAACACAATTGATGATCCAAGAAACCACAATTTCATTGCACCGTGACCAACTTTGAACAAGAAAAGGGACTTTCTCCATGGCAGAAGTCAGAGAAGCAGAGCCATCAATCAACCAAAACTTATTCTTGATCCTAAGAGCCCTCTCCATAGATCGTGCCCATGTGGGGTAGTTTTCTCCTCCAATTAGTGGCTGAGACACCAGAATCGCATTAGGACTCTCAGCATGGTGAAGGAAAAAGGGATGTGATTCATCAATGGTAATGCTCGTAGATGCTTGACCAGAGGACGCCATTGATGAAGCTTCAAAAGGAAAACCTAGCTTTGAAGAGGTTTTGAAGAAGAAACTAAACGAAGAAATTAAGCAAAAGCAAAAACTGATTGCTCTGATACCATATCAGAAAACAGAGGAAAGTTCTAGAGGGTTGAAACTCTATTTCATTGAAAAATGAATTGATTGAATGAACTGATACAATCTGATATGTATATATACACCTAAAGCTGTAACTAACTCCTCCACAAGTAACTAACTAGCAAGCTAATCAGAATTAACAAACTGATGCACGTGCCTGTCACATGCTAAGTTAAATACATATATAGAGAACTAAAACTACATGCCGTTTGTATCTGCTATGTAATGTGGCTATTGTCGTTTACTGTACAAATTGATTCTTTGGAGCTTTTCTTCTTATCTGTGCTCTTGTTTCTACTCTTAGCTCTGACCTTGTCTCCATTACTTCCTTTAGCATCTTGACAGTTATAATAGAAATATAATTTGTGAGGATTAAGTTTCAGCTAGAGCTGCTTAATAATAAGTGGAGTTGTTAACAGCAAACATTCGTTACTATTCCAGTTTCTATGGGGGAATATATTCATAATTTGAGAAGTACTCTCTATCTCAATTTATGGTCCTTACTTAGCCATGAAATTATGAAGTATGATAGTTTATACAAACCTCCTCTATTATCAAATTAATTAGTACTATTTTTGTTCTCGCACGGGGCGAGGTGCATTTTGTTGTTAGTTTTCTCCAATATTTTAATAATTTTCCTTGTAAAAAATCTTAATATTTAGTTCTCTATTTTATTGACATAGAAAGACAATAAGAGTGGTGTAGAGATTTGACCTTACTATATGTGTTTACAATTTGAAATTTGCATGATATAATTACTGATATAAATAGGCATGTTTCATACCCACACAAAAATACAAATATCATTTTGATGGTGTGTTATTAAATTTATTTATTTTTCTTTTGCTAGACTTTGTTTCAACTGTTGCAAAAATACCATATTTCAAATCAATTTTTTATCGTATAAATCTTAACAAAAATAACTTCAAAATTTCTTTATATTTAAATAATTAAGGCATCACTTAAAATAAAAAAATATAACAAAATGAATGTATTTATTCTATTAGTAATCTTTTTAATTAAGTAAATTCATTTTTATATATGTCATAGTATAAATTATAGATTATAGATTATTATAGATGATATATTATGGCAAGATGTGTTAATTGTTTCTTAAAATCGAAATACAAACTTTTGATGCATAATGCCAAAAGCCTTATAATTCAACTGGTTAACATAATCTGGTATTTTCAAATAAAAACATTCAGTGTTCAAATAAATTTTAAATTTCTTGATAGTTTTGTTTAGGGGTGGCAAAATCTGACACGGCCTATGAGCATTACATGATACGACACGAAGTTAGCAGGTTATTGGTTAGGGCTTCACAAGTTTGTATCATATTTGGATTGATATGACTGACTTATTTAATAAAATTGTCGTTTTCAAATATTAATTAATATTTTTTTAAACCATTGTACACTCAAAATACATGCAATGAAACTATTATTTTTTTTTAATAATAATTCAATAATTTTTTGAGTTGAAATAATTCGATAATTACAATGCAATGAAGTTAGTCTACTTCATAATGAAACTAAAATTCTTTATTGTATCTCTAACAGGATTGAGTTTGTAGGCCCAAAGGCCAATTAGGAGAGCCTGATAAAGAGAGGCTTGACCAATTTGAGTAGAGTAGGCCCGACCCTAAAGAACCTTGAAGGCACACCAAGGAGGAAAGAGATAAAGGCACAATCATCTGAAGGTCGACCACTCCTCGACGAATCTCTGAGGATCACCTTATCCTTTGTTGCATGTCAAGAACCCCCCCCCCCCCCTCCCTCTCACGATGGCATCGAGAAGGCAGACAAAGGATTGTATGAGTTAAATAACGAACAAATCCGAAGGCCTAAAGAAAAAAGCATTTGAGTTAAGCAACCATCCCCTCCACATTAAATGCAGTCCACTCACTAGCAATGCCACATTTATTATTGAATGACCATCAAAATAGTACCAGACGCCCCATTTTCCACTTAGTTTTACCTCAAAAGAATGGGGAGGGTAGTAGGGAATGAGACAAGTATCTACCCTATGCCATATACACCATATAGGTGGATGGTAAATGATGAACATATCCTAGTATAAATAGGGGCAAACTCCCTGTGAACAAAGGCCCGAAAATTTCAAGTAAAAAAGTGTTAAGTGTAATATCAAGTGAGAGGAAAAAGTTGTATTGATCATATTCATATCCATACTTGGGACTTCCAAGGATATATATTTTTAACCAAATATCAGTCCTTTTCATCATTTCTATTGTGTATTTTGTCTCAATCCATTTGGCGCTTTCTTTTATTGGTTAAACTCTTGACTCATACTTACTAAATTAATTCTAATATTCTTAAGTGATTTAAGCTCCATTATTTCTTATTATTGATTATATAAATAAGGACAAAATTTAATTACAAAATTAGATGTAACTTTAGACTACAACTTTACTTAAAAAATAAACATTAATATAAATAATTACTTTAGCAATTAGCTTATTTCTCAAAAAAAAAATGGTAGCTAAGCCTAAATTTTCTCCTACAAATAAAAGAAATTTCTTTTTCTTAAAAAAAATTAAAACATTAATATAAATAAACGAGAACAATAGTAATGAATCCAAATTTGGACTTAAGAAAAGAGAGGAAAAAGAAAAAAAGGAAAAAAAGAAAAAGAAAAAAGCGCATGAGGACGACGTCGTTCCACTCTTTTCCTTGTCCTTCGATTTCCCAAAGAAACGTTAGTGCCCTAACCCCAAACACACTCGCCCCGCTCAAATACAGAGAAAAGAGAACAACACTGATAAGAGCAACAATGGAGGCCACGCAAAATGACGAAAATGCCCTCTCACAACCACAACCACAACCACAACCGCAAACTCTCTCGAAGAACGCTCAGAAGAAGCTGCTGAAGCAGCAGAGGTACGAAGCAAAGAAGGCGGAGAAGAAAGCGCAAGAGAAGCAGCAGAAGAAGGAGGACGCGGAGCGGAAGAGGAAGGAGTGGGAGGAGACGCTGGCGAGCGTCACGGAGGAGGAGCGAGCGAAGCTGATAGAGTCGCGGCGGAGCTTGAGGAAAGAGAGGATGGAGAAGCGGTCGGAGGAGAAGGAGAAGAAGCTGGAGAGGCTGAACAAAGCGATGCAGTGCGGACACAAGATCGTCATCGACCTCGATTTCGCTCACCTCATGACTCCTTCTGAGATTCAAAGCCTCGTTCAACAGGTCCCTCTCTCTCTCTCTCTCTCTCTCTCTCATACGCCGTCGTTTTTAGCAGTAGGTTTTATAATACGTTGTCGTTTCATTTTTTTGCTGTGGTTATTCATGAGAAGACGTAATGCTAAAGTTATCACCAATTGTAAAAAGTTTACAAATTGCTTTTTTGTTTTGTGTTAAAAAAAAAATGAATATATTAGTTTGTAACTTTGTATTGCTTATTATGTAGTAAAAATTATATTTGTAATTTTGTAGTATGAGTGGTGCATTTGGTTAGTTTCCAAGGCTTATGGGTTTTTATTTTATTAATCGAAATGTTATGGATTTGTTACCTAGATATGAAATTTTCATGTGATTTTCTAGCTCAAAACAAGTTCTTTTAATTGCTGTTTATTGCGTTCACTATCGTTAATTCGTTATAGTAAATGATATATGAAGTTCCTTATATTTGTTTTTTCTTTTTTGGTTCGTCATTGAAATTTAGTGCAGGTTTGATTTCTATCCTTCAAATTTAAGAAAATTTTTTCATTTAAAAAAAAAAATTTAGAACTTGTTAATTTTTCTCACATAAAGAAAGGAATGTTAGTGATGGGTCTATGCGAAAGTCATGTGCCATGCCCGGTCTAGTTTTCTCACATAAACAATTCCTTTAAAGGCGATAAATGAAAGCACAAAATTACATCTTTTAAATTTTATTAGGAATGGAAATTGAAACTGGACAAAATATAGTTTTGGTTGAATCTTTGTTCAAAATTAATAATCTTGCATAAGGGTCTGTAATTGTTGAGGCCCAACCATATCTCTAGATGTCTTACATCTGCTGATATCATGGAGCGGAGGGTTACTTCTTTTGTAATTGAATCCATGCAACTTAGAATTGATATTTGTACTGGTCTCATTGTCAGTCTCTGGTCATAAATCAGTGGATCCTTCTTTATTGTTATTGGTCCTGTTAATGGGTGATTTATTTTGTTGGGGAACAGTTCAATATTATAATGGTTTGCTTGGTAATTTATGAAATAACTTTGTTATTGATGAAACCTGCAGATTATGTATTGTTATGCAGTGAATGGAAGATGTACTAGCCCTTGTCATCTCTGGTTGACTGGATGCGAGGGAGAAATGGGAAGCCAATTGAAAAGACTCCCAGGGTTTGATAATTGGATAATTGAGAAAGAAAATCGACCATATATTGAAGTATTGCAAGAGCAAAAGGAAAATCTGGTATATCTCACAGCAGATGCAGAAACTGTTCTAGAGGAACTCGATCCAAAGAAAATATATATTGTTGGTGGATTAGTGGACCGTAATAGGTGGAAAGGGATTACCATGAAGAAAGCAAAAGAGCAAGGAATCCAAACGGCGAAGCTCCCAATTGGGAATTACTTGAAGATGTCAAGTTCCCAGGTATAGTTGGTCTCAAACTCTCAATACTTGCCTTTTTGTTCTCTTGGAAGGTTGACTACCATAGCACTAGCGCTTTTTATAATAGAAATATATTTTGCGAGGATTAAGTTTCAGCTAGAGCTGCCTAACAATAAGTGGAGTTGTTGACAGCAAACATTCGTTACTATTCCAGTTTCTATGGGGGAATATATTCATAATTTGAAGTACTCTCTGTCTCAATTTTTGGTCCTTACTTAGCCTTGAAATTAGGAAGTATGCATTGGCAAGTTCTCTCTATGAGTATATGTTCATCCAAAACTGCATATTTGGTTCTTATAGGAGTTATTCAAATACCCTCTCTCTCTCTCTCTCTCTCTCTCTTGTGGTGTGTGTAAAATATGATGTGTTGAATCATGAACATGATGAAAGTAATGCATGAGTGATGATCAACATCGTGTGATTAAGATCTTGCTACGTTCTTTCTGATTCTTGTTTCTGAATCTTTGAAATTCTTTTCCTTTTGTTTTATTAAACTGTTAAACTAATAAGAAAAGGAGTAATTCAAATTATGATGCATCATTTAGCTAAAGTGACCTGTCTCAACCTTACATTTAAACTGTTTGGCTACAAGCTGTTGGTTGATTATCATGTTGCCTCTTGCAAGTTGGTGATTGTTATCCTTCTTTCAAATTTCAAAACTTCACATCTTGTTTATTTGAGTGCAGGTCCTTACTGTGAACCAAGTGATGGAGATACTTCTCAAGTTTATAGAAACAAAGGATTGGAAAGTTTCTTTCTTTCAAGTAATTCCTCAAAGGAAAAGACCTGAAGCTGATCCAGAAGGATTTCAAGAAGTAGAAGGGGAAGAAAATGAAGGGAAAGATGATCAATTGGATAACAAAAAGAAGTGTATTGAAGTCCCTTCTCAAAGGAAAAGACCTGAAGCTAATCCAGAAGGATGTCAAGAAGTAGAAGGGGAAGAAAATGTAGGGAAAGATGATCAGTTGGATAGAAAAAAGAAGTGTATTGAAGTCCCTTCCCATGGATAGGACTTGAATGGGTACAAGTTCCCATTAATGTGTTGCATTTGTAAAAGGGGAAAGAAAAATTTTGCCACATAATTGATTTTTCAACCAGAGCTTCACATTTTGCATGCACATACCACAACTTTTGCACTTTTACTGTAATCACGAGTCCTAGAAGCAGTAGACGGTAGCTTGTTGGTTTTTGTTGCCTTTGTTTGAATGTGCATGCACACCAATGCTGTTTTGTTGTACAGTCCTTGTGCAAGAAAGCAACTAATCATGTGCATCAAGCACTGGAAGTTTGAGGCCCTTATATCATTCTTAATGATATTGGCCTATTGCTGCTTCTGCTTAAACCAGGGATCTCTATGCCTCCACCCTATTAGTCTATTACACTAACATCTCCTAGGCTAATGCCCTTTATCATCCCAGTATGAAGGCGTGCTAGATGGCTGTGTGGAACCTCCCCTATTTACAAATAGCTTTCTGCATTTCAATTTACTCGTTTTCTCTGAAGTTAAGCCGAACTGCCCACTCATGAGATTGGTTGTGTAATTTTAGCTGGCATTCGGGATATCAACCTATCGATGAAAAGCGACAATGTTATGTTAGCTTATCATAGCTGATTCACTGTAAACATAAGAACTGGTGCTTTTTGTAGAATTTGAGTGTTGTTAAGGAAAAAAGTGTTGGGAAAATAGCATGGAGTGAATGAGAAATTGATGTTTTCTATATTCACTTGAAGATGTTATTATAAGTGGTAAAAATTCTTGAGTTTCACGTTAGAAATGATAGATAGAGAATATGAGTTTGGGTTGGATATTGGGTTGGACTTTAGGCATGTGTGGATTAGGCTTACTTATGCAATTAATAATAATAATTTATTATTTTAATTTTGAATAAGTAAGTTTATATACAACAGTTATCTCTGAAATAGTGTTTTCAGTTTTAAGTTACGTATAATTTCATAGTCCCTCATTTTCATGAAAAAAAAAAAAAAAAAAAAACTTTTGAGAAAAACTCTCCCAGTGAGAATATTTTGAGCATTCATTTTGTGTCAAAGAGAGAGAAAGAGACATTGAGTAATTCGGAGAGCATGACTTTGTGTGTTTCGTTTTCATGCTGTAGATCATTTTATCCTGAGAGGCAGACGTCCGTGAGTCTCAAAGCACCACAGTGATTGTGTGAAGGGAGAAATCTGCATTAAGGAGATTGTGTTAAACACAAGACTTGATCTGAATTTGTTCATCATTCACGCATTTGGTTTGTGAGTTTTTAATTATTTACAGATTTCTTCTTAAATATATATTCAATATTTGTTTATTGCTCTTATCTATCATATCTATTTTGTGTTATTGCTTATATTTAGATCTGTGTATTGTTTCTTTCTTCATCGTAAAAGTAAATTGCTGAAATATATCTAACAAAAAGAAAAAAGAAAAAAGAAAAAGTCGAGGAATCTTGTTTAAATGTTGGACTTCATCAGATGATAATTGTGGAGTTCATCCAAATGGCCAAAAAGTTTCCAATTTCAATTAAAGCACACTCTAAAGTTTGTACAACAATTACCAATAGTGTACAAGATGTGAGAGAGAAGGTACAGTTGTATTCCTTGCATTGGGTGAGAATCTAAAAGTGTTAAATAATAATCGTCCCCCGGACCACCAACAACGTGGCTTCCATAGCATAGTGGTAGTGCGTTCGCTTCGTAAGCGAAAGGTCGCGAGTTCGATCCTCGCTGGGAGCTCACCATTTCTATTTTACCGTAACTTTCCTATACTCGATTGTCGTTTTTTCATAGGCCCTTCAATAGTAGTCGTCTACTGATACCATTTGTCGGTTTAGGCAACATTTTCAGTATGTATCAATTTCACCGATTCTATCCTTGCCGGTGCTGCCATTTCCATTTCAGAATTCTAGTCAATTTATTTATCATAAAAAAACCCAATTGGCTTTGTTACCTTGAAAATTTAGTTTATTCCAATCCAATAATTCTTGTTAGGTTGGCGTTTTCCCTCTCCTTTCTTATTCATTCTTTTTTTTTCAAAAGATTTTTTTTTAAGAGAGTTTTATCCTATGACGCTCGCTTTTGATAATAGTTATTTATCATCAGACCAAGGTACTAATTATTTTTTGTGTAGACGGAGATTTACCTTGAAAATTTAGTTTATTCCAATCTAATAATTCTTGTTAGGTTGGCGTTTTCCCTCTCCTTTCTTATTCATTCATTTTTTTTAAGAGAGTTTTAACCTATAACGTCCGCTCCTGATAATAGTTATTTATCATCAGATCAAGATGCTAATTATTTTTTGTTTAGGCGGAGATTGAATCCCAGATCTTTTATTCAACTATCAAAGACTTTATCAATTAAGCTAACTCTCTTTTTCAACCATCAAAGACTTTACTATTTATTCATACCATTTATTCGTACATCTATAATGACTTTAGACATATAATTTTTTCCCAGTTCTTTAAAAAACACATGGATATTATTATATTTTCTTTTTCTTAGAAATTAAGCACCTGAAAATTGCAAACTAAAATTAAGCAATACCTCAAACCATGTTATTCACTTTTATTCCACAGCATGATAGATTCGAAGTTTCAAACCCCCAAATGTCTCTACGTTAGTGCGTTACATAATCATAATTATCAGCATACCATAGCATATATATATGCATCGATCCATGCACATATATATTAAACTTTGGGTGATCTTATCTCACTTATACTGCCCAAGTGGTTCACCACTGGCCACAGCAGCCTGAGCCGAAGGTCCAGCCACATTTCCATTAGGCGCATCCTTCAAGTTCCACCCACCCATTGCAGCACCAAAAAACCCATGGTGATGCCCCATATGAAAAGCTGGTGCAAATGCAGCAACCCCAAGTGCCCCAAAATCAACACTGCCACCGCTACCCCTTTTTCCTAGCGGTTCACCTCTAATGGAGCCACGGTCACCTTCCATCTCGCGGTAGCGGTGGAGGTACAATGTGAGTGGCTCAATGTAGTCATCGAACCCGAGCTTGCTCATGGCCCAAAGCACATCCTCCGCGGTGATAGTCTTGCGTTGCTCGCGTTGGCAGCGCTCGTTGGCTTCCCCAGTGATGAAGCTGATGTACTCGGACACACATTCTTGGATGGTCTCTTTGGCATCATCAGAGATCTTGGCGTGGGGAGGGAGGATCTTGCGCATGATCCTTATCACGTTCGCAATCGGCATGAACCTGTCTTGTTCTCTCACCGTGCATTCATTGTCGTCTGTGGTGGTTGTGGCGGTGGTGATGGTGGTGTGGTTCATCTCTGCTAGCTGCCTCATGTTGTTGTTTGTTAGCTTCAAGCCTGGGACAATGTTAGAAAAGCAACAATATAGCTTATGTTACAATTTTTGGAAATGTTTTTTTTAATAAATAAACAAGTTTTGAGAAATTGGCCCCTTTGGTGATGTTATTTATATTTTTTAGAAATATGCATGGAAAAAAAAATGTGCGAAAAAATGTGTAATATTATTTAAATACTGAAAATTATTGTTCAAAATACACTACCAAACAACCTCTAATATCTCTCACTACCTTGAGAAATCTATTCGTTTAAAGCACAGAAGAAATACGAGAAAAATGTTAAAATTATTATAATTCTATTACAAAAATACTATGACATTACAAAAAAGGCACATTATAATGCAGTGACGCGAGCATCTCAAACCGATCAACAGAAGAGGTAAGGTGATGACATGAGCATCCTCTTTATTTAAATTTGAGAATGGCAAGGTGCACAATTTAGGCATGGCAAATAGAAACTCAATATTTTAATTAAATTGAATGTGCAGTGTAACTGTGTAAGGTGTGAACTACATTGTTGTGTGCGAAATACAGCTTCAATGGGCCCCCCCCCCCACATAAAAAATATGACACGCAAGGTTGGGCATAAATTGGATGTGGCTTTTTAGGGAGGGACCAAGTGGCCCTTTTACTATTCTCCGCATCAGCATATATGAATACACAACAAATCTAATATCTAATTGGACTCCGCAAAAAAATAAAAAGACAAATCAGCCAACCAATGCTATTCATGTTTTTTTGTATTCATCTATCACAACTTAAAACGCACTTCGAGAGCTTTTGTAGGTCTTCTGAGCAAACGAGTTAAGAGCATCTTAACTCTGCTATCTCAGCTCCTAACTAAATCTAAAATTTAAAAGAATAATACAAAAATTTATGAGATAACTAGTTTATAATAACAATTAATGATACTATATTTTAAGAAAATGTTATATCTACAATATTTTCACAATCATTTCACAACAATTCTTAAGTGGTAAATTGCTATTAGTTATTATAGATGAGTAAAAAAATAAATTAAGTTGTAAATTCAAATTAAAATTAATAACAGCTTACCACTTATGATTTTTTGTGAAGATACTATGGACGTAGCATTTCTCATGTTTTAAAATGATTTTTACTGATCACAACTTAATATTTTTACTAAATTGCAAAAAAAAAAAAAGTTGTCTCTTAATTTTGAGTCAAGTCTAAGCTATCTCTAAATGAAACATAATTGATTAAATGGAGACCCAAGAGTAAAAACAGTATGAGTGTTGATATTAATTGCTACGTGAAAATCTTAAATTAATTGCTAATTTTATTAAAAAATTTATAAATTGACGTGATAATAAATATAATCGTACTATATTTTTTGAAAAAACAATGTTTAAAATTTTAAATTTGAAATATTTTGCAATGGGTAACACGTTGGTTTATAAAAATTATGCAGAAAAGTTATAATATCCCTAGTATATTCATTGAAGGTTGCAGTAGGTGGAGACTAAAGTGGGGGTCCCACTTATGCTTGCTTATGCATGAAAGACACATGGTCTTGTGGGGTCCTAGATTGCATGCATGATACATGCCACTTGTACAACAAACCCTATTTCAAAATTTCATCAGCCGTTACCTTTCCACCAACATCTTGTAGCCCACACCACTCAGATGAGATCATATAACTAAAGCTGACTTAAAATGAGGAACAAAGAAATAGATTATAATTACGATGTTATTGTTCATTGCATACAGTGTATATATGTGCAAATTAATACATATTACCCAAATACTAATGGCTTATTTCAATGGAGGGAGATATGGGGAGAATAGAGGGGAGTGGAGTATAGTTAACTAAAAATAAGTTAATTTTGTGCTAAATCTACTTCGCTCGACTCTATTTTCCTTTTCTCCTCCTCAATCCAAACGGATCATAAGTCACGTCTGCATATATATAGTGAGAGTAAAGTATTGTGTGCAATATTTTTCCCCTATTATTATCATTGAAATGTAAGGTATCAAGGCAACAGATCAATCAAATAATAATAAGTATCTTTGTAGCAGATGATCAGATATATTTAGCCCACTGTAAGTGAATAGATAGTCGGAACATCCTGCAGAATTTAATATGGAGAGAGAGCAATAAACTATTTATCTGCATATTACTATAGAGAACTAACACTTTCCCGAAAGCAAAAAAGAGTTAACACAAGCAAATATAGTTGCATGAATTGAAAGATCAATAGAGAAACCCATTGAAGTGAAAATAGAGGGAAAAATTATGCTAAAATATCAAAGAATTAAAGAGCTTGAGTGCCTTCAAGCTCTTTAATGGTTATCAAGCTTAAAGGTCTTTGCTTTAGGGTCTGTTTGGATTAAGGTAGAGGGAGGGAGAGCGAATGAGAGAAGAGTAGAATTGGCCTAAATTAGGCTAATTTTATTATACTTTCCCTCCTTCTCCCTCAATTCAAATAGATCGCTAGGGTTTTGTGTTCAAATCGTGGTGCCAAGAATTTGTCACATGAAAAGGTCGATCTGGGTCTGAAAGCTTAAACTGCAGCTAACCTATTACTTTGCTTGCTAGCTAAGAGGGACTAAGCTTGATGATACATTCATTTGTATTCATCAAAAATGATTTAATTTAAAAAAAGAAGAAAAAGAAGAAGAAGAAGAAGAAGAAGGAAAGGAAGAAAGAAAAATACATTTGCATGCAAGAGAAGATGAGCATTAAGATAATTGCTTTCATGCAAGAATAAAAAGTAAGATCTTCGAGAAAGAGAAGGTCAAAAAAGATCCCAAGATAACAGAAAATGTAAGCATATTATAAAATGTACAACACACACATATATATAGCAAGAAATATATATATATATATATATAAGAAAAATAAAAATTACAGTGACAAGTAGTTGTGTTCGTGTAAATATTGAGTTTACCAGAGTTTGTGTTGGGGATCTTGCGGTAGCCATGGAAGCCTCCACGTTCCATTTCTGATATCCCCACTATAGCTAGCTCTCTCTCTCTCTCTGAAAAATTTTGATCAATCTGTGGTAGCTAGTAGTGTGAGTGAAGTTGAATCTAATAGTACTTGGCAAGTGTCAAGTTATATAGTGCCAAATTAAGCATATACAACGTGGCAGAGGCGACGTGAACGAGGAACCCCTTGTAACCGGTCGCATTAACAAGACAGCACTAAGTAGAAGCAAGTTGATATGACCGGCACTCGCAGGTTGCTCCCTCATCCTCTACCTACACTTGCACAACCCACAAGTCAGTCACGTGAGTGAGGCTCACATACATAGAAGTAGGCTCAACTTGGACCACGACATCTTATGGGGCCGTGGGCTCATGTCGAAAGTAGGGACTCGAAATTCTAGAAAAAGTATTTGAATAATTGAAAAAGCAATATATTTTAGGGTGCTTGGTTGAATGTAAATCAAATTCTGAACGTAAAATAAATGCAGGGAAAAAATGAATTTTTGTAAGAAAAATGAAATTTAGGTGTTTGATTTTGTAATGGAAAATAGTCTAAAAAATAATTTTCGGTGTTTGGTAACATTCTGAAAATGCTAGTTTCCTACAAATTTTACACATTTTCTCAGCTTCCAAACAAATTTTATAACAAAAAATTTCAAAATATACCCTTAACACAACCAAAAATCAAATTAAAAATATCTTTTATTTACAAACTCAAACTCAGTGAGAGAGGAAGAAATAGTGAGAGATTGAGGGAAAGAGAGATCGGGAAAGAGAGGATTGGAGTAAATGGAGGCGGTGGCGGCCAGATCGGGTGGGTTTGGGGATGGAATGGAGTGGGCTGGTGGTCAGTGGCGGCTAGATCGGCGATCGGTGGTGGCGGTTGTTAAGATCAGAGCTCGTCGGTGCATGGCTGACGATTGATTGTCAAGATCAGAGCTCCTCGGTGCATGGCTGGCGATCAGAGAGGTGGATCGGTGATGAGGGAGGGGTGGGCTGAGATCTGGGTGGACCGGTGTTTGTGGGTCTTGGGTGTTTGGCCGGCGCATGATCTGGGCAGTGGGGCGGCGTGACCTGGGCGCTGGGAGTAGCGGTAGGGGCAGCACGATCTGGGCTGGTCGGAGCTTGGCTGGGCAACCACCTATGCTCTCTTCTCTCTCTCTCTCTCTCTCTCTCTCTCTCTCTCTCTCTCTCTCTCTCTCTCTCTCTCTCTCTCTCGGTTCAAGTAGGTTAAAAATGGGTATAATTTGTTTGAAGGTAAAATAGCTCCAGAAATCATTTTACACTTCAAGGCTTGATATTTTACAGTCAACGGAAATCATTTTCCGTTTGAGTGAATTTTCCAGCCAACCCAAACACGCCCCGTGGTGTAAAATATTTTCCAGATTTCGTTTACTATCGAAACAAATGCAGCCTTAGTCCACAAAGTATAAAATTCTAATAAAAATATACCTTTCGTATATGTTCTTTCTCACAGTTGGTACATCTTATTAAAAAGTGAGATTCATCAATATTTTAGTTAATAAAGACTAAGATTCAGAAAAATATACCATGCATCGAATATGTATTTCCTTTCTCTCATAGCTGGTGGGTCCAATTGAGGAGTGAGACCCCCCAACTATGAGAGAGGAGTAACGTATACTTGATGCAGGTTATACATTCTCTTAAAATTCACTCACATATCAGGTCATGTATAATTGTGTAAAAATACATACTTATTACAGTAATCGTGTAAATTTACATTGACAAGATTTATTTTATTTTTAATTATTTATTAAATTATGCCATTTAAAGGGGTTATTTTACATTTAGTTATTTCAATTCAGCCATTTAAAGGTTTTTTTTTTTTTTAAATCTTTTCTAATATGGTCATTTTTCATTCACTTCACATTATTAAATTCACCAAAATGATGTTGTTTTGAAAATAAAATTCGTTAAAATTAATAGTGAGATTGAATGAAATTAGATAGAATAACTAGATAAAAAATAGACTAAAATTAAACGAAGGAAGTGGAAAAATAAAAACCTAAGTATTGAATTAAAAATAGGTTAATGTTAGATAGTGTGGTTTGTAAATGTATCCAAAATGCTTTTATTTTTTAATTCTAATTTACTCTAAAAGAGTTGTAGGGATGGAGGGCCCAGATATAGGTATTGGGTCGTGAGCTGTGCCCTAGAACATCAAATAGTTCGAGAACAGGTAAATACTAATGAAGGCATACAGGTTAATGGGCCGTGGAAGAAATCTTGTCATAAGGAACTGGAAATGTTATCCGAAGAGAAATACCTCCTCGGCTAAACAGAGTAGAGGTCAAAGGTCTGACCCTTCATCAAGAACAAGGCAACAGGCAATCATGTTGGCAAGGATAAACATCAGATACGGATAAGACAAAAGAGAGTAGGGAAATATCTGAGAAGAAAGCTGCTATCACCGCATTGAATGCTCTGCAGCTAATCCCCTGACCGTATTAATGTGGAGGTGATACTTGAACAGTAACATTCAGCCTTACAGTTACCCACAAAGACTTCAAGAAGATGCTGATGGGACAAGTATCAAAGCCAGCAATTTAATCTACACGTAGAGGGCTAAGACGAAGGAAGGAAGGAGAATATAAAGGAGAAAAGCCCCATTACAAAAGGGGGGATCAAAAAATCTAAAGAAAATGACCATATACTCAAGAACTGTAATTTTGAATAAGTCTAAGAGAAATATATATGAACAAACCTTCCTTGAACTTGACCGAGGGGAACTTTTCTTGTTCAAAACTGTTTGTTTTATGCTATTCAATAACAACTAACCTATTGTGATTATTGTCTGCCTAACTCATTGAAAGTTCAGTTTCAAGCCCGCTCTCTATAAATTCATTATTTTGGGCTCTTTGGGCCATTGACCATCCATTTGGGCTATGTGAGCAAATCGTGTCCTTACAAGAGTAATGATGGAGACAAAAACTTCTACTTTTGTTAAGGTGATAAGTTTTGATTTGAAGTTATTTTTACATGGCTCCATTATTGACATAATTTTTTTCTTTGACAAAATTGGCACCAATTTTATTATGTTTTGTAAAAAAAATATAATAATCATAACAAGTCATTTTTGTAGCTCTAAAAATTTTTGTGTCACTAGAAATTATTGAAGACTAAAATTCACTTTATACCCTCCGTATAAGTTTAGAGTAACCTCTAAATCGATTTCTCAACTTTGAAACTTACAATTTACACTATCTAAAATTACAATGAAGTCAATGCACCTCTTTCGTTATGATTTGTCACATTTTCTTTGTTAACTTGACTAAAAGCAACTCTTTTTTTTTTTTTTTTTGGTCTAAGAAAATATTGTTTTTGTGTGGATTAATGATGAGATTCTAACAAATTTTGACATAAGGGCACATTTTATATTATTGTAATTGTAATAGTTGACAGTTTAAATTGTAAAAGTTGATGCATCAATTTAGAAGTGACCCTAAACTTAGAGAGAGAGAGAGAGAGAGAGAGAGAGAGAGAGAGATTTAAAAATAATTATATATATTTTATAAGTATAGTTTTTTTTTTTTTTTTTGTTTGCAAGTCAAGTTATTCATATGAACACTGTGAACTTAACATAAAGCCGCCCATGAATCTAACAAACACATTATAAAATCCTCATCATTTTGCCTCTTTTTTTTATTAATCATGTTTAGAAAATCTATCTTTTTAAGGGACATTATTAAATGCCTTATCCTATACCTAAAAATGGAAAAACTTTTCAAAAACTTACCAAAATAAATCTAATGAAAATGTTTTTTTTTTTTTAATGAAGAAAAAGCTAGGAAAGTTATGGATATTTTGTGGATGATTTTTTTTTCTTCTAAAAAGATGATATTTTAAGACACTTTAAAAAAATGGAATCAAATAACCAATAAAAAGAACCAAAAAAATTAACAACATTTTCTATTTGTACAATGCATCATCCTTTAAATTAAAAAAAAAAAATCTAGAATGAGCCTTTGATTTATTTATTTTATACAGCAATATTATTCATGTCTTTTATCAAAAAAAAAAAAAAAAAATATTCATGTCCTGTTAGCTAGGCGTCAAACCTTTGTTGTTTTGATACATGTTCCGAACCCCATGGAATTAGCATATCTGTCCCATATGATATAATCTCAATTCAAAAGTGAAAACTTTGGCCGAAACGTCGTGTTGGTACAATTTCAAAAACTTAGCATATATGCATCTAAGCCAACCGTTGTGACCCCCTGCCAAGCAACACCATGCAAACTATATATACATATATTCACACGCCCAATGATTGCCTAAATCTGCATGTGTCTCCCCCACACATTTTTACACAACCCATTTTGCTCTTCTTATTGACATTAACCATTCTAATATTCAAGGTTTTGTGAGGGACTGAACAAGAGGTTTTGATCAAGATGGAGGAATTTGGTTGGGGCATTGGTTCAATAGTGGCGATGTTGGTGGTGGCAGCGGTGATTTTCTTTTTCCCATTGGTGATGGGTCCATTGCATCCGCCTTCTGCTTCTGTACTCCTTATCTTCCCCGTCGTGTTGGTTGCGGTTTTCATTTTCCTTCGTCAAGCCTCTAAGTGATGCATATTTTTTTTTTTTGGTTGTTCTTTTTAATTAGTGTGTTTGTGGTTAATTAATTAATTAATTTTGTGATACACATTTTCGGTTTTTTGGTTGATGAGAAGAGTGTGTAATGTAACATTTGGAATAGATTATGTCCCTTTATTATGAAATGTACTTGAAGCCCTTTACATATCATAATTAAATTCTTTCTTTTGGATATTAACTACTTTTTCTAATGTTCTGTTTCTTTTTTTTTTCTCAAATTTATTCTTTCCATTTGAATATTTTTTGTCAATATTGACTGTTTTCTAATGATCTGTTTATCTGATTCTTTGTTTGATTAAGGCTTATTGGAGTATTGTAAATTATTGAAATAAATAATCGTAGTGGACTTACGATTTTAAATCTACAAACCAAAAAGAAAAGGTCCGTGTGGATTTTAGATGCTTCTGGTGGTTAATTTAATTCAATAATATGATACTTGCGGTCTTTAATTATTGGACAGTGAAATTTTACATGTTTTTTAGGTTTACATGAATGAATACTTTTATGTACAAATTGTGAAAAACTGAATGCGAATCAATTTCAATGAGCATTTAAGACTTGTGAATTATAATAAGACATGGCGTACTTTGAGTTGCTTTTTTTTTTTTGGGTGAGAAAAATTTGAGTCACTCTATTAAATCTTTATCTTTTGAGTCTTATTTAAAATGTTTTCAAGTGGTATATTTGTCTATATATATAGGAATTTTTATCACATATAATACTATAAATGTTTACTATGCGAAGATTTTGTAGTATTACATTGTTAATGTACTTTTCAGTATGAGGTGTGAAAATTGCTTTCAATGATTTGTAATCATATAGATCTTGAAAAGTTGTTTAAAGAAGGAATTTTTCTGAGGACAAGGAAAAAAATTAAATGCATAACTAGGGTGAAAGCATCGTTAATTACTAAGTAGGGATCAATTAGATTGTTTTTATTTATTATTTTTTAAATAATCTTGCCTCAGAAAAATATTTTTTGATAAACTTTTTTTTTTTTTTTGAGAAGGAATTTTTGATAAACCTTAGAAAAGGTTTTCTGTACATCTATTTGTATATTGCAAACATGTTACCCAAAGAATTTGTAGAGGCAAAAATAAATGTGTTTGTATAATGCATATAAAATTTCTTTTTTGCCTTATAAAAGAGGTTATTGTAGTGTCTTGTTCAAGGGCGGTTTGATGTATTTGGGGGCCTAAGACAAAAACTAAATTGAGATATTTAATGACTTAAAAAAAAAACTATATATTACTTAAACTCTATTCTTATTTTAGATGCAAATTACTAATTAAACATGAATCACATAGAATTTTTTTTAGTAAGTTTAGACACAAAATTTGACAAAATTTTTCACACTTGTTTATGTGGCAGATTAATAGTGATAAGTAAAAAAAAAATGATGCTAGTGGTGGATCTAGATAAGAACTAGTAAAAGTTTACCAACTCAACTATTGTTATAAATTGTTGTGAAATTTTTTGTATCCTGCTCTTTTTTTAGAAGTGTTATATTCACAATATTTGCACAACAAATCTAAGATGTTAAGTTGTTAATAGTTCTAATTTGAACCTATCACTGAAATTACTTTTTGCTAACCAATAACAGTTAACTAGTAACAACTTGTTACTTAAGATTCGTTATGAAAGTGTTGTAAAAAATGTTTTAGATGTAACATTTCTCTCTTTCTACTTTTCTTGCTTTTCATTTGATAAAAAAATATGTTATTTTATTTATTGGCTATTATTAATTTGGGTTTAATTAATACTATTACAATAAAAGAAATAACTTTATTAGTTAAAATTTGGGAGTCTTTCTTTTACTTGAAGCCTTATATGATTGCCTCATATGCCTATACTATAGAGTCGGCCCTAGTCTTGCCAGAAGACCTTACCAAAAGTTTTGTAAAGTTGATTGTTTCGACTTAATAACAGAAAATGTCGACACAGTCTTTTATTTGGTAAAACTACACCTTCAATTTGGCACACTTCATAAAAATTTCTTCTTCTTCTTCCTTTAAAAAAAAAAATTTCAAATCACAATTTTTAATAATTACAAGGTGAACAACAATGGTGATTTTTGTTGTTCAATGTTTTTCCATGCAAAACTCATGATATTTGATGATGCTTGATGATGCTTCTTAAGATCAGTAGGCTGAACGCTCTGGACTTAACGATCCTGTAGGCCTGTAAAAAAAAGATGAAGAATCAAGGGAGACCGGGGTTGGCCGGTCTAAGACCCTCCGATGATGAAGTCAGTTTTTTTCTCCTCTAAATTGATACTCTCAATTTTGTAAGAAGTTATTTAAAGAGATTCGCTAACTTTCCTGTGTCGGAGAAAGGGTGTTTATATAGGGCCAAAGTGACGGTTATTATTCTGCAACTGCTCCCTCATTTGTGGAAGCCAAGAGATAACTGCTATGGGAAGTTGAAATATTTGTAGAGGTTACAATGATGTCTTATAATCCTTCCACGTAGCGTGTTTCTTTATCGCGTAGCAGGATTTCTGTTGAGACTCGTCCATGCTTGGACGGATGTTGCTGTGAGTGCTTTAGACGAGGTCTTTAAATCCTTAGATCCAAATGAAAGGAGAGGGAATGGTTTATATGTATGGTTGCAGTGTAACATTATCGAGTAAGTCTCATGGACGAGCTTGCCTTTTGCAGACGACAACGCAAGGACGAGCTGTGTGAATTAATCTTTGGGACGAGCTCGTCCTTGTGGACGACAACACAAGGACGAGCCATTCAAGTACCATATCAATATTGTTCTAAATCTAACCATTACACCGATTGTTTGGCACATGTCTTATTATAAAAAGCTATGTAATCTCTGAGAATGTTTATAATGAGCGGTGCATGTCATCTTAAACAGGCAACTAACTTCTAATCGAATACACTTGTAAAATGTTAATACCATTGGTCAAATCACTTGATAAATGCAGAAAAACATTAAAGTAAAAAAACATATTTTGGTGTGCTGCAATTAGGTCAACTAATAAAAGACGGTAGAGTTGAATCTTAAACCAGTGGATATTCATGATAATCACGACTTAAAGTATCTAATACCCATTAATTAACAGTATGTCGTAAAAGAATTATTATTTATTATTAATATTAAATTGTAAATAATAAATTAAACACTGTAGGCCAGTGATAAGAGTATTTGCATTGGATTAGGCAATTTTGAGCCAAATTATACTTTAAAAAGTCTTTTTTTTTTCTAGTCCATTTCATATTTATACTAGCATTTAACTATCTTTTTTACTAGTCTATTTAAATATTATTTATCATTTACATTTTATTCACACACAAAAAAATTGGACAACATATATCTTTCGCATGATTTGATAGCCCAAGACCCAGATCGATCACTCAATGGCCAAGATATGATACCCCAAGACCAACTCGACCCATTCAAGCCCAACTGGACACCCAACAATGAACTTGCTCCCACCAGAGTTAGGGTTAGTCACTTACAACCAAGATCAAGAACTCAATGGCTAAGATTGGCCATCTCACAATAGATCAATCTAAAGGAATCAATTGAGAATTGTAAGGGAATCGACTTGATTCAAAATAGTCACCATTCAAACATTTAAGAGGGAAAAACATTAAATCAATCTAAAGGAATTGATTGAAAATTGTAAGAAAATCGACTTAATTTGAGGTAGTCACTATTCAAAGATTTAAGAGAGAAAAATATAGAAAGAATTAGTTAGAATAGTGAGATTTAGTGCGCGTTTGGCATTGGCTTAAAAAATCAGTTTTTTTTTTTTTCTATTATTCAGCGTATTTTTATTACTTTTCATGGGTCTAATTACATTTTTTTGGTACTATTCATGGGTCTCACTGTATTATTTCAGCTACCTTTTAGTTTTATCCATAGTACTTTCAGCAAACAGTTTTTAGTTTCAGCTAAATAAGCAATTTCCAAACAGACACTTAATTGAATTCTAAAAAACAGGACTCTATCACCAGAGGCCAACTCGGCTCCACCCGTGTACAACAATGGCCCCCCACAGTGATTAGGCACTAAAACTAAAATGCATTTGGGCTAATTTATGGCTAGCCCAACGATGGGTAGTCCAATGTGAATGCACAAAAAAAAAAAAAAAAGCAAAACGCGTGTTTTAATTCAAAATAACGTTCAAAACTTTGCATTCACATAAGCCTCATCACATACAGATACAGTTCAACAGAAGGAAACTTCAGAGAGTAACGTCAACTTCCAAGTTCTCGTGAATTTAGTGTCTATTTTTGCCCGCGCATTAAATGCAAATTCATGCACTTGGAACATATTTTTTCTCATACATTGCATGTATCAATCAATCTAAAATAGAATTGCAAAATGAATTTTATTAGTAAATTTTACTTAATTTGACTTTCGGCGTTCACATCAATATATTTAATGAAAACCCAATGCGCTCTCAACCATGTTCTACTCTCATTTCTTCTGAGAATAAGGATGGGCAGTGACGTTGAAAATAAAAGTTGTGCTTCGCTCTTCATGGGGTTGCTCCTGATATCATCGTTGCTTATGTTCCCACACTACATGAAGCCTGAGCCACCTCTTGTACTGTTATTGTTATTTTCAGCCATACCCATCTTCATCTTTGTCTATTTCCTCATTTTAGCTGTGTTTAAATGGTGATGCCGAGATGCAATTCATGCTTTCTTATGTTAAATGTAGCTTTAGAGACCTCAGCTGATCATCTGCTCCCGCAGGACTGGGCCCAACGGATAGAGTATTACTGTGGTCACGTTCAGGATGGAAGCTGTTAACTTAGGTCGTCTTCCTTTACCCATTTTTTTTCCATCAAAAAAAAAAAAAAAAAAAGGAAAAGAAAAGAAAAAGAAAAGAAGTAGACCTCAGCTGATCAACTTGTAGTCCATGTACAAAACGGACCAACTTCCCCTTCTACTTATTCTTTGGTAGAAGAAATTACTCAAGGGATTTGGAATACCAAATACAGAGGCTTTTTTTTGGGCATCTGGCGGGTTCCCATGTCATTAGTTCAACTACATGTCTCCATGACTCCATTGATTGTTTTGCACATTTGAGGATTGTTGTGTACTTTACATGAGCCCAATGGAAAGAGCAGCTTTGTGGCTAACTACATAAAAAATTGTACACTAGTTTATGTTGGACAGCAGTTGTGAGAAAAAAATTTTGAACATTTTTTGATAATGAAGAAAACATTTAGATTTATAGGGGTGTGCACAAAACCGAAAAACTGAACTGGCCGAACCGTTGCCAAAATTTCGGTTCAGTTTTGGTGCGGTTTGGTATCAGTTTTCATTTTATAAAAACCAAAAATTTTGGTTTTTGTGTCCCATACAAATATAGCGACCTGATCGAAACCGAATTGAAATATATTAAATATTAATTTGTACAAATTATATCAAGAAAGTTTCTGGTATCTTAGTGTCAAGAACACGTGTATTCTCATAACTACGTTGTTTTAGGTTTGTTTTATAACCCTACTAACCCTATTTTTCAGCATGTCTTTCTCATTTTAGCGGCAGCCGTTCTCCCTTCTCCCTTTCCAGTTGTTCTCTTTCTCCTCCATCTCTCTTTCTATCATGCCTCCATTTCTCTCTCTCTCTCCATCACACCACCGTCTCTCTCTCTCTCTCTCTCTCTCTCTCTCTCTCTCTCTCACGCTGCTTCAGTTCGCTTTTTCGCCATTCTCTTTTTTATTTTATTTTTTTTGTATTTGCTACTTTGCTTGGTGCTTGGGAGGTGAGAAAACGTGAGAAAGCAAAGGAAAATATATATATATATATTTTCTTATTTTAGTATGTTCTCTAAATATATACATGATTTTGAGTTTTTTTTTTTTTTTTTTTTTTTGGCTTCGTACTCGGTGTTTGGGTACTGAGAAAATGTGGAAAAGCAAAGGGAAATAGGCTTTTTTTTTTAAAATTTTTTTTAGCAACTGAAAGCGGACCAAACCGAACTGATTGAAATCCAGTCAATTAGGTGTAGGTGCTCTTCCCTTACGGTTTGGTGTTAGTACCAAATTTGGTAAAAGGTCCGATGGAAAAATTGCACTTCAAATCGACTGAACCGCTCCGATTATGCACCTAATTTAGAACATCTTCAAATAATACCTAATCTAACTCATGAAAAGCAAAAATAGAATCAAGAATCAAGCCCTCACATGATATTAATGAGAACTCTTGAGCGGCAATTCTTGCAGACAAAACTGCACACTTGGTATAGGCACCATATTCAGCAGCCACCAAACCCAAATAAATCTGAAGATGATTTCAACAAATTTAAAGAACACTTTGAGCTAGCATGCCAAATCATATTGTCAATTGCCTACAAAAACAAGAATGATAAATATGTACTGTGGGCGAAGGATAAGAGAAGACATGAGGAAGCATAAAATGGAACACCAACTCGGATCAGCACTTGATTTCAGCCTAACTGCATCCCTTCATCTGTTTCAATTGGACAAGAAACAGCATAAAACACTGCCCTTATACAGCCAAATTAAAAACAAAATCATAGGCATATATCTAAAAGTTCAATGCTGATATATACAAGAAAGCTCCACCGAAAACATTGACAAAAAAGGGTACCAAGGCCCATAATATTTAGCTCTCAGCTGCTTCTTCAAAGTCTAAATAAAAAGCTTTTCCAACATTTACTACTCCTTTTCAGTTTTCACTCTTGGCCTCATTCTCAGTGTTTGCAATTTTAACATTATTTCCTGGATTAATGAGTCCATTTCCATACAGAATGTTCAAGTCATGAAAATATTGGCATGCCTTACCATTAGCAGCATGCTTCTTCCCACTTTCCATTGACCTTCTGAAGTACTTGTTCATGTTATCCCATTTCTCTTTACACTTCTTTGCAGATCGGTTGTAGCCCATATTGTACAACTCAACAGATATCTCCTCCCATATAGATCCTCTAGAGCCTGTTGGGCGAAACTTATGTTCCAAAGTAGTTCGAAGTGTTATCAGTGCTTGTACTTCAGCTTCTAGCCATTTTTTATTATTTGGATCACACTTGACCTCATTCTGCATACCAATTTCACCTCCATCTTCTTCCTTGCATCGGGTAATTAATGGTTGGGGAACTTGAATTTCGTCACCCAAAATATTCTGTATCAAGGAAATGAGGGCTAGGCTACGAGACATCTCTTGGGCTCTTACCTCCTCTTCCCTTTTCATTCTTTCCATCTCCTGCTGCCTCCAAGCTTCTTCTCTGATTCTTCTCTCCTGCTCCCTCTTTTCTATTACCTCCATCAACTCCTTATGCATCCGTTCTTGCCTCTCCATTACTTTAGCTACCAAACTTTCCAGAAAACCCTTAAGCTTTTTACTTGGTTTTCTCTTTCTCTTCCGGTTTATAGGTTCATTGATGTTTGCCGATGTATAATCATCATCATCCTCATCCGAAGAAGAGCTGACAGCAGAAGGAATCCATTAAATTGGTTAAACATGTCATACAAGTTTCAATGTCCTAATATCCAAAGACTATGACTTGAAACACAAAATCAGCCACCTATAGTTGATGGGATGATGTTACTTTCAAATAAAACACTTCCATAAAGCTATTGAATAGTGCATAAAAAAACCAAAGGGCCCAATTACAAAATCCAAGTGTGTCCCTTCTGACCCTACACATAACAACAACAAAAAAAGTAGTAAACACTTTTAATCTACATCACCTGCCTATGCCCTTATCACACCACAAGAACCCTTCTCAACCCCAAACCTAATTCCACCAGCCATTATTGTCCCAAAAAGTCTCATCACCACCAACATCCAAGATCCCCCATAACAACAAAATTGCAATCTCATCATGCACATACATTACTATAGTTCACTACAACCCAAAAAACAAAAAAACAAATACAAACTCATACAACCATTGGCATTTCAAACACGACACATACCCATCTAACAATTTCATCTTAAATTTTCATCACATTTCTACGACACCAAGTCCAACATTCCCCACATCATAGTGTGAAAGAAAAACCATAAAATTCAGCTTATTTTCACCATATGTAAAAAATAAAATTTAACAGTCTAATTTTTTAATTAAGTGCAAAACTTTTAACTTTTTCAATAAACAATACCAAATGGACCCTCACAAAAATTGTAAATCCAAATTGAATAGTGAAAACCAACAAACAAAACTCTTTTTTTTTTTTTAAACAAAAAGAAAGCTTTTTTTAAGGGAAAAATGACATAAAAAGTATCAAAAGCTCACCTAGATTCTGCTTCAAGTTCATCCAAAACCCGAACCTCATCATTCGGGCCCCAGCAACAAGTACCCGACCCGACCCGCTTCGGAGTCTCAAAACACTCGCCGTCGCCGGCCACTCTGTTAACAGAACAGACCTCCTTACCGGCGGCGAGAAACCCCGCTTCCTCCTCTTCCGCCGAGCAAGTCGCTAGGGTTCCGGCGAGCGTCGGTTCCGGAAGCTCGGAGCTCTCCGGCGGAGACCGCCTGATCGGGCGGAGCTTCTGCGGCGGAAGGCTGTGGCGTTGAGGGATCAACTCCACGGGAGAAAAGTTAATCGCAGGCGGCGGATTGGCGTAAATCAGTTCGGCGGTGTCCGGAAATGGCGCCGCGTGGCCATGGAAAGGCTCCTCCGGACTCGGAAATTCACCGTCGCCGGCGAAATCCTCCATTAGAGTAGACAGAAAAAAAGCGTTTAAAAAGTAAAAGGTAAAAAATAAGCGAATGAAATTTATATGCGGCGGTGAAGTGGAGGGTTCGTTTCTCTCTTTTCTTTTTTAAGTTTGGTGAAATGGTAGTAAATAAGAGTAAAAACTTACAAAACTACAAAAGAGTTTGAAAAGTCCCAAATAGGTTTTATTCTTTGCACATATTTACCTTCCTGTCCTCCTAGCTGACGTGTCACTTTGTCAGCATGTCATATTTCCTTTTTTTTTTTTTTTTTAAAGATATTTATTTAATTTTTTTTTTATAAGAGAATTTCAATTTACGGCGTCTGCTCTTGATGGTATCCCTTTATCATCAGACCAAAAGGCAGGAATTGAATCTCAGATCTCTTGTACAACCATTAGAGACTTTACCAGTTAAGTTATAGTATAGGGTTTTTTCTTGCTCTCAAAAATAAATATTTTTTTATAGGGTTTTGAAAGCAAAGAATTTTCATTACAAATAAAAAGGAAGAATTTTTCATATTGGAGAATAGGTAAAGCTAAGATATGGCATGATAGGTGGATTCCCAAATTATGTCACGTTTCCATGCATGATTTTGCAGAACGATGCTTCAATGAATGCTCTTATTGATCCATGAAATCATTTTAGAAAATGTTTTTATTCCTCATGATTCGCGAGACATGAATGATTAGTTGTATCCCTCTAAGCTCTGGGGCAACAACAAATGTTTTCATTTTGGTTGGGATGAAGTTTGGCCAATTTGTGTTGAGGAGTGCTTGCCACATGTTGATAAAGGTTTGGGATTAAAACATGTGGCGGGCAATAATAAGTCAAGGCAAAAATGTGTCAAGTTTATTACTTTTGCTCACACAATTAATTGATAAAGATGGGTTGCTAATCAATCTTTAATATCCCTGTTTAGATAGAAAGAACTAAGTGGGATTGATAAAATTAACATTAAGGGTCCATTTGGATACAACTAAAAACTGAAAACACTGTAGTAAAATAATTTTTAAATGTGTAGATAGTGCCGTAGAACCCATTTTTAATGGAAAAAATTGCTGAAAAGTGAGGTTTGTGGGTCTCGTGAACAGTTCACGAGACCCACTAGTGTGCACAGAAATGTCAAAAATCACGGCTCAATAGTGCATGAACAGTGCACTTTGTCCCCTAAAGCTGAAACGAGTGCAGAGAAAAAAAAGAAAAAGAAAAAAAAAAAAAGAGCAAAACGTAAAACGCAAATGGAGGTTCATCTGGATCCAAACGCTCACTAAGTATAATTGTGCGTATATTGGTTAAAGATAGCCTCGAATGGCTTGTTTTATGCTCCTCGAGTTTGGTCCGAGATAGTGATTACAATTGTTATAAAGTTACAATGGTGATTCTTTTTCCTCCCTTTCTCTATAGAGGCTTCTTTGTCTTATATAGTCACCTAAGTTGTATTTTAGCCCTCCATTTGGAGGGCTGGGATTCATTTCCCTTGATACTTGTCTCATAAGGGCCTTACTAGAAGGTTTCTACACCAGAGTATGACCTGTGTTGACACTATTCAAGAGTTATTTTCTCATTAATGTGGCCAGCTAAGTGGGTTCAGAGCATTAAATTCGGAGGTGATGTATGTTTTATCTATCTTCTTCCCTTTCTAGCTCAATGACAAATCCTTCTTCTCTTCACCAGTTTGTGCCTGACAACCTTCAATACTAGTCCTCGGCCATCCCGAGGACATGTCAGCATCCTCAGGGTCCTCGGGTATTATAGTCTCCTTATATTTGTGGTGGGTTGTTCATATTTTCTTGAGGACATACTGTCAGTGCTTTCCGAGGTTTGTTCTCCTGACATTGGCCTTATCCCATCTGTACATGATCTTGGATTCTTGTACCCCCACAAAATATATTGAGACAAACTCCCACACACGTGCAAAAATAAATTCTATATTTTCTATCAAAACAATGCTTCATAACAATTTTTTATAAAATAAAATTCATCTTTAACCATTTTAATAGTGAAATTTTTAAAATTTTCATTTTCAATATAAATTACCAAATTGTTTACCAAAGTGAGTAAATTTTTTTAATTATTCTTGTGGGGGATTTTTCCCGGCACACCAAGGAAGTTTATCCGTTTTGGGGAGCCAGGCCCTCACGGTTTATTGACCAAGAGGCAGGAGTTGTTGGCAGTTTTTGAGACTTGCTCCAACTATCCCACATCGCCTAAGTCACGCTCCCACTCATGGTTTATAAGCCTCTGGGGCAACCATGAGTGTACGTTTACTCCCGTATGCGATCGGGGCAGGAGTCGTTGGCAGTTTTTGAGACTTGCTCCAACTATCCCACATCGCCTAAGTCACGCTCCCACTCATGGTTGCCAACCATGAGTGGGAGCGTGACTTAGGTGATGTGGGATAGTTGGAGCAAGTCTCAAAAACTGCCAACGACTCCTGCCCCTTCGTCGATAAACCGTGAGGGCCTGGCTCCCCAAAGCGGATAAACTTCCTTGGTGTGCCGGGAAAAATCCCCCACAATTCTTATGCAGTTTTCAAAGATATGAATGATTCAAAACAATAGATACAAGAATACATTTTACAATAAAAAAATAAAATTGAAAAAAATAAAGTATCTTCTCTATAACTATTAAACCAATTAACCAATTCTTCTTTTAAGAGCATTATTGGACAAACTCAAATATTTGGAGGCAGGGTGGATTCCTACTTTTGTAGGCTAAAACTTTCAAATGTTAAATATTTGAAATGGCCGCTTATGTCTTTTGGAGGTGTCAATATTCTATTGATGTTTCAAGTGCTTCGATAGTGCATTTTCCTACTATCATGGATGTTGCAAAGGAGTTTAAAGATGTTGCAGCTTATGTTCATGATGAACATGCTGGGATGGATAAAGCTATTTTCTGTACAACTGCGTGGTTGATTTGGTGGAGTCGAAGTGATCTCTAGTTGATGGGGGGTGAGCAAATGAAGGGCCATGAATTTGGCGGTTTAAGGCTTGTGAATATGGGAGTTTAAGGAGTTGTAGAATATTCAAAATAAAATAATTTTTTTATTAAAAAAAATAAAATTGGCACCAACCTTGGAATTGGAATCCTTTCTCCAATCATTTCCATGGCGCATGAATTTGGTGGTTGCGAAGATTGATTGTCAATTGGGGGGATACAGATGGCTTTCAACAATGCGACTATTCTAATGGGGAAGCCGATTAGTTGTCTGTTGTCAGTTTGCTGATTAGGCATTTCCATGGGTGAGTCATGAGTGAGTTTGCCAATTGTGTTTGCTGATCAAGGGTAGAGGGTTCTGGTGGGATATGTGGATTTAGGCCATGCTTAATGGTAGTACAGTGCTGGATTTTGTTGACAACGTGACATTTTTGGTGAATTGCTTTTCTTTAAAAAAAAAATTTTAATATATATATATATACTAGTTATAGGTCCGTGCGTTACACGGTGAAAAAACTTATAAAATATATGTATAAATAATTATATATTTTAATTATTATTATAACAAAATAAGTACTAATTTGTTAGTGGCTTGAAGTATTGTTAAAAATAATATCAATGATTAAAAAATGTTAGAAGTATTTTTTTCTTTTGGAAAATCTTTGAATTCTTATTTGCACACTATGTTTTTAGAGTATCCTTGTTCTTCTTCGTCATTGTTCTTTATTAAAATTTTTAGACATAGTATTATAAAAATTGGTTACTTTTAAGAGATAGAACTATTCGAAGAATAATAACCTTTAATTTGTTATAATTATAGAACTTATCATAATTTTTGCTTCCTGTACGTTGCACAATTTTATACATAAATTCATATTACACAAAATTTATTTGAGAAACAAAAAGAAAATGAATAGTTTGAATTGTAAGAGAGACATTACGTGTAAATGAAAAAAAAAAATTGTAGAGCTCTACGTATAGGTTACACACCTTTCTTAGGACGCTTGAAATCTTTTATGACAAACCTAGAAAACAAAATCAAGAAAAAAATTAAACCGAGTTAAAAAAAAAAATGAACCATACTGATTGTAAAATTGCATGAGTCTATGAGCATTTAATACCAGGTTTTAAAATAAATTTTTTTTCTATAAAGAGTTATCATTTCCACTTTGACTTTACTACTTTAGTCAAATAAGTTCCATAATCGCAAGGAAAAAAAACCTATTTTATAATGATGGTCCAAAATTTGCAATTTAAAACCAAAAATATAAAAAGATTAATGAAGAATTTATTGGGTATAGAAAATTATACTAATAATTAGCAAAAAAATATTAATTAATGTTGCAATGGATACATAATTCTATGCACACTTTACATAAATAAATGCTGATATTCAAAATAAAAATAAAAAGTAAAAAGAGAACAACATGAATAAATCATACTTGACAAAATTTATTTCATTTTGTTTGATAAATTATATAAAATAAATCCTATTAACTTAGTTTTAGTGTATTTAGATGATCTAGAAAAATAATGAAACATATACTTTTGAGCCTAATCACATCTAGCAAAATAATAAAGCATTCAAAATATTGAAAAGCAATTTAAGTTCATATATGCTTGCATGAGATACGTACTTGTCCATAGTCGCAATGGAAGCCTCATCTTTTAAGATGAAGAATCAATGTAATGCCAATAAAAAATAAATAAAAATAAAAAGAGAGAGAAAGAGAACGTGGTTGATATATATATATATATATATATATAAATGATGCAAAAATTCATATCTAGTTAAACATCTAGATGATGAAAAACAACCTGCAAAAATGACAAATTTAACAAAAAGAAAAACACGGCTAGATCCTTAGTTGCGTTGACAAAAAACAACATGTATCACAGATAATCAACAAATATTAAGCATTGAATCCAACACTACTTTCACTCATCATCCTCATCATCATTAGCTACGGAGTTAAAAGCATTCAATCTTTCAATCAATTTGGCCTTCCTTTCCTCGTATGAAAGCTTTTTCAAGTCAAACGTCTTATGTTCCTTTAGAGGCTACTTCTCAGACTTCTTATTCTCATAGATTTTTTTTTTTTTTTGTTTTAAATGTCATCGACATAGAAATTATCAAATTAATGGAGATATATACTGTTTTTGTGGCGTAGATAAAGACTATCAAATTAATGGAGATATATATTATTTCTTGGGATAGATATATTAATCACCTCTTGAAGAATTTAGATTTTGCTTATCCCTTAATAATCAAGTTTTGTAACTTGATATTCTAATAAAATAATATTAATTTAATAATAATAATAATAATTAATAATAAAATTTGAGTTGCAACTTGAGGAAAATAGAAACAACAAAAACGTGGGATGAGATTTAAATTTAGAAAATTTTTAAAATAGACTTTTAATTAGAGTAGAATTAAAATTTTGAAAATTTAGATGATAAATATTATCTAAATTAAATTTTTTTTATGTTAAATATTATCCCTTAATTTAAGAAATATATCCTAACAAATAAAAAAATAATGTTAATTAGATAATATATGTTATCTAAATTAAATTTTTGTATGTTAAATATTATCCCCTTAATTTAAGAAATATATCCTAACAAATAAAAAATAGTGTTAATATAATTTTATTTAATGATAAAAATGAATTAGAGTCCTAGTAGTATATTATTCTTTTTTAGTTCTTTAAAAATCTAAAATTTTAATAAAATTTTTACAATTTGGTGAAGCCACGTGGCGTAATCACGGCTTCTAAACCTAACTTTTATTATATATAACTAGTTAAAGGCCTGTGCGTTGCACGGTTTTATCATAAACTTATATAATATATATTTTATTTGTTAAACAATAACCAAATAAATAATTATTATAATAACAAAAGGAATATATTTATGCTTATTTAGACTTGCATATTTGCAAATTATATTATGTTTCCAACTTGCATGTATCTAAAATATTATTTTTCCATTTATATTAATATATATATATATATATATATTCAAGTTAGCCAATAGTAAATATATATTCAAAGTTAACCAATGGTAAATGTTAACATAAATTATTAGCTTATAACTTACAAATTGTGCTCTAATGAGACTTGTAGTTACATGTATCAAATTGTTTTTATCTAAATTTTGTATATAGTGAATCTGTAATATTATTAGCCACAATAATATTAATGACAAAAAATTTTAGAAGTTGTTTTACATTTCGGAGATTGTTTAATGCCTCTCTGTACACTATATTTTTAAGTGTCCAAACTTTTATAAGATGATTGACCTTCGTACGTGTTAACATCACACATCTTAATAAATTTTCAGTCCTTTTAGGACACTTCAATTGGTGCAATAATCTTAAAGGTTGTTGAGGGGAAAATTTTGGATGTTCCCAAATAGAGTATGGGGTAGCCAAGCCAAAACTCGATTATGAGCCTTGAAATAAAGTCCAAAGGCTTTCGGTGTTGTGGAAGTCTGCCCAAGAAGAGATAGAGGCTGCAAGACAACAATAAAGCACAATAAACATGTCAATATTGTTAGTTTGTTATATTATTAGTCCTTCTTACAGCATCATAGTACAAATCAGTCCTCTAGTGGTACGGTATTATCTCCAGCAGTGGGGGGGAAATTTCATTTAGAGTCCAACAGTCAATAATTAAATGAATTTAGGAAAGTGTTCATTCTTGGGGGTCCTTGTATGTCTTGGTCAAGGGGATTTATAGTACTTTCAACCATCATTACATCAATATGAGGAAAAAATTAAATTGTCACAAATATATTATATCATTTATCATAATAATAATAAATAAGGGTTAAAGGCCTCCATAGTTACAAATAAAAGAGGAGAAATAGGATGGAATGAAGGGAAAGAAAGATCCCCAGCTCAGTGCAGCAAGTATTAAGCTAAGATTTGGGTGAGTATGTGTTTATAAGGCATGGACGAGTTGAATGTGGGTTGTTTTGAGTGAGTGGGATAGGATTAATGCTGAGATTGAAGTTTTTTATGAGTAATGGGCTGTTTGTGACTAGTTGGAGAGACGTTGAGTTGTGTTTATGTGAAAATAGAAAAAGAACATCTAAGATTAGATGAATGTGGGCTAGGGATGATGAGTGAGATGGGATTAACACCAAATTCAAGGCTTTTTGTGAGTGGTGGGTTGTGATTGTGTGAAGGTGTGAGAGGACATCTGTGATTAGATGGGAGTGAGTGAAGGATGATGAGTGGTGAGCTAAAAGAGAGCTAAACCACCAGCAAAGATGGAAAACGAACCCAGATTTTCAGAGGAGGGTGGCTGCCCCCCTTGTGGTTAGTTTGCTTACCTATTTATAATGGAGCTATAGGGAGGCATTAATTGACAAGAATCCAAAAAAAAAGATGACGACTCAGAGATGACGAAATCATGATCGAGTTTTCTGAGATTTTTGGTCAGAAGTAGAGGATTTGCTTTTGGGGCCGCCTTACTTCTTTGGGAAATGATAGATTTTTTCATTAATTGCCAAGATTTTTGGGGTTGAGGTGAATCAATGTGATTATGGCATATATCAAGAACAAATCGTAATGCTGCAATTGAGATTTGGTCCCCCAAGAAGCAAGATTCAACACCCCAAGCCAGAAGCAAGATTCAACACCCCAAGCCAGGTGTCAAATTCTAGTTTACTTCAGGGGGTTCCGCTGGAGATCTTTTTATGCCCTCTAAACCACATGTTCCCAATTTTTCCCCTTTAGGATTCATGGGCTTGGCACATGAATCACGTCTTGATCGTTTTTGACATTTATAATATCAATTTGTTGAAGTTCGAATAATTTGGCTTCAGCTCTCCTTCCGCTGGAGGTGCAGTCTGATGGAGTTCTATCATCTGTTAGGCTTCAACTAACATGACAAACCCTTGGGTATTATTCACGTCAGGTAAAGGATGGCAGAAGGCTGATGGGACATTCCTTGGTCCATTCTCAAAGGCTTGGTTCCCTTGTATAAGTCCTTAGCTGCTCTTTTTGGTTAGGGGTGAACAAGGGCTGTTTGCATATTCTTAATTTCTTGCCTCTTGCTGGTGTTTATTGCTTGGGCTTACTCACATGGGCTAGTTCCCTTGGGCTGGGTTGTGTGCATATGTTGTCATGAGGTTTAAGATAATTACCATGGGCTTTATAATCATCGAATAAGTAATTACTTTGATGATATAATTTTCCATGGATTTTTATCAATATTTTCCATGAGTTTGCAAGATAAATAAAATTGCCATAGGTCTTGAATATAATTTCTATGGGCTTAATTATTAATGACACACACTCACATTTCTCCATGGGCTTGATATATGTTTGCTATGGGTTTTGGAAAAATGAATGGTATTATTTCATAAGATAGATAATGTGGTATAAATATTTGGTATGATTCATTAGCTTATATACTTGTTTAGGAAAATTAATTTGCCAAAGGTTATTAGCCTTGGGCTTCAAGTATAATGCGTTTGTAAAAAAATATGTTTTGCCAAAGTTTATTAACTTTGGGCTTTTGAGCAAGATATAATATTTTTGTAAAGTGATTTTGGATTTTTTTGAAATGATGGTTTGCCCAAAAAATAGTACTTGAGCTCTTAGTAAAATATTTATAATATGATTTTTTGCCAAGTATTAATAACTTTGGGCTTTTAACAAAATAGAGCTAAGTAGCTAACTTAGACTTTTGATAAAATAATGCCATGTAGTTGGCTTGGGTTTTTGATAAAATAATGCCAAGTAGTTAGCTTGGGCTTTTGATGTTGCCAATGAGAATTGGGCTTTTTAATATTGCCAATGAAAATTGGGCTTTCGATGTTGCCATTTAGTAATGGGCTTTGATGGTGCCATTTAGTAATGGGCTTTGATGTTGCCAATGAAAATTGGGCTTTGATATTGCCAGCGAGAACTGGGCTTTTGATGTTGCCAATGAAAATTTGGGCTTTGATATTGCCAATGAGAATTGGGCTATTAGATAAATTGTCATGGGTTTAAATCATAGGCTTTGATTTATAGATTTGAATTCCATTGATAAAAAAAAATTTTGCCATGAACTTAAATCATAGACTTTTCAAATATTGCCAAGCATAAGTATTCTTGGATTTTAAATAGAATTGTGTGTGTAAATAAAATTAGGTGTAATAAAAAAGTACCTTAACAAAGGTTTTTGGTCTGAGGCCTTGGGTTCGAAATTTGGGCTGCTAATTTCGTAATAAATTATTATAGCAACAATAATAACAAACCAATATAGATTGAGTTGAAACATAAATAATTGAGAAAATTTGAGTTAAATTAAATATTATTTGATTATAAACATAAATTTGAGTATAAACATAAATTTGGGCTGCTAATTTCGTAACTGTTATTTAAGCATTTCTCTACACATGAATGGAAATATTTTTATGAAAGAAAATTAGCACATTAACACATTTGTCAAAAAAATAATGCAACACCAAAAATGTGAACAATAAACTAAGTCAACCTATCCGAAATAAAACTCTAAACCGAATTAACTTGTATACAATAGCTTAAAAGTATATTTTTCCAAACTCAAATCATTCTAAAATGAAAACAATCTAAAACTCTAAATATGAAAATAGTCTTTGATTTAAATATTTTATATGTTCTCTAATCGTCTAACACTTCTATTTGATCTTCCACTTTCTCTTTTTTTATTTCTCTGCAAAATAGAAACAATACAGAAGTTATTTTCTTGTTTAGGAAAATAAAGATTGTGTGAAGTTTTAAAAAAGAACCAAATAATATTTATTTATGCAATTGTACTTACTTTTTCACAATCTTTCTTTTCTTTACTTGGGCACAGATTTTTTCTTCAAGTACTTCATTTCTATTATTAGCCCCTCTTTTTGTTGTTTCCTATAATCAATATGATTCAATATGTCATTATGTACTAATGATAATATTATAACTTCATCAATAATGTATAGGTGAAGCATCGTTACCTGTAATTGTTCGTTTCCTTCAATTTCAATGACTCTAATTACTGTAAAGTTTTGTTTGCGAGCAAAAAAATTGTATGCAGTAATTTTCAGTTGGAAGATGTAGGTTTTTCCAATTATGCATTTGATGTTATTTGGAATAATATTGTCACCATCTTCATCCTATTATTTAAAAAAAAAAAAGATTTCAATTAGTGTAACATAATACAGTTAATATAATTATACAAATAATATATATATATATATATGTATATATATATATATATATATATTTACCTCTTCTTCCATATTGGAGAGTTGCATAGTAGGCACTTTAATTAACTTCTCTGCTTCCTTGTCAAACAGTACAAAATTTGTTTGTTCTGTTGTATCACCAACTTGCATTTCAAGTCTGTATCTGAAATTTTATTTTTCATTTACATCAATAAACATTTTTATATATTTAAAGTTAACCAAGAGTAAATATTAGAATTACTTACTTAATTTTTGGGAATCCACATACTTTCATACATGTCTCACAAAATAGTTTGGATTCATGTTTTTTCAATATTTTAGGACACTTATCACAGGAGACATAATACCATCCATTCTTAGCCTTGATCTTTTTAATTGAGGCCGTGCAATAAAATGTTATGTCCTATAAAAAAAACAGATGGTAAAAGTTCATAAAGGAATTTTTCACATAAACATATTTGGAAAACAAATATAGACCCAAGAACACTCTTTAAAACATCTTAAATATATAGCAATTTACTACTCTTTTCATTTGTCTTTTCCAAAAGTCTTTATCGTATTCAAAATCAATTTGAGGAATTAACGTAATCATAGTTTGTTGTAATCAACTTAAACTTAATTACCAAAAAAAATGATCAAATTAACTTGATTTTCACTTGATTATTTTATTTGATTAAATAAGAAAAAAATAAAAAATATATATTTAAACTATTTAATATGTAAATTATTTTTTTGTTACTAAGTACAAATATGGAGATTCGATCCTAGAGTTAAACAAAAACAGAACTTATTGATTGATATGTCAGTCCAAATTCTAGGAAAAGAAAATTTTATGTTGCAGCATTCGCATATGACATACATATACCTCATTTGAAATCCATTCTTCAACCATTTATATTTTTTCCCATTTAATTATTCATTTATTTGTTACATAAAATATTCTCCTTCTATAAATAAGCATACCTAGATGTAGACACAACCCTACAAAAATTAGATTATGCATCGCTTACTCTGCCATAATATATTTAATAATTGAATCCAAGTTCTAGTAAGAGATAACAATACCTTGCACACTTAATACTAACTTGTTCTTTTTCAGTCTTTATAAAGGTCAAAATTTCCAATAGTGTTCTTTTCATCTTAGAAATCTCATTAGGGTCAAGGATTGAACGAGATAGTTGCAACGACTCAATCTTCTTCTCTTTCTCATCAAGGCTGAATTCAGATTCTTCAAGACTATATTGAAATTCAACATATTAAAAATGTCTATTGGTATCATAAATAATAATTTAAGATATTATAAAATTGGACTAAAATAAATAAGTAATTTTAAAATTGTACTAACCTTTTTCTTAACTCTATGACCTCTGGAATATCTAAATTCACATACAACTTTGAAGAGTTTGTAGAAGACAATGATAATTTCCCTACCATCATTCATACATAAGTAGTTTAGATTATGATGTTTAAACACATATCATGCATATCAAAAGAAATAATTGCTTACTCATATAAGTCTTAACAGTGGTTGATGTGATAATTAAAATAGGCCGCACAGAATTATCAAAACATATATCTTCATTAATTGCCTCTGCAAATTTATCCTAAAATGTGATTCTAATTTTTTCCCTCCTGCATAAACATTTTTGTTAGACAATTAAAAATTAATCTCTTAACAAAAATGTACATATCTAAGTAATATATTAATCAATATCTAACTAACCTGTTATCTTGAAGTTCAATTAGCCTTTTGTTCAATTTTTTCCCACGCACCTCTATCTTTTCCATGGGAGAAATTCCTATGATTTCTCCTATTACATCTACAAACGATAAAGTGATTAATCAAAATAATGAGTTATAAAGATAATAGTATATAAATATTTTTTAAGTATAAATGTATAATCAAAATTACTTGTTAGAGTTGTGTTTTTGTCAGCTAGATACTTCAGCTCATCAAATGGAACCAGTTCAAATTTTTGTTTTGCAATAAGTTCATCATTTGTTTCTAACAACTTCACAGATGTTGTTGCATAAAATCTTATCATGAACTTGTGATTCACAATCCTATAACATCCTTGTTTTTGACAACTCCAAAATATTTTATTCGATAAATTTTACCTTCTTGTATATCTCTAAAATGATTAACAAATGATTTTCTAATACTTGCATGAATAAGATTATCCTGAAAAAATGAGAATAAACTTATCAAGAAAATATAATTCAATTGTATTTGAAGAGCTAAAAGTAATTTTATTATTTTATTTCAAAACTTACCTTCTCATCAAGTAGTACCAAATCAACACTCATAAGTTCATTATTTGTTTTAATGTTAAGAACTTCCCACATTCTTGTAACTCTAACTTTAATATTCCAATCATCCTTTTCAGTGTCGATTTCATCCAAGAGATTATATCTTTGATTTTGTCTATCCATTCTGATAAAATTAAAAAAAAAAATATTAGCATTTACCTAAAAACAAAAGAAATTTTGATAGAGAAAAATGAAACGTAAGATTTTTGAAAATTAAAAATTTTTTACACCTTTCAACAATTGCAAACATAATAACATATTAATAAGATGCACAACAATTGCAAAGAGTATAATATATTTAAAAATAATAATATTTTTGCAATTAGCCTCATTGGTCTGTGCAAGTTATGGTTCCATGGAGGCACTAACCTGATTCAAGCCCTTTAGCGTCAATTAAAATTAAAAACATATTATAATATTTAATTAAAAAAACATAGTATAAACATCAATCAATAACAATTCTCTAAATTAGATTAAACTTAAGGAAATCAACTTAAACAAATACACAACTGTAATAAATTTAGACCCCGTAAACCCAAACAGATTAACCTAGATATTTAGCCAAGTGATTAACTCAGGTAAATTGTTTAGATCTAGAATAAAATAATAACAATTATATCATGTAAAGCAGCGGAAAAATAAAGAACACAATGATATGATGACCCAGGAAAACCAAACCGGTAAAAAACCTAGGGAGGATTTAACCTAGCTATCTTCAAGGTAAAACAACAAATCCACTAGAAAGAATTGAAGTTTGTACAATAGCGACTTAGACCACTAACATCCAATTACTACCTCGAGTAGAAAACTTACTACCACGACCACGTGACAGCTCCGAGTCCACGGACTACTTCTTTCGTTGACCTTTGCAAAACACAAACACTTACGTTTGTGACTTTGAGATCCCACTCAAAGGTTTAGCAACACAAACTCTCCTGTTTGTGACTTCAAGACCACCCTTGAAGGTTTAGATCATTAGCACCTTTGATGACTAGAGAAGGCAGCAACTTCAACAATACCGGATCTTGAGATTCTTCAAGCAACCACACCGGTAGAAGATATGAGAGAGCTTTTTAGGAACAAAACCCTAAATACAAAAGAGGCACACTCTTTTCTCTCTAAAAAGCCTTGTAAAAACGTGCATAGGGTTTCCTTTATATAGTGGGAGAAGTAGATCTGAAACCCTAATCCTTAATGGGCTTGAACTGCCGTTTGGGCTTAATTTAAATTCTGCAGATACGACTTTCGATCGATCGAGCTTGTTTTTCGATCGGTCGAATCAGGCAAATTTTGAAATCTTTTTTCTATAGCTTGTATATTCTTGTTTGCTCACGATTTGTCAATTGTTCTAAACTTTTAGAACCTAACAACAACATATATTCAACTTGATGGGGAAAAAAAGTAGGGTAAACAAATACATACTTGTAAAGTTGTAGGGAGAAGAAGAGAATGGTAGAGATTGTAGGTAGAAGAAAAGAATATAACATATAAACCACAACATATAAAGCACTTCAATTATAACATACGGATTCAATGGAAACTACACATTTTCATAATTCAAGATTGAAATCTATTCAATCACACGTATACGTCCAGCCAAAAACAAAAACAACTGGCAATGATATAATAAAGCTTTAATAAAACATCAATTCTACACGTCCCTTGATTGGCAATGTTGTTTTTACACCTTTCAACAATTGCAAACATAATAACATATTAATAAGATGCACAACAATTGCAAAGAGTATAATATATTTTAAAAAAAATAATATTTTTGCAATGCAGCCTCATTGGTTTGTGCAAATTATGGTTCCATGGAGGCATTAACCTGATTCAAGCCCTTTAGCGTCAATTAAAATTAAAAACATATTATAATATATAATTAAAAAAACATATAAATGAGAAGAAGAAGTTTAGAACAGTGGAAAACATGATTATAAAACAATGGAACATTAAGGTTTTCAAGATAACTATCAAGAACCCTAATATGCCAGAAACCCTTAAACATAAAATCCTAACCCTAAGCATATAAATTAAATTAAATAAAAAAAATATTATAGATATTTGGTAAAGCCGGTGTAGTTTATCAAAAAATTAAATTAATTTGTGGGAGTTCATTGGTCTGTGCAAGTTATGGTTCCATGGAGGCACTAACTTGATTCAAGCCCTTTAGCGGCAATTAAAATTAAAAACATATTATAATATATAATTAAAAAAATAGTATAAACATCAATCCATAACAATTCTCTAAATTGGATTAAACTTAAGGAAATCAACTTAAACAAATACACAAAATATATTCAATTTGATGGAAAAAAAAAGTAGAGTGAACAAATGCATACTTGTAAAGTTGTAGGTAGAAGAAAAGAATAATAGCGCAAAGGAACCATATGATGAGTATTAATTATGAATTATTTGATATATATATATATATATATATTTATATATATATACACACACTCCACATTGAAGAATTTTATATGAACAAAAAGTCTAGAGCTAATTAAACCACAATGTGATATGCCAATTGGTATAAATAAATAGAAACCCACTCCGGTCACAATTGGTATATACTTTTATTATATCTACTGAGTTTTTCTCTGCCGGTCAACTTCTTATCTTCACCAACAACATTTTTTTTTCCCTGGGAAATATACAGTTTTACAATTGATTAATATAAAGCTCATTGGGGTTTTACGATTGGCCTTAGCCACAAATTGTAGGTGAAAAAAAAAAGGGTGGAAATCACGATAAGAATGAAAAGATAAGAATGAAAGAGAGGATAACAATTGAGGAAAAGAGAAAGGCTATGGAATTTTATGTTGGAAAGGAAACTCCATGAAAAAAAAAATATAGTACTTTTGTGTTGATTTTAGATCTCGGATTGGTTCCCAAAAAAAAAAAAAAAAAAATCTCGGAAAAGTATAGATCCCGAATTGTCTCCAAGACTCCAAGTACCATCTATTAGGTGCATATGGCGTTTAGAGTTTGTATCGTATTTAAAATTTAATTTTGTTAGTGTCTTTATTAATAAAATATCTGGGGATTAGATGAAAAATTTGGATTGTAATTTAATTAAGATTTTTACCAATTTAGAAATTATAGGAGAAAAAAGTGTCATACTATCTCTTTATAATAAAAATCATATTATTTTTTAGATTTTCTTAAAATCTAAAAATTTAAGAAAATTTTTGCAATTTTGGAAAAGAGAAAGGCTATGGAATTTTGTGTTGGCAAGGAAACCCCATGAAAAAAAAAAAAAGTACTTTTGTGTTGATTTTAGATCTCGGATTGGTTCCCAAAAAAAAAAAAAAAAAATATCGGAAAAGTATAGATCCCAAATTGTCTCCAAGACTCCAAGTACCATCCATTAGGTGCATATGGCCTGTAGAGTTTGTATCGTATTTAAAATTTAATTTTGTTAGTGTCTTTGATAATAAAATATCTGGGGGATTAGATGAAAAATTTGGATTGTAATTTAATTAAGATTTTTATCAATTTAGAAATTATAGGAGAAAAAAGTGTCATACTATCTCTTTATAATAAAAATCATATTATTTTTTAGATTTTCTTAAAATCTAAAAATTAAAAATTTTTTTTGTAATTTTGTGAAGCCACGTGACTCAACCACGACGTCTAAGCCTAACTTTTATTATATATAATATAATATGATAATATAGTATGATATGATATGATATATATTAATTTATTGTATTGAATTTGTGATTCAATTATGATGTTATGGTGTTTGTTGTAACATTGATTTTGTTCCGTGATGATTTAGGCTTGAAAATTGGCATTTCTTTTATTTGGTCAATCAAGCGTTTATCAAAATGTCTATACCCGTTTGTAAGCAAAATAATTTTAGTTATTAAATGTTTTTATAACATCAATTTTTTAAAAATTGTTTTTGATTCATATCATACCAATAACATTATTTATTTGAAAACAACATATTTTTTTTTTTTTTTGAATCTTCAAAACAAGTTTTTTATGCTTTTAAAAACAATTTTGAAAATGCAAGTTAAAGGTGTGCGTTGATTGTGTTGGAGGGGTTTTTCAATCCAATCCAAGCTTGTTGGGTTGAGAAATCTCCCACCTATCACTTGCGTATAGAGACAGAGCCAGAACTTAGTGTTAAAGAGAGTGGCTTTGTTACTAGTTGTGTATAGTGACTTCAATCTCTTACTCTACTGTTACTTAGATACTAAGAGGGTTTTTTTTTTTTTTTTTTTTTTTTTTTTTTGTATGCACTATTGGGTAAGAAAAAAAATATTTTGTTTAAATTTTTTTAAAGGGTCAAGTTATTTGTTTGGGTAAAATTGGTTGACTAGGGTTAATTTTTTTTTTTAGTTTTCGTATTTTTTTTAACTATTGGTAATTTTTGTTGTTGGACTAATTTTTTTGGGCTTGTATGTTTTGTTTTAGATTTTAGATCTATAATTTTTTACTATGGTCTTTAAAATAAGGAAAATGCTAGAGCTACAAACTTTTTTACAAACCGTTGATGTGATGAACGATTATTGATAAGTAAAAAAATAATGTAAGTAGTTGCCCTAATGTGAATTAATAAGAATTTGCTACTTTAACAATTTGTATAAATATTATAGAAAAATTTGTGACTGTATAATAATATATTTGGACAAAAGTGTAATTTTATAAAACAAAATTACTAAAATTAGTACCAATATATATATAATAATATTTTTTTAAAAAAAATTGGGGGGCAAGTCCAACCATGCGTCTGTCCATGCTTTCGTAGAAAACCTACCCAACCCAATTGGTATATATGTTAGGTTGAGTTAGATTAAATTGAATTTGTGATTCAATTATGATGTTATAGAGTTTGTTGTAACATTGATTTTGTTTCGTTGGTAATTTGGGCATGTAAACTCTCAATTTTTTTTTCTTTGGTCAATCTGAGTGTTTATCAAAATGCCCATACCCATCTATCTGTAAGCAAAATAATTTTGGTCATCAAAAGGTTTTTTTTTTTTTTTTTTCCTTTTTTTACTTCTATTTTTTTTTTTAAAATCGTTTTTTATTTATATCATACAAAACAATTTTTTTTATTTGAAAAGAACAATTATTTTTTTATTTGAATCTTAAAACAAGCTTTTTATGCTTTTAAAAACAATTTTGAAAACACAAATTAGAGATGGGGGTCTTTCAGTCCAACCTGAACTTATTGGGTTGGGAAATTCCCAACCCATTACTTGTGTAGAAAGTAGAAACCAACCCAATTGCAGGGTTAACATATGTTGAATTGGGTTAGGTTGGGAAATTCCCAACCCATTACTTGGGTAGAAAATAGAAACCAACCCAATTGTAGGGTTAGACATGGGTTGAATTGGGTTAGTTTTTTCAGAAAGGAAAAGAACACAAAATGTGAAGTAATGGCCAAGACTTACATAGGGACGGTGAGAAAGAATCTGTAATTTTTTTTTTAATACCAGTTTGAATTTTTTTTTAGAGAATTTTAACCTATGACGTTCGTTCTTAATGATGTTATTTATCATCAGATCAAGATACTAATTGATTTTTGGTGTAGATGAAAATTGAAACTCAGATCTCTTATTCAATCATCAGAAACTTTACCAATTGAGTTTACTGGAACCTATGATACCAGTTGAATTGGGTTAGTGAGATATGCTTGTATGTCTTAATGTCTTAAAATTAGACTTTCGCTAATCATATAATTATTTTTAAATAAAATTATTACAATTTACACGTTGAGTTGAACTGGTTTCTCACGCTGAAGAGACCAGATCCATGTATGTTTCTCACGCGACTACATTGGCTAGAGTCTTCGACAAGTGACAACCTGAGACCGAGAAAGCATGACTTACTCAAAATTATATATTTTTTTGCAACTTTTTATTTTATAATAATTTACCCTGTTTCTTTTTCTTGTTTAATTTATACTTTTATTTTGATAATAATATAAAACAATCACCATCATTCTCTTTACTTTAAATTGTATCCTTTCATTCGTTCAACTATATGGTCAAAGGTTTAATTTATTTCATTTTTTTTTCTTTTACAAATTATTGAAATTCAAAGGTCAATTAGCTTGTTTGGTACATGATTCCAAACCACAGATTTCAATATTTAAATACTAAAAATTGTAGTTCATAAAAAAAAAAAAACAATATGTTTGATAAGAGTGTTTTTTAGGAATATTTAAGTTAAGTTGCTCATTTTAAGGTGTTTAAATGCTGAATTTAAGAAACTTTTCTTACTAGTTTTCAGTTTTCAAATAAGGTTGCTAATGACACTTTTGTATAGGTTGAAAACCATGCGCCCACTTGATTAGACAACATATAAAGCTTTATTTTTTAATTCCAATAATGGGGTCTACTTGTCAACTTTTTTAAAAAAAACACGCCTACTAAACACGCTATTATTTTTTTTCTCGTATTAAAATATGTTATTTAAAATATAGTATCAAACACATTTTTTTACTTTATAAGTGCTATAAACACGTGTTTTTACGATGTATTATAACCACAATTTTCATATCATTTTAGTCAATGCTACTAAAAATCTCCAGCCAAACGGCCAGTTCCCCCCTGAATCTAATAGGTGCAACTGCGCGTTGAAACGAAATTATGAATTACGTTGTTGAAATCAAACGGTCTTAGGCTCTTAGCGAAGAATCAAAGTCACAGTCAGTCATTCACAGCCCCCGAACCCACGGTTAAAAGGAAAATGCAATGAAAATTTCACCTTCTTATTCCTCTCCCATTTTGAAGGGTATAAAAATGATCAGAATCAGATGGCTTTCCAAGCATTGCGGATACCTTCTCTTATTGTCTACAACCCCAAATCGCTCTTATTTTGCAAACCCCATTTCTTTTTTACCTTCAAAAGGTACATAACAAAAATGCTTTACTATAAAATTTTTAAGATTTTTTTTTTTTTTTGGGTGGGGGTTGTGATAAAGTTTGTTTTTTGTGTTGTGGGTATTATTAACCATTAATATTAAGGCTAGTGTTACTACTAACGTTGTTAAATGTTAATTTTGCTATGTGGGATATTGGTAAAGTTTTGTGTTTTGTGTTTTGTGTTGTACTAATAAGGTTGTTAATTTTTGTGGGATATTTGTGAAATTTGCTTTTGTTGGTGTTGTAGATATTAAGGTTAGAGGAGCAGGTTGTTTGAGCGTGAGAGCAGCCATGTCAGCATCTGGGAAAGCTTCATCACAAGCCGTTGAGCGAGTTGTTGTTGGCAATGAAGAAGGGCAACGAGGAGTTGAGATATTAAGGTCGGTTAATGATGAATATGGAGGTGTCATTGTGGAGCTGGTTGAGCCTATGGAGGCTGCTGTGTATGGGTCCTCACTTAGAGCTTCCATTTCTCATTGGAGGCAACAGGTATTCAATCATTGTTCTTATCAACTTCTAACTAAATATTTGTTTTGTTTTCATAGTTGAAAGATCAGGCTTCATGGTTGTGTAACTTGTGTTGTTCTGTAATTGTTCATTATGGGTTATGAACTGATCTTGGTGTGATGTGGTATGGTTATTTCAAGATGGGGATGGTAATCATGGGTTTAAGGTGTTGTATATATGATTCTGGCTGATTGTGTTTTGTCATTGATTGGTGGGTTTATTTTTTTATTTTTGGTGCTTTCTAGTATCCAAGAGTGTGCATTTCCTACTTGAACTAATTGCAAGGAAGCTTGATTTGAAAGTATTTGTCAATTTGAGCATGTTTGGTAAACTGGAACCTGTACATGCTTCTTCTTGTTCTTCTACTTGTTCTCTCTCTAAGGAGAATTAGAGTATTCCATTTGACTTGGGATCACACCCTTATACATGCCCATTTATCTTTTGCTTACCTGTTTACATTGGTTAATGTACAAAGTTCTATGTCTCAAAAAAAGAAAGTACAAAGTTCTGCTTAATTTAATTTATTTTATTTTAAATAAACGCCTGCAGGGTAAGAGGGGAGTCTGGGTCAAGTTACCTATTGAATTAGCCAATCTTGTTGAAGCTACTGTTCAGGTGATTTTTTTTTTTTTTGGTTCAATTTTGTTTTATTGATTCCTCAGGAAGCTCATGTTTAAGAAAAAAATTGAGGTCTGGCTGGTTATATATTGCCCATTGACCTTATCCTCTGTTATATGCTTGTGCAGCAAGGATTTTGGTACCACCATGCAGAGCCAAAGTACTTGATGCTTGTATATTGGATTCCTGAAGTTGCTCATACTCTTCCTGCAAATGCCACACACCGAGTGGGTATTGGTGCATTTGTCATGAATGAGAAAAGGGAGGTATTTCCCTGCAATTTATCATTAGAATGCCATCCTCTCTTTATAACTGGTTTTGCCTTGCTGTTTGATATAATCCTCATAATCTAATTAATGGCCATCTTTATGCTTGATCTCTCAAATGCTTGCCAGCATTCTATGATAGCCACCCCATCCCCTACCCTGAAAAAAAATATGTTCGGGAAAACTTCCATAGGAAAGTGAAGCCTGCTATGCCCTTTAACTATGCTTTGGTATTGGGAGACAATGTGCATTTGAAATGTCTATGCAAAGTTGCAAACATACTTCAAATTCATACTGCTGCTTCTTCTATCAAAATTTTTGGTTCACACCTGTCCTTCCTAGAGTGTGTTCTAGATCTTGTCAAATTGAACTTCATGATATAGGCTTGTGTCACTCAAACTGTCAGGACTCAGGAGAACCTTTGCTATGATTTTAGTTATTTTACATAGCATTTACTCATTCATCCAACTGTTCAGGATGTTTTTCTTTTACTTTGTTATACCTATGGCAGGAATGAAGGGACCGTCGCAGTTATTCTAACCATTCAGATTTATCCTTTTTTTTTTTTTTTTTTTTTTTTTTTGTGTCATCTGTTCTAAATCCAATCATTTATTGCTGAACTTTTTCATTTGACAAATTTAAGTGCTACTCTCTCTCTCTCTCTCTCTGTCCTCCATGAAGCTATTATTTCTTGACAGTAGTTTTCACATTTTAGCAAGCACTTATGCTTCTTGCTTCTGAAGTAATGCAACAGACCCGTGTTCATTATATTGCATACTTAAATTGAGAGAATTACATTCTATGACTGTGGAGTCATGTATTATAGTTCTTGTTTTCAATTTTTTTTTTAGGTGTTAGTGGTCCAAGAAAATAGTGGAGTTTTCCGGGGAACAGGTGTCTGGAAGTTCCCTACGGGAGTTGTTGAAGAGGTAAGTGCATAAAGCTGAGCTCCTCATGTTATTTGTAAATTGTAGAACCATGTATTGTATATATTCTCCACTTATTGAACTTTATCATCTCCAAGGGGGAAGATATCTTTGATGCTGCAGTAAGAGAGGTGAAAGAAGAGACAGGAGTAAGCGAGAATTGCATGAATTTGTTATTCAATTCATTCCTAGTTATTACAGATATCAGTTGCTTAAGCCTTGTGAATACTAGTTCATTGGTATAATTTTATTTCTAATGTTTCTGGGATTTCTGCTGCTTCAGGTGGACTCCAAATTTGTGGAAGTACTAGCATTTAGGTATGAAATTTGCTTAAAATCAGATAATTTTGTGTTTGTTCATTTTACAGTCATATATTCTATGTGTCTAGGTGGTAAGTTGTCCTTACTAGAATCCCTGAACCTGGCCAAACTTCTGCCTCTATGTCCTCATAGCCAGGCCACGGTCTTTATGGTAGTCATGTGCTTCATGTCTGTATATGTTTGGATAACAGAACACTACACTAATGCTCCTCCATCTTAAAGGAAACTATGTGCTCTCTTTGCCCTTCATACTTGCTGCAAAGTACTAACTAGTAAACATCCATGTAAATTGGAGGTTCCCAAAGTTCCTGTGTTCAAAACAAGGATATAAATCTCGTTCTTCATCTCTGTCTTTTTTTCTTTTTCTTTTTCTTTTTTTTTGCGTCATTTTTTGTTCATTAATTAATCACTCTTTGACATGATTTACAGACAAAGCCACCAGGCATTCTTTCAGAAGTCGGATTTATTTTTTGTGTGCATGCTGCAACCTCTTTCTTTTGACATCCAGAAACAGGATTCAGAGATAGAAGCAGCTCAGGTAATTTTTAATCCAAGTAGAAGATAATTTTTTCACTCGACATGTGTACGCAAGCATCCATTCTCAAAGAAAGGAAATGCTTGCTTCCCCCCACCCCACCCCCAGGTAATCGTAGTATAATACTATGTTATCATGGCATCAACTAATATGCCCACCTCTTAACTTTGATAAATATTTTCTGTACTACACATCAAAAGATAACGGACCTGAAGCCTGAAACTAGTCTAATAGATCATATATTTTCGATTTTAGTGTTGTGTAAATTTAACAAAGAAAAGAGTTAAATTCAAAACCTAGCAGCATCTGCTCTAACTGACAAACACTACTCACACGTTTTGCCTGCAGTGGATGCCAATCACGGAGTACGCAGAACAACCATTTGTCCAAAACAATGAACTCACAAAGTATCTTATTGAAATATGCCTGGCGAAGATTGATAGGGTGTATCCTGGGTTTTCTCCAGTGCCAACTGCAACTCCTATGCAAAGAACATCAAGTTCTTCTGATAAAAAAAAGGCCTATTTGTACTTGGGTAGATCAGGCCTCAATAGGGACTAAGATGTTTGTCAGCCCCTGAAATTTTTCTCTCACAAGGATTTAATTCTATAATTCTATTTCTAGAAGTCTACATGTATTATTTATTCATTATGTGAACGATGGCCAAACATTAAAACACATAATTTGTTGCTTATCATCTTTCTTTCAAAAATGTGAAAAGATGATAGCTTCAAGCTGAATTTTGGTTGTTATACAATATAGAAGTGATGATAATAAAGTTGCATTGGATTTTGTAGTTGTTTCAATGTTGATTTCTTATTCCATCCATGGGCAGTAGAATTAACAAATACCGAAGGAGAAACTGTCGTTTTTGAGGGGCTTTGTTATATACATTTCATTGCAATCCTACTAAGAATAGCCATTAAGTTGCCTGCAATTATAAACCAAATCTTGATATGCTATTTGAATAAAAGAAATGAAATCTGGAACCCCAATTCAATATTGGGTTCAAGTAGCAGCTAGAGCATGAATATATTGGGCAACATTTTTCCTTTTGGAGTTGGCTATACCTGTATGTAAAATATCTTTGGTATACATTGAAGTAAATTTGCTTTATCAACTGAATCTAGCAGGCTGGTTTCTGATAAGAGTACCGTGGCTAGTTATGCATCACTAGGCGGATGGACTTAACCTTAACCACACGAATGATTCTAACTCTATATTCTCTGTAGTCACTGGTCGTTCTCAACCATTAATGAGACCCCAAAAGTTGTTTACTACACATCTATGTCAAGTTGTCAACGATCTCAATTGGCTTATTAAAATGCAGCAATAGCGTATTTTGAATGAGATATTTTTTGTAAAAATGAAAATGCTATTACAAAGGTTAACAAACTAATGAATTTGAAAAATAACATTGCTATATCTCACAACTTTTTTCTTTATTTGTTAAAGCGGTAATTAAGTTGTTATTGGTATAATATTGTTTTCATGGCGTTTCATTCCTGTTATTGTACACCAATTATACTTTATTATCTCAACAATGGTGAAATAAGTCCTAAATTTTTTTTTTTTTTTTTTTTTTGGCCGCTTTGATTTGTAGTTTGAAAAATCTCCTACTCGAGAAACTTTATCAATTACCTATGGCATGCGATTAAAACCACCGACTTGTGATGTAGACAAGGCCAGGCCATGAAACACCTAAAGGCTAAAGCTAAAAGCTGTCAACACGTCATTATCACCTCCCTTTTCCCTCAAGGACAGTGCAAACTGTGTCTGCCTCCTGCTAGCTGCTGCACTCTTGCCATGTAGAAAGGAGTTAACAGTGTCAATTGAAAAGCATCCAATGAACTGGGGTTGGTCAAGTTAGTTGGGCACTCGTTTTCAAGGTGCTTGTATTGGATTTAACTGGGTGTGCTTTCTAGTTCGAGTTTGGCTACCTGCACTTTGAAAAAATTCTCTGGGCCAGTGATTTACTCCACTATAATTAGTTTCTGGTTGAAAGTTTTGAGGATACACTATGAGGAAAAAAAAAAAAAAAATCATCCAATGATATACAACCATATATCCTTAGTATTTTCAGTTACCTTTTGTTACTGATAATTGCACAGACATCCGAGGGAAAATCTTGTTAAACACTTGTTATTGCACACTCTATACACACTTTCTTTGAAATTGTGTTTTCAAAAAATAATTTCAAATGTAGTTTATACGAAGTGTGCAATAGCAAGTGTGAGATAATTATTACTCTGCACCTGATTAGTCTTGAATTCACAAACTTACTCTAGATTTGCTCTTACTTGGAGTGGAGGTGTGGTTTTATCTAGAGCTTCATTAGCAACATATTCTCTCACACACACATAATGGGGAAAAGATCAGTTAGTGGTAAGAGCAACTGCAAATGTGGGCGTTTTATTTTGATAAAGCCTAGCACCAAACCTTAACTCTTGATTGCAGGCTTGGCCTCGCAGGACGAGTAGCTAGCTAGATAGCCATTAATTAAAGACACCGTGTGTAACTAACACTGTTTCTTTTTTAGTAGCTATTAAAAATATTTAACAAAACCAGTGGGTAGGGGAAGGCTAAGAATTAAGCTAGCTAGGCTATCATGGACTTTTGGAGCACTTATGAATGTTGTTCTTCTTTTTAATTCAAATTCCTCATCCATTATGATAGAGTTTGAGCCAAAAGATTTTTTGAACCTTTGGGGTGCTATAAGGAGTAACGACTATGTATTTGCCACAGTTTTATGATAGATATCATATATATGTTGAAAGTTTTTTTTTTTTTTTTTTTTTTTTTTTTTTTTTTTTTGAGGAACATATATGTTGAAAATTTGTAGCTCTCTTCTCCCAAAAAAAAAAAAAAAAAAAAAAAAAGTTTGTAACTCTGGACCTTAATATTCAAAGAAGTACCACACCGCCCCTGATTCTCTGCAGAAGGCCCGACCTCCCAAGACTAAACAACAAAGCCAATTGGAGCATTGACAGCAATGTTCTTTTATATGCTAATCATTTTTATCAATTATACTTTGAACTCTGACTAGGGGTTATGGACAAACCTGTTTCGTACATTATGTCAAACACTCAAAAAGTTGACAATTGGGCATTTTATTTTGAAATGAAAAGGCAGAAATGATTGCAATTCTCCCTAATTTATAGGTCTGAAACAAAGAGATCATCTTCATACTTAAAATAAAGAGAATACACTTCAAAGTTAAGATTTTCAACGGTATATTTGATATGAAGTCATTTAAATTTTTGAATGATGTAACACTAGTTGTACTTTTAGATTTTCAATAAGTCTAATAACACAACAAATTTTACAATATTTTTTATAATTATTAATTTGATAAATTGTGATTAATGTACAATAAAATTTATGTTAATAGTCCAATGAAAGTAATATCGCATTGATCACAATTTCTCATCTCAATAACTTGTTAAAAAAAATTATAAATATTTATTGTGTTTATAGTATTATTATTAGAGTTTTAATATCAAAGCTATATCATGAAAGTGATATTTCAAATGGAGATGATCTTTTTCTAAGAGAGGTAAAGGAGGAGGACTCCTCTCCCCCCATCTCCCTTATCCAAGTATAGGGTAATTAGGTTTAAATTGATACAAATATACAGAGACAATTATTTTTTTGCTAACTACATATATGGAGACAATTATTCATAGAGAAAAAGTAGTGAAAACTATTAAGTTGGAAGTAGCCAAATTCAAATGGAGACAAAGATGCTTCGTCTTTTTTCCTATATATGAGGGGTATTCGCTAGATATATAGACAAAGCAGTCGACAAGTATAGTAGCAAAATAGGTTCTACATTACTCACTCAAACAGCTAACTCTAACCGGTCCTTCTATCCATTTCTTGTGTACTGATCACCTACCCCATAAATAGGCTTTGTTATTATAGTTTTTGCTGAACTGCATATCTGTATTCTCAAGCCAAAAGGTGTTATACTATATATTCTACCTTAAATTTGAATTATGAAGTTTGAAAATAATAAACAAAATCTATATATATATATATATATATATATGAATTATGAACTAAACCATCACTTGCTTATCTAAAAAAGAAAATCACTTTGCTAGGAATTATATATATAGCAAAGAAACCTATTAAAATTTACCACAAATATAATTAATATGATATGGAGTCATTACAATTTACAATGCTCAATGGGAAGATCTAACAAGAGTGACAATATCCTAGTGTTAATGTGGGTAGGCAATTTATCTATCTTTCTTCCCCCAAAAACTCCTGCATTAGCTTCACACAAGCAATCTCCTAATTAAAAGCACAGTGAGAAAACAAAACAAATTATATAGAAAAAAAAAAGCATAGCATCATAATCATCCACAATCCACACAATATAGCAAATAGAATCAACAACACCATTCCATTATACAAACCAAAATAACAACAAAATCATATCCTTCAAACACTTAACAAAAAACCTACCTTGGCCTTCCGGAAGAGGCTCCACTAGCACTACCAGATCCATACATATGGCCCTGATGATAATTGTTCTGATGATAGTTATGCTGCTGCTGATGATGATTATGGCCCATCATCATCATAGTTGACTGTACCCCACCATACAATATCCCACCCCCAGAATTCCCACTATTCCCAACAACAGTAGTACTACCATCTCCAATACCATCTCTACTATCTCCATGTCTTCCTCCCATGGCAGCCGTACTTCTCTCTCCTTCCATTTCTCTAAACTTCTGCAGATAAATCTTCAAAGGCTCAACATACTCTTCAAACCCAAGTGTAGTCATGGCCCACAAGAGATCATCACCGTTGATTGTCTTCCTCTTCTCTCTCTGACACTTATCAGAAGCCTCCCCAGTGATGAAGCTAATGAACTCAGACACACACTCTTGTACAGTCTCTTTAGCTTCCTTTGAGATCTTTGCGTTGGCTGGTAACGCTTTCTTCATGATCCTACTCACGTTTGCTATTGGCAAAAACCTGTCTTGCTCTCTTGGTGACAAGTTTGTGTTGTTTTGCCCTCCAGAATCATTGTCTGAGTCTGCCATATATGAACACTTTCACACACACCCAACTAGCTAGTAGTGGTTAGCCCAGAATATGTATCTAGCTATATATATCAAACAAATACAAACTTCTTGAGGTTGATTCTATATATAAACACAAAAATAAAAAGTTGGGTCTAAATGTCACCAAAAAAAAAAAAAAAGAAAGAAAGAAAGGGAGAAACTGTACTGCATGAATAGAATATATATATATATGTGCGAATGAGTGTTTAGAATTATAGTTTGGTTTAGGGTTTTAGTGAGAAAGCTGAACTGGGAATGTTGAATATAGGTGGATTTTTTTAAGGGTGGGCTGTAGGGGTTTGTGACTTTGTGGGTGTAGGGGGGGATATTTAAGTTTAATTATGGTATTAATGTTTGATTAAATATTAAATCCAATGTGACAGGTGGGATGGTATTGGGCCGTTCATTTTTATGATAAGATTATGACACGTGGACATGGTATGTGCCGTTGGATGGAGATGGAGGAGAGGAGATCTGGTTCTGTTTGAGGTTTTAGCACGTGATCCAGGCCTTTGATTTGGTTGGCTCAGCTTGGCTCTGGCCTCTACCTAGGCTAGCTTTTAAGCCAATGCTGGTTGCATGGGAAAAAAGAAAAAGAAAAAGAAAAATAGAATATAATTATTAATGGTGCAATTGCAAATCATAATTGTTAATCATTCCCTAATCAATTAATTATTTTAAAAAGGCAAGAGTTCATTTATATTGGACGAAAAATGAGGTATAAAGTTTTGTAATGACAAGTTACCATGATTAGTTTTATTAACTTAATAGTTAGGTGAAGTTTGTGATATTTATGCAATGATTTACTGAAATAAAAGCACTTATTTATGGAAAAGAATACTTATTGAATTTCTTAGCTTCACTAATAATAACTTTTTTTTTTTACCGAACAAGTTATGGGAATTCTAGCCTTTTACCCTTATTTTAAAAAAATTTAACAATATACCCCTGTTTTGAAACTATATAAGAAAATGCCCCTATTTCGATATTCGATTACTTTAAAATTGAGTTTTCAATGAAATACTCGATTCGTGCAAAATCGAGTTATGCCCGATCAAACTTAAAAAAAAAAAAAAAATTGCATGGAACTCGAGTTTAGGAAACTCGAGTTCCATAAAAAACGCCGCTATATGACAAAAAACGTCACTATAACAAAACAAAAACGTAGCTATAGGTTATGCCCGAGTTTCATGCAATTATATTTTTTGTTTGATCAGCTATAGCGACATTTAGGAACACCTATAGCGACGTTTTGTAACACCTATAGCGGCGTTTTTTATGGAACTCGAGTTTCATGAACTCGAGTTCCATGCAAATTTTTTTTTTTTTTTTTTTTAAGTTTGATCGAGCATAACTCGATTTTGTACCAATCGAGTATTTTATTGAAACTCGATTTTAAGGTAATTGAATATCGAAATAGGGGCATTTGCCTATATAGTTTGGAAACAGGGGCATATTGCCAAATATTTTTAAAAATAGGGGTAAATGGCCAGAATTCTCAACAAGTTATACTAGTGATTTTATTGCTCAGCTTAGAGAATCCAGAATTACATGATATCTATCATTTACAAAACGCCCCAAATAATAATAATAATAATAATAATAATAATAATAATAGACCAATGTTCCTTAAGCTTAATAACACTGACCAATGTTCCTTAAGCTTAATAACACTATCTTGTAATTAGTAATTGTAAGGACACAGGTTTAACGTACTAGCCCAAAGGTAGATGGACCAGCCCAAAACGTTCAAGAACAATAAATTTGTAGAGAGAGAGAAAAGAAAGCTGGGTTAGATTAGATTAGACAATTAATAAGATGGGTTAAAATTACAAGAAGAAAGAAATAAAAGATTTAATTTCAAGAAACTGTCCTTGGCAAGAGTTCGAGGAGGTCAACTTTGATATTCACTATTCTTAATTTAGATACAAGTTCAGTTCTTAACACCTACAGTGTTTCTTTCTCTCCTCTGATCTCCTTCTTTTTTAGATCTCTCTTCCTTTTATACTCCTTCTTCTCCTTCTCTTAGCCCTCCACATGCATATTGGACGACTCTTGTTGATACTTGTCCCATCTCAACTTTTTCAGAAGTCCTTCGATAATAGCTGGAAGGCTGGAAATCATTGTTCAGAAGTCTTCTCCATATAAATGCGGCCAGAGGATTAACTGCAAAGCATTCAATGCGGGGGTGGTAGCCTTCTTCCTTAATATTTTTGGGATATCTTCTTGGCACATTCTTCTGCAATACTCGCCTAGTCCGACAGAACCCTCTGGGGTGTTTTCCTGAACAGCAAACTCCAAGACTCACTCTGGCTTCAGTAATCCGAGGTGACGTTTATCCTCGGCATAACTTCCAGGGTGGTTCAGTTCCCACTTAACCCCTTCACCTTCAATGCATATTTTTTAGGCTAAGTTGAACCATCCTCGGACTAGCCTTAGTCCTTGGCTTGGGCTTTGGGTACAACATGTATAAGGTAAAGAATTCTCGGCCCAATGGACTAGGACGGCCCAACATACACAGAGTTCAAGAATTTCTGGCCCATTGACCCTACAGTAACAATACCTTTTTGGAAGCAAAAACACTGTCTTATAACTTTGTCCAATGATACTTATTCCTCCATGCATATGAGGTGATAAAATTGTGAGCCTGAATCACAATGAATGCATAAATATATGAGGTGATAACTAAGACCGAGTTCAAAAACTAGTATGCATATCCTTTGCACTCCACTTAGCCAAAAATATTATACTCCCCCCATTCCACTTTTTTTGTCATCTATTCCATTTTGAGATGTCCCAAAATATTTTCCTGTTTTTAAAAATAAAATTCATTAATTTGCTAATGTTCCTATTATACCCCTATTAATTTACTAATTCAATTTTTTGATAAATTTTTTTAAGGGTAGTTTTGAAAACTTATACATTTTTAAAAGGTAAACAAGACAATAAATGTGTTCCCTTAAAAAATTTAACTTTTCATATAGGACAAAAAAAGTGGGACAGAGGTAGTAGTTAACAGTATGAGAGAAAGGACTAACCTATAAAATGCGTATTGAAAGTTCTCATTTATTTTTGAACTTTGTCTATAAGAGTCCTTCTATTAAAGAGAAATTTTGGGATTTAAATCCACAACTTGCATTTCATTTCTTCTTCCAGAAGAGGTGGATTGGAACTATATGGGAGCAATATATATATATATATATATATATATTACTTTTTATTTTTCTTGAAATATAGAAAAGAAAAAGTGGGTTTCCGGTGTGGATTCATCGACTCACATCAATACACCCAGTAATGACAATGGATAATACCACATATACTATCGAGACATTAATGACACTATCATCGTGAGTACAACATATTCGTTGATACGCCACTGTCTAAATAATTTAGCTCTTACCAACTATAATGTAAAGTAATACAAAATCTCTTACCATAAAACTACCACCAGAGTGGTTATATTACTTTCTTCATATGATATAAGTCTCATGTAACTATGAGCACATATGACATATTGTGAAGGCTCGACCTTCTCAAGCCAGTGTTGTTGGCAAGCTGCCATGTTATCCAGTGAACTTATTTCGTCATCCTTACAAATTGATGATGTCTAATTGGTTAATTCACTGTGGGACCTTCTGTCAAATCCTAGACTTAGGATCAAATATTCGAGAGAAAATAACCAATAAGATCATCCAATGGCCAGAAGAGTCTAGGACTTTTTTACTTAATTGTCCACTTTGGCCGGTTCTGATCTTAAGCAATAAGCAATGAATTTCTGGGGTCCTCCCCTTGATGTTAAAACATGCTACGTGGGCTCATTGATGATTAGGATTGGGGCCACTTCATCACTTTGCTTAATTAAGGGTGCACCACCTCATTAATTCATAATTTAATGGTTTTTACAATGATTCTATTGGCCATGTTCTGATGTTGGAAGCACGCAGGGGTTCCACTTCACAAAGTGGTGTGTTTTATCTGCAACAACCAACAGTGATTCAGTTTAGCAAAAGATATAAAGAACTAAGGAGGTGTTTAGCACGTGCACTTAAAAATATGTGTTTTGTTGTTTGAAAATATATGTGGAAATACGTGTGGGGGAAAAAATGTGTAAAAATAAATGTAATGTTATTTAAAAACTGAAAATATGTGTTTGAGTGGGTGTATATTATTTGTCAAAAAGTTCATTATTTCATTACTTTGTGTCAAAATTTACAAAAAAAATATTTAAATATTTATTTATTATATTGTTGACTATTAGCTCTGATACTATATGTTAAATATCCTAAAATATATATGGAAGATGAAGCATAAAATAAAGTAATACAAAAACAAAAAGAGTTATGTAGTTCAATTTGGCGATTTACGTCCACGGAAGAAATAGTAACTATACACTAACTATGATTAACAGACTTTTAGTACAAGTAGGAACTTAGCTTATACAAAAGTAAGATTAGACTTGAACTTATACTATTGAGTTAATATATCTCTAACGAAAAATGATATAAAGGACATGAATTATCATGTTAGTTAATGAATATTTTTTAACAAAATTGATAGTAATTTAAACATTTTTCCCCATGTTTTTAAGGTCATGTTTCAGTACAAGGCAAGTGGCCAAAATTTCTAAAACTCTTTTCCTATATTTTAGGCCTTCCCAATATGCATCATTCTGTTTGTTAAAGTATCTGTTAGATGACAAAGAAAGAAGAAACAAAAAGGGGTAAAGTTATAGAGGCAGTGTTCTAAGATAATTTAGATTATTAGAGATAACAAAAAGAAGCAACAGTTTGGAATCTTATTATTATGAGACTTAATGCTTGTGGTAAAGCAAATTTATAGTAAAGAAAAAGGCTTAATTATAGTACCATATATAATATAATGAATAAGTAAGCAGGCCAAAACATATATGCCAAAGGGAGTTCTTAAGTTGGTAGAGCCCCTTACTGACATTGCTTGAAGCATCATTGGGTGTGGTGGGTCGCACCACTTTCTATTTGACTGGAGATCACCCCGTAGCACCGCATGGTGGTCACTGGCACTGGTCATTACCGACTCACCTTTTCTAACCTTTATATCCAATAATTAATATTGGCATAGCCCCACGTTTGGGCCTGTAACTTAACTGATGTATTATTAATTAGTAGGACATAGAGCAACAAAGTTGTTCTTTTTTGTTTTTTGGTCCTCCCCTTCTTGGGATAAGGAATAAACTATCGTATAGAACTTTAGAACCCCTAATCCAAACAATCCAATATGTGCATGGGTGTATATGAGTCGGGTTGAGAGGTTTTCACAATCCAAACCCAATCTAATCCACCATGATTGGATTGAAATAAAAAAAACCCAACCCAATTCACATGGATCAAGTTGGAGTTGGACCCATGAATTAGATAGTTTTTTTTTTTTAATTAAGTATTATATTAGAACAACCAATTTATAAGATTATCAACATAAAGAATAGTAGATTTATAATTTAATTAATGTTTGTTAATTAAACATGAGCATAGCACTAAACCAACATAAACTATTTTATTAGTGCATTAAACCAACACAAATAACAATAGATTTATAATATTTTAAATATATATTAAATATATGTGGGTTGAGTCAAGTAAGTGGATTTGTGAATCTCTTGACCTGTACTCAACTCAAAACTGTTGTAAACATTTTTTTTTTTTTTGGCAATTCAACCCAACCTATTATAAAAAAAATTTTGGAAATCCAATCCAACCCGACCCAACCCAACCTGACCTCTTCAGTTAAATTGGATTGGATTGGATTGGATTGGTTTTAGGGGATTGGTGGGGCAACTGCGCTCCCCAAAGTACCCTTCTATGCTACTTTATGTGTTTGGGATATCAGTGTATAATATAAACAAAAGGGATTTGACATGAGTTATTAGCAATTTTTTTTTTTTTTTGATAGGTAGTTATTAGCCAATTTGAAAAAATTGTTATCATGTAGGACTGTGTATAATATGTCTAATTGTATACGATGATAACAAAAATAAAAAATAAAAATATTTTAAAAAGTCTATGGAAAAACCTATTATTGAATTTGATGTAGACACTATTTATTTAATAAAAAAATTTGAAAACTTTGGAGTTATTGTTTATGTTCTTGAATTGCCAACCATTATTACAAATTAAAGCTACTATCGTGTGTAACTCTATTACTAGTATAAGTAAAAGTACCATAAGAGCATTTGCAACAGTGTAGCTAAATAGTTATATAACTATTTTAACTACACCAAAACACGAAAAAGAGAGTTGTAATAGTGGAGCTAAAGGTAAAAATTTTACCTTCATTGCTACAGTGCACAGCTATATATGGCTGTGCACTGTAGCTGAGAGCTAAAACAAAAAAAAAAAAAAAAATATATATATATATATATATATATTCTCCGGCTGGATTAAAATAATATATGATTGTTTATTTTTTTTATATTCTTCTATTCACACCGTGCCTCTCTCTCTCTCTCTCTGCAGCTCTCACATCTCTCTGTCTCACCTTCTCTCAAAACTCTCACAAGCTCACTCTCTCAAACTCTCACATTCTCTCTAAAACTCTCTCGTGATCGACAAATTGACGCTTCAAATAGCATTGGAGCTCAGCCGCTAGTCCCGAAACTCCGCAAAACACATCGTCCCCGCAAAGCTGACGTGGATCCCTGAGAAAAACCTTCTAGTCGAAACCACCGTCACGAGCAATGCTTTTGGCTACTCAGGGTACATCAGATTATGGGATGCGAGGTCCGGCAACGTGGTTTAGGAAACAAGCGAGCCTAGTTCGGGTCGGAGCAGTAGGTTCGGAGACTTGTTCGATGACGTGGCGGTTGACACGGAAGAGTCAACTCTGAACAAAATATGTTCAAAATCAGGTGATTTAGGAATGACAGATGTTCGTAAATTAGGGGATGATCCATGGGTACATTTGAAAGATAGGAACCCAAGTATGAGAAACACAACAAGTGGAGGGGGTGAGGCAATAACGTAATTCACAGTTATAAGAAGCAAGTGATTGTGGGAAGAAGTGGGAGTTTAGAGGTTTGGTTAAGAGTGGAAGGAAGAGAAAATGGAGTGGAATATGAGAGTGAAGAAGGGTTTTTACATAGGAGGAATTTTGTGGACAAAGTTGCGGTAGTAGTGGTGGAGGCGACGGTAGTGGCAGCGGTAGTGATGACGGTGGAAGAGTTGGTGGCGGTGGTTGTGGCGGCAGTAGCGGTTGCGGTAGTTGTGGTTGTGATTTATTGTAGTGGATATATTATTTTATTGTGATGTTTATATTATTTTATTGTATTGAAAGTTAAAATAGATTTATTGCTGCATCATGTTTTGTAAAGTGTGTAGGTAAAATAAATAAAGTAACTTTTTGTGGTGCCAAATAGCTAAATTTTTAGCTCCACTGTTGTGGATGCTCCTATAAAATTTTTTTAAAAAATTGTATTGTAAATTTTCCCTTAAATATGGGGCCTATAAGAAAAAATTTTCTCAAAATAAAATGGTTTGAACAATTAGGCTCAACTTCATAACACATTTCTCAGTTATTAAAACCTATGAATCTGGCTAAGAATTTTATAGCCCAATTATCACTTTTTGGTGCATTCAGCAAAGGTATTCAGAATTCAAATCCTCACATCCCTAATTATTAATGTATTAAAAAAACAAAAAAAAAAAAACCCTATGAATTTGTGAATCCCATTATCTGCTCTTGGTATCAAATATAATATTTTACGACAGGTGGAAATGGATTGAGGTACATCCAAAATTAGAAAAAAAAAAGTTAAATATTTTATTTTAATTTTCTCATTGGTACTTATTTAAATTTTTTATTATTAACTTTCAGATTCGTCTTAGAGCATTTGATGGAACTCATTCTAGTAACTATGTAGGTTGATGACCAACCTAGATATTGGAAAGAAAGGGTAACATTTCTACTAATTTGGTAGGAGTGTGTGATCCAGATCTAAAATTTGTTTATGTATTTTCTGGGTGGGAGAGTTTTGCATTTGATTAACAAGTTCTTAGAAATGCTTTAGGTGGGAGTAGTTGTTATATTGTTCCAAATGGTAATATATAAACAGTACATATATGAGTTGATTAACTTATGCTCTACTGTTATATAGATTCGTATTTTGTTACTTTTTTATTATACATGAGTACTACGTACCTTGGGCATGCATGATATGCTAAAGGTCCAGGCTTTTTAGATCCTAATTTAGGAACTATATACCACCCAAATGATTGGACCTAAAAAATCTAGATAATTACATAGAGCTATTTATCTTCGTCATTTTGGATTGTTAAAAAAGCAGTGGAGTACATTGCACACACCATATTTTTTCAGCATCAAAACACAAATTAGATTATCTATGCATCTTTTAAAATTCATTATTTTGTTTAAGTCCAACAATTTGTTGATCCTGCTTTACAATGGAAGAAAACAGGATCAACATGGGAGAAAGCATAATTAATTCTCAAGATAGGGTTACATTTGTTCAAGTTACTACTAAATGGTTAACATTTCGTGATAATTTAGCAATGAAGATGTTTTATGATTATCAAGCACAAAAAGGTCATGTGAATCCTCCGCAGTTCTTTGTAGACTAGTTTATAATTATTAGAACTTTTTATTATTTTTGGGATTTTTATATAATTTTTCTTTGTCTTTTGGATATATCACTATATCAAAATTTATGGCGTTGATGTTTATTTCACAAGGTGGTCCAAGGGGAGCTACCATGGGCATGCAACATGCTTAAATGAGGTTATTTGGGCATGCTAGTGTTAAGGACATTTTTTTAATTGGCTAATTCTTTGACAAAATGCACTTTACTTGTGTTTGGGTAAATCTAGGATGGGTTTAGTACTTCAAATAACAAGAGTTTAAGTTTAGTATTGAAGCCATGCAAATCTGTCTAAGAAACAAGTGAAAAAGTGCTGATTCATTAAAGCTCAACAGATAGCTATCTATCGAGGTCTCGACAGATACTATCTATTGAGGTATCTATCGAGAATTACGAAAATCAGTTTTTCAGATCTGATTTTCGGCCCATATTTATGTATCTGTGTAGGGTTTCTTTTCTTATAACCCTAGACATATATACGGCTTATTTTAAAGGCCGTCACATAAGAGAATACAAGGAAAACATATGTAAAAGGTGACCAATGCCTTATTCTCTCTGAAAGAAGCTATTGTGTCTTTACGCCTTAGGATTTTGTAACCAAGTGCTTATTGATCTTCATTGTTGATGAAGTGAAAAACTTTACAGTCAATATCTTCTTCAAATTGGTGAGTTAGTCACATACTGGAAGCCGTGCATTTTAGGTTAGTCACGTCCGAGAATCCGTGCAAAAAAGAGTGGCGTTTATATATTGAAGAGTTCAGAAGTTCTGAAGCGGTAGAATGTTTCTACTGTAAGTTCATCTAAGGGGATTGTAGATTCTAGAGACAAATGTTTTGTACTAGATCTGAAACTTCTCTTTACTATAGTGAATTGCTTTTTTGGAAGATTTCTCCTCAGGTTTTTTACTGTGAAACTAGTTTATTTCATTGGTTTTCTTGGGTTGTCATATCTTGTCTTAGTTATTTTTTTTCCGCTGCATTATATTGACTTGATATTGGTGTTAGTTTGTTTTAACAAGTTTTATTCATAATAAATCTAATAAACAACTTGGGTTTAAAACTTGTTAATTCTATCAACCGGGGTCTAAAATTTCCTAACAAGTGGTATCAAAGTGGGTACACTCTGATTGGATTAATTTTCTGAGTGTGATCCTTGACCTCCGTTGTCATGAATCGTGGACAATTTCTTTTAATTCCTCATTTATTTGATGACACTAATTATGCGTACTGGAAAGTTCGTATGAAAGTTTTTTTGTAGGCTCTAGGTGAATAGGTATGGCAAGCTGTTGAAGTTGGCTGGATTAAGCCAAAAGAAGTGTCGGTAGATTGGGGTGAAGCAACAATCATAGCTGTAAATTTCAATAGTAGGGCCTTGAATGCTTTGTTTTGTGGGGTGACCAATAAGGAATTCAAAAAAATATCATCCACAGAAGTTGCCAAGGAAGCATGGACCATTCTTGAGGCCACCTATGAAGGTACCAAAGCTGTAAAGACTGTGAAGTTTCAACGACTTACTAGAAGTTTTGAAGAAATAAGGATGGAGGAGGATGAGACATTTGATGAGTTCTATAGCAGAATTCAAAATTGTTAGGAAAATCCTTAGGTCCTTACCTGAAAGATTCTATGCCAAGATCACTGTTATTGAAGAAGTAAAGGATATTGATCAAATTCCTTTGACTGAGCTTGTAGGGAACCTTCAAACCTATGAGATGGGATTAGGTTTTGTTGATGTACAAATTTTCAGGCCTTAATTTCATTAGCCCACTCACAAAATATATACCCACACAAGCTCATAAGCTATTTGAGCCCACATAAATATTTCCCATATTATTGCCCAACTTGGGCTCCCACAAATATTTCCTATATAAGCCTCATAAATTACCTTGGGCCCTCTCACAAATATTACCCATTATATTCCACATATTATCCAACTTGGGTTTTCACAAAAATACCCATCACATTATTACCAAAATTGGGCGACAAAATTACACTATCTCCACAACAAAAGCCCAAAATCATTTAACTTGTGGGCAAAACTCAAAAAGCCCAACAAAACTCTTTATAAAGCCCGTTGCTACACGGCACCGCTTAAAAACCCGTTGCTACACGGCACCTCTAAAGCCCGTTGCTACATGGCACATTTACAGAGCCCGTTGCTACACAGCACCTCTAAAGTCCGTTGCTACATGGCACCTTTATAGAGCCCGTTGCTATACTTTAATCCCGTTGCTACACGGCACCCTTTACTAAGCTCGTTGCTACACGGCATCTTTACAAAGTCCGTTGCTATACGGCAATATTTCTACAAAATCCGTTGCTATACGGCAATATTTATACAAAATCTCAAATTATTTTACAAAGCCCAAATAATAATTTGGCACTTATTTTACAAAGCCCAAATAATAATTTGGCACTATTTTCATAAAACCCAAATAATAATTTGGCACCTATTTTACAAAGCCTAAATACTAATTTAACATTATTTTACAAAGCCCAAATAATAATTTGGCACTATTTTTGTAAAACCCAAATAATAATTTGACACCTATTTTACAAATCCCAAATACTAATTTGGCACTAATCTTACAAAGTCCAAATATTATTTTGGCACTATACCTATTTTGGCACATATTTCACAAAGCCCAAATCTATTTTGGTAACTATTTATAAAAGCCCAAAATACTATTTTGGCAAAAACAATTACATTATGCTCAAAGCTCAAAACTATTCCTTGGCAAAAATATATTTTCATATACTAAAGTTCTTAACTCATGTGAAATATAATTACTCATCTCTCAAAAATATTTCTTTTACAAAATTTATGGGAACTATGCTTAATTTTCCATAATCAACTAACTACAAAAGCCCATGTATATTACCTATGACAAAACTATTCATTTTTGAAGGAATGACCAAGCCCAAAGAAGCTCAACTACATAGCCCAACTGAGACAGCCCAGTTCATATACAAATACCAGCAGCTGGAGCTCACGTGAGCTGTCTAGTCAAACTTCAGCACAACCTGATAATTGGAGCCCATCACCATCAGTTCCAGCATGTCCAATTAGATCAGAAGAGGGACACGTGTCTAGCAGGGGTTAAACCCTTCCTTGCCAAGCTAAATCTCATCATTTCTTATGTGACATAAAGCTGAAATGATATAACATAAAGCTAGGAAGCTTCAACTAGCTGTACTTCCTATCTTCTCCAACTCATTCAGTCAAAGGCTAAGGGCAACCATAACTAGACCATGAAAGCTCTTGCAATAACTTGAAAATAGCTTATTATCTTGCCAAAAATGTGTATTTTCTGGTTCATGGACCAAGCACGTGAACCTTAGTGGGAAAACTTAAGGAAATGTGGTTTGGAGGGCATCAAAGGGATTCCAATAGAATTTCCAGCAAAGGGCTCCAAGATTGACACTTAGCTTAGGGTGATATAGTCTGTCCTAGGGAGCTCTAGTTCTAGTAGCAGCAAAACCAAGATCATTAGCCTAATCCATGCTTTAATCCCATTAGCTAAGGCCAATCAATATTTAATGCTAAGTCAGAATCCCAACTGTTATTACCCAAAACAGTAAGAACTTTCAAAAAGCTGAGCTTACCACTCTTGAAAAAATTCTAGGAACGATTCTCTAAGGATTTTCTGAAGATTGAGAAAGATTTAGCAAAAATTATTTGCAAATTACCCCCTAAAACCCAACTATAAATGGAACTCTCCATTAATGCTTCACCAAGACACTAAGATATACACCAATTGAGGAGAACTCTTCCTTAACTTCTCTATTTCTATCTTCTCTAAACTCTAGCAAAGTTCTGAGTCACTGAGCTCTTAGCTTCAAGCATAGAAACTGAGTTCTCCAGCTCCTAGATCAAAACATCCCTCATACCTCTACTTAAAAAACACTCTGCTTACCCCAGCAGAAAGTCTCAGTAGCTTCACTAAACATTCTCTCTCGCTGCTCATACTACCTGAAATGTCCCTCATTACTCACTACTCATACCATATCCATGAGCATACCTTGGCACCATAATGATCTTGATGTACTAGTTGGAATCTCTCCCTCCCTTCATCTCACACTAATTTTTCCTCATCATTTATTATAATGGAGCCTATGATATTTACTTATTCATTTACTATTGAAGGCTATGATGCAATTGTTACTAAAGAATTTTTCCCTCATATTATTGTATTAGAAGACTCTTCTCTAGAACTAATGGGCGATGAGTTTGAAAATATAGATACTTTCCTTAATCTGTGAAATAGCTGACAGCTGGAGGTTCATTCTTTTCTGTCTTATTTTACCATTAAGATACTATACTGCAGGAACATTTACTGCTGAGCTATTTTTTGCAGATTGTTTTTTAATCATATTGACGTGTCTGTTGTAGGAATTGTTTATGAGTCATCCTTGTCAGTCTCAACCTAAGCCCAAGGCATAAAATAAAGTGAATTCTTCAGATCTTCACTGATAGACTTTAGGCCGTGCTTCGAGCCCATCGTCGAGTTTCAATTTAGGCCTCTAACCCAACACAAATCTCATTTGTCGGAAAGAAAAACTTTTCGTCCCCGACAGGTTTAATAGGAAAAGGTGGAAAGAATAGAAACTTGGCTCTTACGGGTATAGAGGAAGAGATTGATGACTCTAAAGATGAAGATGAAAGCAAAAATGAAGATGATGATGAGGAGGAGGAGGAGGAGGATCTAACCTTCATAGCTGATGAAATTATCAAATTTCTTCAATTTAGGAAAAAGGATAAGGGCAAATCTCCTAGGAAATCTAAATCCTCAAGGAAGAGCAAGAATGAGAAACCCCTCATCCAATGCCATGAGTGCAAAGGTTTTTGGTCATATGAGGATAGAGTGCCCAAACTATCTTATGAAGGAAAAGACCAATAATTCAAAGGATAAAGGGTTGGTTGCTACCTAGAGTGATACTGAGGATAACTTTTCCGATGAGTATATGGATGAATGTGGTCACTTTATGGCTTTTGCTGCCTCAACCGATAAGATAATTATGGAGAGTGCTAGTAATAGTGAGGATTCTTTTGATAATGAAGTACCCAATAAGATGACCATTCAAGAAACCTATGATAAGTTATGCACTGAATTTTTAAAATCTGAAAAGACTTCTCATCGTTGTAAAAAAGAGCTTAATGAGGTAAAAACTTAAAAAGCTGATCTGTTAGTCAAACTAGATGAGACTACAAGGTTGGTTGGTTGAGACTCTTGTTGTGGAGAACACCTCATTAGAAGAGAAGGTCAAGAATCTTGAGGTTGAGCTCAGTCAAGCTAGAACTTAAATACAAAGGATGTCTAGTGCAAAGTTAGATGAGGTATTGAGTGCTCAAAAGCCTAGTTCTAAGAAGACTGGCCTAGGATATACTGTTTCTTCCGACCCTTCCTCTTCCACAGCTTCTGGATCAAGGACTGTCGTTGTACTCCAGTCTGAGAAAGGTGATAAAGGTATGAAATCCAAAACTATTTTGGCTAATTCTAAATCCTTTGTTAGACCTCATGTTTGTCACCATTGTGGTGTTCTTGGACACATTCGTCCTAATTGCTTTAAGTTGTATCCTCAAGAGCAAGTGTCCAAACAATCACAGGTTTCCTCTCAAGGACCTACACCTTTGTTTGGAGAGTTATTAAAATCCTTAAACTTTTTAACTCAATTTCAGGAGAATTTTAATTCTTCCATGTCCTTTAGTAAACATACTAGGACACGTGCCTTTTCATCTTCACGGCTAAAGACTTGTGCTGTGTGGGTGAGAAATGAGCCTAAGACTTAATTGTCTTTTCTGTTTGTCCTCTATTTTAATTCTTTTTATCTAAAGTAGGATTCTCGTTGGTTGATTTTTTATTTGCTTTTGGAATCATGCTTTTATGCATCTACACCTTTCTATCATGCCTTCATGCATATGCATCTTTCTTTTATGCTTTCATGTTGTTTGTCTGTTTTTATTTGGTTGTTTAGTCTTTATTTTGTTTGTTTTTCAAAATAAAAATTGAAAAATCAGAAAAACACAAAAACAGTATGTGTTTGTGTATATTGGTACTTGTGTACTTTGGATGACCACTGAAACAAAATTTTTTAAACTTTGTATCTTTTGTAACTTAGATGAGCATTTCTATGTACAACTAAATAAGTGAGCTTTGTAGCTTGTGTTTGTGCCGAGTAAGATTAAGTAATCTCTTGTATTTAACACTCGTATCACTCTTTTTTACGGGAAGGACTAGAAAATCTTAAGAGAAAGGCATAAATAACTATTTCACCACTGTTGCCTGCCAATCATGAAATGACATCTGTATGCTTCAGCATAGCAAAAGTGCAATGTCAAATGCTCAACATCGTTGGGTATTTCTTTTCTATCTCTTATATGCCCGTGTATGGTCTTCTTAAAAGAAAAATATGCAAAGAAAAATAAAAAGCAAAAAGAATAAATATAATTTATAAATGATTGTAAGTGTGTATTCTAGGAGATGTGAGAGTTATAGGATGTACCTCGAAGGTGATAGTCTCCATCAAACAGTTATGATTGTGTGTAAGTTAAAGTGATTTTCTCATATCTCAAATCATCATAACATGTTGACACTCATGCAATCTTGGAATGTTTTTCACACACAATACGCAATATTTTTGCTACTCTTGATACATGTGCAGGTACAATGTGATTTGGCCATCACAAGGAATACATGTGTTAATGTATAATCACTAAAATATCTTAACCTTTTTTTTTAGATATAAAATTAGTGAGACTTGTTTAGTGTGTGTGTGTGTGTTTTGGATCTAAATGCTTGTCATTTTTCTTGTTGAGAGATGATTTTGAGAGCTTAAAATGTTGTTTGGATCTTTGGTTAAGCAGCATGTTTAATTGCATTCATGTCTATGTTTTTCTTTTCTTAAAAAACTGTTTTTAAGCAATCTCGACAACTTCTCGATACCTCTCAACAGCTAGGCTATCTATCGAGCTCTTCTTTTTATCACATTCTAGATAGCTTCTCGATAGATTCTCGATCCATCGAGAAACTTTCTGTTTGCTCAATAGATGCTCGATAGCTATTCGATCCATCGAGGTTGGCTTCTTCTTGATAGCTGCTCGACACCTCTCGATCCATCGAGATCCTCTTGCATGCATTGTTTTTCACATGTTTTGCATCTTTCTTTTATTTTGTCATCCATAGTATCTTGTTTTATTACATTCATGCATTTATATGGATTCCTTGTGCCCTCTTTATCATCCTTGATCATTTTTATGTTTCTTGGGTGAAGCTTTCTAGCTTCTTGTACCCTTGGTTAATCATGACAAAAAGGGGAAGAAATTGTGGAGAATATATAGTTTCTTTTTAAGATTCTATATGTCAGGAGAAGAAATACATACCATTGTAAGGGGGAGTTGTGTTTCATCTTGTAGGGGGAGTGCTTATTTCCTTCTTCTTGTACACCAGTCTTGTGACCATGTTTACATATATATATATCTATATATATATGATGTATGTCTTCTTCACCTACCTTTACATGTGTTGTTTCTTTTCTCTCTTTATACATATGTTTCTTTATAGTATGCAATCTTTTATTTTTGTTTCATACTAAGATGCTTTTACGATTTTTGAGTAAAGTGTTTCAAAAATACAGGTTGTCAAAGTCTTCTTGCCACGATCTCTCTTCTTGCAAAGTTTTTCAAGAGTTTGTATCAGGATAGATTTTATTGTATTCAACAAGTGAATATGAGTTGAGTGTTTTATAACTTCTTTCATATGTTCATTTGTTTGTTGTGATTTTGTCACGGATTGCCATAAGGGGAGATTGTTAAGGATATTTTTTATGTAATTGGCTAATCTTTTGACAAAACGCACTTTACTTGTGTTTGGGTAAATTTAAGATAAGTTTAGTACTTTAAGGAACAAGAGTTCAAGTGTAGTATTGAAGTCATGCAAATCTGTCTAAGAAACAAGTGAAAAAGTGCTGATTCATTAAAGTTCAACAGATAGCTATCTATCGAGGTCTTGACAGCTACTATTTATCGAGGTATCTGTCGAGAATTACGAAAATCATTTTTTTAGATCTGATTTTCGATCCATGCTTATGTATTTGTGTAGGGTTTCTTTTCTAACGACCCTAGACATATATAAGGCTTATTTTAAAGGCCGTCACATAAGAGAATACAAGGAGAACATATGCATAAGGTGACTGATGCCTTATTCTCTTTGAAAGAAGCTACTGCATTTTTGCTCCTTAGGGTTTTGTAACGAAGTGTTTCTTAATCTTCATTGTTGATGAAGTGAAGAACTTTGCAGCCAACATTTTCTTCAAGTTGGTGAGTTAGTCACGTATTGGGAGCCATGCATCTTGGGTTAGTCACGTACTAGGAGCCGTACAAAAAGGGTGGCGTTCATATATTGAAGAATTCAGAGGTTCTAAAGCGGTAGAAGGTTTCTGCTGTAAATTCATCTGCGAGGATTGTAGAGTCTAGGGACAAAAGTTTTGTACTAAATCTGAAACTTCTCTTTACTATAGTGAATTGCTTTTCAGGAAGGTTTCCCTTAAGGTTTTTTACTATGAAATTAGTTTGTTTAATTGGTTTTCCAGAGTCATTATATATTGTCTTATTTATTTTTTTTCCGCTGCATTATATTGACATGATATTGATGTTAGTTTGTTTTAACAAATTTTATTCATAATAAATCTAATTAACAACTTGGGTTTAAAATTTCTTAATTCTATCAATCGGGGTCTAAAATTTTCCAACAGCTAGGATGCCCAAAAGAGGTTATTTAGATAGACCAACATGCCTAAAGGAGGTTATTTGGGCATGCCGTGGACTTGGTAGGGTGCATGTGAGGCTGCTATGGTCATGCCAGCATGCCCAAAGGAGAGTATTTTGGCATGCCAGAATGCACGCCACATTGTCTATTCTCACTCCTGGCCAAATTGGCTCGTGCCTTTTCCCTAATTATGTTCCTAAATTTATTCTATGATTTTAGAGAGGGTTTCCAACAATCAAATAGGCATTCCAAAAATTTTTCTATTTTTTTTTTTATTTTTCCTAACTTTTGGCTTTTGAAAATCATTAAAAAAAATGTTGAATCTGGCCTTGAAAATTTTCTTACTTCAAGGTTGGATTTTACTTAGCATGTGTGCAAACAATTAGATCAAGATTCAAAGATTTTCCCTAAAAAAGCCCATTATGTTTTCTCAGTAAATCAATGTTTCTTGGTGTCAGAAAAGATTCATTCTTAAGTGCTCTTTAAGGCAGGAAGAGTAGGAGGTGTCTGAAGAGGTTAATAGGCCTTGGCAGCAGCGTGCCCCTTAGGTGCTACCATGACCTTTGAGGGGTTGCAAAGGCATGCCATAGCCTTGGCAGCCCACCCATGGTGCATGCCATGGCCTTGACTGTATGCCCATGTTGGCTTGCCAAGGCCTAGGCAACATGCACGCGAGCAAACCATGGCCTTGGCTGCGTACCCATACTAACTATCATGGCCTAAGCAACGTGCACGTGGACATGGCTTGGGCTACGTGCCAATGCTGGGCTACCATGGCTTTGGCAACATGGACATGAGGCTTATGTATGTATATACACACATATGTTGAATCTGGTCTTGAAAATTTTTCTACTTCAAGGAAACATTATAAACAACACACTACTTAGGCTCCTTGTGAACAACTGTGAAGTATTATTATACTGATTTTAGATTTACATAATTTAGAGTTTTTCAACTTAATATATCGACCACCTCTCTCTTAATTTATTAAATATTAATAAATTTTTTTAATAAATTTTCTTGTGATTTAAGAACAATTTCTTTGCATACGAATTTACTAAAATAAGTAAAAGTATTTGTTTTTATTTAATCAAAATAATTTCTACTTGAAAGATTATTATAACATATTTTTTCATGCTCGTTTATGTTGTACTATTTTCTATTAACGTTATAATATCATGAAAATTTATTTGAAAGTTTGTTTCAATTTTTATTAGATAAGTTTACTCAATTTTGCAAATATTTACAAATTTAATATACCTTTATTTGTATTTTACTTAATTACTAAATTTATTATGACATCATCACAGTTTGACCCGATTGAATTTCGGTCCAACTTTAAATAGCTTGAACCTCTCTCTTTTTTGGTTCTTTGAATGATCCAAGTTTGAAAACAATGCATTATCCTAATCCAAGATCTTATACTAGGATCTACATAATCCAAATTCTACTTGTAGTGTAAGTTAAGTAACGTTAGGGTTAATTTATGGTTTAGTCTACTATTTAAACTTTAATAAATTTATTGTAACACACAATTCAAGCCATTAAAGTTAAAAGCTTTCGTTTCGGATGTGGGTTGTTAGGTTAAATCCTATAATTTCTATATGCTCTCTCTCTCTCTCTCTCTCTCTCTCTCTCTCTCTCTCTCTCTCTCTCTCTCTCTCTCTCTCTCTCTCTCTCTCTCTCTCTCTCTCTCTCTCTCGTAATATTAATTCTAAAATGGTATCAAAACCTTGTCTCACCTCTTCTAATAGATATTTTTTGTGGAAAAAAAAAAATCTCCTTTTTGACTTTTGAAAGCAAGAAATGAAATTGCATTTGATGTGGTGTTTTCAAAATTAATGTTGAATAATTCTTAGAGAAAGGAGCGTTTTCAAGAATTTTTAATTTTTTTTTTCTACATTTTAAAAACATGGACCCATTGTCCATTGAAAACAACATGAAAATTAATGATGAACTTTGGAAATTTGGATTTCATTTTCACCACCAAATGCCATACAAACTTCCAAAATCACTTAACTAAGATGTTAGCTAGTTTTGTCTGTTTGTATAACCCAATACCTCTGAACAACACCCAGATGTCAAGTTAAAATTATTTTATACTAGAAACAGTTGCATGAAGTTTCTTAACTTTTACAATGCAAGAGAACTCTTTCATCCTTAAAATATTTATGTTTTAATTGGAAGGTGGATGAAGGATGAATTGTGAATGAGAACTTATTATTTATTGTTCCCTATTTGTTAGAATGTTGTTCTACTTGACTAGATTTTTTGTTCCTTAGCTTCATTAGTCATGCTTTATCCACCTGCATGGGTGCTACGTGTAACTAAAATGCTCTATTTAGACCAATGTGAACTAAGAAAGAAAAGACCAAAAATCCATAGATGACAAGTTTGTAGAACATTGTGCTTTTGCTGATAGGGATAGTTGGGGCAGGCTTGAAAATGCAGAGAGAGAGAACTTGTGCTTCTCCGCCAAGATTACAACTTACAAAGACGTGGCTGTGCTTAAAGCTTGGTAAACGAATTTGTTTTGCTTATACAAACTCTTATTTTTTTTTTTTAAAGTATAAGATAAGAGTAGGCGACCAACCTTACATTTAACTTCCTTTCCAACTTCCAACTTCCAAATCTCAATTTTGCCTTCTGGACCAAGTGAACTTAATGACCAATCTATCCCTCTTTCTCATATTAATTTTCAGAATTGTCATCATCATGTGTTTTGGGTGTCAACTATTTTGCTAAATGACCAAAAAAACCATTAGCCTCTTGTAAGTGTAAATTTATTTAAGATATCATGCATTATAAAATGTAAAATGCATTTCCAACCTACTTAATTGAAATCCAATATTCTTCAAATTTTCAGGTTTTTAATTTCCTTGAAAAATTATTATCATAAACATCATCAATATATCTATCAAAGTATTACTCAATTAAAAAAGTTGTCAATTGCTTAGAGACAATGCGTAGAAAGATCTTCAAATGGATATTTGTTAAGATGATTGAAAAAGAGAAAATTTCAAATGGCCCTCACCCATTTTTATAGGCAATTGTAACTAGAGTTGTTATTTTTCACTCTTCAAGGAATTAATGCAAGTATGTTGTACAATTTCGTGACATTTTTTTGGGATCATAGTTATAGCCAATATGAAAGAATAGTTACAAGTCATTAATCAATTGAATTTCAGTACTAATTAATCCTTTCTGCATAGCACAAACTCTTATGTTCGGACATGCAAACTTCACATATTGATTGGATAAAGCATTGTATAACGATCATCCATTATCGATTAATTGGCTATTATTTGATTATTAGCAATAATTTTCATTGTAGCTCCCTGAAGTGTCAAAATTAATTCAAAGGTAAAGCAATCATAACATAGACTTGAAATTTTTTTGCTAAATTTTATACCGAACACTCACCAATTAATCAAATTTCACTTCCATCAAAAAATAATAATAATAATAATCAAATTTCACTAATCCTCGCTATTTGTCAATAGACCAATAATCTAAACTTCCTTGTTTCTAGACATGCCAACATAACATACAGATTGGCCCACACATTGTATATCTAATTAATATCCCTAACCCTAACTCAGTGAATTGGTAATAATTTTATCATTGTCAATCGCCAATCGATGACTACATCAAGTATGGAACTAATTTGTATAGTAAAGGGGCAAATAGATACGAATATATGAGTCTAATTTTTGGACTGAATTCCATAAAATACAATAAAATAAAGGAAAAGAAAGTAAAACAGTTAATTAACAAATTATTTTTAAAAGCACACAAAGGTAATTTTACATGAGTGTGAAAGGGAAGAAATCTTGACCTTCAAATGTCAACAACAACAAAAGTCTATGGTTGTAATATATGTTGCTTACAAGGGTATAATAATAACACAAAACCTTATATAAACCAAAGGCGTGGAACCTCATCTATTGGTACCCAAATCTAACGTACATATTACATGTATTTAGAAACAAACACAAAGAAGATGAGCAACTTTTGCGGCTCCCACAATATTGTGATGTTCACAATTTGCTTCATGATCTTCACAATCACTGCAACTTCAATGGCCACCGACATCGAGGAAGACCCAATATTCGAACTGAATAGCCAAGAAGAAATGGTGCATTTGGCTGGATATGGAGAAGAGAAGCTCTCCACCGTGCTAGTCATTGGTTCGGTTCATTGTCAGGCTTGCCTGCATGGTCATGAAGCTCAACTTACTGAATGGCCCGTATCAGGTTAGTAAAAGATCATTATATTGCATGCTATGTTTGAGTCATAATTTGATCACAATCTTCTTCCTCCTTTTAATACTTTCCCTTGTAAATGGTATGCTTTAGTGCTTTGTGAAGTTATATTTATCACAACTGTTTGTATTGTTCGAAGGTCACATAATGGAAAATTAGGCTAAGGAGCTAAACTTCTTGGAACCTTTGATACTTAATGCACTACTAGCTAGTTAATTTTGACCCTCTAGTATAATTCCTTCAGTTCATGTTTTTTATGCTTGTCCTCATATCATATTACAATGATTTCTTGTTGCTTTTTATATATTGGTTAGAGAATGCAAATTTTACATCTTTTCCTAGTATTTTATGTTAGGATAAGAGGATGTAGGAGAATGAAATAGAGCAAGTACTTGAAAAATGTTTTAAGGTTTAGTTTACTGAGTTTTGAGTGCTTGTTGTACTGAATTGTTATTGCTTCCAAAATATTAATAATGATAGTAATAATTTAAGGTGTTCCTTAAGGTCACATGCCAGCCCGACCAAAACCCAGTAGTTTGCTAGTTTCATATTTTATTAAAGGCTTGTGCCCAAGCAATTTGCTCCGCCAGATTGTGCAGAGAACAGTTCTTTAAAGCGTTTAACGTTGAATCTTCATATGCATGGATTGGTTTATAAGTAATTATAACATCTATTGTTGTAATTTGCAGTGTCTTTCTTCTCTTTTCTTACTTCTTATCTCTTTTTCTTTTTCTCTCTCTTTCTTTTTCTTTTTCTTTTTCTTTTTCTTTATTTCTTTTTCTTTTACTTGTTTTTTTCTTTTTCTTTATTTCTTTTTTAAAATTCGATAGTTATAGAACAATATTGAGAATGAGAATTTGAAGTTTGATCTATCCCTCTTCCCTCTCTTTCTTCTTTTTCTAAAGAAGCGAAAAAAACGTGTACATAAAAACGGAGATCCCACATCAATAGCAACATCTCTCAATAAATATTGACATATAAAATATTTCTGATTTAAATGAAAAGCAGAAACATTATTTTGAGTTTATGATTTCTCGATATGTATAAAAGTATGCTGAAAACAACCACCTCCCTCTCCCAAAGAATATAAAGAATAAAATGAAGAAGCCACATTCGTAGGGGCCTCTCTCAATAAATTTTCAAAAAAAATAAAGAATGACACCCATCTAAATGAAAAGCATAAACATAATTTGCATGTATGATTTTTTGTCAAGGATTAATTATTCTGAAAACAACCATTTAATTTGTAGGAGTTGAAAAGGATGTATAAGTTGGATTTAATATAAGATTATTATAAAATTAAAGTTGAGCATATATATTGGGTCCCAGTATACTATGACCAATGAAAGAGATTTATAAACGAAGTTCCCAGTATTTAACTTTGCTCTCTGTACACAAATATTTAACTTTGTCCTTTGTACACAAAGATGATATGCATTGCTAAGAACCTAGTAGCTTAATAATTTTGTAAGAATTACAAAATGAGAAGAACTAGGTTTAAATCTCTCTTCCTTCACTTGTCATAAGCCCCACACACACACACAAGGACAAGGTGCATTCTTCAATGCATCATGATTATGGGTGCACACATCATTATAATCATCATTATCCCAATCATGTGGTTTAAAATCTGCAGGTGCTTTGGTCGGTGTTAACTGCCATAACAGTGGAAAGAAGAGCAGATCAAGATGGGAACAAGCTAGAACAGATGAATTTGGAGATTTCACTGTTGATCTTCCTTCCCAACTTCATTCAATTCCCAACTTGGAACAAAAATGTTCGGTTAAAGTTCTGAAAATACCAAAGAACTCACCCTGTCAACCAACTTACTTCAAGAAACAAAAGGGACTAAAACTATTATCACTTGGGAATGGCATCCGTACTTACAGTGCCGGAACGATTAGATTCATGGACTTGACTTCTAGACCTTTGCAAGCATGCATGAAGAAGAATGGTAACAAAGAGATGCAATGATAGATATCTAATTGATAAGCAGATAGGGATCAGAACCATGGCTCATTATTTTGGATGGCGCTTTAGTCACAGCATTGAGTTAACAAGAGTTTCATCCCTCTCTATCGGTTGTATAAGATGCACAGGTATAGAGGAAAACAATAACATATGTAGCATGTGTGTACAGTATGCTCTCCTAAAGCAAGCTATGAGCTGATAAATACCATGTGGATGATACTATTAGAGTTCTTCCACAAAAGAAATAGAAATAATTAAGTTGTAGAATCAATAAGAGAATTACTTGAGAATAAAGAGTTTCTGGATTTTCTGCAATCATTACATTTCTAAAGAAACATCAATGTAAACCAACCAAAGAAATTTTGCACCCAAGACTTATTAATGGGAAGAAAACATGGCAGATGCACCCACCAGTAAAACCTTGAATGCATTACAAATTTTAAAAACTAATCAGGACTCCTCCACAACCTTTTGCTCAGCTCCAGAAACAATGTACTTTGCAACATCAGCACAGCAAGTTAGCTTATCAGCTTTCTCGTCAGGGATATCAAGGGAGAATTCTTGCTCAAAAGCCATTACGAGCTCTACCCTGTCTAAACTGTCCAGGCTTAAGTCTTTCTGAAAATCCGCTGTTTCAGTAACCTGTTTCAAGTGTCAAGTGAAAATAACATATTCCCTCTAACTGTTAGCCCTCTTAAAAATAAATCTATGTCAAACATAGAACATTATCGAACAAGCACGGTTCTCTATATACCAAAGTAAACAATAGACACAGCATAAAAAGTGGTTTATTGTTTGAAAACATTGTTAAGATGGACAAATAATACAGTCTATAGTAATATAGGATACCATTCATTACCTTAGAGGCATCAATTTTATCAAATTTCTTGACCAGTCCAATCACTCGATCCATTATTTGATCAGGACAAGTCACTGTTGATGAGCACATCTGGCAGCTTAGTCGCTTGAGCACATTCTGTTTCTCAGCTAACAACCAACTTTCAGCTGATCCACTCACCCTAACATGCCTCAAGATGGAAATTCTTATGCTTTGCATGTTCAGGAGAGCTGAAAAAGCCAAATGAATAAACTCATATAACTCTATATCAAGTAAAGGCACACAGATTGAATTGGATAAAGGATATAGGTACCTGAATGATAACTGTTTATCACCAAGACAGAGGTCAATAAAGGAATTAGGAAATCTAAACCAGTTAGGAAGGTTCTCAACATCTAAATTATGCATATCAGTTTTAAGGAATGAGTTTAGCTTGTCTTAACTCGGACTCATGCAAAAACTACAATGTTCTGGATTCAAGATTAGACCAAATATATAACATAGACTCAAATGCAGCTACTAAGGTCCAGCATGTGAAACTACTTGTCTACTTCATCGTTGCAAAATACAAGAAATATTCTCTGAAATGGAAAATACCAAGAACTAAAGAAGAATTTTGACTTCTAGTAGCTTTTATGCAACAAATGTCTGTTTGGTGACAGGGACCGCAAACTGTATCGTATGCCACTGAGGAAACTTCTAGGAAAAGTCCTAGTTTAAAAGTGAAGACAAGCAGAACAATCATGTGAAACTTGCAGAGTAAAGTCTAGTCTATGCTCAAGAAACTTGTATAATACGGCTTACTAGTAGAAAACCTTGCATTTTACAAGCTAATCAATGATGCCACGCATGACATATGCAAACTATTTGACACTATCGCAAGTTTCTATTCCAATGAAGACAAGGTAGAAATTGTGAAAAATCACTTAGTTCTAGATTTTTTTTATCAAACAGTTGATGGTTCCTAAATCCTTTTTCCTTTTTATTTTTATTTTATTTTTTTATATCAGTAAGATTTGTTATATTGCAAAAAGACTAGCATGGAGTAGCCTAAAGAATACACAAGACTAGAATTATGCATAAAGGGATGACTCTATAAATCCAGGGATGGAACTAGTGCTAATGTATCCCCATGCTCTAGACCAATAGAATAAAGAACCACAAATAAAGCTACCAAAGGGGTCCTTGTTGTTTACGTGTCCTCACAGAAACACGATTTTGCTCCCGCCAAATTGTCCACATCAAATACAATGCAACTAAATTCCAAATGTCCGACAAATGCTTCCCAAACCAAATTCCTAATTCCTGACGTGCCTAATTTGTTGATTACTATCTTCTCACTTTTTTAGCGAATTATACAAACACTTGGTGCGCATAGGAATTAGAGCCTAAATTTGAATTCACCGACACAATTTGTGTGGGAGTGGGTGAAAAATTTGATCTGGGTTTAGGACCATAAGCCAAAGATTGAAGCAAACTACCAAAAACATTTGTCAAATATTTTGAAGAAACAACCAAATTTTGCTGTCAAAAAAACTTAATTCAATGTACAAATTTAGGAACTCAGAACAAACTACAAAGGTGCCATATTTGACAGAAAACCAAGATGGGTTTTCCAATATTAAGCAAATGAAGTCACACAAGCTATCTAAACTATGATTTCAAAAAGCCATTAGACATTACATAAAGAGAAATATTGAAGTTGACAGAAAACTAGTGCTAGTTACTACTAGGTAGCATTATTGGGTAACATGGGTGTGTCAGAATGAGGGACGCAAAGGAACAAACATAAGGAGGCAAAGCAAGAAGTGATCGAACACTCACGAGTCACGAGAATTGGAGCTGTGCTTGGATCGTTTTCGTTTGGTCGATAAAAATGGTACGTAGTGCTATTTAGGTGTTTGCTTTATTGTCGCAAAGAAGTCAAAATCAAATTTAAGACACCTTTCGGGTTTCCTCGTCGTCCAAGTCCCTTCATGGGTGGATTTTAAGGTTGGCAGCCTAGGCCCATCCTATCATTAGGTACCTACCCAGTCCATATCAAAACTCAGTCTCACCAATTTTTTTGACAATTTAATTGGTGGGTAATTTTATTTTTAAAAAAAAGATTTTACTGCTCTAAAGCCATACAATAATATACTATTTTTGAACAAAATTTTATCCAAAATTAAAAAAATTTTAGCAACTTTTTAAGTTCCTGATTAATTTTTTTCAAAAACGGATTTGTTAATGTATGTCCTAACTGGATCCTTAAAAAAATTGGTCAGTAATTATTAAAGATCGGCTGGTTGGTTGGTTATTTATTTATTTATTTATTTTGGTTATAAAAGTTTTTCTTTTTCCACCGAGCACCTTAGCTCAATAGTCACTTTACAAGTATAAATGCATGTGGGATATGAGAGACAAGAGCCAAAATTTAAGTTTTCAGGAATGAAATATACACTTATGTGGCATTTGGTACAAGGTAATGTTTTAAGATTCTTGGAAATGTTTTAAAATTCCTATATTTGGTTACAAATTATACTAAAGAATCAAATGTTAGGGAAATTTGGATTCTTCCTTTAACCCCCTTTCAGTAAAAATGTGGATTCCCTTTTAAAATAGATGAGTATTTAGATTCCCAAACTTAAATGAAATTGTATTTTTTATAAATTGACAATTTTAACCCATTTTTCCTTATTATTTAAACAATCGAAATAAAATATAAAACAAATTATCAATATTTTTTTCATTGTCTTTATCTCTTCCTGCCTAAATAACATTATCTTTTCCCGCCAAAACAATATAAATAGGATAGATAATTCTGTTGATATATTCATTAACAAAGTTCTATTTAGGTTTCACGTGTGGAAAAAAAAATTGAAATGTTAAACTATAATTTTAATGAATTTGTCATAATTTATAGTTTATATTTTGTTTTTCATTATTTATTTAGATTAAGATTTAAAAAAAAAAGACTTATATTGAATTTACAAATCTAAGGATAGAATGAGAGAAATAAATAATTCAATTAGGATTCCTAAAAATAAACCAAATATTATAATCTCATATTCTTAGGAATCTTATTAAATTCCCAATTAAAACAAACATAGGAATACTTACGTTACTAGGCATCTAAAGGGAAAAGAGATTGTGGGGCCCGGGTGTTTTCTCACCGGGCCCACCAAAAAATGTTCTCCCCAAAATGGGAGAAAACCAGGGGAGAAAAAACGAAGCATTTGGTGGGACAAAAATGCCCCTGTGCAAGTGTATAGGGGTTTTGTCCATGCCCAAATGCTTTTTTTTTCATCATCCACTTGCTCTTTTTTTTTTTTTTTTTGGTCCAATTGCACATAAACAATTTTTTTTGCTAAAAAAATGTATTAATTTTTTATTATTTGCAAATAATCAATTTTTTTTGATAAAAAAATGTGTTGTTTTTTTTTTTATTTATTTAATGAGGACATAATTGAAAATTTAAACCAACTTCACTCTTCCATCCTCTCATTTTTATTCTCAACCAAACAAATAAGTTTTCTTTCTCTCCACTTTTCCAGCCTCTCAACCAAACACAAATAGGAGAAAACTAAATCTTTTTTATCCTTCCACTTTTCTATCCTCTCCCAATTTTCTATCCTCCACTTTTCCATTCCTTCAACTAAACGGACTCTTAAATTATTCTAGAGTACAATTTCTATCTTGTATCAAAAAAAAAAAAAAAAAAAAAAACTAACTAACCTTAGTTTTTCAATTATATAGCAAAATACTCATGTTTTAGAAATGTCGAATTCAGCCTAGAATTCAATATTAACAATGTCGAGTTCTATGCATATTTTGCCACAAAATTCTTTTTTTGAAGTTTTTCACAAACACTTAAAAATATGCATAGAACTCGACATCAACAATATCAAGTTTCAAAACAATGGTATTTTGCTGTATAGTTTGAAAAAGTGACTACATGACTACATAGTTAATAGATTAATGCTAAACAACCATTTTTTCCCCTACAAACTATGTATATTATAAGCTTATATGATTTATTGTAGGGTCCTGTTAATGGGTACCCTTAGACTAGTTGATAATGGATCATTTTAGAAATGCTTTAATATCACTTTGATGAGAAACATTAAAAGGCTATATAAAAAAAAATCAATTACTTTTTTCCCCACGAAAAGTTCTATTTAAAAATACTTCCTAACCTAATGCCCTTACGACATCAATCCATTAGCTTTTTCCTTCGTTGTAATAAACTTGAGTAGAGTAAGTATGTATTTGTTAAGAACTTTTCTTTGTGGATGTATTAGAGCCATCTTGTGGCCTTTAATAGATCTGCACTCCGAACATTGCCAATGACAGTTACAAGATTGTTAAACCTCTGTTTAACACAGGGAAGTCGATACCGTACTGTACCGGCCCGTACCGGCCGGTACATACTGTACCGGCCTCGTATTGGTACATATACCCCTCCTATTTCGTACTGGAAAAAATACCGGCTGTACCGGCCTCGTATCGACCGTACCGGCGAATTCCGGCCATACCAGCCTCGTACTGGCCATACCGGACTGAAACACAAAATGCTGTGTTTTTTTTTTTTTTTTTTTTTTTTTTTTGTAATTGTGGCAATTTTTTAAGGGTAGGATAGTAATACTCATATATATTATGGTCATGAAGTAGATCTTTTTGATGAATGAGAGTAGATGATTCTATGTAATTTGTGTTAACTTAATTATTTGTATTATTTGTTTTCTTTGTATGCAATGAACAATTAAATTTTTTGTTTTTTATATTGTGTTTTTTTTCTTTGTGTGCAATGAACAATTAAAGTAATATTTTATTGTAAACAGGAGGTAATGTTTTATGGTAAATAGAGATTGTGTGTGTGTGTGTATTAAATATAAAAAATAGCGGTAAACCCGAAATGGTACACCGGTATTGACCGGTATCCGAAATATATCGTACCGATGGCCAAACCGGTACAGCCTTCGGTACGGTATTGACTTCCTTGGTTTAACATCATCAATCTTGTCAAATCTTGAAACAAACCTCACAAATCCATTTCTCTTCACAAGATTATTCAAGTGACTTGAATCTAAGTCAAACATTGTTTTAGAAAGTAGCCAATACAACAACAAAAGTCATAGTTCTAAAAATTTTAAGGTTAATAAGGATGAACATGACGAGTTCTTCCTGCATTACTTTTTTTTTTTTTTTTTGTTGAAAATGAAAATTCAAACATATCTATCTCAATCTTGTGGCAATTTCCTCTTCAAATCACATCAAGATGAACTTGAAAGGAGTAGGGATTCTAGGGAAGGCTACTCCGGGAATTCGGATTATGGTGGGGACCGTGGGGTCAAAAGAGCTAGCAATGGTGCTGTGATGTGGAATTGAATAAGTCTCCTCTAAGAATCAAAGATGCAACCTTTGCATAAGTAGAAACTCTCCAGCACGGCCATTGTTTTGTCCAAACTATTGATTCTTTTTCAAGTCATCATATCTTCATAATAATAATTCAATAGATTAGTTAGGATTAGCCATATGTGTATTTTTTTTACCATTTATTCTATTCTATCCAAAGTCATAATCTTTATTAATTTCTTAATATACTTGCCATTTGTTACTACTTTTGTTAATATTATTTTGTCTTCTATTACCTTTTTTTTTTTGTTCCCTTAATTTGAATAAACTCACCATTTCTCATTTGTTCTTTAATTGCTCTCCTCTTACCATGATCAAACCATTTTAACGAATTTTCCTCATCTTTTAATCAACAAAGGGTTTTTTTTTTTTTTTTTTTTTTGAGCAGATAATCAACAAAGGTAACTCCACTCTTTAGGCTATTTTTCTCATTTCTATTAGATAAGAACCCTAGCCTCACTTTCATACCCATTTGAATAAATGAAACTTGAATGTATTTTTATAACAAAATAGATATCAATTGACAACAATTTGAATAATGTTTATGCAAGTTTCTAAACAAGATGATAATAGATGAGTTATTATCAATCCATATAGCTTAAACCAATTCTTCAGAACAACTGGGTTTATAGGATGATTTGATTATCTAATATATTTACACATGAATGCACGCGATCATGGGTCAAAATGTGTTGGCAATTTTTTTCCTTCAACTCCTATTCATAAAAAAATAGCAGTAAAATTTGTTACGTATACCATTTTGCATGCATGTTCATACACACAAGTGAATTTGAATTGAAATTATGAGTTGAATACATGGTTTTAAATTTTCAATTGCATGTGTGGCTATGTCACTGTGTGTATGGACATGCGCGCAAAATGGTGTATGTAATTAATATTGTCCAAAAAATATATAAAATATTAATAATTATATTTGCGTAAAAAAATGGTATACAACATTTATATTTGCATAAAATATTAATTATTATATTTGCGTAAAAAAAATGGTACACAACATTTCTAACCTTAAAGATGAGAAATTAGATAAATTGAAAACCTTAAAGTTAATTGATGAGTTACATATAGTCTGTCACTCTCATCAGAAAATGGTTCTCGTTGAATGATACTCCATCCATTTCCAACCTATATAATAAGCTTTGGGTTTAAATAAAAAACTATGTCTTACTTGCATTTGGAACGTGTTATAACACAGTTGAAAATCAGTACTCGAACAAATCGTTTACTAATTGTTCTACAAAAAAAAAAAAAAATCGTTTACTAATTATAATATTGGTATGGATTTAATTTTTACAAATCTCTCTTCACAATTTGAATGCTAAAGTACTTTTAAAGTAATTTGATGAGTTTCATCTATGGAAAAAAAAAACTCCAAAATCCATCCATATCAAAGGCAACCTAAGTCTAGTTCAATGTTGCCAATACAAAATAAGAAAGTAAACAATACTAGTAACAATTTGGAATATAAAAATAAATAAATAAATAAATAACCCACAAAAGGTGTTTTTACTTGTTTTGTTCCTTTAGTCAAATCAATATCCGTAAAAATATTATTCGAACCTTTAAATTTGAGGATCTTTTTTTTTTTTTTTTTTTTTTTAAATCTCTAAGTTATGAAAATCGCAAGTTTTACAATATCATCAATATTTTTTTTTCCATTAATATCTGTTAGAATATTTTCGTTAACCCACCATTTTTTTAAAACATAAAAATAACGTCATTTTTAGGCAAATTGACATTGAAAATATGATGGATCATATTAAGATAGGTATATTATATAATTGGTGAGAGCAAAGTTGTCAAAATCGGAATCTTATGTAGGATCGTTGGAGATGGGTGGGATTATAGATCGTAAGATCTTATATATTTTCAAATTTAAAGTAAAAAAAAAACACATTGATAATTACTTTGTATATTGAATAATCATGTAAATTGTGAATTTATCCATAAAAAAAACAAAGATTTGCATCATATGATGCAATTTGCATGCCATACATCACTATATCTGTACTAACGAAACAAATATATTTAAATTTTAACCAATGTATCTAAAAAATTCAATAAATGTTTAATTGGCAACCAAATACCAAAATATTTATCAACACATATAGAAATATTTTCCAAGTTCTAAGTTTAAAATTCAAAATAAGTTATCAAATGAGAACTAGCTAACTAAATATGAAATCCAAAAGCAAGATAAATATTAAGGTGAAGTGAACATTTAATTATTCACATTCTAGGGTTTCTATAACTACAGTCCTAGTCATCATCATCCAATTCATCGTCTATGTAGATATTGTATATTTGTATACTAGAACTGCAAAAAAGATTAAGATACAACTTCACACTCAACTATTCAAGTTATATCACTCAGGAACAATTATAGAGCATGCTCAAAAAATCAATCAATCAATATACAAATACAAGCATACTAATAAAATTATATATAAGAAAACATTTTAGTAATATTAGAACACAAATTAGTATATTGATTAAACAAATTTAACTACATTATAGCTTAAAACGTGGCAAAGAAAATATAAAATTTTCATTTAGAAATGATGAAGCATTTGCTTAGGTTAACATAATTATATAAAATAATTATAATAAAAAAAAGTCATACCATCACAACATAGAAAAATAAAAACCCCTAAAACTTCATCAAGACCAAAAATTTATCCCATTAAAAAAAAAAAAAAACTAAAAATTGATGTTTTGGTAGGATCGGTAGGATCCTATACGAACCTATGATCCTACAATCCTACAATATCTTATTTATGATCCTACCATTTTTACGATCCTAATGCGATTCTAAACGTTTTGGTGAGATAGGATCATAAATCGTGCAATTTTATGATCTAGATCATGATTTTGATAACTATGAGTGAAGAGTAAAAATTGTGAGTCTTTAAAGTCTAGAAATGTCAAGAGCATTGGAATTTGGAAGTTTGAACTCAAGAAATAGCTTTAGAGTTTAGACATTTTTAACAAAATTGCTTAGGGTTCTAGGAAAAGGTTTTCTTCAAACTCCTTTTATATCTTTTTATTGAATGTGAATTTTGAAAATCTAATCATTAGATTGCATGTTCTTATTTTATCTTTCATGCTTGTAAAATTTCAAGAAGATCAAAGATCAATAACTATGTCATTTTTTACTTGTTTAAATTTTAAGTTTTTGTAGTAAAAAATTATGCATAAAAAATAAATTTATTGATCGAATAGTAAATAACATGTAATTTGAACGAAATTTGACATGTTTGTTAAGAATATAAAAAATATTCATTCCAGCTATTATATTTTCAAGATACACATCCAATAATATTAAATATAGAAAAAGTTTAAAAAGTTTATTTTCAAATTAATTTGGAGAGAAATTTTGTTCAAAGTTTTAATTATCTCACTTTCAATTATTTTTTTAATTATAAAAAAGTCTAGAGATTAATTTAGAAGGGGGCCCTAAACTTTTTTTTTTTTTTTTTTTTGAGAAACAAGGGGGCCCTAAACTTGAGAAGAAAAGTAAAATCTAATTTTTAATAAGCAATTGAATATACCTTAGGAGCAACAAAATAAAAAGTCAAATTAAGGACACTAGTTCTAGTCATGTCTGCAATCAAATTCATAGAAGTCATGTCATGAAATGAAAAAATTTACAGAGGTGGGAAAAACAATAAAAACGAAAAAATTTTTATATAAAAAAAAATCATTGGTTTACTGTCTTTTTCACTTTCACAAGAGGTGGTGAGTGCAATTTACGCAAATCTAGAATATAATAATACAATTTTAATAATGCTATATATTTAAGAAATAGTTAACAATGATGGTGAATGTGACGTCTATTAAAAAGCTCCACCTCAAATTCAATGGCCTTACATTCTGAGTCGTTGAAAATTGAAATGACACATTTTTTTATAAAATAAAAAGAGAGAAAAAACAAAAAACGGGTTAAAAATAAAAAATAAAATAAAGCAGTAAATAATGAAAGCAAAGGAAAGGACTTTGTCAAAATGATGACGTGACCACCATCACCACTAACCAAAACATCATATTCATTGGGCCACCATTCGATCTTCCAAACTCATCGGAGATTATAATTAAATTAGCAGTAGTTTTTATTTATTTTGTATACATTAAAAAAAAAAAAAATTTAACATTGCCTTTCACTTTCTCATTTTGCGCTTCTTTTGGGTGCTTCTTAAAAGCCTCATTTTGTGATATATGTCAGTGTTTTAACATTTTGGAGAATCTCCAAAATGGGGTTATCTATGATGGGTTGGTCTTGAATTTTCATATTGTTTTGAGGGTAAAAGTAGAATTGCGGTGTTGTGGGGGAATCATATTGGAGATTCTGCAAGTGGGTTTTCTTTTTTTTTTTTTTTTTTTTTTTTTTTTTTTGGTGGGTTGGGTTTGTTGTGGGGGGGGAGGTTGGGGGTGGTGGAAGGTGATAATAAAAAATGGGGAATGTGAATGGAAGAGAAGATGGGGATGGAAGCCCATCTGGGGCTGAGGAAGAAGGTGTGGAAGGTGGTGTTGGTGTTGGTATTGGTATTGGTGGTGGTTTGGATGAAGGCATGGCTGCACCAAGTGTAGCCCTTGGTGTGTCTCCTCCTGACTTGATGGGTCAGTCACCTCCTCATAGCCCTAGGGCCACCCAGTCACCTTTGATGTTCACTCCTCAAGTGAGTTCCTTTCTCTTTGTCTCTTTCTCTTTTTAATTTCTGTTGGCCTTTTTTTTTTTTTTTTTTTTTTCAAGTGTTGTGAATTTTAGGCAGGAAGATTTGGATTTGATATCAGTTATTTCCAATTGCAGTTTTTTTCCTTTTTTACTTATTGGGTTTTGTGAATATTGGGCAAGTTCATAGCTTTTGATTGTAATAACATTGTGTTTGCCTGTTTGGGGCTGGGATATTGATGTGGCAAAAGGAAATTTGATCAATTGGTTAAAAATGGTGTTGAGAAGGTTTTATACGTGGATTAATTTCCAGAAAGTGAAAGTTATTTGTTTGAGATCTTTTGGAGATAACCCCAAATTATTATTTTTCCCTGCTGCTTAATGTTCTGTCTGGAGTCTCTGTACACTCGCTACTTGTTTGATGCAATGTCCAAAAGGAACACTGGTGTTTCAAAACTCAAAAGCCTTTAATTATACATTTTTCCCATATCTTCTGCTTTGTTTGACAGACAAAAAGTTCATTGCTTTTGCCTCTTGCAATGTGTTTTTATGATTAGGTTGTACTTTTGGTCTTTTAAATCGAGGGTGGATGTTGAAATATAATCATCTGTTAGGAGCCATACAGTCTTAGGTGCAAAAATAGCACTAATTGCTGAGTTTTGATTATTTATTTTGTGGGAATTGACTTGCTGATTCGATCCAGCTTAGTAGAGAGGATCTTATTTTCATTACCAACTTTTGACTAAAGCATGACTTTATATCCCCTTTGTTTTGGTGGGTTTAGTGTGAATTTATTTGTTTGTTTGTTTTTTTTTTTTTTTTTTATTTTGGAGGGGAAGGCTTGGCTGTAGACGCAGTGCTTGTAGAAGTATTAGAGGATAACAACTTCTAAACCTGCTACTTTGTTAGATTCTATGCTTGAGATTTATTTGAGTTCCCTTGGGAAACATCTTGAATACCATTGAATCACTATTTGGTAAATTCATTTCTATTGTATTTATAACCTGCTCTACCCTGAAATATGTTGCTATTAACTGCACATGTATGTGGCCTGTTTTTATTTGGATGTGTGCGAAGGGCTTAGCTTGGGAAAAAGGCAAAAGCCATGTTTAGGCTTGACAATTAAACGAGCCAAGTTCAAATATAATACAGTGTTTGTAAATTAGGTCGTGAGTATAGAGCATATATAATATTGTATGTTCGTATGTATGCACGTGAAAAAATATACTTACGTGGGCATGAGATTGCTTTGTGTAGGTTTGTGGATAAGTTCATAAGGTATCAAATGATTATTTCTAATTTATTAATAATATAAACAATCTATTTTATAGTAAAAAAAAAAAAATATATATATATATATATAAATATATAATTATTAACATTAGAAGGTTGGTAATTGTAACTTTTATAAATTTATAAATGAGAATCATTCTCTCTAATCAACTCAAATATTTATATTTTCGATTGGTAAATTATACTCAGTCTCAAATAATATAATTGCAACTATTTTGTTATTATTTATTAGCATAGATTTGTGAAAGGGGTAAAAAAAAAAAAAAAAAAAACTAATCATGGTGTTTGCTATCAATGGGGAAAGAATAAATTAATTAAGTAGATTGTGAACAAGTTCCAGGTTGTTCTACGAGAAACTTTTTCATGCTAATTAATGTAATCTAGCTTGGTGATAAGATCAAGGTCGGTTTGCTTTTGAAATAAAATGAAATGAATCAATTTTATCTTTTAATACTAGGTTTGGCTTATTTACAATCCTAGCTGTTCGAAGTTCCTATACATATTCCATCCTAGTGTATTTTTGCATATTTAACATTTTCATTCTTTCCAGGTCCCAGTGGTTCCACTACAAAGACCAGATGAGATGTATGCTTCGAGCCAATCATGGACACCAACTGCTTCAGGGTATGAAGACATGTGCACTGAGCAAGGAATTCCTACAATGATTACATGGAGCTATGATGGAAATGAAGTAGCTGTGGAGGGATCGTGGGATGATTGGAGGACAAGGTTCCAGAAATTTGGTGCCTTTTTTTTTTTTTACATTTTCATTTTCTAAATTGCAGTTGTGCTTAATTTGCTGTCTAAACTCCTAATATCCCTTGTACCTTGTTGATCAGACTGCCCCTACAGAGATCAGGAAAAGACTTCACCATCATGAAAGTTCTACCATCTGGTGTTTACCAGTACAGGTTTATTGTTGATGGACATTGGAGGTATGCTCCTGAGTTGCCCTGCATCCAAGACGAGGCAGGCAATGCTTACCATGTTTTGGACTTGCAGGTTAATATCTTCTCCACTTTTCTGGTTTATGCCATTGTACCAGATGAATGTGTGAATTATAGTGTAGATAACTTGTGTAATAGTTAATCTCAATGAATTTATCAAAAAAAAAAAAAAAATTCTTGATGAGAAAGCTAAAGCTGGATGCATGAGTTTCGATATGTCCTAAAGATACAACCTAGGGATTGTATATGAACTAAAATCTTTGGTACGAACTAATTCTTGTTTTAGCAATTCAACATTGTTGTATTGTACATTGTAGAACTTGTAATGTTTTCTTTCTATTATGTCAACCCAGTTCGTTTTTGCTTTAGTCTTGCCTCTATCTTTTTTCCCGCTAAAATGCTTTAATCCTTCCTAATATCACACAATGACACAAAAAACTACCTTCCACTTCATTTTCCTCTCTCTTGCTCTTTCTGGCATCTGAAAGGATGATAAAGTTTGGTTTTTCTGTTGAATTCAATGAACTAATATTAACCTCTGGTGCTCCATAATCCATATGAAAACACAAAACCTGTAATTGTCTGTAATTGATTGGCTGTGGGAATTTCTTTCTCTGTGTATTATTATAAGTTTTATTACTATTACCTGTTTGGTGCATGGATGCAAGATTAGCTTGGACTATCAATGTTCAGAGTAGTGAGAGAACAACCTGTGCTGTGGGCCTAGCACAGTGATTTGCACAAAAATTTGGTTCTCTCAGTCAATTATTTAACCAATACTGGTCAAAATGCCTCTTTAGAAATTTCTAGTCAGCTATGGTAGCTCTGTTAGGATATTGTTAACCTGGTTGTTTGTCTGCTTCAAGATTGTGGCAACTTCTGATTCAGATTCAATTTCAACTCTTGATTTTGCTCGTGTTTTTCTCTAAGGGTGTTTCTCTCCTGGCAGTTATTCTTGTAATTATCTTGCTTATATTTATTTTAGTAACGCAATACTGCTGATGTCATTCAAATTTTTTTTTTAATGATGTTTTCCATTTATTACAACAGAATATATTACCGTTTTTTTTTCTCAAAAAAAAAAAAAAAGAATATATTAACGTTTTTTTTCTTTTTTGTGCATGCGTGTGTGCTGTGATTTGATCATTTGACTATGGCATAATGTTTTTTGTTCTTTTTTGTACATGCATGTAGTCATTGTACATCTTTTGCTTAGGTCATCTTTATCTTAGTATGTGGTTTTCATTTAGGAGTTTCCCAGACATACACTTTACTTTCCATTAGTCAAAATATGTTGGAAAGGCTTGGCTGCTTTAGGGGTTTTGATTTTATAATTGGGACCGAGTAGTTTTTGTTTATTGTTGTAATGTGCAGGACTATGTTCCCGAAGACATTGAAAGCATTTCCAGTTTTGAACCTCCTCAGTCCCCAGAGTCAACTTATAACAATATGCCACTTGGATCAGAAGATTTTGCAAAGGAGCCACCATTGGTGCCACCACACTTACAAATGACTTTACTTAATGTGCCTTCATCCCACATGGAAATTCCACCTCCTTCATCAAGACCTCAACATGTTGTGCTTAATCATCTTTACATGCAAAAAGGGAAGAGCGGCCCTTCAGTTGTAGCACTTGGTACAACTCATAGGTTTATAGCCAAGTATGTGACAGTGGTGCTCTACAAGTCCTTGCAGAGGTAAACATACACATCCATGTCAACAATGTAATCTTGACACTTTTATGTAGTAATATATGTTGAGAGGTAATGTTATTCCGACAGAGCTTACTCAGGAAGGAGCATCAAATGAGAGTTAACTATTGTATTTCACATAATAGAATTACTTGATGACCATTGATCTGAAATTTATTGCTTGTTCTTTCTGTTTGCGATGTTCAGCTGCTCTTTCGCTTGATTCTTTGATGAAACTTTGGATTCTTAATGGTAATCGTTTATGAATTCTATAGGTTTCCTGCAGTTGAGAAGTGAAAGCCTGAATTGAAGTATAAACTGAAGTTTTTTGCCCTTTTGGCATTGTTAACTAAAATTTTCTCTCATAATTTGGTTACCTTCTGCTCCTTACATTTATAAGGTCTTCATTCTTTTATCCCTCAAGGGTATAAATGGTCTTGACTCTTGAGGCTGGATTTATCACATTTTTGTTTATGGGGTTGGACTGGGCCTTCAATTTTTGTAAGCCTTTTTTTAAACACAAGAAGTTCCCATTTTGTAAAAGACAAGTACAAGCCCAAAAGTATAAAATTTATTAAGAGTGAGTGGCAAAATGACTTTTCCTTTTTGACGAACTGAAAAAATTTTATTCCAACAGCAGCAACAAAATTAAACATCTACAACAGAACTAGCCTCTTCCATGATAAGATTAACAAAACAAGGAGGGCAATTACAAAGATCAAAATAGCCAGTGGCTTTAGATCTTAAACACCATTTTGCTAAAGAGGGGACCAACAAAAGGATGGATTTGGGATAGATTCAGCCAATTTTAATGGCCTTCTCTAAAACATTTTTGATCCTCCAGTGAATATTCAGCCTATTACAACGAATAGCTTGAATGCACCCCTGCGAGTCTTCTTCAAAAATAACCTCATTACATGATAGTGCCGCTGCTAATGACACTGCCCATTTTAGAGCTTCTGCTTCTGCATGAAGAGGAATGTTGGTGTTTACCTTTTTTGAGCAGACAAATAACAGTGTTCCTCTCTAGTCTCTAACAACCATTGCTACTGCAGCATAGACCAACCCCACCGCTGCATTCACATTGAATTTTATAGCTCCTCCTGCCTCTGGCCTAACCCATGATATTGACCTTCTAGGCTGTTGCTGTAGCCTGGGAGGGGAGATTGTTGATGAGTGCTCTGACATTGTTCTAGCCAGCATAGATTTGATAGATTTAAAACACAGCTCCACTCCCTCAAAAACTTTCTTCCTAGCTTGCCAAAATTTTCACATTGAATAGCTCCAAAAACGCACCAGCTTTTCTTTATTGGACACATTCTAAGGAGGATTCAAAAGTAGGCATATGAATTGGTCTGGGCTTTGGAAAATGAATTCATCAATTTTAATTCCCCATTGGCTTCCAAACCACAAAGCTCCAGAAAGACGACATGAGGTAAACAGATGAGCTGTTGATTTCACTTCCTCATTGCATATGGGGCAAAATGACTTTTCTGCTCATGTATAAAATCTATAATCTATAAATTTAAGACTAAAATTTAAGTAGGTTTAAAGCATTTAATTGACAGCCAAACTGCACATTATCATCGGTGTCCTGCTTCTTTCTTTCTTCTTCTTTTTTTTTTTTTTCCCAACCACCATGGTCGATGCCTTCGGTGATCGCTGTTGGTGGCTGGTTTTGATCGATTAATTCAGTTTTTATGGCTTTTGTGTACACTCTACTTGCCTGTACCAGCTCATTCATGCCAAACAGCACACACCTTGTGGTCAATAAGACCTGCGGTACATTGCCAATAGTCTGATCAATGTACTGCGTACCAATTTGTTTATGCTCTATTTGATGCTCGCCAACACTAATTGTGTATTCGAAACCACATTCTTTTTTAAGGCCATGCTGAATTAAGATAGTAATCAGCAAGGTAATTTTGAAAAAATGAAAAAGAAAGAAAGGAATATAATAGAAAAGTAGGTGTGCTATGGCTAGGAATGAATAATGATCATTGCTAAAAGCCTTATAGCTCAACTGACACCTCTTAGTGTTTTCAAATCAATTTCAAATCGAATATAATAATTAAAAAAAAAAAAGAATAATTGCTATATCCGATTGGCTGTTCATAAGGCCATTTTTTGACAGAATTTGCCAAGCCCATCTTTTCCAAGACTTATTCCTTGGAAAAGCAAGCACTACATGCTTTCTGTAATACAGTCTTCAACTCAAAGTACCAGCCCCTAGAAAAAGGTCCCATGGTTTTAAATTTTAGAGGTTGAGAGAGAAGTTCTATTTAGGAATTAGATTCCCAGCCACTAAATTATCATCTAGGCTTCTCATTCCAAATGTCTAAAATGAACACCAGGTAACAGAACTGATATTAGATTCCACCTTAAAGAGTGAGCACAAGAGATAGAAGTTGCTCTCATTAGTCGCAACCTGTGGATTGCTTTTTCTTATTTGATTCTGGCAATGCCTATTCCTGTTGCTTTTCTTGGTCCTCGTAGCTACTAGAATATGAATGAAAGAATTACCAAAAAGTAAATGCAAAAGCAATCTAGAATCTAACAAGAGGCTCAGAGGAAAGTAGTAGGGAGAAATTGCAAATGCAAACATCTTAATTAAGGATGTGAAACTATCAAACTACTGACAATAATATTTCAAGGGAAAATCAATTCCTACTATCAGGCACAAAGGGGAAAACCCTCATTCACCTCCCCTTGAGATAACAAGCATGTACAAAAATGCAAAGCAATTGGTTATTCAATGTAATCTATACGTCCAGCTTTTAACATATAAAATTGGCTCCTCTTTTCAAACTACACCATTCCCACCTTGTCTTCGGATCTTCAAACAAGCAGGACTATTTAAAAAACTGGACATCCTTTAACAACAATGCCTGGTGCAGTTGGGCATGATGCCAAAGGACAATGGTCAAGTTCAGTACCCCACCATTTCAAATTTTTGCCTTCGTTTTGCAAAGCAAAGAACAATAGGACACCCATGAAAGCTGTCCCAGCATCCAATGCAGCAGATAGAACATAGTTATATTTCTGCCACCAGACTTTATGGTATTTGAACACAAAGTAGTTAAAGATGGTTCCTGTGATAAGCCAGCTTGCTATATTGGTGGGAGTTGCTGGTGGCATTCCAGCGAAACCATAAGATATAACCGGTATGTTTATCAATGGAATCCATTTCTTGTCTGGATAGATTTTGCTGAATACCCAAACAGGAACTGGCAAGAAAGCTCCAATGAGGTACAACCATATCAAGTTACGGTACATCCCCCCAGGTCCAAAGAGCCGCTTTGGTCCAATCAGACCCCATATCACAGAAGCATCAAAGGTCACTCGGAATTTAGGGCAGGTCCAAGGGCTGTCAGGATGAAGTGCTTCAACGTCGCAGATGTTCTCAATGCTCTCCAGCATCCACCATGCAACTGCAAGGTTCACTACACCAGAAACTAGAGTTCCCACCAGCTGGAAAAAGAAAAAGGGTAGGTCAGGAACTAACATACTAAGAACAAAATTCAAATTTCTTAAATGAACATATTTCCGAGCTGCAGAACCTGAGCTGTGTACATGCACCGAGGTGGAATTTTCATGTATTGCCCAAGTTTGAGGTCAGACAAGAAGGAGAGAGCATGGACAGTGCTGATTCTTCCATATATCTTGAAAAGCAAGTTTGCTATGGGCTTTCCAGGCAGAACATAACCGATCATGAACTGTGCTATTATGTCATATCCAGGTTGCTGCATAGTAGTTGCAAAAAAAATTGAAATGTCAACATTATGAAATCTACAATTTAGTCCTTCCAGCTACAAATCCAAATTAGATTCTTGGATTTTAAACACAAAAAGTCAAGAAGAAAACCGACAAACCAGAATAAAAAATTTATACCTGGTTGGTAGTTGCTTGAATGATCCCAATTGGGAGAGTAACAATAAAAGCCAAGGCAAAGGCAAAGAGCATCCCCCACCATGGAAGCTGCACGTCTTCCTTCCACACAAAACATAATAACAGAGAAACAACAATGCTCCCTATTAACAAAACAAGGAACCACCATTCAGGCACTTGTTTATAACTTTTCATTAATTTTGCATGGATGTCCAACTTTGCATTCTTAATTGCTGATCTGCTCTGCTTCCAAATATCACTAGACAACAGAAACCGGTTGTAATTTAGTCAAACAGGATAATAATCATAAAGCAGCTAATTACACTTGAAGACCGTTATTGAAGTTGTGAATTATAAGGGGGGAAAATGACATTTTCATCCTTTTCTTTCCTGTGAATTGTACTTATTCCAAGCATTTGGAGAGAAACGAGAAGGAAAATAGGGAGTTAGATTCCACAATTCTTAAAACTAGTTTTCACAAGCCATCACTTTGGGGAGAATTACAAAAACAGGACAAAGCTTAGTATTCATAATTGTTAAAAACTGATTTAGAATATCCTTCTTTTATCTTCTGCTTTAAAAAGGAGACTGGTTGGAGCATCCTGTACTTCTTTAATCTTACCAATTCTTAGTAGCGAGCTCATCAGATATGAACAAGTATAGCACTTGATAAAGTTTCCTATACTTTAATGTTTAATAATGATGCCCTAATCTCAGTTGATTAAATGACAACTACCAGAAATGATGGTAATATCTAATAAAGTGTAATTGCTGTACATGACTCCAAGTTTGAAAGCAGCCTACCTGCCATGAAAGAGTGCCACATGAGTGAGGGTTGCTGTAAACCTTGCAAATCCTGATCCAATAGATAGGGCAAATAGAGGACTAAGATAGAGCTTCCCATAACTATCATAAGCAGTAACATTAAGATCGTATTGCGGAGTCAAAATTATAGTGGTATCATATTTTCCCCCACTGTGATTGAAGAGCTGATTAGAAAATATAGGGAATTTCCGAGCATCAAAGGTGTCAAACTTCCAGTAACACAAAGGGACAATTATGTAGATGAACATAATAAATCCAACTCCAACATTGAGAATGGAAGAGAAGGGTGCCACAAGTGGGCTGCCATGATAAGCAGATATTCCTGCCCAATCAATAGTGAAAGCACCAACTCCAAGTCCATGGTAACCAGACCCAATTTGCTGAGCTGTGATACTATGTGGCCATGCCCAGCAGACCCACGAAAAGAATGTCAAGATTGGAAATAAATATCCTGGGAGTGCATAATAGGCAAAGCTTGCTACCATGGCAATGTAGAAAAATCGCATCCGGGTCATGCCACTATTTTTAGGCTCCCTTTCATGTAGTGCTCTGAAACAACAAAGTAAATGATTCGATGAATGTCAAACTGATGGAAATAAATAACAGCTAATCTAAAGATATAATTCAGATTCTCTAAGTTATGCTGATACATAAGTTCTCTTAACGTGGATTACTTTTTGCTTTGTTCACAGTAAAATTCTCCGTTACTACCAATAACAATTAGTAAGTAGTTCATCATTCAACTTGACCCAATTTTTATAATTGGTATTCTTTGTGTCATTGAAGCGAATATTACACCAACCGGGCAATATAGTCCAGGAAACAAATTCTCAACCAGTGCCCCATCTCTTTGTTATATGCAAATCTTATTCAACTTATAAATTGAAAACATTATAATTGTTCAAGTTAGAAGTCCATGACAGAACAAGCTGATTCTCTGCCACCCAAAACACTTGTTGTGCCTCATTTGGTTATTCTCTTATGCTCTTTATGTTGCTTTCACTTACCACAAATTAAAGTATCACCTCTATTAGTCAAATAACTAAACTAAGGTCAGCTAAGTGGAGGTTTCTGTTGTGTTCAATCTAAACTCTCAAAAAATATATGGTCCTCTCAAAACTATGTTGCCGTTTGCGTTGTCTCAGCCTTTCTTACTAAACTATCAATAAATCAAGGGACCAAAAAAAATGGTAGGCAGAGAAAAACAGACCTAAACAGAGAAACTTGAGCAAGATTTGCAGGCCACCACATCTCAACAGGATCAACAAGGTATCTCCTAAGCATTCCAGCCCATCCATATCCCAAAATCTGCACACCAAAAAATTAAATAAATTAACCAAACACACATTTTAAAATATCTTAAAAATTACACTTTTCAGAACTGACAAGTAATGGTAAAAAAAAATTATTTTCAGAATTATTATTATTTTTTTAGATAGGTATCTTCAGAAATTCTGACCATTTACTGACCCTTCGGTTCCTGAAATCATCATCCAAATCCCACCCCCCAAGAAAAAGCAAATAAGAAAAAGACCCTTCATTACTTAATTAAGCCCCCCCCCCCCCCCCCCCCCCCCTCTTCAATCTTTCATTAATGATAACAGTAACAAGGAAACTGAAATAGTAAAACATATTAAAAATCCCACAAACCCAAAATAAATCAAAAATTCAAGAAAGATTAAAAAAACAAAAACAAAAAGAAAAAAAAAAAAAATACCTGAGTGGACAAAACGATGAGCAGGCTACAAAGGAAGGTCACGCCTTGCTTATAATAAGCCCTCATGACAGTAATAGCACCAATCGAGTAAGCATCACCACCACCATAAGAGATACCACAATTGGCAAAGATGGTGATGACCACATGCTCCTTTATGTTGAAAGGTCCAGGATTCAAACTATATCTCCACCCAAAAAGGTTGTACTCGTTCCTTGGAAGCGTGGCGGCCATGAACTTCCCAATGGGCAAAACAGCAATTTGCATGAGAATGGCTGAGATAGCCAGTGGCTGTGTACGGTAGGTGAAGAAAGTATTGAGGAAGATGAGCACAGTGCATGTAGTTATGCCCAAGAACCATGTCCTGAAAGTCATCACTGGGATTGATGGGTCATCAGTCTCTGGCACAACCAGTGCCACTTCCTCAATGGGACACCTTTCCTCTGAAGCCCCATTAACACCACCACCGTTTGATTTCTCTGTGTCTGTTTGGAACTCACTTTGATTCTTGGATGCCATTGATAATAGCTAGCTAGAGCTTTTGAAACAAACAAAGATAAGAGATATATAATAGTGAGTTACAGAATACTGCGTACCATAACAGTGGCTAATAAAGACTCAGTTTTTGTTTCTGTGTCACACTCTTATCTGAAAGAGAAAAAAATGTGGGGTCTGTACTTATGGACTGAGAGAGAGAGAAACTAATACATGTTACATAATAATGTCTGAAACAACAAGGTTCTGTTTTTCTTGTTTTTGTTTTGATTTTTTGAGTTTCAAAGTGTCAGGGAGAGGGGGTAGTTATATAAGAGTTTGTGTTTTTTTTTTTTTTTTTTTTTTTTTTTTTTTAGGAATATAAGAGTTTGTGTTGTGTGAACAGTTGGGGGTACTGTAATTTGTTGTGTGACAACAATACCCTTCACTGTGAGTTTGTTTTACGAAAATAGGTGACTTTTCTATGGTACTTTTCGCCTTTCTGGCTGCAGTGCCGACTGCTGACTTAATCATTGACCTCATTTCCATATAGGAGTACATATAATAAATAATAAATAAAACCAAACAATATTTTTATGAGAAATATTTTTTTTCCTCATAAAAATTATTAAAGTAACTGCTCCATTCATTTCTAGTCAAACTTGATGCGAATATAGTTTTTTTTTTTTTTTTTCTAGTATTTATTAATATCATTAAACAAGAATTATTCCTTAACTTTTTTTTATCTAACTTGGCATAAGATAAATTTTTTTTTAATTTTTTTGAAAAAAACTTAAGTTCACATGAAACTAATAAGAAAAACAACATTATCTCATGTGAGGCTAAATCATAGAAGTTAAAAGATGATTTTACAGCTCATTTTAAGATTTTTACAAAACATATAAAAATAAAATAATTCTCTATAAAATATTTTTTGACAAGTAATTCATTTATTTAAAACAATCACAGCTGGCCAACCCTTATCAAAAGCCTTTAAAGTATGTAACAAAAGATGATTTTATTTTATAACCTCAAACTCACTAAAATTGTATTTATGTAAATGAATTTTCGCGTGTATTTTTTTTCTTTGTAGACTATTTTCTTTTGGGTTAAATTTTAAAGACTAATATTTTCAAAGACTAAATTTCTTGCATTTATGTCAAGTATTTTTAATTATATTAATCTTAATAATTTACATCTCCTAATTCCTTTTAATGACATGCAATATTTATAATTTTTTTAATGACATGGTATGTATATGTGTGCGTGTGGAGTGGAAAAACTCAAAAACATATTGATTACATGCATAAGACAATTAAAGTTTAAATGAACACATAAAAACCTAGTAAAATTAGTGGAACACTTTATGTATGAAAGAGAATTTTTGTACGGTGATTATTGTTGATTTAAGCAATCTAATAGCTTCTTAAAGTGATCATAGATGGTATCCTTCCACATCTTAGTTTTTACATAAGATAAGAATTGTACCATCCAATCATAACATTGTAAGATGTTATCGTTTTGGTATGCTGTCAAATTCTAATAAACACATAAGAGATGTGGATTCAGGTATACTATGCCCATAAACATAATTGGAGGTTATTTTTTCTTTTCTTTGCTTTGTTCTTATAGTTTTATAAATAACAATGTTACATGACACAAAAATTTTCATAACATTATGTATCTATTATTGACATCACCATTTTACTTATTTATAGACTTTTTATTTTATAAATAATATTATGCAGAAAAAAATTATTTTATTTATTGAAAAAATCTTTTATACAAAAGACTGAAAGAACATTAAATGGCTTTAAAGATGTTATAAATGATTAATAACTATTCTGCAAAACTGTAAATTACAGAAATATCAATATTGACCGTTTCTTGCTAAAATATACGAGTCCACAACGGACATGGTTTGGAAAATTCAGAAATCATTTGATTTAATGCTAATTAATCAATCGAGTTGTCATGTCACGACTGACGAGACTCACCGTGAATAGTCTTGTCATATGATGCAACAAGTCAGACAGGAGTAAATATTTTAAAAATATTTTTTCATCTAGTTTTTTTTAAATACACAACAAAAATATCACAACAATTTAAAAATGTTCTTAAATCCGCGATCTCCAATTTAAATTAAAATTCTATATTAATTCGAGAACATTGAAAGACATTCCTAGCATTACTCAATTTCTTTACAAATATACTACTACAATCTCCAATTAAATTATTTTCTATATTAATTTATAAATAATAGAGCAAATCAAATACCAAAAAAAAAAAAAAAAATCAACATGGTTTGTTGGTTACTAATGCAAATTGCTAAAACATAATTTTAGCAATCAGACATCTTTTGATTTAATGCTAATTAATCAATTGAGTTGTCATGTCACGACTTACGAGACTCGCCGTGAATAGTCTTGTCATGTGATGCAACAAGTCAGACAGTAGTAAAAATTTTAAAAATATTTTTTCATCTAATTTTTTTTAAATACACAACAAAAATATCACAACAATTTAAAAATGTTCTTAAATCCGCGATCTCCAATTTAAATTAAAATTCTATATTAATTCGAGAATATTGAAAGACATTCCTAGCATTACTCAATTTCTTTACAAATATACTACTGCAATCTCCAATTAAATTATTTTCTATATTAATTTATAAATAATAGAGCAAATCAAATACCCAAAAAAAAAAAAAAATCAACATGGTTTGTTGGTTACTAATGCAAATTGCTAAAACATAATTTTTTTAATCTACATCCGTTAACTATTCTGAATGGACCTGGGGTATATTCACATTTTTTTTCTTTTTGAAAACAATAAATCATGCTTTCATTGAATAGGTAATGTAATATTATATTAGTCCCGGGATATAAACTCCAACCATGATTATGGCTCTTCTAACCAAATTTCCAAATCTACAAAACAAATACATGTAAATGGGATATTTCCAAGTTGTTCCTATCCATATCTGCTATTCATTATTTTAAAACAAACACATCTGGATCCTTCAATAAATTATAACCTTCAAGTCTTACAAATATTGCCATCTAATTGATCTTAACCTAAGCTAATAACAATATGACAAGTTAATGCCGTCAGGTGCAGTAACACGAAAGGGAAAAAAAAAAAAAACCAATGGACAGTTTTTGAATTATCAATCATTATCATTATAAACAATATCTAGAGATTAAAAAAAGATTTCATGAAAGCTTACTGTTTATTTCAGTTTGAGTCACAAACTTGATATAATGTGAAGAATCGACACAAAGAGGGTCTTTGGCTGAATAAAAAAGAGTGGGTCTTTGGTATAGACGTGTACTATCAGAGTCTTTGATCGTGATTATGAAAAAATCTAATGTGGAAGAAAATATTTTATTCTAGCCAAAGTGGCCGTGCATTCTCATGATGGAGAAATATATGTGGTTGTGATTATATTTATATACATGAGATAACGAAGCATTAATTAGAGTTGGGAAATTTGGCTGCTTCAATTAAGCCTGTGTAATCACGTGCTAAGATGAGTTTGACACACTTTGTCTCGTTTAGGACTAACACAGAAAGTGTAGGTCCACGACCTTGACACATCTCTTCTTATACAACTCTCCTACGTGGCATGCCACCTCATTGATGGGCCCACCAACTCAAAAGCGAACCACACCACGCAACTTTCTCGTCTGGGTCTCCCTTCAACTTTCTCATTCTGTCTCACTCTCTCTCTCTCTCATCTCGTGCTCTATGGATTAAAAATGTGCCACTTGTGTCCATTAATTCCTAATTATATGCTGTTTTATTTTAGTTACCTGAAAAAACGAAAGGGTAAAAATCATTAGTTCATCCCAATCCAACTACTACTGCCGTGGAGAGAATGATAGACTTGATGAAAAATTCAAGGAACACAGAGATCACATAACTTTTGTCACAAATCGTCGCGTGACAAGTTATGAATGATAGAGAAAAAATTGTAAATTTATGTGAGTTCGTATGTGTACTATACGACGAGTCTTAACAAAAATTGTGTAATTTGTTGTTATCGTAGCATTGTTGGGGGGTGATTGAGACCGCGAAGATGTGGGAAAGGAATGGAGCTCTTTTTTGGTTAAGGTGACGTTGAATTTTGAAGCAATAGAGCATGATGGATTATGGGTCGTCAGATCTATACTCAGGGAACTCGGGAAACACTTATTGCGTGGTGGGGTCCTTAAAGGTTTTGACTCCCCACGAATAATACCAAAACCAAGCCGCAATTTTGGATCTATGGTTCATATCATTTTCCACGTCTCTTCTTTCTTTCTTTCTTTTTTTCTTTCTTTCTTTCTTTCTTTCTTATTTTGTTTTTTGTTGGTTGTTGTTGTTAATAATCTTTGATTTATTTAATTATTTAAAAGAGCAAAGGAATGAAAAATATTAATAAAAAGAAAATAGTTGTAAGCTATTTCTACTCTGTATTGCTAGAAATAGATAAATTTGCAGGCTATGGAGTTTGGACTCATTGATGGAGTGCTAGAAACTGAATTTGTTATCATATTGCAATTTTGTATCATGCATTTGATATGGTACTAACTTTTTCTTTTTCTTTTTTAATTAGTAGTAGGTAGGTGAGTGTTTGTTGCAGCTCATTGAATATGTTCTGATTTGCTGAGTAAAATTTTCTCATTCTAGTTAGAATGTTGTTGTTGAGGTTGTTATTTAAAGGGAATTGCGGCACTGTGTACCGTACAATCGCACTACTGGTCAATTGCTACAAAAGAACCATGAAATTCTCTTATATGGTTTATATAATGAAAGCAAAATAGGAATAAAAATATGACAAAATAATAATAATAATAATAATAACAGCAGCAACTAGTCAAAGAGAAGCAGCCTATAGCCCATTCATATGTCATATGTGATATCACTGGTAGTCAAGGAAGTGGAAAATTTTGTGAAAATCCTATGAATGAAAAGATTGTAAACATAATTGGCAATATTTTTTATTGTCATAATTTTTTTGAGAAAACAAACAAAAAGAGAAAAAAGATGACAATGGTATAACAGAAGAAATTTTTTTTTTTTTCATTATTTTTCGTTATTACTCTCGTAGCAAAACCAGCCATTCTATTAAACTAATTAGACAATGATCTAAAACTCTCAAGTGAAAAGAAACCCCAACATTTTGGAAAAAAGAAATGTTTACATTAAATTAGTTTTTATTTTAAATTATATTTTTTAAATAAAATTTATATTAGTTAAAACAATTTTTTTTATCCAATTATAAACAATGAACTATTTTTGGGGAATTATTAGTGGCAAAAATGTATTCCTAGATTTTCTTGAACCAAAATGACACGTGGTTTCTCAATGGGACTTGGGAAAAGTCCCACGTAGGACAAGGTGGGCACCCACATAAGCTTGAGAAAGCTGACGCAGTAGTCAACGCAGTCAGTTGAATTGAACAGAACTTTAGTATCGACATACTGTCGCCGTTAAATTTGGGACACACGGCAGCCACGTAGGACTAAAAGCTCGTGTTCAACACATGTTCTCCGCATAAAAGACAAAGGTCGTTGAGATCCCACGTGGCAAAGACATCTTACAATACTATAATACTTTTTATTTTTATTTTTTTGAGAAGTACTATAATACCATTTCAGCATTGACTATGAACCCCACATTTTTTGATAATACACAACACGCCAACTCTAAAAGTGCTAGCGCAATGACCCCCACATTTTGAAGAAGATATATACTACCATACTATCATAAATAATACGTATCTTTCTCTACTACGCCACACGGTGCAAAATGAAAAAGAATAATACTAGTACTAGTATAGTAGTAGGTACGGATGAGAATTTATTAAGCTGGGACCAAACTTTGACAATCATCATGGGTGACATACACGCAATGTACTAATTGCGCGATAAAGACTAGCTCCAAACAAATTTTCGGTATTTTGGGCTCTAACTATTAATAAGAAGATAAGACTTGTTCTTAATCCGTGCAATGTACATAATTCATTTAACTTAATTAATTAAATGATATGCATTGCACATGATAAAACATGTCATTTTTTTAAGTATAATTAGAGCCTAGATTTCTAAATATGTTTGGTGAAAAAGGTAAACCTTTGCATGCTCTCTGGGTTTTTTTGGACCATGGTGATCAATATTGTAATAGAAGCTATATATATTATTCACACAAAAATTCCCATTTTTATATAATATATAAAAGCAAAAATTGGGAGAAAGTTCAATTAAGAATATAAACTGGATTTTAATTGTACTCTAATTTTATGCCAAGTATCATTCTACATGTCTAATTATTTTATGTCAACTGTCTTTATATATTGAATAATCTTCAATTTCATACCAAGTGTCCAATATACCCCTTTCCCTCTTCCTTGTGTGTGTGTGTGTGTGTGTGTTTGTTTCTCAAAAAAAAAAAAAAAAGAATGGATAATTGTCCCACATTGCTTAAGAGAGTGTATTGTGTGTAGTATAACTTGTTTCACCCTCGCTTAAAAGTTACTATGACTTTTGAGTGGAGTTGTAGTATGCCTTTGTGTTAGAACCACTTTCCCTCTCCCTTGTGTGTGTGTGTTTGTTTCTCAAAAAAAAAGAAAAAAGAAAAAAGAAAAAAAGAATGGTAATTGCCCCACATGCTTAAGAGAGTGTGTTGTGTGTAGTATAACTTGCCCCACTCTCCCTTAAAAGTTACGACTTTTGAGTGGAGTTGTGGTGTACCTTTGTGTTAGAACCTCTTTCTCTCTTTCTTGTGTGTGTGTGTGTGTGTGTGTGTTTGTTTCTTAGGAAAAAAAAAGAAAGGGTAATTGTCTCACATTGCTTAAGAGAGTGTGTTGTTTGTAGTATAACTTGCCCCACCCTCCCTTAAAAGTTACCATGGCTTTTGAGCGGAGTTATAGTGTGCCTTTGTGTTAGAACGCATTTCCCTCTCCCTTGTGTGTGTGTGTGTTTGTTTCTCAAAAAAAAAAAAAAAAAAAAAGTGTCCACCACAAAAAATATGACTTTTGTTGGCAAATTTTTTATTAGGGGAATCTAATTATTCTTTAATTATATGTCAATTATATTTACAAACTTATTCATATATCTAAATTAAAAAAAATATATAAAAAGGCTTCAATTGAATTTAGGCTAAAATGCAAACTTACCCTCTAAGTTTCACTAATTTTCATTTCAGTCCTTTAAGTTTGCATTTGGTCATTTCAGTCCTCTAAGTTTCAAAATTTCTCAATTCAGTCCTTCCGTTTAATAGCCATCTATTTTTGCATTAACACCCCATAACGACACTGTTTTGGATTGATTTTAAATTTTATTTATTTATTTCTTAATTTTAAAAAACATTAATTAATAAAAAATCAGAAATTAAAAATAAAACCAAACCCCAAAGTTTTTCCATCGAGTAGGGGAGAGAAAGGAATGACAACCAAGAAGTCATAGGAAGGTGAGAGGACGATTGTGAAACAAATTAACAGAGTAGCTTTGGTGAATTGGGGTTTGGAGGCCAACGATGAGGCGGTGGAGACAGTGGCAGTAGATGCGGTAGATGTAGGAGAGCTAGGAGTCGACTATGTGGGGAGTATGGGTGACAAAGGTTTTGATTTGGTCGAAGTTGAGTGCGACTTTGAAGAGGTCATGGGTGTGTGTCTTGGTTCACTTCGTGGTTGAAAATATTCATAGCCATGGTGGTGAAAATTATAAAGGAATTCTAGGTTTTGGTTTCCGGAGTGTGAGAGTGAAAATACACAGTGGTGGGAGAGTAAATAGAAGAAAAGGTGCTGAGAGAGATGATTGCAAGTGATCTATTAGAATATGATAGAAATGGTTGGAATCTGTATAAATTTTGTTAGGATTTTCGTTGTTGACTTACTGGGTATGGAAGCCATTGATGAGAGTTGGGTAGATGCGTTTGGGATTTTGCTCGTTTGGTTTTTATTTATTTATTTTATTTATTATTTAAATTAAGAAATAAATAATTAAATTAAAATTTATAATCAGTTCAAAACAAATCATTTTCAGGTTGTAAACGGAAAAATGGATGATTATTTAATGAAAGACTGAATTGAAAATTTTTGAAACTTAGAGGACTGAAATGTCTGAATGCAAATTTAAAGGACTGAAATGAAAAGTTGTGAAACTTATAAGGTGAATTTTGCATTTTAGTGTTGAATTTATTACGCTTCTATGAAATACTATAAATACATACTATCTATTACTCCTTATTAGATAGCTATATAAGAGATTTAGGGTTTGACTATTGTTTACACTAAAAATCAATTGATATTTTACTCTGATGACAAAAAACAAATATTAAGAGAGGTGAAATTATCTCTTAAAAAAAGTAGTTATATATAAATTACACTCCTAAATATTGCCAATAGCAAACATCCTGGTCTCCTCTGGAAACCCCTTAATACAAGATCAAATTTGACGCTGCAACATTTGCTGAAGCAACAAAGCTAGCCTGGGGGTTGTCATCCGAAATAGTGAAGGTCTTGTAACGGCTTCGCTAATGTAGCAACTGCCTCTACCATCAACTATGATCGAGGTTGAGGTATTAGCAGCAAGAAGAGCGATTGAGCTTGGACTGGAAATTAGTTTTGACAACATAATACTTGAAGGCGACTTGGAGATTTTGTTTAAAGCACTGAAGAACGGTGGCAAAAGCTTAGCACAATTTGGACATCTTACACGAGACATCCTATTTCTTAGCTCGCATTTTCAGCTTTTAATTTATCCCTAGTACGTCGGCATTGTAATAAGCTGGCTCAATATTCCTTAGTGAGGAGAGCAAAACTCCTCCCTTATAGGTTCGTCTGGATGGAAGACGTACCACTAGACTTTTTATCTGTATTTCAAGCTAATCTCAATAGCCTACCTTAATAAAATGCATTGACCTGTTTCTCCAAAAAAAAAAAAAGAAAAAAAAAGAAAAGAAAAGAATATTGCAGTGCTAATAAACTAGTTGTTATAATGTTTATGCAGTGATGCACAAGCATAGTTTCTCCACAATTCTCATCACTCCCAGTCCCAGATCACTTGTCCACTTGCCTCTCCTCTCCTTGATTCCTCATCTATATTTCGCATCTGATTCAAACTATCATATTTCTGTGCACATACAAGATCTGGTTCTTCATTTGTGTGGCTGTGACTTCTTCTTAGTTTTTTATTAGTTTTTCTTAACTACCAATGTGATGATATCATATTGTCGTTCGGAATATTGGATTAGTACTAGCAATTTGTTGATTTTATACCTCACGTTATGTCATTTTATTCTTTAATCAAATTTTTTAACAAATAATATAAAATAGGTGAATTATTTTTTTGGATAAAAATAAAATAGGTTATTGGAATTTTATAACCGTTGGTTGACTAAACTTGTAACCGATGCAGACTTCTCTGACTTGTCCTCCACCTTTTACCTCTCCGCACGTATCTAGACCAATATCTGAGTCAATTCATGTTAGCCCATTAATCACCACAATTAAAAAGAACAAAATAGTCTCCCTCATTTTCAACGTGGGATTAATAAACAATTTCACTAATTCTTCATCTTTCACATTCACTCCCACATCTTTGCATTTATGTTATAATATTTATTCATTTTAACTAATTAATATTAAAATGCTCCAACAATAACTATCGTAGACATCAAATGCATCTTAAACAAATACTTTTTGTACTATACCGCGTTTAAGGAGAATATTTGTACAAGCATGCTACCAAAATCTAATGATGATGCACAAAATATTTCTCCCTGAGGACCACCAATTATTTATTTTATTTTATATTCAATTTGGAAACTCAAATTTTGCATATATTATGTTGATTATATCTATATTATTTTGTGTAGCAAAAAAAAAAAAAATCTATATTATTACTTTTTAAATATTAATCATTTTTTTTTTTGCACTGAAACTCTCAATTATTAGCATATTAATAAACAAACACACATTACTATCTCACCAATCATGCTCTTTTTTTTTTTTTACCAAAATAAAAAAGGATGCAAAAAAATTTATATATATAAAGGATTAAAAAGGGTAAAATGGTGATTTATCACTTCTATTTTCTCCCACTCTCGTTTTCTTTTTAGTTAATTTTCACCTATATTTAGCAAGAATGATGGTGGGCTTGAATAGAAAAATTAAATACCATCCACATGATGTTTCACAAAAAGTAAAAAACCACAGCTCTTCTATTTTTTTTACCAAACAATAACATTACCTGAATTTCTAATCAATCCAGAAACAGATGAATTTGCATCGAGGAAGTCCACTATATGGATTTGCTATCATTGGAAGCAAGAAGAAATTGAGTGAAAGAAAATGTAGTTTTCCTTTGCTTTTTTTTTTTTTTTTTTTTTTTTTTTTTTCCATGCAGTGGGATCTAGCTAAGTAGACTATCGGCAAGAACTGGAGATGGTGATTGGTGAACACACGATAAAGGAAATGGAAGGCTATAAACCGATTGATTTTTTCATAGTGGAGGGTCCCTTGAATGAACTCCTAGGGTTGACCCAACTTTCCCTTTCTCTGTGCATATGTAGTGCAAATTAAGCTCGATGGTACAAATTAAAGTCCCCAATATTAGACTCATCTTTGATCTTCTAGATTCACGAATAATTTATTTGGGGTACCGTATTCGTGTTATACTTGTGTAGTAACGGTGTCTAATCTACTATATTATGTTATAATTTTTCAAAAATTACTTATGTCGTTGTATCGTACCCATACTCGTACTTGTACTTGTGTCCGTGCATCCTAGTTGATCTTAATCTTTACACTTGGATGGGGTATATAATTTGGTTGCCCATAATATGGGTCCCCTGTTCAGAAGTCTCCCAAACAAGATGAGATAAAACTAGACAATGGAGGAGAGTGAGAGATTTACATCAAACACTTTTGGTCCTTTGGACACATCGATAGCACAATCCTTAAGCCATGGGATGAGATGAGAAGGGCATGAGTTTTGTGTTGTTTCCATGTAGGAATATTTATGGGTCAATTGGAAATGGGAGTATGGGACTCACTAGGGCTCAAAAAGCCAAAAGAGAAATAAGATTATGGGAATTATATCATCATCTCAAAGAAGAACGACAAAAAGAAAGTCAGAGACCCCATTTTAATTCTTATTTTTAACTCGAAAGTTGAAACACTTTAGTTCCTTTTTTTTTTCCTGTTGTTTTGATATTGGATTGGAATACAAGGCCACAATGATTTTGATGAGTTTTTATCTAATATTTTGCTATTAAATGACAATTTTTTTTTGTAAGATAACAACAACTATTTTCAGAACAAGAAAGAGAGAAAATGGGCTGTAATTTTTTTTTCATTCTTCTTCTCTATTCTATCGATTCTAAACTTTTTTAATTACATGAATATCTATTTCAAATATAAATATAAATTACACTTGTCTATCATGTGCATCCAGCAAGTAAATTAATGACCATAAAGAATACAAGTTTAAAATACATATAATAACTTACTGCATGTGTATAAATTACAAAAAAAAAAAAAAAAAAAAACAGTAACTTTTAACATATAATCCATTTGGTTTTTGATGATTCTGACAGTTTGATTCTTTGTCTGCCATAGGTCTCATTTGCAAATTGATGATAGAAAATATAAATAACTTAAAGGTAATTTTGGTGCTACATCCAAAACTATAACTTTGTCTACAATTTGTCCATGTGGCGAGTTGTGGTTGGTGGAGAGGTGTCCTCATATGTACTCACCATCACCCTTTCATCAATTACAACTCGCCATATGGGCGAATTGTGGACAAAGTTATAGTTTTGAGCGTGACATCAAAATTTTTCTAACTTAAAAAGAATGCCATCCAAGTTGTCAAATCCACATCATTTATTGAACGACACAAAATTTTATCACCACTTAGGGGTGGCAATTCGTATTCGCGTGTCGGGTTCGTGTCATGTCAACTCATATGTATCCGACTATATGGGTCAACACTAACCCGACCTGTTTATTAAACGGGTCAAGATTCCTCAACCCTAACACGACCCATTTATTAAACGGGTCAGTCGTGTCGACCTGTTTATCTAATTTTATCAAAATAAAGAAAAATATTTATGAAAAAACAAACAAATAAATATTTTAAATATAAAATTCAAAATTAATGAGTAACTGCATCACAAATAATCATTCAAAACTAAAGCATATCTCAATATCATAAATAATCAATCACAATATGTCAAAGAAGATAAATTACAACAACTAATAAGTTTATATAGCTAGGGTTTGAATGGTATATTGATAAAATTTTATTTAATTAAACGGGTCAGACGGGTTAAACGGGTTCCATAGGTTGAACCCTAACTCAACCCGTTTATCAAACGGGTCTGTCGTGTCAACCCAAATATGACACGAACCCATTAAGCCTCAACCCATAACCTGCTAATTCCGTGTCGTGTCGTGTCGGGTTCGCGGGTCGTGTCCAATTTTGCCACCCCTATCACCACTTAATAACCATTTAATTAAAATTATGCTTTTTTTAAAAAAAAATTGAGAGAGAGGGGGGGGGGGGGGGGTGGGGTTAATTTAACTAACACACGATGGACCGAACGATTATAAAAGAGCAAGTGAGTATTAATTATGGGTCAAGGGGTAATTAATAATTATATTGGCATATGAGAATCTAGTATAAAAGAACAAGTGAGTATTAGTTATGTTTCAAGGGGTAATTAATAATTATATTGGCAAATGAGAATCTAATATGTCATGTGACAAGCTAAGCATGGATCTTGACTGAAAAAAATTTATCTTTATCGTTATCGTCTTTTTATTTTTTGGGGGGGTGAAAACTAACTTTTCTTTTGGATGGGGCACGATGCACTAAACGATTATAAAAGCAGGTGAGTATTAATTTATAATTCTATATGGATCAAGGAGTTTTTTATTTTATTTTATTTTATTTTGAGAGAGAGAGAGAGAGAGAGACTAGAGAGAGAGAGAGAGGTAGAAACTATTAATTTATAATTCTATATGGATCAAGGAGTTTTTTATTTTATTTTATTTTATTTTGAGAGAGAGAGAGAGAGAGAGAGAGGTAGAAACTCTCTTTAAAAGAAGAAGATCAAGGAGTAATTATATTTCATAAAAAAGAGAGTTATTATATTGGCAAATGATGATCTATTACGTGATGTCACAAGCTGTTACCATGGAATTGATGTATATGCATTTATATATACTGCTAATTTTATAGTTTAAATTCCATCCTGTTGAATCCAAGCACTTTGTATATAAGGAAGAATCATTGCTCATTTGAACAACAAAGTATTTGATGTGTATGTTTATGCTTTTTCAAATCCAATGTATGCTTATGCTTTTCCAAACCCAGAAAACAAACGGAATTCTAATATTCCAACTTCGGGTAAATACTTTTACACATACCTCTTCTGGTTGATCTATACCATAAATTATTCTCGTAAGATGATACACACTAGCTAATAGTCCGCTTGATGCTACATCATAGGCACATTGGGAACGTCAATAATTGTAACCATATACATATAGAATGATAGCAATGGAATGCCAATCTCTAGACTTTATTTGTAAAGTCTCTATTCCCTAGTAGTTGAAGCCCAAAGATCTATGAAGTAATCCATGTTTGGCTAGCCAAACAAATGCGATCTTTATATATATCTCCCACGGTTTAATGTATAAGATGGAAACTGCTATATGCAAGTGATGGGCCGACTATCGGACTATGACACAAGGCCCTTGAGTAAATTAAGGGTATTTTGATTCCTTGGTAAAATGGTCAAACAGTAATTATATATGATGAGAAATTATACTTGAGGGTCCCTCTCACATTAGTGCTTAGCGAATCTAAAGGCCAGCTACATACTTACGTAAAACATCAAATAATGACTTTTGTCACCCATTAGAAAGTATCAGTGTCTTAGAAAAAAAAATCAAAACACATAATTTCCCCTAAATCACTTTGGCGGAAAATTCTTCCAATTAATGATAATATTGATTTAGAAGAAAATTTTGTTTGCAAAAAAAATTATGCTCTCTTTAATCAACTTGTTCACAAAGGAGTATCATACTATCATTTTCTTGCCATGGCCCATCAATTATCTCTTTCTCCACAACTTATTTGAGATTCTAAGAGAGAGATAATTAACAAGTATGGGTTAGAGTGTTTGTGTACCTAAAATGAGAATAAAAGAGAGTACAAATTTTTGTCCATTGGGGAACTCATAATTCAATAAAAACTTTGATGGTTCACACTTCACACACAAGCTGGCACAAGCCAAAGAGTAGTAGACAAGGAATTATAAAGTCCTGAAAGATGTAGGACATCACATCTACTTATATCAAACAAAGGGAAAGTGGGCCTTGTTGCCTCACAGGTCGCTCTCTATGCCATTTGCTTGGTGAGGAGTAACATTACATAGATTACATAATTTGAAGCCCTTTATATTATATGTTCATTTTCCTTTAGTTTAGCTTCAATTATTAACAACTTGCCAGAAAGCATGCGTAACGCACTTGTGAAGTTGTGATAAGAAATGAGGAGTTTTGGAGGGTGGTGGTTGGGCTGCTGACAGTAGAGGGTGGTGGTGTGGAGGTTGGGTTAAGTTTTGGGTGAGGCGTAAAACGTTATGAATGCAAATAAAAGAGTAAAACATTTTACGCCCAACGTGTCTTTATTTTACGGCCAACCAGGTTAAAAAGAAATTATTTGCAAATTGACTAGCAATTTCAGTCATCCTAAACAAACACAACCTTAAGACAAGTAATGGAAAACTTTTTGACAATAGGCAACACCTAAGAGTACATCTTTTGAAGTGGGTTTTAGGATATATCCGGATAAATTTCATCCTCTTACCTTGTCATTCTCAATATAATAAACAAAAATGAGAGGGGTTTTTTTGAATGGTAAAGTTCACTTCTATTTATATCAAATAAAAGATGAAATATTTGTTAAGAGTCGCGTAGTTTGTCAGCCCTAGTCTCTTTTATTAGAAGAATCAAAATTTAAATTTCCATTCTTCATTGTATAATGACTATAATCAATTATCCAAATTTTTTTAGAGGAAAGAGAAGAATAAATATCCATCCCAAGCAAGTTTCACATGGATACTTTTATCATACAAGCATAGACTAATTAACATGCTTGTGAACTGTAGAGACTGTGCCACTATAACATACTTTCTGCTTGCATTTTCTATCAAAGAAAATGATTACTCCTTCATCCTACCATAGATGAAACTTTTGAAAAAAATAACAATCTTCTTGAAATGACTAAGATGGATGTTAGCTGGAGTATGCAGTGAATATGCCAATTTGCCAAAATTGACTTGACCCGACCCAACCCATCAGGTTGAGTTGGTTTTTAAGAGTTGGTGGGTTGAGTTGGGTTATGAATTTTTTTTTACAATGGGTTGGGTTGGGTTCGGATCATGAGATTTAAAAATCCTCCTAATCTAATCTGACCCACCTATATTTAATATATTTTTAAATTTTAGAAAATATATTAAAAAATTATATTATATAATTTTGTTATTTACTTTTTTGCCCCTCTTTCTAAGTAAAACCTAAATCCTAAGTTCTTCTCATATAATTTGTGTTTGTTTGATGTTATGCTCAGGATTATTTGGTTATAAATTTGCTCTTATTTGTGATAATGGTGGTGTTCTAATGCTCAATTTAATAATAATAATAATAATAATAATAATAATAATAATAATAATATCCAACCTATGGGTCCAACTTGACCCAACCCGATCCATGTAGGTTGGGTTGGGTTGGTTTGGACCCCTATAATGGGTTGAGTTGGGTTATATTGGATATTTTTTAACCCACCATAATAGGTTGGGTTGAAAAAACTCCTCAACTTGACTCAACCCGATCTATGCACACCCTTAAATGTAAATATAAGATAGCTAAAATCATACATAACTCGCCTAAAAATATTTTTTATTAGATTTTTTTTTTGTTATATTAAAAATGTATGTCATTTTGCAAACTTCAATTAACAATACAAAATCAGAAAGCAGTAAGTTGGCCTAGTCTATTGTAAGATAGACGAAGTGCTACATTTTTATTGAAGGAAATCATTTCTGATTCATGAATAGTTTAAAGTTTAATTAAACTAATAAAATGCTTTCTGCAATGATGTTTGGAATTGCAAATAAAATCTTGGATAAATAACAAAGTTGGTCTCTATCCGTTACATCATATTTCAATTTGGTTCCTAATCTTTTAATTTGGTCAATTTAGTCCTAACCTTTTTAGTGCCGTGTTAATTTAATGTTTGCTATTATCTTTTAGATGGAAAAAGCTGATATGTCAAACAGAACAATAAAAAATTATTTTTTATGCAACGTTAATTGCCAACTATACTAAAAACAACCACGTTAACAGCCACGTGTCATATGAAGGTTCTAACCCAAATCTGCAATGGAAATAAAAAGATACAAACTTTTTCTAAAAAATAAACAGAAAAGAAAAGATCCAATCTTTAGTTGGTATTGGGAGAGATAGTCTGCCAGCACACCCATTGCGTGATCTTCTGGCTGGTTTTTCCTCTTCAACTACAGCTCTAAACAGTTACCCTGATTGTAATTTGTAAAAATTTGTCATATCCACCTCCAAATCCTTTATCACAAACGTATGCAGCAACTACTTGATTGTCTAAGCCGACTGTCCAGATTCATGGAACAGGACACCAATCTTTGTCAAACAAGCAAGGCTGTTACAACTTACAACCATTGATATTCATGGCGCAAGATTCACAAGTGATACCAATTAGACGAATGCTATTATTCAAACCTCTGATTTTTTTATTTATTTATCTCTCTCTCTCTCTCTCTCTCTCTCTCTCTCTCTCTCTATATATATATATATATATAACCGAAACCTCTAAAGTTCTCATAATTTTCCACATCAACACAATATTTAAATAAAATTATTTTTTTAGTTCAAACTTTAGAAGGAGTGAAACTCTATCTCTCTAATAAGTCTAAATTAAACATAAACTCATCATTTTTTAAAACAAAATTATTTATGTTTAATCCCAATTTAACAAGAAGTGAAACTCTATCTTTATAACAAGTCAAACTTAAACTCAAACTCAAATTCAAACTCAAATGTTTATTATTATTATTATTTACTTCACTAACCTGATATTTTATGATAGGATGCAAACTTATAGCCATGGATTATTCTTTTGAATGTAACCTAATTTTTTTCTTATATTTTTCCATTCTTAGTTTCTTAATTAATTTAAAATTTTATAAAATTATTTTAGTTTACCTCACAAATAGGTTGGTTCCCGTGCATAGCACCAGTTAACGACTAATTTATATAAATTAAGGACGTGTGGCTGTTGATGTGGCAGCTCAATTGGTAAAAATAATAATATTTTAATATCACCATTAGCAACGACTGTATTTTCCATTCATTATTTAACAATAGAGACTATTCTGACACAATAACAAAAGCTCAAGAACTAAACTGACACATTTGAAACGATAGAGATCAAATTGATATATAGTGTAAAGGATAAAGACCAAATATATAATTTACCCTAAAATCTTTCTAGATGCTTCTGCTAGGTATGACCTGCCATTTGAGCAAAAACATCGGGTAAAAGGTTTCCCATGGCAATTACTAATTAGACTTTGTATGTAGGCAAAGATCCGTGAGGGTTCTTTATTAGGAAACAAGGTAAAGCCCAAATCGACGGTCTAAAACAAACCACCTGTCCATGCTTAAAAGCCCAGTGAAGATTAAATTTTTGTTTAGGCCTATATAATACACCCCCTTCCAATAATTTTTGCTATTATTTTTTGGTGGTGGAGGGGGTGAGAAAAATTATGGAGTTTTTGATAGCTAGATAGGTAGGCCCATATCAGAAAAATCAAAGCCATTTCCAAATTGAAGCACATTTTTATTTTTGGTCGGTAGGTATGGGAATCTATCATGGACCAAAGATAGGGTTTGGGTCTTGTCTGTGATTTTAATGAGTAGTTCTCTCATTATATGAGGAAATGCTTATGCTTGGCCGCAATTAGAATTTGTAGTTCTCATTAAATGAAATAAAATAAGCATGGTAACATTAGAAAGTGGGGGTGTTGACCTTGCAAATGGAAAAAGAAGGGTCAATTCTGCCTTTTGAAAAACATTTGAATACGATTGAATCCACTATTATAAACACCAAACAAAAATGGGAAATTACATCAATGCAGAAGTTATTTTTATAAATATCACCCTTTAAATTTTGATATGAGTATCAATTTGATCCACAAGTAGTAGTACTACACCTTATGTAAGTATTTTCTGTTAAAATTAACAAATTTAATCACATAATGAGTACATGATACTAATGTCATTTCAAAATTATTGATGATATGAAAAAAAAATAAAAATTATGTGTTTATCATTTGATTATACAAAAGGTTTAAATTATTATAAAAATAAAGTTCAGGGATTATTTGTTCAAATAGAAGTCTAAGGACCAACTCACATTACATTAAAGTTCTAAGGGTTATATTTGTTTTGAAAAAAAAAAAAATGGAAATCACATTTTGAACTATTATTCAGCAAATCACATTGTGGAAAACCTTAAAAAAAAAAAAAAAAAAAAAAAGAGACTCTTAATTAACTTTGCATCATATCTAAATGATAGATTTATGCAGTATGATAGATAATTTGATATTTGAGAAATTCCATGTTGTACCTATCACTTTGCATAGCATAATGATGATGTTAATGGAGGTGTCTATGCCCCCACTAAATGGTGGGAAAAGCGACTTCAAAGGGGTATGGGGTATGTGTATGATTATGCAGAAGATGAACTAAAAGCCCAACTTGGAACCGCCCAAATCAATTCCATTGTCAATGCTGTTCATTACTGACTAGTAGTGATGGAACACATGTTGAAAAATTTGTGTAATTCTCTTGCAACACCAATTAATGATGATACATCTTTGGCTTAGGTTTGACTTGGGCCATGTTGGATGGCCTTTTCATTGCTTCACGCTCTGCGATGGCTACATCTCATTTGCAAATGAAAAAGAAGAAGAAGAGGAGCAAATCTATAAGAAGGTATATGAATGGATTGAAATTATGTTTTGTATGAGTGGCATGAGAAAGCCGATAGCAATTTTTTTATTTACACTAAACCAGCACTTTCAAGATAAAAGGGAAAATAAAAATGAGTGGCATGAAAAAACTCTTTTTTAGATAAATCAAGCCAACATTTAGTACGCTTTTCATATGTAATGTCTAAAGTTTGTAAAGGCTGTTCACACAAGAAAAATATCTTCTTCTTCTTCTTCTCTTTTTCAATATGATAGTCATAGATGTGAACTCCTTGTTGAAAGCAGGATGGAAAGCCTAATTAATCCAAATTTGAATGTGATTGTTGGGCTTTATTGTTACTTGAAGGTTCGGAATCTTATAAGGGTCCCCTATAGAAAGGCAATCCACCTAGTCACGACACAAAGTGAGAGAGAACCATAACTATCAGCATAAGAAGTATGCCTTCTCTATTCTTTACTTTTCACTAACAGCCGTACGTGGTACCACCACCCCACCACCACACTCTCAACGAATGGACCAAACCAGTCTGCCTCATCTTTTTTTCTGCTTAGCCTGAACTTAAGCTACCATTCTCATTCAGCTTTAAAGTTTGATCCACTAATGGCCACGTGGTCCAACACAGCCAGATTACAATTGACCTATTTGTCTTAAACCTGCATTTAAATACCTTTACCTTTGCAGGCCACGCGCCATTTGTCTTCTTCAACTCTGTGAATGCCATAGTGTCCACCACACCATTCTGTGCTAAAAATACTTCATATTGGGAGTTTTTTAAGTCACAATGTAATTTTCCACATGCATTTCAGTTTCAAAGGAGTCATAAAAGGGAGCCCAAACCACTAGCAAATGCATGTAAAGCGCAAAAGTCAGTGTTGTACCTTGGATTCCTAAATTGAAAAATTCAATTGCATGGCTGCATTGATCAATGCATTGTAAACAGTACAACATTTTTCAAGGATAATGAGATTTAACCATTACTATTATGGTGTCTAGCTAGCTGGAGCTGATGAATTCTGTAGGCTCCAGTGTTTATTGGTTCTGAACAGCCCCAGAAGACACATAGGGGGCATCACGCATGCAAAGAGACTATAGCATCATTTTCTTTTAGACGTTTGATTCTTGGAATTGGAGTGACAGAGGAATCTCATGGCCGTGCATAATTTCATTGATCTTTTCTCGTCACTCGATCTTGACAACAGTTATATGGACCATAGGCATCTTGGATGAGTGGTGCAAATGGTGTGGCCTACAAGTGTTAGCGTGGGTGTGTGTTCTAAACACTTTTATTCTTATTTATTTTCTAGTCGTTGGAAATTTATGAGTAAAATAGCTGATGGGCAATTACGAGTAAAATAGTCATTTGGCAATAATTGATAATATAGCCGTTGGGCTTTTAAGGGTTATTAGTAACCAATAACTATAGACTATTATCTTCATAAGTAGCCTATAGAATACTCATCATAACACATTTTCTAAGGGGGTCTTTTTACTACTTTATTTTTTAGATATACATAACTCTACTATCTTTCTCTCCCACATATTTTTTTTCTATAAGAATATTTATTCTAAGGAAAGGCACTAGAGGGTTGTTCTTAAACCTTTTGTGAGTGGAAGTGCGTACATCACAAAGGTCGATGCTATAGTTTAATCCTGGGGGGGTTGTTTGGCTAAAAGAACCAATCGCACCAAGTTTTACTTTGACTGACACGAATCAACTTTTAAGGACAACGTTTTTTGCGTGATTCTATAGTACTGTGAGATTGTTCCTAATTTTACTTGAATTTATATTATTATTGCTTATTTGCATTCTTGCTAATTATTTGGGATATTATTTGTTGTATCAAACTTGTTTATTCACTATTAATTTTCCAACAATCTTAAAGGTTGATCTTCATGCTTCAAAATGGATAAACAAGTTATTGATCATGAAATTTTATATTGTGATATGATATTATGTTAAAAAAAAAAATGCTAGTAGTTATATTCTTAGATATAATTACTTATATCTTTTGTGGAGTTTATTTTGCTATCTGGTTTGTCTAAATAATTTGGTGGACTAATATTTTAGAAGAAAAAATAAATAATGTCCATCCATATGTGTTTTTGATTCTTTAATCTAAATCAATATGTGAACAATATTATGTAACGTTATCTTGAAATGTGAATATCAACTTATTGCATTTGCAATTTGTGTGTACTATATGTTTATCACATTTAATGAAATGTTTTGTGTCTATTGAAATATGAGGAACATGAGATTAAATAAAAACGTATATGTGTTTGAGAAATGTTTTTTGGAATTCAAAAAAAAAATGTTAGCAATAATTTTTATGAGAAATGAGATAAAATTTATTTTTTGGTACAATTTTGAAAAAAAAAATGGTGTAGACTTATGGTGGAGGCATTTCTATTGTTAAGTGGAATCAATAGTGCCGTATCAACTTGGTACTCCTTTTGTATAATGAAGATACAATGATACTATAATTTAATTAAATTTAATTTTCCTTGTTAAAGTATTCAAGTAATCATTTATGGTCATGTGAAAAAGAAATTGTGGATGATTAAACGTTTGTATTATACAATTGTGGTATAATGATGTCAAATTTTACAAAATATTAAGTGTCTTATTCTTGTAAAATTTTGGATGTTCCTAAGAGTGGTTTTTTGTAGCTAGAGGCTATTGGCTCTATGTACAAAAGCTATTATTTTTACATCTCTTGACACAAATATATGAAATGAGAAATTATGGAAAATAATTAAAATTTTCTTTATATTTGTATATATATAAAATGATCCAATTAATATTTTGGGTTAGTGGATAAGATTTAGTGGGAATAAATATTCCTTTTATTTACCAAGTGCAAGAGTGATATTAATGAAATATATTTACATATTTTTATTGGCTATATGTGTTGTTTTGAGATGGTGGATAGGTTTTTGTGAATTTGAAATAAAAAGACCTTGCAAATCCATAACAAGAGGAACTAAACTCCTTAGTTTGGTACATAATAATTTGGATGATTTAAAACACACAATGACTAGAGGTGGTAAAAGATTTTCTGTAATCTCTATTGATGACTATTCTATTTTTACTTAGATTTGTTTATTAGGAATCAAAGATGAAGTTTTGCAAATTTTTATAAAAAAAAAAAAAAAAAAAGAAGTTGAGAATGGCATAAGCCTAACTTGGTATACCTCGAATTGTGGGGGTGGTTGGCTAAGATGTTACCCAAATCTAAAAGGAGAATACCTCAAAGTGTGGGAGTACTTGCCTAAGGTCATGCTACATGAACCTAAAAGGAGGAAAATTGATTCTTAAATATGTGATTGTGTGTTTATTGGTTATGTTTGCTATAGTTCATGATATAGAATTATTTTCATCAATAGTGATGTATTTAGAATTTAATACTATTGTTGAATCTTAAAAATAATTTTTTAAGTACGAGTTTCCTTTGAAAAACAAGGAAAAATATGTTTCATGAACCTATTGATACTTCTAATGATCTTATTGTGATGTGCAAGAATTAAGAGGAAGTAAGCGAACTAGGGAGAAAAAGAGTTACGGTAACAATTTTCTTATCTATATTGTTGAAGATGAACATGTAAATTATTATGCAATTAAATTTGTTGATGCACCATTATTGTTGGAAGCTTTTAACAAATTATTAGATTATGTCTAATTTCACTTGGAATAGGTTGAGCTTCCACCTAAGGTTAAGCCTATTGGTTGCAAGTGGGTATTTAAAACAAAATTTGTATTGTTGCAAGTGGGCTTTTAAAAGAAACTTTTAACTGAATGTGATCATAGATAAGTATAAGGCATGCTCGGTAGCTAAAGGCTATAAGCAAAAAATATCTTGTTGATTATTTTATACTTATCCTTCGATTATTAGAATTGCATCTATAAGAATGTAGTTTGTCATTGTATTTATTTACAAACCTATTATACATCATATGGATGTTAACACTGTTTTTCTAATAGGTGAATTAGAAAAAATTATATGGAGCAATCAGAGGGTTGTGTTGTCCTTGGACAGTAACATAAAGTTTGTAAATTGGTTAAATCCTTGTATGGATTAAAACAAGCACCTATACAATGACATGAAAATTTTGATATATGATGCTTACACATGGATTTGTGATTTATGGTCATGAGGATAAATGCATATATAGTAAGTTAAATAATAATGAAGGTGTCATTATTTGTTTATATATTGATGACTTACTTATATTTAGAACTAGCCATAATACTGTGCATGATACTAAATGTTTTCTTGCCTCTAAATTTGATATGAAAATTTTGGTTGAGGCAAATGTTATTTTGGGTATTAAGATCCTTAAGGACAATTATTGCATTATACTATCACAATCTCATTATGTAGAGAAAATTCTTAAAAAATTTGAACATTTTGATGTCACCTATGTCTACTCCATATGACTCAAAGGTGCACTTGGTTAAAAATCGTGGTGATAGTGTTTCACAAGATAAATATGCATAAATTATTGGTACTTTAATATTTTTGACAAACTGTACTCGTCCTGATATTGCATATGTTGTTGGTAGATTGAGTAGATACACTTATAATCCTAGTATTGAGCATTGGGATGCAATATCTAAATTATTGAGATATTTAAAGGGGACTTTGGATTTTGGTTTGTCATATTGTGGCTATCCTGCTGTTTTAGAAGGATATTGTGATGCTAACTGGATCTCTGATACAGATGAGGTGAAGCCCACTAGTGGATATATATTTACACTAGCTGGAGGGGCTGTCTCTTGAAAGTCAACCAAGCAGACTTACATAATGAGATTCACCATTGAAGCAGAGTTGGTGGCCTTAGAGAAGGCTGGGTCCGAAACCAAATGGCTTAGGAGTTTATTAATTGATATACCTCTTTTTACTAACTCTATTGTTCTGTTTGTATTCATTGTGATTGCCAGGTTGCCATAGCACGTGCTAAGAACAAAATTTATAACTGGAAAAGTCGACATATCCAATTGAGGCACAATATTGTGAGGCAGCTTATTGGTAATGGTGTTATGTCCTTAGACTTTGTTAGGTCAGAAAGGAATTTGGCCGATCCTTTGACCAAACCACTAGCAAGAAGGTTGGTGAGTGAGACATCTAGGGGAATTAGACTGATACCAAAGTTGCGACACTGTGGCTAATACCTAATCTCTATGATGGGTGATTTCACATAAGAGGTTAAATAGGTAGAGGTCATTAGTGGTCCATGTGGGTACTGTCATTTATTATGTGTTTTCCACTATCTTGTTAAGGAGATTAGTGATGAGTTCATCCCTATGGTGTGAGACAATGCTAAGTTGTAGATTTGGTGAAGATGAGTTTAGGCTCTTAATGGATCCATATCCCTACCTGTTGGGATGGGGTGTATCTGCACACACTCCTAATGGATGCCACCGATTAAGTTGCAAATTATTGGAGGTTAATCTTTAGGCTCTTAATGAATCCATACTCTCTACTTGTTGGGATGGGGTGTTCTGCACGCACTCTTGATGGATGCCACCTATGTGTGAGTGGAAGTTGTGCTGCTTCCTATGAGACTTTTTTGGGTAGGTCTCTAGAGCTCTTATGAAACCCAGTGGCGCATGGCCTAGATAAGGCGCCAATGTGTGATGGGGTGTTCTGCACGCACTCCTGATGGATGCCACCTATGTGTGAGTGGAAGTTGTGTCGCTTCCTATGAGACTTTTCTGGGTAGGTCTCTAGAGCTCTCATGAAACCCAGTGGCGCATGGCCTGGATAAGGCTCCAACCCGCTTAAGAATAACCTTGATAAAGAAAGCTATGTTGTTGGTAAGTTTGGTTTACTAATAGCTTGGTTAAAAGAGTTTTAACTTCACCATTGTCTTTTAGTTCCTACTTATTTATCGTATATATGATTAAATCCTTTTGGTACCATATTGATGCATGCTTTCTTTAGTTGCGTGCCTTTCCTATTTTGTGTTTTTAACATATGGGGGATTTTTGGTGTGGGTGTGTGTTCCAAACACTTTTATTCTTATTTATTTTCTAGCCGTTGGATATTTATGAGTAAAATAGCCATTAGGAAATTATGAGTAAAATAGCTGTTGGGCAATTATGAGAAAAATAGTCGTTAGACAATAATTGATAATATAGCTGTAGAGCTTTTAAGGGTTATTAGTAACCAATAACTATAAGCTATTATCCTCATAAGTAGCCTATATAATACTCATCATAACACATTTTCTAAGGGGGTCTTTTTACTACTCTATTTTTTAGATATACATAACTCTACTACCTTTCTCTCCTACATATTTTTTTTTCTACAAGAATATTTGTTCTAAGGAAAGGCACTAGAAGGTTGTTCTTAAACCTTTTGTGAGTGGAAGTGCGTATATCACAAAGGTCGACGCTATAGTCTAATCTTGGGGGGTTGTTTGGCCAAGAGAACCAATCGCACCAAGTTTTACTTTGGGTGGCATGAATCAACCTTTAAGGACAACGCTCTTTGCGTGATTCTATAGCATTGTGAGATTGTTCTTAATTTTACTTAAATTTATATTATTATTGCTTATTTACATTCTTGCTAATTATTTGGGATATTGTTTGTTGTATCAAACTTGTTTATTCACTATCAATTATCCAACAACAAGAAGTGTCCCATTCTTTAAAATGATAAGGGGACTTCTTCCATTCCATGAGCCATTTTCCACTCCTTTCAAACCTTCAAATTTGTCAATATTTTGTTTGAGTACCTGCACTTTTTTGTTTTTCTTTTTTTCGCTTAATGAGTACCTGCACCATAAGCACCATAAGTGGAAATGCAAATTGTTCCCTTTAATCAAATATCTTTCAAATTCATGTTAATATTTTAGGATCACAAACTTGGGCTCTTTTTTTTTCTAGTCCATATTGGCTGCACCATCTCAAAATCCTGATAAATTTCACTATACCAAAACCATGATCCTTTATGCTTACCATGCAGTACTGAACCAAGCAGAAAATACTACAAAGCTGATAAAGAACAATTCCAGTGTTGTGAGAGGTTTTTGAGGAATGGGTTTGTCTGCTCATGCCCAAGAATATCAAATATCCATGAGTGCAAGTTAGTCAAACAGTGCTTTTATTTGGTCAAGCCGATCAATGTGCAAGTTCATAAGAATAAGATATTTTGCTGCTCAAGTCATGCAATGATAGGAACCATTAGGTAAAGTGTCCAAACCCAGTTATGCATGTATGTGCATCAATATGATGTCAGATCAGTTGTACCTCAAAATAATAATATGTGGACAAGCTACATCAAGTACTCTTTGGTAGCTTCTCATCCATAGTATCTAGCTGAGCTAGTGGACGACAAATTTCAATGTGCATATTACGCAAACACCTTATATTATTTTTAGGCATGGTTTCAAATTAAACTCTGTAATTAAGATTGTTACAAATTGGATGCTATAGTTCTTTAGTTTTAAATCAAACCCTAAACTTTTATATCTTATTTGACAAGTATTGATATATCGTCTTGCTACTCTTGTCCACAAAGTCATCAACACACCCTTTTTATTATATTTTTTTTTTTTTGGTAGAAACGGAATTAACACAAAGAAATTAGAAAACAAAAGAAGGGGCAGAGCAAAGTCTGTTGCAAGACAGACCACGGGCATTTGCCTCCCACAAGTTCAAAAGGTCCACAGGCGGACTAGAAAAAACATTAAAATCAATATCAAGTGAGGCACCAAGCTTAGCAAGAAAGTCTGCACACTTATTCGCTTCTCTGTAAACATGGTTGAACCTAACTTGAGGAATTTGGGCAACCAACTGCTTGCAATCTTCCAAGATAGCAGAACCGATAGAGCTAGCTTCAGCATGAGTAGAGAACGTATCAACAATAACTTTGGAATCCATCTCTACTATGACTACTTGGACATGGGTTTGAAGGCATAGGAGAAGTCCATCCCGAAGGGCCCACAGCTCAGCCATAAAGCTATTAGCAATCCCAATTTTCCTTGCAAAACCAACTACCCAATCACCATTTTCATCTCTAATCAGGCCCCCTCCACCAGCTAAGCCTGGATTTCCTAGAGACGAACCATCCGTATTAAGTTTAAACCATCCACTACACGGTTTCTCCCAACGGATGCTCATCAAAATTCTTCTATTTTTGACCAGAGTAGTACAAGCACAGTGAGTGAATTTAAAGGCACGGTCTAAAATCTCTTTGGCAATATTGGGATTTGGGTTTTTATTATTAAACAAGCATTGATTTCTACCTTTCCAAATCAACCAGATTGCAAAAAGGAAAACTTGATACCATGGACATTGACCAGGGCCTTGGTGATGCATAGCTTGAGAGTTGGCATTAGCTATAAGCCAATCTTGGAGACTAGCAGAGAAGAAAAAAGGATCCGAAGTCTGCTTCCCCAGCTGGATCTAGGCACTCTTGCTGAATGGACAGTCTCGAAGGGCATGTAAAATAGTCTCAGGTTCACCATGGCAGCAGGGACACCTGGGATCAGTTGAAATTCCTCTTTCCAAGAGACACTGATTAACCCCAATACTTTGGTGCATACATCTCCACACAAAGGCTTGGATTCTCGGTAAGGTTTTCAGTTTCCAAACCCACTTCCCCTTGAAGGGCACCTCCACCGTGGGCTCTAGAGTTAAAAGGTAAGCACTTTTAAGATCAAATTCTCCTCAGCTAGAGAATTTCCAGGCCAGCCTATCCTCTATCCTGGCAGTAATGGGAATCGAAGTGGCTTGAAGCTCCCTTATGATATCAATAGGGAGGTTCATTTGAATGATTGGCCAATTCCAGCTTCCTGAGACCCTCACATCCTTAACTTTCAAACTAGAGGAACGACAAGTTAGGGGGCCTTGAATGACATTCCTCAATGAACCAAAATTGGACCAGCTATCATTCCAGAAATCAAGGTTGCTTTCATAACCCGGAGTCCATTTAACCCCCTTCTTAAAAATGACTTCTCCCTTTTTTAGACTTTTCCAAATTCTGGAACTAGGCAGCTTGTTCTCATTTCTAGCATTGAGACGTTGGCAGTTACAATATTTCAGCTTCAAGACCTTTGCCTAAGGAGCCTTGCTTTCCGTGTGAAATCTCCAATTTAATTTAGCAAGGAGTGATGTGTTCCTCCCTTTTGCTGTTTGGAGGCCCAATCCACCATCTTCTTTTGGTCTAGTTACCTTCTTCCATCTTACCCAGTGCATCTTTTTGTTGTTTTCCGTCGATCCCCACAAAAAATTTCTATTCACTCTATCAATTCCTTCCAGAACCTTCTCGGGCAGTAAATTGCTTTGCATGACATAAGCCGGAATGGTTGAAGATGATGCTTGAATAAGGACAGCTCTACCCGCCATGGACAATAAATTTGCCTTCCAACCCGCAAGCTTTCTCTTCACCCTATCCAGGATAAAATTGAAATCCTGATTTGCCCTTCCTTGATGCTTGATGGAGATGTTTGTTGAAATCCGAGAATGTCGCTTAAGGCATCTCTGTTTTCATGGCTGACATTTGGGGAGAAGAACACTCTAGATTTAGTAACACTCAAAGATTGTCCTGAGAGTTTGCAGAACGTATCTAGGACCTCTCTAATGGCTGTACAGTTATCGGAGTTGGCCTTGGCAAAAAGAACAAGGTCGTCAGCGAAAAAAAGATGAGAGAAAGAAGGGCCGCTCCTTGAAGCTTTCACTGGACACCACTTCTTAGCCTCGCATTTCTCTTGGATAAGCTGACCAAGGAAGTCCATACAGAGGATAAAGATATAGGGGGAAATAGGATTTCCTTGTCTTATACCTCTAGATGGGCAGAAGGATTCTAAATTACCCCCATTAAAAAGTAGGGAGGTTGAGACTGATGAAATACAACTCATAATTAGCTCAATAAGATCATCTGGCAGATTGTATCTTTCCAACATTCCCCTTATAAAACTCCATTCGAGCCTATCATAGGCCTTCTCCAAATCAATCTTCACAGCCATGTAACCCACTCGCCCTCTTGTTTTGCTAATGGTGTGAATAATTTCCTGAACGATAATCGCATTGTCCACTCCCCTTCTACTTGGGATAAAAGCACATTGGCAGGGAGAGACAAGCTTATACAAGAAAGGTCTAATTCTATTGACAATGACTTTAGTGATGATCTTATAAACTGAGTTGCAGAGGCTTATAGGCCGATAGTTATTAATGGACTTTGGCCCTTGCATCTTAAGGATAAGCACGATGTTAGTTCTGTTAAGGTACTCCGGGATTTTCCTGCTCTCAAAAATTTTCTTTATCTCCTCCTTAACCGAGTCCCCTACAATAAGCCAAAACCTCTGGAAGAAGCCTGCATGGAGACCGTCGGGTCCAGGAGCCTTATAAGCCTTCATGGACCAGAGAGCTGTAGAGATTTCCTCATCTGTCACCAAATGATTAATGTTGTCTTTCTCTTCGTCCGTAAGCTTTGGTTGCCATTTCAAATGATAATCAATACCCCTGACAGCAAACTCTTGAGAAGTGGAGTACAGGCTCATAAAACCCTTCCTAAAATGATTCATGACCTCTCTTTCCTCAAGCAGCCAATCTCCTACCTCATTTTTAACTGCCGAAATGAGATTTCTCTTTCTTCTGACAAGCGCAGAAACATGGTAGAATGAAGTGTTTCTATCACCCAGCACCATCCAGTTAATCCTGGATTTAAGAGCCCATAATTCAGCTTCTTGATCGAGCACAACATCCAACTCTCTCAATAAATGATTTTCAAGCTCAATAAGGGAGAAAGAGGGATTGGAAGCCAATGCTGATTGGACACCCCGTAATCGAGCCATAATTCTTTTCTTCTTGCCAAAAATATTCCCGAAGTGGTTTTTGTTTCATGAGCTAGCTTCTTTAGAGAACTTTTCAATAGCCTCTGGGAGCTTTCTAGGCTGTCTCCATGCTTGATTTACCACATTTGGGAAAGAAGGGTCAGAGAGCCAAAAACTTTGGAACCTGAAAGGTCTACTCAGGTGAACGGCTCTCCTAGGGCTAGTTTCCAAAAGCACGGGACAATGGTCAGAATGACATCTCGTAAGGTGAGACACTTTGGCATCTGGATACAGCAGACACCAACTTGGATTCACAAAAAACCTATCTATTCTTTCTTGAATCAGATTATTGACATCTCTTCCATTAGACCAGGTAAATCTCGGCCACTGAAACCCATATCCACCATGTTACATTTGTCCAGGCACTCCTTAAATTGGAGGGATCGAAATAAGCTCACTGGCCTGCCCCCAAACTTATCACCCTCTGAGAGAGGCTCATTGAAGTCCCCGGCTATCACCTAAGGCTTATTATGCAACTCTGCAACTTTGGCTAAATTTTCCCAAAGGATGCATCTCTCTTCACTCCTAGGGCTAGCATATATAGCAGAGAAAATCCAAGATAAACTAGAGGAAAGTACCTTTACTTCCATGTGAATTTCTTGCTCTGTGCTAGCATGTTGCACTACCTCAACCATATTAGAATTCTACACAGAAGCCAGATACCTCTAGAGTGGCCGATCGTCTCAGATTGTATGGCTCCCTCAAAAGGAAAGCGATCAGTTATCTCCTTAGCTCTGTCACCCCCTAATCGGGTTTCCATAATCACCAACAAAGCCGGATTGTGGTTTTGAGCAAGCTCCCTGACATGAGTTTGAAAACTTGGTTTCAGAACGCCCCTACTATTCCAAATAACAATATTCATGGTAAAAGATAAAAGAGGGTAAAGAAGACTCATCATGCGGAGGTGGTGGGGCCGCTTCCTTCCTCCACTTCCATCCTTTCTTCACCATTAATTCCTTTTTCTACCCTCTCCCCACCCATAGGGTTTGTTCCATTTCTCTGGCAATCATCCCCGTCACCATGGAGAATATGCTGATCTCGCTCAATAGCAATCTCATTAAGAGATGAGGTACCTTCTTCTGAAAAACCCTCATCTCGAATGGCACACTTATCCTTCTTTTCCATCCAAAGCAACCCATTGCAGCCATCATCTTCGCACCGATTCCCTTGCAGCTCTTCATCTGGTACATCATGAGTATTATTTTGAACTTGGTATCTCACATCAGCGCTGGTTGAGGCAGAAAATTGGAAAGACCCATCCAAGCCAGCTCTGGTACTATTTTTACTCAAAGAAGAACCGGTTGAAGAGAAGTTTGGGTGATGTTTTCCAGCTCTTACTGCGATTGAGCTATTGGTAGTCTTAGAAGCCCTATTCCTGGCAATCACCTTTTTACCCTTGACTGACGGGCTTGATCGAGTAAGGGGCTCCACTTGGGTTATCTCATCAGCGTTGATTTTAAGCGCAAGACCCAGCTTCATTGGCCCACTATAAACAAATTTCTCTTTTGGATCAGTGCCCAATTCCTCATTTCGGCCCAACTTGGTTAATTTATTAGTAGAATGGTGTCTATTATCATTGGACTCCATGCCCGACACTTGTCCTGTGGGGACCTCTGCATTAACAGAATTCTTGTACCTCCTCTGCCCTTGCCTTTTGCGTGTCACAATCATCCATGGACCGTACCTGTCATCCTCCAAATTAGCTCCTCTGTCCTTTTTCGTACCTCTGCCAGGCGTGATGCTAGCTGCATCACACGATCTGTGTGTGCTTGTGGACTGTTTTCTACTAGCAGCACCACCTTCCCCTGCCTGAGGGCCTGCCAATGGCGTTTCTGGGCTTTTAACGGTGTATGGACATGAGGCTCTTTTATGGCCTATTCTACCACAGGAAAAACATAGCTCATGTATTCCTTCATACGTAACGGACTGCTCAAACTTACCGATGAGAATAGTGTTGATAAGTGGTTTATTAATATCAACTTGAATGCATAATCTGGCATATCTCCCTCTGGCTTCCATGGCAGTGTGTGTGTCGATCCGAAGCACCTTGCCAATGGATACACCAATTTGTTTGAGGACCTCAGTTTCATATAGCTCCATAGGAAGTTCGTGGAGTCTAACCCATACCGCTAACAAAGAAACATTTGCTGTGGAAGGTTTAAAGAATGGCTCCCATGGCCTAATGGACAAAAAATGCCCACTGATGAACCATGGCCCTTTCTCTAGAACTGCATCCATGTCTTCTTTTAGTGAAAAACGGACTGAGTAGAACCCATTCCCCAAATCCATGCAGTCTATTCTCCCTGAAGGCTTCCAAATAAGATTTAGCTTGTTATGAAGGTAATGAAGACCCATGGATTTCCCATAAAGCTTTATAATCAGCGCTTTTGACCAGGGTCCCCTAATACGGCGTTTGGTTTCTCTGGTCAGAGTCACGGCAGCAAAGCCTTCGCGAAGGTCCTCCACCTCTTCATCTGAAACCGCTTCATCCTCTGCTTCCATAAAGTCTGTAAAGTCGAAAGCTTTGGCGTAAGCACCTGGTATTTCTCCCACTAGCTTATCTCTGAATGATTTTCCTGGGGAACCCCATGCAGTTGGCTGGTCCTGAGAGTGGCCATTCTCGCTGGAACTGACGTTGAAATCAGTATGATGACCATCCTTGACCTTTTTCTTGCTTCTGGTGAGTTCTTATTCCTCTTCCCTAGAAAGACCACGGGGCTTAAAGCGAAAGGCCATCCTTACACACACCCTTTTTATAAGATGGTGGACGATCTGTGATTCCAGCTACGTCTCAAGAGTTAGGCTATGCAATCTATTTCCACTGCACCAAGTCAGTCCATAGGTCCCACAAAAGGTTGAGATTTTTGAGTTTTTAGAATGAAAACTCAACTAGGTTTAAGGGCCAAACAGAGTTGGGTATAAGTTGAAAATTTTCAAGTGATAAAAAATGAGTAATAGGGTGATGAGTTTTGAGTGATGATTTTTGGGTGATGAGTGATGAGATATCAATCACTCACCATCTAAATAGGGCCTAAGTCTCCACGAACCCAGATAATTCAAAATGGGTGCATATTCCGATATGTTAGCCCATTTACCCCGCGTCATGTTTCAATTAATTAAGAAAAGGAATAGATTTTTAGGATGATGGTTAGATCATGATGCCTATATAAAGAACTAGCATCCACGCTCACAAGGTATAAGAGAAAAGCCTAGAATTTTCATTGCTAACTACTCTTTTGGGTGTTTGTGAGTTCTGTTTAAGCATTAGGGGAGCTTAGGCTGACACAACACCGATGCTCTCTAGATGAGTGATTTTTGTGTACAGGTCTTCCAAACTTGCAGTTTTGGATGAGTGGTCCATTGATTTTTTTTTGTACATCATTAGTATCAATTTATGCTCCCAATCAAACTTAAGCAAATCCAAAAAAATCAAGATTTAAATTTATACGATTTTTAAAACTCCAATTCAGCCGATAGAGAAACTATAAGATTTAATTTGTGATAGCCTTAAACTTTGTTGTTTAATTTGAAACCTTTAAAAATATAAGATTAAATTTGAAACCATTCTTAAAATATTTATACTAGGAGTACTATTTAAGAGGTTAATATTCCTAGTTTGGATTCCTATTTTTGGATACTCAAAATACCCTCAAATTCACTTAGGAAGTTAAATAATAGGGTTAGACATGTCAAATTATTAATTTAAAAACTCCTAAATTTTAGATAAGTTTAAAAAAAACAGTTTTTTTTTTTCCATCCACATTTCTTTGTCAATTCAAATTTCAAAATAAAACAAATTTTTTTTTAAAGAAAATAAAACGGCTCTTTTTAGATTTTTTTTTATCTATATTAATATTTAATTAAGGAGTTTCCCTTGTTTTATGTCCAAAATATCCTCAAAACATAGAAAATTATGACATTAACTCAAAAAAAGAAAAAAAAAAAAAACCATCGCCACCCGTGATTCATATAATTTACAATTTTTTTTTTGTTTTTTTGTTTTTTTTTTTTTTGCATGAAAGAATTGATTGAGTTAAAACAGTTGCAGAGTTCACATAACATTTAATTTCAAATACGTGATGTGAATTAAGCCAAAATGTCCCAATAATCTACAGTACAGCAAAAAGACGGACAATTGTCATAACATGTTCCTGCTGTTGAGCTCTCCATTACAGGCCAAGGATTCAACACACTAACACGTTGGTTTCTTGATAAATATTTCCGGCCACGGTTGTGCCACAAGGGATCTGCAATCCAAAAAACTTACTAATTAAAACAGAGACCATATCAAACTTTAACCAATTAAAAAGGCTAGTAAATGGTAAAGGCCATAGCATATGGCCCAAAGCTTTATTTGCTTAGATTGAGAACTCAAAGCGATCCCAAGATAATAAGCTATGGCTAGACTATGGGCCTATGGCTGAGCTTGAGAGAACAAATAGGGTTAGACTTTAGAGGGCGACAGAGCTAGGTTTGAGAGAAAAAGAGAGTGGGGTTACGGTCTAGGGAGGAGAATTGTTAGGAATTGTGATCTTGTGGTGGCAAATACACTGACGGTTAAGGTGGCAGAGGACGAGAGAGGGGGTACTGAATGATTGTACAATTTTTTTTTTTAAATTTTTTGTTTTATGTTAATTTATTTGTAGAATTGAATTGATTGTATGTGATAGTCTCTATACTATTATTTGGAAAAATCTAATGTGGCAAACTACTATTGTAGTAAAGATCCAGATTGAATTTATTCTCAACTTATTGTTCAGGGTTTACAACAGTTACAATTCTTAGGATCTTTTTATTTCTAATCAAGGGGTCCCATGAATTTCATTGTCTAAAATACTATGAATGACATAAACACAACTATCTGTGCCAAATTCTTAGATACAAAAACTTAGGCCAACATTGCTCAGTACAGCCAATTTTTAGAGATGTCCATAGTCCACAGGTACATACTTCAAACTTCAAGACGCATAATATTTATATGGGATGCCGAGGTCGGCATAGCCCCCTTGATTTCTGTTCTTGCCAATGTCTTATTAACATATCTAAGTACATATTAGAAAATTGCATAGGGCAGACTAAAACTACATCAAAGGTACGTATACATGTAGCATTAGTCACATAACAGAGCAAGCATTAGGATTCTCATCACTGAAAATCTGAGGGGGATATGCATAATATGCATTCTCCAAGTACTTGGATGGCCAATATTCACTTTTTTTTATATCACTCTTCTTGTCATCGTCCCCCTTGCCTTCTTCACCGTCTTTCTTTTCCTCTTCTTTCTCTTCCTTCTTCTCTTCTTCTTTCTTCTCTTCTTCCTTCTTTTCTTCATCTTTCACTATTGAAGCCTGCTTCTTGGTTCTCTTGTACACATAATCAACCAGCATTGTTGGTTCCACCACTCCCTTTACTACTACCTGATCATTAGCTAGGTCTGTTGACACTGATTCAACGCCTGCAGTACACTCCAACTTCTCAAAGTGCATCCAATAGTGATTTCAATACAGTTGCTACCTTATATAGTGTGTGTTCAACTTTTTTCCTTGTTCTTTTTGGTGCTCTATGGCTACTACAATGGTTAGTATTGAACTATTGGGAATATTCATGAATCATGATAATAAATCAACAAATTATTTTCAAGCCGTTCGACATGACTTTCGCTGTTATGATCAACCATTACTAAGACCTAAGGGAATCCTCGTAAGTTTCTTTTCGTCTGCTACATTATTAATCTTTATACTTGATTAGCATAGCATCATGTTTTACAAGTGTTTGTACCAATATGGATTTTATTTTATATTCTTACATTCCCGGAGTCTCATTTGTTAGAAAGCACTAAAAGTCTAAAAGCATTCACAACAAACTGATCAAAGCTCTCAAAAAGCTAAAAAAAGTTATTTTCTAGCAACACAAATAATGAAATGCATCTACATCAATGGTGCTCAAGAAAAAGTTGTCCCATGTAATCGGGTGAAGGTTAAAACTGGAGTAAACCTTGGAAGTTTGGTTGTTAAAATGAGAGATTTATGCTCAAGCAAAAGTTGACCCATGTAATCTACCATTTATTTCTACATTGCATCTAAGTTTAGGCATATAAATTACTCTTTTTTTTTTCTTTTTCTTTTTTAAGAACACATATAAATGTAATTTTTTCAGATTTTTTTTTTTTTTTTGGAGAAATACAGATTTTATCTTTTTGAGAAGACATCCTTTCAGATTTGATTGGCTTTTAAAGTCCTAACCTAATAACAAAAAGGAATATTAAATCTACTACCAATATAGTTACAAAATCTTTAAAAATTATATCACAATGAATGTAATTGGTATTACATCAACAATATAATTAATAAATGGAAAATACTAAAATTAGTTACTACTAACTTACAACAACAATTTACCGATAACAATGAATGCGATTAATATCACTTCAATAACATGCTAAATATCTTAATTACTTTTTTTTTTTTTTAATAATTGATGACATGAAAGTTGAAACATTGGTTTGTAAATTTTATATAATGAAATTTGTAATGTCCTTCATTACTTTTTCTTGTTGTGCTTAAAATAAACTATAAAGTTGTTTGAATGATTTTATATAATCCATTTCATGTATAAAAACCGATATATATTCACACTTGTGTGGAGTTTGGATTTTGGATTGGGTTGGCATGGATACAAAAAGATAACCGAAAGGAATCGAACAAATTTTATCCAAATTAAAGTAAAAAAAGTGATTGACAATTGACATGCAATACGAATAGATTTGATTGCATGCATCACTATTAAAGAAAGAATCCTGTTCGGGGGAGAATTTTAACTTTTGATAAGCGCAAGAGCAATTAGTAAGTGACGCGGTGCGTTTCACTCGAACAACATCATTGTATAATCAACTTCTTTTTTTCATATTCATTATTATTCAGTCCACTAAAGAAACAAAACTAGCCAGGCTAATCCAAATATGATGGTAGTCTTGAAACTGATAGATAATAATCCTCATCAACGAATTGCGGATTTTGAGTATTCAATTCGCATCCACTTTCCTAAAAATTTTCCGTATTTCTAAGTAAAAATTTACTTTTATCTATTTTAGTTAATTGCATTCGAAAACACTCATGTCTGATTCTCTATTCTATTTATTATTTTATTAATTTAAATATTAATTATTCTTTTTTTTTTCACTTTTCAAAATACAAAATGCTTTTTTTTTTTTTTTTTTATATCTATTACTGAGACACTATTAAAAAAAAAATGTTTAAAGAAGCAAAATAGTAAAATGTTATTTTAGAGGATATATAGTGAAGCCAATGTGGAGGCGTTTTTATGGAATTCACCCCCTAAATTGATCTCTTATCGTGTTTAGGGATATTAATGCAAATGCTCTTAAACACTTTTGAAACAGCGAAAGGGGGTGAGCCCTTAGCTTTTTAAATCCTCCTCCACCCTTATATACTTTTCTTCTTTTAAAAAAAAAAAAAAATTATGTAAATTTTATCTAATGGCCCACGGTTGTTGTATTTTTTTTTTTTTAAATAGCATTTTATGTAAATGACTACTACATTATTTTCTTTTTCTCATGTAAATGATTAGTTGATTACATCATTTTCTTGCTGTTGTTACTTCTATAAGATAGGTAGCTTGCTCTTTTTAATTCATCCAAATTTGAGGTTTACATTACTTCTATAAGATAGGCAGCTTGCTCTTTTTAATTCATCCAAATTTGAGGTTTACATGTTTACTTACCAAAAAATCATATGTTCATGTGTGGATTTATTGTTTTTTGAAGTTGACACTTCTATCTATATTGGTGTTCTAAATATGTAATATTAGTAAAAAATATGAGTGAGATGTTTGAAACTCTTGGTCTAAACATGAAACATGAAACTAATAAAAGGATTAAAAAGTCATAAAAGTAACCAAAAGAAAGTCCTACCAAAACTCATTAGGAACCAAGGGGCATCCAATTTTCCTTTTTGCTGTTGTGTGCTAGAGTTCTTAAAAAATTGTATAAACTAAAAGAAAAGGAGAGTATATAAATATTGGTGTAGTTCTAAATATTAGTGTACGTGTGTAAAATTTTTTTTTGAAAACTTAAACCTGGATACTTACCCCTTCACTCAATAAGAACTTATACTTGTAGAGTAATCATCGCGTTAAGGGTTCACAGTATTAAATCAGTCCCATTTTAAAGGCAAGTAATATTATTCGGCGCATTGTTACCATTAAACCTGTTCACTTAATTTTGTATTTGAGAAACAGATAGGAAAAGGATGGTGACTTTCCCTTTTTAATGGAATCAAAAGGCAATTTTTGTGAGCATTCATACTCCGGATTTGGAATTAATCTTTATATTTCTTAATTGATTTAAGCTCAGACAATTAGACGGTGACATCATGATCTATTAGCTTTTAGATAAATAGGGAATGATAATGGTTAATGACAAATGTTTGTACCTTTTATCTTTCTGATTCGCTTCTGTAAAACTTGAGCGCATGCTTCGCAATGCATTCGAACTTTTAGTACAACTGTTACAGCAGCAGGAGGCTGACAAAGGAGATTCATTCATTTGGTCAAATACAATTCATTCTAAACAATTAGTCTAATTTTTTTTTTTTTCTATAAATCTTTTCACATTGTGGCGTCACTAATAAACTTATATGTAAAAGTAATCTTAACCTAATTACTTCTTGTCATTTTAATAATTACAAAATATAATATTAGTATATTACTAAGAGTCTAAGATTACTTAAGCATTTATTAGTAGACCGTTTTAAGAAAGTTTGAATACTACTTTCATGGTAAATTTAAAAAATAGTAAAAAAATTAGTTTTTTTTTCTTTCTTTTCTAATAAAAAAGTCTAAAAATAGTTCTTAAGTCAATGCTATTAAGAGTTAGAACATCTATGCATTTTTCTCATTACTTAATTAAAAAACCCTAATAAGTACATTAATAAAAAAGAGTGGGTAGTAGATGTTCAATGTCTTAACAATGATAAGGGATTTGTCTAATGATTCATAAGCCTCGTTTAATTCCTCATATTTATGGGTATGATTGAGTCTAATATCTTATGATCATCTGAAGATCCGTCTTGTATTTAAACAGTGTATGAGAGGAGTAAATGTTTCTTTTAAAAGTATTAGAAAGCATCAACTAATTAAGTTACAAAACTCTTAACTAATTAAAATATTTTACGAATCCTAAATAAGCTTGTCATGCAACTATGCAAGTATATAGAACTTTATTTCTTTGATTTTTGGGGTAGCATATTAATGAACAATTAATGTTTGGTCCAACTACTATTGTTTGAATTACATTTCGTACTGTGTGGGTGGGCACTGGGCGGCAAGTAAACTGAAGATCCCAAAATAGAGTTTGGAGGTAACTTTCAAAGGACAAGAGTACGACAATTATAAGCTTTGCCTACAATACATGCTCGACCGGCCTATTCAGAGAACTCATATTTTTCTTATTCTAAGTACAATTAACCCCGGGCAAAAGGACTACTATATTAACACAAAAGCCAAAATGTTAAATCAATAGAAAATTTTTAATAAAAAATTAAAAAATTATCAAATCAATTAATTACTTTTTTATTTTTTTATATAAAAATTTCTAAAATAATTTACTAACATATATCTACGTTAGGAAAATCTTAACACAAATATGAACCTTAAAGTTTTCTCTGTCAATGTCATATATGTTGATTTTCATTGTGGGTAAAAAAAAGAAAAACTAGAGAAAATTTTCAAGTATTCTCAAACTACAAAAAAAAAAAAATATTCTCTTTTCTTGTATTTATAATAAATTTTATCATAAATTTAATAAATATGCCCTATCTTTAATGTGAGAAAAAAAAATTTCGAGCTTAAAAAGTATCTAAAATTTACTCGTAAAATAGGCACGAGTGGAAGGGGGTGAAAAACCCGTGACGGTTGCAGTCCAGTACATATAACTTTTGGTATTTGTGGATTGTGGTTTTAGCGTAGCTAGCCCGTGACAGTCTCATTGGCTCTCTCATTGTAAAATGTGCCCAGCTACTCAAGTGGGGTCAATGTTTTGGGGCCTTGGGAGTGCGAAAGAGAAGTAGTGGGGTTAACCTTTGCTGCCCATTTTGTTTTGTTACTTTCATGTGTCAGCATGAAAACAGTGGCTACAACCATGCAAGTGGGTTTGTGGGGTGGAGTCCTAAGTCGATAGGAAACTTTACATGCCTTCATTCTATTATCACCTCAATTTTTGAGACTGGTGAGTACATAGAAATGTAGATGGCAAGGTCAGTAGAGGAGAGAAATTTGAAATCCTTCGAAAAAAGGGACGAAAAGGAAATGGGAAGGAGTGCTGATGCCAATGCGATCCTTTTAGATCATTTGAAAATATGAGAGGAGAGGGAACGAGATTTTAACACGTTATAAATTTCATTAAAAAATTATGATAACTTTTAAAATTGAGTGTGGCAAATTATGCTACATAGAACATGTTTCATTCTCATGAGCAACATGGAATAATTACTTTCCTTTTAACAAACACTATAAGAAGAAAGAAATATGAAAAAAAGAAAGAAAAAAGATTTCGTTTAAAATTTTAAATAGATTTGTGAAACTTATTTTGGTACTCACATTAAAAATCATTTAGTTAGGACTATAATAATAAAATTAGATACTTGTACCATCCTTTCTTTCTCTTTTTACTTTTTACTTGCATTTTTTTATTTCTACCAACAAACAGTCTTATATGATAATCTATAAATTTATGATACCTTGGCTTGATGGTTCTTTTCTATCAAAATATTAATAATTTTTAAAGATGGTGTTAAATTGAAGGGTCTTATCAAAGTCTATGAATGATTTTTCATTGATTGAGCTGTCGAATCCAAAAAATTGGATGCTATCATATATATATATATATATATATATAGTAGGTTCACAAGTTTTTTTTTTTTAAATATCTTTTTTATTTTAAGTTAGGATTCAATCTTCTATTCATTGGCAAAAATAGACTTTATCATCATAGTTGTACTTGATATCTTGATATACTTTGCACATAGTAGTATTGGTACATATTATTATTATTATTATTATTATTATTATTATACACACTTATTTTTATTATGTACTCTAACTAATCTTAACTATTGGTATGATTGAAAAAAAAAAAAATCTGTAAAATTCTCTGCTAGAGTGCCAGTATGGTTAATTTATTGAAACAGCAAATTACTTGTGTGAACACTGTGTCCATCTAAGAATTTACCTCTTCTTTCTTCTCTTCCTTCTGTTCCTTGTTTTCTTCTTTGTTCTCCTCGGGGGGTTTTGGCAAAGGTGAAATTATCTCCACCTTCCTTCCACTTTTCTTTTGTAGCCTTGCGCATACCTTTATTGGGTCTGCTGCTTTACCTTTCACCACCACTTTGCTGGTCTTGCTATCTGTGGTTACCTCCTCCACTCCTGTAACAAAAGTTATATAATTATTAACATTGTTAACTTATGCAGTACTCTTTTTCTATGGTAGGTAAAAATAGGGAAAAAAAAAAAAAGGTGCACATAAATTATGTTCTCTCTAATTAAAAAACGTGTTAAACATTTCTAAAATTATGATATACAGTATTTTCCAATCTCAGATAAATACCAATTTTTGTTGGCTAATGAACAATGCTATATATGCCCTCTAAAAGGTTTTATAAAGTAATGATTAAGAGTTTGGAGCAAAAACAAAAGTGTAATAATGATTAAGAATATGCTTAATGGATCTCATGTTACAGGTATTTACTTAAAAACAAAAAAGGATAAAAGTAATGGCTAGCAAGGAACAAGGCCTCTCCCTAGTCCCTACATGCATTTCCAAATTAGATAGGTGAAAAATTCAAAATAGCATTAGAATAAAATGAGTATAAGGAAGTGACCTTCAAATCCTTTCAAGGCTCTCGCCATTTTCCTAGCACAGGCTTCACAATGCATATCAACCTTGAGTACAATCTCTGGTGGTTCTTCTTCCTTCTTTTCTTCCTTTTTCTCTTCTTCCTTCTTTTCTTCTTTGCTTTCCTCTTTCTTTTCCTCTTCCTTGTTCTCCTTTATTACCATAAAGAAAATATCATGAATATAATATATATATACAAATATCAGAAACTTGAGCATTTAAATATCTCTCCCACAACATATATAAAATTATAAAAATAACCTACATATATAAACACAAAATACATGGAACCAAGCTACAAACAAAATCATTTTGACAGTGAAGAAGATCAACCAAAGAAATTAAGTAGTCCTTGTTCAAACAAACAAAGATAATTGATAGAAAGAAAGAAAGAAAGAAAGATAATGTACACACAAAAATATATAAAAACAATTTCTGTGTGATAATAAAAGAACTTACTTCACCCATATCTGTGATGCTTTTCAAACTCTGAAAGTTTTCTTCTTTGAGATAGTCTAATGAGAAAGGCAGTATGTTATGGTAGCAATGGAGGCCTTTCACGCTTCTCTTTCTCTCGCTGTCTCGGTGTCCCTCTCTCTCTTTCTATGTGTGGTGGTGTGTGAGGGAGAAAGAACATTTAATTTAAGTAACATGGGGATTCTGCAAATCTGAGGTGGAATTGTTTAATGCAGCCTAGACATTACGTCCTTAGCTGACTCAGCTTCTCATAAAATTGCCCTTCATTTCCTTTCAAATGACTTTGCATGTCCTACTAGTACCACATTAAAAGAGTAGGACAACTTGGTCAAATAGTTCCTATATACAATGTAGAGTATAGTGTAGTCCAATATTTTTGGTCATGTTATTTTTCTCTCTTTTTTTCTTTTTCTTTTTTGATGAATTCATCATCTTCTTGATCTGATACATATCCCATCTAGTGTATAATACCTCTCAAAAAAAAAAAAAAAAAATCTAGTGTATAATATAGATAAATGTTAAGGAGATAACTCTCAAGGATTCTTTATGTAATTAGTTGGTTTCATATTAGATTTAAATAATTAGATATTCAAAAAGTTCTGAAAATTCGAGTTAACATAACAAATATATATATATATATATATATATGTTAAAGACAACTTTTTCTATGATTCATTAAAATGATAATTTTTTTAAAAATATTACTTTTATATAGATACAAATCATTTTGTCCCATTTTGAGTGTTTCACTCCATAATTATTAAAACCTAATTAGGCATTAACTTGATCTACAAGTCAAGTTACTAAGTCATTAGTTCATCCCTTGCTGGCTAAACCCCATTGTTAAATAAAAAATATAGAGGTATTTAAATCAATTTGAGAAATTAAAACATAAATATGTAAATTGAACAAAAAAAAAGCATTTCTAAATTATTAATTAAAATTAACTCGCCACCTTAATAATCCAATATCAAGATTTCACTAATAACAACTTTAAGGACACAAATTGCTGCGTGGGCCTACAGGAGAGATGGATTCTGGCCAGCAAGTGAACAGTATCCTTGCAATGAATTTGTAAGAGAGTGGGTTGAACTAACACGGTTGAAAGTAGGCTTGCTTCTGGCCTAAATATGGTTGTGACCAGTATGACGAAGACGAAGTGCTGAGGGAGTGTTAAGTCCTGCTCGGCTCTGTCCGAGGAGTAGGTCTTTGCTGCTTCCTGAAGATTTCTCTTGCTTCCTTATTCTCTTTCTGTTCTCTTCTCCTTAGTTTCTCCAGAAATGTTCAATCTCCCCTCTTCCCTTGCTTCCAGCTCTATTAATACGTCAGTTCCCCTCACGTGCTAGTAGGTGGTTCCCTTTGGATACTTGTCCCATCAGGGTCACTGTTCAGACGTCTATTCTTCATTAATGCGGCCATGATGTTAGCTGCAGGGTTATAAATGCGGTTGCAGCAGCCTTTTATAAAATATCTCCTTGTTGCCACCTGCCCCTTATGGTCTATAAACGTTAGGGGATTCCTCGGAAATACCAGGGCCGGTGCTGGAGTATTCGCCTGGGTCGTTCATCTGATTATCCGAGCAGCAAGTTCTCCTCGGACAAGTCCTTTCCTCCTTCACGTAGTTTGTACGTCAGAGGGGAGTTCGGCCAGGTACTTCTTTCATAACGGGGTGTTCTTGGACCAGTGGACTCCTTGGACAGGCCCGTGGCCCATTATCTGGTATTGGGCCTTTTCCCCCTACAACAACACTAGAAACATAAAAATAAAATGATGTCATAGAATCACATCCAATTATTTATTAAATAAAATCATATTACATGTCTTCAATTTTTTTGAAAAAAAAATTCTGAAACTCCGAATCATATTCTATGCACATTGCACATCTCAGTAGTTGGTCCAATCTCATTGATTATGATACGAGGTAAAAGAAAAAAAAAAAATTTGAAGTTCTATCTTCATTTAAAAACTCCAATGCATGAACCTCATTATAAGATCTTTTATTTTCAATACACTCCTCATTCATAAATTCATATTAGTTACCAGTATCTCCCATCATCATTGTCATCATCTTCAACTTAACTCTTGAAAGTTTAAGTTATTATCTTATACAATTTTTTTGGAACAATTATCTACACACATTGAACTTCTTGTATAAGGCCACAAATGAAATAAATAGAAAAGTACATGTACTAGCAGAAGTAAATTTTGCAATTAACATAACAAACAAACGATTATCATTTTGGTTTTTTTGATTCATACAAGCTGCTAATTCATGTTGGAGTATCTCCAATTCCTCTACTCTCAAACTTTGTGGCTCTTCCTCTAATACCCAATTATTATTCTCATTTTTTAAATAAAAAAATCAAAGGTAATAGGGTCGGAATTAATACTTAGTAGAGTGGGTTTCACTCTATGCTCCATAAACAGCAACTCGTCGCATATCATTTTTTATTTTCTTATAAAATAACCAAAGTTTAAAATGAAAAAAATATAATGCACATGAAATTCTCCGGTTGTAAAGTAAAAAGTGAAATACTAAATATGGAATAGGACTTTTATTCCTTTTATATTGATTTATTATTACCTTCACTTTTATTATGTATCAATCACAATATATAAATAATTATATAAGAAAAATGTGTGACAAATTTTATGCTTCTAGACTTGTAGGGGACAAATCTAGCAGCTCAGCCCAACTTGGATGAAATTGGGCTAGGATGGAAGCTCAATACAATTAATTTGTAGAGGCAGATGGTTGAGGTCAATCCTTTAAGCTTTTGTAACCATGATTTGGTAATTAGAGAAAGAAAATTGGCAAGAATGACAACTTTGATTACGATTTATTGCAAGGAAAGAGAAATTCGTTTATAAGTTCTTCCTCAAACTGACCGAGGAGCATAGTTCTTTAGGAATACACTTCTCGGTTTTACAATAGTCACTTTCTCTCTCTTTCTCTCTATTTCTTTTCTTTTCACTTTTTCTGATCACCCCTTAATGAGGACTTTCCTTTCTATATATAGTTGTTTGGCTTGCATCCCAGCCTTCCACTTGGATGGCCGTCAATCCTCCTTTAGATACTTGTCCCATCACTATTTTGCTGGTGGCGATAAAGTAAGCTACAGGTTGTGGGAGCACTGTTCAAAAGCCATTTTGCCATTAATGTGGCAGACTGAGTTGGTAGAGTGCATTGAATATGGAGGTGGTGGATACTTTATCTAGAAGCTTTCTCTTACCCTTGCACGTCACTATAATCCTCCTCGGCCTCCATGCTTATGGCCTTGGTGGTTAATCTCCAATTTCCCAATAAGTATTTGTTCCTCGGACGGGTGGTCTTTCTCGGTTTCCCTGACTTGACTATCCTGACTGGGTTTGGCCAGACCTGGTGAATAGTTCAGCCCAGTTGCACCTAAGATGTATCCCACTTGATGATTCATTCTCCTCGGGCTCCCTCCTCCCACAAGACTTATTATGAACATGAATCTTCTGTTTCATTTTTTTTTTGTCACTTTATGTTCCACTAATTATGGATATCATGTGGTTATTTAATTTAATTTAATTTTTTACATTTTAAACTTTTGTAATTTTATAAGGAAAATTAAACAAACTCAAGAGAAGTTGTGATTAGTGAAACACAAAAAATAGTACACAGGATTTGCATTCACTTATTTTATATATATATATATATATATATTTTATGAAACACTTATTATATAGTATATCATCTTTCTGATATTATCCCATCACAGAAATAGTTTAATTTTATGTTGGTTTGGAGGAATATTCTTTTAAAAGAATTTATTTATTATTTTTTTTAGAAACCACAACATAACAATTGATAGAAATATCAATGTGTACTTTTAGTCATATAACATATTTAGTAAATAATGTAACTTGTCTAAATAATATATGCGGTTGATTATGGGGATCCTGAAATCGATTAACAATAAAATTTTGTCATCCAATGCCACGTAATGGGTGAGAGATCCTAACATTGGATGTCCTTTTTTTGATGTCGTCATCATCACCTACTATAAAATCCAAATTGTAGCAAAAATTGTGCTACATACTAATAGTAGTTCATCCTATAACTTATGATCAAACTAAAAGCATATTATATTTACTAAATGAATTGCGTGGTTGTTGAATCATAGGTTAGCCGCATACATTACGAAGTGATTCAGGTAGTCACCCAAAAAAGGGCTGACAGAAAGTCCAAAAAGATTTTGATAAGGTTAGCTTTTACGTGATTTTTTACATGATTTTGATAAGGTTAACTTTTACATGATTAGTCTTATTGTGACAAGGTGATCCAATCCTGGTTTGGTGGAAATCAAATTGTTCTGTCTAAATGATTACGTGTACTTCTTGAATGTATACATAAAAGTTTATATTAAACTATTATTTTTCTTCTGCCAGTGATATTAAAAAATAAAATAATAATAATAATAAAGAGAGAGATATAACCAATATGGCAAAATGTACCAATACAAAATAATGGTCACCTGGCCCGAAAATTTAACATCAACATTTGTAATATTTTATTTTTCATTTCAATTGTATTCTTTACGTAGAAGTGTTACGTTCACAACATTTTTAGAACAGTTTTATAACAAATTATAGATGATAAGTTATTATTAGTTATAATTTGAATTCACAACTTAAATTACCTTTTTAACAATCAATAATATCCTAACATTTAAAATTTGTTGCGAAAATATTGCGGACATATTATATACAAGTATTGAACTTTTGATAATGACTGATGTTCATAGTGTAAAATGTAACCAAATGCTTTTTCATATGTAGACAAAAAATTGTTTGTGGCTGAAGATTAATACCATTTTTTATGTACGTATGGAATATAACCGTTATTAAAGGTGAGGAAAAAAAAAAAAAGAAAAAAAAGAAAAGAAAAAAGAAGCCTTTTTCAGCGGTTATTATTTGAAAAACAATTATTAAATGGAATGGAGCCCACGGTTTTGGATTCCAAGCCCAACAGGGCCAACACACACGAAAACCCAACGTATGGTCGGCCTGGGAAGGCTAATCACACATCTTTTGAAAAGGAAAAGATGGAATCGGAGTGGGACCCCATCCAGTAAGGACCATTGACTGAATGACACGTGTGAAGATAAGCATTATCGTCATCTACCTAGTCTCCAATGAAATAAAAATGGTACGAGAAAAAAAAGTGAGGACGGAAAGAAAGGTGATTTTTTTTTTTTGATAAGAGGAAAGAAAGGTAATTGGCTTCATGTCTTTACGTAAACAAGTTGATGAAGCATCTCCAAGAATCCTATAAAGTCAAAGAAATTGGCCTTTAATTATAAATTTTATTTTTCTACGATAATAAAGAGCTGTAAATGTTAACAAATGTTCTAAAGATATTGGTTTAAAAATTATTTTTAGAAGTTTATATGTATTGATGGTACTTTTAGTTTACTATCAATCTCTCATGAATTTTTTATATATATATATATATATATATATAATAAGGAAGTACATATTTTGCTTAAGAGAAATTACATTTTTTTTAATAGGAAGATGACAAATAAAATAACAAAAAAAAAAAAAGATGGTTTAAATGAAGAGTAAGGAGAATTAAAAAAAAAAAAAAATAGAAGAAGAAGAATAAGGGGAAATTTCATGAAAAAAAGAAAAGAAAAGAGACAAGAGGAATTTGGCATAGAGTAATGTAGAACGTAGATACTATATTGTCTATATATAAATTATAATATTACAGAAACGAAAGAGGACGAACGCACGCATCCCGCCGAACTTTACCAAAAGATCAAAAGCTGATTCTGAAATCGTGAAAGCAAAAGCCACGACAGATTGATAAATTCCGCAAGACAATATACCATCTCAATTATGGGGGCCAAAATAGACATTTGCCTCTTTCGCCCAAACCACATAATAAAATGTTCATGTTTTGAAACTATTTAGCTATATATTCCTGTTTTAAACTCGATTTTTTAAAAATTTAGTTTCAATGAAAAATTCGATTTTTTAGAAAATCAAGTTATAAGCAAAAAACTTAAAAAATTTGCAAGTAACTCGATTTTCATTAAATTGAGTTTTTCATTGAAATTCAATTTTTTAAAAATTGAGTTTCAAAACAGGAACATTTTGCAAGATAGTTTCAAAATAAGGACATTTTGCTATTTGTTTTGGGTAAAAGGAACAAATGCCCATTTTGGCCTCAATTATGGTCCCCCCAAAGGTAGAGAATGGTGGGAGCGGGATTGTCCAAAAAGGAAAAATGAAAATGAAAGTTTGATATATGACCCTTCATATTGTGAATTGACTCTCCTTTCTAGCTACCATCCCATGGACTTTTAGTTGGGGAGTCTCATCTAGGCCTACCAACCATACCAATCGGGAAAATTTTACAGATTTTTGAGTGCTTGCTTTTAGGATTGGGTTGAATTTGTAAGAGTCTAGCTTGTAATCTATCCTCTTGAATTGATCTTAGGAATCGAATAGTTTGAATATTAGCTCTTGTACCATGTTAAATATGTTAGAATAGATACAGAAACTTAAGTCAAAGGAAGAAATCCTAAATGACTAAATCTTTATTATATAAGAGTGTAGTATAAATCTTGTATTATATTGAACCTAACTTGGGTATGTTGGGATAAGTACCCTTAAATCCTATTGTATGATGCTATATATGATATTATATATTAAATGATGTATGACTTAATATTATGATTAATAAAGTTATTTTATTCTTATCTAAAATAATAGTAACATGAATATTTGGACATTATCATATAGTCTATGAGATGCATAGTATGTGATTTATGTGAAAAGTCATAGAAGTTATAAATCACAAGTTCTTTGCAAACTCAGAATTATAGTTCGTAGTCGGTGATGAAATTTGGCATTTCATCTGCGAAAACTATAACATATTAACTAAGATGATTTGTCTTGATCATGGAAGTGGAGACTTCTAGTTGATATGTTGATATGTTTTATGAGTTAAGACATATTGAACTGGATTGCTGTAAGATTTATTATTCTCCTAATGACTGTCAATTGAATAATAAATCTCACGACTTCTATTTACATGAACTCTTAATCCAGAGAGAATAATGAACATGATCATGAAATGTAGGTTATTTTGATATATCAGGAGTGAGATCTAAAGTAACGGTCAAAACTTCAGTATGTTGGGCAGCCACATTTAGTGTTGATGGAACATATATTCTCAAGATGGAATTCATAGTCTCTGTCGGGGGCGTTTTTTTACGCGTAGCGCCGTATAGTCCAATGGCTTCCGGTGTATTTTTAAGCCTACAAAATAGATAAAGCCCAAAGTCTTAGAATCATGATAATAGTTGAAATAAATAAATAAATAATATGCTAAGCATGATAGCTTTGATTAGATGGTGAGTTGATACGCTATTATTATGTATATTAAGTGATGTCCAATGTTAGAAAATAATTGATTAGGTGTCAAATGTCCAGTAATGGGATAAGTCCAATAGTCTATGTCAAGTTGCGGTTCATGGTTCATGTTTAACATAATAAGGTATGTCCGATAATGGTCCATGTCCAATGGTGGTTCACGTCCAAATAATATGTCCAATGATGGTTCATGTCCAAATAATATGTGTCCAATGGTGATATGGATTCAATTTATTAGTACATATGTTTATTAATGAAGTATTAGTGAGACCATATTTATTAAATGGTGAGATAATATTAAAATGGTTTGCATCCAGCGGTAAAATGATAATGAATAAAATATATTTAATAATATAAATTTGAGGATAAAATGTAATGACTTATCTTTATATTTTGCAGCTCCAGCCATAGCATCGGTTGACTTAGCATTTCAACAACTTTCATGTTCTGCAGCTCCAGCCGTAGCATCAGTGGACTTAACATTTTAGCAACCTTCATATTTGAAAGGGAAAAATGGGTGCAACTGGAGGGAGAGAAAGCATGTCCAGCAGTGTGCATCGGTTGGTTAAGTTTGTCCCCTTAATCATGCACTTAAATGATTTTCCCCATGTAATGCTCTTTTAGCTTTTTGTCAAGTTTGAGTGATGTTGCCTTCTATAAGAAGGACTTTTGATCTTATAAGTTTTTGCATTTCATAAGAAAAGACTTTTAGTAATGAGTTCTTGGAAGAGTGTTTGGTATGTTTTAAGATGTGTGGAGATGGTAAGAGTTACATACATACATACATATATATATATATATAAATATATACATATATATGTTGTGAGATATGATGTTTGTATTATGTATGAGAATTATATGTAGATACTTTGTTGGACATGGAATTTAAAGATGTATGAGAGGTATGTATGGGTATTTTGTGGGGAATGTGTTTGTGAAATATATGGAAGTGTGAGATAGATGATATGAAGGTTAAATGTGGTAAATACATGAGATTAGGGTTGCTGCTGGAGTGGTTTTTTGTGTTATGTCATGAGTTATGTTGCTTTCTAAGAATAAAGATTTTTGTAAGGGAAATAAAGAATGAGATGGAGATGTGTTTTTGGGTAACAAAAATGATGAAATTTTAGAATCATGGAGTGTGGGAAAGATGAGTAATGGATAATGGTGTGTTGTAATATGTGTGTTGTGTTGTTCTTTATGAAGAGGAATTTGGTAAGGGAGATGGGGAAGTAGGAAAATATGTATGTGGTAGCAAAATGAGTGGAGCTTCAAAACCATGGAGTGGGAGAGGAATAGAATGCTCTAGTGTGTAGCTTGGTCCTCTTTATATAAAGCCAAGTGTGTAACTAGATCAAAACTTAGTTGAAGGGAAAATTAGCAAATAGGGGAAATCTTTGACAAGGTAAGTGGTCTTTTTTTTTTCAACCAAAAGAAGAAATTTTAGGACATCATTGATGACACAGCTAGATGATGTCATTTAAATGACATCATTTGCTTGGAGGAGAATACTTGGCATTAAACTCATGGTTAAACTAAAAATGGTAAGGTAATCTTTATGAAATCCTCTTGTTTCTTTGGGTATTAATGGGCAAATGACATCATTTTAGGACATGTGTCAATCTGCTAGAGCTTCTGCAACTTAGTTGGAGCCGTTACAACTTCTGCAGAAGTTGTTTGCAGTTTTCGCTAGAGTTGCAAAAGCTGTCTGCAGTTTCCGCTGGAGTTGCAAAAGCTATTGCAGCTTTCGCTGGAGCTGTTTTTTTGGTATTTTCAGTTAAGTTTCCTCTCTTGGAAAAAGTTATATGTTTAATCCATATATAATTTTGGTAAGTAAACTTGTTGGTTGATATTTGATGAAATTTTAGAGATGTAACTATGATCTTTTTGTATTTTAACTAAATCTTGGAGAGTAAATAGAGCATTTAATACTAGATATGAGATGCTAATATATATATATATATATTTAGCCATGTGCTTGGAATTGATTTGTATGACAAATAATAATGTGATATAATTATATTTTAAAACTTATATCATATGATGGACATTAATTTTTATGTAAAGAGCATGTGGAGTTTTATCATTTTAAGTGTTATGTGATATGAGAGGCTTACCCAATGTTTCCTATTGCACACTGACCCGTCAGAGTTCAGAGAATTGGGGAAAACATGCCAAGCAATATGCTTTCCTTTATCAACTTTGAACCGCTGGAGCTTTACTGAACATACTTCTTGGCCCTCCAAATCACGACTCCTAAAATTCCCCCAATGAGACTCATGAGCTTGGATCATGAGCCAAAAATGAGATGTTGTACCACGAGCTCGAACTATGGGCTTTGACTCCTTTTTTGTGTAAATATGGGCTTTTTGGGTTTTAAAAGAGATTTTTCCAAAATCCATGATAGTGTTGACGTGGTGCGGGTCGCCAATGAAATTAAGCCATGTGGCGTGAAAAAATTTTTCCTCAACATTCAGCCCCCTGAGTGCATGGGCTTGCTTTTCAAGGTCTTGTCTCACAAGGGCATGCACGAGTGAAGATGTTTCTTGAAAGGGATTGGCCATTGTTGGATCATTAGAGTTATGTAGTGGAAGTGCCTCTATTGACATATTTGATACTTTTTTTTAATCAACATCCAATTGTAGTCCTCAGAAATGAAATCCTTTGGATTAGTGAATCAAGCCCCTGAGTGTAGAGAGAGGATGAGCATAGATTTAGAAGGTAGGAAGCACTGTGACAAGTTCAATTGTGTAATCTTGGCACTTTAATGTTTGAAATAGTGCATGCACTTGTAGTAAGGATCTTGTATAATGGTCATTTGCTTGAATATGCTTGATTAATCAAATTCTGACTGCTGGAGGTGTTTGTATAGATTGCAATACCACTGTTATTCAGAACATGAGCAGCTAGAATTCTGATTTGGATGTGACTACTAGATTCCTTTGTAAAATTAAACATGGCATATCCAGTAGTTGAGATGATCAATTTTTTTGTAGCAAAGAGATAGTTGAGATCTTCCAGCCATAAGGAGCTTGTTTTGTTTGTCTAGGTAGGCTGCTGGATATGTGTTTAGTTACCGCTGGAGTAATCTTTTCTTGTTTTGAATAAATGGTTCCTCGTTCCTTGGCGGCTTTGTGACTTGCTAAGTGTTTTGATGGTTATTGAGTAGATGATAATAATTGAGAGCATTGGATCTCGATCTTTTTGTTGGAAGCTCTTAGGAAGGTATGGCTGATATGAGTTCCAGCGGTAGAATAGTATGAGCTAGATTTGCTGCATGTATCACTACTGAATCGCTAGCTATTTCTTCTTAACTGCATGAGCTTTGTTAAATAATTTGCCATAGGCTTGAACCATGGGCTTTGATTATGAGATTGAATTCCATCGATAAAATAACTTTGCCATGGACTTGAATCATGGGCTTAAAATATTGCCAAGTTATATTGGGCTTTTGATAAGATATTGCCAAGCATTATTGGGCTTGGGCTTTGATGAATAATTTGCCACGGGCTTGAACCATGGGCTTTGATTATGGGATTGAATTCCATTGATAAAAAAGTTTTGCCATAGACTTGAATCATGGGCTTTTATTATTTAGTGTAATTATAGAATAAATAATTATCTAGTAATATAGTTTTTCATGGGCTTTTGACAAATGTGTGCCATGGGTTTGTAAAATAAATGTAATTGTTGTAGGTTTTAAATATGAATTTTATTAGTTTTAAATATTAGTAACACAAGTTCATATTTCTCCATGGGCTTGATGTATGTTGGCCATGGGTTTTTGTAAGATAAATAGTTAAAATTAATCGCCATACGTTTTAAACATAATTTCCATGGGCTTAAATATTAGTAACACAAATTCATAATTCTCCATGGGCTTGATGTATGTTTGCCATGGGTTTTGAAAAAATGAATAGTGTTACATAAGATAAATAGTTAAAATTAATCGCCATAGGTTTTAAATATAATTTCCATGGGCTTAAATATTAGTAACACAAATTCATAATTCTCTATGGGCTTGATGTATGTTTGCCACGGGTTTTGGAAAAATGAATAGTGTTACGTAACATAAACAGTTACCATGGGTTTTACAAAATAGATTCAATGGGTTTATAATATGGCATAAATTATAGCTATGTGTTTAAGAGCTTAAAAAAATGTTCATTATTGGGTTTCAAATATTTGTAATATAGTATTTGCCAAGTATTATTAACCTTGGGCTTAAGATATTGCCAAGTATTATTAGCCTTGGGCTTTAAATGTTAGTAAGATAAGTAATTATCATAATATAATTTTATTTGAATCTTTTATGTGTTTTTGTGAAATAGCAAGGTAAATAATAATTGCCATGGGGTTTAAGATAATTACCATGGGCTTTATAATCATCGAATAAGTAATCACTTTGATAACATAATTTTCCATGGATTTTATGAATATTTTCTATGGGTTTGTAAGATAAATAAAATTGCCATAGGTCTTGAATATAATTTCTATGGGCTTAATTATTAATGACACACGCTCACATTTCTCCATGGGCTTGATATATGTTTGCCATGGGTTTTGGAAAAATGAATGGTGTTATTTCAAAAGATAGATAATATGATATAGATATTTGCCATGATTTATTAGCTTATATACTTGTTTAGGAAAATTAATTTACCAAAGGCTATTAGCTTTGGGTTTCAAGTATAATGCGTTTGTAAAAAAATCTGTTTTGCCGAAGGTTATTAATTTTGGGGTTTTGAGCAAGATATAATATTTTTGTAAAGTGATTTTGAATTTTTTTTTTTTTTTGAAATGATGGTTTACCAAAAATAGTACTTGGGCTCTTAGTAAAATATTTATAATATGATTTTTTGCCAAGTATTAATAACCTTGGGCTTTCGACAAAATAGAGCTAAGTAGCTAACTTAGACTTTTGATAAAATAGCGCCAAGTAGTTGGCTTGGGTTTTTGATAAAATAATGCCAAGTAGTTAGCTTGGGATTTTGATGTTGCCAATGAGAATTGAGTTTTTGATGTTGCCATTTAGTAATGGGCTTTGATGGTGCTAATGAGAATTGGGCTCTTAATGTTACCAATGAAAATTGGGCTTTTAATATTGTCAGCGAGAATTGGGCTTTTGATGTTGCCAATGAAAATTGGGCTTGATGTTGCCATTTAGTAATGGGCTTTGTTGTTGTCAAGAATATCAAAGTATGGCCATGGAGGCAATATCTACTTTTAAAATCACATGACCATTTTATTTTGAAGAGGTCCAGCCATAGAGGCTATTATCAAATTTGAATGTTTATAAGTTTGAAATATGTTTTGATCATAAAAAAATGATGCACTTAAACCAAAACTATGGTAATGGAAGTTATACATTTTATTTTGTAAAAAATAGCTTGTTGGAATCATGATAGTTTATTTTGGAAATATTAAGTTGTAAAAGATCATTGCGAGTAAGATATAAATATCGATGTAAGAAAAAATATCTTGAAATATTCATAGTTGGTTTAAGGCAAAAGATAATGCTTACTCGTTATTTTCGAGGTAGTTTGTATGTTCACATAAGTGTAAGGGAGAAACTTCTTCATATGCTCTCTAGAACAATACATAGAACTGATTGAGAGACCACACATCTTGGACATCAAGTGGAATTGGAGTGAAGATTAAAAGTGTTTCCGAGTACTTCTAATCTTTGTTTTGAAATTCACCATACCAATGTACACTCTCTTGTTCTTATATTCTGAAATTTACATTGCACATGTTATCTATTGCGAATGAAGTAGATCCGTTATTTTTTCCGCTGCGTATGTTTTGTATGTGATACAAACATGTAATTTTTCCTTCAGGGTATATATAGTAGACTAAACTCTATACTAACTATATTTAATAAAGTTCTAGTATAAGTAGGAGATTAGACTTGCACACAAAGTTAGATTGGGCTTGAGCTTATTCTATTGGATTAATATATATTTAACAATTTAGAAGCAATCCAGATTATAACCATTTTGTCTAGAAATGTTGCCATTGTAATTCAAGAAGATTAAAAGAAAAAACCATATAGAAATGGCTGACATAATATATATATAATAAACTAACAGTGGATCAACCACACCGCTGGTGTATATCTATGGCACATATAACATTGTCTGTACAGGAACAAGTTCATCAATAAAAAATCTAGATTAATAAGACTTAAGGCAGAAAAGAAAAGATAAATTGAAAACTTCAATTATCTACATCTATTTAATTTTCCAATTGGATCATGTTTGTCAAAGGGGTAGCACATGATTCTTTGGAGCCAACAGTCATGTTTTTAATGGGGAGTCTAGCCCAGAACTCTTACCAAATGGACTTTGACTACTAATGAGGCGGCCCAAACTCATTCGTTCACATAGCCACATAAACAGACCACAAGCATAGTAAAGGGTTGGTTCTACTTCTAGCAAGGCCTGGATTGATTCATTTAGTAGCTTGTGTCATACTATAGGTTGAAATACGATTACAAAGGCTAAAGAACTGGGTGCATGGTTTAAACATTAAAAAAGAAAAAAAGAAAAAAACGAGAGCCATGAATACTGCTATACTTATAAATCAAGCTTGGAGACTTTGGATGAATCCAGATTCATTATGGGGAAAAGTTTTGAAAAGCAAATATTTTCCACACACACCTCCCTTAAGGATAGTCATATAGCCCAGTCAGCTTCACATATTTGGTGAGCTATTCATTTTAGTAGTCGCAATCTGTTTAAAAATATGTATTGGATTTTTGGAGACGGAACAAATATAAACATCTGGCATGATATTTGGTTTCCCGAGGGCCCTTTAAGAAAATTATTGGAAGGCCCTTTGCAATTTGGGGAAGAAAACAGTAATGTTGCCACTCTTAGGCAAAGCCCAAATTAAGAATTTTGATAGTTTATCAATGCCTATACCGGAACAAATCAAGTCTATTATTCAAGGTATTCTGGTTCCACTTTTTCAAAATACTCCAAATTAGTTTGGTTAGAAAATAATGGTTTTTTTTCCGTCAGATCTGCTTTTCAATCCACTTATTATCCAAAATCAGAATCTAATCAAGCCAATCAATGGAAATGGATTTGGTAGATTCCATGTCAAAAAAAAAAAAAAAAAAAAAAAAAAAATTCAAGTTTTCATTTGGAAAGCCCATCATGACCGTCTTCCTACTCGCAAATTTCTATAATTCTATCTCAACAACATGAACATGGGATTAGCCCCTTTTGCCCTAGATGTAATCAAGTTGAGTCCACAATTCACATACTGCGAGACTGCCCTTGGGCTATTCAATACTGGAATTCATTTCCTGGGGTTAGACCCTTAAAATTTTTCTAAGAACCCTTGCAAATTTGGCTTAAGAAAAATTCTACCCTTACATTCTTGGTTATGAAAATCAGCCCCCTTGGAAACTCTTGTTTGTTTTATCTGTTTGGCAATTATGGTTGTCGAGAAATGAGAGGGTTTTTAAAGTTTCTTGTAGCTCTGTTCCACATCTAATTCACAAAACCACTCATTTAACTATTGAATTCTTTTACTCTGCATATCCCTTAAAATATCAAAAAATTATATTACAAAAAACATCTTTTGGCAACCTTCCTTAGGGCCTTTTATTACTTTAAACACAAATTGGAGTTCTTTTGGTAATCCAGGTAGAGCTGGTGGAGGGGTCTTTCGTGATTTTAATGGGTTTTGTTGAACGGTTTTTCTATCCATCTAGGAACAACTACCAAAAACACAGTAGAATTAGAAGCTGTTCGTTTTGGTTTAAATTTGGCTTGGAGTTTGGGGCTTAAACATATTATACAAATAGAGTCTACCCTGGTTATGCAATGGCTAACACATGATGGTGTTTATGTGCCACAACTTTATATTTTAATAATAATTGCAGGTCCCTTATCACTTACAAGTGGATTGTCCTTCCTGCTCACATATATCAGGAGGCTAATGGAGTGGCTGATTAACTAGCTAAAAGGGGAAGCTTGCAAATGGATAGAATTTTTGTTTATGAGTCTTGCTCGAGTTTTGTGTATAAAAAGTATCTCAATGATACTTGTCAAATGGGCACTCTTAGAAAGTGCTATGTAACAAACTTTGTACTCTCCTAAACTATCAGTTTAAAATAAACAAAACTTTCCATTTGTATATAAAAAAAATAAATAAAAGCTTGCAGCTAAACGACACGCAGTTTTGGAAAGTATTTTATCAACGATGTGTCGTTTTATATTGAAGGATTTATGACTTGTAGTTGGCACTTTGTAGCTGATCCGACTATAGTTTTGATCAACAATTCTTGGTTAAGTTCGATGGTTATTAATTTCATATGTGTCCAATGTGTTGGCAGTACCTATTCCAGCGCTTTCAAAAGCGCTGGTATAGGTCTTGAATGAATATAATTTAAAAGGCCTATACTAGTGCTTTTGAAAGTGCTGGTATAGGGTGTATGCCTTTCTCGGCGTTTTTGAAAAGGGTTGATACAGGTCCTGCGGCCCTGTACTGACACTCAAAACATGGCGGTTTGAAGCGCCGGGAAAAAAAACGTCGGAATAAAAATTTTGACCCTATCCCAGTGCTTTTTGGGGCTATCCCAACAGTTTTGAAAATGCTGGGATAGCCACGTTTTATTGTAGTGTGGGTTAATCCAACGTTTTTGTAAAAGCTGAACCTGTTGGATAATACATATCGTGCTTGCTCTATGTAGCTTAGTGTATGTTTGGCAAAAGTTATTTTTGCTAACTTATTTTACTATTTAGTTTATTTTTACTACTATGCATGAGTCTCACCGCACTCTTTGATACTATTCATGAGTTCCATTATACTTTTTCAGCTAACATTTACCATTATCTACAGTATTTTCAGCAAAAAGTTTTCAGTTTTAGCAAAATAAGTTGATCCCAAACGGACCATTAATGTAAATATTAGAAGTTGTACGACATAATCTTGGCATGTGCTTTGTAGAAAAAGTTTGGAGAGAAATCCTTTAAACTCCTCCGATGTCTTTTTATTGAATGTGAATTTTAAAAATCTAATTGCTAGTTTATATGTTCTTATTTTATCCCCAATACTTGCAAAATTCAAGAAAATCAAAGATCAATAGTTATGTTATCAATCAAAATTTTAAATTTTAAGTTTTTGTGATCTAAAATTATGTATAAAAAATAAGTTTATTAATTGAATAGTAAATAATATCATATTTGAAAAAAATTTGACATGTGTGTGTAAGAATATAAAGTTTATGTAATCTAACGGTTAGATTTTTAAAATTTATTTCCAATAGAAAAATATACTAGGATTTTAAAGAGTTTTTTTTTTTTTTTTTTTAACTAGTTTAGAGAGAAACTTTGTTCATGACTTATTGTAAGTTTATTATTATTTATTTTAGAATATTTTAAACTATATAATAATATTTGATTAAAAAAGAACTTGGACTTACACGATATGCATTTCTCATACAATTACTTAAAATAATTTTTGTAGTTTTAGTTTTATTAAATTTTTATTATATTTTGAACTTTTTTTTTAATTTACTATGATTATTTATTAAGATATGTATGTTATGGGCATAATACTGATAGAAGGAATAATTTATGACAAACAACAATAATGGTAACAGTCCAAACTCTAAATATTTATATTCTAGAATCTTGATTCCAAGTCTCCAACTTTCCAACTAGAACATATATCAAGAGAGAAACTTTGTTCATGACTTATTGTAAGTTCATTATTATTTATTTTAGAATATTTTAAACTATGTAATAATATTTGATTAAAAAAGAACTTGGACTTACACGATATGCATTTCTCATACAATTACTTAAAATAATTTTTGTAGTTTTAGTTTTATTAAATTTTTATTATATTTTGAACTATTTTTTTTTAATTTACTATGATTATTTATTAAGATATGTATGTTATGGGCATAATACTGATAGAAGGAATAATTTATGACAAACAACAATAATGGTAACAGTCCAAACTCTAAATATTTATATTCTAGAATCTTGACTCCAAGTCTCCAACTTTCCAACTAGAACATATATCAAGAGAGAAACTTTGTTCATGACTTATTGTAAGTTCATTATTATTTATTTTAGAATATTTTAAACTATATAATAATATTTGATTAAAAAAGAACTTGGACTTACACGATATGCATTTCTCATACAATTACTTAAAATAATTTTTGTAGTTTTAGTTTTATTAAATTTTTATTATATTTTGAACTATTTTTTTTAATTTACTATGATTATTTATTAAGATATGTATGTTATGGGCATAATACTGATAGAAGGAATAATTTATGACAAACAACAATAATGGTAACAGTCCAAACTCTAAATATTTATATTCTAGAATCTTGACTCCAAGTCTCCAACTTTCCAACTAGAACATATCAAGAGAGAAAATTTGTTCATGACTTATTGTAAGTTCATTATTATTTATTTTAGAATATTTTAAACTATATAATAATATTTGATTAAAAAAGAACTTGGACTTACACGATATGCATTTCTCATACAATTACTTAAAATAATTTTTGTAGTTTTAGTTTTATTAAATTTTTATTATATTTTGAACTATTTTTTTTAATTTACTATGATTATTTATTAAGATATGTATGTTTTAGGCATAATACTAATAGAAGGAATAATTTATGACAAACAACAATAATGGTAACAGTTCAAACTCTAAATATTTATATTCTAGAATCTTGACTCCTAGTCTCCAACTTTCCAACTAAAACATATCAACACATGCATATGTGATTTTTTATATCAAGTTGACCAAATAAAAATAAATAAAATCAAAGATCCAAATGAGGAATCCTTAAGTTTCAGTATAAAGAGGAGCAGTTTCTAATAAAGTTATTAAAATAAAATAAATAAATAAAAAGTACAAAGAGGAGCACTAGCATTAAGTGTACTAAATGCTAAATTTTTAGTATTTAACAAACCAAAAACTAAAAAACAAGCTATATGTGATATCTCAAATGCTAAATAAATTTAGCATTTGTGTTCATATCAAAGTGGTCGATACTGTACTTGTATCGACCGTATCGGCCGGTATGTATCGTACCGGTACGTATATTGGTATCAAAACGCTAACATTTCATCATATCGATTTAAATATCGGCCGTACCGACCATACCGGCCAATTTAGGGCATTATCGGTTGGTATCAGGCATAACGACCGGTACTGAAAAAAGTTTTTTTTTTTTTTTTTTTTGTTTTGTAATTTTTGAATTTTTATAAGGGTAGAATAGTAACTTATTTGCATTGACTTATTAGTATTATTTATTTTCTTAGTATGCAATAAACAATTAAGCTTTCTGTTTTTTATATTGTTTTTTTTTCTTTTAATTGATGTTAAAGTCTAAAACCATGAATAATTTGTTCTGAATTGAGGTAATGTTTTATGGTAAACTTTTATATTTATTATAATACACACACATACACACACACACACACACACACACACACACACACACATATTTATAAATATAAAAAATAATGGTAAACCTGAAATGGTACATCGGTATTGACCGGTACCCAAAAATATTGTTCCACTAGTCAAACAGGTACGCACCATTCTACTAGAAGAACATTGAAAACCCAAATTGTAAAAATAAAAAGCTTATTTTATTCACCGCTTCTCTCTCTCTCTCTCTCTCTCTCTCTCTCTCTCTCTCTCTCTCTCTCTCTCTCTCTCTCTCTCTCTCTCTCAAACCAACCTACAACCTCTTGCCACTACCACTCGCCATCTTGCTCAAACCTCTCTCTTCCCTCCCTCTCTCAAGCAACAGCTTCATGGGCCTATTTTGTGGGTTGGTTAGGTTGGAGCCTGACTAGGCTTGGCTTAGCTTGGCGTGGATAGTGATAACCGCATAGGAGATAGGTTTGGTTTTTCCGATTTGGTTTTGGCTGTTGGGATTGGGTTGTTCTTTTGAATTGGGTCTTGCGTTGGTGGTGGGTAGGAGTTGTGGTAGTGGTGATTTTGGGTGGTATAGTTGTTGGTTTTAGGGTGGTGGTGTTGTGGCTAGGTTTGGAATTAATGATTTTTGGAGATGGTTTTTGGTTTTAGGGTTTTATGGTGTTGATATGGTGGGTTTGGTTTTGGGGTTTATGTGGTGTTCTAATGTGGTGGTCTTTGTGTCTATGGTGGTGGTGGAGGGTTGTGAGGGTGATGGATGGTGGTGTTGGGTTTTGTTTTGTTTTTGTTTTTTTAGTTTTGTTAATTTTTTTAATATAGCTGAGATGTTTTTAAGAATATTTTTATGTATTGTAATATTAAATAGAAGACATGACATAGAGTGTATTGAAAATGTTATCCTATAATTGATAAAATAAATTTTTAGTGTATTAAAAAATATGGATCTTAGCTGATGTTAAAGCTCTAAGGTTGCATGAACATAATAATTGCAGTTGACAATACTTTGAACAGTGTTTTATAGGTTATTATTAATTTTCTTGATAAGGCAGGAAAATGGGAAGGTGAGGTAGGTCATGGCAGCACATGCAATGATAGATTGGAGAATTAACAATTACAAATAAAATAAAGACTAGTTCTTTAATCCTTATGATAGACCATGAAATTCAATTAAAAACTCCACGTGTGTACATTCCATTGGGTTAGACGTACGACATATGACGTTTTACTTACGTCTTATTAAGGTGTGGTTTGGCATAATAAAAACGTACTCTTTGTGTTCACTAACTCTCGTGGTCTCTTCATACATGAACTTGATTTCTCAATCAAGCAGTGCTAGCCCCTTCAGTACTTGTGGTTGAGTTCGAGATCTCAATTCAAAGCTATAGAGCAATGGTGGAGGAAAAGGTTTGTCAATTTTATAATTGTTAACTTAAATAAATAAATTTATCATCTCCTAATAATTTAAACTTTTAGAACAATTGTTAATATAATATGGTATCAAAACAAGAGATTTTAAATTAATTCAATCCCCAATGTCCATCTTACCTCCCATTTATTCATACGTGAAAGGCAAATATTAGATTTAATGAATAAATTCAGCCTTTTCTAATAGTTTAAGGTTTTTTTTTTTTTTTTTTTTTTTTTTTTTTTTTTTTTTTGCGTAGATTTTGATATATATATATATATATATTACTTTTTGCTTAATACCCATTTTCACGTATTTTGCATTTCATTCTTTCGGTTCCCATTCATTTTTCATGTCACAACCACGATACTGTATTTCTGATTCTTCTGTCCGCCAAATCTCCAAGTTTCTCTTTTTTGCTCATAATTGTTCTTTGGCTTTTTACATTTTTGGCTTAAATATGGATAAACATATATACAAAATTTCTTTACTTTTTATAGAGGACAACATTGATGATAATCGAGGTCGACCTTGAATGTAGTCGCTGCTACAAGAAGATCAAGAAAGTGCTTTGTAAAATCCCTCGTGAGTCTCTCTTTCTTAAGTTCAATTTGAGTGTATATATGAATGCACAAGTTTGTGTTTTTATGTGGCTAAAGAAAAAAAAAAAAAAAAACAAAACAAAAACTGAGTTATATATTATGTGTCGGTAATTTTTGTGAATAAAAGAAATACAAGACCAGGTATACAACGAGAAGAAAAACTTGGTGGTAATCAAAGTGGTATGTTGCTCTGCTGAAAAGATAAAGCAAAAGATAATTTACAAGGGTGGTGATACCATTAAGAACATTGAGATCAGAGAGATTGAGAAGTCCGAGCCAACTAAGGAGAACCCAAAAAAAGCTGCTGAGCCTAAGAAGAATGAAATTGAAAACCCTAAACTGGATTCAAAGCCTTTTCTTGGACCGGTTGGATTTGGGACCTGTTGTTGTACGGAATGTGTTCAGGGTCGTAGTGAGGGGCCATGCCATTGTGGCCAATGTAGGCCACCCCGATGTGACTGTGGCAGCTGCCATGGAAGGCCAAATTGTGAAAGTTTTAGTCGTGGGTGTAGAAGGAGTTGTAATGTGAATCAAAATCAATTTGATCACTTCAGTCCTGAACCTTCCCCTTTATGCACCATCATGTAATTGGAATTTGCATGCATGGTGATTGATGATGATCATCATGTTCTTGTTGCCCACTTGCAGGAAAAAATAAAAATATGTGATCTAGTTGCCTATGTCACGTGGTCCAGCTAAGTTTGTATTTTCTTTTGTTGGTTTCTAGGATTTACAAAAAAAAGAGAAAAAAAAAAGTAAAAAAAAAAAAAAGAGAGATTAATAAGGATGTGTGTATGGGTTTGATTAATCAATGTCGTTGGGGACAAAATGGTTGTTCATTTTAATGTTACTTGAGTTGTAATGATTTTTAAAATAATGAAAAGCTCCTATTATTAATCATTCACTCTCTACTACCTACTTTTGACTCCTCGTTTTAACTAATTTTAATGAGTTCTTCAATGTTAAGAGTATTTATAGTGAAGATGCTAAAAAAAAAAAAGTTTTAGTAACTCAAAAGTTATATTTTAACATCCCACTTTGTAATACATTGTATTTTTTTCCATTTTATTTGAATATTCTTTTTTTATTCTTACTCTCTCATCTTTCTCTATTATCTTATTTTCCATCTCTCTCTCTTCTATGCTAGCCACCATCACCATCGATTAAAAAAAAAAAAAAAAAATTCACAAACAAGAGCCCAACAACCCACAACCCCATTGCCAGCCACCACCACCACTGGGAAAATTAACATAAAACTTCAATCCACAAACAATAACCCAACCACCCACAACCCACTGCTAGCAACCACCACCACTAACCAGGAGGGGTGGGGGGGGGGGGGGGGGGGAGGGAACCATAAAACCTCAAACCTCAAACCACACCAATGACCCACTACTACTACCACCACCACCACCACCACTGGCAACATAACGACTCACCACCGCCACCATCATCGACAAAAGATAAAAGAATAAAGAGAAGGTGTAAGAGTGCTAAGAGAGGCGAGAGTGAAGACTAAGAGAGAGGTTCGACCTGGGCCGGCTCAATGGTATAAGTCATTGATGTGGCCGCCTAAGGCCCCAAGTGAAAAAAAAAGGATCCTAAATTTTAACCAATAGTATTAATTAAGCCAAAATATTAACCAATAAATAAAATAATATTTTATTATCAAATGAAAAACAAATAAAAAAGAGAAAGAAATGCTATGTTCACAACATTTTTCACAACATTTTTATAAAAAATCTTAACAGCAGATTGTTAAAGGTTGTTATTAACAGCAAAAAAATAATTTTAGTGATAGGTTCAATTAGAAAACAAGAAGCAACTTTACGCAAAAGATTTGTCATGAAAAATATTCTGAATGTAGTACTTCTAAAAGAAAAAAGAACAGGAAGAAAGCAATTCACAAAAAAATTCACAACATTTTTCATAATAGTCAAGTTAGCAAACTTTTACTAGTTTTCAACTAGATTCACCACTGACATTGCTCTTTTAGTCACTACTATCAATTTGCCACATCAACAAATGTAAAAAGTTTTGTCAAATTTTTTTTGTCTTTATAAACTAAAAAAAAAAAAATTCTACGTGGTACATGTTGATTAATAGTAATTTCATATATGAAACAAGATAATCAATTTTCGCTTTAGGCCCCCAAATGCATCAAGCCGCCCATGGGTTCGACCAAAGAAAAAAGAGAAAATATATAATAATGAAAGAACAGAAAGAAACTAAATAAAAATTTTTTTTATACAACTTTGTTGCTATAGTAAACTGTTAAATATGATAGTTTAATGTAGCAAGTTGCCAAACTTTTTTAGCTTGACAACCATTGATAATGCATGTATTTTGGTCGTTAAGTAGTAAAAATAGTTTTTTGGAGGCTTTACCTCCTCCACTGTGACTCTGAGGGTCATAGATGGTTGTAGGGGTTGGCTCTAGGCATTAGGCCACTTAGAGCAGCTACAGCAGTGGATCTAAAATTTTAGCTATTTGGTACCTTCAAAAACCACTTTATTTATTTTACCTCTTCACACCTCATAGCAATGCATCTATATTTTTAGCTATTTGATTAAAATAATACAAAAACCTCATTACAATAATAATAAAACTTTTACAGAAAAGCACAACCATCACCACCACCACAGCAAACTTCAGCAGTTCACAGCAGAAAAAAAGAAAAAGAAAAAAAGAGCACAACCCCACCACAGCACAACCATCACCATCACCACAGCAAACTTCAGCAGTTCATAGCAGGAAAAAAAAAAAAAAAAAACCTCGATGAAGATCAGTGAGATGGAGGACGGCGATGGGTCGGCTACCATCAGCCACAGCCACAACCACCAGCACTACCACCACCAGTCCAAAGCAGGAAAAAAAAAAAAAAAAAAACCAACGAAACCCAGAGAGGTGGAACAGTGATGAAGATCGGCGATGAGATGGAGGTTTGGGCGATGAAGATCGGCGATGAGATGGAGGACTGGGTGATGAAGATCGGCGATGGATGAGGTCGGCGATGAGATGAGTGGTGAGATGAGATCGGCGATGCAGGAGAGAAAAAAAAAAAAGAGAAGGAAGAAGAAGAAGAGAAGCTGAGAGAGAGAGAGAGAGAGAGAGAGAGAGAGAGAGAGAGAGAGAGAGAGAGAGAGAGAGAGAGAGAGAGAACGAAAGAGAGAGAAAATAGTTTTTAAATGAGAGAGGAGAGAGAAAGTTAACAGAATAATATTTTTTTTTAAGCTTTGATGAACAGTGCACATCTATAGATAGATGTGCACTGTTCATGTAGAGCTAAAATATAAGAATATAGCTCCACTGCTGAAGCTATATTTTTGTGTTTGAGGAGCCATATTGCTATAATATATAGCAATATAGCTCCTCTACTGTGATTGCTCTTAGGCCGCCTAGGGCCCCCTTAGTAACGGAAGGCCCCAAATGAGAGGGTAAAAAATGATTTCTAAGAAGACCCAAAAATTTTAGAAAAATCACTTCTTCTTTTTTATCTTTTATCTTTTTTTATAGATATAAAAAAGATATATTACTCTCACATTTTTCCTCCACTTTTAAGAAGACCCCAAAAATTGAATAATAGTAAAGATAATACAAATTTAAATAGATAGCTCTTACAAGTACATGTGTCACCAATCGTAAGAAGTAATTCAAATAGGAAAATGCTTGAAATACTATAAATTTGACTACATAGCATTTACAAATTGATGTGACTATATTGAATATCATTGATGGACTACAACAATCTAATAAATGCATATTTGAATTCATTTTTGTGATTGATGATATATTTTTGTAAGCCTCATATTGTAAAATATATAGTATTATTCCCTAGCATTGTTCATTCAAATACTCGTCTATTATTTTCTTGAAGTGTCATCAATCACATTCATTATTACATCAATTTGTAAGTTTTTTTTGTAGTAAAAGTTGTTATACCTTTAGCATTTTCCCAAAACCAATAATAATAATAATAATAATAATAATAATAATAATAATAATAATAATAATAATAGTCATTTTAAAAAGTAAGCTTATTTATTTTTTTAATAAAAACTTATGATGATATTATTTGAAGTGACAAAAAAAAAAAAAAAAAGACCCCATTTAAAGCTATAGCCTTAAGCCTCCAAATTTATTGGGTCAGCACTGAATGGCTACATACACAAATTTCAAAGTACGGTAGATGGTGCACATTCTTTGGCCAAAAGATATTAGCCACCATACTTAATAAATTTTAAATATACATCACACAATTAATTAGTCGGATGTCAATTAATTTCTTTGCACGTTTGTTGTAAAGGATAGACCTTTACTAATATATATATTAACTAGTCGCAAAACCGTGCGATACACGGGATAGTTTTAAATAAAATGTTAACATGTTCAGGTTTAAGCATCTCTCTAATTTCAATTATTGAAGCTAACTTAGGCTCTAATATAAGATGAAACATGTAATATTATGAAGTAATATTAAAAATGAGATAAATACAAATATTATGGAGTAATATTTTACAATAATCATAATATACTCTTACATTTGAATTAATAAGTATTACAAAAGAACCCGTGTGATGCATGCACATAAGTCCCAATACCATGTATTTTTGCTATGGCTTTTTTTATTTTTCAATTTCATTTATTTTATGACTTCCACTAAGTATTCAATGTTTTCATAATATTTAAAAAAGCGTTGAAGTAAAGTTGTATCCTCAAATAACTAAATATAAGAGTTTAATTTTTCTCTGTTTCAATTTAAAACCAAATTGTGCATAAAAACAAAAAAAATTCCTTTGTTCCAATGTCTTTAGTACCAAAATCACAAATCCATTAAACCAAATTGTGCATAGAAAATCTTAGAGATTGAAAGACAACTTTAAAGTGTTTTTTGTATCTTCTTCCTTTGTTGCTTTGTAATAGTCCCTGAATATGCCCTTTTGCTTTCCTTGAGTACAGATGTTGGTGTGAGTTGCACATTGCTTTGATCATCAAGTTTGTGAAATTTTGTACAATCACCATCTTCTTCAGTTGATAAGTTGTTGCTACATTTATTTGAAGTATCACTGATGTAAGCCTGGCAATAAAACAGGTTGAAGAATGTATTACAACATATACATCTTTAATATCATATTATAATTTTGTTAAATTAAAGAATATATACTTCTGTCATTTTATCAAGTTGAATTGCTTTGTCAGTTTCTTCAAAAGAGTCAAAAAGTTTCTTGATGGTGTAGAATTCCCATCCATACTTGAGATTATAGTCATTTAGTTGTATTTGAAAAACAAATTGTTTTCCTTCAGATTTTCTATTTGCACAGGAAGGATGACTTCATCGTGCTCCTAACAAAAGTAACATTTTTTATACACTCAAGTAAAGTTAAGTAAATATTAAATACTAATTTTATCTTCCACATTCTCACCTCTAAAGATTTGTTTAGAAGGTCTTTTGCTGATATGTTGAGTAATTTTTCTGCTTCTGAATCAAATAAAATGAATGTAGCCATTCCTGAGCTATCTTCAACCTTTAATTGAATTCTATACTTGATAAATGAAATGGCATATATAATGTTAATATCATATTAGTTATTGTGTATTTTAATATAAAAAGTAAAAATTTTCATTTTGTGTACCTTGGGATCGGGAAGCATGCCTTTTTGTTGCAATTGTTGCACCATAAAAATTCATCTCTTGACTTTACTTTTTTACGACATACTTCACAAGAGACGAAGTACCAACCAGAATTATCTATGTCAATGTTTATAATCTTTCCTTGAAAGGTAAAGATAGTTTCCTAGAAATTGAATTTAATATCAATCAATTCATAATTTTAAAGTTGAATTTTGTAAAAGAAAGTCTATAGTACATAAAGCAATGTTAAGAACACAATGTTATTGTTGAAGGTATTTATTTTTTCTTACCTCATTATTAGAGTCCCACATAATTTTTGTTATTTCACTTATGGTTCTTCTGTTGATGTTCATCTCTTTTTGAATTGTCATTTGTGGTTTGAATTGCTTTGGCATTTGTACTATTGGTTGGTTATTTTCCACCAGCCTGTTATATTACATAAAGATATTAGACATAGTATAGTAGAGACTGTAAATATTGTAAAAATGTGAATCCAAAACAAAGCACTTACTGATCTTTGAACTCAGCAATCTCAGGAATGTCCAAATCAATATAAACTCTTGTTCCACTTGTTGATGATAAGTCATGCTCTCCTACAATGCACATGATTCATTAGAAAAAAAGGATATTGAAGTTTCAATGGAATCATCATAGTAACATAGAGAGGTCTAGATCAGAGAGCATAGTATTATGTAGACATGTACAAAACAAAGGTAAGTAATCCAACTTTGCTGTGCTAGATATTGATGCTAAAGATAATGACATTTGAGTAAAGGTTTGTTTGATTTAATCTTTACCTGATCATGAGCTATAAACATTAGTGTATTTCTATGCTCTACTATATGAGTATATGTACCAAAAAGAAAACTATAATTTACTAATGAGATATCTATAATTTACTAATGAAGTGGGATGGGGAAGTTCTGCATCTGCCAAAAGGATTAAGGACCCCAAAAACCATGCTCTTGAAATGGATAAAAACCACAATACACAGTTTAGTTGGAAACAGAATGTAATAAACTATTTAAAAACAAAAACTCTGTTAGGTTCTAAAGACTAGGATCTAATGTATTTAGAACTTCATTTTGTATGTTGGCAAACCATGATCAAAACAATGTTGAGTCGTGTGTTAGACTTGCTCAAAGTATGGGATTTATTGTAAAGTTGGAATCGAGTTTTTATGCAGAATTACTTGTAACTTTCTGTGAGACTCGATCGATCGAAAATTAGACTCGATCGATCGAAAATCGCACAGAACGTTTTTTCTGCAGAATTTTCCAACTCAGCCCAAGCCCGTTTTAATGTATAGGGTTTTATGTTTGCCCTAAGTATAAAAGGGAAAACCCTAGCCACGTTTTCAGGGTTCTGTTTTGCTGTGTTTGTGAATCTCATTGTGAGATCTAGAGGTGTTTACCTTCACATACACTTAGGGTTTACAAACTTGAGATTTATGTCAAGAGTTGTGTAGATCGTTACAGTTGCAGAATCAAAGAGCACAAAGATATACAAGCAGGTGCGCTTGTGGATTTGCTGAAGAATTCCGGAAAGAAGGAGTCCGTGGATCTCGGAGCTATCATGGGGTCATGGTAGTAAGTTTCCTACAGGCAGGTAGCAATATGACGTTAGTGGTCTAAGTCTATTGTGTAAACTTCAATTCTTTCATAGTGGATTCAGTTTACCTTGAGGATAGCTAGGTCAAATCCTCCCCAGGTTTTTACCGGTGTGGTTTCCTGGGTTATCATATCTTTGTGTTGTTTATTTTCCGCTGCTTTATTGTTTTTATATTTATTTGCGTTAACCTAGTTTAATTAAATTACCTAAGTTAATAAATTGGCTAATTCTCTAGGTTAATCTGTTGGGTTAAGGGGTCTAAACGAACTGACAAACTCAATACAAAATTGGTTTTACAAATAGAAAATTTGTATTTAAAGCAACACAATAGAGAATTGAAGTTAAGTGAAACAATCGAGACTAACATAGTAAGAGTCCAGCCATACCATAGTAAGCAACACACATCATCTCTTCCTCAATAGGATTATGTTCTAGGCCCCATAACAGCTTCCACTCCAAAATTTTCAAATTCACAAATAATAATAAAAATTTCCAACCAAATTCAAAATTATAAAATCTACAGGGCATTCAATAATCAAATAGAAAATAACAAACTAAATCTGAGTTTCCAGCCAGTTATACAACTTCTTAATAGGATGCTTACATAATGATTTAGCCAAAATACTTTGTATTTCAAACAATTGGATGATTTCTTATATAGTTCAGAAGATAGTTATAAAGAGAAATAGAGAAGAGAAATGAACTTGCCTTTAAAAGTCTTGACAATCAAACATGTAGCTATTATGATAAAAAGGCCTTGATTTCCAGTAAAGAAGCTCTCCTCAACTTGATTTGCAACTGATCCCCAAAGTGTAAGTTTTATTTCATTTCCTCTGTTCAAATTTTCCAATGTTATAATGTAAGTTCATATAGTACAAGTGCATGTATTGGCTTATTAAAAATAAAATAATAAAAAGTGCAAGTATTCAAAATATTTAAAAAAAAAAAAAGACATACTCTATAGTCATGACATTTATTTTTCTTATTGAGACATTTGATCCTTTGATGCAAGGTTGCTCAATCGGCCCAACACCAATCACATTTGCAATGATATCTAGGCATTACAAAGATGTGTATGTAATTATTTTCATATATAACAATAATATAATGCATAATTATTAAAAAATTTAATATAATGCATAATATACATAGAGATACCTGATAGCTGGACATGTTTATTAATGCGTTAATGTATTTTATTGTAGTCAACAAATTCAAATTTATGACGCGGTATATCAACATTAGTCTCCTTTATTTCCTTAATGCTAGTTTTCAATGTGAACATGATCTTGAAGTCATTGCTTACTGGTCTATACAATGCATTGCCATCAACCACTTGAAAATAAGAGAGTTCATACAATTTTCCTTCTTGCAGAAGAGGCTTGAACATTTTGGCAATATTATTTTGAATGATTGCATGTATTGCATTATTCTGCAAGTAAAGTGCATCAGTTTTATATAAATAGAGTTCATGGTTTATATAAAAATCAAACAATATTAAAAGCTATAGAAAAAAAAAAAAAAACCAGCTCATCAATTAAAATCATATCTAAACTAATAATATCATTATTTTTTGAGTTGATTGCATTCCACATCCTTGATATTCTGATCTTGACTTTCCAATTTTCTTTTTGTTTGTCTATACAAAGCTGATTAAGGAGAGAATATTGTATCATCTTGGATCCCTACCTGTATAGATTAATAAATTTGAAAGTTCATATAAATTCAATCTTTCATTTAAATACTTTATAGAATAAAATAAAACAAAGCAGTATAACAAAAACACCAAAAAGTAATAAGCTTGTTAAAGGTAGAAAATAGTAATTAGCTTGTATTCAATTATCTTATAGACATGAAATTTAACAAAACAGTAAGCATATACGAAGTGGCTAAATCAATTTGGAGGAGATAAACAGAAAAATAAATAATATATTAAATTATGTTACTTTCAGTAGTTGGTTTCTTGAGTTAAAGATTGGTAAAAACTTCTTTATACACAATATTTTTTGTTTCAGACTTTTTTTCAGTCTCATCGTTAATGATGAGGAATTTTAGTCAATTTCTGCTTGTAACTCTAGACACTGCAACGTACAATTGCTCATGACTAAAAATAGGTTTTGGCAAATACACTGCAACATGTTGCAATGATTGTCCCTGGCATTTATTTATAGTCATTGCAAAGCACACTGAAATTGGAAATTGTCGTCTCTTTAAAACGAATGGCCATTTTGAATCACTTGGAGATAATGTTATTCTTGGAATGAACACACGTTTGCCTATATTAGTGCCAATTATGATTTCTGCTTCTATCACCCATGTTGCCAATCTTGTTATAATCAGTATTGTTCCATTACAAAGACCTTTATTCTAATTCAGGTTTCTAAGCAACATTACAGGCAAATCTATTTTTAATGTTAGTTTATGGTTTGGCAATCTGGGCAATCTCAACGTGTTCAAAAATTCAACAATATACAGGATATCTTGGTCAGGAACATTTGAAGAAGCCTTGCATATAGAATCTGAACTTAGATATTCATGAACTTCTCCATTTAAGGATGACACAATGTAGTCATTTAGTTCTTCTACAACTTCATTTGTAGGGGTGAGAATTGCCTTATCCTGTAGGTAACTTGGATCTGTAAATTTATTTTCCAAACCTGGATATATGTTATCAATAATATCTTGCATTGGATTCTCTGAAGGTTGGATAATCAGATCACTTGGAATTGAAATGTTGTTATCCCCATCTCCTTCTCCCAATTCACCATTACCTATTTTAAGAATCCACTCACTAAAGTCCTTTATAGATGATGTCTCTATTCCACTCATATTCTTCTGTAGAAGCCTCATATTTGTTTGGAGTTTAAAGACATGACAATCATTCCATAGATATGACTTGCTAATTGAGGATTGGACTATATCTTCTCGTCTTCCCTTTCTCACAACGGGAAGTATTTGTCAAAAATCACCACCTAGAACTACAACTTTACCATCAAAAGGTTTTTCAGCATTTTGAGGATCTTCAATTTGTAGTATATCTCATAACGTAAGGTCAACAGCTTCAAAACAATTCCTATGTGCCATCGGTGCTTCATCCCAAAGTATAATACTTGTTTTTTAGAGAAGTTCTTCTGTTGTGTTCTTTGTTTTATGTCACAGGTAGAGTCATCATTTACATTAATCGGGATATGAAATCTTGAGTGAGCAGTCCTTCCACCAAGAAGCAACAAAGCAACAATTCCTGAAAACGCAACAGCAAGAGCAATGTTGCCTTTTTGATCTTATACCAGACATGATGGTTCTATAAAGATACGTTTTACCCGTTCCACCATGTCCATAGACAAAAAACATTCCCCCTCTTTCAGTAGCAACAGTTTCCAATATAGAATTGTAGATTATTCTCTGTTCATTATTTAGGCTAGAAATTAGGATCTCATGTTCTCTTTTCAAACTTGATACATCATATGACATTTCTTCTTGAATAAGTCTATTTCCATTTTGAATAAGATCCATATCTGGCTGGGGCATTTGTGGATAATCTTTAAGTGATCTTCCATATTGTTGGAAGATTTGTTCAATTTCATACAATCCATAATTTCTCAATTGGTCATCTGATAAGATCAGTTCTTGGAATTGGAGGATACGCCTTTGCCTATTTAGTATATCTTCTGTAATTAGTTTCCAGTTGGATTCCCAAAGACTTAATGGATCAGCTACTTCACAGAACAATAGCATTGTAACAAATAGTTGACACAATTGTTGCCCACTAGCCCAATTCGAAGCTTCAATTAGAGAATCATGTCATTCTTTGTCATCATCAAGAAGTCCAAGTGCATAACAGGCTTCCTTATAAGTTGGATAAGTAACATCATTTATAGTCCTTAATTCTTTAAAGTTTCTTGGACCTTTGACAATATTAAGCAACATTCTCAAATAAAATCTTTCTCCACTTGAAGGATGTGCATAATACACTCTTCCAATACAATATTTAGATTTCCTTCTTTGCCATTGCTTGTCATTACTATGCCATACCCATTTTGTAGGAAATTCAGCATAAGTAAACTCTTGAGCATCTTCAAAAGCCTCATTTGTTTTCATCCATTCTGTAAACTTTGTTTCTTCAATACCAGGTATATTTAAAACATTATCCAAGCTTGTATTTTCCGGATAAATGATGGGAAGTTCGTCTTCCAAATGAAAATTTAATCTTTCAACAGGTGGATATCGAAACTGAATTGGAAATTCAAATATTCTCCAACATGCTTCAGAAGCTGAAATATATCTACAATCCAAGTATGCTTTTGTCTCATCAACAACAATGTTGGTCTCTTGTCCATCACTCCCAATATTTGGCAAATTCTTTTCTACAACAACTCTTGCTCTATCTGATCCCTTATTTATATATTTAAACAAATATTTGATCGATCGAGATCTATTACACCATTCTACATTCAAATGGGATTGGTACTTCACCAAAAGATCTACATTATAAGGTACAACATATCGGTTATCCAAAAGTATTCCATTCTTCTCTATTGTTTTTCCATCATTTCTCCTTCTATATACTAGGAAGCCTTCTTCATCAATTATTGTTTCATCATAAAAATTTTTTGGAAAATGTTTTGTACATTTACCATTTATCATGCACGGTGATTTCGGTTTTGCAGATCCACATGGCCCATGCATCATAAATTGTTTTACAGCTTCATTAGCAACAGGATCCTCATTTGGATTTGGTATCTCAGCCATAATGATACCATCAATGTCTGTTGGACTTGGACACTTATCCTTTGGATCCAAAAATAAAAGAATATGTGCATGTGGGAGTCCTCTTTTTTGGAATTCAATTGTATACACAATTGCGATAACTCTTCCAAAATGAGATTTATTCCTTAAATCATGTAATAGTTCATCCAATTTTATCTTAAAAACCCTTGCTACAATATCTGGCCGATCCGCATATTTCAGGCCTTCTATAAATTCCAAAGAATGATTAATTTCTGGCCATTTTGGATTGCAAGTAAATGTAAGCAATAAATTTGGGTAACCTGCCTATCTACATATTGCCATTGCATCTTGATAATTTTGAACCATGTACCTTGGACTTCCAATAAATGAGGATGGTAGGACTATTCGTTTGCCTACAGTAATGGGATCTGTATCACCACGAAGAACGGCATCTTTCAAACCATAGTACAACTCAGACCTCAATTTTTTTTTTATTGAATCTAACCCATTGTAGTCTTTATTCTTCGTTAGAAGTGTATGCATCCACTATAAATTGTTGAAAAAGCCTTCTACTAAGCAACAATGTCTTGCCCTCATGAAACCGTTGTTGAAGCATAGTATTCCCTCATTGTTATTGATTCCCTTTTTCTAGAATTGCTCCCATTCAAATTCCTATAAGGTATATCGAGCATAAAGCTTGATTGAGTCCCATTTATACGTTGCAATCCTAAATTTCGATTCTCAACAATAATATCTCTATCAGAACTTTCAATATTAAAATCTCCAACAATAAGAGCAGCTATCTCAGATGTTATAGGTAAGTCATATTGCCTTTCACCAGAATTGCGACTTCGAATTAAACGAATTTGGGCATTATGTATATCTGATTCATCAAATCTGTCCCTGACCATTCTAAAATATTTAACCAATTGGTTGCACTGGTCTAACATTTCCATCAACCCGGTAACAATATCTGGATCCACATAATTTCTATCATCTTCATGTATAACTGCATCAATTCTATTTTTAACTTCATTATCAGTTTCATAAATATAAAGCTGTGCATACTTAGGTTTTTGGCCATGGACGGGAAGAAGGGATCCAATTCTATGATGTGTTTGACTATTTACACGAAACACATATGGACCAGAACCATTATTCATTGATCTATCAACATTACCCCCCAAAGAAGTGAAGCAAAGAGAGAGTTGTAGATTCTTATCCCTAGTTGAAAGTTTATTGATCTTTGATCACTATTAATATTGAGTAAGCATCCAAGAAAGGGTGGAGGTTCTTTCAATAGAAAGAGTTCAACTCTTGCTTCAGAACAACACAAACTAAACTTCGGTTTTGTAGGCGTTTTTGACTTTATAGTTCTCTCTTCATACCAAAGTTGAGCTCCACAATGCTCACATACTATTGTTGGAGGTCCTAAATCCAATGGTTCTGTAAATTTTCCTATGACAAAAAAAAAAAAAAAATTCACTTTTTCTTCCTAATTTTAGAAATTTTTTGGGAGAATTGAAAAATAAAGCACTTACGTTGTTTTCTGCTTTCATCATTAGTGCTATATTGTCTACGTCGAATACTCCTTTCAAATGGCTCGTCATCTCTTGTTCTTGTTTGACCTAGATTACATACTAACTATTAGGTTACATACCAATTATGAGTTTTTTAAAGAAAAATATTTTTTTTAATATCTCAATATCATACCCCTTCTATTTCTCTTTTCAGATAAAATTAATCTTCGTCTCAATCTTGCATAGAAAGCAGACACCATGCTTGGGGAATAAACTAAAAGCAAAGTATTCACAAAATTTTAATTCATAAATATAACTATATAGCAAAAACATATATTAAAAATTAATAGTTATATGTTATATAAAGGGGAAAAATTAGTACAAACATATTGCCAATAAATATGCAATAAACAGTACAGAATAATAGAGAGACTGGTAAATACCTAACTTTCCTCGTCTTGTAGTTGTATTACCAAATAAGCCAAATATCAAAATGCTAAATCCCTACTTGCAAAACAGTAAGAATCCAATTTTCAGTCAAGAAACATTTATAGAAGAGAAATAGTGTAGTGCAGAAAGTTTGAAATAGTGCAGTGTAGTGTAGATTTTAATGAAATAGTGCAGTGTAGTGCAATTTTTTCTTTTTTAATCTCCTTCATATCATCAAATACACAGGGGAAATATAAATTATTTAAGTATTTATAATGTACAATTTTACTAAGCATGGATATGAATTGTTTTATAAACCTGCTCCATGTCTGTAAAGAAAAGAAAAGAGAGAGACAGAGAGAGAGACAGAGAGAGAGAGAGAGAGAGACATATAATTCAGTATGAACAATATAATAAATAACTAACCTCAACGTACTGCACACCAATTTCGCTAAGATTATTAGGAGTGTTGTGTGATGAAACCAAGCTGATAACTCCACCTTGCTCAGTTTCCACTAAATAAATTCAAGCCCATAGCTCAGTTTCCACACAAAAAAAATTCATTCCAAACCTAAGACTTATCTAAGTGTGTGCACAAACTCAATTACAGATACAAAAGAAACGCAGCTAAAACAGCACATATTAAAATAATAACCCAACAATGAAAATAGGACTTACATTTAAAAAAAAATGGTATTGCAAATTAGGATAATTAATTGTTACTTTCGTCCAAAGGCATGGGTAAATATTTTACAATGAAAATAGGACCTACATTTAAAAAAAAAATGGTATTGCAGATTAGGATAATTAATTGTTACTTTAGTCCAAAGGCATGGGTAAATATTTTATTATAGATGACTAAGATAAGAATTATTTTCTATAGATCATGCAAGTAGCTTTAAATTTACCATAAAAGGGGGAAAATTTTCAGTACCCCCAATTTCTCATGCTAACAAAATGGAACCTTGGTAAATTCGGAAAGCCAATAAGTTCCTTCTCTTTTATTAGGGTATCGATAGATCAAGTAACAATTACATTCTTTAACTGTTCTCTGTAACCTATTGGTACCTTTGACCATTTATTTACTTTTTGATTGGTAATCAGTACAAACAAAAATTGAGCCACTAAATAAGGCAGTGATTCTCGAGGGTTAAGGCTATATCCATTGTTTTGCAAAAATAATTTTTTCCATTGGAATGGAAACTGAACACTACAATATAGTATGATATTGAAACTCCAAGTATAAAAGCAGATTTAAAACAACAACCATATATATCCAAAATAAACATATTCCCATAAATTTTTAAGAAAATAAAAATAAAAAACTCTCACCACTCACATACACAAATTAATACAATAAGCAGTATACTACCACCCAATTAAACTGTAAACATATATACAACAACCTCTTCATCACAAACGCAAAAAAAAAAAAAAAAAAAAAAAATCCATTGCACCATATTGAAAGACCATAATTATTACTTACAAATAGAAAAAAGAATCCAAATTTGTGAACAAAACACTACAATATACTATGATATTAAAACTCCAAGCATATATTTGCTGTAACTATTAATTATCAGAAGATGTAAAGGAAAATCCATAAAGAACACTAAAATAGTTAGAAATTAGATATACATAGATTATCACATAGGCAAACGAATAACATACAACCCATAGCTCAGTTTCCACACAAAAAATTTGATTCCAAACCTAAGACTTATGTAAGTGTGTGCACAAACTCAATTTCAGATGTTGGGCTTTGTGGAGACTAATTTATATTTGATCCGGTTGACGACCCGACCCGACCCGAATAATGTTGCGTGGTTTTTTAGGGTTTTGTCTTGTTGTATTTTTGAGAGAGCAAAAACACCGTAGCCGCACTCTGTATTTTTTCCCTGATAATCGTAAAATCCCTGCAACTCCGTGGACGTAGGCAAATTGCCGAACTACGTAAATATTGTCTTGTGCGTGTAATTGTTTTTCTCTGGAGTGTGTTTTCTCTATTTTTTTGTTTTCTTACAGGTTGGGAATTTCGGGTTAAATTCCCTACAACAGATACAAAAGAAACGCAGCTAAAACAGCACATATTAAAATAATAACCCAACAATGAAAGTAGGACCTACATTTAGAAAAAAAAAAATGGTATTGCAGATTCGGATAATTAATTGTTACTTTAGTCCAAAGGCATGGGTAAATATTTTACAATGAAAATAGGACCTACATTTAAACGAAAAAATGGTATTGCAGATTAGGATAATTAATTGTTACTTTAGTCCAAAGGCATGGGTAAATATTTTATTATAGATGATTAAGATCAAAATTATTTTCTGTAGATCATGCAAGTAACTTTAAGTTTACCACAAAAGGGGGAAAATTTTCAGCACCCCCCAATTTCTCATGCTAACAAAATGGAACCTTGGTAAATTCGGAAAGCCAATAAGTTCCTTCTCTTTTATTAGGGTATCAATAGATCAAGTAACAATTACAACTTTCTTTAATACAATAAGCAGAATACTACCACCCAATTAAACTATACGCATATATACAGCAGTATACTACCACTCATAAAGAACAATAAGTAGTATACTACCACCCAATTAAACTGTACACATATATACAACAACTTCTTCATCACAAACGCAAAAAAAAAAAAAAAAAAAAAAAAAAAAAAAAAAAAATCCATTGCACCATATTGAAAGACCATAATTATTACTTACAAATAGAAAAAAGAATCCAAATTTGTGAATAGAACACTACAATATACTATGAAATTAAAACTCCAAGCATATATTTGCTGTAACTATTAATTATCAGAAGGCAAACGAATAACATACCTTTAAACCTAATTCGAATGGAGGAAAACAATGAAGAGAAAGCAATAAGAATAAACCTAGAAATTGAACAGCCGTGAAAAAAAGAAAAAGAAAAGAAAGAAGACTAATAAGAATCAACTATTTATAAGATAATAGTTATAGAATTCTAATAGCTATAGAGTTCGGATTCGAAAAAAAAAATTATAGAGTTCTAATTAAATTTGATTAGTAGTAACCTTTGGGCCGATTTCAATTGGCTGGATTGGGTGTATTACCTACCGACATTGTTGTGGGCCATGAGCTGGCAAATGGGCAGGCTGAGGAAGGAGCTGGGTTTGTGGCTAGGTTTCTGGATGTGGTGGGAGATGTCTGTGGGTTGGAGGGTATGGTGGGTTTGCGGTAGAGCTGGTAGAGACGGAGCTGGGGGATTATATGAGTTTTGGGTTTTGGGGGAAAAAGATGGTAGTGTGAGTGATATGAGAAAGAGATCGGGAGGTAGAGCATCGTTGGTAGAGCTGATAGAGGAGGAGTTGGCTGTCGGTAGAGCTGGTAGAGGAAGGAGATGGTCAGATTTGAGATTTGGGGGATTATCTGAGTTTTGGGTTTTGGGGGAAGGAGATGGTGTACTATGAGAGATATGAGAAAGAGATCAGGAGGCAGAGATTGGGTTGTTTATTAAAAAGATATGGTAATTGGATTTAATATTATGTTTCTTTTTCGTTTTTAAAATGTTATGCTGACGTGAAAAATTGTAGGAGTTTCAGAAGCTTCGGTTTTATATATATATATATATATATATATTTATTTATATAGATTAGCCAATTTAGGCTTTGAACTTCCTAAATATGTCAAATTGACATTTTTGTTAGTCTAATGTTTAAATTGACTAATGTTAATATGACACACACAAACAAAAAATTACTAAACACAATTGCAACTGATTAAAAGAGAGAGAGAGAGTGAGAGAGAGAGAGAGAGAGAGAGAGAGAGAAATAAGGAGAGAGAGGATCTCTTAATTGAATCGTTGTGTCACTGAACTTCGTGGTCTTGCCATTTATCTCACCATTTGACTACAACAACAATAACAACTATGACTTTGTGTTGGTTGTGTGAGAGGGTGGAAGGATTGGGGAGGATGAGTTCAATACATTGGCGACAAGAGAGTTTAGTTGTTTGGCTTGTGTGTCATCACCAGCTTTGTTGTCAGTAGCTCTATTGGTGGTGTCATTGGTGATTCTCTGCCCAAAAACTTAAACTTTTTTTATATAGCTAATTTTGTAAAACCTCAATTGTTTCTTGTTCATTATTCATTTATATTGCTTTGAATATTGTCATAGTTTTAAAACTCGAACTATTCAAAGAACTAGAAAAGGGAAAGGTTTGAGATTTTTAGGTCAAAGGTTCAACCAAGGTTGAACCATGACAAAATAATAAATTTAAATTCACAAAAACATAAAATAAATATAATAGTTAGTGTATTTAGGACACAACAAGCTAACCTGCCTAAATAGTTAATTAGCGTGTCAAATAGAATTTGGCGTGTGTGGCTCGGTTTGAGTCCCTACAAAGGCATTTTATCAAAGTTTTTTTTTTTTTTTTTTTAATACTTATTCTCCGATTATACTAGAATTGAATTTATTAGAATTTTATTTGTCATTGCATCTATTTACAAACTTCTTGTACATCAAATGGATATTAAAACTACTTTTCTAAATGGTGATTTAGAAGAAGAAATATATATGGAACAACCAAAGAGTTATGTTCTTCTTGGACAAGAACAAAAGTTTGTAAATTAGTTAAATCTTTATCTAGTTTATAATAAGCACTTAAACAATGGCATGAGAAATTTGATAATGTTATGCTTACACATGGATATGTGATTAATGGTGTGAATAAATGCATATACAACAAGTTTAATAATAATGAAGGTGTCATTATACGTTTATATGTTGATGACTTGCTTATATTTGGTACTAGCCTTGAAATTGTGCTTGATGCTAAATGTTTTCTTGCCTCTAACTTTGATATGAAAGATTTGGGTGAGGCAAATGTAATGTTAGGTATCAAAATCCTTAGGGATAATGATTGCATTAAACTATCATAATCTCATTATGTAGAGAAAATTCTTAAAAATTTTAAACTCTTTGACATGTTACCTATGTCTACTCCATTTGACTCAAAGGTGCAATTGATTAAAAATCGTGGTGATAGTTTCCCACAAGATAAATATGCACAAATTATTGGTAGTTTAATGTTTTTGATAAATTGAACTTGCTTTTAGGGGTGTGCATGGGTCGGGTTGGTTCGGGTTGAGAGGATTTTTTGACCCAACCCACCATGGTGGGTCAAAAAAAAAAAAAATTCAACCCAACCCAACCCACATGGGTCGGGTCGGGTTGGGTTGAACCCATGGGTTGGACAAATTATTATTATTATTAAATTGAGTAAAAAAAATATAAATATAAATATATTAAAAAAAACCCAAAGATTTTTATAAATTTAAATCCTTAAAGGCAAATAACACTATTGACTAAATAACAATAGTAATTTACTAGGGTTTGTGTGAACTAATTGGTTTTTATATAGGATAGGAAGAGATGATTATTTTAAAAAAATTTATTAATTATATAATATATTTCAAATATATATAATATATATTAAATATATGGGTGGGTCAGGTTGGGTTTAGTGAGTTTGAAATTTTATGACCCAAACCCAACCAACTCACTATCAAAAAATTTTTTGTAACCCAACCCAATCCACCAAGGCTTAAAAACTGACCCAACTCGTCGGGTTGGGTTGGGTCGGGTCGGTTTTGGCTTGTTGGCGGGTTGGCTGCACACCCCTACTTGCTCTGATATTGCATATGTTGTTGGTAGATTGACTAGGTATATTCATAATCCTAGTATGGAGCATTGAGATGAAATATCTAAATTGTTGAGATATTTAGAGGGAGGGTACTTGTGATTTGATATTGGTTTTTCATATTGTGGTTATCCTAATATGGGTCTGTTTGGAATCTGCTTATTTTGCTAAAACTGAAAACTTTTTACTAAAAGTACTGTAGATAAAGGTAAAAAGTTAACTGAAATAGTATAATGAGACCCATAAATAGTAGTAAAAATAAGCTGAGTAGTAAAATAAGTTGGCAAAAATAATTTTTGCCAAACAGACACTATATTAGAAGAATATTGTATTGTTAATTGGATATCTGATATAGATAGGTAAAGCCCTCTAGTGGATATGTATTTACACTAACTCGAGGGGTTGTCTCTTGGAAGTCATTCGTGTAAGACTTGTATAGCGAGATCCACCATGTAATCACAGTTAGTAGCTTTGGTCCTTAGGAGAAGGTTGGGTCTAAAGCCAAGTGGCTTAGTAGCTTTTTAATTGATATATCATTGTATACTAATTATCTATTGCCTTTGTATGCATTTATTGTGATTGCTAGGCTGCATTAGCACGTGCTAAGAATAAAATCTATAATAGAAAAAGTTAACATATGTGATTGATACACAATATTGTGAGGCAACTTATTAATAATGGTGTAATGTCCTAGATTAGCCAATATGGTTTCTCATTCTCTAGCAAAATGGTCTGTCATTTAATTGTTTTTTTGTTCTTTTGATCTTGGCTGCTGTCCCCAGTTTTTGCCCCTGTTGTGTGGGATGAAGCTGACAGCTAGTTGTAATTTTGGCTCTTCATCTTTGCTAATAGAGAGTTTTCATTCAAAAAAAAAAAAAAAAAAAAAAAAAAAAAAAAACCATAAGTTTCAGTACAAAGATAACTACGAAATGCATTTTGGGTTGACTATGGGCTTGGGCAGGTCTGCTTTCCACCCAGGCCAGCTCCATCTCTTAGGCGATTTTGAAGCCCGGCCTTTAAACTTGATGGCAATATTCGGCCCTAGGCCCAGTCCAACCACTTTTTGCATAAAATGTTTTTGTGCATTAACTTCCTTGTACATTTCATATTTCCATTTTTTTCCGCAGAGACATTTTAAGCTTAAAATGTGAAAGTTTATATATGAAAATCCAAGTCCCCTAAATTTTTTCTTTTTATTCGATTAAAAAAAATCAACTTTGATCTAGGGCAAGGAATGCCGCTAATGGTCAAACCCAAGCATAGTATTTTCAATTTGTTTTTTGATAATTACATTTTTTTTATTTAAAGAAAAGGTTAAAAATTGGGGAATGACATTTTAAACTGTATGTTGTAACGATTGTTTGAAATTAGATCCTATAGTTTTAAATTAAACATTGAAATTTAAGACGGCTACAAATTACAAATTTTAATTGTGATAAATCATATAAATTCAAACTTTGGACATTTAAAATTTTGAATTTTACTAGTGGGTTCAAATTGATAAATTTTAAAAGTTTATGATTCAATTTTAATTTAATGAAAGTGTAGTGTTTAATTTGAAATCTGCCTTAAAGTATAGGGTTGAAAAATGTAATATACCTTTTTTCAAAATGCCTTCCATTCTCATTCGTGTCTTTTTTTTCTTTTTCTTTTTCTTTTTTCAAATAGGATAGAAAAAAATGATAGAATTTAAATACATGACATCACTATATGGTGATTTTTTTTATTATCATATAAATATAAAGATTTTAATTTTTTGTTTACAGTGGCAAGATTTAAATTCAATTATCTTATTTAGAAACAAAAAACTTTATTAGTTCATGAATTAGCTGAAATTCATTATTCTCATTCATGTGGTGATGATCAATCTACTAAAGCCTAGGTTAATTTATTGTATATTTGGAGAATTGCACATAGATATCTAATTAGAGAAGTTACTAAAATCTTAGATAAATGATATGTGGTCTTCAACTTTTATTACTTTTCCAATAAATAAGTAATGAGATAACAAGACAAAAATGCAATAATATGCTATAAGATGTACAATACAACCTATTTCAATATCACTTATATGAAAATAAAATAAAAATATACTAACGTCATATTTAGATTGAATTTCAACTTGCAAAGGCCTGCAATCATATTTTATTTTTTTTCAGAAGAAAAACAATTTTGGACGATTCTGACTGCTTGCACAATTGCACAACATAAATTCCAATGAGTGAGTAGGTGAAGCTGGCGACTGTACAACCAAAAAAAAAAAAAAAAAACGGTGATTGTACAATCTGAACCGGAACCTAACTACCAGCTCTTGTAATGAGACTTGAAAGCGGCCCAAATTTAGAGCATTTGCATGAATTTGTGCAAAAATTATTATGGCATAAGAATTCACTTTTTTTTTTTATTATTATCTATTTACATTACATTTTATTAAATTATCAATTTTCTTGATTTTTTTTATTATTATTTCTCTTTCTATATACTCAACAACCATCATCTATTATCTTCTTTCATCATTAAAATATGTAAAGAAAGAATAAAATACTAAATGCAAATAAATAATACCAGTGTAAATTTACACAATTATTGTAACAACCATGTATTTTTATAAAACTTTGCATAACTTAATGTGAATGAATATTGAGTTTGGTTGGAAAAATGTGGTACTTTTTTTATTATACAAGTACTATGTGAGTACTCTTAAGCAACACTCTTATGAAGATTGGGGACAAGTGTTGGGTTCCCATTAAAGCATTAGCATCTAGTGTGCTAAATGCAAAATTTTTAGCATTTAGCACACTAAACACCAAATAAGAAGTCTCAAATGCTAATTTGTTTAGCATTTGTGACTGTGGGTCTATGCCATTCTACTAGTAGAACGATACGGACCCAAATTGTAAAAATAAAAAACTCTCTCTCTCTCTCTCTCTCTCTCTCTCAAACCAACCTTCAACCTCTCACCATCTTGCTCATCACTATCTCACCTGTCCGCTCACTGTCTCACTCATACCCCTTTCTTCTTTCTCTCTTGAGCAACAGCTTTATGGGTTGGTTGAGTTGGAGCTTAGCTTGGCGTGGGTGGTGATGGCCACGAAGGAGGGAGGGTTGGATTTTCTAATTTGATTTTGGCTATTAAGATTGAATAGATTTTTTTATTTGGGTCTTGCGTTGGTAGGGGGTAGGAGTTGCGGTGTTGGTGATTTTGGGCGATGGTTGTTAGTTGTGGCAGTGGTGGTGTTGTGACTAGGTTAGATATGATTTTGGGTGTTGGTTTTTGATTTTAGGATGGGTCTTGTGGTGTTGATGTGGTGGGTTTGGTTCTAGGTGTTACGTGGGAGTCTTGGTGTCCTTGGTGGTGGTGGAGGGTTGTGGGGGGTAACGGACGATGGTGTTGTGTTTTATTTTGTTTTTGTTTTTGGTTTTCTTAATTTTTTAATGTACTTGAGGGGTTTTTAGATTATTTTAATGTGTTGTAATCTAAAATGTAGTGTGTATTTTAAATAATTCATCAAGTATATTTTTGGTGTATTAAAGTGTGTGTGTGTGTGTGTGTGTGTGCATATATATATATATATATATATATGTTCTTTAGAATAGCTGATGCTTTTTTTTTTAATGCTAAGAACATCAACACCTGCTCTCTACAAAATATCCTATTTTACCATCTCAAATGCTACTTTATCTAAAATACCATACCATTTTACAACACATCCAACATTCCAACTTTTATTTTTCTATACAATACATTAAAATAATATATCTACACAATAAAATATATAACTCAAAACCATCTCTCTCCTCTCTCCTCTCTCCAATTTCTATCTCTTTGCCTCTCCCTTTCCCTCTCTCTACCTCTCTCTCACTACCGTGAACAAACCCAAAACCCAACACAACCACCCTTCAAACCAAACACCCCATCACCTGCCAATCAACAACACCACCACCCTTCAAACCAAATATATAACTCACTGTTGCACCACCCAAATCAACCCAACAAATCTTTACCAAAATCACCCAAATCAACCCAGCAAATAACCCACATATGACATAACCCACTACCACCACCATCAATCCAAGCACAACACAACCCACTGCCACCAAGCCAAACACCTGCAACACCAAGACCAAAACCCACCACCATATGCAAAATCACAGCCCTTACCACACAAGACCAAAGCCCATTCAAGAATTAAACTCATAGAAAAAAAATTATAACAAAAACCCACTGTAATCTCCACCACCAATCTCCAACCTCCACCATAATCTCCACCGTAAACCCACTACCACCAAGCCAAACGCCTACCACACAGGACCAAAACCCATCCAAGAATCAAACCCATAGGAAAAAAAATAATACAATCGATTAAACCACCACTAACCCACTACGAAGCCACACAATCTTCACCCACAAACACAACAAATACCCAAAATCGGCAACGCTTGTAGGGGAGCGGAGAATCGTTCTAGGTCTGAGAATGACGCAATTGTCGAGTAATGGTGAGTGACTTCGGCTTGGCTTAGTGATGGTGGGTCCTGCTATAGTGGCTTTGAAGAGAGGAGAGAGAGAGTTTTGGGGTTGGAAAGAACAACCAAGCCACCACCGTGAGTGGTGGTCATGACAGAGAGAGCAACAGTTCGACCTGCTTGGTGATGGTGGTCCAACTATGGTGGCTTTGAAAAGAGCAGAGAGCAGAATAAGAGAGAAGGACAAGTGTAATATCCCAATTTTTATTTTTATGATTATCACCATACATTGTCATTATTATTATAGAGTTGGGGTACAATATGTGTGTGCACAGTAAGATTGGAGTAGACAATTTTTGGGTGCTACCAAATAGGAGAGAAAATTAAAGTTTTAGTGCATACAATTTAGTGCAGCAATTAAAAAAAAAAAAAAATAAAAGAGGAAGATGTTCTATTGGCTTTTTGGAGACTAAAGAGATAAATTCTAGTAGCTTTTAAACTCCAGCCCACTATCCTACTAAGCCCACATCTTTGATGTGTTAAATATAGGGTAGAGGAAGAGATAATTAGAGTTTTCATAGAAAGAATTTTATCAAAAAGGCTAAGAATTGTTTTTCCTTGAAGTTTAGAGCACATACAATTGAAGAGGCAATCAAATTGTTCAAGGTATGATTTCTCACCGTTAGAAACAAAGAATTAAGGAGCTAGAATTTTATCATGGAAAACTTTAGTGATGTGTAAATTGTTGAATTGATGGTTTCTTAGATTACGATTTATACTATTTCAATAATTCTTGAATCCTAGGTTGCCACTGTTCAGATTCTAGAACAAAAGCCGAAATTATTAAATCCATGAATAAGGCTTGCATTGTTTTCTTAGGACTATAAGAGCTTTCAAGCTGTTGATATATACCATAATGTTAATTCTGATTTGCTGGACAATTTGCACCCGACCCCACACATGTTTCACTGGCTAGCTCTCATTTTGTCAAAGTCCTATTTTGTCACGTTCGTTTTCGTAGGACTATAAGAGCTTTCAGGCTGTTGATATATACCATAACGTTAATTCTGATTTGCTGGACAATTTGCACCCGACCCCACACATGTTTCACTGGCTACCTTTCATTTTGTCAAAGTCCTATTTTGTCACGTGTTGAACCCTTTTTTTTCTAGACGTGTTGAACCTAAATGGTTCATTGTGTTTGGGAATAATCAACACCCATGCATAGACTATCAAAGCTATCAATAACATATTATCTTTTATTGATAGCTTTGATAGTCTATGCCTAGGTGTTGACTATTCCCAAACACAATGAACCATTTAGGTTCAACACGTCTACAATTTTTTAAAAGGAAAAGGACAATGTTAAATTCATGAACATAATCATATTGGTTTTGGCCCACCGTTTGCATTGGGGTTATATATTATATCCTAAAGTGTTGGCTATTACATTCCCATGGTAAAATGAGTTTCGATTAATGTAATGGTGTATTATTATTAGAATACTATTGGTTAGAGAAACGTTAATTAGTGCTGAAAGTGTTATTAGTTCAGCAAAGTATAATCCTAGTAAGTCCATTTGTATAGTTCTATAAACTTTATATTTTGTAGAGGATATTAAGTAAATTTTCATTATTGATTATAGGTTTTATTTAATAGTATTTTGAGACTATTTGGAGGGTGTTTCAGTTGGACTTTCAGAGTAATTCAAGTGCTGTAAGTAATTATGCATAATATGCACAATTATGCATAATGGACAAGTTTTTGTCCATTAGGTTCTTAGAAGTTAAAAGTTATGTATTTCAAACTTATATTTTCTAAGTTTACCAAAAGCATTTCTACATTATTGAAAGAGAAACTTCGATTTTTTAAATAATATTTTAAAGGGAATTTTGAATTCTAAATAACGTTTTGAATGTCTAAACCTCATTTAAAAGATGATTTCTAAACTAAACTATTTTCCAAAAAGAATTGAGTTTCAATGTAAGTTTTCTAAAAAGGTTCTTGTTCTTTAAATTTTTTTAAAACCAAGTGATTTCAAATTCATATTCCTATTTTCCAAATTGTATTTAAAATGTTTCTTTTAGCAAATTGAATTTTCAGACTTACTCAATAATTGTAAAAATATTTATATAAACTCCTCAGTTTCTATTCGTGGCCCAAGAGAGTCAAGCATCCTTTGATTTATGTTCAATTTGATATTGTGATATTCGATATGCCTTTATATTTGGAATAATTGTTAATATTAAGAAATTATTCTATTTTGTATAAACTCTGTTTTTGTGATATGTGACTCAAAATAAGTGTTTTTAAAATTTATTAGGTATATGTATAAGCCCGCTCACAGGGTTGTATGTGAGAATAAGTATTGATCCCTCACCAGCAAGGGTTAGATGTTAGTATTCGCCCACAGGATTGTATGTGAGAATATGTGATATGTGTATATGTGACACTGTGCTTTGATCAATTATATGTATGTGTTTTCGAATGATTTTAATATGTGATTACATATGTATTAAGTGATTCATTATATGTTTTGGAATAATATATTTGATAGCATTGAATGGGTTTTTGAAAAATCAAAATACTTGTGCTTTGCTTGACTCTATTCTGTTATGTATTGTGTATAATTGCTTACTGGATGTGTGGCTCACCCTATCAATGAAAATTTTCAAATTAAAGTTTAGTTGGAGAACGGAACCTTTGAATTACTTTGTAAGATGCAAGATAGATCGTGGGAGTTTTTTGGTGACGTCAATAATACTTAAAGTCTTAAAGGATTATTAAGTTATTTTTGTTTTGCTTTAGATTATATAGTATCAGAGATTATTTCTAAATAGTGAATTTTAGTTATTGTAAGAGATTTATTAAGAGCATTGTTTATTTGGAGGTTACTAGATTATGTTTAAATTAATTATGTTTATTGAGTTATGTAAGATCAACAAGTTAGTCATGCATCTAAATTCATGTTCCGTGGATTTGGGTAGTGACAATGAGAGACAAAGAGAATGAAAGAGAGAGGAGATGAGACTAAGGGGAGAGGAAAAAAAATGGCAGATATTTTAAGAATATAAAATAAAATATAATTGTTTACAATGTTGCTACGGTACCATAAATTTATGATGGTATTGTAGCACAATTGTAAATTATTTTACAATTAGAGATCTAGTAATATGAGGTTTTGGTGCGTTGATGCTAAAATATACCAACATATACCATTTGAGAGACCAAATACTAAGAGAATTACCATCAGGTGTGCCAAATGCTAAATATTTGACATTTAGCACATCAAACACCAAAAATCCTCTCTCATAAGGTGTGCCATATGCCAAAATATTTGGCACATATGAACAGTACCGTTCCAAAGTTGGAACGGTACGGCCAGAAATGCTATATGGAAATATTAATTTTTTAATGATTTTCTCTCTCCTCTTTGTCATTTTATCTCTCTCTCTCTCTCTCTCTCTCTCTCTCTCTCTCTCTCTCTCTCTCTCTCCACCACAGTGATCTCTCCACCTGCCGCCTTGCCTCTGTTGTTCACCAGCAGCTCACCTCCTACGCTTGCCAAGCAACTCGCCTCTCCTCAGACACCAACACCGCTCGCCTCTGCTGATGCCGCTCACCAAGCAGCTTGCTATTCGCCTCCGCCGATGCCGCTCCAAGCAATCTGCCTCCGCCAAAATCTGCCCGATCTCACTAAGATCCGATTCCCCTTATTTGTTTGGATTGTTTATAGATGATTTTGGGGATTGGATCTGGTTTGAGAAATTGGATTGGAGGATACCAACGATTTGAGATTGGATTGTTTGATTTGGGATGGGTTTTGAGGTTTGTGAATGTGGTGGGTTGTTGTGGATTTTTTTTTTTTTTTTTAAGGTGGCGTTGGTGGATGTGAGTTTGTATTGGTGGTGGCTATCGGTGTTGTTGTGATAATGGTTGTTGGTGGCCATTGTTGCGGCAGTGGTGGTTGTGCCATTATTGCTGATGTTGTTGCTGTTAATGATTGGGAGGAGTTAATATATTATTTTGATGTGTTATAAATATTATTTTAATGTATGGAATTGAAGAATAAAATATGTGATAAATAAGATATTATAAAATGATGTGATAAAGTAATAAAGTAGAATTTTGATATGTCAAAATGCTATTTTTTTATAAGAGAGCCAACAAAAATGCTCTAATGCAAATGCTCTAATACGTGTATGAGCCAAATTGCAACGGACCAAATCAACTATGAACAATGACCAAACTAATAATGTTTCCTTAATAATGGAGGAAGGTTGGAGGAAGGTGAGGTGGGTCAATAAGGGCCAGCACATGCAACTGCACATGCAAATGATAATTGTAGTGTCGGGAATAATGGATAAAGATAAAACCACACTTTGCACATAAAATAATGATAATGGGTCTAGACTCTAGACTATATGGTAGACCATAATATTCAATTAAAAAACCCCACGTGTCTACATCCCAATGGGCTACACGTACGACATATGACGTTTACCATTTCGTCAAGACGTACGACATATGACGTTTTAAGTCTTCTTTTAAGATTTTAAGTCAAGCCTTCTTAAGTTGTGGTTTGGTCACCGTCAAAGAAAAAAACAAAAAAAAGTTGTGGTTTGGCATAATAAATATGTACTCTTTGTGTTCACTAGCTCTCGAGGCCTCTTCATACTTTTGGTTGAGTTTGAGATCTGAATCTAAAGCTATAGAGCCATGGCAGAGGAAAAGGTTTGTCAATTTTTTAATATTAAATTAAATAAATAAATTTATTATTTTTTAATATCTTACATTCGTAGACAAATTGTTAATATAATATAGTATCAAATTAAGAGCTCATGAATTTCATCTGTCCATTTTATTTAAAATTTTTTACGTATTGGGTTTGTCTCCCACTCATCAATTGCAGCTAAATGGAGAGTAATAAAGTAAATAAATAAATTCGCACTTCATTCACACATACAATCATTAATTTTTCATGTCAGATCTTGATACTGTCGTTTGTTCTGATTCTTCTGTCGACCAAATCCCCAAGTTTCGCTTTTTGCTTATAATTGTTCTTTGACTTTTCTATTCTGTTTTTGCTTACATATGGATAACATGCTCACAATTTCTCTACTATTATAGAAAACAACATTTATGCGGATCAAGGTCGATCTTCAATGCCATCGCTGCCGCAAGAAGATCAAGAAAGTGCTCTGTAAATTCCCTCGTGAGTCCCTCTTTCTTAAGTAAACGATAGTTATCTAATACATATGTTGTTATGTGGCTAAAAAAGAAAACTGAGTTATTATACATATACGTGTTGTGAACAACAGAAATACAAGACCAGGAGTACAACGAGAAGGAAAACTATGTGGTAATAAAAGTGGTATGTTGCAGTCCTGAAAAGGTAAAGCAAAAGATAATTTGCAAGGGTGGTGATACCATTAAGTGCATTGAGATCAGAGAGCCTGAGAAGAAGCCACCTGAGAAGGAGAAGAAGCAACCAGAAAAAGAGAAGCCACCTGATCAGAAGGAGAAGAAGGAAAAGAAAGACCCTGAACCGGTTAGTGTGCCTGTAAAGCCGGGTAGATTTGGGACTTGTTGTACGGAATGCTATGCGGGTCGTGGTGGGGGGCCATGCCTTTATGGTCATGGTACTAGGCCTGTGCCGGTTTACTCGGTTGGGGTTAGGACGTGCTGTACGGAATGCTATGAGGGTCGTGATGGGGGGCCATGCCATTATAGTCATGGTAGGCCACCCCCATGTTATGATGGCTACTACTATGGAAGGCCCATTTATGATAGTTATGGTGGGGGGTGGTATAGAAGGAGTTGTTATACTTATGTCAGTCGATGTGAAGAATCTTCCTCTGGATGCACCATCATGTAATGAATTTTTGGAATTTGCATGCATGCATGATGATAATGGTGATCGTGTTCTGATTGCCTGCTTGCAAGAAAGAAAGAAAAATGTTCTGGCTGGGTTAAAAGAAGAAGATTAATAAGGATGTGTATGTGGGTTGTTTAATAAATGTGGTTGGGGACAAATGGTTGCTCAATTTAGTGTTACTTTACTTGAGTTGTAATGGTTTTTTTAAATATTGAAAAACTTCTATCAATCATCCCTCTCCAATGTGTAATGCCTACTTTTGATTTCCCGTGTTAATTAATTTTAATGAGCTCTTCCTGTTAAGGGTCATAGACTCGTGGATGATTGCTGCAGGACCCTAGGCATTAGGCCGCCTATGGCCCCCTACGGCAAAAAATGTTTTTTTTTTTAATAACATTTACAAATATATATATACACACAAAGAGATATTAAAAAAAAATTATTACTTTTAAATTTTTTCCACCACTTTTTAAAATACTCAAAAAATTAAGTAATACTAAACGGTAGTGGTACACTCATGCAAGTGCCAAGCAAATATAAATCATGAGTAGAGCGCTTCTTTAGGCGATGTGAGACTTACTCCCACCCTTTTAGAACAAAACCTTGCGGTCTTGGCTCCTCAAAGAAGACAAATGGCTTGCGGGGATATTCCTCCCCCACAATACATATTTGAATTACTTTTTGTGATTGATAATACATTTTTGTAAGTCTTATATTATAAAATTTATAGAATCGTTCATTCAAATACTCGTTTATTATCTTTTTAAACTGTCACCGATTAGTCACATTTATTACTATATTAATTTGTAGGTTATTCGTAGTAATATTTGTTATACTTTTATCATTTTCATAAGACCAAAAAAATAAAAATAATTGTCATATTAAAAAGCGAGAATAATAGATTTTTTTACAAAAAAAAAAAAATCAAGAAGTAAAATACTAGTTAAATATTATTTAAATAATAAAAAGAAAAGAGACCAATTTAAAGCTTTCGTCTTAAGCCTCCAAATTTTTTGAGCCAGCCCTAAATGGCTACATACGCAAGTCTCAAAGTTACTAGGTTTTTTTGCTGAATTCAAAGTATACTAGTTGGTGCACATTCTTTGGCCGAAAGATTTTAGCTACTAAACATAATAAATTTTATATACATCTCACACAATTGGTTGGATGTCAATCAATTTATTTTCTCTTTTGTGGCAAAGGACAAACCTTTTCTTTAAAAAAAAAAAAATATTTTAGCCAATTTAGTCTTTGAACTTTCCAAATGTGTCAAATTGACACATCTATTAGTCTATCGTTTAAATTGACTAACGTTAACATGACACGCACATGAACAAAAATTACTGAACACAATTGCAACCAATTGAGAGAGAGGATCTCTCGATTGAATTGTTGCGTCACTGAACTTCGTGGGCTTGCCTTTTATCTCATCATTCGACTACAACAACAACTACGATTGACCTGGATATGCACCACTAAAATATGATATTTTTTTAGAATAGCTGATACTAATACTCTAAGGATGCATGGGCCTAATTGCACCTGACCAAATTATCTACAATATGTCTAATAGATTATTATTAGTTTCTATCAAATTTCAAAGAGAGAATTGAGAAAGTATCTGAAATGTATCAATGATCTTATTGATTCTAGACTGTTTCTGTACATACATACAAATTATATATATATATATATATATATGAACCAGAGTAAAGAAACTAAGAGCATCAGCATCAATGGTGTTAAAAATTTAGATTTGGTACAAAGAAAAAGCTACTTTATCTAATTTAACTCACCATTTTACAACTCATCCCACATCAATGCTCTTATTTTTCACAACACAGCCATACACAATTCATTTATTTATTATTTTCTCTCTCTTTTTCTGTCTCTCTTTAAGCCACCAAACCCACAACCTGTCTTCTTCTCTGCCTCTCTATCTTCTTCTTCTCCCTCTCTTCAACCCACAGCCACCACTGCACCACCATCACAACCACCAAACCCATATCCATATCAAACCCACATATGAATATACATAGCCAAAATCTGATTAAGCACAACCCACAACCAAAACCCAAAATTCGATCCAATCAAACAACCAAAACCCAAAATTTGTTAAGATCAAACTAGGGATGGCAATTTCGCCCCGTCTCGCTTGACCCGCCCCTCCCCGCTTGACCCGCATGAGTTTTTCCTGCCCCGTAAAGGTGGTGGGGCGGGGATAAGGTGAGATTCTAGCCCCGCACCATGGGGCGAGGTGGGGATGGGTTTAGACTTTTTAAACCCAACCCACCCGGCCCCGCCCCATCCCTGCCTCACCAAACATTGATAAGGTTTAAATTGTAAATTTTTCATACCCTAAAACCCTACTATTTAAACAAACACATCATTAACTTATTTTATTCTACCCAACAATGTTTTCTACCTCTTTTCTTTCTCTAGCAGGGTTGGGAATAAGGTACCAATTTTAACATTTTCTTTTGTCTTTATTATAAAAAAATTTATATACTATTAAATCATTGATTTTGTATTATAAAATTTTTGTTTTTGTTGTGATATTGTCCTATTAAACACTTTAATAATATTATTCAATTTTTGCTAAAAATTAGTTTGATTTGATGGGATAAATTTATTTGTAATTTTAAGTATATTTTTATTAACGAAACAGGTTTTATTAAAAACAATTGTAATAGTTGTAGGCAAATTAACAAGAAGTAGAGTTTTACGGGGTGGGGCGGGGCCCCAAGGGACGGGGGTGGAGCAAGAATAATTTCCCCGTCATGCGAGGTAGGGCTGGGCGGGGATGGGGAAAGACCATAGTTTTAAAAATCGGTCATAAACTAGGGTTGAGCCGAAAATTAAAAAAAATGGTTCGATGCCCGGTTTGGTTTTTAAAATCATGGGTAAGACAAAACCCCGCGGGGCGGGTGCAAAGACCCCATCCTTTAGACCCACCTCGCCCCATTGCCATCCCTAGATCAAACACAACCCACAACTTGATTTCAACCCAAAATCCATCCTACAGCCAAAGCCAAAATTAACCATCACAACCACCACCACCGCCAAAATCCAAGAAACCTACAACCAAAATGGCAAAATCAATTACTGCCACCAAACCCACAAAAGTCAGCCAAAACCAAAATCAATCACCACCACTACCGTAGCCAAAATCCACAAAACCACACCCAAAATCAACCACTACCACCAAACCCAGAGAGAGAGAGAGAGAGAGAGAGAGAGAGAGAGAGAGAGAGAGAGAGAGAGAGAGAGAGAGAGGTGAAGAAAGAAGAAAAAGGAAAAGAAAGGAAAGACACCAGAAAAGAAAGACAAAAGAGGTGAAGAAAGAAAAAAGAAAGGAGAGAAAGAGAGGAGCCCAGTAGAGGTACCAGTACTAGCGAAAGAAAGAAAAAAGAGAAAAAGTGAAAAGTAAGAGAGAATAGGACTCGATAACTACATGATGATAGTAAGTGATCAAAATAGGTCTTGATATTGGACATTCATAGACATGGATAGCCTAATCTAGCACAATGTAATTCTTGTTCATTAAGATCTAAACTACGCAGCAAGATTGCTATTAGCACAAATTTAAGCATCTGCATCTAGAGAGCTTAACAATTAAGAACAAAAAGGCAAGCGATCAGGCCTAAGTAATAAGTTTTAATGGATTTCTCCCTACAAAATGAGGTCAAATAAAGATTATTTGGTTTCATCTACGGGCATTTTGGGAGTGATTTTCTTAATGTAAAGTTTGATGTGTGAAATGTTGAAGCTATACTTAATGTCAATAATTCATGGTAGATTAGCACATGCCAATTAATTTTTTAATGAGAAAAATAATTGTTAAAAATCTTCTAAAAAAAAAAACCTGTTACAATTACAAATACTTCTATATAGCATTACTCGTTACTAAACTAATACGTTGTTGTTCATCTTCTATCATTACACACCATTTGGGTTGTATTGGTTATTTAATGATGATACATTCTTGTGCTCTCAAAGCTTAATAATGAATGTTTTCTCTTGGAAATAATTGGCACAAATAATTTGGATCAAATTATTGTAACAATATCTTCACTACAAGAAAAACGAGCTATTGCGGCGGGTGCGAAAACGGCCGCTATATGTCGCCTATTGCGGCGCGTTTTTGGCCCGCCGCTGTACATGAGATCTATTGTGGCGTTTTTGTGACCGCCGCTATAGGTAGGGTTTTTTGCGGCGTCCTTCAGCTTCAGGACATAAAACTGCCGCAATAGACTTGTTTTAGCGGCGGTAATTGAGATATAGCGGCGCTCCAAAAATCCTACCGCAATTAATATGTCATTTTGAGCAGATGCCATAGCGGCGGTAGATAAAACGCTGCCATATGCAAGATATAGCGGCGGTAGATAAAACGCTGCCATATGCAAGATATAGCAGCGTTTTGCATGACTGCCGCAATAGGGATCCTTTTTGCTGCGCTTTTTCTTAGTTATAGCGGCGGGTTGGACCGCCACAATAGGCCTTTAAATTTCCCAGCCAAAAAATTTCCCTCTGTTTTTTTCGCCTTCCCACTTAAAGATCAAATGGTAAATTATACCCGATTAGCATGAAAATTGGCATGCACGTTAAGAACACATAGAACATGTGATCCAACGGTTGAATTTTCAAAATATAAGTTCATTAATAAGTTATTGGTTGATGTAATATTTTTTAGAGTTACATCAAACCCAACTCTACATTTCTTAATTCAATGTGAATTTCGACAAATCTACCGTTAGATTACATTATCTTCATATATTTTTCATACATACAAAATTTCAAGGTGATCAAAGATTAATAGCCATGTCATCAATCAATTGTTTAAATTCAAGTTTTTGTAGTTTAAAATAATGCATAAAAGATGAGTTTAAAGATCAAATTGTAAATTACACCCAATTGGCATGAAAATTGGCGTGCACGTTAAGAACATATAGAAAATGTAATCCAACGGTTGGATTTTCAAAATATGAATTCAATAATAAGTTATTGGTTGGTGTAACATTTTTTAGAATTACATTAAGTGTAACTTGAACCCAACCCTATATTTTTTAATTCAATGTAAATTTTGACAAATTTACTGTTAGATTAGATTATCTACATATATTTTTCATGCTTACAAAATTTCAAGGTGATCAAAGATTAATAGCCATGTTATCAATCAATTGTTTAAATTTAAGTTTTTGTAATTTAAAATAACACATAAAAGATGAGTTTAAAGATCAAATGGTAAATTACATCTGATTGGCATGAAAATTGTCATGCATGTTAAGAACATATAGAAAATATGATCCAACGGTTGCATTTTAAAAATATGAATTCAAAAATAATTTATTGGTTGGTGTAACATTTTTAGAGTTACATCAAGTGTAACTTGAACCCAACTCTATATTTCTTAATTCGAAATGAATTTTGACAAAGCTATTGTTAGATTACATTATCTTCATATATTTTTCATGCTTACAAAATTTCAAGGTGATCAAAGATTAATAACCATGTCATCAATTAATTGTTTAAATTCAAGTTTTTGTTGTTTAAAATAACACATAAAAGATGAGTCGAAAGATCAAATTGTAAATTACATCCGATTGGCATGAAATTTTGCATGCACGTTAAGAACATATAGAACATGTGATCCAACAGTTAGATTTTCAAAATATGAATTCAATAATAAGTTATTGGTTGGTATAACATTTTTTAGAGTTACATCAAGTGTAACTTTAATCCAACCCTATATTTCTTAATTCAATGTGAATTTTGACAAATCTACTGTTAGATTACATTATCTTTATATATTTTTCTTGCTTACAAAATTTCAAGGTGATCAAAAATTAATAGCCATGTCATCAATCAATTGTTTAAATTCAAATTTTTGTAATTTAAAATAAAGCATAAAGGATGCGTTTAAAGATAAAATTGTAAATTACACCCGATTAGCATGAATATTGGCATGCACGTTAAGAACATATAGAACATGTAATCCAACGGTTGGATTTTCAAAATATGAATTCAATAATAAGTTATTGGTTGATGTAACATTTTTTAGAGTTACATCAAGTGTAACTTGAACCTAACCCTATATTTCTTAATTCAATGTGAATTTTCAATAATCTACCATTAGATTACATTGTCTTTATATATTTTTCATGCTTACAAAATTTCAAGGTGATCAAAAATTAATAGCCACGTCATCAATCAATTGTTTAAATTAAAGTTTTTGTAGTTTAAAATAACGCATAGATGAGTTTAAAGATCAAATAGTAAATTACACCCGATTGGCATGAAAATTGGCATGCACGTTAAGAACATATAGAACATATAATCTAACGGTTGAATTTTCAAAATATGAATTCAATAATAAGTTTTTGGTTGATGTAACATTTTTTAGAGTTACATCAAGTGTAACTTTAATCCAACCCTATATTTCTTAATTCAATGTGAATTTTGACAAATCTACCGTTAGATTACATTATCTTTATATATTTTTCATTCTTACAAAATTTCAAGGTAATCAAAAATTAATAGTCATGTAATCAATCAATTGTTTAAATTCAAATTTTTGTAGTTTAAAATAGTGCATAAAAGATGAGTTTAAATATTAAATTGTAAATTACACCCGATTGACATGAAAATTGGCCTGCATGTTAAGAACAAATAGAACTTGTAATCCAACAGTTGGATTTTCAAAATATGAATTCAATAATAAGTTATTGACCGTGCCGTTCTCTAAATCCGACCGTTTGATTATGACCATAATTTACCAGAATTAACCTTTCATTACACTCTTCAAATCTAACGGTTAGATTTCAAATCTAAAAATTAACCTTTCATTACACTCTTTAATAAGAGTCTCTTTCTCTTTTTTTCTTAATCTTAAAGTTTTTTTTTTTTTTTACACATGAGTCTTTCTTTTTTTAACCTAAAGTGAGTCTTAAAAAAAAAAAAAAAAAAACTGACGTGTGGTCTTTTTAAAAACTAAATAGTGAGAGAGTCCTAACATGAGTCTCTCTCTCTCTCTCTTTTTCCTTCATCCTAAAGTTTTTTTTTTTAATTTTATTTTTTACGTGAGTCTTTCTTTTTTCTTTTTCTTTGTATTGAAAAAATTTCAATTTTATATTATATATAGATAATATAAAATTTCAATTTCATCCTAAAATTTCTTTTACGTAAGTCAAAAATTTCAGTTTTATATTATATATAGATAATAATAATGAACATCTAAAACGTATATTGCCTTAGTGGTTAACACGCGTGCCATGCATATTTTTCATGTTCCCGTCCATGGTTCTATCCTCCATGACAACTTTTTTTTTTTTTACCTTTTCATTTTTAAAGTTAGTATTATCAAAACTATGTCGTTTTGGTTCTATTTAAACTAAACTAAACATCTCTTTCTCATTCAGCCGCCCTCCTCATTCCCCATCCCCTCTCTCCTTCTTCACTGATCTCTTTCTAGGATTCTCGATCCCAAAGCCTTTAAGTCCTTGACTCTCTTTCTCTCTCGCTAATTTTCGTGGCTGTTGAGCTTAGTGGTGGTGGTGATGATGATTGTGACGATGATGATCGAAACGGCAGTGGAGTTTCTGGTACCGTCGTGGTGGGAGATCAAGGTCACGATGGCCGCCTCGGTCTTCGTCATCGTTGCCCACAAAGTTCGCATATCCGTGGCCGCCACCTCGCCTCCATTAACGACCAGTGGCCTCTCGCTTTCTCCGCTGGAAATGTCACTCTCCTCAGTTATTCTTTGGGATTGTATGATCCTTATTCCACTTCTCAAATAATCATTCAAATATATGTTTTTAGTTAATATAAATATATATATATATATATAAATATATATTTTTTGTGTGTATGATTTTTAGTGAGCTTTTGATATGATATTTTTTGGTTTCTTTTTATTTTTTTTATGGGAGATATTTTTTGGTTCCTGATAAGAGAAAGAGTTGTTTTTGTTGGGGTTTATGCCCTAAAATCCAATTTATTGGCATGTCATAAATAATTAAATTGTTTAATTATATGAGACTAACTATAAATGAACTAATGAGACATTATCTTAGTCCATGAGATGCATAGTATGCGATTTATGTGATTTAGTCACAGAAGATATAAATTGCAAGTTCTTTGTAAACTCAGAATGTAGTTCGTAGTCGGTGATGAAATTGGGCATTTCATCTGTGAAGACTATAACATATCAACTAAGATGATTTGTCTTGATCATGGAAATGGAGATTTTTAGTTGGTATGTTGATATGTTTTAAGAGTTAAGACATATTGAACTGGACCGCTGTGAGATTTATTATTCTCCTAACGACTGTCAAATGAATAATAAATCTTACGACTTCTATTTACATCAACTTTAAATCCTGAGAGAATAATGGACCTGATCATGAGATGTAGGTTACTTTGATATATCAGGAGTGAGATCTATAAGTTACGGTCAAAACCTCAGTATGTTGAGCAGCCACATTTAGTGTTGATGGAACATATATTCTCAAGATGAAATTCATAATCTCTTAACGGAGATATAAAATATTTCCTTGAGATAAGTTTAATGGGTTTGATTATTCAGAGAGTTGGGCCCAACCACTTTAGTAAGGAGTTACTAAAGTATATATTTATGGAATTAGATTTCATAAATATCTGATGAATAACATTAAGGATTAAACCGGGTACTCAAGGATTAAGATGTAGTAATCTTCAAAGTGACAATCTATATTCATGACTTTGTATTACGGCGAATATTTTAATGAAGAGGTTGCATGTATAATAAAGTCTTGGGTTATAATTTATTAATAAGGCCTAGAGTACAATTATATTCATATAGTGGTATTGAATATAATTAATGGTAACTTTGAACTTGTCAAGAGTTGACAGAAAAGCCCAAGGCCCATTGAAGCTAGAGTCTTATTTGTTTCATTTTGATCCCACTCCAAGTCACACACTAGAGCCCAATTGGAATGGCCCAAAAGGCTAGCCCAATTAGATAATTAGTTGTATATAAGGAGAGAAACATACAGAATTTCAGAAGTCCTTTCATGAGTCTTTTGATAAGTGTTTTTCATCAAGATTACACAAGGAATGAAATGGTTTGTATGTGAGTGTTGGACACTCCCTTGTTCTCTCCTAGGAAACTAATTGAGAGACCACACATATTGGGCATTAAGTGGAATTGGAGTGAAGATTAAAAGTTTTCCCAGGAACTTCTGATCTTTGGTTTTGAATTTCACTGCACACTACTAAAAACGCGGGCCTTGGGCCGCGTTTTTTTGGGCCGCGTTTGTGAAAACGCGGCCCAAATCACACTGAAGCCGCGTTTCAATAAACGCGGCTTTACATTCTCCCATTGGGCCGCGTTTCGTAAGCGCGGCCCAAGGACCCGAGGTTTAGCCCCGTTCAAGTGAATTAGGCGCGTTTAAAACACGCGGCCTAAGGACCCGCGTGTTTCAAACTTTCTGCGAATTTTTTTTTTTTTTTTTTTTTTCTTTAACGAGAGCCGCGTTTAAAAGGCGCGGCTCCAGTATACATAAAGCCGCGTTTTTTAGACGCGGCTTTACGTTTTGGATGAAGCCGCGTGTATAACACGCGGCTTTACATTTTTTCTGAAGCCGCGTTCAAAACCCGCGGCTTCAGTTTCCAATTGGGCCGCGTGTATAGAAACGCGGCCTCAGTATTTGCCTATAGCCGCAGGTTAGACCTGCGGCTATAGGCTTTGTATATATACCTTTGGGGCAAAATTGTGGTGCTCAACCCTACCCGGCCTTTCCCACAAGCCCGATCTCATCTCTCCCACAAGCCTTCATCGTCCTCATCACCCGATCTCCGATCTCTCCGAGCCTCGCCCTCACCCTCTCCATCTCCGTCGATCCTCACCCTCACCCTCTCCATCTCCGTCGAGCCTCACCCTCACCCTCTCCATCTCCGTCGAGCCTCACCCTCACCCTCTCCATCTCCGTCGATCCTCACCCTCTCCATCTCCGTCGAGCCTCACCCTCACCCTCTCCATCTCCGTCGATCCTCACCCTCTCCATCTCCAGAAGTCTATAACCACCTCGGTATCCTCTTTCCAGTGCCAGAGTTCCGTCGTCATCTCACTGGCTGTTGACCGCTGGTGTATTTTTTTCTTTCCCTTATTTTATTTTTTTGTTGCTCTCTGTTTTTCCAATTCTCCTTTTGCGATTTTTTTTTCTTGGTTTGATAGCTGGTTGTGGTGGATTGGGTAGGCTTGGTTGTGGTAATATGCCCGTAGTTGTTTGTTTTTCCAATTCACTGCTCTTTGTATGTAAAATGCAATGCTTTTTGAGTATGCTACTTAGCTGTTTGATAAAATGCCTGAGAGGGATATGGCCATTACAGGGGTTGGTTGTTTGGTAGGATTTTAGATGGGTTTGAAATTTCTTGATAATAATTCTAGTTTATTTTGATGCATTTCTCATAACTTAATATTTCTGAGTATATTATTACGATGAATCCGTTGATGAGAATTTACTTTGGCACCATATGTTTGTGAGCTAATTGGTGGGAGAACAAGCTCTGCTACTTTGGCACCATTTTGTTTTCTCCTACATAGAACGATATGCATTGTTTATTTGCTACAAATTAAGGTAGTTCATCATGAGAACTACTTCTTTAATACAGTACATGTGCACTATTCTCTCTTCCTTCTGTCTCAAAAATTGTTGTGGTCTTTACAAAATTTTCTTGGGAACCTGGTGCTGTTCAATCTTGAAATTCACTAACCTAGTACCATTTATCTCAACCACAGGAGGTTCTATTCTTGGAGTTAAATTTCTAGATCCCCTAGCTGGAGTTATTGTCTCAGCCATGATCCTAAACGCTGGGCTTCAAGCTGGGTATCAGAGGTATGTTTAGAAATTTACTATGGCAATATCTGCGCTTTTCACATTGTTTCTTGCTATGGACTTTCAGTATGCTATTTGGACTGTCAAACTTTAGTTGGAAGAGGTCATACTTGTTACTTATTAGGAAAAATTATTTAGCAGCCAAAATATGTTTAAAACCTTGAATCGCTGCATCTGTATCTTGTTGTCAAAACTTTTGAATGGTTGCATTGTTTCCCATAGGGTTAGATTCATCATGCTTATGTGAGCCTTTTTAATTGGACAAATTTTGGTTGTATCTCTTGACAGTATTCAGATAATTGTAGGTGGCCATACAATCTCCTCTCTTTAGTTTTCTTTCAATTTATGGAAATCATTTGACAGTTGTAAGTGGCTGCCAAACCATTTCACTCACTCTTAAGATTTGTAACTTCTAATCCCACTTTAGTATGCTGTTTTATCAAATGCCCAATTGTCTTTAAATGTTGAAAGAACGTATATACTGTGCTTGACTAAGTAGAAGAACATATACTTGTCATAAGTTCAGCATGAATTTGATGAGTTCTTTTGGTCCAACTTTCAGTGTTTTGGAGCTAGAGCTGGAGCAGTAAGGAGGAAAAGCTATATTGCAAAGGTATGTTGGAGCGTAGATAACGGTTTGTCAAAATACCGGCATTGATATGTAATACGTAAAAGAAAGGGTTCCAAGAAGTTGAATAAAGAAATAGTGAAAAGAATAATGCTATGTATGTTTTTTTAAATCCAACTTGTGTGCAAAACAGAATGAGAATTTTTGATTTTATAGAATGTGAAGGATTTTGTAAGAATTGCCTTTTGATGATGTAGAAGAATTTGAAAAGAACATACCTTTTGACTGTTGTGTTGTCCTCCATGTGTTGTAGTGAAACTTGCGATTGTGTTTCTGAAATGCTATTATGATTGAAGAAGTCGAAGGCATAATTGATATCAATTTTTTTTGCCTACAATTTTGTAATTGAGTATTTCCATTCTTCTTTATAATGTCAGCAGCTAAATAATCGTTTTGTTTCTTTTAATAATTACATTGTCTTTGGTTGCTCCCCTTTAGAGATTGTGGTAATTAATGTGGCTGTCTTAAAAATATAGCTGAAAAAAACACAATTCTAGCATTGGTTGTAAGGACTTAGGATTGATACCACTACCTATGACTCCGTTGGGAGCATTGAGCTTCATGTGCGTGTGTTAAAGGTGTTTTGGTTTGGTTTCTTCGGCCTAGGTGGTTTACAACTTGTTACGTTAGTATTTAGCAATATTTTGTGTCAACTTGGATCATTTGAGTTTCATCCAATTTATATAGCATTGTTGGATGGTCGTGGTTTTTTAAATGGGAAGGAACTATGTAGTGTTTAGATGAGAGGTGTAATGCGGCATCTCATAAGATACATATTTTCAAAATAGTGTTCTAACACTGTCTGATATAAACAACAGGTGAGCCATTTTATTTATCTATTGATAGGAATCCCTTCATAGTTAGCTTCAAGGGATTCCTCATCTCATAAGATACATATTTTTATTTATTATTATTATTATTATAATAATAAACCGGGCGAGACGTTGAAAACCATGGTCCATTGCCAAATATGGCCTCTATTAACGTACTAAAATTTCTGCAATGACAGTTTTAGGAACCAAAAATTTTGGACTCTATTGCTATTTGGTGTAGGTAATAAAGAATATAAATCCTATTCAATCAAAGTTTAGGACACATGAAGTTTTGTTTCGTTTTTTAGCAGTCTGCCAAGCCAAGTTGAAAACTTTTAATTTAGGGAAAGCTAAATAAAACTTATGATAAAAAAAATGCTAAACAAAGAACTATGTTTCGCTATAGGCCACGTCCTTGAGTAGAATGCGACATGTAAGCAGGTTCAAAGATATAGAAATGTCGTTGTGTTGATTATTGGTTTGATTGGTAATGTAATGACCCTTCTAGGAATATAAAGGCCACATATTTTATTTGTTCCTATAAGCACTATCATATTATCAATTCTTCTGCAAATATTTGATACAAAATATACTTGAAATACGTCATTTCTTTTACGTTGGATATACATTTTGGATTAAAGAAGAAGAAAACAACTGTATCATTTATTTTAGCACAACTATTTAGATGGGATACATAACACAAAATTAACTATCCAACTTATAATTTAATATGAATTATATATATACACACACATGATGTCAGCCTATGAATTGGATGCTATTTTCAACTTCCCCAATCCAATAGGTATGCATCTTTTCTTTATTAGTTGCCAAGAAGTTAAATTATTTATTTGGGGCATATTCGGTCCATTTTTTGAACGTTGGTCTTATTTGGTTCTGTTCAATCCATTTTGGTCCTATTCGGTCCACTTTGATCTATTCGGTCTATGTTGGTATACGTCAGTCCACTTTGGTCTTGTTCAGTTGTATTGAATCAACTTTGGTCCTATTAGGTCCATTAAATCCTATTCAATCTACTATTGTCCTATTGGTCCACCTTAATTATATTCAGTCTTAATCGGTCCAATTTTGTCCTATTCGGTCCATTTTGGTCTTATTCGGTCCACCTGAAAGTGGTTGTTTTTTTTTTTTTTTTTTTTTTTGGGGAATGGAAAAAGAGGAATCCACTTTGGTGTTATTTAGTCTACTGTAATCCTATTTGGTACATGCATCAAGCCATCATTTGTATTAATTTTGATTTAACCTTTTACAGCTGAAATTATTTATCAACATTCTATATGATGGCTTCCTGTATGACTTTGAATGTCAATTCTTCTTTATAATGTCATAACTAAAATACCGTAACATTTTTTTCCCCCTCTAAACTCCAGGTCCAACTATTAAGCAAAGTACTCGCCAACTTAAACAATTTATTTATTTAATTTTTTGTATCAAAACAGCTTGAACAATGAGTTGAGTAAAAAGAAGTGTTAAAGTTTAAAAAGTTGTAGATAACCAAATACGGTACACTAGACTCACAAAACTAATGGCAATTGAGGTCCATACATGACGAACTTGCTTATATGTGAACTGATATAGATACCTGAGCATTTCTCTTTCTGTGTACGTGTTTATGTTTATTTTCATTGACATCGATAAATAGAAGAAAAAGAGAATTATGCATTATGAGTAAACAACAATATTTTTATTTGATCTTGTTGTGGTTGATTTTGATGAACCCTTGGCAATTGTAATATGTGCAAATGAACTTTTTTGGATTGCAGGTTGTGGACTCCCTTTTTCCTTTGAGTTAGACAAGACCAACCATCTGGTATGAACTACTTTCCTTTTCAAAACTTGCCAAGTTTTTGTCGTTTATTGGGTGTCGTTGCATGATTTACTTCTATAATGCATAAGGATAACACATGAAGCAAAGACAATGTGTCTTTCATTTATGCATTGTTGGTGGATTATGTTCATGTAGTTTATTTTCAAGCACATGTTTGGTATGAAACCAACATTACACTCTTGCATCCACACGGGTTACTCGTGTTGTATTCAATGAACTATGGATTGCAGTTTAATTTGTTAACCAAATTGTTAGGGTTTGGGTATTTTATGAATATATTTTTAAACAGTTATGTTTAACTACTTTTATAACTTATCGCATTAGTTAGTCTAGGACAAGTGTTATATGTTTGAAGAAAATTTAAGCATACTTGGGTATGTTTGTTCTGAACAAATTACAAATGAATATAATTATAATAATTATTACCTTTGTAGCAAAAATTTTTGGTGTAGGTAAAATTTCATACATATTGTATCGCAATGGATAAAAGTTGGATGGAGAAAAGGAGGGGTTCAAGGGAATATTTTGACGGTGTAACCAAATTCGTGGAATTTGCCTCTCTATCCGCGCGCCGTGGGAAGATCTTATGTCCTTGTGTGAAATGTGTTAATTTGCTATTACAACCGCTAGATGTGGCACGCGATCATTGTTGGACTTCGGGGATGCTACAAAATTACAAACTATGGAAATTTCATGGGGAATTGGAGGCTGCTACGACGGCCACTGAATGTGAGAGCTCTCATGTCCAAGAAACCGAAAATTTATATGGTGATTTTCGTGGGATGTTGGATGATTTATGCCCCTCGCATGAAATGGCACCCGGATCAATGGAAGAAGGTCCATCTGCACAACATTCGGCTGAAGGTCCGAATGATGAGGCCAAGAAGTTTTACAAGCTGATAGATGATGTAGATAAACCTTTATATGAAGGTTGTACAAAATTCAGCATTTTTTCAGCTATTGTCGTGTTGTTCCAGTTGAAGACTCTGTGTGGTTGGACGAACAAGTCATTTACTATGTTGCTTCAAGTCCTGATGGATATGCTTCCTTCAGATGCTAAGTTGCCAAAGGACCATTATGAGGCGAAGAAGATAGTTCGAGATTTGGGTTTGGGTTATGAGAAGATCCATGCTTGTCCCAATGATTGTATGCTGTTTTGGAAGGAAAATGATAACCTCGAGGCATGTTCTTGTTGTAACGCATCAAGGTGGAAAAAGAATGAGGCATCTGTTGCTAGTAAAAATGCTTCATCCAATAAGGGGAAGAAGAAAGCTGCAAAGATCCTACGGTGGTTCCCGTTAAAGCGAAGATTGCAGCGACTATTTCTTTCCCCCGATCTGGCTAGTTCTATGAAATGGCATGTTAATGGTCGTACTGATGATGGGGTTATGCGGCATCCTGCTGACTCAGATGCATGGAAAATGTTTGACAGTAAGCATTTAGAGTTCTCGTCTGACTCTCGTAATGTTAGACTTGGCTTAGCTGCGGATGGGTTCAACCCCTTTGGCATTATGAGTACTAGTCACAGTACATGGCCTGTCATGTTGGTTCCCTATAATCTCCCACCTTGGCTGTGCATGAAACGGTCATCTATGATTCTATCATTAGTTATTCCTGGTCCTACCTCGCCAGGGATTGCTATAGATGTGTATTTGCAACCGTTAGTAGAAGAACTACGGGAGTTATGGGATGTTGGAGTACAAGCATACGATGCATCTTCAAAAGAAATATTCCAATTGCGTGCAGCATTGATGTGGACAGTAAATGACTTTCCAGCATACGCAGATTTGTCGGGTTGGAGTACCAAAGGTGGGTTGGCATGTCCTTCTTGTGCGGTGGAGACGGACTCTCGATATTTGAAAAATGGCCACAAATTCTGTTACATGGGACATAGGCGATGGTTGGATGTTGACCACGATTTCCGGAAAGAAGGTATGTTATTTGATGGATCGAATGATATGCGATCCGCTCCTGAACCACCAGTCGCGTCTGACATTATTCTGGAAACTGAACATTTAGTTGGACGTTGTCTGGGAAGGAAATGTCAACTTGCTTACAATAAAAGAAAGAGAGGGGAGGCATACCATAGTGGTTGGAAGAAGAGGAGTATATTTTTTAGCTTACCTTATTGGGAAGATCAGAAGTTGCGACACAATCTTGATGTGATGCATATAGAGAAGAATGTGATGGATAATATACTTGGCACACTGTTGAACTTGAAGGATCAAACAAAGGATAATTACAAGGCACGCCTTGACTTGGCAGACATGGGGATAAGGAGTGAACTCCACTTACAGCGAAGAAGTGATGATAAGTATACCATACCGTCTGCTTGTTTTCATATGACTTCATCGGAGAGAGATGGTTTCTTGCAAGTTCTAAAGGACATAACAGTGCCTGATGGGTACGCTTCCAATATCTCACGCCGTGTGAATATGAAAGAACGCAAGATTTCTGGTTTGAAGAGTCATGATAATCACATCTTGATGCAACAACTTTTTCCCATTGCATTACGCGGGTCTTTGCCATCTCATGTTACTAGGCCTTTGATAAAGTTAGCTTGTTTCTTTAGAGAAATTTGTTCCAAATCTCTTAGGGTTTCAGATATTGCGACTATTGAGGCAGACATTGCAGTGACATTGTGTGAATTGGAAAAGATATTTCCTCCATCCTTCTTTACAGTGATGGTACATTTAGTCATGCATTTAGCTGCTGAAGCCAAGATTGGTGGTCCAGTGCACTACCGTTGGATGTACCCCATTGAGAGGTAAGACGTGTGTAATATTACGGATCAAATGTGAGCGTCATGTGTGTGTTCGAATTACCATTGCCAATTACTAATTTTATTTGTCATTTATAGGTACCTTTCACGCCTTAAGTCTTACGTACGGAATAGAGCTGCTCCGGAAGGGTCTATTGCTGAAGGATACATAGTAGAGGAGTGCTTAACATTTTGTTCACGGTATATGGAAAGAGTTGAAACTATATTCAATCGACCCACTAGGACAATTGAGGAGTCAACGGGGGTGGTTTCGATCGTGACACTGAACAATAGAGAGTGGACCCAAGCCCATCGCTACGTTTTATTCAATTCCGAAAATGTCAACCACTTTCGTGAGTAAGTAATACGTCTACAAATATGATTGCATGTCAATCTAATGTACGTGAGGTTTATTACCACTAATACAATTGCCTGCACAGGATGCACAGAACATTGATAGAGGAAGAACTCCGAAGAGGCCACCATCGTATATCCGAGGCCATTATATATAAGCACCACATGGAGAAGTTTTGTAGTTGGTTTAGGGGTCATGTACGTATCACATTTTCAACTTATTCAACTTCTAACACTGTCCCAACTATATTTCCTTGTACTAACATGAATAATTATTTGTGGATATGTTAGGTGATGTCATTGACTGATGCTGATAGAGATAGGGACGGAGTTAGTGAGACCCTAGCTATACTGTCCAAATGGCCATATTTTTATGTAAAGCGGTTGAAGCATTATGTCATAAATGGCTTAAAGTTTAGGAGTGTAAATGATGAGGCAAACAGAAAAACGCAGAATAGTGGAGTTAGTGTCGCTACTGATGGTGGCATTACGTATTATGGTGTTTTAAATGATATAATCGAGTTGAATTATTCTGATAATATCAAACATGTGTTATTCAAGTGTAAATGGGTTGATGACCAAAATAGGAGAGGATATAAGACTGATGAATTTGGGTTCCCTATGGTGAACTTTACACACTTCATACATGGTGGGGATGAAATGAAGGATGAACCATATGTCTTGGCATCTCAAGCTACTCAAGTGTTTTATGTGGAAGATAAAAGGCATAAGGATTGGTATGTTGTTGTCAAAACTAAAGCTAGGGATGTGTTTGATGCTGGTAGTGGTCCCCAACGTGTCGAGGATGACATGCATAATTTTTCTGAGAATGTTCCGTACAATATAAGTACTAATGAGGTTATGAGTGACAACCTTGGTTGGGCTCGGGATGACGTAGAGGGAATGACAATTGATGCCTCTATCATTGCTGAAAGAGATCTTCCTGACGATGAGTTCATTGACGATTGTGAGTTTATTGAAGATGAGTTCGACACTGAAGATGACAACGAGGATACGTACATCGAGGATGAGTAGTGTAATAGTTTAATGGTTCATTTTGCATTTGGATGTTACCGTTATTAATGAAAATGTGTCAATTTGGATATCACTTAGAATGTCTTTGTGTAGTATGTGATGAATTTGTTAAGTCCTGATAATATTGGTCTGTTCGTGTGGTGTTAGGGGTTCATTTCGTCATTGTTGTAGTGTTTGGCAAAGAGAAGCTCGTAAACTTGGATATATACTTGGATATATACTTGTACATATTGTTGCAGCCCATATGTATGTGCTTATTTTACTTTGTCTTTTTCAAGTACATTGTATGCAATTGATTGTTATTTATAATTAACATTAATTTTGTGTTGTGCAGTTGTGGGACGCAAGAATGGGAAAGAAACGGTCATTGGCGTTTGTACAAGTTGGCGAAGGACCATCACGTTCACGACAGAGAGGGGAGGAGCGGGCATCAGCACATACTGCAGCGCAGGCACGAGGGGATGCCAGTGATGTAGGGACACAACCCCCAGGTAGTTTACATGTCTTAAACTGTAATTTTTGATATTTATTAATAGACACATAATGAGACTGTTGTTGGCCGCAGACATGCGAAGGGAACGTCCATTGACGGTTGTTCAAGTTGGCCAAAGAGCATCACGTTCGCCAGAGAGCGTGCAGGAGGAGCTAAGGGCTGACCTTGCGGTTGAGCAGGCAAGAGGGGATGCAGATGATGATGATGAGACACAACCCCCTTCTCCAGGTAGTTGACGTCTTGAAATGCAACATTTGAGAATAAATATTAGATACATATTTATTTAATATCTTTTAAGTTCTCATCATTTCTTCCACTTCTCATTACAGAATTAGCCATTAAGTGTTCGAACATGATGTAAAAATGGTAGTTTTGCAGTTTCAAAATAATGTCTCTTTAAGGACAGGTGATGAATCCACTTTGATTGTGACAAACTTGATGTAATTTGTAATTTAACCTAACAATTGTATGTAATGAAAGTAGGCTTTAAATTCTATAGTTTTGTGAGCCACTTAATAATGTAATAGAGTTTCATCGGTGGAAAATGAAATTTCATATTCGGGCTAAGGATAGCATGTAATGCATTTAATTTCTACGGTAGGACAAAGTCTTGCCATATAAATATAATATTGTTTTGAAAATGTCCACATTTACCAACATCACTAACCAATATATATGTAGCACATGTGCTATATATATATATATATATGTATGTCGAAATATAATTAAATAGATATATGCAGTTACTTTTTTGTAAATGTGAACTTTAAAGTGTTATTCCTAATGGTGGTTGATTATATGCAGATGATTTGGTTCACGACACCCCGGTATCCAGTAATGGGCGTGCAGAAGATGTGGTTCAAGAAACCCCAGCATCTAGTAATGTGCGGAAAACGCGTGGGAGCACGCTAATGACGCGAATATGGAGTCTTCCAGCAAACTTGAAAATTGAATGTGAGTTAAATGTACGCGGCCAGCCGATTGGGGAGAGCGGACAGACATTCATAAGATGGTTGGGCACTCTCTGCCTCAGCCATATCTTGTGCCCTCTTGTGCCAGTTGCTTGGACGCGTGTTCCTCAAAAAAATAAACTAGATTGCTGGATAGAGATTGAGGTAGTATCAAATCAAGCTACTTTTTATTGTTATGTACAACCGTATGTGTGCTAAATGACATTTTCAGTAGGGTGGATTATTGCACTATGCTAACTCAGTTTGTGCATTTCAGAAACGGTGGATTATTGATCCTGAAATTATCCAACCGGCTAATCAAATGAGCTGGGCATTGCACCTACTAGGGGAATTGAGGAGGAACCGAAGGACCAAGCTGAAAAAGAAATGCTACCTACCAAATGCATTGAAAGAAGAAGTTCTTGGGAAAATACCGAGATGGGCTGATGAGCAGGACTACGCGGCGCTAGTTGACTATTGGTTTTTGCCGAGTACGAAGGTTGCTTACATTTTCTTCCTCTATTGTCTTTTACTAGTAATATACATATGATGAGGGAATTGACTTTATCGAGTATAGTCTATTTAATTGATTTGTTTGGTTTAATTTGTTGGCGGGAATGTGTTTGTAGACATTAATTGATAAGAACAAGAGCAGTCGTGGGTTTCAGAAGGATATTGCGAGATCAGGACCTATCAGTTTTGCCCAAACTGCGGACAAAATGGTAAGAAACGTATTATACAACAACTAATAGCATTTTAATATTCCACTATATTGCCTCAACTGAAACGAATATGAAGAGTTTAATGAAACTAATTTACTGATGAATTTGAGCATTTTGTGTGAATTGGTATGAAATTTTTACAATTACTCGTCTCATTAGTAAAAAGTTCGTACTAAAAACTAATGTCAGAGGAGCATGTGAGGAGAGCACATGTTGGGGGAAAGAAGGCATCGTATAAATTTGCATGTTTAACTCTATGGTAATAGACAATTCTTGTGATGTTTCCTGTTTTTTGATTCGTGATTTCATTAACAAGTATGGGTTACTTTTGTTTTTTTGGGTTGACACCAATTTAGAGGGTAGTTTGCATAGAAGAGTATTTGTTGCTAGGAACAAATAACATTGTCTTTCGTATTTCTTTATTCATATTTTGTTATACATTATATTGCATGTTATGTCCCAAAGTCCATTTGCGATGTTGGTTGTTGATCGCTGCTTCATATCACTTGCAGTTTAAATTTTCACTATTGTAATGAGACTGTTGAATATGATGTAGGCAAAAGAAAGTGGGCAAGCAGTAGAGCGTGCAACACTTTTTGCAAAAGTGTACAGCACCAAAGATGGGGCTCCAGTTAGTACTGCAGTGAAAGAGAAGATTGTAAGCCTTTTATCATAACCTAGTTCTTTTGTATTTTATGCATTCTTGTTTATAACAAGTAATATATTATGTGGTTATTGTGTGAAAACAGGATAAAATGACTGCAATTTTAAACAACGGGTGCACATTACATGGAGAGCGTCGCGATGGAATCCTATGGGCAAAAGACGATGCGTTTGCTCAAGTGATAGGAGCAGAACGTTCTGGACGGGTACGTGGGGTTGGCTTTGGACCAACTCCATCAGGAAGAAGTGGGTCTAACCTTCCTTGTTATACGTCGACTCCACCGTCGTCCACCGAAACGGCTCAGAGGATGACTTCATTGGAAAATTCGCACCAGAGTTTGAGGGAGGAACTTGCCCAGTCTGAGCAGAGGCATACGGAGGAAGTCGCTGAAATACATGCGAAGCATAAGGAGGAAATTGCCGAAGCATTGGCTGAAGCTAAGCGGCAATCAGATGCACAGCATAAGGAGCAACTGGCCGAAGCACTGGCCGAAGCAAAACGGCAATTTGATGCACAGCATAGGGTGCAAATGGAGGAAATGATGTCGAGTATGAAAGCCGCGTTAGACCACCTGTCGCCAGGTTTAACTTTAGGCGGCTCACTGCGTGCTCTGGTACTAAAAATGTAGCATTTAATGTAATGAAAATAACGTTTTTATTGCAATGCATTGTTATGTGCTACTAATAATATGATGTGTTTAATATTCTCAGGATGGCGCTGCATCACAACGATAAGGAGAACTCTTGGTGGATATTTTGTGATTGTATGGATATTTTGTGCCTTTTTTGCCTTATTTAGTATAAAATAAAATTGGGGGGAAGAGTATGGTGGCTGTGATTCTCCAAGTATTACGTGTCAATCGTTTCATGGTTCTCATGGTAAGGGGTATTTGTATCTAATTGTTTTTCATTGGAGGTTAATAATTATTGCTCTAGATTGCAAACTTGGATGTTTTTGTGACTTTGCTAAGTCTTTATTTCTCTTGCTTATAACAGAGTTGTCCACATTGGGATATTCAGGTCTTTTCAAGGTACATTCTCAATATATTTTCTTCCCTCATTATTTTATAGTTTAACTTGTTTGCTCTCTATACATTTAGAATTTTAGTTACAAGCCTATATTGTATGTATGTTTGTAGGGCGGGCCATCTTTCCTTGCTAATTGATGGTTGTCAACTTCCAGCTTAACTTTTGAGTAAGGGGAAGGAGCATTTCATACATATTTATTATCCACCAAGCGTATGGAATAGCGGAACGTAGTATAGGTATGGAAAAAAACAAAAAACATTTCATCATGAATTTACAATTATCATATTGCTTGGGTGAAGTATAGTAGTTGTTGAGAAGGTGTGTGTGCACCTGTGTGCTCACCTTTGTATAGGTATGCGCCATGAAGAGATATGAAGTAACCGCGTTTCACTTTTATTTCATCTTTTGCAATGATGAATGATGGAATAAAACTTAAACAACAGCTAGTGATGGAATAAAGCTTAAACAAAAGCATGGAATTTTTATTTGTTTGTTCCGCTGATTCCCTTTAATTTTGGGTGATACTTTGGTGTAGAAAACGTGTGGACATTGATTCCTTTTTTCTTTCAGTCGTATGGTATGATTCTTATAATTTATAGGCAACAATTCAAAATTTAAAAAGAGAGTTAGAATAGTAGTTGCTAGATGCTTCTAGGAATGGAAGAGTAGTTGGATATATGGAATAAAGGTTAATAAATGCGTGAACCTTTCTATAGTATATGTTTCTTATATTTTACCTAAACAAATATCATGGGTATTTTTTAATTCTACCTAAAGTGAATTTGTAATTGTTACATGCCCATATAGATGTTTTGTTAGACATATAAAGGTGTGTTCATGTAAAATTACAATATAGATAGAGGACCATGGGCTTGCAATTATGTAGATGCCCCACTAAAATAACAACTGTTGACATTTTAATTTCAGTTCTCAAAACAAAGTTATATGAATTGGAGAGAATATTTTTGCTTGAGGTTTAAAGCAGCTTTGTTTTGGGCCTTATATTTAGATTAATGACGCATGAAGTTGAGTAAATATTTGTCTTTTTCTTTCTTTAGAAAATATTATTCAAAGGAATCCTGGAAAAGTAGCAATATTGGTAGTTTGTTTTGAAGTTCTTGAAATTCAGCCAAGAACCTTATACCTCAATTAGTTAGCATCAAATTCATGTTTCCAATGGAAATACTCAGGTTCTTATCTCTTCAATCCCAACTCTACACCAATTATCGAATTACATAAAAAAAATTCTTGAAATTCTAAGCCTTAAAGTTAATGAAATTAGATATATTTGAAATTGTATATTTCTTAATAGTACTGCTTCTATGATTTGTAGTCGTAAGAAGAATAGTTGGTCCCATATATTTTGGTTGGAAATAAGAATGCATAAAAAGTTTGCTCTATTTGTGGGGTCAAAGTGGTCTACTACATAATACAGACTTATGACAACTCAACCTATGTAAATTCATGTTTGTCTGGCTACATGATTGTGTTATATATATATTTTGAATGAATGAACTTCCTATTGATTTCCACAATAAAATAAAAACTTTACATAATAAAACTCAATATGTAAACAATGTAAAGTTCTTGAACCTACAATACCGGAGCTAGAAGATTAAGAAAAGTTAGCCTAGTAGATGGGTAGGCGGGCGTTGAGAACTATAAATTGCATATTTGGGCATTTTCAAATTTGAATATATCAAATCAACAACGAGGAAGAAGGCCAGACTAATGGGTACTCTTGAAGTGTGATCGTTAATCTTTTTGTGAGGCACCATTTATATATATATATATATATATATATCATTAAATGATCATACGATGTTTTGATTTTATGTGATGCTCTTTATATTTGACAATATTTCATGCCCCACAAACATTGCTACCTCTTCCCCTTCAAGGTTTATATAGTCATGATGTTTTTCCAACCTTTTCAGGGTCTTTCATGAAGAACATTTCCTCTCTCTCTCAAAATTTACTGGTAGTTTGTTTTAATCCTTTGCGAAATAAGTCATGTTGGTATAAATAATATGTTCTCATATTAGAGATTTTGGTTTCAAACCAGGTACTATATGACTAAATATTAACCCAGTAGAAGATGGGTTAAAAAGTTCGCTTTTATGTTTGGTTGCTTTTGTGTCTTTAAGATCGTCGTAATTAATAACGTCGTTACAGCAAGGAACATCATCTGTGCCAACTGGGATTAATGAAGATATTCAAGTCTTTGCTCTTTTTGGTTAATGCTTACTTATTTTTCTAATCTCTACATTAAGGTGAGAGTAGTGAAGATATTCAAATTAATGAAGATATTCAAGGAATATGACTTACAGAAACAAAGCCAATTCTGGGAGTATCATTAAAATTACATTCTTTTATCATTTGTTGTTTGTGCTTCCTTTCTAATCTATGCGGGTAGACAACATTTTTTTTAATGGTCAAATAGTATTATTGTTTTTATTGAAAACTCCTTTTTGTTTTGAACGTTGAATGCAGATTGCTTTATGAAAATGAAATTTTGGAGTCTCCCAACTTTGCCGTGACAAGGTTCTTTCAAGCTTGCTTAAGAAAATGAAGCTCCTATCCATGTAAGCCTCCTATGCTTACATTACACTTTCAATCTATTAAGCTTGTTCAATGTATATGGTTACTATCATGAAATCACAATTAGGCCATCTTTGGTGATGGATTTAGAGCCAAGCCTAAGTTATGGCACATATTTTCTCATAAAGCTCTATTTTCAAGCTTCATAAGGAGAACTATTCTAAATCAAGAAGTACAACCAAGAGATTATGATTGATGAAATTATTCTCTAACAGGGTTCAATTTATCTATTGGATTTGGACTCAACATGAGTATACGCTTTTGTTATGAGAGACTACCAACAATTCAGCAAGAGCATGTTTCCAACATCATGGCAGTTCTCCAAGGACACCAATATATGATCTTGAACAGGCCTCTAATTCGTTGGTATGAATACAAATTTAGTTTATGTTAATGCTGGCTATGTTTATGTTAAAATGCAAATTTCAAGTTATGGCTATGTTTAATTTAGTTTATGTTAATGCTGGAGATACTAACTTGAGATACTAACTGCTGGATAGTTGTTCATGATTATCTTGTCTATGTTAATGCTGGATAGTTGTTAATGCTGGATACGAACTATATTCTCTTGTCCATGTCTTACCATCATGACCTTTGAATTTTAATAATTTCAATAAGCTTTGAAGAGATATGAAATAAGATTTTTCTCTATTATTTCTTCAAATGTAATGGGATTGTTTGGTTATGGAGAAAAATTTGAATGATTGAATACAGCTTAAACAAATGTTAGGATTTTGATTTGTTTGGAATTAGGATATTGAGAATTTAAACGAACCCATAAACTAATATAGAATTGGACTTTTTGTGGCTATGAAGTGTTTCTGAAGCATTTAGAATTTAGATTATGCGTTATGAAGAGATATGAAATGGGTTCGTTTGGTTATGGAGAAAATTTTGAATGACTTTGGATATGAAGAGATATGAAATGGGTTTGTTTGGACTTTGTTATTTGTGATGTTTATCAAGATTCTTGATTGATTTTTCCAAATTTTGTTGCAAGGTTGGGATTTGTGAGCTTCCATTTCATTCAAGGAGGAGTTGGTGGAATGTAAGTAGAAACAAAATCTACTCTTTCATTTGTAACCCATGGACTGCAGTTCCTATGTCATGTGCTTGAATCATTATGTTGATACACAAAATGGTGTAACTTTTTATTATCAATATAAAATTACTTCTGTGTACTGCAGTTGCAACTTATTTCTTGTTTTCTTTTTTCTAATGGTTCTATTATTATTGGTTGAAAGACTTATTATGATAGGTTTGAGCAAGTGGCTATATATAGTTCTAGCCTATGGCCGCGTTTTAAACGTGGCTATAGGAGAACTATTATAAAATGGGTCTCCTATAGCCACGTTTAAAACGCAGCCATAAGTTGGAATTTTGCAGCAATAATAACGTATAGCAGCGTTTGTAAAACTTATGTCATCCGCCAACACAGAGAAAAAGATAGGAAAAAAAAAAAAAAAAAAACAAACAAACAAAACTATAGCCGCGTTTCTAAAACGCGGCTATAGGGAAATTCAAAACACAACGCATGTTCCTATAGCCGCACTTAAGATGCGGCCATAGAATAGTCTTAGGCCGCGGTTGTAAAACCGCGGCTAAAGGATATGGATATGGCCGCGTTTTGACCGCGGCTATAATGGTTTTAAAAACTTGGCAAAAGGGGTCCTATGGCCTCGTTTAAACCGCGGCTATAGGACCCCCATCCTATAGCCGCGCTTGAAACGAGGCTATAAATTGCATACTATAGCCGCGTCCGAACCGCGGCCTAAAGCCATAGTCTATGGCCGCGGTTTGAACGCGGCCTAAAATTAACTCTATGGCTGCGTTTAAAACGCAGCCATAGACTATGTCTTTAAGCCGCGTTTAAAGAAGTGCGGCCATAGACCCCGGACGGCTATAGTCTCGGGGTTTAGGCCGCACTCAAAAACGCGGCCCAAAAAACCGCGGCTATAGGCTATAGCCGCGGTTTAAGGGCCTTAGGCCGCGTTTTCTAAACGCGGCCGAAGGTCTGTTTTTTTGTAGTGGCACCAAGGTACGTTTTTTTGTTCTTAAATTCTGAAACTTTCATAGTGCATATTATCAATTGCGAATGAAGTAGATCCGTTAATTTTTCGCTGCGTATGTTTTGTATGTGATACGAACATGTATTTTGCCAACAGTTTTTTAGTGGCTAATTGTATTTTTGGTAAGGCTTGATTTTTCTTTGTCAGTACCTTGATTTGGGAACAAGACTTGAACAAAGATATAGAAGTTATTCGTTTATTGTTTTTGTTATTAATGTAATTTGGAAATTTAGAATTAGATGGAATATAAAAAAAAATTTTATAAAAATCATGACCCCAATCCATTTTGCAGTTCAGAATTTGAACCTTTCATCGTTTATGTTATTTCTTTTAATTTTAAATCTGTCTCTAAGAAAGGTTGTTATTTTTTCCTCTTAACTTTCCTATTGAATTTGGCTCTATTTTTTTTAGCAGCACAATTTAGCATGCACAGTATTCTGTTTCTGGTTTCACCGGAAGTGCTGGTCAGTTTTAATTTTAAGAAATGAGTTTATTCAATCCATGTTTGTATCGTTGGAAGGTCCTTTAGAAGAGGATTCCCTAATGGAATTGTGGTCGAGAGAGGCAGCATTGGAAGCACAAACATGTCTTGGAATGACTTAAACAAGCTTCCTTGCAAAACATGTGGGTATTCCTATAATTTTTTTGCGCATATTAATTTTCTTTGTTTTCTGTGAAACTTACAAGAAATTTGTAGTTGTTGAAATATTTGTGAATGTGACTTGGTGCAGGTGGCAACCACAATCTCAATCTGAATTAGGGGATGTCTCCTCCTTCACTTGGTAATGGTTCCAAGGAGAATGAGGGATGCCTTCAGTTCCACTCTGACTCATACAATGTGCAAAATGGAAGGGGTGGGTAAATTTTTTAGCTGAGCTTATTTTTTTAATTTGCTTGTTTTTTGTTACATGTGAGAAAGCCAAATTTTGTGATGTACTTAATGATTTCAAGTCATAACTTATGTTATGCTCTAAGATAGCTAAGATCAGCCACAAAGAAAAGAGGAAAATAATTTTTCCAATATTAATTTTATGGCCATCGAATTAAACAAATGGTATTGACTTTCAAAACAATTTTGCTTCCAAATTTTTCTTTTTAGAACTTGAAAAAAAAAAAAAATAATGGGCATGTCCTTGTCTTTTCATGCTATAGGTCAATCTATGTTCTCTTTTTTGTGTACCTTTTTCTTGAATATTTAGTATTTCCACTACTTATTATCTCTATTTGATGCTCAATGTTATAAAAGTGCCGAAACTGGTTCTATGCTTTTTCCCTTTCGATACCTATTAAAAATGAAGCAACTTTGGTGTTGATCCATGTTGTATACCAATGCAATAATTCGCTTCTATGGGTGCTTAATTTGGCCCCTCTTTTGTCTACTATTTCCTCATATTGCTAATCTAATAGGTGCAGAGGATCTTACCCATCTACTTTTGACTTCTAGCAATCTATTATTTAGTGTTACCTATTCTATATAAAATAGCAAGAGAAGTTACAAAGTGGCAATGCACTTTGTATGACTGTTTTTATACAGCTTTAAATGAAGCATTGAAGAAGGAAGATGAGAGGCTCAAGATTGCAATCGGAGAAGTAATGACACGTGCTATGGAAAAGCTCTAAAAAAGTGTGAAAAAAGGCCATGGCTTCTGCGTGTACATTGTGCTGTAATGGAGAGGAGAGAATTCCTTATCAAATACAATGGATAAGGTAATTGAATGAATGTACATGTGGCTGGTGTGTGGTGTCTCAGCTCTTGTTCTGCTAGTTTGGTTGGGGAGTAATTTTGGCTTTAGGCCTATGATCTATTGGGAGTAATTTGTACAATTTGTTTCATTGTGTTATAAATGTAGTTGATAGGCTGTTGAAATTCAATTTGGAATTGCACAATTGTGTTTACATTTATATTTTGAATCAGGTTTTTAAATTTTGATTAAAGTGAAAGAGTGCATCCAATTTTTTTTAAAAAAAGAAAATACTTATTTTGACGTTTATTAACTGTTGATAAATGTTTAACACTTTTTACACATCTTCTATTTTTTGGCTAATTAAGTTTCTTTCTATTGTGTGTGTGTGTGTTTTTTTTTTCTCGTTTAATTGATATGATGTAATTGTTTTCGTGGGAATATATGTAAGGGTAAATTGATCACCTTTTATTTAGAGGCGTGCACTTCTTTGCATCACCTTAATTTTTATTTTTCCTTAATTTTATTTATTTATTTATTGGGTTTTATTTATTTATTTTTTTGTTGAATCATAGGCTATGATTAGCTTTTGTTATTGTGAAAGATATATTATTATAAAAGGAATTTATTTATTATTATTATTTTAAACTCTGATTAAAACTTTTAGAAATAGTCAACCGCCATAGGTTGATGACTCTTGCACAATTCCCTATAAAATCCCATGTTGCCACATCATATTCTTCTTAAATAGGATAGTAGATACCGTTCATTATAAATGCCTATAAAATGAGTATTTACAAGTTAATATTAATGGCAATACATTAAATAAATTAACCCATATGTTGCCACATCATATATTTCTTAAATAGGGTAGTAGGTACATTCATTCATTATAATTGCCTATTAACTACCATAAACATAAAATGTCAAATTCCAAGCTAATATTAATGGAAAAAATTAATTAAATAAATGATCATTTGTAATTATTCATTCATTAATTTGTTGGGTTTTTTTTTTTTGGCTCCTTTAAATCTGAAATTTAATTTGGTTTATTAAAGTTGGAGAATAATGCTTGAAGTTAGCCATACTGTTTCCATGTAATTTATAAATTGGATTTGATGAATCTATTTACAAATGGATTAGGAAACTTTCAACGTGCTCGAATTGGACTGGGTGTGGTTGAGGAGTTGATGTTGTATTCATATTGTAGTTGGAACTGAAATGTTCCTTTCTATTGCAATTACATAATTGTATTTGTACACTCCTAGACATATAATATATATGTGTGTGTAAGAGATGTTGTTTGTTCTTGAGATTGGGACTGAAGAGATGCTGCCTCAAGGTGTAGTTGATGCAGGCCAGCAAGTACTCTTTTTCTTCACATGAAGCATGTTGATCCTTGTCTTATTATAGCTATCTCCTTTCCTTTTATTTTTTGGTTGGATGGTTTTGAAGCTCTCTTTACCTTTTAGATATTGTCAACCCCACTTTTTCCACCTAATTTTCCATCTATAGTTGTTCACTGACTGAAATGGTGACTTAATATTGCTAGTGTTGAAAAAACAAAGATTAAGCCATGGTGAAGTGCAAGCATTTGGAACACCTCGCAGATTACTGGTACAGTGATAACTATATTTCCCTTTGCAAAATGCTGACATTGTTTTCCAAATAGAAAAAATAGAAGAGAAGTTATTCTTTGTTCTTATGGCTTAATGGCCTAATTGCATTCTTCCATGGGATTTGTTTCTGGGTTCAATTCTTCTATCTTATACTTAATAATAAAAAAGAACCATGTTTCACATGCAATAGTGCAGGTTTTACATCTAAATATGTTGAATTTTATAGTACCCTATATGGCTCTTAGTACTAAAATTGACCATCCATTGAGATTTCAGGATCTTATCCAGTTTCATTTTGTCACACTGAATGGTTATGATGTGTGCCTTTTTGTCACATTTCCAGGTTTGTGTTGAGAATCTTTGCACTAAACAAGCTGAGAAGGAGGTTGAGGTTTGGGGACCTCCTGTTTCAAAAGCATTTGATAATCAAGGAAATGCTACAAAGGTTTGCCATTCTTTTTCTCCTAGGAGCTTAAGTAAATTTGCTTTTTTGGCCAAATGATTTGTGTGGTGAGATTATTTGAAAACAACAATAGAAGTAGGTAGTAACTACCATGAGTGCATTTGCTTTATTATTAATGTTATTTTATTTGTTTTTCCTTCATGGAAGGGATTATTAGTTATTACATGTTTTTTATGTTTCCCAGCTTGTCTTGTGACTTTGGCAAAGCTAGAATATACTTCGCACGGGTGCGGGTGGACATGGTGTACCTCCTTTGGGAAGTCCTGATGGTTAGTAATTGTTTTTGAATGCCTGAAGGGCTTTTTATTATATATTTTTCTTGAAGTTAAGATGTACAAATCTTGTGCTTGACATGAAAGTAGCTTTTCGTGATAACTTTTCTTTTTCGTTTGAAAGGCATGATTATGTTTTTATAATGATGCAATGGGCTTAGATATATTGTGTAGGTAGTATCAAATTAAAATATGGTTCTAGAATGGTGCATCCATTGAAAAGCATTATGTTGATATTTCTATCCTTTCTTAAATTTCCTTCACTATTTGTAATTAATAGGTCTCAAGGAAAAGTCAAAGTCCTCTAAAGTTAAAATCTTTGCTATTGGCCGCTCTATCTCAACTTTTCTGATGGTTTTTAATTGATAAATCTATAGGTCTACTTGCTTCTTTTGCAACTTGGATTAGCCAAATGTCACAGTTCGTTTTAGAGTCGGAAATCTCAAAGGTATTGACACAAAACCCAATTTTATCTTCTTTTTACAAGAATGCTTGTTTTTTTTTTTTTTTAATAAAAATTTTATTTACCACTTTATTGGCATACACTTTCACAACTCAAAAAATTGTGTAAAGAAAAACTATACTGGTTTTATATTGAGAAAAGTGATAAGAATAATTGCATGCACTTTTTTTTTTTTTTTCCGTGTGTTTGAATCTCATTGGTTTGTGGGTAGTGGAAAAAAAAAGTAGATCAATTTGGAAGTTACAACAATCTGCATATAATTGCCAGAAAGAATAAGAAAAAATTTATGATCATAGAATAACTTAGTAATAATGTGCAAAACTCTCAAAATTTTTGTGAGTTTCATTATTAAAATAAGAAATAAAAACATTTTGAATAGATAATGTGAAATGCAATTTGCATATTATTGCAAACAAATCATTATAGATAACCAATTAACCGTACCTGTAGGACCATATGTATCAAATTTATTTATTTATTTTTTTTCTGTATTATGTTGCATTTTGTTCATTGTTGTGCTCCTATGTTGTAGTGGAGCTAAAATTGTTACAGGTTATTTGTAATAGAAATGTGGTTTTAGAACCCAAGAGGGGAAAAAAAAAAAATTAACCTATAGTAGCGGGCAAAAACTGCCGCTGAAGGACTAAAATTATGAAATAATTGAAGACCTATAGTGGCATTTATCACTCGCCGCTAAAGCTTCAAACATATAGCGGCGGGCGAAACTGCCGCTAAAAGGCACATAGGGTATGTTATACATGAAGCCTCATAGCGGTGTTTATTGACCACCGCTAAAAGGCCACTTGACCTAAATGGCAATCTCATATGGCGGCGGTTTTTTGCCCCCCGCAATAGACCAAAAGCGCCACTAAATGGCGTATCTATTGCAACATTTTTTGTTACCACCGCAATAGAGTTATTGCGGCACTGCAAGGCTGGCAGGTAGAACTGTCGCAATAGGCCAAATGGACCTTTAGCGGCGGTTTTAGCCCGCTGCAATAGGCCAGTTTTTTTGTAGTGCTTCATTGTAACAAATAATTACATCAAACTTGTTATATCAATAGATTGTAAAATAGTTTATATCAGATCATTGCAATGATATTTTTGTTGTAATTTCATGTTTGTCATTGCAATAGATTATAAAATAATTCATTGCAATAAGCTATCAGTTTAAAATTTTCATTGCAATATATTGAAAAAATAATTGGTATCAATTTATTGCAATGATTTCTTCATTTTAAGTCATTGCAACAAATTTTCCAAATTATTGTTATTGCATCTAATTATTGTTAATTCAATAATTTAAGATTTTTAAGTTACTATTGCAACAACTTTTAACTTATTGATGTGAGTGGTAAAAACTGTAGTGATTATTAAGATTCTCTAAATCAAAATGAAATTTTTCTAAAACAAATAAAATGAAATGAAATCCCAACATGCATATGGTGTTGCACTTCATGTCTAAGTAGATACTATTGCAGTGTCTTCTTTTCCTATCCCATGGAATGTGTGTGGTTGTGTAGGAAATTATTGAGTCTTTCCCTCCTGATGGGCATTTCTCTCTTTTGCTTTCTACCACTGACATTACATTTTTTTTTCAAGGAAAATGAAAAAATCATTAACTATTTTTTTTTAAATCATAAACTATTTTACAATATTTTTACAAATTGCTGATGCGGTAAGTGGTTATTAGTAAATAAAAATATTGTGTTATTGGTAGACCCAATGAAAACCAGTAAGAATTTTTCAAAATGGCTGTTTGTAAAAATATTGTAAAATAATTTGTGCATGTAGTATTACTTCCCTTTTAATTACCAATAATTGCCCACCGCAAAAGCAATTAAAAAAAATTATAAATTAGATTCATGCCTTACCAACTTTGCATGAAAGCAATGTGATTAATAAGATGATAGTAAGTGATCAGAATAGGCCTTAATATTGGACATTCCTAGACAGGGACAGCCTAATCCAGCACAATGTAGTTCTTTTTCATTAAGATCCAAACTAAGCAGCAAGATTGCTATCAGCATATCACAAATTAAAGCATCTGCACCCAGAAAGCTTAACAATTAGAACCAAAAAGGCAAGCAATCAGGCCTAAGTAATAAGTTCTAATGGATTTCTCCTTACAAAATGAGGTCAAATAAATATTATTTGGTTTCATCTACCAGCATTTTGGAAGTGAATTTCTTGATGTAAAGTTAGATGTGTGAAAGGGTGAAAATATACATAATGTCAATAAGTCATGGTAGACTAGTACATGTCAATTATTTTTTAACAAGAAAAATAACTGTTACAAATCTTTTCAAACAATAATAATTAACTGTTACAATTACAAATACTTCTATCATTACACGTCAGTGAAGTAATAAGCTGTGGTTCATTGTCTATCATTACACACCATTTGCGTTGTGTAGGGATAAGGGCCCAAAATCATATATTAGGCCTTGGCCTCATCCGAAGACGAGGAAAAGTCCGAGGAGAGATAAATAGTTAGGGAAGGTCCCAGTCTGGAGGGTGATCGATTTAGAATAAGTGGTAGGTGATCTGAGGAGGTACTCCTCCTCGGACATGATAAGTGTAGTCCATGGGTGTGTTCCGGTGTTGAGAATGATATTTGTGTAAGCCCCAACTATAGGAATGTGTCTCATGAGTATACTAAAGGGAAAGAAACCCATAAATATCTAACGAAAAGCTGCTACCACTGCATTAAATGCACTACAGCTACTCTTCTGGCCGCATTTATGTGGAGAAGACCCGTGAATAGTGTTGTCTTGGCTACCACAACTTAAAGAAAACTAAAGAAGGAGTCTGATGGGACGGGTACTCAAGTGACGACTCACATGATCAACAAGTGTAGGATCAAGATAGTCCAAAAAGAACTATATAATGTAAAGAAATCCTCTACAATAGGGGATCGAAAAAGAAAGAGAGAAACACTGTAGTTGTCAAGAACCAGATTTGTAATAAAAGTAAGAACCATATATAAGAATTAATCTCCTCAGACCATTGCCGAGAATTAATTGTCATATAAATCTATCCTATCTATTGTTTTATTGTTGAACTCATCCTAGCCCGGTTTTCTCAACCTACTCTCTACAAATTCATTGTTTGGGCCTTTTGGGCTGGTCCATCCATCGTTTGGGCTTGGGAACCAAATCTGTGTCCTTACAATTGGTGCCATTTGTGGGAATTACTGTGGTGACAGGGAGTTCGACTGAAAGTCATGGTAGGTTCGGGTACACACCAGTTGGAGTCCATGGCGTCTCAGCGTGAAGAGCTTGTTCGAGAGGGAAGTGTACATACTACCCGTACCAGTGAGAGCTGTTCTAAGGGCAATAGTCACAACTCTCGTGACAGGAGTGCCAAGGACATGCAGAAAGAGATTGATCACTTAAAAAAAAAAGTTACGTCATGAACGCAGAAGGCGAAGTCCTTCCATTTCTAACCTTTCTTCCGACAGTGAAAAGGATGATGATTATAGACACAGGTCAATAACGCCTCCTAGTGAGACTTTCTCATATTATGAAACTCATTATCACGAGCGAAGGAAGAAAGTTTCATCCTCTAGGGGCCTAGGAAATGATGCTATGAGTAAGGCGCTTAACCGAATCTCTAAGTCTCCCTTTACGCGCAAGATTAAGGGTGGAAGACTCCCTAGACGGTTCACTGAGCCCACGTTCACCTTCTACAACGGTTATACAGATCTTGTTGAACATGTTAGCCATTTCAACTAGAGAATGGCAGTGCACTCTAAGAACGAGTCCTTGATGTGCAAGGTGTTTCTGTCTAGTTTGGGACCTGTGGCGATGAGGTGGTTTGATGGTCTAAGAGCGGATTCCATTGACTCTTTCAAAGAACTCACTTAGGCATTTGGGTCTCATTTTATCACATGTAGTCGAGTTCCCCGGCCTTTGGATTCCTTGTTGTCCTTGTCCATGAGGGAAGGAGAGACTTTGAAAAAATACTCGGATAGATATTAGGAGATGTTTAATGAGATAGAGGGTGATTTTGATGATGTGGCCGTCAGAACCTTCAAGGTCGGCCTGCCTGCCGAGCACGGTTTGAGGAGGTCATTAACAGGGAAGCCCATTGCCAGCGTACGCCAGCTCATGGATAGGATTGACAAGTATAAGAAGGTTGAGGAGGACCAGCAGCAGGGAAAGGAGAAAGGGGAAAGGCAAGGTTATCCCTCAAGAGATGAGGGATTTTAGGTTGGATCATTATGGCAACAACTGGCCGCGAAGGGAATTCGGGGAGGAGTTTGGATCTAGAGCTACCCAAGTTGTTAGTACTGTGTTTCGAGAACCAGTGCACTAGGTCCTGGAAAAGATTAAGAATGAGCCATACTTCAGGTGGCCAAACAAAATGAGTGGGGATCCTTCGAAGTGCGATCAAAGTCTTCACTGTCAATACTACCGAGAAAGAGGGCATACAACTGAGGATTATAGAACTTTATGGAGTCATCTTTAGCAACCGATCCGAGATGGCAAATTGAAGCAGTTTTTAAATCAACCTAGAGGGCAGGAAGGTCTAGCGGGATCAGGGGTTCAAGGAGGTACGTATTCAAGGCCCCCTTTAGGCACCATCCACGTTATCCTTGCCTTGCTAGGAAGGACAGGATCTTGTCCATCCAGAGTGATGATGGCGGTCAGATCATCTGCCGAGGACTCGGGACATGAGCCGAAGAGGGTTAGGATGGGCATACCACCGACTTTGAGCTTCTCGGACGAGGATAAACTCAGGACCATACAACCATTTGACGATGCCTTAATGATAACCCTTAGGATTGGAGGGTATGATGTGAAGAGGGTATTGGTGGATCAAGGTAGTGGAGCTGAAATCATGTATCCGGATTTGTATAAGGGGCTTAAACTAAAAGCAGAGGATCTAACTAGTTATGACTCCCCTCTAGTGAGCTTCAATGGGAAAGTTGTTGTTTCGAAGGGACAGATTAGGTTGCTGGTGCAGGCCGGCTCGAAGGTGGTAGAAGTAGATTTTATAGTGGTGGATGCTTTCTCTCCGTACACAATCATCGTGGCATGGCCCTGTCTTTATGCCTTGGGAGCTGTCTCATCCACTCTACATCTCAAAGTAAAATTTCCATCCGGGGATCAGGTTGAGGAGCTCGTTAGGAGTTAGTTTGTAGCTATACAGTGCCTGGTGGCTGCCATCAACCACCAGCTTGGGACTGAATCCTTGGCGCAAGTGAATGGGGGTTTATAGCAGTTAAAATTTGAGGCCCCACAGTGTAGTACTGTGGCCGAGGATGAAAAGTATGAGGATTTGGAGAAGGTCGTTATAAGTAATGATCCGGAGAAGTTCTTCCAAATCGGAACTCAACTACCTCCTCGGGATAGGGAAGAGTTGGTAAAGTTTTTTCGAGAGAATATCAATGTTTTTGCTTGGAATGCCTACGAAGCTCCTAGGGTAGATCCGAGCTTTATCTGCCACCACTTAAACGTCAACCCATCCGTTATCCCTAGAAAGCAACAACCTCAGCGCTTCTCGAGAGAACACTCTAATGCTGTGAAGGAAGAGGTGATAAAGCTTAAACGGGCCAGGGCTATTAAGGAGGTTTTTTTTTTTTTTTTTTTTTTTTTTAATTTTTTTTTATCTTGAATGGTTGGCCAATACTGTGGTTGTGAAGAAGAAGAATGCTAAGTGGCGAGTATGCATGGACTTCATGGATTTGAATAAAGCCTGCCCTAAAGACCCTTTTCCCATGTATCGGATTGATCAATTGGTGGATGCAACCGTGGGACATCCCCAGATGAGCTTTCTAGATGCTTTCCAAGGCTATCACCAAATACCTCTGGCCTTGGAGGATCAAGAAAAGACAGCTTTTGTCACTTCCACTGGGAACTACCACTTCAAAGTGATGCCATTTGGGCTTAAGAATGCGGGATTTACCTACCAGAGAATGATGACAAGAATGTTTGAGCCACAATTGGGAAAAAATATCAAAATTTACATTGATGACATGGTGGTCAAGAGTAAGAAGGAAGACGAGCACGTTGATGACCTTGGAAGTATCTTCAAAATCTTGAGAAGGCACAAATTGCCACTTAATGCTTCCAAGTGTTCTTTTGGCGTAGGGTCGGGGAAGTTTCTAGGCTACATGGTTACTCACCGTGGGATTGAGGTCAATTCGGACCAGTTCAGCGCAACTAATAATTTGCAACCACCTCGGAATCCCAAGGAAGTACAGAGATTGATAGGGATGATTTTTGCCTTGAACCGATTCATATCCCGGTCAGCAGATAGGTGCAGGCTTTTCTATCAGTTGTTGAATAAATGGAAGGGTTTTGAATGGACCGAGGAGTGTGCCCTAGCATTCCAGCAATTGAAGGAATACCTTTCTTGGCCACTAATCATGTTTAGACCCGAGATCGATGAGGTCTTATTTGCTTATATTGCATTGGCCGCCCATGCGGTAAGCCTAGTGCTGATAAGAGTTAACAGTGGCGTTCAAAAGTCCGTCTATTATGTGAGCAAGTCTTTACATGAAGCCGAGGTTCGATATTTACCACTTGAGAAGGCAATTTTGGCTGTGGTACATGCCACGCGCAAGCTTCCCCATTATTTCCAGTCGCACGCTATTGTTGTCTTGACCTAATTGCCACTCAGAGCTCTACCTCGAAGCGTTGATTATACGGGAAGGATTGCAAAGTGGGGAACAAGGCTAGGGGCTTATGATATCAAATATATGCCTCGTACTTCTATCAAGGGTCAGGTCCTGGCCGACCTTGTGGCCGAGTTTGTTGAGACCCCAATCGAGAAAGAAATGAAGAAACAAAACATGGATGAAAATTCAGTTGGAATAATCTCCATACAAGGAGCATTGTCATGGAGAGTTTATGTTGATGGCGCTTCAAACCATAAAGGATCTAGAGTGGGGCTAGTTCTAATCTCCCTTGAGAATATCACAATTGAAAAATCGTTAAGACTAGGCTTCTCGGCCACAAATAATGAAACGAAATATGAAGCTCTGCTAGTTGGGATGACCATGGTTCAGAAGATAAGAGGAAAGACCATGGAAATATTCTCAAATTCAAGGCTGGTGGTGGGTCAAGTCCAAGGAAAGTTAGAAGCTTAGGATCCTAAAATACTAGAGTATTTAAGCCAGGTTAGACATTTACAATCTGGGTTTGAATCTTTTAATTTACTAAAAATTCTTAGAAGTAGAAATATACATGCAGACTCACTTGCAACGTTAGCAACCTCCTCGGCACAGAGTCTGCCTAGAGTAATTCTTGTTGAAGATCTCATTAAGCCCTTTGGGTTGGGAAAAGAGGTGTTATCTATTTTTCTAATAAGGGTAGGTCTTAGCTGGATGGATCTTATCCTACTATTCCTCAAAGATGATGTTCTACCTGAGAAAAAATTTGAGGCAGACAAGATACGAAGGAAAGCTCCTCGGTTCTGGATATCCGAGGATCAAAAATTGTATAAGAGATCTTACTCCGGACCATATTTACTGTGCATACATCCTGAAGCAGTTGAAATACTCTTGGAAGAATTACACGAAGGAATTTGTGGAAGCCACATAGGAGGAAGGTCTTTATCCCATAGAGCTCTCACTTAAGGATATTGGTGGCCCAACATGCAGAGAGAAGTCCAAGAGTATGTGAAGAAGTGTAATCAGTGCCAGAAATTTGCCCTAAACATCCATCAGCCCGGAGGAGTCCTCAATCCTTTGTCCAGCCCTTAGCCTTTTACTCAGTGGTGTTTGGACATTGTAGGACCTTTCCCCAAAGCAGTAGGAAATAGGAAGTATTTATTGGTCGGCACTGATTATTTCACTAAATAGGTTGAAGTAGAACCCCTGGCCAACATCAGGGATGTGGATGTAAAAAGATTTATTTGAAAAAAAATTGTCACATGATTCGAAGTCCCTCACACTCTGGTTTTGGATAATGGACTTCAATTTGAAAGCAAATCTTTCGGAGATATTGCTACGGGCGAGGAATAACTAATAGGTGTTCGACCCCAGCCTATCCACAGGGGAATGGGCAAGCTGAAGCTATAAATAAGGTCATAGTAAGTGGGCTCAAGAAGAGATTGGATGATTCCAAGGGAAGATAAATAAAAGAACTACCACATGTTTAGTGGACATATCGGACTACACCTCAGAGGTCTATTGGAGAAACTCCTTTCTCAATGACTTACAGGGCCGAGGCTGTTATCCCATTAGAAACTGGATTCCCTACATTAAGAACGAGCTCTTTCACTCCGAGCAGCAACGACGACTTACTGGAGAAAAGTTTGGACTTAATTGAAGAACGAAGAGAAAATGACATGGTCCAATTGGCCTACTATCAGTATAAACATAAACAAGGGTATGATGCCAACGTGAAATTAAGGCCTTTGGCGCTTGGAGATTTGGTACTGAGAAAAGTGGTTGGTTCTGCAAAAAACGCAGCCTGGGAAAAATTGGGACCTAATTGGGAAGGACCGTACCGTATTACATCTGTGGCAGGAATATGTGCGTACTACCTGGAGGATTTAGAGGATAAGGTAGTACCGCATCTTTGGAATGTAAACAACCTGAGAATGTATTATTATTAATAAGAATGTATTTTATCATATTCGTGTTCATTGCATTGCATATGATGTTTAATTACTCTAAAATTCTAAGTGTCAAACAGACCCTTAGTCATGCCTGGCTCCTCGGACCACATACCTTTGGAAAATTGACATCTTCTTATCACTACTCTTAAGTATTGAACAGATCTTAAGCTAAGTCTAGTTCCTCAGACCATCTGCTTTGGAAAAATTAATATTTTATGAAACTTATCTAAGTGTCAAACAGACCCTTAGTTATGCTTGGCTCCTCGGACCACATACCTTGGAAAAATTGACATCTTCCTATCATTGCTCTTAAGTATTAAACAGATCTTAAGATAAGTCTGGTTCCTCGGACCATCTACTTTGAAAAAATTAATACTTTATGAAACTTATCTAAGTGTCAAACAGGCCCTTGGTCATGCCTGGCTTCTCGAACCACATACCTTGGAAAAATTGACATCTTCCTATCATTGCTCTTAAGTATTAAACAAATCCTAAGCTAAGTTTGGTTCTTTGGACCATCTGCTTTGGAAAAATTAATACTTTATGAAACTCATCTAAATGTCAAATAGACCATTTTTCTTTATCTTCAGACCATTTACATTGGGAAGGTTAACACTTTATTTTTTGTCTCATTAAATGTTAACACTATATACACTTTTGGAATATTTAGCAAAAGTATGAATCGTGAATAGTCCCTTGAATTAAAAGCCATAGATCGTAACACGTGTTATTGGGTGTTAGCCCAAATCAAGTATTACAAGTTACTCTTTATAACAGATTTAATCCTTAACACGTGTATAGGACAGTTCTTTTGGTTGTTGGCATACATGTTCAATTTAGTTAGATAAGTTGTGGTGTAACACAGGTATATTAACAAAGGAATAATAACAACGAGATGAAATAAAAGAGAAAGATTTTTTTTATTAATAAGAAGAGACTTATATTACAAACTAAAAAAGAAAAAGAAAAAGGGAATGCAACAACCTAAGTTCTAAGCCTTGGTCTCAGTAGTAGGAGGGTCCTCTTTCTGGCTCGGCTGAGAAGTAGGAGCGTCCTTGGCCTTGGGATCATCTTCCTTGGTCTTTGCCTTTGCTTCCTCTGACTCAACAGTGATATCCGTGGTTTTAGGATTAGTCTTTACAATCTGGACTTCAGCATCCTTGGCCTTAATAGCATCAGGGGCTTCTGAGGAGTTGGCATCTAGAATTTCACGGATGTTTGGATGATAATATATACTCCTAGACTGCCTCAAAGCTGAGTCCATAGGGACACCTGCAACGTTAAGGGCTTCATCCCATGTTGTGTTGCAGTAATCCTTACAAACTTCGGCCAGCTCCTCAGTAAGTCTGACCTGCGTTTCTTCAACGTCGAGCAGGTAAGATGCTCGCTTCTCGGCCTCAGTTGCCTCCTTAACCAACTGAGCTGCATCCAAGGCCTTCTGCAGCTGAGCCTTCGGATCTAGTACAAACTTCCTTGAAGTGGCTAGCTCTAACTCATTTTGATAGAGCAGTTTGCGCTGGTCCTCAACTTGAGTCTCGGCATTTTTTAGTCCTGCCTGAGCACTTTTTCTCCCCCATTCCTCAACGACCAGCTTGGAGAGCAGCTCTTTGTTCTCCGCCTTCGCAACCCCCAAGGCCTTCTCGTCTTCGAGGCGAAGGTTAAATTCATGCCTAGCACCATTCTGAGCCTTTCTTACCCACTCCTCAGCCATAAAGACCTCTTGGGTGACCTGCACAAGAACAACATAACATCTTGTTAGAGATAGGAAATTGTGAACAATCAGATGAGTAAAAAATGTGCAAGTATAAACCTACCATAGTGAGATCCCTTTTTAGGGATAGAAAGAGGTCTTGCTGGCTCAGCTTCCTCATGGCCTCCATATCCTTGGGCAAGAGGATCGGCCGCTCCAAAGCCTCAGCTATGTGTGCACCTTGTCCTCTGTGATATTCCCGAATAGAGGCATCCCAAGAGATGGGAACGCCGTCAACTTCAAGCCTAGGAGACCAAGCATTCTATGAAAGGCGCACCTCAGCCCTATTTGGCTCCTCCCTACTATCTGCGGAGAGGACTTCTTGTCCCGAGGATCTTTGGACACCTTCTGCTGTTTGGTCCCCTTCTGATGACCCACCTCCCCTTCTTCAAGATTGTGAATCGGCTTTTTCTTCTTTAGGTCTGGGTTGACCTTCAGACCGAGGTCAGTGGGGGGTTGAGGAGGAGGAGGGAGTGTAAGAGGAACTTTGGACTTAGGGACTTCCTTGGAAGTTACCCCTTGGTTCCTCGTGGCCATGAGTTCTCTCAACCCCTTGCCCTTTTGATTTGATGCCATTTCTTCTTCTTCAGAGGTGGTGCTCGGACAAGTAATTATAGGGACAGGGGCGTGAACACTTGAGTGATTGTCAGTCTCGTCCTCAGCATCGGAAGTTTCAGCCGGTGCTGGTTTTGGATTCTCTTCTTCTTCGAACCGAAATCGGTCTATCTCCTCTTCTAAAGATAGACGTGATGAGGCAATTTCCTCCTCGGCTGCCTCTACTACTCCGAGTGGAATTTGTTGTAAAGGAATTACAAGAGGTGGAACATTCTGGTGGATTGGCAGCACAACTAGGGGAAGGTCGTGTGGAGCGAGGAAATCTAGCCTCAAAACGTCGATCCTTTTAATCCGAGGATCACTAGCTTTTTTGATATTTCCAATCTCTTGATATGACCTCGAGATGGGCTTGAAGTCCAAAATCTTGTGGACAGCTCGCGGTTGCCCGTCCTTGTTCACAAAGATTTCTGACCGGAGCAGATAATTGAGGGCGGGGACGTTGGTATGGCTGAGCCGAGGAGCTACTAAGTTCTTATTTGCATACAACCGAGAAACATTGTTAGAAAATCAAGATCCATCATCAAAAAAGAATAAAAATGAAAAGAAAATGACTACATGGTTAGCGCTAATGAATCTAAAACTATTGCTAGGGAACCTAATTCTGAGGAATCCCACCTGGGTCCCCCTCTCAGACAGGACAATGAATGCCATCATGCCATGCTCCAGAGGCTATTAGGTAGTCGTTTTTCATATTTTTGTTAGATCTGGGAACGCATGAAATAAGCCTGACAATAGGCGATCTGGACTTGAGGTAAAATCCCCCGTCGGTTTGTGAGTGGTCCTCGTACAGGTGCACCATATCATACCAAGTAAGCCCTAAACCTAGATGCTTATTTAAAGCATCGACACAACCTAAAATCCTAAAGACATTGGGTGTGCACTGGTGAGGGCATAGCCTATGGTGAAAAAGATAATTACGGGTTATACTACCCATAGGGAGTGTCATTCCTCCCTCTATAAACGCTATTATTGGAATGACGACTTCCCCTTCCTCCCTGTCAAAATCTATTCGGTCTGGGTGGTAGTATCGCAGACCTACTTCTTGTGGAATTTGGTACTTATCCTTAAAATTTTCTATTTTTGAAAAGGAGTCTACTAAATCCTTAAATCTACCCATGTGGCCCTGTAGAAGGAAATAATTTAAAACGGCCGAGGAGCTTGACCGAGGAGAAATTTAACTATAAAAAAAAACTTACTTAGCAATTCAAAATCTTACGAGGAGGAACAGAAGTACTAACCTTCAAATTTTTAAGAAAACAAATTGGGGTTGTTTGAGAATAGAAAAATAAGCTTGGAAATCTAGAGTACTTAGGAAATCTTAAAGAAAGGAGTGTTTGAGGTTTCTAGAGAGTTTAAAGATTTGAAAAATGGGGAGAAATGATTTCCCCGGCGCCTTTTATAAGGGAAGTAATTGAGTGGAAGTTATCCCGCTCAAAATTCGAGAAGAAGTTCCCACCGTTTGATCTATCCCCCATTGTTGGATGGAAGAGACATAGCGCCGCCTGGAGCAATTAATGATGCCTCACGGACTCTGGAGCGCCAATTGCAATCATGGAACGTGCAAGGTAATAATTTTGCACACACGAATCAAAGGAATAAATGGGTTCAACCCTTTAGGAATCAAAACCCCACTTTTTCTCCTCGGATAAAAGGAAAAAATTGGAATTTTGAGGGGCTATTGTAGGGATAAGGGCCCAAAATCATATATTGGGCCTTAGCCTCATTTGAGGACGAGGAAAAGTCCGAGGAGAGATAAATAGTTGGGGAAGGTCCCAGTCTGGAAGGTGATGGATTTAGAATAAATGGTAGGTGATCCGAGGAGTACTCCTCCTCAGATATGATAAGTATAGTCCAGGGGTGTGTTCCGATATTGAGAATGATTTTTGTGTAAGCCCCGACTATAGGAACGTGTCTCATGAGTAAACTAGAGGGAAAGAAACCCATAAATATCTAAAGAAAAGCTGCTACCACCGCATTAAATGCACTACAGCTACTCTTCTGGCCGCATTTATGTGGAGAAGACTCCTGAATAATGTTGTCTTGGCTACTGCAACTTAGAGAAAACTAAAGAAGGAGTCTGATGGGATGAACACTCAAGTGAGGACTCAAATGATCAACAAGTGTAGGATCAAGATCGTCCAAAAAGAACTATATAATGTAAAGAAATCCTCCACAATAAAGGATCGAAAAAGAAAGAGAGAAACACTGTAGTTCTCAAGAACCAGATTTGTAGTAAAAGCAAGAACCATATATAAGAATTAATCTCCTCGGACCATTGCCGAGAACTATTCTTTGAAGTTGTACTTGTCTTTGTTATTTTTAATTGTCATATAAATCTATCCTATCTATTGTTCTATTGTTGAACTCATCCTAGCCTAGTTTTCTCAACCGACTCTCTACAAATTCATTGTTGTGGGCCTTTTGGGCTGATTCATCCATCGTTTGGGCTTGGGAACCAAATCTGTGTCCTTACAGGTTGTGTTGGTTATTTAATGATGATACATTCTTGTACTTTTAAAGCTTAATAATTAATGTTTTCTCTTGCCTTTTTTGTTAACAATCAATGCTCCATATCTCCCCTTTAATAAGGTCTCTAAACAATGCCAGTGGTGAGATTTTGAGGGTCACTGTTGTAATATATTTTATCATCACTACGAGAGAGAGAGAGAGAGAGAGAGAGAGAGAGAGAGAGAGAGAGAGAGAGAGAGAGAGAGAGAGAGAGAGAGAGAGAGAGAGAGAGAGAGCGCAACTGCTAAAGCTTGTCCCAACTATCTAGTTGAATGTGATGACATTAAGATAACATTAAAATGAATTATTCAATAAACTACATAAAATTTAATTACCATATAAGATAAGTAGATTAAAATAGGAACCATAGGGCACAATCAGGTGGTCTTAGAAGGAGATTCTTAAGTTCTTGTGACAGCATTAATCAACGACAATTTGTTTTTTTCCTTTGATGGTTTGCTTATTGATGATGTATGATTTGTCGCTAGATTTTTTACTCAATTATGTTACTCTCAATTAAAGAGAGAAGGAAATAAGGTTACTCATAATTTAGCTTAGTATGCTATATGTTTTTCAGATTTTGTTGTGTAGATAGAGGATGTTCCACCTCCTTTTCTTTCTGTTGTTGAAGTTGACATTGCCAGTTTTTCTTAATGAAATGAAATATGTTTTCCCTCACAAAAAAAAAAAAAAAAAAAAGTACGCATTTATGTTGTTTACACATTCTTCTTGTCGTTTTGCTTCTTTCTTTTCAATTTCTTCTTGGCAGTGCTGTCTTTCTTCTTTTCTTGATCACTTTGATAGTTTCCTTAATAACGTAGGAAAATCGAAAGGTGAGGTGGGTCAATATATCAGGGCCAGCACATGCAAATGATAGATTTTTGAGTCAGCAATCACAAAAATAAAAGTAAAACCACACTTTGCAAGTAAAAGAACAACAATGGGTCTAGACTTTATGATAGACCATGAAATTCAATTTTTAAAAACCCCACGTGTCTACTTCCCATTGGGCTAGACGTACAACACATGACGTTTCCCATTGGGTCTAAAAGTACAAAATATGACGTTTTAAGTCTGAATAAGCCTAGTATTACACATTTTGGTATAACAAATACCACAACTCTCTATGTGGTGAGTTGTGGTTAGTAGAGGGTTGATGGTGTCTCCATGTGGAGACACCCCTCCACCAACCACAATTCACCACATGGGCAAGTTGTGGCATTTGTTGTGGCATTTGTTGTGCCATAATGTGTAGCACTAAACTTATTCTTTAAGTCTTCTTAAGATATGCTAAATTTGCCATAATATATGTACTCTTTGTGTTCACTAACTCTCGTGACCCCTTCATACTTGAACTTGATTTCTCAATCAAGCAGTGCTAGCCCCCCTTCAGTACTTTTGGTTGAGTTTTAGGTATCAATTCAAAGCTAGAGAGCAATGGCGGAGGAAAAGGTTTGTCAATTTTGTAATTGTTATATTAACCGAACAAATTCACAAATTTTTAATATCCTAAAATTTTTAATTATTAATTTAGTATAATATTAGAGTAAAAAATTCTAAATTTAATTCCCTGTGTTCATCTTACACCCTATTTAAAATTTTCCCGTGTTGGGCTGGGCTCTCACCCAAATGCATTAAATTAAACTAATAAATTCGCACTTCATCCACACACAATCATTAATTTTTCATGTCAGAACCTGATACTGTTTGTTCTGATTCTTCTGTCGACAAAATCACCAAGTTTCTCGTTTTGCTCATAATTGTTCTTTGGCTTTTCTATTCTCTTTTGCTTAAACGTTAATAACATACTTACAATTTCTCTACTATTATAGAAAACGACATTTATGTGGATCAAGGTCGACCTTCAATGCCCTCGCTGCCGCAAGAAGATCAAGAAATTGCTTTGTCAAATCCCTCGTGAGTCTCTCTTCCTTAAGTTCAATTTTAGTGTATATATGAATGTGCAAGTTTGTGTTTTTATGTGGCTAAGTAATAAATAAACAATAAATAAAAACTGAGTTATTACGTGTTGGTAATTTTTGTGAACAAAAGAAGTACAAGACCAAGAATACAAGGAGAAGGAAAACTTGGTGGTAATAAAAGTAGTATGTTGCAGTCCTGAAAAGATAAAGCAAAAGATAATTTGCAAGGGTGGTGATACCATTTTGAGCATTGAGATCAAAGAGACTGAGAAGAAGACCAAGCCACCACCTAAGGAGGAGAAACCACCAGAAAAAGCTGCTGAGAAGGAGGAGAAGCCAGCAGAAAAAGCTGCTGAGCCTGAGGAGAAGCCACCAAAAGAAGATACTGAACCGGTTTCAATGCCACCTGTTGAACCGGTTTGTGTGCCTGTACGGCCGGTTGGATTTGGGACTTGTTGTACGGAATGTTCTGAGGGTCGTGGTGGGGGGCCATGCCTTTATGGTCTTGGAAGGCCACCACTAACACCAAAACCGGCTCCAAAGCCTCATGCTGAACTGGTTCCTGTGCCTGTACCGGATTACCCCGTTGGGTTTGGGACGTGTTGTACGGAATGTTCTGAGGGTCGTGGTGGGGGGCCATGTTTTTATGGTCTTGGTAGGCCACCACTAACACCAAAACCGGTTCCACTGCCGGTTCCTGTACCTGTACCCGCTAACCCGGTTGGATTTGGGACGTGTTGTACGGAATGCTATGAGGGTCGTGATGGGGGGCCATGCCATTATAGTCATGGTAGGCCAACCCCATGTTGTGATGGCTACTATGGAAGGCCCATTTATGATAGTTATGGTGGGGGGTGGTATAGAAGGAGTTGTTATACTTATGTGAGTCGATGTGATTGTGATTACTTTGGTGAAGAACCTTCCTCCGGATGCACCAGCATGTAATCGGGAATTTGCAGGCATGCATGATGATGATAATGGTGATCATGTTCCAGTTGCCTACTTGCAAGTAAAAAAATATGTTCTAGACTCTCGTTGCCTATGGCTATATATGTCACATGGTCCGCGTGGGTTTGAATTTTCCTTTGTTGGTTTGTAGGATGTATATGCATATATGGGTTTGGTTAATGAGTGGGCACGGTTGGGGACAACTGTTACTTTACTTGAGTTGTAATAATTTATTATATATTAAATGCCTTCTATTAATCATTCCCTCTCCAATGTGTACAGTCTACTGTTTTGATTTCCCATTTTAACTAATTTTAATGACTGCTATCTTGCGTTAGGCTACTTAGGGCCCTCCAGTAGTGAAAGGCCTCAAATGTAGGAAAAATATACCTTGCATTGAATACATGTTTCTTATCTTTCACAGCTTAATGATTTAGGTTAGCTCTATATTATTCATGGATAACTTCCAAGAGATTAAAACGGATTTTCTATACGATATACTTTTAGGGAGACTCTGGTTCCACATAGCAGGTGCAGTTTCGTCTATCCTCCACCAGAAACTTAAGTTCATTTCTAAGAACAATTGGTGACCATCTTGGCAGGGACCTATGACTATTTATCAGGAGTTGTCCATACCTTACATTGATGCTAATGCGTTTTTAGGAAGCATCTTTCCATAGTTTCGAACTAGTTTCTCTAAGCCACAATGCTTCTGAAGCTAATCTAGGATGGCCCGCAACAGTTTTGATAGCCGCTAAGGAGATGCTCAAATTTGAGTACAAGTTAGGCCAAGGTCTTGCAGTATATACCCAATGCAAGGTACACAATATTCTCCCAAATATATATGAGGGAAAAAAATTATTTTCTTTTATATATATATGGAGATATATAAAAAAAAAATATATATATATATATATATATTACTTTCACATTTTTCCTCTAATTTTAAAAAGAACCAAAAATTTTAGTAATATTAGAGATAATACAATTAAAAAAAATAGATTAAGTATACAACAAGAGAAGGAAAACTTGGTGGTAATCAAAGTGGTATATTGCTGTCCTGAAAAGATTAAGAAAAAGATAATTCGCAAGGCTGGTTTATTATTATTATTATTATCCTCAATAGCTACTCTAATTTGAGATCCATCATCCCTCTTTCAACTCTTTGATTTGGGGTGCTCCAAGTTCTTTCATCTCAGCCACAAAAAAAGAAAAAGAAAAAACACTAGTCTATTATTTTTGTGAAACAACACTAGTCTATTATTATCCTTAGAGCATCTGCAGCCAGCCCTGCATATCCTATATTTTGATATATTTTACCATCAAACCCTTAAAATGATCCGCAGCCGGCCTTGCATATACTGCCAATTGTAAAAATTGTAATAATATTTTAATAGAAAATATCAGCTTACTGTTGCCTACTTCTTTTATTAGATCAAAATAGTACCAACAAAACGAAATTCTCATGAACCAAACCTCTCTGATCAAACACCTCATGAACCAAACCTCTTCGATCAAAATGAAACTCTCATGAACCAAACCTCTCCGAGTGGCAACTTCTCGGCGACCGTTATTTTCAAAAACTGGAACTCTACCACCCGATGCAGTGGAGGCACATCGATCTTAGCCGCAACAAAGTCGCCTGCGTCCCATTCGATGGTCCAGTCACTCTCTCCCGTAACAATTCCAAGATCGTCGAGCTCTACTCCAAGCGGTGGCTGTTGTTGGCTTTGATTGGTGGGTGTAGCGGCTGTTGCTGGCTCCAATTAGTTTGATGGTTTGTGTGTGTGTGTGGCTCAATTGATGGTTTGATGGTTTATGTTTGTGTGTGTGTTTGTGGCTCTGTGTGTGTGGTGATGGGTTTGGATAGGTGGATCAGTGTATTATGGGTCTATGTGTGTGTGTGGCTCTGTGTGTTGAAACCGGTGCTAGAGGTTGAGGGAGAAGAGAGGAAAAGGAACAGAAAAAGAGAAAAAGTAAAAAAAAAAAAAAGAAATAAAATAGAATATTTAAATAAAATGGGGAAAAACAGAATTTTGGGATGTTGGGTGTGTTGTAAAATAATATGATATAATTGATATTGGGATAGTGAAATGGGATGGAATAACATTTCCTGATGCGGATGCTCTCAGAGCATTCTTATCGAAGATCTTAAAAATTTTAGCATTTAATATCTAAAAAACCAACTTTATAACATATAACACATCACTTTACAATATACCTTATATCAAAACTTCTATTTTTTTTAAACTTCATTTAAATATTCTTTCCTTATTATTTTTATTCATTTTTTTTCTTCCTCTCTCTCCCTGTCTTTCTCTTTCTCAACCCAACTATTTTCAACACCACTGGCCACCACACTATTAACAGCAAGGTTTTCAGACCCGGACCGTTCATTGAACCGTAAATGGGAGAGGTTCAAGGTTTTTGAGGTCAAACCGAGGTTGAACCAGGGTCGAACCGTGATGACGTCATAATTAATTTAATAATTATTTTAATATAAATAAATATATTAAATTAGTATAAATAGAAAATTTAACTAAAATAATCCAATTAAATATAAATATCTATATTTCAAATATATATTTTCATATCATAATTTTTACAAGACAAATAAGAAATATCAAATCCTAAGCAAATTTAAATATAATATCTATTTATTTATTTATATATTGATTAGTTAAACTTGTAATAATAATAATAATAATTATTATTTTTTTTATTATATAAGAATTAGAAAGACACTCAAATAAAATAAAATAAATTATTTAATAATTTAAATTGAAATAATCATTTAATAATTATTATATTCTTAACTGTAATTATTAATTAAAATTAAAGCAATAATAGTACCATAACATTTTATTCAAATTTTGCCATAATTTACCACGTAACGAAATGTGAGTGATAGAGATGTAAATCCATATATTTTTTTTTCATTATTCACACTTTGCCACGGGTCAAATTATAGCAAAAAATTGTGTAAAATATTGTGATATAAAATTATTTTTAAAAATACTTAAAAGAGAAATGATATGTCCATAACATTTCACAATATTTTTACAATAAATTTTAAGTGGCAAGTTGTTACCAGTTGTTATTGTAAAGGCAAAAAAGTAATCTTAATGTTAGGTTTAAATTTAAACCAATAATAATTAATCACCTATGATTTATTGTAAAAATATTGTGAAGGTAACATCTTTCAATAGTTAAAATATTTAAATCTACTGTGCAAGTTACATCAGGCAGCTGAAAAGAATATCTCAATGGTTAAAATATTTAAGTCACCTGTGCAAGTTAGATCACGTTGGGCAGCTGTAAAGAATATCTAAATCTAATGGCTGAAATTTGTTTACTTTTATTAAAAGATTAAAACCTTTCATCATTCCCAAGTCAGCCACGTGAGAGACAGGGACTTAGGAATTCAAAAGGGGTAATAAAGTTACAAAAGAAAAAGAAAGTGAAGAAGAAGCTGAAATTACAGAGCTCCATCAACGGAAAAAAGAAAGAGGAGAAGAAAAAAAAGAAGAAAGAAGAAGAAGAAGCAGCAGCAGAAGACGACGAAGGCGTGATTGGTGACTTTGTTGGCAGAAGGCGGAGATACGTGTTACTGTAATTTGTGTGTGTGTGTGTGTGTGTTTTTTTTTTTTTTTTTTTTTTCATTTGATGTAGTTTTTGTTTACAGTTTATTTGCTGAGCAAGTGTGGAGTTTGTTTTGGCACAGACCCTGCTTCATTGTGTTCTTCTTTTCTTTTTTTTTTCTTTTTTTTTAAGGAACTTGCCTTCTTCTTTTCTGGTTCTTTTCTTTTTTTTCCTTACAAATCCCTTTGTTCAAGATCTGAAAATATCAGATCTCGTTCCGATTTTTGTTCTTTTTCGTGTTCATTCATTTCTTCTAGATCTGATCATAATTTCATACCGGTGTATTGGCCAAAATTCACCGGAAAAACTGAAACAAAAGCAAACCGTCCGAACCTCAAAAACCGGTCACGGTTCTTAGAACTGTACGGTCCGACCACGGTTCGCACGGGTCCCTGCTTTTTTTCCATAGAACGGTTTTTGAAGCTAAAAACACCGCAAAATTGAGCGGTTCACGGTTTTTTCGGTCGGACCGTACGGTCCAGTCCGGGTTTCAAAACCATGATCAACAGTAACCACAAAAACCACCACCTATACCACAACCACCACAGTAGAAAAAAAAAAGGGAAAAAAAATAAGAAAGAAACCTCCACATCCACCTCACAACCACCACATCCACCCACCACCACAAACCACAAAAAAAAAAAAAAAAAAAATCCACCATCGCCGCCACTAGCAAACCCACCAAGCAAAACACACACACACACACACACAAAGCAAAGCCACCAAGAAAAAAATACACACACAGCAAACCCACATCCCATTCAACCATTGCCAATCAAACCAACAAGCAAAACACACACACACACACACACACACACACAAACCCACCACGGCAACCCGTTGGACCCATGACCTTTGCCTATCGAACCATAATCACCGACCGCCACCACCCACGACCATCAGACCATGACCCAACACCCAAAATAAAAAACACGAGAGAGAAAAGAGAGATCAGAGAAGTGAGAGAGAAAAGAGAAGGACAGAAATGAGAAAAGAGACGTTAAGGCTGAATAAAAAACATTTTGTTTTTTACAATCTAGCTATAGTGAGCTGTTATTGATAACATCTTATTGTAGCTCAATGCTAAAATTTTAAAGATTTAGTATATTTGATGTAGGTGTGTTTTTATCATTTGAGGTGCTAAAAATGCTAAAAAAAATAGCATTTAGCATTTTTAGTATCCGAAGCACAGAGATACTATATTGAATATAAGATTAATAAATAGCTCAATGCTAAAATTTTAAAGATTTAGTATATTTGATGTAGTTGTGTTTTTATCATTTGAGGTGCTAAAAATGCTAAAAAAATAGCATTTAGCATTTTTAGCATCTGAAGCACAAAGATAGTATATTGAATATAAGATTAACAAAGTAGAACCAGCCAAGGAGGCGGTAGCACAATTAATAAACAAAGTAGTTTAAAACAAGTATAAGGCGGTAGAAACTATCTAATATCTCTAAACTAGCTCTAGGAAATTCTGAGTTAACAATAAGGGATATCCCCCCCTTATACAGGTAAATAAAGCAAAAGTTCAACAATGAATAGTAAAATGAACAGTGACTTTTTACTATTCATATCAGGACCTATGAGGCACAGCATAGGCTTTATCAAAAGCCGGGAGATAATGTTTTGGCATCTTGTGCCGAAAGTAGTCAACAAAGCAATCAATAGATTCCCATGGGGGATAGGCAGAGCAATAGTCAGAACTGTAGTAGTCCTACTAATCAATATCATAATATTTATATGGACAATCATCATTTGGATCCCATGGGGGATCACAATTGCATCCATGATCATGGTAGGTGGCATACTAATTGCAAAAGCCATAATACAGCAAGGGTTCATAGACAGGATTTTTCTCTGGGTTGATGAAACCTTTTGGATTAACATATTTGGCCATTGAAAGATGCCGAATAGCAGTACCATAGGGTCTGATCCCAAACACAGAAATTCTGTCTGTATTTCCTATGAAATGGTAATCTTTCTATAGGTTCTGGATGACCTCAAGGATTTGATTACTGAAATAATTTCCCCAGCATTCTACAAGAGCATAGGGATCACTAAAGGACAGACGAGAATCTCCTTTGTACCATTGTCTTTGGATTTCTTTTTGTTGAATATTTCCAAAGTTTCTTCAAAACTTATTGTTGATTTAACTTTTTTTACCATTTTCATCTTTTGTTAAATTTTTCTTAAACTTATCAAGATATTCTTTTTGCAGTTCAGGGTTCTGAATCTGACATATCAATTTGATCAACAGGTTTTCATTTTCTTCATTTTTTGTGAGAGTGTTAATAGTTTTGACAACATTACAACAAGAATCTTTGCAACCAAGTTTAATATTAGGTGAACCTGAAGATTCATCAACAGAGTGATAGTAGGAATCAGAAGAGGAAGATAAATCGTCTTCCAATGAATCAGACGAATTGTTTGATTCTAGGATTCGAAATAGATCTTCTTGGTCTTCATCATTAGTGTTCCACAGGTTAAGCTTATTTTTTAGCTTACCAGGTTTATCTTTACAGTCTTTACTGTAATGACCAGGTTTTCCACAATTAAAACATTTTCCTTTAGCAGGGTTTTGTTTAACATATTTTTTAGAAACGTTTTTCTTCTTATCATAAAAACCATTTGGTTTAACAAGGTTGGTTCTGTATCTTTTATGTTTAACATATTTGTGAATTTTATCATGGTTTTTCCCTTTTTGTCTGGAAGGAGCAATAGGGGGTAAACCATATTGTTCACAGAAATTACCCATTTCATATTTAGCTTTTTTCTTATTTTTTAATTGATATTTTAACAATTTTTCATCATTACACATGTTAATACCAAGTCTTTTGATAGTGCTTAAAATATCACCATAAGTTAAATTATCATAGTCAATAGAATCATTTTTACCAATTAATTCTTGTTTTACCTTATGAGCAAAGATAGGAGGTGGACCGTCAATAAACCATTATCAAAAACATTTTTAACATCAACAGAAGAAGATGATTCAGAATTTGTATTTTCTTTAAAAACAATTTCTTTACCATTTCTTGAAGTGGTGCAAGCAGCATTAGAAGTAGAAGTAGTGCCTCCAGTTTTAACTTTTAAATCAGAAAGCATTTTGTCAACAATGTCAAGGGTTTTTGACTAAGAAGTTTTAAAAACAATTTTTTCTCTTTGACTGGGTAGATCAATCAAAGGTTTCTCAAATTTTGTAGAAACAGTTTGTTCAACAATTTTTTCTTCAATACGGTCAAGTTGTTGACCAATAATATGCAAAGACTCATCTGTAAAATTGTTTTGTTCAATAATACCAAAAACAGGGGTATCAGCATCAGCAATTTTGAAAGGAGAAGCTTTTACTTCTGTCTTTTGACAAGTTACAAGAACTGTCTCAAGAGACGGATGGCTAGACCTAACAACAGTTTTATCTTCTTTAACAAAATTTGATTTTTTTTATTACGTTCGAATGATTCTGTGAAACAGGATCTTTTGAAACATAATAATTTTCAAGGAAATCAAAAAATAAAATATGTTTTTTTCAAAAAATTCATTTTTTTTCCATTTCCTTTTAACACGACCCTTTTCGGACTGGGCAAAAGTACTTTGGTAATATTTCCTTTTATCTCTGTTTTTTGCAGAAATAAATTCGTTAACAAGGGAAACCATATCAATTTCAGAACTTTTATTTAGAGAAGTCAAAACTCTCAGTTGACTTTGAAAAATATGAGGTTCAACAGTTTGAAAATCAGAAGTAGATGGAGACACAGATTTGGTCTCTTCTTCTTCATCAGCAGATTTCTCGTATGGAGAGGAAGGTTCTGCCTTAGTTGAATAAAAAGCAGTGCTAACTTGGGTGTTATTACTTGAAACTCCTTTTAGCTTCAAATCAGATTTGAAATTAGCTTTAACAAAACTTTTTTGTAAATAGTCGGCGAGATCAAGATCTCTTTTTGAAACACTTTCAGATCCAGCAAAGGAATGTCTTCCTTCGTTGATCTTCAAGGGTTTGTCATCATGAAAACTTATTTTAACAGTTCCATCAAGATATTGTTGAATATGAGCAAGATCAGTTTCATGATAAACAGGTTTAGCAGGGGGTGATTCGCGTTCCAACAACCATTCTTTAGGAAGATTGACATCTTCCCACTGAATCATTTTTGGTACTTGAGTCTTAGCATCAGGAGTTGAACATTGAATTAACAAAGTTTTACCAGCAGAATCTTTAATATGAGCAACTCGAGGATTCAACTGGGAACCCATAAGTCTGTAATAAATGCGGTAAATAAGAGCAAAAGGCTTGCTGCCTTCATCCATGTCATAACCAGAAGACACATTCAATGTCAAAGTTTTAATAATATTAGGATCATCCAAAGCAAGGCAAATATCAGGATAAACATCAAAGTAAAATGGACCATCATACAAAGAAGCAGTAATCATACCAAGAATGTTATCATTAAATTTCTTAAATCTAGCATCTCTTAAACACATCAAAACAGAAGCATTAATACCTCTTCTTATGAGTGGTTTAACAGCAACTTGAACAAGACCAATATGCAAATATTTTAACTTTGTAGCAAGAAATTCGTTAATATTTTTCTTGGAAAACAAACAACATTTTTCATGATGTCTGGAAATAGAAAATGTTTGTTCAACAGTTCTTACTCTGTACTGAGAAAGTCTAGCATTCTCAGACCAAATAGTATCATAAATAGTTTCAACATTAACCTTCAGGATATTCCATCTTCGGGAAGAACCCCATTTTTTCTTAAAAATGACGTTAACAATGTAAACACTGTGGTAAATAATTTTGGAAGTATCAAATTTATCAGCAATGGTGTTAATAGTGATGGATTTTTCATGGCGTAGGAGATCAGAATAGTATTGCAAATTCTTTTCTCCATGCTCAGGGATCCAATTGAATTTCGGCGGGAAATAGCTTTTAACAAGTTGAAGGGGGTCAACAATGGAAGACCTATTGGGTTCAATAGAAAACAGGTTTTGGAAATATTGTTTCCTAACATACTGGAAAGTATATTTAGGAAAAGATGTCCTAACAGGTTGGTGAACAGGGGTTAAGGTATAAGGATCATATGATAAGGCCAAAACAGAAGAGTAGTTGGGTTTAGGTATGGTACCTAAAGTGGTGAAACGGTTAACAGTTTGTAGGGAGGAGGTAGGTTCATATTTAACAATTTGGTTTTCATTGGTAGGACCTTTGTCTTTCGACTGCCTACTTGCCATTGGTGAATTCTGCAAAAATTCACGAGTGAGGAAATCAAGGATGACATTTTGTGAACCTTTATGTATTCAATATTAAAATCAAAAACACTTAAAATGGCTTGCCACCTAGCAAAAATATGTTTAGAAGCAATTTTTTCAACATCTTTTTCAATAACATATTTAGCACTTTTACTGTCAATGCGAAGTAAGAATTTTTGGTTTAACAAATCACTTTGAAATTTCGAAATACATAATACTATAGATAAAATCTCTTTTTTAATAGTACTATAATTTAGCTTTGTAGTATTCCAGATTCTAGAATAGAAACGAACAATTTGTTCTGGAGAATTTGGAGAAACTCTTTGTTTTAGAATACCTCCATAACCAATGTCAGAGGCATCGGTCTCAACAATTTTGAAAGCATTGACAGTAGGAATACCAAGACTAGGCAATGTCTTGACATGGGATTTGATTTGTTTAACAAGAGATGTATGAATATCGGACCAAGGTGGAGGATTACTTTGTAACCGATCAAAAAGAGGTTTACATTGTTTCCTCAAATCCTTGTAGAAATCAGCAACATAATTTAGAGAGCCAAGAAATCTTTGGAGTTGGGTTTTATCAATGATGACATCAGGGAATTTATTAGCAAATTGAATAGCTCTATCAATAGGATGAATTTGTCCTTCAGCAATATCATAACCAAGAAAATGAACTTTTGTTTGAAATAATTTGATTTTCTTAGCAGAAACAACAAGACCATTTCTTTTGACAGTATCTAGAAACGAATACAAATGTTTCCAGTGCTCGTCAATAGAATTAGAGTAAACAAGAACATCATCAATATAAACAATGATGAAGGAATTGAAGGGTTCTAAAATATCATTCATAATGTTTTGGAATTCACTAGGGGCATTTTTTAGACCAAAAGGCATGACATTCCACTCATAATGACCAAAAGGAGTGGTGAAAGTAGTTTTGTATCTATCATCTTCACTAATCTGGATTTGCCAAAAACCAGACTTCATATCAAATTTGGAGAACACCACAGCATCACTTAATCTATGAACTAAGTCATTCTTGTTGGGAATAGGGTACCTAATCCATTCTAAGACTTTGTTCAAAGGCTTGTAGTTGATGACTAAACGAGGGGTACCTCTCTTAATCTCAGCAATTATTTGAACATAGAAAGTAGCACATGACCAAGGGGACTTGCTGTTTCTAATCAGTTTTTTATCAATTAAATCTTGGATTTCTTTTTTATAGAACTCTACCATTTCAGCATTCATTTATATGGGACGGGCTTTAGTAGGAATGTTTTTTTCATTAAAATCCTAAATGTAAGGCAAGTTAACAATGTGTTTCTTCCTATGCCAAAAGGAATTAGGAAAATCAGAACAAACACTATCAGTTAAAATTTTCTGAAAATTATTAATTTTTTATTATAATAATTTATCAGAAAGGTTTTCAGCAATTTTCTTGTATCTAACTTCTTGTTTAAGGAAATTGAGATGATTAGTTTTTGCATGAATAATGTCAGTTCGTTTAGACCCCTTAAACCCAACAGATTAACCTAGTGAATTAACCAAGTGATTAACTTAGGTAATTTAATTAAAACTAGGTTAACACAGATAGGAAAAAATAACAAAGCAGCGGAAAATAAACAACACAAAGATATGATGACCCAGGAAACCACACCGGTAAAAACTTGGGGAGGATTTGACCTAGCTATCCTCAAGGTAAACTGAATCCACTATGAAAGAATTGAAGTTTACACAACAAGACTTAGACCACTAACATCTTATTGCTACCCAAGTGTAGGAAACTTACTACCATGACCCCATGATAGCTCCGAGATCCACGGACTCCTTCTTTCCGGAATTTTTCAGCAAATCCACAAGCGCACCTGCTTGTATATCTTTGTGCTCTATTGATTCTGCAACTGTATTGATCTACACAACTCTTGACATAAATCTCAAGTTTGTAAACCCTAAGTGTATGTGAAGGTAAACACATCTAGATCTCACAAAGAGATTCACAAACACAGCAAAACAGAACTCTAAAAACGTGGCTAGGGTTTTCCCTTATATACTTAGGGCAAAACATAAAACCCTATACATTAAAACGGGCTTGGGCTGAGTTGGAATTTTCTGCAGAAAAAACGTTCTGCACGATTTTCGATCGATCGAGTCTAATTTTCGATCGATCGAGTCATACAGAAAGTGAACAGTAATTTTGCATAAAAAATCGATTCCAACTTTACATTAAATCCCATACTTTGAGCAAGTCTAACACACGACTAAATATTGTTTTGATCATGGTTTGCCAACATACAAATTGAAGTTCTAAATACAATAGATCCTAATCCTTAGAACCTAACAAACTCCCCCTTTGGCAATCCGTGACAAAACACAGACTTAACAAAAAGCTCAAAGTTACAAATTGAAATAGCCCATTACAATAAAAATAGCCACTTAACAATTCAACCTAAACTACTATCTAACAGTTGCAAAGTAGACAGCAGCTCGACTGAAAGCAACTTGTATATTCCTGTAACACTTAACAAACACATAAACGCATGTGTGGAAAAAAACAGGAAATACATAAATAAAAATTTCTTGATTTCACATGACACAAAATAAAGACATATATCATGAATAACATCATCAATATAAATCAATAAGCAGAGTAGCATAGTGAAATAAGAAACATATACATAAAGTTGTATCTCAACAAAAATATCTCCTAATCAAGAGCTAAAAATGTAAATACAAAGTGAAGCACATAGATACAATCTAATAACTCCACAAGCTCCGCAGTATCACTACCAAGTAAACAAAAACTCCCCCTAAAATGTAAATCTCCACATCAAAAACTCCTAGATACAATGAACTATGTACTCCCCCTTTTTGTGACGAATTGCCAAAGGGTACTCACTCATCATCAAAAGAAGGCGGAGGAGAATGACGAGAGCTCGCCAAATCCGCTCGCAACGCACGTAGCTCATCAAGGATGTCCACCAAAAACTGACCATGAGCCGCCTGAACGGTCACGACAGTATCAAGTGTCCGACGAATGTCAGAAACCTCATCAAACGGTGGAGGAACATCAGCAGCAGCAGCAGCAACAGCAGGATCAGAAGAAGTCACAGCTGCATGAGTATTTGTAGAAGAAGAATGGGGTGGAGTGACACCAGAAGGCTCTACCCTAGGACGCTTAGAGCTAGCTCGAAGTTGAGCAGCCCTTTGTCTCAAAAAGGTAGCACCGATAGGAGCAATGACATGTACAGGCTCAGAAGCAGGAAACTCACCAAAACCAAGAAAAAGGAGAATCCTATGAATAAAAACAGGGAAAAACAAAGCATGAGCCGTAGAACTAGATCGATGAACCTCGTTCAAAGAACAAAGAAACAAATGCGGAAAACTGATAGGCGCATCAGTGACCAAGGCATACAAAAAGAAACACCTCTCAAGAGGAATGGTGTGGACATGCGAAATAGGCCACAAAGAATGACATGCTATCTTAAAGAAAAGATAGTGCAGCTCAGACAGCTCAGCAGAAGTGATCCGAGGATCAGAACCCCACTGGATAGAAGACCCAGTGATGTATGACAGAACGTCATCAAGGGAAGGAGACTCCTCGTAAGGAAAAACAGGATGATCCACAATGGGCACCCCAAGAGCATCAGACACTACCGAAGGGGTAATGCGATACTCCACACCACGTAACCACACCTTTACCAAGGTGTCGTTATCGTAGACATGAATAGAGAGGTTCGAATAGAACTCTCTAATCAAGGTAACCAACCCCGACGCTCAAAGTTACGACGCACCTCAAGATCCAACTCATCTAAGATAACCCTACGCTCAGCCCAAATTTGACGCCTAAGGTTCAGAGTCTCATAGGTGACTTGGTTTGACTCACTAGGGAACCGCTCAGTGTCAAAAGAAGGAGAAGGATCAGAAGTCCTATGGGCTCTAGTTTTCCTAGGGATAGTGCTAAGGAAAAGAGATAGACACAAAAAGAAAAGAGCAAAAACAAATAACTAAGGGCAGACTGCAAGTTAGCACAGCATAAAATATAGAAAAAAATATCAATTCTATATGATGCATGAGCATGAACATAACATGATGCATGTACTAATGCAGTGACATGTTCAATTGTGATTCAAATTAACAAAATTGGCTTGAGTAAGCAATAATTATCAAAAATACCCAATTTGAAAAATCCAATTTTTCAAAACACAACAAATTGATTAATTGAGCAACTCAACATTCAATTAACTCAATATTGTGATCAAATTAAACAATCCAACAGGCCAATTTCATCAAATTCAATCAAATTGAACAAAAACCCCCAATTTTCTCAATTTCAAGCCCTAGATTTTCAAATTATCCACAAAACACAAAAATAATTAAATTAAACCACTTGTAATGCTTGTGTACAGAGTCCCCACAAAAACCCATGAAAAATTTGAGAAAGAAACACTAAAAAACACTTCCTAATTTGCCACAACAATAATTCCGAAAATAACACCAAAAATGCATGAAAAATGCATGATTTTCGAAAATAAATGCAAAGAAAAGGGGCAAAAAGGTCTTACCGGCCTTGAAGGGGAGAGATTGTGCAAAAAGAACGGAAGAAAACGACAAAATCTCCAAGAAAGGTGCTTGACCGATTGGTAGGGAGACAAGAACATTTGAAAAAGTTTGAAAAGTGAAAAGACACGTGAGAAATAGCCATTTTTTAAAACAGTCATCCCGATTTTCAATTGATCGAAAGTTACATTCGATCGATCGAAAATACCTTCGATGGATCCAAAACAAGCTTGGATCGATCGAGCCAACCAGAGAGTTTTCTGAGCATTTTAAAACATTTTCGATCGGTCGAAAATCAGTTTCGATCGATCGAAATTCTGGGAAAAACACACTTTTAAAAATCAAACATTTTAGATCAAAAACTCCTCAAAGCATTAGATTTTATGAGAAAAATGCATGAGTATGAGATGTGATGTTTTCCAAAAACACATGAATTCAATCCAGATTTCTCAAAGCAAAATTTTCTCTCAATACACCCAAAAAAAAACAAACAAGCAAACATGTTTTGCATCAATTTCTAGAAATTCTCAAATTTGGTTGGTCAGGCCAAAAACACACACAATAACACGTATACAATTTTAGCAAAGAATAACTTGTGTAGTGTGTGCAACTAGCATAAGCTTGAGAAACATGTGAGGTGATATACACATAGAGATCAATCACAATTTCTACAAAATCCATCACATGAATTTGAAAGAGACTATGACTTAAAGAGTTACATCCTATAACTCCCACATCTCCTAGAATAAAAGCTTGCAATCATGTAAGTTTCTTGATTTGCCTCATTATTCAATTTAATTTATTAGAAACTTAATAAAAGCCGGGATAATGTACACACCAATTTTATTTAAATTTATGAGAATATTATATCCCAATAATGTACACACCAATTTTAATAGAGGCTACACCTTATGTTCTTTTTGTGCATGTGCTACACTTTCTCGAGCACAAAATCTTATGATATGCACTAAGGTGTTCATGATTGGCTAATAAACAGTGGTGAGATGGTTATTTATGCCTTTCTCAATAAGTTCAAGTCCAACAATCAAAGACATAAGACTTCAAGATCAAGATCATGTGATCAACAATTATAGCATCTTCCCACACAACATGCACAGCAAACTTTAGCTAGTAAAGTGCAATAGAAATAAGTGCATCAAAACTAAACAAGGTACATACATATGACATGTAAATTTTGATTGACCAACCTTGTCTTCAAATTCAAGGAAAAATAGCAAAACACAATTTGCAAAAAAATTTTTTTTTTTTTTTATTAAACAAAGAAACAAACATCCTAGAATGAAATGCATGAATGTAATGCAATGCAAATCCTAGAAAAAAAGGTCACAAAAGATTGAGCAATGAAGCACAAGGACCATGTCAGACAGACTCAATTAGATTGAGCCTTTTGCATCAAAGACTTCTTAGATGCAACTCTTGCATTGGAGTTATGATTCACATTAGAATTCTGAGCAACTCCAGGATTGGAATAAAGGTTTAACGCCTTTACCAATTCACCAATAAGTACCATAAGATCATGTGCTTGAGGCATAGGTACTTTAGTTTTATTTGCTCGCTTCGCAGCTTGCAACTTAAAACAATTTGGACGAATGTGTCCAGGTTTTCCACAAAAATGACAAACCCATGCAGGCTTATCATGCAATTTGCCCTTAGTAGAAGTAGAAGCTCTAGAATGAGAAGCATGAAGATCAACCCTAATCTTTCTAGGTGGAGTAACATTAACATGTTTGACAGGTTCACTTACCAAGGGTTTGACAATCTCACTCTTAGGAGGTTCAGAAGAAGGAACAAATTTAGTGGAAGATGGTTCAGGCACAGAAATACTTTCCTCATAACCTAAACCAGTTTATCAGACGGAGACTTTTGAATACTCAGCATGTGATCAAGTTTGGAGCTTGCAGACCTATTAGTTTGTTCTCTAGCAACAGATAAATCAAGTTCCAAACATTTAACTTTATCAAGTAAGAGCATGTTCTCAGTTTTCACATTATTCAAAAGCTCATTTGCATCAAACAATTTAACAAGTAAAATTTTCTTTTCAAGTTCTAAAGATGCAATTTTCTTCAAGCCTAGCTCAACATTCATGGCATCCTTTGCAGCAACTTTGTAAAGTTTATTGTAGGCTTCCTGTAAATCTGCATCCTCAGAGAGTTCCCCATCAGAAGGGTTCTCTTCAACAGACATGCTTTCATTAACTACCGTAGTAGCAGTGAAAGCAATGAAGTTTCCATCCTCATCACTAGCAGATTCATTGTCGGAAACTTCATCATCACTAAGGGTTACAGCCATAGCTTTACCCTTAGACCTCAAGTATGTAGGACATTCAGATTTTAAATGACCATACCCTTGACAACCATAACATTGTTGTCCCAAAGAATTATTAGAAGGCTGTCCCACTTTCTCCTTAGGTTTTTCATTGTTATTGACTTTAATAGGATCATTCTTCCTAAAATTTCTAGGATCAACAGTGTTCTTGCCTCTTGCGCTTCTGTTATTGTTCCTAAGAAAATTTCTAAAGTTCTTGGCAAGATAGGCAATCTCTGTAGCAGAGAGTTCATCATCAAATCCACCATCATCAACATCATCAACAGACTTAAGAGCCATTGATTTGGATTTGTTAGTCTTAGGGAGGTCTAACTCATAGGACTGAAGAGATCCTACAAGTTCATCCACAGGGATGGAGTCCACATCCTTGCTCTCAGTGATGGCAGTCACTTTGGGTCTAAAGTCCTCAGTCAAAGATCTAAGAATCTTCCTAACAATTTTAGGTTGATCATAGATTTCACCCAAATTATAAGCAGAATTAACAATATCATTCAATTTAGCATAGAATTCATCAAAAGATTCATCATCATTCATTCTTATGCTTTCAAATTCAGAGGTTAATTGCTGCAACTTATTAATCTTAACTGCCTTCGTGCCTTCATGCACAGTCTGGAGGATTTTCCAAGCAGTATGAGCAACCTCAACATTAGAGATTCTCTTAAATTCCTCCATGGAAACAGCATTAAAAATAGCATTCATAGCTTTGCTATTAAAAGCGGCTGTCTCTTTTTGAGAAGTTTGCCACTCACTCACAGGAGTAGTGGGCTTCTCCCATCCGTATTCAACGGAATTCCAAACTCTCTCATTTATGGATTTCAGGAAAGCTTTCATCCTTACTTTCCAATATGCATAGTTGTTTCCATCAAAGTGAGGTGGAGCAACAAGAGAGTGTCCGTGTTCCATGACAACAGGGGTCAAGGATTAGCTAAAACATCAAAGGATCAAAAACAAAAGCTACCCGCTCTGATACCACTTGTCAGTTCGTTTAGACCCCTTAAACCCAACAAATTTACCTAGTGAATTAGCCAAGTGATTAACTTAGGTAATTTAATTAAAACTAGGTTAACACAGATAGGCAAAAATAACAAAGCAGCGGAAAATAAACAACACAAAGATATGATGACCCAGGAAACCACACCGGTAAAAACCTGGGGAGGATTTGACCTAGCTATCCTCAAGGTAAACTGAATCCACTATGAAAGAATTGAAGTTTACACAACAAGACTTAGACCACTAACATCTTATTGCTACCCAAGTGTAGGAAACTTACTACCATGACCCCATGATAGCTCCGAGATCCACGGACTCCTTCTTTCTGGAATTCTTCAGCAAATCCACAAGCGCACCTGCTTGTATATCTTTGTGCTCTATTGATTCTGCAACTGTATTGATCTACACAACTCTTGACATAAATCTCAAGTTTGTAAACCCTAAGTGTATGTGAAGGTAAACACATCTAGATCTCACAAAGAGATTCACAAACACAGCAAAACAGAACTCTAAAAACGTGGCTAGGGTTTTCCCTTATATACTTAGGGCAAAACATAAAACCCTATACATTAAAACGGGCTTGGGCTGAGTTGGAATTTTCTGCAGAAAAAACGTTCTGCACGATTTTCGATCGATCGAGTCTAATTTTCGATCGATCGAGTCATACAGAAAGTGAACAGTAATTCTGCAAAAAAAATCGATTCCAACTTTACATTAAATCCCATACTTTGAGCAAGTCTAACACACGACTAAACATTGTTTTGATCATGGTTTGCCAACATACAAATTGAAGTTCTAAATATAATAGATCCTAATCCTTAGAACCTAACAAACTCCCCCTTTGGCAATCCGTGACAAAACACAGACTTAACAAAAAGCTCAAAGTTACAAATTGAAATAGCCCATTACAATAAAGATAGCCACTTAACAATTCAACTTAAACTACTATCTAACAGTTGCAAAGTAGACAGCAGCTCGACTGAAAGCAACCTGTATATTCCTGTAACACTTAACAAACACATAAACGCATGTGTGGAAAAAAACAGGAAATACATAAATAAAAATTTCTTGATTTCACATGACACAAAATAAAGACATATATCATGAATAACATCATCAATATAAATCAATAAGCAGAGTAGCATAGTGAAATAAGAAACATATACATAAAGTTGTATCTCAACAAAAATATCTCCTAATCAAGAGCTAAAAATGTAAATACAAAGTGAAGCACCTAGATACAATCTAATAACTCCACAAGCTCCGCAGTATCACTACCAAGTAAACAAAAACTCCCCCTAAAATGTAAATCTCCATATCAAAAACTCCTAGATACAATGAACTATGTACTCCCCCCTTTTTGTGACGAATTGCCAAAGGGCACTCACTCATCATCAAAAGAAGGCGGAGGAGAATGACGAGAGCTCGCCAAATCCGCTCGCAACGCACGTAGCTCATCAAGGATGTCCACCAAAAACTGACCATGAGCCGCCTGAACGGTTACGACAGTATCAAGTGTCCGACGAAGGTCAGAAATTTTGAAAGACTCATTTGTAAAGTTGTTTTGTTCAATAATACGAGAAACAGGGCTATCAGCATCAACAATTTTGAAAGGAGAAGCTTTTACTTCCGTCTTTTGACAAGTTACAAGAACTGTTTCGAGAGGCAGATAACTAGACCTAACAACAGTTTTATCTTCTTTAACAAAATTTGATTTCTTTATTACGTTCAAATGATTCTGTGAAACAGGATCTTTTGAAACATAATAATTTTCAAGGAAATCAAAAAACAAAATATGTTTTTTCAAAACATTCATTTTTTCTTTCCATTTCCTTTTAATACGATCCTTTTCGGACTGGGTAAAAGTACTTTGGTAATATTTCCTTTTATTTCTGTTTTTCGCAGAAATAAATTCGTTAACAAGGGAAACCATATCAATTTCAAAACTTTTATTTAGAGAAGTCAAAACTCTCAGTTAACTTTGAAAAATAGGAGGTTCAACAATTTGAAAATCAGAAGTAAATGGAGACACAGATTTGGTCTCTTCTTCTTCATCAGCAGATTTCTGGTATGGAGAGGAAGGTTCTGCTTTAGTTGAATAAAAAGCAATGCTATCTTGGGAGTTATTACTTGAAACTCCTTTTAGTTTCAAATCAGATTTGAAATCAGGTTTAACAAAACTTTTTTGTAAATAGTCGGCGAGATCAAGATCTCTTTTTGAAACACTTTCAGATCCAGCAAAGGACTGTCTTCCTTCGTTGATCTTCAAGAGTTTGTCATCATGAAAACTTATTTTAACAATTCCATCAAGATATTGTTGAATATGAGCAAGATCAATTTCATGATAAACAAGTTTAGCAGGGGGTGATTCACGTTCCAACAACCATTTTTTAGGAAGATTGAAATCTTCCCACTGAATCATTTTTAGTACTTGAATCTTAGGATCAGGAGTTGAACGTTGAATTAACAAAGTTTTACCAGTAGGATCTTTAATATGAGTAGCTCGATGATTCAACTAGGAACCCACAAGTCTGTAATATTTGCTGTAAATAAGAGCAAAAGGCTTACTGCCTTCATCCATGTCATAACCATCGTCTAATGCAAGGCAGATATCAAGGTAAACATCAAAGTAAATAGGACCATCATACAAAGAAGCAGTAATCATACCAAGAATGCTATCATTAAATTTTTTAAATCTAGCATCTCTTAAACACATTAAAACAGAAGCATTAATTACTCTTCTTGTGAGTGGTTTAACAACAACTTGAACAAGACCAATACGCAAATATTTTAACTTTGTAGCAAGAAATTCGTTAATATTCTTTTTAGAAAACAAACAACATTTTTCTTGATGTATGGAAATAGAAAATGTTTGTTCAACAGTTCTTATTCTGTATAGAGAAAGTCAAGCATTCTTAGACCAAGTAATATCGTAAATAGTTTTAACATTAACCTTTGGGATATTCCATCTTCAGAAATCCGGAATTTCTTTCTCTTCAACAACATGATCTTCTTCATTCACAATATCAGGAGGACAATCAGTCCTAGAACTAACAGAGGAGTTGGATCTCCACATCTTATCCATACTATCCTAGTTTCAACACTCAATCATCATGTTTTTCTCACAACCGTTGCATTTCATAACACATACCCTAAACAACCCTATACCTCTTCTCTTGCCCTACACGCCCTCACTGGCTCAAACGAGCCTTACAGAAATCTGATTCTAGGAATTCACTTTACGCCTAGGGTGGCACCAAGGACAGTAAGAAGGAACACAACAACAAAGTATCAAAAGTTCAGGTAGACACAAAAAAAGGGAGCAGAAACTCAACAATCCTATCAGCGGCCAAGGAAGGAATGGCTCTGATACCAAAATGGGGTTCTTCACCAAAATGATACTATGACTCATTCTTGGTTTGTTAACCTTGACAAGCATTACACTGGCTATTTGCCTTTTTGGTTTGCCCGTTGGTGGTTCCAATTTGATCTTATACCTGATCTATTACCTGCACCATTAATGGATGCCTTCTTGCTATTTTCAAGAGGATATAGAGTTGATCCCCAGAATGCCAAGGCCAAGTTTCCTGCTCTACTCCACTTTGTTAAACGTCACAAGGTTCCTTGGATTCTAAAATGGCAATATGAGATCCATGATGATGATAATACTCTTGCTCGACATTGGTATGTTAAATGGTGGGATAGATTCCCTCATACTCAAAGTATTATTGCCACCATCAGTAAGGAATTCTCAAGCTTTGCTACTCCTCCTATTGATAAAAATTATTCACCAATTCAAACCCCTACTCAGGCTAACTTGCCTTCCCCCTCATCCATTAAGAATATTAAACCCAAACCACCTGGATAGAAGAAAAGCTCCCCTCTTGATGATTTAAGAAGGGATCCTGATGCTTTATTTGCCCTGCTCAAATGTGTAGAAGACCTTGTTACCAATCGTACCTCTGAGGAAGAAAAGTCAAAAGCTTCTTCTGAAGAATCTATTGCTAATAACCCCTATTTTCCTTACAACCAGAAACTGTTTGGACATGATAAAAATTCTCCTGACCAAGGAGATATTTAAGGTATTCCTCTTTGACTGGACAACATGCTACATTGTTTACCCTTGGTTAAAGCTCCGACTATTGCTCTACCTGCCCCCTATGAGAATTTATTGATTGCTTTGTTGACTACTTTCGGCACAAAATGCCAAAATGTTATCTCCTGGCTTTTAGATAAAGCTCCTGCTATCCCTCACGGGTCCTGATATGAATAGCAAAAGGTCACTATTTATTTTACTATTCACTGTTAAACTTTTGCTTTATTTACCTATATAAAGGGGGATGTCCCTTATTGTTAACTCAGAACTTCCTAGAGCTAGTTTAGAGATATTAGAGAGTTTCTCTCCCCCTCCTAAACTTACCTCAGGTTTTCTCACTGTTTACTAAGCTTGTAATCCGGTAACCACTACTGCTGCAAGTGCTTACCACTGCTGTATATGTTTAACTATTTTCAATATTAATCCAGTACTTTCATATTCACTTATTGTTTCAAATGATATATTGCTTGACTGGTTCTACCGCCTTATACTTGTTTAAAATACTTTGATTATTAATTGTGCTACCGCCTCCTTGGCTGGTTCTACTTTGTTAATCTTATATTCAATATACTATCCCTGTGCTTCCGGTGCTTCCACCCCTTTGTGCTTAGTCACACTCTCTTTTTGGTATCAGAGCCATTCCTTCCTTGATCGCCGATAGTGTTGTTGAGTTTCTGCTCCCTTTTCTGTGTCTACCCAAACTTTTGGTACTCTGTGCATTTAGCATTAGCATTTTTGATAAGAATGCTCTTAGATAACTAAGAAATTTCTTTGAAGTTAAAATAGAAATATATATTATATACAAAAATAAAAGGAAGTTAATGTACATAAAGATTTTATGCAAAGTGGCTGGACAGGGCCTAGGCCTTAGAAAAAAAAATTTAAGAATACCATGCTCGGGTTTGACCATTAATGGCCTGAGCATAATATATATTTAACATGCTAAAAATATGTAGCATTTGTGACCGTACGTTTGTGCCATTCTACTAGTAGAACGATACAGACTCAAATTGTAAAAAAAAAAAAAAAAAAAAAAAGCTTATTCTCTCTCTCTCTCTCTCTCTCTCAAACCAACCTTCAACCTCTCACCATCTTGCTCATCATTGTCTTGCCCGTCGGCTTGCCATCTCACTCACACCCCTTTCTTCTTTCTCTCTCAAGCAATGGCTTTGTGAGTTGGAGCTTAGCTTGGCATGGATAGTGATGGCCACGAAGGAAGGAGGGTTGGCTTTTCTGATTTGATTTTGGCTATTAAGATTGAATAGGTTTTTTTATTTGAGTCTTGCATTGGTAGGGGGTAAGAGTTGCAGTGTTGGTGATATTGGGCGGTGGTTGTTAGTTGTGGTAGCAGTGGTGTTATGGCTTGGTTAGATATGATTTTGGGTGTTGGTTTTTGATTTTAGGATGGGTTTTGTGGTGTTGATGTGGTGGGTTTGGTTCTAAGTGTTATGTGGTGGTATTGGTGTCCCTGGTGGTGGTGGAAGGTTGTGGGGGGTAATGGATGGTGGTGCTGTTTTATTTTATTTTTGGTTTTGGCTTTGTTAATTTTTTAATATACTTGAGGTGTCTTTTAGATTATTTTAATATGTTGTAATCTAAACAGAAAGTTTGTGATGTAGTGTGTATTTTAAACAATTCATCAAGTAAAATTTTGGTGTATTAGATTAGCTGAGGCTTTTTTTGATGTTAAATTGCACCTAACCAAATTAACTATGAACAATGACCAAACTAATAATTTTTCCTTAGAGTAATTGTATTAGTCCAACCAAATTTTTCTGTCTATTTTACACTAAGAACCTATTTTTTCTATTTTACACTACCACTTTTCCAAAATACTCACATCAGTTCATCTATTTTACAATCTATTCTATTTAAATATTATTATTATTATTATTATTTTATTAATATCTATCCTTTTGATTAATACATATCTTTTTCATCCAAAACTCATCTCAACCGCGTCTCTCCCTTTCTCTCTCAATTCTTCTTTGCCTCTGGGACTCCCTCAACCCTCTTCCTCTCTCATGTCTCAAACCAACACGTCTAGTAGAAGATCCGGCGGTGGAAGCAAGCAAATCCGGGCAGCAGCAAGGCAAATCCGCCGGTGGCAGAAGCAAGCAGATAGGGGAAGCAGCTAGGTAGATCCGGCGGCAGCAATGGCGACAGATCCTACTGATTTTCGTTGGGTTTTTTATGTGGGTTTTTTGTTGGGTTTTTCATATAGGTTTTGTTAGATTTGGTTTTTATTGATTTGGGTTTGGGTTTGGGATGAGTTTTCCTAAGGGTTTAGGTTCATTATGAGTTAGGTTTTCCGGTGGGTTTAGCTTGATTTTGAGTTGGATTTAATGTGGATTTTAGGTCAATTTTTGTGCTGGATTATCAACTATTGAAATAGGTTGTAGTAGTGGTGGTTGGGTGGTTCTAGGTTGGTAGTTGAGTGTTTCTCCTCCTCTTCTTTTATTCTTTTGCTGGATTGTTGTGTCCATTGGAATGTTGTGTTTTTTTTGCTGGGTTGCTATGTCCGTTAGGAAAAAGAGAGAATATGAATGGTGAGAGAGAAAAAAATGCGTAAATATACACATTTTTTCACCCATTAATGTGGGTAGTTTTAGAGAAAAATTGTGTAAATTTTATCATTTTTTGTATTATACACATTTGTACTTCCACTACCGTTGATGCTCTAAGTAATGTAGGAAAGCTGGAGGAAGGTGAGGTAACCCAATCAGGGCAGCACATACAAATGATTATTGTAGAGTCAGCAATCACAAATAAAAGTAAAACCACACTTTGCAAATAAAATAACTATAGTGGCTTCATAAAAATAACAATAATGGGTCTATAGTCCTCTAGACTTTATGATAGACCATAATATTCAATTAAAAATAATATTCAATTAAAAAATCCCATGTGTCTACATCCCATTGGGCTAGACGTATGACGTGTGACGTTTCCCATTGGATCAAGACGTACGACATATGACGTTTTAAGTCTTCTTAAAAAAAGACTTCTTAATGTGTGGCTTGGCATGATAAATATATACTGTGTGTTCACTAACTCTCGTGGTCTCTTCGTACTTGAAGTCTTGAACTTGATTTCTCAATCAAGCATTGCTAACCCCTTCAGTACTTTTGGTTGAGTTTGTGATCTCAATTCACAGCAATAGAGCCATGGTGGAGGAAAAGGTTTGTAAAATTGTTAGATTAAGTGAATAAATTTACTATTTCTTAATATTTTAAAATTTAAAAAAAAATTAGCAATATAGTACGATATCAAAACAAGAAGTCATGGATTCAATCACCTATGTGACTTTGTACTGTTTGTTCTGATTCTTCTGTCGACAAAATCTCCCAAGCTTCTCTTTTTGCTTATAATTGTTCTTTGAATTTTCTATTCTGTTCTTGCTTAAATATGGATAACATGCTTACAATTTCTCTACTATTATAGAAAACAACACTTATGCGAATCGAGGTCGACCTTCAATGCCATCGCTGCCGCAAGAAGATAAAGAAAGTGCTCTGTAAATTCCCCCGTGAGTCCCTCTTTCTTAAGTAAACGATAGTTATCTAATACATATGTTGTTATGTGGCTAAAAAAGAAAACTGAGTTATTATACATATACGTGTTGTGAACAACAGAAATACAAGACCAGGAGTACAACGAGAAGGAAAACTATGTGGTAATAAAAGTGGTATGTTGCTGTCCTGAAAAGGTAAAGCAAAAGATAATTTGCAAGGGTGGTGATACCATCAAGAGCATCGAGATCAGAGAGATTGAGAAGAAGACCAAGCCACCTGAGGAGGAGGAGAAGAAGAAGAAGAAAGAGAAACATGTGACATTCGACATCCCGGAGAAGCTACCTGAGGAGGAGGAGAAGAAGGAGGAGGAGAAACATGTGACATTCGATGTCCCGGAGAGGCCACCTGAGGAGGAGAAGAAAGTCCCTGAACCGGTTTGTGTGCCTGTACGGCCGGGTGGATTTGGGACTTGTTGTACGGAATGCTATGAGGGTCGTGGTGGGGGGCCATGCCTTTATGGTCATGGAACTAGGCTACGGCCACCATTAATACCAAGGCCTCATCCTAAACCGGTTCCACTTCCGGTTCTTGTACCTGCAGTGCCGGCTTACCCGATTGGGTTTGGGACGTGTTGTACGGAATGCTATGAGGGTCGTGATGGGGGGCCATGCCATTATGGTCATGGTAGGCGACCCCCGTGTTATGATGGCTACTACTATGGAAGGCCCATTTATGATAGTTATGGTGGCGGATATAGGAGTTGTTATACTTATGTGAGTCGATGTGAAGAAACTTCCCCTGGATGCACCATCATGTAATTATTGGAATTTGCATGCATGCGTGCATGATAATGGTGATCATGTTCTAATTGCCTACTTGCCAAAAAATAAAAATAAAAAATAAAAAATAAAAAAAGTAATAAAAAAAGAAGAGCTCTAGTTGCCTTTGTCATCACATGGTCCGACTGGGTTAAAATAAGAAGATTAATCAGGATGTATATATGGGTTGTTCAATAAATGTGGTTGGGTACAGGTGGTTGCTCATTTTAGTGTTGCTTTACTTGAGTTGTAATGATTTTTTTAAATATTAAAAAACTTCTATCAATCATTTCCTCTCCAATGTGCAATGCCTACTTTTGATTTCCTGTGTTAATTAATTTTAAATAGTTTGTTAAGGGTCATAGATGATTACTGTAGGGGCCTAGGCATTACACCGCCTTGGCCCCCTTACAGCAAAAAATGTTAGAGTAAGGGATAAGGGTTAGGGTTAAAGTTTTCATGAGAGAATTTGACGCACATATATACTTAAATTATGTTAGAGTAGAATTTCTATCATATATCAAAATAAAAATTCAAATAGAAAAAGATTAGAAATACTATAAAATTTACAAATTGATGGGAGAATTAATGAATATAATTGGTTGATTTCATCAATCGAATAAATGTATATTTGAATTACTTTTTGTAATTGGTAATACATTTTTGTAAGCCTTTGTCGAGGTCCAAAATGTTACTAGTTTTAAAATCCTAAAGCAAATGGGCCCTAAAAAAAAAAAGGCATAATCCTTAAGCCAAGACCCGTGCCAAATGGGTAAAAGAAAGCCCAAACCCATGAATAAGTAAGTCTTGGGCCTTAGAGAAGGAAGAAAAAGCAAAGGAAGTTTGGCCCAGCTTGGCCCTGCCCTTTGTGAGAGAAGCTCCTAAGGAGCCTAGAAAGAGACGGGACTAGAATACCTTGGAACTACCAGAATCAGGGAGGGGATCCTCGAGAAGTGTAGGAAAGAATTAGTTGGGATTTGGACAAATCAAGAAAACATGCTCATGGACACAAGGAACGAAAAAAGACATGTCCCATTAGTCGCTTATAACTCAAACGAAAAGTTTTGGAAACAGACGATGACTTAGAAATCAGCACCTAATGAAAAGAAGCCTGGTACCTCGAAAAAAGCAAGAAGGTGAACCATGAAGGAAGGTGGTTGTGGATCTTTTAACTTGACAGGAATGAATCTACCTATTTGAAGAAAAATGACAAACAGTGAGGCAGCCAAAAAGGGTTTCTAAAAAGCCTCTCTAGAAGCCTTTAAAAAAGAAATCAAAGTCAGCCCCATTAGGACCCTGATAAGAGGAAGGTTAACTGGGGATTTTTTGGGGGGGAAACCTCAAATGAAGAATACAATGAAAAAATAAGGAAAAGACTTGCCACCAATATTGCTGACACAACATTGGTTCTAGTATCCAGGGCAGTAAAAGAAGGGAATCAATGGTATACCAAACACTCTAGAAAGGTACTATAAAAGGATGATCAAGTCATCAACAAATGGCATTTAGGAGCAATTAATCAGACTTAAAAAGAGCATTAGAGAGACTCATTAAACCTCAGAAAAATTGAGAAAAGAGAGACATTGTAAGGTATCCTATGATAAGTGCTTGATGATACACATGGATTCAAGGGGATTTAAACCTCACAAGTCTTGGACGCCTATAAAGAGCTATCTAAGTCTGTGACTTTTAAACTTATTTGAACCTCGTGGCATATCCTAGTGAGAAATAGGGTTCAATGCACTGAGAATTAAATATAAGTGAAAAACACATTTTCGTCTCTACATTTTCACGTGATTCTCACTTTAGTCCCTAACTTTTATTTCCATCGTTTTTAGTCTCTATCCTGGAAAACGCGTCTCGTTTTTGTCCCTGCCATTACATCAGAGACTAAAAATGCACACGTGGCAACCGGGGTGCACTGTTGGCACACTAAAAGCTGACGTGACCATTAATATAATAATAATAAACATTATTTGGCATTAAAAAATACCACGTCAGCATTTAAATTAAAAAAAAATTAACAACAAAATTAAAAACCAAAAATCAAGATCCAAGTGTTTGGAACAAGAACAAACCCAGAAATTTAAGGAAAAAAAAATAAAAAAAAAACCTCCAAAACACACTTAGATCTGAGTGTGGTTTGGAGATGGAGGACGAGATGAGGATGAGATGAAGGGTGCTTTCCTTCTAGATCCTACCAAACAAACAAAATATTATAGTCCGCTACAGAAATCGCGAATCGTGTACTATACATCGAAACGAAAATCAAATCTGCTAGCAAATGAAGTACAATAAAACAGTTAAGGAGCTATAAATCCACACAGATTTCTACAATTCTAGTCAATTTTAGTTCAAACAATCAGATCGAGCATTGATCAAACGCCAACTTCAACAACAACTTTTTTTTCAAAAAACGAAGATATGTTTGGCTGCTAAGAAACATCGAGAAAAGTTAAAAAAAAATTTGAGTATGATCAGAGTAGTAAAGTTAGAACCCTAAGATCAAAGAACTAAATAGAGAGACTGACCATTTTTTTTGTTCGGCTTCTTCTTTCTTTTTTGTTGTTGCAGTTGATAGTTGAGAGGAGAAGATATAAGAAATTGAGAGAGAGGGGGGGGGGGGGGAGAATTGTCCGATGACGAAGGCTATGGGTTTGGGTTTGGGTTTAGGTTTGAGTGTTCTGGAGGTTTTTTTTTTTTTTTTTCCTTAAATTTTTGGGTTTGCTGACCATTGTGTTTGTTCGACTTCTTCTTTCTTTTTTGTTGTTGCAGTTGATTGTTGAGAGGAGAAGATATAAGAAATTCAGAGAGAGAGAGAGAGAGAGAGAGAGAGAGGGGGGAGAATCGTTCGATGATGAAGGCTATGGGTTTGGCTTTGGCTTTGGCTTTGAGTGTTCTGGAGGTTTTTTTTTTTTTTCCTTAAATTTCTAGGTTTGCTAACCATTGTGTTTGTTCGGATTCTTCTTTCTTTTTTGTTGTTGCAGTTGATTGTTGAGAGGAGAAGATATAAGAAATTAAGACAGAGAGAGGGGGGAGAATCGTCCAATGACAAAGGCTATGGGTTTGGGTTTGGGTTTGAGTGTTCTGGAGGTTTTTTTTTTTTTTTTTTTTTACTTAAATTTCTGGGTTTGTGTTCTTATATCTGAGATTGTGTTCTTGTTATTCTTGTTCAAGACACATTTAGATTTCAATTCATGTGATTTTTGGTTTTTAATTCTGTTTTTAATTTTTTTTAATTTAAATGCTGACGTGACATTTTTTAATGCTAAATAATATTTTTTATTATTATTTTAATGGCCATGTCAACTTTTAGTGTGCCAACAGTACACCCCATTTGCCACGTGTGCATTTTATGTCACTGATGTAACAGCAGAGACGAAAACAAGACGCGTTTTCCAGGATAGGGATTAAATGCAGTAGAAAAAAAAGTTAAGGACCAAAGTGAGAATCGCCTGAAAATGTAGGAACGAAAATGAGTTTTTTGCCTTAAATATAATGACATATCACTCTATTTGTAGAGAATCTCTGATGTCCTTACTTGCATTTTTTAATTAATTCTTTTACTGTTCCTCAACCACTTATTTTACAATATATATATATATATATATATGTTTGTATGTATGAATGTATATGTGTTGTAATCAGCCCAATATAGCTGCAATGAACTAAGCCCAGTTCACCAATCAGCAAATATAAATTCTTTGGAGGCCCAGGATCCTCATCACCGCTTGGGCTTGGGTATTGTCCAAAACAATAACTCACAACCTTATATAGTAAAATTTACAGAATCATTCATTCAAATACGCGTTTATTATCTTCTTAAACTATCACCGATTAGTCACATTTATTACTATATCAATTTGTAAGTTATTTGTAGTAATATTTGTTGTACTCTTATCATTTTCATAAAACTAAAAAAATAAAAATAATAGTCATATTAAAAATTGAAAATTGAGAAAATATCTGAAATGTATCAATGATCTTATCGATTTTAGACTGTTTCTATAAACACATACATATTATAAAGAAATATATATGAACCAAAGTAAAGAAACTAAGAGCATCAGCATCAATGGTGTTAAAAAAATTTAGATTTTAGCACTAAGAAAAAGCCGCTTTATCTAATTTAACTCACCATTTTACAATTCACCCCACATCAATGCTCTTATTGTTCACAACACAGCTAAATACAATTCATTTATTTATTATTTTTTTTCTCTCTTTTTCAGTCTCTCTTTAAGCCACCAAACCCGCAACCTCTCTTCTTCTTCTACCCCTCTTCAACCCATAACCACCACTGCACCACCATCACAACCACCAAACCCATATCCATATTAAGCACAAACCTATATGAATATACACAGCCAAATCTGATCAATCACAATCCACAACCAAAACCTAAAATACGATCCAATCAAACACAACCAAAACCCAAAATCTGATCAGATCAAACACAACCCACAACCTAATTTCAACCCAAAATCCAACCCACAGCCAAAGCCAAAATTAACCACCACCACTGCCAAAATCCAAGAAACCTACAACCAAAATGGCAAAATAAATCATCGCCACCACAAAACTCAACCAAAACTTAAATCAATCACGACCACCACCATAGCCAAAATCCACAAAACCCCACTCAAAATCAACCACTCCCACCATACCCACAAAAGGAGAAATAAAGAAGAGAGAGAGAGAGAGAGAGAGAGTGGAAAGGTGAAGAAAGAAAAAAGAAAAGAGGAAAAGAAAGGAGAAACATCAGAGAAGAAAGACAAAAGAGGTGAAGAAAGAAAAAAGAAAAGGAGATGTACCAGTACTGGCAAAAGAAAGAAAAAAGAAAGAGTGAAAAGTAAAAGAGAATAGGTCTTGACAACTAATTAATGATAGTAAGTCATTAGAATATTTCTTAATATTGGGCATTCTTAGACATGGACAGTCTAGTCCAGCACAATGTAATTCTTGTTCATTAAGATCTAAACTAGGTAGCAAGATTGCTATCAGCATATAACAAATTGAAGCATCTGCACCTAGAAAGCTTAATAATTAGGACCAAAAAGGCAAGCAATCATGCCTAAGTAATAAGTTTTACTAGAATTCTCCTTACAAAATGAGGTCCAATAAAGAATATTTGGTTTCATCTACGGGTATTTTGGAAGTGAATTTCTTGATGTAAGGTTGTGTGAAAAGGTGAAGGTATACTTAATGTCAATAAGTCACGGTAGACTAGTACATCTCAATTATTTTATAACAAGAAAAATAACCGTTACAAATCTTCTCAAAAAATATAATTAATTGTTACAATTACAAATACTTCTATCATTACACATCAATGCTAATAAGCTGTGGTTCTTTATCTATCATTACACACCATTTGGGTTGTATTGGTTATTTAATGATGATACATTCTTGTGCTCTCAAAGCATAATAATGAATGTGTTCTCTTGCAAATAATTGGCACAAATAATTTTGATCAAATTATTGTAACAATATTTTCATTGTAATAGATAATTACATCAAACTTGTTATATCAATATATTGTAAAATAATTCATATCAGATCATTGCATTGATATTTTCGTTGCAATTTCATGTTTGTCATTGCAATAGATTGTAAAATAATTCATTGCAATAAGCTATTAGTTCAAAATTTTAATTGTAATAGATTAAAAAAATAATTGGTATCAATTTATTACGATGAATTCTTCATTTTAAGTTATTGCAAAAAAATTTCCTAATTTTTGTTGGTGCAGCTAATTATTGTTAACTCAATAACTTAAAATTTTTAAGTTACTATTGTAATAACTTTCAACTTGTAGATGTGGGTGGTCCCTTCAACAACTGTAATGATTATTAAGATTCTCTAAATCAAAATAAAAGTTCCCTAAAAGATATAAAATGAAATAAAATCCCAACATGCATATGGTTTTGCACTTCATGTCTAAGCAAATACTATTGCAATGTCTTCCTTTCTTATCTCATGGACTATGCGTGGTTGTGTAGGAAATTACTGAGTCTTTCCCTCTTGGTAAGCATTTCTCTTTTGCTTTCTACCACTAACATCATTTTTTTTTTCAATGAAAATGAAAAAGTTATTAACTATTTTACAATTTTTTTTTTACAAAATGTTGATGTGATTGGTGATTATTGATAAGTAAAAGATAGTGTTACTAGTGTACCCATATGAAAACCAATAAGAACTTTTCAGGTTGACAGTTTGTAAAAATGTAGAAAGAAAAATTTAAAGTCATAAACTATTTTACAATATTTTTACAAATTACTGATGTGGTAGGTAGTTATTGATGAGTATAAATATTGTAATACTGGTAGACCCAGATAAGAACCAGTAAAAAAATTTCAAAATGACAATTTGTAAAATAATTTATGCATGTAGTATTACTTCTCTTTTAATTATCAATAATTGCTTACCACATAAGCAATTTAAAAAAAGTTTATATAATAGATTGATCATGCTCTACCAACTTGGCATGAAAGTAATGTGATTAATAAGATGATAGTAAGTGATCAGAATAGGTCTTGACTCTTGATATTAGACATTCTTAGACATGGATAGCCTAATTCAGCACAATGTAATTCTTGTTCATTAAGATCCAAACTAGGTAGCAAGATTGCTATCAGAATATCACAAATTAAAGCATCTATACCCAGAAAGATTAACAATTAGAACCAAAAAGGCAAGCAATTAGGCCTAAGTAATAAGTTCTAACGGATTTCTCCTTACAAAATGAGGTCAAATAAAGATTATTTGGTTTCATCTACATGCATTTTGGAAATGAATTTTTTGATGTAAAGTTTGATGTGTGAAAGGGTGAAGATATACTTAATGTCAATAAGTCATGGTAGACTAGCACATGTCAATTATTTTTTAACATGAAAAATAACTGTTACAATTACAAGTACAAATTCTTCTATCATTATAACACGTTAGTGAAGTAATAAGCTGTGGTTCATTGTCTATCATTACACACCATTTGGTTTGTATTGGTTATTTAATGATGATACATTCTTGTACTCTCAAAGCTTAATAATGAATGTTTTCACTTGCCTTTTTTGTTAACAGTCAATGCTCCATATCTCCCCTTTAATAAGGTCTCCAGACAGTGGTGGAGAGATTTTGAGGGTCACTGTCATAATATATGATGCTGCACAGTATCAGTAGGCTGAATGTTCTGGCTTTAATAGACCAATGGTAGTTGCGAAGGCCTGCAAGGATGAACACCGTATCAAAAGGCAATCGGGGTAGACCAGCCAAGTCCCCTTCGATGACTAAGTTAGTTTCTTTCTTAGAAAACCAAGTTCTAACTTTTGGGGAGTAATGCCAGGAAAAACATACCTTGATTTGATGCAAGCTGGTTTTTATATAGAGAACTTTGGAGCTGTTATTCATTTAGTAACTTCCCCAAGATTTGTGGAAATCAGTGAGTTCTAACATAACTTCCTCAACGGCTATAGAAGTTACAACTGCTGAAGGAAGTTAAGCATTTTTGAGGAATTTGTGGTAATATGTACGGGTTTGGTTCTCGCTCCTGAATTCTGTGGTTCGAATTCTCAAGTCACCTTAAGTCACGTGAGTGGATCCACACTTTAAAATTTCTTAAGTGTCATATGGTCGTCCGTGCGCTTCGCCTATGGATGACCCCTTTATTCATAGACGACGTACTCGAATCTTTCCCCTTTGGCTCATGGACGACCCCTATGGACGACCAAGAGATGGTAATTTTTTGTTATCACATCAGTTGCCCCCTTTTCCAAAGGTTGTCCAAGGATATTATTGGAATTTATTTCATACCTTTTATGGTCCTGGCCTAATCCCTTCTCTCTTCTTTCTCCCCCCTCCTTTAGGGCCACATGTCAAGATTTTCTTGGTTGACCTGCTTCATCGATTGCTTTTTCCAAAGGAACTAACACGTGTTGCCTTCTTGATGGCGGGCGTCGCTTCGCTGACCTCGCTTCTGGGCCCTATAAATAGGTACATTCTCTTTCTTGCCCCTCACCTTTCTCATAATCTCCTCCGCTATCTTGTCCAAGAGCCTCGCCTAGCCCTCGTCCTAGTTCTGTCAGGTATTCCCTCTTCCTTTTTAAGTTTTCGTCTTAATCCTTTATTTTAGTCATGTCTTCGTCTAGTAGTAGTTTCGAGAGAGAGATAGACGAGTACCATGATGTTTCTTCTGGGAGTTATGAGAGTGGTGAGGGTAGCACAAGCTACAATAGTAGTTCTTCAAACAAGAACTATTCGTCTGGAGTTCCTGGTATTCTTTTAAAGGAATTCCAAGAGATGCAATGTAGGATGGCCTCTGGGGCTGGGACTAGCTCGTCCAAAAAGCCACCTAGTCCTTCTCAAGACGAGGAGGAGGAAGAGAATGTGATATACAGCTGTGCCTCTGAGGTAGCGTCCACCCTAGACACCCTCAAATTGAAAACCCTTGTAGATAGATATCAAATCCCTAGGGAGTTCACACCTCGTCTACCCAAGGAAGGTGAATGGTGTTGTTCTCCTTCTTCTGGTTTAGGAGTATACACATCTTACCTTTTAGATGGCCTTAGGTTTCCCTTAAATTCTTTTTGTAGAGTTCTTCTCCATAGGTTGGGTATTGGACCTAACCAGCTCAACCCAAATGGATGGAGAACGGTAGTTGCCATGTAAGTGCTATGGTGTGAGGCATTGGAGGGGGACTGTCCTATCATAGTGGACAAGTTCCTCTACTGTTATAAGCCCTCGGAAATAAAGAAGTCTGATGGTTTATACCAGTTCTCCCCCAGAGGATCTTACTATAGTTTAGTAAAGGGCTGTAGCTAGTCTAACAGGCTCTGGAAAACAAAATTTTCTATTATTTCTAGAAATTGGGTTGGGAACCCAATTGATGTGGGTAATGCTCCCTTCCCACCTTTTACCAGTCCTTTAGGTCGCCTTCGTCATGAGGGTATGTCTCCTTTCCATTTTATTTTATCCCTCCTCTTTTTTATGTTTTCTAACTTTCAGTCGTCTAAACTCTTTTCTTTATTGATGCAGTTGTTGTTCGTCCACGTTTGGAAAAATTTTATTTGGATCGGATTGATTAAGTCCATGCCATCCCTGAGAGATCCTTTCAAGATCTAGTGACTCTTAGTCGTCTAGCTGCGTGGTGTCTTGGCCCAGTACCTACCGCTGAGAACCTCGAGCACGAGGAGACTACTCGTCGAAGTAAGTTTCGTCCATTCCTCTTTTCTTACTTTTTCCTTTCTTCTTTTTAACTTTATTTCATTCATCATGAGAATGGCCACGATGAGAGAAAATAGGGAAAAAAAACATTGCGAGTGGTGATGAGGACATCACTACACCTTCAATCGTCCAAGGGACCATCGTCCAAACAAGGAAGAGAAAGGCCAAGTCCATTTCTAGCTCAATGAACCTTGATGACCTCCCTAGTCGTCGAGGTTCTAAGAAGCAAAAAGCTGGCAAGGCTTCCCTTCCCAAGGTTCCAAAATTTACTCCTCCGACAGTAGACCTGGACGACCCTATGGATGTGGTACCTGTCTAAACTGTCCCCCCCGTCCAGACTGATCCTCCTCCCCCTCCAACCAAAGTTCCTTGCAAGCCTCATCCTTATGGGCTGTCTGAACGTTCTCCCAATCTGGTGTTGAACGAGAGTTATGCATGGAGGACGTTCAAGGGAATAAAGACTGACAATGAGGTAAACTCATGTTACAACATGTCAGTAAAGGACTTTGAACGTTCTGCCATCCATGACCTCTTTAAGGTATACAAATTTCATTCATTTCTGTCTTATTTTCTTCAAGTTTTTGAATAAAATTTCTAACTTTCCTTCGTCCATGTGTAGGCCATGTCAAAGTTCTACACAGCCTCTTGCTAGGCCAAGGAGCTCTGTGAAGAAGCCAAGACAACTAAGGAGAAGGCCAAAGAGCTGAACAATGAAGTTTTATTGAAAAAGAGGGAGGTGATTAGGTTGACCGAGGATCTTAATCGTTTGCAAGGGAGTGAGACGAAGTTAAAGGACGAGGTGGAAGAACTTAAAGCAGATGTCATTAAGAAAGACACTCGTATTGCTCATTTGGAGGGAAAAGTTTCCGAGTTTACTTCGTCCCTGAAGAAAGCATGTGAGGAAGCCATTGCAGCTTTTAAGAAGTCTAACGAGTACAAGAATCGTCTAGACAGCCATTACACAGCTGGTTACAAGGACTTCCGTGCTGATGCCAAGGACGCTTTTCCTAACTTAGACTTTGACTCCTTCAAGATTCCCCTTGCTACAGAAAGCTCCTTGCTTCAGACAAGTTTTGAAGACGTCAATGTGATGGACGACGCTAGTAATGAAGTAACTCAGGACGACCCCAAGTCTGGAGGCGATGCCCCCAATGGTTTATCCAAATGATTTTATTTTCTTTAGAAAAGTTAACATTTTATTTTAGTAGAAGTGCTCATTGTTTTGGGCTTTTCTTGCTCTCTCTCTCTCTCTCTCTCTTTTATTAAATGTACCTAAGTACAATCATTTTGTCCAAGTTTGTGGACGAGTTTTATATATGATCAGTTATATTGTCTATATAACTTAAGGGTTTTTGGATGTTGGTCGTCCACCCTGCTTTGAATAAATTAATGTTTTCCATTTTCGCCTTTCATTATGTTTTAAATTTTATGGACATACTTTATTAATATCGTCCATATAATTTTCATGGTTTTGTGGTTTGTCCATTTAGGAAAACATTTTATCTCGTCTTGAGCATATGGACGAATTTCTTCTCACATCATCAAAAATAGGGTAAAATGAATCCTTCATGTTCACCATTTGAGTACAGCTCGTCCATGAATGATTTGTCTTTTCGCGAACTTTACTCGTTATTCAAACTTAGGACGATCAGTTACTCGTCCTCAGCGAAATTGTTCCCAGCAAATGCTCGTCCATGTATTGGATTGTTAGGCTGGTTAGATTCGTCTATGGACTGTGGTGTTTTTTACACGCACATTATTCATCCATGGTTTAGACAATTATGCCTTCGATTTTGTCTTGTCTTTATCCTTATTTTGAGGAAAGCTTTTTAAGCTTTAGACGGATATGCCTTAAGTCTTCTCTCGTCTTAAGCTAGACGGACATACCTTAGGTTTTATTTTTCTTGCTTTATCCTTATTTTGAGGAAAGCTTTTTAAGCTTTAGACGGATATGCCTTAGGTTTTATCTCGTCTTAAGCTAGACGGACATACCTTAGGTTTTATTTTCCTTGTTTTATTCTTATTTTGAGGAAAGCTTTTTAAGCTTTAGACGGATATGTCTTAGGTTTTATCTCGTTTTAAGCTAGACGGACATACCTTTTTTCAAGGATTTTATTCATCTTTGACTATTTGCCTTTTGTGGATTATTTTGAATGAAATCACAAAAATGAAGGATTCCCATACAATCATACATATATTTGAAAATACGTCATATATATACTTAGAACTCCATTCTAAACATTCGTCCACAAACATGGCACATGCTAAAGAGCTGGTGCCTTTAGGGAATTAAAAATACTTAAAATCCGTCCATGAGTAACACAAAATACTTATATATCTAAAACATAGTAGTAGTAATAAGCAAATACGAGAAAGTAGCAATGCAAGCAACAAATTACTTCAAATGTCCATGGCATTCGTCCTATGGCAATGTTCGTCCATGGTCACTATTGATAATATCTTCTCAGGTGTTCAACATTCCAAGGATGTTCTAGCTTTCGTCCATCCAGGGCTTCCAAGTAGTATGATCCTTGCCTTTTGCAGTTGATAACTCTATAAGGTCCTTTCCAATTTGGTCCCAGCTTTTCGTGGGCCGGGTTTTTGGTGGCCAAAGAAACCCTTTTTAGGACGAGATCCCCAAAGTGCCTGGGTTTCACCATGGCATCATACTGCTTTGCCATTAGATTTTTGTACCTCACTGTTCTCTACTCCGCATCCATCCTTACCTCGTCTATGGGATCGAGGTTAAGATGGAGTTGTTCCTTGTTTTCTTCATCTTGATACTTCATCACCCTATGGCTGGTCATGTGTACTTCTGCAGGTATGACTGCTTCACTCTCATAGGCTAGTTTGAAAGGAGTTTCCCCTATAGGGGTCCTCACTGTTGTTCTGTAAGCCCATAAAACACTTGGTAATTCATCCGGCCATACTCCCTTTGCCCCTTCAAGTCGAGTCTTGATGATTTTTAACAAGGGTCAGTTTGCTACTTCTACTTGTTCGTTGGCCTGTGGGTGGGAGGGTGAGGAATAATGATTTTTTATTCCAAGTTGTTCACAAAATTCCCTAAAGGGTGTGTTGTCAAATTGTCGCCCGTTGTCAGACACTAGGACTCTTGGTACTCCAAATCTACATACAATGCTTTTCCAGACGAAGTTTTTGTCATTCTGTTATGTAATTTTCGTCAAGGGTTCAACTTCCACCCACTTAGTGAAATAATCTATTCCTACCACCAAAAACTTCATCTGTCTAGTTTTAGTTGGAAAGGGGACTAATATATCCAAACCCCATTGCGCAAAAGGCCAAGGGGCCATCATTGGGGTAAGATACTCCGACGGCTGTTTAGGAATGTTGTTGTAACGTTGACATTGATCACAAACCTTAACATATGCCTTAGCATCAGCTTGGATAGTAGGCCAATAATATCCTATACGAACGACTTTGTGGATGAGTGATCTGGCTCTTGAGTGGTTACCACATGCTCCTTCATCAACCTCCCTCAACACGTAATTCGCTTCTTCTGGAGCTAAACATCTTGGATAAGGCTGGGAGAAACCCCCTTTGTAGAGGAGGATGTACCTGGCTGATCTGACCCTGAGCTTCCTGGCTTCATCCTTCCCTTTTGGAAGCCTTCTATCCTTCAGGTATGATACTATTGGGGTCATCCAATTTTCTTCTCCTTCTATCTGCAGTATCTCTGGAAGGTCTATTCATGGCATATATTGCACTTCATCAACCTCGTCCATTACTTCGTTCGCTGAGCCTTCCTTCGCCAGAATATTTGCTTCCATGTTCTCTTCCCTTGGGATTTGATCGAAATCAGCTTCCTTGAACTTCTTCACAAGGCGTATCACCTTATTTAGGTATTTCTTCATTCAATGTTCCTTGGCTTCATATATCCCATTTACTTGGCCTATAACCAACTGAGAGTCTCCCATGACGAGTATCGACTCTGCTTCCACAAACTTAGCCAACTCTAGCCCTTTAAGAAGGGCCTCATACTCAACTTCATTATTAGTTGTTTAATACTGCAAACGAACCTTATGCTTCAACTTATCTCCTTCTGGTGATTGTAAGACGACTCCTATTCCTCTCGCATATAGTGTAGACGATCCATCCACATGGACGACCCAATTTTTATTATCTTCTATTCCATCCAAGTCTTCATAACTTGGAGTGAATTCCGCAATGAAATCTACCAAAGCTTGAGCCTTTACTGCATTTCTTAGTTTGTACCTAATGTCAAATTCACTGAGTTCAACTGCCCACTGGATCAGTTGCCCTACGGCTTCTAACTTATTCATTGCTTTCTTGAGCGGATGGTTCGTCATGACGTTGATGACATGAGCTTGAAAATAATGTATCAATTTTCTGGAAGCTGTTATTAGAGCAAAAGCCAATTTCTCTATCAGTGGGTAACGCCCTTTCGTTCCCTAAGTGCTCGGCTTGTATAATACACAGGTTTTTGTACCTTTCCTTCTTTCCTGATTAAAGCTGAACTCATGGCATATGGGGACACCGCCAAATATAAATACAATTCCTCTCCCAACACGGACGGACTTAGTAATGGAGTCGTGATAAGATCGTCTTTAAGATCCTGGAAGGCCTTTTGACATTCGTCCGTCCATTCGAACGCCTTCCTGAGGACTTTAAAGAAGGGTAAGCACTTGTCAGTGGCTTTTGATACAAATATGTTCAAAGCTGCAACTCGTCCTGTGAGTGACTGGACTTTCTTGATATTTTTAGGCAGTTCCATGTTTAATATGGCTTGGATCTTGTCTGGATTTACTTCAATTCCTCTTTGTGAAACCATGAACCCTAAAAACTTCCCTGATGACACTCCAAATGCACATTTACTTGGATTCAACTTCATTTTATATTGTCGTAGTGTTTTAAAGGTTTCCTGAAGGTCGTCCAAGTGTCTTCCCTCGTCCAAGCTCTTTACAAGCATGTCATCAACGTACACCTCCACATTTCGTCCTATCTATGGATGGAACATATGATTAACCAATCTTTGATAAGTTGCCCCTGCGTTCTTCAAACCAAAGGGCATCACCTTATAACAGAACAAACCTTAACTGGTAACAAAGGAGGTCTTCTCTTGGTCTGCCTCGTCCATTTTTATCTGATTATATCCTAATAAGGCGTCCATGAAGCTTAGCAACTGATGACCAGCTGTGGAATCTACCAATTAATCAATGCGTGGCAAAGGATAGCTATCCTTAGGGCATGCCTTGTTCAAGTCAGTGAAGTCCACGCACATCCTCCACTTGCCATTTACCTTCTTCACCATCACTACATTGACCAGCCAATCCGGGTAATAAACTTCCCGGATGAACTATGCTGCGATTAACTTCTGGACCTCTTCCTTGATAACGTTATCTCGCTTGGGGGTGAACACCCTTTTCTTCTGACGAATTGGCTTGGAGCAGGGGTTTACATTCAACCTATGGGTAATAACGCTCGGATCAATCCCTGGCATGTCTTCATGACTCCATGCAAAGACGTCAATACTTCTCTTCAAGAACTGAATTAGGTCTTGTTTCGTCTTTTCCTTCATACTTGTTCCAATTTTGGTAAACTTTTCAGGGTTACTGTGAGAGACCGCGCCCCCGGCCCCCCTTTTTTTTAGGTGATGTTGTTGGGCCAAACCCACGTGAATGGGTGGAGTCGTGTTATTGCCTCTCAAAATGGAGGTTCGACTAGTTATATTTTCCCCTTTAGATTAAGGGTTTTACAATGGAATCGCCACTTATTTAATTATTGGAAAAATAAGAAAACCTTAATTGAAAAATAATTCCTCATTTTATTAATTGGAAATTGAATTTACATTGATCATAGGAAAATTACATGGCTTTGGTCCTAGATACAATCTAAGATAAAGTACATGGCTTTATTTCCTAGTTACAATCTAGAAATTGAAAATTATAAGGATAAACATTGGTCTATCAACCCTTGATCTAAGTTCGGAGGCTAGGTTACAAGGTGAGAAGGTGTTAGGCACCCACCTTGCCCGGTGAAGCCGGTCTTCTAGACTATGGTGGCCAACATTCATATCATATCATTCAATATGCCAAACAATTTACATGTTGAATTTAAAGTGTGTGTGTGTGTGTGTTAAACCCCAATTCAGTTTGTTAAGCATTACATATGGATTGAAAAATAGATTCTAGTGAATGTGTGTGTATGGTGATATCCTAAATTCAAGGATTTGAAATAATTACGAAACAAATATATTTTTCATGTTTTTTATGTGGATTTAAGATCAAAACTAGTGTTATGCATGAACATGTGATGAACAACCAAGAACATGTGAAGAACATATAAGAACAATAAAGAACATTCAAACATATTCAACGGAATTTAAATGATTATTATCGTGCTTTAATCTTAAACTTTCATCATGGCAACACAAGAAACAAGTTAGGGAAAGAAATTATACTTTCATGAAAAATCCATATGGTGGAGGAGGAGACTCTTGATAGAGATCCTAAGGGTAGAGGAAAAGAAGAGCTAGTAGAGGGAGAGTGAGTCTCACTCAATACCTTGAGTCTTAAGAAGACCAAGATATGACAAGACTACTCAACTTCCTAGAACTCAAGAGAGGAGAAGAGAGGGAGTTTTTTTGTGTCTTTGGAATGAAGGAGAGGGGGGTTTATATAGTAGTGGTGGAGGAAATATGAATGAAAGGTCATTTAATGAGGGTTGACAAAGAATCATGAACCTAGACCTCATTTTAGCCATTGGGGAAATTTGGTGCATTAAATGGAAAGATTGGTAGGAGTGATGAGCAAGCCAAAATTCGGTTTTCCCGTAGCTGTTGTAACAGCCGGTAGAGCCAATTTTGAAAAATCATATCTGACTCAATTCTGATCAGAATTGTTTCGTTCTTGTGCTCAAATTGAAGCCCCGGATGTCTAGTTTCTGGGAAAATTAACCTCATTCACAATTCAAAATATTCTGAGAGATATTGATGAAATAGTGAGCGAAGGTCATTTGTTAGAAAAGGGTTTCAACACAATTAACATTAATAGGTCCCAAATTAGCTCCTAATTAACATTAAATGGCTCCAATCACTCCCATTTCAGACTTAATTAGTTCCAAATTTACCCTAATTAGAAAATAATTCCACAAATTACTCATTGAGTAATTAATGTTTATCTATCTAATTAATTAGGTATATGCAACCTCACCATAAAATGTAGTCCTAACCAATCAAATTATGACACATCATTAATCTCAAATTGATTATAATTATAACCAATTGGAATCAATTGTTCATAATCACATATAGTCGGACTCAATTTGTGATAGTGCATCTCGGCCACTAAAACTTGATTTGATGATAACTTTCAATCTGATGCTCCGATTAGGGCTTATGACCAGTCGATTTGATCATTACAACATCAAGATCATTTTGATGAAATGAGATTAAGGATCTAGTGACCAGAATCAAGATGCATATTTCCAAGGCGAAATTACCCTTTTACCCTCTTGTGAGGTTAAATACGAGTTGCAAAATGGGGTGTCAACAGTTACCTTCTTCAAAGGAAATGTCCTGTAGTCCTTTGGTGGGCTCTACAACAGGCCTTCTCTCCTGAATGTTCATAGTCTGCACGTGCTCATCCATGGCCAACATTGCTAAATAACACTCTCTTGCTGCTAACTGATCCCCTTGTACTTGTCCTATTCCGTACTCTGTAGGGAATTTAACTGATAGGTGGTAGATAGATGTTACTACCTTCCAACTGTTTAAAGTTGGCCTTTCAATGATAACATTGTATGAGGATAAACAATCCTTGGTTATCTGTTGTGGGTATGATCCCACCACTACAGGTAAAGTAATGGTGCCTACAGGTTGCACCTTCATTCCTCCAAATCCTACCAATGGTGGGCATACTGGATGAAGCTTATCTCGTTCTAGCCTCATCTGCTGGAAGGTGGGGTAATACAATATATCTGTTGAACTTCCATTATCCACCAATACTCTCCTGGTCGTGTAACCTGTGATAAGCAAGGTAACGATAATTGCATCATCATGTGGGTGATGGATTCTTTCTGCTTCTTCGTCTGTGAACGAAATAGCTGGCTCGTCCATCGCCCTCGTCCTTGGAGATCGTCCAGATAGTTGGACGTTTTGCACCACCTTGAGATATGTCTTCTTTGACTTGGAAGACTGTGCTGCTAAAGTCCCCCCTTATGATAACTCTCATTTCCCCGAGTGGGGTCTTTGATGATTCTTCCATTTTTCCCTTCAACTTCTCCTTTTTGTGATCCCTTCCAACAAAATGCCTTAACTTTCTTTGTCTAATGAGATTCTCTATCTGTTGCTTCAAGTCATAACACTCGTCCGTGTCATGCCCATGATCCCTATGGAAGCGACAATATTTTTTCTTATTGCGTTTGTTGGGGTCTCCCTTCATCTTCTCCGGCCACTTCAATGAAGGATCATCCTTGATTTGCATGAGTACTTGATCAAGCCAGGTATTTCAGGGCGTGTAGTTCTGACTTCTTCCTGAGGACAGGCCTATCTTCCTATTATCTCAATCTTTCTTCTCTCTCGTCCAAGCCTTCTTTGGACGAGGGCCCTGTTTAGGATGACAAGGGGGGTCTAACTCCATACATTCTGCTTTCTTTCTCTTCTTGGCTATAATCGTATCTTCTGTATTCATGAAATTCTGGGCTAAATGGACAAGTTCAGCCATGGTTTGAGGTTCCTACTCATAGAGTTTATGGATGAACAGATCTGAATTGACTCCATTATGGAAGGTAGCCAATAACAGCATGTCGTCTATTTCATCTACTGTGAGCGCTTCTCTATTGAAACGGGTAATAAAAGAGCGCAAACTTTCATTTTCTCCTTGTTCTATAGTTAACAGGGTGGACGAGGAGTGCTTATGTCTTTGCCCTCTAATAAAATTATTGACAAACAACTTACTCAAGTCTAAGGAACTCACCGTATTCAGGGGTATTTTGCTAAACCATACTCGCGCTAGTCCTTTTAGGGTAGTAGGGAAGGCCCTGCACATAATCTCATCTGGAACCCCATGAACATGTATTGTGGTCTTAAAAGTAGCAATGTGATCAAAAGGGTCGCGCGTCCCATCATACAAGTCCAAGGAAGGCATCTTGAACTTCGGGGGCAAGGGGTAACTGTTAATGGAAGCCATGAAAGGAGAATTCGTTCGATGAACCAAATCCTCTACGGGATTTGTCCTCCTCATGTTCTCCCTTATTTCGTCTATAGCCTACCTCATTTTTTTCCATCTCCCTCTCCAAATGTGGCACCCTCCGTGGAGTAGTGCCCCTTGATTGGTTCTCAGGTCCAGCGTTTTCTCCTCTATATTCTTGACTCTGGGATTGCTCTTCCACATGTCTTTCATGATGTTGCCTTCTTAGACCAATCTCCCTGTTCAACTCCTGGTTCTGGCGAGTCAACTCTACTAAGGCGGCCGCCATGGATTGTATGTGTTGGATGGAAGGTGATTGCATGACAAGTGCTGACTGTCGATCGTGATTGGGATTGCTCGATGCATCCCTACTCTCCTGATGGCCTAGGCTAGTGGCCCTTGATCTTGTCCGAACCATACAGCCTTTTGTCTGAGAAAGATCAATTTGCAAAACACAAATCTATCCCTCCCCACAGACGACGCCAACTAATGTTGCATAGTATCAGTAGGCTGAATGTTCTAGCTTCAATAGACCAATGGTAGTTGCGAAGGCCTGCAAGGATGAACACCGTATCAAAAGGCGACCGGGGTAGACTAGCCAAGTCCCCTCCGATGACTAAGTTAGTTTCTTTCTTAGAAAACCAAGTTCTAACTTTTGGGGAGTAATGCTAGGAAAAACGTACCTTGATTTGATGCAGGCCGGTCTTTATATAGAGAACTTTGGAGCGGTTATTCATTTAGTAACTTCCCCAAGATTTGTGGAAATCAGTGAGTTCTAACATAACTTCCTCAACGGCTATAGAAGTTACAACTGCTGAAGGAAGTTAAGCATTTGTGAGGAATTTGTGGCGATATGTACGAGTTTGGTTCTCGTTCCTGAATTCTGTGGTTCGAATTCTCAAGTCACCTCAAGTCACGTGAGTGGATCCACACTTTAAAATTTCTTAAGTGTCATACGGTCGTCCGTGCACTTGGTCGTCTGTGCGCTTTGCCTATGGACGACCCCTTTACTCATAAACGACGTACTCGAATCTTTCCCCTTTGGCTCATGGACGACCCCTATGGACGACCAAGAGATGGTAATTTTTTATTATCCCATCAATATATTTTATCATCACTACGAGAGAGAGAGAGAGAGAGAGAGAGAGAGAGAGAGAGAGAGAGAGAGAGAGAGAGAGAGAGAGCCAGTCCCAACTTTTTAGTGAAATGTGATGACATTAAGATAACATTAAAATGAAATATTCAATAAACTACTGTTGAGGTCTAAGAAGTCACAATGTTGCACCAAGGTCCACAATGGCATAGAGAATTGAACTCCATAAAAAAATAAAATACTTAAGCCTGCAATAAAGAAAAAGATGGTAAGCCCAAATTTGTTAAGGGTTTTAAGGAGGAACCTAAACCCATGAATGGGTAAGTGTCAGTTCGTTTAGACCCCTTAAACCCAACAGATTAACCTAGTAAATTAGCCAAGTGATTAACTTAGGTAATTTAATTAAAACTAGGTTAACACAAATAAGCAAAAATAAACAAAGCAGCGGAAATAAAATAACACAAAGATCTGATGACCCAGGAAACCACACCGGTAAAAACCTGGGGAGGATTTGACCTAGCTATCTTCAAGGTAAACTGAATCCACTATGAAAGAATCGAAGTTTACACAACAAGACTTAGACCACTAACATCTTATTGCTACCCAAGTATAGGAAACTTACTACCATGACCCCATGATAGCTCCGAGATCCACAGACTCCTTCTTTCCGAAATTCTTCAGCAAATCCACAAGCGCACCTGCTTGTATATCTTTGTGCTCTTTGATTCTGCAACTGTATTGATCTACACAACTCTTGACATAAATCTCAAGTTTGTAAACCCTAAGTGTATGTGAAGGTAAACACCTCTAGATCTCACAATGAGATTCACAAACACAGCATTCAGAACACTAAAAACGTGGCTAGGGTTTTCCCTTATATACTTAGGGCAAAACATAAAACCCTATACATTAAATGGACTTGGGCTGAGTTGGAATTTTCTGCAGAAAAACGATCTGCTCGATTTTCGATCGATCGAGTCTAATTTTCGATCGATCAAGTTATACAAAAAGTGAATAGTAATTCTGCATACAAACTCGATTCCAACTTTACATTAAGACCCATACTTTGAGCAAGTCTAACACACGACTAAACATTGTTTTGATCATGGTTTGCCAACATACAAATTGAAGTTCTAAATACATTAGATCCTAATCCTTAGAACCTAACAAACTCCCCCTTTGGCAATCCGTGACAAAGCACAGACTTAACAAAAAGCTCAAAGTTACAAATTGAAATAGCTCATTACAAAATAAATAGCCACTTAACAATTCAACCTAGACTACTATCTAACAGTTGCAAAGTAGACAGCAGCTCGACTGAAAGCAACCTGTATATTCCTGTAACACTTAACAAACACATAAACGCATGTGTGGAAGAAAGAAACAAGGAATATATAAAAAAACTTCTTGATTTCACATAACACAAAATAAAGACATATATCATGAATAACATCATAAATATAAATCAATAAGCAATGAAGTGTAGTGAAATAAGAAACATATACATAAAAATGTATCTCAACAAAAATATCACCTAAACAAGAGCTAAAAAGGAGAATACAAAGTGAAACACCTAGATACAATCTAATAACTCCACAAGCTCCGCAGTATCACTACCAAGTAAACAAAAACTCCCCCTAAAATGTAAATCACCACAACAAAATCTCCTAGATACAAATGAACTATGCACTCCCCCTTTTTGTGACGAATTGCCAAAGGGCACTCACTCATCATCAAAAGGAGGCGGAGGAGAATGACGAGAGCTCGCCAAATCCGCTCGTAATGCACGTAGCTCATCAAGGATGTCCACCAAAAGCTGACCATGAGCCGCCTGAACGGTCACGACAGTATCAAGTGTCCGACGAAGGTCAGAAACCTCATCAAACGGTGGAGGAACATCAGCAGCAGCAGCAGCAACAGCAGGATCAGAAGACGTCCCAGCTGCATGAGTATCTGTAGAAGAAGAAGGGGGTGGAGTGACACCGGAAGGCTCTACCCTAGGACGCTTAGAGCTAGCTCGAAGTTGAGCAGCCCTTTGCCTCAAAAAGGTAGCACCAATAGGAGCAATGACATGTACAGGCTCAGAAGCAAGATACTCACCAAAACCAAGAAAAAGGAGAATCCTATGAATAAAAACAGGGAAAAACAAAGCATGAGCCGTAGAACTAGACCGATGAACCTCATTCAAAGAACGAAGGAACAAATGTAGAAAACTGATAGGCGCATCAGTGACAAGAGCATACAAAAACACACATCGCTCAAGAGGGATGGTGTGGACATGCGAAATCGGCCACAAAGAATGACACGCTATCCTAAAGAAAAGATAGTGTAGCTCAGAAAGTTCAGCAGAAGTGATCCGAGGATCAGAACCCCACTGGATAGAAGACCCAGTGATGTATGACAGGACGTCATCAAGGGGTGGAGACTCCTCATAAGGAAAAACGGGATGATCAACTATGGGCACCCCAAGAGCATCAGACACTACCCGAGGGGTAATGTGATACTCCACACCACGTAACCACACCTTTACCAAGGTGTCGTTATCGTAGACATGAATAGAGAGGTTCGAATAGAACTCTCTAATCAAGGTGGCAGGAGGAGGAGAATGCTCGTACTCGAGCAAAGGTAACCAACCCCGACGCTCGAGTTACGTCGTACCTCAGGATCCAACTCATCTAATAAGATTCTACGCTCAGCCCAAATAGGACGCCTAAGGTTCAGAGTCTTATAGGTGACTTGATTTGACTCACTAGGGAACCGCTCAGTGTCAAAAGAAGGAGAAGGATCAGAAGTCCTATGGGCTCTAGTTTTCCTAGGCATAGTGCTAAAGAAAAGAGATAGACACAGAAAGAAAAGAGCAAAAACAAATAACCAAGGGCAGACTGCAAGTTAGCACAGCATAAAATATAGAAAAATATCAATTCTATATGATGCATGAGCATGAACACCAAATGATGCATGTACTAATGCAGTGACAAGTTCAATTGTGATCCAAATTAACAAAATTGGCTTGAGCATGTAGTTGGTATCAAAAATACCCAATTTGAAAAAAACCAAGTTTTCAAAACACAACAAATTGATTAATTGATCAACTCAACAATCAATTAACTCAATATAGTGATCAAATTAAATAATCCAACGAGCCAATATCATCAATTTCAATCAAATTGAACAAAACCCCCAATTTTCTCAATTTCAAGCCCTAGAATTTTAAATTTTCCTCAAAACATCAAATTAATCAAATTAAACCATATGGAGTGTTTGAATATACTGTCCCCACAAAAACCCATGAAAAATTTGAAAGAGAAACAGCCAAAAACACTTCCAAATTTGCCACAACATTAATTCCGAAATTAACAAAAAAAAAATGCATGAAAAATGCATGATGTTCAAAAATAAATGCAAAGAAAGGGGCATAAAGGTCTTACCGGCCTTGAAGGAGAGAGATTGTGCAAAAAGAACGGAAGAAAACGACAAATCCACCCAAAAATAGCTTGACCGGTTAGTAGGAGACAAAAAGAAATTTTGAAAAGTTTTGAAAAAGTGAAAAGACACTTGAAAAGCTCCTTTTTAAAAACATCCAGCACGATTTTCGATTGATCGAAAATTACATTCGATCGATCGAAAATACCTTCGATTGATCTAAATTCAGCTTGGATCGATCGAGTCAACCAGAAACTTTTTCATTGATTTTAAAACATTTTCGATCGGTCGAAAATCAGTTTCGATCGATCGAAATTCTGGAAAAATTAATTTTTGAAAAACACACCAAATTCAGTGTAGTCACTTCTCAAAGCATCAAATTTTATGAGAAAAATGCATGAGTATGAGATGAGATGTTTTCCAAAAACATATGAATTCAACCCAGATTTCTCCAAATAAAAAATATGTCTTTCAATTCCCAAAAAAAAAAACAAACAAGCAAACATGTTCTGCATAAATTTTCAGTAATTCTCAAACTTGGTTGGTCAGGCCAAATAACACACACAAACATGTACACATTTTAGCAAAGAATAACTTGTGTAGTGTGTGCAACTAGCATAAGTTTGAGAAACATGTGAGGTGATATACACATAGAGATCAATCACAAGTTCTACAAAATCCATCACATGAATTTGAAAAAGACTATTACTTAAAGAGTTACATCCTATAACTCCCACATCTCCTAGAATAAAAGCTTGCAATCATGTAAGTTTCTTGATTTGCCTCATTATTAATATTCAAATTAAATGATTAGAGACTTAATAAAAGCCGGGATAATGTACACACCAATTTTATTTGAATTTGTGAGATTATTATAGCCCAATAATGTACACACCAGTTTTAATAGAGGCTACACCTTATGTTCTTTTTGTGCATGTGTTACACTTTCTCGAGCATAAAATCTTACGATATGCACTAAGGTGTTCATGATTGGCTAATAAACAGTGGTGAGATGGTTATTTATGCCTTTCTCAATAAGTTCAAGTCCAACAATTAAAGACATAAGACTTCAAGATCAAGATCATGTGATCAACAAATATAATATCTTCCCACACAACATGCACAACAAACTTTAGCTAATAAAGTGCAATAGAAATAAGTGCATCAAAGCTAAACAAGGTACATTCATATGACATGTAAAATTTGATTGACCAACCTTGTCTTCAAATTCAAGACAAAAATAGCAACAACACAATTTGCAAAAAAATTTTTTTTTTTTTATTTAAAAAAAAATCCTAGAATGAAATGCATGAATGTAATGTAATGCAAATCCTAGAAACAGAGGTCACAAAAGATTGAGCAATGAAGCACAAGGACCATGTCAGACAGACTCAATTAGATTGAGCCTTTTGCATCCAAGACTTCTTAGATGCAACTCTTGCATTGGAGTTATGATTCACATTAGAATTCTGAGCAACTCCAGGATTGGAATAAAGGTTTAACGTCTTTACCAATTCACCAATAAGTACCATAGGATCATGTGCTTGGGGCACAGGTACTTTAGTTTTATTTGCTCGCTTCGCAGCTTGCAACTTAAAACAATTTGGACGAATGTGTCCAGGTTTTCCACAAAAATGACAAACCCATGCAGGCTTATCATGCAATTTGCCCTTAGTAGAAGTAGAAGCTCTCGAATGAGAAGCTTGAAGGTCAACCTTAATCTTCCTAGGTGGAGTAACATTTATAGGTTTGACAGGTTCACTCACCAAGGGTTTGACAATCTCACTCTTAGGAGGTTCAGAAGAAGGAACAAATTTAGTGGAAGAAGGTTCAAGCACAGAAATACTTTCCTCATAACCTAAACCAGTTTTATCAGAATGAGACTTTTGAATACTCAGCATGTGATCAAGTTTAGAGCTTGCAGATCTATTAGTTTGTTCTCTAGCAACAGATAAATCAAGTTCCAAACATTTAACTTTATCAAGTAAGAGCATGTTATCAGTTTTCACATTATTCAAAAGTTCATTTGCATCAAACAATTTAACAAGTAAATTTTTCTTTTCAAGTTCCAAAGATGCAATTTTCTTCAAGCCTAACTCAACATTCATGGCATCCTTTGCAGCAACTTTGCAAAGTTTATTGTAGGCTTCCTGTAGATCTGCATCCTCACAGAGTTCCCCATCAGAAGGGTTCTCTTCAACAGACATGCTTTCATTAACTACAGTGGTAGCAGTGAAAGCAATAAAGTTTCCATCCTCATCACTAGCGGATTCATTGTCGGAAACTTCATCATCACTAAGGGTTACAGCCATAGCTTTACCCTTAGACCTCAAGTATGTAGGACATTCAGATTTTAAATGACCATACCCTTGACAACCATAACATTGTTGTCCCAAAGAATTATTAGAAGGCTGTCCCACTTTCTCCTTAGGTTTTTCAGTGTTATTGACTTTAATGGGATCATTCTTCCTAAAATTTCTAGGTTCAACAGTGTTCTTGCCTCTTGCCCTTCTGTTATTGTTCCTAAGAAAGTTTCTAAAGTTCTTGGCAAGATAGGCAATCTCTGTAGCAGAGAGTTCATCATCAAATCCACCATCATCAACATCATCAACAGACTTAAGAGCCATTGATTTGGATTTGTTAGTCTTGGGGAGGTCTAACTCATAGGACTGAAGAGATCCTACAAGTTCATCCACAGGGATGGAGTCCACATCCTTGCTCTCAGTGATGACAGTTACTTTGGGTCTAAAGTCCTCAGTCAAAGATCTAAGAATCTTCCTAAAAATTTTAGGTTGATCATAGATTTCACCCAAATTATAAGCAGAATTAACAATATCATTCAATTTAACATAGAATTCATCAAAGGATTCATCATCATTCATTCTTATGCTTTCAAATCTAGAGGTTAATTGCTGCAACTTATTAATTTTAACTGCCTTCGTGCCTTCATGCACAGTCTGGAGGATTTTCCAAGCAGTATGAGCAACCTCAACATTAGAGATTCTCTTAAATTCCTCCATGGAAACAGCATTAAAAATAGCATTCATAGCTTTGCTATTAAAAGCGGCTGCCTCTTTTTGAGAAGTTTGCCACTCACTCACAGGAGTAGTGGGCTTCTCCCATCCGTATTCAACGGAATTCCAAACTCTCTCATCTATGGATTTCAGGAAAGCTTTCATCCTTACTTTCCAATAAGCATAGTTGTTTCCATCAAAGTGAGGTGGAACAACAAGAGAGTGTCCGTGTTCCATGACAACAGGGGTCAAGGATCAGCTAAAAGATCAAAGGATCAAAACAAAAGCTACCCGCTCTGATACCACTTGTCAGTTCGTTTAGACCCCTTAAACCCAACAGATTAACCTAGTGAATTAGCCAAGTGATTAACTTAGGTAATTTAATTAAAACTAGGTTAACACAAATAAGCAAAAATAAACAAAGCAGCGGAAATAAAATAACACAAAGATCTGATAACCCAGGAAACCACACCGGTAAAAACCTGGGGAGGATTTGACCTAGCTATCCTCAAGGTAAACTGAATCCACTATGAAAGAATCGAAGTTTACACAACAAGACTTAGACCACTAACATCTTATTGCTACCCAAGTGTAGGAAACTTACTACCATGACCCCATGATAGCTCCGAGATCCACGGACTCCTTCTTTCCGGAATTCTTCAGCAAATCCACAAGCGCACCTGCTTGTATATCTTTGTGCTCTTTGATTCTGCAACTGTATTGATCTACACAACTCTTGACATAAATCTCAAGTTTGTAAACCCTAAGTGTATGTGAAGGTAAACACCTCTGGATATCACAATGAGATTCACAAACACAGCATTCAGAACACTAAAAACGTGGCTAGGGTTTTCCCTTATATACTTAGGGCAAAACATAAAACCCTATACATTAAATGGACTTGGGCTGAGTTGGAATTTTCTGCAGAAAAACGATCTGCTCGATTTTCGATCGATCGAGTCTAATTTTCGATCGATCGAGTTATACAGAAAGTGAACAGTAATTCTGCATACAAACTCGATTCCAACTTTACATTAAGACCCATACTTTGAGCAAGTCTAACACACGACTAAACATTGTTTTGATCATGGTTTACCAACATACAAATTGAAGTTCTAAATACATTAGATCCTAATCCTTAGAACCTAATAGTAAGTTTTAGAACTCATGAAAACGGAGGGAAGAAGAAAAGCCCAGCCTGCCAATTTTAGAAAATCGCTAGGTGAGAACTGGGTTGGGATACCCGGAGACTGCTAGGAGCTCGGGATCCTCGGGACGTACAGCAAGGCTAGGGCTGGATTAAGACAGTTCAAAGGGGAAACCAAGAAACACAAGGAACGAGAACAGATATGTCCCTATTAGCCACCTAATGATGCAGAAAGAAATCAGAAAGTTTGGGAACCAACAATCCATGAACAAGGGGCTTATCTCGGGAAACCCAGAAGAAAGAACCATGAAGGGAAATGGCTAGGAAACTTTCAACCCGGCAAGAAGGAATCAGCTCACTTAGGAAAAATGACAAAGGGAAAAGTAGCCGAAAATCTGAGTCTGAAAAGGTGGGAACTAGAAACCTTGACAGGAGAAAAACTCAAGGTCAGCTCTTCTAGACATTCCAAAACAGAAAGGCAGCAGGAAACTTTTGAGGAAGAAGCTCCAAAAGAAGAAGATAATGAGGAATGAGGAAGGGGCTAGCCATCAATGTTGCTGACACAACATTGGTTCTAGTACCCAAGGAAGCAAATGGAGGGAATTAGTGATACCCCGGGAACCTTAAGATGACACTATAAAAAGGGGAAGCAACCAACAGTAAAGGACAAGGAGCAATGGTGAATTAGAGTAAAATCATTGAGAAAACTTTGTTAGAACTCAAAAAAAGTAAGAAAAGAGAGGGAAATATCGTTTGATATCCCTACACAGCCACTAGAGAACACACTTGGATTTAAAGGATTCAAACTTTGCAAGTCTTAGAGGCCTGAAAAGCCATCTAAGTCTGTGATTTTTGAACTTATTTGGACCTTGTAACACATCCTAGTGAGCATAATGTATTACACAATTAGGAAAGTAATGAAATATTTCACATTATCTTAAGGACCCTCAACACTTATTTATATCCTTTTCTATCACATTGCCCCTTTATTGTTTCTTGCTGTTCAATGCATATATTTCTTGTTTGCTAACATGTATGTGTTATAGGATTCGTGCTCTGTGCACCATCTGGTTCGTAATCAACCCACTTAGCTGCGGTGAACTAAGCCCAATCCCTTAAAACAACAACTAAAAGACCCGAGGTCCTTGCTTCTACTTGGGCCTGGGCAACGTCCACATAGGGACCCACACAACTACATAAAATTTAATTACCATATAAGATAAGTACATAAAAATAGGAGCATAGGAAACAATCTTCCATAATCAAAGGCCTTTTTGTTTTCAATTTTATACTTTCAAAACTTGTTTTTCTAGGTGTTTTGAGAAATTTCTCTCAAGAACAACTTTTAAGTGTTTTTTAGCATTCAAACCCTATTTGGCAATATTTTAGGTTTAGGCAAATTACAACTTACTAATATGTGGCTTAACCGAAATTTAAGTTGCCTACTTGTGGTTTGAAATTTGACACTTTACTCACCTACAATTAGCTCAATTAGAGTTCCGTAACCCATCTCTATTAAAAATATGGCTAAATATGTAATTTTGCTCTACTTTTATGCTTCTCCTCCAAAAAAAAAAAAAAAAAAACACACACACACACACACACACACAAATAAAATATCTAATTTATAGGCTTTTCAAGGCTAGGTTCTTCCCTAATTGCTCTATCATGGAACCTAGAAATTCTAGATCAGGATTTTATACTTGGACTAGTATCTTCCATGGTCAGGATGTACGTCTACAGGGATGTAGATTGTGTATTGAGGATGGCAAATCAGTGCCATCCACCTTATGTTCTCTCCCCTTTGCTTGGGTTATTGGCTGACGCCAATGTGGAAAGTCTCATTGATGTCTCGACTAGACAGTGGAATCTCGGTTTAATTGATAGTATTTTTATTCTGAAGGAAGTAGAGCTCATCAAAAAACTGCCTTTATCAAGGGTGGAGACTGATGATAGCCTTTTTTGGCCTTACACGCAAAAGGGGGAGTACATATACAAGTCGAGGTACCTTTTTTTGAGGGAAGAAGTTGACCTCGATTTTACTGGAATTCCTTTGGACCATGACAAAGAATTATGGAGAGGGATTTGGTCATTACATGTACCGAATAAAGTTAAAAACCTTACGTGGAGGGCTTACCGTCTGCCTTTGAAAGCGAATTTGGTGCATCGAACCATCATCAATTGCCTAGTTTGTGATCGGTGTAAACAAAAGCAAGTGACAGTGTTGCATGCTCTATGGTTGTGTCGGGAACTTGATGTAGTTTGGGAAGGTGAAGACTTGTGGGCTTGTCAAAAGATCAACAACCTTCTTGAATTTCAAAGAGTTATTATCGTGGCTAATAAAAAAAACAGCATCACTTGGAACTTTTCTCCATCACTGCATGGTCAATATGGACCCAACGAAACCAGGTTTGCTTGCACCAACTTAGCTGCAGTCCCCATCAAATTGCCTCTATGGCATAAGATCGGCTTGCAGAATTTTTGTCAGTACAGCCAACCCCCTGGTCTCTCCCTTCTAGGACACAAGGTCAATGGTGACCTCCACCATTGGGCACAATAAAGATAGACTTTGATGGAGCCATCTTCACCAAGGAGCGCAAGTCAGGGATTGGAGTGTTGCTGTGTGAAGCCTATGGTTCGATGCTGGCCTCTTTATCTCGACATTTGTCACATATTTACAGTCCACTTGAGATCGATGCAAAGGTGGCGTCATTGGATCTTCAGTTTGCTGTGGATTTGGGATTCAATCGGGTGGTCTAAGGAAGGAGATTCTCAGGTTCTTATGACAGCACTGATCAACGACAATTTGTTTTTGTCCTTTGATGGTTTGCTTATTGATGATGTATGATTTGTTGCTAGATTTTTGACTCAATTACGTTACTCTCATTTAAAGAGAGAATGTAATAATGTTACTCATAATTTAGCTTAACATACTTTATGTATTTCAGATTTTGTTATGTAGATGGAGGATGTTCCACCTCCTTTTCAATCTGTTGTCGAAGTTGAGATTATCGGGTTTTTCTTAATAAAATGAAGGCAAAAATGCAAAACTGACCCTCTAACTTTCAGTCTTTTTCATTTTAGTCCTTTAACTTTCAGTTTTGTCATTTCAATCCTCTAACTTTTAATTGTTGTCAATTTGGTACTCCGTTAAACTCCAGTTATATCCTGCCGTTAATTGAGCAAAAACGATGTCGTTTTGGTTTTTTTTTTTTTTTAAATAAATTTTGAAATTTAAAGAAAATTAAAAAAAACTGATATAAAAAAAAAAAAAAAAAAAAGGATCACTCACTGAAATTTACATCTCACAACCTTACATTCCCAAACACCAAAATCCCCTCCCACCCTTATTTCAAAAGACTCTGTGCTGGACTCCATTGCAGACACTGTGACGGCCTCCATCCCCTCCCACCCTCACCAGTTTACAAAATTCCCCAATCTCTCTTCTGCTTCTTCTTCTTCTTCTTCTTCTTCTTCTTCTTTCTCTCTCTTCTGCTTCAACAATCAACATCATCGATCAATCACAACGATGTGTATCACAACCAAAAACTTCATACTCTCTCCTAACTCTCTCTCTCTACCCTCTCTCACTCACTGTTCGCCCTTTCGTCTTCATTCTTTCTCAAGAAGATCTCAAAGACGCCACCTCATCCTCCTCCAACGACTCGCCCGATCCCACCCCTCTCCATGACTCGTCCGAGTGGGACGAGTTCGGCTCCGAGTCCGACTCGCCTCACAAGTCCGAGGACGAGCTCGACCCTAGCTCATGGCGCTCGATCTTCGAACCTACCTCCTCCTCCTCCTCCTCCACCTCCTTCTCCTCGACCCCACCCAACCCAGTCCTCGCAGTTTTCAGCATTTTATTTGAATTTTTTTTTAAATATCAGCTCTTTTTTTTAATTTTCTTTAAATTCCAAAATTTATTTAAAAAAAAAAAAAACTAAAACGACGTCGTTTTGACTCAATCAATGACAGGACATAACTGGAGTTTAACGGAATACCAAATTGACAACAATTAAAAGTTAGAAGACTAAAATAACAAAACTAAAAGTTAGAGGACTAAAAAAAAAAAAAAAAAAAGTGAAAGTTAAAGGATCAGTTTTATATTTTTTCCTAAAATGAATTATGTTTTCCCTCAAAAAAAAAATACACTTTTTGTTAGGTTCTAAGAATTAGGAACTAATGTATTAGAACTTCAATTTGTAATGTTGGCAAACCATGATCAAAACATTCTTTAAGTCTTGTGTTAGACCTGCTCAAAGTATGGCTTTTTATGTAAAGTTGGAATCGAGTTTACTGCAGAAGTTACTGTGCACTTTCTGCCTAACTCGATCGATCGAGAATTAGACTCAACCGATCGAAAATCGTGCAGAACGTTTTTCTGCAGAAAATTTCCAACTCAGCTCAAGCTCATTTAATGTATAGGGTTTTATGTTTTGCCCTAAGTATATAAGGGTAAACCCTAGCCACGTTTTTAGAGTTCTGAATGATGTGTTTGTAAATCTATTTGTTAGATCTAGAGGTGTTTACCTTCACATACACTTAGGGTTTCCAAACTCAAGATTCATGTCAAGAGATTGGTAAATCATACAGTTGTAGAATCAAGAGAACTTAAAGATATACAAGCAGGTGCGCTTGTGAATTGCTGAAGAATTCAAGAAAAGAAGGAGTCCGTAGTCTCGGAGCTGTCACGTGGTCGTGGTAGTAAGTTTCCTACATTGGGTAGCAATAGGATGTCAGTGGTCTAAGTCGCTATTGTGTAAACTTCAATTCTTTCTAGTGGATTTGCTATTTTACCTTGAGGATAGCTAGGTTAAATCCTCCCCAGGTTTTTTACCGATTTGGTTTTCCTGGGTCATCAGATCTTTGTGTTCTTTATTTTCCGCTGCTTTATTGTTTATGACTATTTGTGTTTAACCTAGATCTGAATAATAAACCTAAGTATTCACTTGGTCAATTAATTAGGTTAAATAATCTAGTTTACAGAGGTCTAAATGAACTTACACATTTATATTGTTTACACGTCGTTTTACTTCTTTCTTTTCAATTTCTTCTTGGCGGTGATATCTTTCTTCTTTTCTCGATCACTTTGATAGTTTCCCTAATAACGTAGGAAAATCGTAAGGTGAGGTGGGTCAATATGTCAGGGCCAGCACATGCAAATGATAGATAGGAGAGTCAGCAATCACAAAAATAAAAGTAAGGCGTAAATGCACTTTTAGTCCCTACATTTTGGACTTTTTCCATTTTAGTCCCTACATTTCTATTTTACCACTTTTAGTCCCTAAACCAATTAACGCTTATTAATTTAGTCCTTTCCATCAGTCAACAGACGAAAATCACGGAGGTGAATAACAGAGATATTAAAATATTATTAAAATTTTACTGTAGCAATAAAATTAAAAAAAAAATTAAAACAAGAACACAAGAACAAAAAAACAACAACAGAAACCCAGAAATTCAAAATCACAGCTCAAACCCAGATTTTCTCATCTTTCAATCAACAACGAAACCTCTAGCAAATAAAATTCATAAACCCAGAACAAGAGCAAGGATACCCAGATCTGAACAAACTCACTCACACAAGTCTCAAACAAACCCAGATACCGGCGATGTTCACATTTTCCACGGCCACCGGCCACAAACCCAGATAACAATGAGTGGGCAACTGATTCTCCTCTTGCTGCACGCCACGGCCACCACTGGCGATGTTCACATTTTCCATATCCAAACACCATCCTCCACCAAAACCTCCAAAATCAAACTCATAACAGAAAAATCATCAAACCCACATGAAAAAAACAAACCCAGAAATTTAAACAAACCACCACCCAAATGGAAAAACAAACCCAGGTCAGAGAGATCGTGACCAAATGACGGAGCTCCATGCGCGGTGACGCTGATCCCAGGCGATGGGATCGGACCTCTGGTGACCGGAGCGGTGGAGCGAAGAAAAATGCTGAGAGAGAGTTGAAGAAACCGATTCGGTGCGATGAGACCCATTCGCCGCCGTCACAGCCTTCAAACCCACCCACCGACCTCACCGCTATCAGACCCACTCGCCGATCTCGCCGCTGTCAGACCCACCCACCCATCTCGCCTCCTTCAGACCCACCAACCCACCCGCCCATCTCGCCTCCTTCAGAAACAATCAGTGGTCCTTTACCTCTCTTTTTCTCTCAATCTATCTCTCCCTCTCCCTCTCTCACGATCAGTGGTCCTTCTGTTGTTGTTTTTTTGTTCTTGTGTTCTTGTTTTAAATTTTTTTTTTAATTTTATTGCTACAGTAAAATTTTAATAATATTTTAATATCTCCGTTAGTCACCTCCGTGATTTTCGTCTGTTGACTGACGGAAAGGACTAAATTAACAACTGTTAATTGGTTTAGGGACTAAAAGTGGTAAAATAGAAATGTAGGGACTAAAATGGAAAAAGTACAAAATGTAGGGACTAAAAGTGCATTTACCACACTTTGCAAGTAATAGAACAAGAATGGGTCTAGACTTTACGATAGATCATGAAATTCAATTTTTAAAAACCCCACGTGTCTACGTCCCATTAGGCTAGACGTACGACATATGACGCTTCCCATTGGGTCTAGACGTACAACATACATGCATGGGTGTTTGGGTTAGGGAAAAAAATGAAAAATATTTCATTATTTAGTTTATTTTTGTTACTATTTATGAGTTTTATTGCACTTTTTGGTACTATTTATGAGTCTCACTGTACTATTTTAACTAATTTTTATCTTTATTTACTGTACTTTCAGCAATAATTTTTTAGTTTTAACAAAATAAACGATATTCAAACACACCCTGATTTAGATACAACTGAAAATTGAAAATACTGTAGCAAAATAACTTTTAAATATGTCAATAGTACCGCAAAACTCATTTCTAATAAAAAAAATGCTGATTTCGGTGATGTTTGGAAGTTCGTGAAAAAGGTGAAATGTACTGTTCACATTAAAGATTAACATTTACGGCTAAAAATAAAAAAGGGATAATTACACTTTACCCACCTGTGATTGACCTCTAGTTCTATTTGCCTACCCGTGGTTTGATTTTTGACACTTTACCTACCTGTGATTCCCTCCGTTACCCCTCCGTAACCCACCTCCAGTGCAGACGTTACTCTAACACATAAACTCATCAAAAACAGAACCTAAAACAGGTCAAACACAAAAATCACTCCCAAAACACACTCCCACCAAACGAAGATCACAATGCAATGTGCTTGAGATAATGGACTGATAACCTCCTGGGTTTTGATCGTGCAAGCAAACCGAGGAAGAAGGAGACACAGTGCAAACCGTGCAAGCAATTCAATTCAGCTGTTGCAAATAGTGTTTTTGATTTTTGGTGCTTGGTCCGTTTGTCTTCTCTTGTTTGGGTGAGTTCCTGACTTTGTTAGTTTCGATTTTTGGTTTTCTTTTACTGTCATATGCTCTGTTCATCTGATTTTAGGTAGATCCTTTTAATTTTTGAAAACCTGGGGTTTTAAAATTCTTTTTTTGAGATTTGGTTTTTGCTTGTATTCATCAATGTGGGGCTGCTAGACCATAGGATTAGGCTTTGTCAATGTGGGACTCCATTGATTATTGCTTTTCATGATTTTGCAATAGTATTGATTATTGTTTTTCTACTTTCTACTTTTCTACTTTCCCTTTCCATGTATTTGTCTCCCAAAAACAGAACAAAAACTTTTAATAATGTTGTCTGTTTCTGTATTATGCTTTGTGTGGACCACAGGACCACATGATACATACCCAATTGCTGGTATATAGTTAATTACATTCATCAAGGCCATCTCATTTGCTGGTATATAGTTAGGGAAATTGAAAGAGAAATTTGACTGCCTAATAAAGCAATAATCTATAATAGATTATACTTTCCCACATGCAAGCCCATCTCATACTTTATTCTATTGTATTTTATATGCAGATGGCTAACTTGACATTCAATTTTGAGATTCATCATGGTGGCCAGTTTGTGTGGAACCCAGATTTGGTATATTTAGGAGGTAATACTTCTTTTATTGATGATGTTGACCCAAATAAACTTAGTTATTTTGAAATACAAGATATGTGTTGTGGTTTGGGGGCAAATAGTACAAGTAGATTTCATTATCTTATTCCTGGAGGTAAGATAGAGCAAGGGTTAAGGCTTATAAATGAAGATGATGACGTAGTTTATATGTGTGAGATTCATGCTGCATGGCCTATAGATAAGATAACACTATATGTTGAGGGTGGCGAGGAGCCACTTGCAGTTGAACAACCACTTGCTAATGAGGAAGTAGCAAATGATGATGATGTGCATGAGGTACCTCAGAATGGTGATGATGTGCATGAGATGCATGAGGGAGGTAATGTGGATTCTGAGGGGTCAGATTTTGATTGGTTGGAGGAAGGGTTTGAGGGGCCAGATTTTGATGATGATGTATTTGGAAATGTAGATGATGGGCCATCTACACATGATGGAGTTAGTGGCAGTGCAGCAGCCCCACATAGGTCCTCTGAGGGAGATAATGTCAATGCAGCCCCACATAGGCCCTCTAAGGGAGATACTATCAATGCAGCCCCACATAGGACTACTCCAGCTAACAATGACCCACCTCTTGAAGAGGGTGAATGGATTGACTCACCTCTTGAAGATGACATAAAAAGTTTAGTAGATTCTGATGATGATCAACCAGCACCAACTGCTGCAAAAGAACCTGAGTTTAATGTCCAAACTGACATGAGAAAACCAGTGTTACAGAAAGGAATGAAGTTTCCAAACTCTAAGGTATTTAGGGAGGCATTGAGGGAATATGCTATACACAAGCCAGTAGATATCAAGTTCAAGCTGAATGAGAAGAAGAAAATATTAGTTTATTGCAAAAATGAATGTGGATGGAGGTGTTATGCCTCTCAACTATCTGGGGAGTTGACATTCCAAATAAAAACCTTCAATCTAGAGTGCACTTGCCCTAGATCCTTCAAACACAGCCAAGTGACTTCAAGATATGTTGCAAAGAAGTTTCTGCAGGAGTTTAACAAAAATCCCGATTGGAAAGTGGCTGGTGTTCAACATCATGTGAAGCAAACACTTGAAGTTGACATAAGTTACAGTCAGGTGTATAGGGCAAAAAGGAAAGCTACTGACTTGATTACTGGGGATGAACAGTTGCAATATGGGAAGCTTGGGGATTATGCAGAGATGATAAGGTTGAATGATAAAGGAAGTAGGGTTATTTTGCAAACTGAAATGGAGGATGAAAATGCACAGCCTAAATTTAAGAGAATGTATGTTAGGTATAATGCACAAAAAGTTGGTTTTTTGGGAGGTTGTAGACCAATCATTGGTTTAGATGGGGTGCCACCTGAAAGGGAGATTTGGGGGGCAAATATTGTCTGCCACAGCTAGAGATGCGAATGATAACATTTTCCCAGTTGCATTTGCTGTTGTTGAGCAAGAGAACAGAGATTCATGGGTATGGTTTCTACAGCAGTTTTCAGATGGCATTGGGAATCCAGAGCAACTTAATCTGGTCTTTATCACTGATAGACAAAAGGTATGAACTACAATTGTACTAACATTTCTCTACTCCTATTTAAAGTTTAATAATAAATGCCTCATTTCATTTCAACATGTTTAACTGACATATTTACTTGACCTGTTTTGTATATGAATTAGGGCCTTATACCTGCACTTGAGATGCTGTTCCCAACTTGTGAGCATAGGTATTGTGTGAAGCATATCTACAATAATTTTAAAGTGGATCATAAGGGCTTGGAGTTGAAAGATGCACTGTGGAGATGTGCTGGAGCCATAACAATCAGGGAGTTTGAGAGAAGAATGCAAGAACTGAAGGATTTAGATGTCAAGGCATGGGAATATCTTGCTGACATCAACCCTACACACTGGTCTAAGTCTCACTTTAGTAGTAGAGCTTTGTGTGACTGTTTAGCTAATAACTTGAGTGAGTCTTTTAATGCCATGATCTTAGAAGCTAGGGATAAGCCAATTTTAGCAATGTTGGAGTGGATCAGAGTTAGGCTCATGACCAAACAATACAAAAAGATGAAAGGTATAGCAAAATACACTGGTCAGGTTTGTCCTAATATTCAAGACAAATTAGAGAAGTTAAAACATGAATCTATACCTTTCAGTGATATTCCATCAGGCAGGTTCATGTATGAGATTGATAATGGTCGTGAGAGATACGTGGTTGACTTGACTAGGAAAGCATGCAGTTGTAGGATTTGGGATTTGACAGGACTTCCTTGCAAACATGGGATCTCTGCTATTTTTAAGAACCTAGAGAAAGTGGAGGACTATGTGCATCCTTGTTACCTGAGAGAGACTTTTGTTGAAACTTACAATGAGATAATACAGCCAATGCCTGGCCAGTCTGAGTGGGTTGAGACTAACCAACCTGCTCCTGTTGCTCCTCATGTGTATAAACCACCTGGCAGACCACCAAAGCAAAGAAAAAGAGATCCTGAAGAGCCAAGGAACCCTTATAGAGTTTCTAGGATGAACAAGACAATCAAGTGTGGGAGGTGCCAAAAAGAAGGACATAATGCAAGAGGGTGCAAGGCAGACATCACTGGTGAAACTCCATGGCAAAGAAGAGATAGACTTGCTAAATCAAAAGCTGTAAGTATTTCCATGCTTTGAACTTTAGTCATTTCCTCATATATTTCATGTGTATGTAACTTGTACAACCCTATTTGTAGGCACAAGGCAGTAGATCTACAACAACAAAGCAGACTGCAACACCTCAAACTGCATCTCAGCCACCAAGTACAAGATCTCAGCCTGCATACAGAGCTTTTGGGCAAACTGCATCTCAACCTGCACCAAACAATAGATCTGAGGCACCAAACAATAGATCTGAGGCAGCAACTCAACCTCCAACTGCATCTAGGGCCAATTGGTTTTCTGCATCTCAGGCATCTACTAATATCTATTTTGTTTATTTTTTTCCTCTTACTTGCTATTGTTGGACCATCTTGCTAACTGTTGGATTTTGGTTATGTAGCCAAGTGCATCTGTGAGCACTAGCGGTGTACCAAGTCAAGGAAGTGGTGGTGGTAGTGGTGGTGGTGGTGCTGCTGCTAAGGGGTTCTACGGCAGAAATTTGGGTGTATCAAGGCCACCAAAGTTTCAACCAGTTGGTGGAAAGGGCAAGAAGGCTGCTGGCAGTAAATGAAGATGGAAGATGTTAAAGTTTCAACCACTTTTTTTGTTGTAGTTCCCACACTTGATGTAGTATTTAAATTGGTCAAGTGTCCAAAACAATATTGGCAATTTTACTTGGAAAATGTGTATGTCTGATGTGTGGTGGACTAGTAGTTGGGTTTTGGTTGTAAATATGTTTGCATGTGACATAAAGTCACAAATGATGTCTTCACTTTTGGCATATTATGACATTATCAAGATTTTATTATTGTTAATGTGTATTGACACAGGATCAAGTGTTTTGATGCCTTGTGCTTGTCATTGCTTTTGGTGGATTTGCTTGTCTTGTGCTTTTAGTGGATTTACACAGGTGTATGTATTGACACAACAAATCATATGTATGCCATCACCATAGGTCCATTTATGGGCAGGTGTAGCATAGAACCACAGTCAATATATATGGATCCATTTATGAGCAGGAAGTAAAAACAATAATAAATAAACTACAGAACATTTGCACAAAAACAACCCTTTGTATTTCAAGAGATGGATACAATAATCAGGGACTTAACTTAATTCTATTACCCAACCACATTTCAAAAACCCCCAAGCATCATGGCAGATTAAGGGTCCTCACCCTTACATTGTTGTTCATTGAGGCAAAACACAACAACAACATTACAAAAATGAAAAATAACCATGACAAAACTAGTGCTAGCTTGTACAATCTCTCACTCTCTCTAATCTTCTTAAGTTCCTCCCTAGCTTCTATATAAAGCTCATGAGCTTCTCTTTCCCTCTAGTTAGATCTTTCTTCCATTTCCCTACTTCTCATTTCTCTCTGATTTACAAGCTGCAGTTCATTCTCAAGCATACTTATCCTTTCATGGACAAGTGGGGCAGTTTCACTCCTACAAGTTTCGTTATCCACCCACTAAAAGAAGCCACATTTGGGACCAACCTGAGCATTACAATTACAACAGTTAATTTCACAGTTCCCAATTAATCACAACTAATAATTCAATTCAATTCAATTCAAATGAAATACACCAATGGAATTGTTTCTTACATTAAATTGACTACAACCGAGGAATCTTCTTCCATAGTTACCAGATTTTCAACTTGTTCGTAGGGCACAATTCTCATGAGTACATAAATGGCCATCTATGGCACGATAAAAACCACTAGTTGTAGACCCATTGCCAGTTGATGAAGACATAGCAAGCAAAAACCCAATCTCGAAAAAAGATCTACCTAAAATCAGATGAACAGAGCATATGGCAGTAAAAGAAAACCAAAACTTGAAGCTGACAAAGTCAGGAACTCACCCAATCAAGCTCAAGCTCAAGCCGAACGGACCAAGCACCAAAAATCAAAAACACTATTTGCAACAGCTGAATTGAATTGCTTGCACGGTTTGCACTGTATTTCCTTCTTCCTCGGTTTGCTTGCACGATCAAAACCCAGGAGGTTATCAGTCTATTATCTCAAGCACATTGCATTGTGATCTTCGTTTGGTGGGAGCGTGTTTTGGGAGTGATTTTTGTGTTTGATCTGTTTTAGGTTCTGTTTTTGATGAATTTATGTGTTAGAGTAACGTCTGCACTGGAGGTGGGTTACGGAGGGGTAACGGAGGGAATCACAGGTGGGTAAAGTGTCAAAAATCAAACCACGGGTAGGCAAATAGAACTAGAGGTCAACCACAGGTGGGTAAAGTGTAATTATCCCAATAAAAAAAAAAAAGCAAAACGCCAACGCCAAACGCAGGAAACGCTGAATCCAAACCGCACAGTCTTTTTAAGGTCTGCTTAATTTGCCATAATATATGTACTCTTTGTGTTCACTAACTCTCGTCGCCTCTTCATACTTGAACTTTATTTCTCAATCAAGCAGTGCTAGCCCCCTTCAGTACTTTCGGTTGAGTTTGAGATATCAATTCAAAGCAATAGAGCCATGGCGGGGGGAAAAGGTTCGTCATTTTGTAAATGTTATATCAAATGAACATATTCACCATTTTTTTATAATTGGAAAAATGATTAATTTAATATGATATCTGAGTTTAATTCTTTATGTCCATCTTATCTTATTTAAAATTTTCATATGTGGGGCTGGGCTATGAATAAATTCGCACGCACAATCATTAATTTTTCATGTCTGAACCTGATACTATTTTTTCTGATTCTTCTGTCGACAAAATCACCAAGTTTCTCTTTTTGCTCATAATTGTTCTTTGGCTTTCTATTCTCTTTTGCTTAAATGTGGATAACATACTTACGATTTCTCTGCTATTATAGAAAACAACATTTATGTGGATCAAGATCGACCTTCAATGCCCTCGCTGACGCAAGAAGATCAAGAAATTGCTTTGTCAAATCCCTCGTGCGTGTCTCTTTCTTAAGTTCAATTTTAGTGTATATATGAATGTGCAAGTTTGTGTTTATATGTAGCTAAATAATAAATAAAAACTGAGTTATTACGTGTTGGTAATTTTTGTGAACAAAAGAAGTACAAGACCAAGAATACAAGGAGAAGGAAAACTTGGTGGTAATAAAAGTGGTATGTTGCAGTCCTGAAAAGATAAAGCAAAAGATAATTTGCATGGGTGGTGATACCATTAAGAGCATTGAGATCAAAGAGACTGAGAAGAAGACCAAGCCACCACCTAAGGAGGAGAACCCACCAGAAAAAACTGCTGAGAAGGAGGAGAAGCCAAAAAAAAAAAATTGCTGAGCCTGAGGAGAACCCACCACCAAAAGAAGATACGGAACCGGTTTCAAAGCCTCCTGTTGAACCGGTTTGTGTGCCTGTACGGCCGGTTGGATTTGAGACTCGTTGTACGGAATGTTCTGAGGGTCGTGGTGGGGGGCCATGCCTTTATGGTCTTGGTAGGCCACCACTAACACCAAAATCGGTTCCACTGCCGGTTCCTGTACCTGTACCGGCTAACCCGGTTGGATTTGGGACGTGTTGTACGGAATGCTACGAGGGACGTGACGGGGGACCATGCCATTATGGTCATGGTAGGCCAACCCCATGTTATGATGGCTAATATGGAAGGCCCATTTATGATAGTTATGGTGGAGGGTGGTATAGAAGGAGTTGTTATACTTTTGTGAGTCGATGTGATTGTGATTACTTCTTTGATAAAATTTAAAAGTATATGGTTCAATGTTAAATTAATGAAATTGTAATGTTTAATTTGAAATCTACCTTAGAGTACAGGGTTAAAAATGTAACATACATTTTTAAAAGTGTCTTTTATTCTCATTCATGTCTTTTTATAAAAATTAAAAAAAAAAAAAAGATAAATTTCTTTTAAGAGTAGGTAAGATAAAATTTAAATATATAGTATTCACTTTATTATTATTATTATTTAAAGACTTTAATTGTTTGTTCATTGTAGCGAGATTTAAATTCAATTCTCTTATTTAATTAAAAAACAATTTCATTAGTTTTTTATTAAAGGAAAACTTTATTAGTTGAGTTTATTGCACATAGAAATCTAATTAGAGAACTTAATAAAATTTTAAATTTTTTTTGGTTATACTAAAATTTTAGAATAAATAGTGTGTGGTCTTCAACTTTTATTACTTTTCCAATGCAATAAGATGTACAAAACAAAACCCATCACAACATCACTTATATAAATATAATAAAATAAAAATACCAAAGTAATATTTAGTTTGGACCAGTCTAGAAGATGAGCCCAAAACTCTGACTAGAATGGGAGATTGTTAGGAGTTGTGATTGCTTTCTATGCTTTCAGTTGCAAACATGGGCGGCTTCATGCATTTGGGGCCTAAGGTGAAAATTGGTTATCTTGTTTCATATATGAAACTACTATTAATCAACATGTACCACGTAGAATTTTTTTTTTTTTTTAGTTTATAAACATACAAAAATTTGACAAAACTTTTTACATTTGTTGATGTGGCAAATTGATAGTAGTGAGTAAAAGAGTGATGTCAATGGTAAATCTAGTTGAAAACTAGTAAAAGTTTGCTAACTTGACTATTATAAAAAATATTGTGAATTTTTTTGTGAATTGCTTTCTTCCTGTTCTTTTTTCTTTTAGAAGTACTACATTCAGAATATTTTTCATGACAAATCTTCCGTGTTAAGTTGCTTTTTGTTTTCTAGTTGAACCTATCACTAAAATTATTTTTTTGCTATCAATAACAACCTTTAACAATCTGCTATTAAGATTTTTTATAAAAATGTTGTGGAAAATATTATGGACATAGCATTTTTTTCTCTTTTTTATTTGTTTTTCATTTGATAAGAAAATATTATTTTATTTATTGATTAATATTTTGACTTAATTAACACTATTGGTTAAAATTTAGAATTTTTTTCACTTGGGACCTTAGGCGACTGCATCAATGACTTATACCATTGAGCTGGCCCTGACTTGCAAAAGCCTGCAACCATTTTTATTTTTTATTTCTTTATTTCTTTCAGAAGAGATAAATACAAGGCTATGGTTAGGCTTTGGCCAAACAATTATGGACAATTCTGACTGCATGCACAACAATTGCACAAACATAAAATCAAGATTCAAGAGGTTGGGTGAAACTGGTGTGTGTACAATCTAAACCAGTACACCTTCTGATGATAGATCAGATCTGGCCCAAACTTAAGCAACACTCTAAGAAGCTTGGGGACACGTGTAGGGTTCCATTAAGGGTGCATGGCCCATAATTGCACTGACCAAACAATGTACAGTGCCTTATATAATTATTGTTATTGTCCGGTTCATGTACGTGTAGGGTTCCCATTAACAATGCATGGCCCATAATTGCACTAACCAAACTATGTACAGTGCCTCATATTATTATTATTATTATTATTATTATTGTCCAGTTCATGTACCTGCAGGGTTCCCATTAACAGTGCGTGGCCCATAATTGCACTGACCAAACTATGTACAGTGCCTTATATTATTATTATAATTATGAGTTCGGTTAATATGTGTCCTTACGATATATGTTAACTATTTATTTTAAAAAAAATTTTATGAAAAATTGAAAAATATATCAAAATAACTAATAATTTTTTTGTTTTCTTAAAATAATTTATTAATATGTACTTAAGGCATACATTAGTAAATCTCTATTATTATTATTATTATTATTAGTATTATTTTCCTCGATAACGTAGGAAAAATTGGAAGGTGAGGAGGGTCAATCAGATCCAGCACGTGCAAAATGATAGATTGGAGAGTCAGCAATCACAAAAATAAAGGCGTAAAAACCACACCTTGCAAATTAAATAACGACAAGTTCTTTAATCTTGATGGAGCATGAAAATTCAATATATGGGCCGGGAAACCCGACGTGTCTGCATCCCATTGGGTGCAGACGTACGACATATGACGTTTTCACGTCTTCTTAAATGTGGTTTGGCATAATGTTTTTACTACTCTTTGTTAGCTCTCGTGGCCTCTGCATTATACTCGAGCAGTGTTTGCCCCTTCAATACTTTTGGTCTGAGTTCTGACATCTTAATTCAAAGCTGTACAGCCATGGGGGTGGATAAGGTTTCTGTATTCTGTAATCATTTTTCTCTTTGATTAATACCCATTTGATGATTCCCATCAAAAAAAAAAAAAATAATACCCATTTGAAGATAACTTTTCCAGTCTCTTCTATTTTTTTGTGTGGTGTGGATTTTGTGTCAAAAGTTACTCTTTTCTTTTGCCTTCTACCACTTACTCTTTCGCAGAAACTCTTTGTTTATGTCAGAACCTGACACTGTTTTTTTTTCTGATTATTCTGTCGGCAACATCTCCCAGTTTCTCTTTTTTGCTCATTATTGTTTTTTGGCTTTTGTATTTTTTGGCTAAAATATGGATGATATATATACCAAAATTTCTTTGCTTTTTATAGAAGACAACATTGATGTTGATCGAGGTCGACCTTCAGTGCTGTCGCTGCTACAAGAAGATCAAGAAAGTGCTTTGTAGAATCCCTCGTGAGTCTCTCTTTCTTAAGTTCAATTTTTTTTTTTTTTTAAGTGTATATATGATCGAATGAACAAGTTTGTGTGTTTTTTTTATGTGGCTAAAAAAGAGAACTGAGTTATTATGTGTTGGTAATTTTTGTGAACAAGAGAAATACAAGACCAGGTATACAATGAGAAGGAAAACCTTGTGTTAATCAAAGTGGTATGTTGCTCTCCTGAAAAGATTAAGAAAAAGATAGAGTGCCAGGGTGGTTGTTCCGTTAAGAGCGTTAAGGAGGTTGATCAGAAGCCTAAAGAAAAGCCCAAGGAGCCTGAAAAGCCACCTGAGAAGCCGCCTGAGAAGAAGAAACCGCCTGAGAAGGAGAAACCCAGGGATCCTGTAGAGCAAAATGACCCTGACAAGCCCGAGGGGCCTGGAAAGCCGAAAAAAGCAAAAGAGCCTGAAAAGCGTAAAGAAAAACTAATAGTAACACCACCACCACAATTTCCACCACCGCACTGTCCACCACAACTGGCTTACCCGGAATTTAGGACTTGTTGCACTGAATGCTCTGAGGGTCGTGGTGGGGGCCCATGCTACTCTGGTCATGGTAGGCCACACGCATCTTATGATGGCTACTATGGAAGGCCCATTTATGATAGTTATGGTGGTGGTGGGTATAGAAGTAGTTACGTGAGTCAATGTGATTACTTCGGTGAAGAAAATTCCTCTGGATGCTCCATCATGTAAAAAAAATGGAATCTTCATAGCATGATGATGTTGATGATGTTCTAGACTTCTAGTTGCCTATGTCTCACATGGTTCCGGTTGGCTGGGTTTGAATTATAGGATTACAAACAAATATTATATATTATTATTAATAATAAGGATATTATAATATGGGTTCGGTTACTGTCTGTGGGGAGAATTTGTTGTTCATTTTAGTGTTTCTTTGAGTTGTAATGATATTTTCAAATAATAAAAAGCTTCTATTCAATTTTTTTTTTTTTTTTTTAAAGCTTCCAGGTTACAAAATATTGACATGATAAGTGATTATTGGTGAGTAAAAGACAATGTTATTAGTGGACCCATATGAAAACAAGTAAGGATTTTTCAGGTTGATAGTTTGTAAAAATGTTGAAGGAAAAATTTAAAGTCTTAAACTATTTTACAATATTTTTACAAATTGCTGATGTGGTAGGTGATTATTGGTAAGTAAAAATATTGTGTTACTAGCAGACCCAAGTGAGAACCAGTAAAAAGTTTTCAAAATGATCGTTTGTAAAAATATTGTAAAATAATTTATACATGTAGTATCACTTCTTTTTTAATTACCAATAACTGTTCACCACATAAGCAATTAAAAAAAAGTTTATAAAATAGATTTATGCCCTACCAACTTTGGCGTGAAAGCAATGTGATTAATAAGATGATAGTAAGTGATCTGAATAGGTCTTGATATTGGACATTCTTAGACATGAACAGCCTAATCCAGCACAATGTAATTCTTATTCTTCAAGATCCAAACTAGGCAGCAAGATTGCTGTCAACATAGCACAAATTTAAGCATCTGCACCTAGAAAGCTTGACAATTATAACCAAAAAGGCAAGCAATCAGACCTAAGTAATAAGTTTTAATGGATTTATCCTTACAAAATGAGGTCAAATAAATATTATTTGGTTTCATCTACGGGCATTTGGAAGTGAATTTCTTGATGTAAAGTTTGATGTGTGAAAGGGTGAAGCTGTACTTAATGTCAATAAGTCATGGTAGACTAGTACAAGTTAATTATTTTTTAACAAGAAAAATAACTGTTACAAATCTTCTCAAAAAAAAAAAAATTAACTGTTACAATTACAAATACTTCTAACATTACACATCAGTGAAGTAATAAGCTATGGTTCATTGTCTATCATTACACACCATTTGGGTTGTTTTGATTATTTAATGATGACACAATCTTGTATACTCTCAAAGCATGATAACGAATGTTTTCTCTTGCCTTTGTTGTTAACAACAAATGCTCCATATCTCCCCTTTAATGAGATCTCCAAATAGTGCCAGTGGAGAGGTTTCAAGGGTCACTGTCGTAATATATTATATCATCACTACGAGAGAGAGAGAGAGAGAGAGAGAGAGAGAGAGAGAGAGAGAGAGAGAGAGAGAGAGAGAGAGAGAGAGAGAGTTCTAAAGCTAATCCCAACTTTCTAGCGGGATGTGATGACATTAAGATAACATTAAAAATGAATTATTCAATAAACTACAGAAAATTTAATTATCATGTAAGATAAGTAGATAAAAAAAGGAACAGAGATAAATTTACGAACATATAGGACACAATCTTCCATAAGCAAAGGCCTTTTTTTTTTCTTTTCTTTTTTTCAATTTTATACTTTTAAAACTTGTTTTTCTAGGTGTTTTGAGAAACTTCTCTCAAGAAATTTTTTTTTAGTTTTTTTAGCATTCAAAACCTATTTGGCAATATTTTAGGTTTGGGCAAATTACAACTTACTCACATGTGGTTTAATCAAAATTTAAGTTGGCTACTTGTAGTTTTTAATTTAACACTTTATCCTCCTGAAGTTGGCTCAATTAGAGTTTTATAACCAATCTATGTTAAAATAGAGTTAAATGTATAATTTTGCTTCACTTTTATATTTCTCTCCTTTAAAAACACAAAAAATACAAAATCCATTTTATAGGGTTTTCAAGGCTAGGTTCTTCCCTAATTGCTCTATCAAGGAAGCTAGAAATTCTAGATCAGGATTGTATGCGTGAACCGGTTTCAAAGCCTCCTGTTGAACCGGTTTGTGTGCCTGTACGGCCGGTTGGATTTGGGACTTGTTGCACAGAATGTTCTGAGGGTCGTGGTGGGGGGCCATGCCTTTATGGTCTCGGTAGGCCACCACTAACTCCAAAACCGGTTCCACTGCCGGTTCCTGTACCTGCACCGGCTAAACCGGTTGGATTTGGGACGTGTTGTACGGAATGCTATGAGGGACGTGATGGTGGACCATGCCATTATGGTCATGGTAGGGCAACCCCATGTTATGATGGCTACTATGGAAGGCCCATTTATGATAGTTATGGTGGAGGGTGGTATAGAAGGAGTTGTTATACTTTTGTGAGTCGATGTGATTGTGATTACTTCTTTGAAGAACCTTCCTCCGGATGCACCAGCATGTGATTGGGAATTTGCATGCATGCATGCATGATGATGATAATGGTGATCATGTTCTAGTTGCCTACTTGCAAGTAAAAAACATATGTTCTAGACTCTAGCTAGTTGCCTATGGCTATATATGTCACATGGTCCGCGTGGGTTTGAATTTTAGGATGTATATGATATGGGTCTGGATGATGAGTGTGCATTATTGGGGACAAATGACTGTTCATTTTAGTGTTACTTTACTTAAGTTGTAATGATTTTTTAAATATTAAAAATCTTCTATTAATCATTCCCTCTCCAATGTGTACAGCACTTCAGCCTACTATTTTGATTTACCCTTTTAACTAATTTTAATGACTTCTTTCTTGCATTTGGCCACTTAAGTCCGCTTAGGTCCCACTCGTAGTGAAAGGCCTTGGGAAAAATATACCTTGCATTGGATATGTCTCTTATCTCTCACAGCTTAATGATTTAGGTCGGCTCAAGATCATTCATGGCTAATTGTGAGGAGATTAAAGTGGATTCTTCGTACAACTTACTTTTAGGGAGACCCTGGTTGCTCGCAATAGGTGCATCTACCCTTCACCGAAAACTCAAATTTATATTTGAGAATCAATTGGTGACCATCATGGCAGGGACTTATGACCATTAAATTATCAGGAGTTGTCCATACCTTACATTGATGCAAATGCTTTTCTGAAAGCATCTTTCCACAGCTTTGAGCTAGTTTTTAGGATCCACAATGCTTCTAAGGCTAATCCAGGATGGCCCACAGCAATTTTGATGGCGACTCTGCTCAAATTTGAGTACAAGTTAGGCCAAGGTCTTGGAGCTTATATCTGATGCAAGGTACATAATATTCCCCCAAATATGAGGGCAAAAATTATTTTCTTTTATATATATATATATATATATTTTGGAAATATAAGAAAAATATTACTTTCACATTTTTCCTCTAATTTTAAAAAGACCAAAAAAATTGAGTAATAATAGAGATAATACAAATTAAAAAAAAAAAATATATATATATATATATATAAAAGATCAAGTATACAACAAGAAGGAAAACTTGATGGTAATCAAAGTGGTATGTTGCTGTCCTCAAAAAATTAAGGGTCTATTTAGATACCGCTTATTTGCTAAAAACTAAAATCTTATTGTTAAAAACATTGTAATAAAATATTTTTTAAGGGTCTGTTCGGTTGGGGGAGTGGAAAAGTGGGAGGATGGAAAATTGTGAGAGGATGGAAAAGTGAGATGATGAAAAATATTTAATTTTTCCTCTTGTATGTTCGGTTAGAGGAGTGGAAAAGTAGGAGTATGGAAAACTCTTTTATTCAGTTGGAGAGAAAAAAGGAAAGATGAAAAATGTAATTTATATAAATTGACTATTATACCCTTGTTACATAATATGTAAAAAATAAATTTATTTGTACTCATTAAAAATTAGATCAAGTCACATTAAAAAAAAAAAAAACAACGTTCAGGTCATATTGAAAAGACAAAAAAAAAAAAAAAAAGAATAACCTTTAGGTAAGGTTGGAAAAAAAATAAAGAAAAAAAAGAAAAGAAAAAAAGATCAGCGCTATTAGGTAACGTTGAAAAAAAAAAAAAAAACAACAACAACAACAACGTTACGTGTAGTATCACTTCTTTTTTAATTACCAATAACTGTTCACCACATAAGCAATTAAAAAAAAGTTTATAAAATAGATTTATGCCCTACCAACTTTGGCGTGAAAGCAATGTGATTAATAAGATGATAGTAAGTGATCTGAATAGGTCTTGATATTGGACATTCTTAGACATGAACAGCCTAATCCAGCACAATGTAATTCTTATTCTTCAAGATCCAAACTAGGCAGCAAGATTGCTGTCAACATAGCACAAATTTAAGCATCTGCACCTAGAAAGCTTGACAATTATAACCAAAAAGGCAAGCAATCAGACCTAAGTAATAAGTTTTAATGGATTTATCCTTACAAAATGAGGTCAAATAAATATTATTTGGTTTCATCTACGGGCATTTGGAAGTGAATTTCTTGATGTAAAGTTTGATGTGTGAAAGGGTGAAGCTGTACTTAATGTCAATAAGTCATGGTAGACTAGTACAAGTTAATTATTTTTTAACAAGAAAAATAACTGTTACAAATCTTCTCAAAAAAAAAAAAATTTAACTGTTACAATTACAAATACTTCTAACATTACACATCAGTGAAGTAATAAGCTATGGTTCATTGTCTATCATTACACACCATTTGGGTTGTTTTGATTATTTAATGATGACACAATCTTGTATACTCTCAAAGCATGATAACGAATGTTTTCTCTTGCCTTTGTTGTTAACAACAAATGCTCCATATCTCCCCTTTAACGAGATCTCCAAATAGTGCCAGTGGAGAGGTTCCAAGGGTCACTGTCGTAATATATTATATCATCACTACGAGAGAGAGAGAGAGAGAGAGAGAGAGAGAGAGAGAGAGAGAGAGAGAGAGAGAGAGAGAGAGAGAGAGAGAGAGAGAGAGAGAGAGAGTTCTAAAGCTAATCCCAACTTTCTAGCGGGATGTGATGACATTAAGATAACATTAAAAATGAATTATTCAATAAACTACAGAAAATTTAATTATCATGTAAGATAAGTAGATAAAAAAAGGAACAGAGATAAATATACGAACATATAGGACACAATCTTCCATAAGCAAAGGCCTTTTTTTTTTCTTTTCTTTTTTTCAATTTTATACTTTTAAAACTTGTTTTTCTAGGTGTTTTGAGAAACTTCTCTCAAGAAATTTTTTTTTAGTTTTTTTAGCATTCAAAACCTGTTTGGCAATATTTTAGGTTTGGGCAAATTACAACTTACTCACATGTGGTTTAATCCAAATTTAAGTTGGCTACTTGTAGTTTTTAATTTAACACTTTATCCACCTGAAGTTGGCTCAATTAGAGTTTTATAACCAATCTATGTTAAAATAGAGTTAAATGTATAATTTTGCTTCACTTTTATATTTCTCTCCTTTAAAAACACAAAGAATACAAAATCCATTTTATAGGGTTTTCAAGGCTAGGTTCTTCCCTAATTGCTCTATCAAGGAAGCTAGAAATTCTAGATCAGGATTGTATGCGTGAACCGGTTTCAAAGCCTCCTGTTGAACCGGTTTGTGTGCCTGTACGGCCGGTTGGATTTGGGACTTGTTGCACAGAATGTTCTGAGGGTCGTGGTGGGGGGCCATGCCTTTATGGTCTTGGTAGGCCACCACTAACTCCAAAACCGGTTCCACTGCCGGTTCCTGTACCTGCACCGGCTAAACCGGTTGGATTTGGGACGTGTTGTACGGAATGCTATGAGGGACGTGATGGTGGACCATGCCATTATGGTCATGGTAGGGCAACCCCATGTTATGATGGCTACTATGGAAGGCCCATTTATGATAGTTATGGTGGAGGGTGGTATAGAAGGAGTTGTTATACTTTTGTGAGTCGATGTGATTGTGATTACTTCTTTGAAGAACCTTCCTCCGGATGCACCAGCATGTGATTGGGAATTTGCATGCATGCATGCATGATGATGATAATGGTGATCATGTTCTAGTTGCCTACTTGCAAGTAAAAAACATATGTTCTAGACTCTAGCTAGTTGCCTATGGCTATATATGTCACATGGTCCGCGTGGGTTTGAATTTTAGGATGTATATGATATGGGTCTGGATGATGAGTGTGCATTATTGGGGACAAATGACTGTTCATTTTAGTGTTACTTTACTTAAGTTGTAATGATTTTTTAAATATTAAAAATCTTCTATTAATCATTCCCTCTCCAATGTGTACAGCACTTCAGCCTACTATTTTGATTTACCCTTTTAACTAATTTTAATGACTTCTTTCATGCATTTGGCCACTTAAGTCCGCTTAGGTCCCACTCGTAGTGAAAGGCCTTGGGAAAAATATACCTTGCATTGGATATGTCTCTTATCTCTCACAGCTTAATGATTTAGGTCGGCTCAAGATCATTCATGGCTAATTGTGAGGAGATTAAAGTGGATTCTTCGTACAACTTACTTTTAGGGAGACCCTGGTTGCTCGCAATAGGTGCATCTACCCTTCACCGAAAACTCAAATTTATATTTGAGAATCAATTGGTGACCATCATGGCAGGGACTTATGACCATTAAGTTATCAGGAGTTGTCCATACCTTACATTGATGCAAATGCTTTTCTGAAAGCATCTTTCCACAGCTTTGAGCTAGTTTTTAGGATCCACAATGCTTCTAAGGCTAATCCAGGATGGCCCACAGCAATTTTGATGGCGACTCTGCTCAAATTTGAGTACAAGTTAGGCCAAGGTCTTGGAGCTTATATCTGATGCAAGGTACATAATATTCCCCCAAATATGAGGGCAAAAATTATTTTCTTTTATATATATATATATATATTTATATATATATATATATATTTTGGAAATATAAGAAAAATATTACTTTCACATTTTTCCTCTAATTTTAAAAAGACCAAAAAAATTGAGTAATACTAGAGATAATACAAATTAAAAAAAAAAAAATATATATATATATATATATATAAAAGATCAAGTATACAACAAGAAGGAAAACTTGATGGTAATCAAAGTGGTATGTTGCTGTCCTCAAAAAATTAAGGGTCTATTTAGATACCGCTTATTTGCTAAAAACTAAAATCTTATTGTTAAAAACATTGCAATAAAATATTTTTTAAGGGTCTGTTCGGTTGGGGGAGTGGAAAAGTGGGAGGATGGAAAATTGTGAGAGGATGGAAAAGTGAGATGATGAAAAATATTTAATTTTTCCTCTTGTATGTTCGGTTAGAGGAGTGGAAAAGTAGGAGTATGGAAAACTCTTTTATTCAGTTGGAGAGAAAAAAGGAAAGATGAAAAATGTAATTTATATAAATTGACTATTATACCCTTGTTACATAATATGTAAAAAATAAATTTATTTGTACTCATTAAAAATTAGATCAAGTCACATTAAAAAAAAAAAAAAACAACGTTCAGGTCATATTGAAAAGACAAAAAAAAAAAAAAAAAAAAACAACCTTTAGGTAAGGTTGGAAAAAAAATAAAGAAAAAAAAGAAAAGAAAAAAAGATCAGCGCTATTAGGTAACGTTGAAAAAAAAAAAAAAAAAAACAACAACAACAACAACAACGTTACGTGTAGTATCACTTCTTTTTTAATTACCAATAACTGTTCACCACATAAGCAATTAAAAAAAAGTTTATAAAATAGATTTATGCCCTACCAACTTTGGCGTGAAAGCAATGTGATTAATAAGATGATAGTAAGTGATCTGAATAGGTCTTGATATTGGACATTCTTAGGCATGAACAGCCTAATCCAGCACAATGTAATTCTTATTCTTCAAGATCCAAACTAGGCAGCAAGATTGCTGTCAACATAGCACAAATTTAAGCATCTGCACCTAGAAAGCTTGACAATTATAACCAAAAAGGCAAGCAATCAGACCTAAGTAATAAGTTTTAATGGATTTATCCTTACAAAATGAGGTCAAATAAATATTATTTGGTTTCATCTACGGGCATTTGGAAGTGAATTTCTTGATGTAAAGTTTGATGTGTGAAAGGGTGAAGCTGTACTTAATGTCAATAAGTCATGGTAGACTAGTACAAGTTAATTATTTTTTAACAAAAAAAATAACTGTTACAAATCTTCTCAAAAAAAAAAAAAAAATAACTGTTACAATTACAAATACTTCTAACATTACACATCAGTGAAGTAATAAGCTATGGTTCATTGTCTATCATTACACACCATTTGGGTTGTTTTGATTATTTAATGATGACACAATCTTGTATACTCTCAAAGCATGATAACGAATGTTTTCTCTTGCCTTTGTTGTTAACAACAAATGCTCCATATCTCCCCTTTAACGAGATCTCCAAATAGTGCCAGTGGAGAGGTTTCAAGGGTCACTGTCGTAATATATTATATCATCACTACGAGAGAGAGAGAGAGAGGGAGAGAGAGAGTTCTAAAGCTAATCCCAACTTTCTAGCGGGATGTGATGACATTAAGATAACATTAAAAATGAATTATTCAATAAACTACAGAAAATTTAATTATCATGTAAGATAAGTAGATAAAAAAAGGAACAGAGATAAATATACGAACATATAGGACACAATCTTCCATAAGCAAAGGCCTTTTTTTTTTCTTTTCTTTTTTTCAATTTTATACTTTTAAAACTTGTTTTTCTAGGTGTTTTGAGAAACTTCTCTCAAGAAATTTTTTTTTAGTTTTTTTAGCATTCAAAACCTGTTTGGCAATATTTTAGGTTTGGGCAAATTACAACTTACTCGCATGTGGTTTAATCCAAATTTAAGTTGGCTACTTGTAGTTTTTAATTTAACACTTTATCCACCTGAAGTTGGCTCAATTAGTGTTTTATAACCAATCTATGTTAAAATAGAGTTAAATGTATAATTTTGCTTCACTTTTATATTTCTCTCCTTTAAAAACACAAAGAATACAAAATCCATTTTATAGGGTTTTCAAGGCTAGGTTCTTCCCTAATTGCTCTATCAAGGAAGCTAGAAATTCTAGATCAGGATTGTATGCGTGAACCGGTTTCAAAGCCTCCTGTTGAACCGGTTTGTGTGCCTGTACGGCCGGTTGGATTTGGGACTTGTTGCACAGAATGTTCTGAGGGTCGTGGTGGGGGGCCATGCCTTTATGGTCTCGGTAGGCCACCACTAACTCCAAAACCGGTTCCACTGCCGGTTCCTGTACCTGCACCGGCTAAACCGGTTGGATTTGGGACGTGTTGTACGGAATGCTATGAGGGACGTGATGGTGGACCATGCCATTATGGTCATGGTAGGGCAACCCCATGTTATGATGGCTACTATGGAAGGCCCATTTATGATAGTTATGGTGGAGGGTGGTATAGAAGGAGTTGTTATACTTTTGTGAGTCGATGTGATTGTGATTACTTCTTTGAAGAACCTTCCTCCGGATGCACCAGCATGTGATTGGGAATTTGCATGCATGCATGCATGATGATGATAATGGTGATCATGTTCTAGTTGCCTACTTGCAAGTAAAAAACATATGTTCTAGACTCTAGCTAGTTGCCTATGGCTATATATGTCACATGGTCCGCGTGGGTTTGAATTTTAGGATGTATATGATATGGGTCTGGATGATGAGTGTGCATTATTGGGGACAAATGACTGTTCATTTTAGTGTTACTTTACTTAAGTTGTAATGATTTTTTAAATATTAAAAATCTTCTATTAATCATTCCCTCTCCAATGTGTACAGCACTTCAGCCTACTATTTTGATTTACCCTTTTAACTAATTTTAATGACTTCTTTCATGCATTTGGCCACTTAAGTCCGCTTAGGTCCCACTCGTAGTGAAAGGCCTTGGGAAAAATATACCTTGCATTGGATATGTCTCTTATCTCTCACAGCTTAATGATTTAGGTCGGCTCAAGATCATTCATGGCTAATTGTGAGGAGATTAAAGTGGATTCTTCGTACAACTTACTTTTAGGGAGACCCTGGTTGCTCGCAATAGGTGCATCTACCCTTCACCGAAAACTCAAATTTATATTTGAGAATCAATTGGTGACCATCATGGCAGGGACTTATGACCATTAAGTTATCAGGAGTTGTCCATACCTTACATTGATGCAAATGCTTTTCTGAAAGCATCTTTCCACAGCTTTGAGCTAGTTTTTAGGATCCACAATGCTTCTAAGGCTAATCCAGGATGGCCCACAGCAATTTTGATGGCGACTCTGCTCAAATTTGAGTACAAGTTAGGCCAAGGTCTTGGAGCTTATATCTGATGCAAGGTACATAATATTCCCCCAAATATGAGGGCAAAAATTATTTTCTTTTATATATATATATATATATTTTGGAAATATAAGAAAAATATTACTTTCACATTTTTCCTCTAATTTTAAAAAGACCAAAAAAATTGAGTAATACTAGAGATAATACAAATTAAAAAAAAAAAATATATATATATATATATATATATAAAAGATCAAGTATACAACAAGAAGGAAAACTTGATGGTAATCAAAGTGGTATGTTGCTGTCCTCAAAAAATTAAGGGTCTATTTAGATAACGCTTATTTGCTAAAAACTAAAATCTTATTGTTAAAAACATTGTAATAAAATATTTTTTAAGGGTCTGTTCGGTTGGGGGAGTGGAAAAGTGGGAGGATGGAAAATTGTGAGAGGATGGAAAAGTGAGATGATGAAAAATATTTAATTTTTCCTCTTGTATGTTCGGTTAGAGGAGTGGAAAAGTAGGAGTATGGAAAACTTTTTTATTCAGTTGGAGAGAAAAAAGGAAAGATGAAAAATTTAATTTATATAAATTGACTATTATACCCTTGTTACATAATATGTAAAAAATAAATTTATTTGTACTCATTAAAAATTAGATCAAGTCACATTAAAAAAAAAAAAAAACAACGTTCAGGTCATATTGAAAAGACAAAAAAAAAAAAAAAAAAAAACAACCTTTAGGTAAGGTTGGAAAAAAAATAAAGAAAAAAAAGATCAGCGCTATTAGGTAACGTTGAAAAAAAAAAAAAAAAAACAACAACAACAACAACGTTACGTGTAGTATCACTTCTTTTTTAATTACCAATAACTGTTCACCACATAAGCAATTAAAAAAAAGTTTATAAAATAGATTTATGCCCTACCAACTTTGGCGTGAAAGCAATGTGATTAATAAGATGATAGTAAGTGATCTGAATAGGTCTTGATATTGGACATTCTTAGGCATGAACAGCCTAATCCAGCACAATGTAATTCTTATTCTTCAAGATCCAAACTAGGCAGCAAGATTGCTGTCAACATAGCACAAATTTAAGCATCTGCACCTAGAAAGCTTGACAATTATAACCAAAAAGGCAAGCAATCAGACCTAAGTAATAAGTTTTAATGGATTTATCCTTACAAAATGAGGTCAAATAAATATTATTTGGTTTCATCTACGGGCATTTGGAAGTGAATTTCTTGATGTAAAGTTTGATGTGTGAAAGGGTGAAGCTGTACTTAATGTCAATAAGTCATGGTAGACTAGTACAAGTTAATTATTTTTTAACAAAAAAAATAACTGTTACAAATCTTCTCAAAAAAAAAAATAACTGTTACAATTACAAATACTTCTAACATTACACATCAGTGAAGTAATAAGCTATGGTTCATTGTCTATCATTACACACCATTTGGGTTGTTTTGATTATTTAATGATGACACAATCTTGTATACTCTCAAAGCATGATAACGAATGCTTTCTCTTGCCTTTGTTGTTAACAACAAATGCTCCATATCTCCCCTTTAACGAGATCTCCAAATAGTGCCAGTGGAGAGGTTTCAAGGGTCACTGTCGTAATATATTATATCATCACTACGAGAGAGAGAGAGAGAGAGAGAGAGGGAGAGAGAGAGTTCTAAAGCTAATCCCAACTTTCGAGCGGGATGTGATGACATTAAGATAACATTAAAAATGAATTATTCAATAAACTACAGAAAATTTAATTATCATGTAAGATAAGTAGATAAAAAAAGGAACAGAGATAAATATACGAACATATAGGACACAATCTTCCATAAGCAAAGGCCTTTTTTTTTTCTTTTCTTTTTTTCAATTTTATACTTTTAAAACTTGTTTTTCTAGGTGTTTTGAGAAACTTCTCTCAAGAAATTTTTTTTTAGTTTTTTTAGCATTCAAAACCTGTTTGGCAATATTTTAGGTTTGGGCAAATTACAACTTACTCACATGTGGTTTAATCCAAATTTAAGTTGGCTACTTGTAGTTTTTAATTTAACACTTTATCCACCTGAAGTTGGCTCAATTAGTGTTTTATAACCAATCTATGTTAAAATAGAGTTAAATGTATAATTTTGCTTCACTTTTATATTTCTCTCCTTTAAAAACACAAAGAATACAAAATCCATTTTATAGGGTTTTCAAGGCTAGGTTCTTCCCTAATTGCTCTATCAAGGAAGCTAGAAATTCTAGATCAGGATTGTATGCGTGAACCGGTTTCAAAGCCTCCTGTTGAACCGGTTTGTGTGCCTGTACGGCCGGTTGGATTTGGGACTTGTTGCACAGAATGTTCTGAGGGTCGTGGTGGGGGGCCATGCCTTTATGGTCTTGGTAGGCCACCACTAACTCCAAAACCGGTTCCACTGCCGGTTCCTGTACCTGCACCGGCTAAACCGGTTGGATTTGGGACGTGTTGTACGGAATGCTATGAGGGACGTGATGGTGGACCATGCCATTATGGTCATGGTAGGGCAACCCCATGTTATGATGGCTACTATGGAAGGCCCATTTATGATAGTTATGGTGGAGGGTGGTATAGAAGGAGTTGTTATACTTTTGTGAGTCGATGTGATTGTGATTACTTCTTTGAAGAACCTTCCTCCGGATGCACCAGCATGTGATTGGGAATTTGCATGCATGCATGCATGATGATGATAATGGTGATCATGTTCTAGTTGCCTACTTGCAAGTAAAAAACATATGTTCTAGACTCTAGCTAGTTGCCTATGGCTATATATGTCACATGGTCCGCGTGGGTTTGAATTTTAGGATGTATATGATATGGGTCTGGATGATGAGTGTGCATTATTGGGGACAAATGACTGTTCATTTTAGTGTTACTTTACTTAAGTTGTAATGATTTTTTAAATATTAAAAATCTTCTATTAATCATTCCCTCTCCAATGTGTACAGCACTTCAGCCTACTATTTTGATTTACCCTTTTAACTAATTTTAATGACTTCTTTCTTGCATTTGGCCACTTAAGTCCGCTTAGGTCCCACTCGTAGTGAAAGGCCTTGGGAAAAATATACCTTGCATTGGATATGTCTCTTATCTCTCACAGCTTAATGATTTAGGTCGGCTCAAGATCATTCATGGCTAATTGTGAGGAGATTAAAGTGGATTCTTCGTACAACTTACTTTTAGGGAGACCCTGGTTGCTCGCAATAGGTGCATCTACCCTTCACCGAAAACTCAAATTTATATTTGAGAATCAATTGGTGACCATCATGGCAGGGACTTATGACCATTAAGTTATCAGGAGTTGTCCATACCTTACATTGATGCAAATGCTTTTCTGAAAGCATCTTTCCACAGCTTTGAGCTAGTTTTTAGGATCCACAATGCTTCTAAGGCTAATCCAGGATGGCCCACAGCAATTTTGATGGCGACTCTGCTCAAATTTGAGTACAAGTTAGGCCAAGGTCTTGGAGCTTATATCTGATGCAAGGTACATAATATTCCCCCAAATATGAGGGCAAAAATTATTTTCTTTTATATATATATATATATATATATTTTGGAAATATAAGAAAAATATTACTTTCACATTTTTCCTCTAATTTTAAAAAGACCAAAAAAATTGAGTAATACTAGTGATAATACAAATTAAAAAAAAAAAATATATATATATATATATATATATAAAAGATCAAGTATACAACAAGAAGGAAAACTTGATGGTAATCAAAGTGGTATGTTGTTGTCCTCAAAAAATTAAGGGTCTATTTAGATACCGCTTATTTGCTAAAAACTAAAATCTTATTGTTAAAAACATTGTAATAAAATATTTTTTAAGGGTCTGTTCGGTTGGGGGAGTGGAAAAGTGGGAGGATGGAAAATTGTGAGAGGATGGAAAAGTGAGATGATGAAAAATATTTAATTTTTCCTCTTGTATGTTCGGTTAGAGGAGTGGAAAAGTAGGAGTATGGAAAACTCTTTTATTCAATTGGAGAGAAAAAAGGAAAGATGAAAAGTGTAATTTATATAAATTGACTATTATACCCTTGTTACATAATATGTAAAAAATAAATTTATTTGTACTCATTAAAAATTAGATCAAGTCACATTAAAAAAAAAAAAAAAACAACGTTCAGGTCATATTGAAAAGACAAAAAAAAAAAAAAAAAAACAACCTTTAGGTAAGGTTGGAAAAAAAATAAAGAAAAAAAGATCAGCGCTATTAGGTAACGTTGAAAAAAAAAAAAAAAAAAACAACAACAACAACAACGTTACGTGAACGTTAAAAAGAAAAAAAAAATAGAGAGAGAAAAGAGAACCTGAAAAAAAAAAAAGTGAGAAAAGGGCATTTTTGTAAAAATGCTACTGTACCACTTTTTTCTCCAAATTTTCCTTCTAAATCTCTAAATTTTCCTTCCGATTTGGAAGGAAAAAAAATGTGGGCCCGGAGAGAAAATTTTCTTCCGAGTTTTCCATCCTCCCTATTTTCCTTCTCCAAACGAACAGTTAAAAACAGTATTTTTCACCCTATTTTCTTCTGTCTATTTTCTATCATTCCTATTTTCCCTCTAAACGAACAGAGCTTAAAAGGTAAAATACTGTTTACAAATACTATTCACGCATTTGTGTGCTTTGGCTGGTACATGAACACTGCCATGAGATCAGAAAAAAACAAACACAAATGCAACTTAAACGTAGTGGCGTTTTGGCTTTTTTTTTTTTTTTTTTTCAAAGCAGCGTGTTTGTCACTGTTCATTGGACATGAACAGTGATTTCAGGCCAATAAACAGTAACATTTACTGTAGTAAACAGTAAAAAAAATATTTTTTTTTTTTTCAATTTTCAGTTTTCAGTCTTCAGTTTTCAGCAAAATAAGCGCTATCCAAACGCATACTAAGCAAGAGATAACTTGCAAGGGTGGTTTATTACTATCCTCAATAGCTACTCTAATCGGAGATCCGTCATCCCTCTTTCAACTCTTTGATTTGAGGTACTCCAAGTCCTTTCATCTCAGCCAAAAAAAAAAAATGGAAGAGAGAGAGGTACTCCAAGTCCAACTTTGAGAATCCAAAAACACTAGTTTATTATTATCCTTAGATAACTACGAAATGTCTCTGCGGTTAATATAGAAATATGTATTATGTACAACAGTACAAGGAAGTTAATGTACAAAAACATTTTATGCAAAGTGGCTGGACTGGGCCTAGGCCCATATATTGTAATTTACGAAGAAAATCTTTTTAGGAATACCATGTTCGTGTTCAACCATATGTTTTAAGAATTTTTGAAATTATATCCTATGTTTTAAAATAAACTTTGAAATTTAATATTGTTATAAATTAAATATTATAATTATTTACCAATATATATATATATATTATAATTGTACTAAATCATATAAATTCAAACTTTGTACATTTCAAATTTGAATTTTACTCTTTTGGGGGTGTTGATAAAATTTAAAAGTATATGGCACTACAACAAAATGTATTTTCAGTGAAGAATTTTAGTGAGGAAAATTTTTTTGCCACAAAAAAGTACCATATAGCGACGAAAATTAGATTTCGTCGCTATCTGTTGCGTTGAAAGTCCTTGCTTTAGTTTTGGTTTGGCATAATTGGAATTTCTGAACTAGACTAGTTATCGGGTCTTTTGCGTGGCTTTATGAATTGATAGGAAAACAAAAGAAAATAGAAGTTTGAAATTTTGGGGAGAAAGGAATGCCCTTTACTTCAGTGTTATACTCAATAAACTTCTTTGTTTTCCTAATGTGAGTTATAACCGTCTATAAATTTTCTGGAAAACCAAAAGGACTTTTCAAAGCTACCATATTTTAAGTTTGTGTTGTGTTCAGACGAACTTATGAAAGGTAATAGCTTGTGTACTAGACTAGCTGACTTCTCAAAGCTACCGCATTTTAAATTTCTCAACTAGACTAGGTGACTTCTTTTTTTTCCTTTTAAAAAGTTATGGATTTTAGAAGTATAATCATAGTTGATCTCTTACTGGGTTTTCAAATTGATCTTTATTAATTGTATATAGCTAAAGAGTTAGAGAGGCACTACCTTCTCTCTGGAGATGCTGGTGGTGCCATTATTCTGTGGGAATTTTCTCTTCTTGAGAGAAAGGTAATTGCTTGTGTACCTGAGTAATTATTCAATTCTTTTCATTTTTAGTTTCTTGGCAATATGACTCTTTCATTTATAGCTAATTGAACATATTCCCCAATAGCACTTTGCGTATCCTCAAGTTCAATGAATTTTTTTCCTTAATATGCTTTAGATGATTGATTTATAATTTAAACACTAAAAAAAAGAGAGAATTAAAACCAACTAATTAGTTAAATTATGTTTTTTTAACAGTGGAGGTATGTGTTACAAGCACCACAATCACACAAGAAGGGTGTCACATGCATTACTGGAATTGTGGTTACTAAAACCGAGGCAATTGTTGCCTCAACTTCTTCAGATGGTAAAGTCCATGTATGGGAAGTGTTGTTCCCATCTCCTACTGGAGGTTAGCCAGTGGCGACTTCAGGAATTTTGTTCAGGGTGTTTCTATTTCATTTTAAAAAAATTTTGAGTCATTTCGGTCTATTTCAAGTGTTTCAAGATGTTTCGGTAAATACCGGCCGAAATTCAAGATTTGACCGTTAAGAAGTTTGGGCTTAAAAAAAAATTTTTTTTCTTAAAACCAAAATAAATTTGCATTCTGTACACCAAAAAACCTCAAAAAAAAAAAAAATGAACAATGTGGTTTATATACTAATTAATTGGGTACCTTTTTTTAACAATGTGTTTTTTTTTTTTAACAAGTGGTACTGCTATTTTTAACTGTCAGTTAATGTTAGATTTTTGCATTAAGGACACTATTTGCCAGAAAATAAAAAAGGTGTCAATATTTGCTTGGGTGTCCATTTAGAGCATCTCCAACAGGCTATTTAAATTTTTGTACTGTTTAGAGCGTAAACAGTTCATTTTACTTTTTGTCTACCTACTTTTTTTATATACACTTTTCAACAGAGTCTCTATCATTTTCTCTATCCCATTTAAATATTCTTTCTTCATTCTTTCTTTAATATTTCTTTTTCAATCTTCTTTCATTCATCTAATTTTAATGAGAAGTGCTACGTCCTTAATATTTTACAATATTTTCACAATAAATCATATGTGATAAGTTATTACTTATTTTAATTTAAACACATCACTTAAATATTTTTTTTTTCATCAATATTAATTAGCAACAACCCACTACTTTAAATTTATTATAAAAGTATTGTGAAAATATTGTAGTGACATTTCTCAATTTTCATTTTTTATTTTTCCCTTATCTTTTTATCAACACACTTCTTTTCTTTTTTCTTTTTTTCCTCTTTTTTTCTCCTCTACATCTTTCCTTATCTCTATCTTCACTTTTCTTTTGTTCTCCTCCACATCTTTACTTTTTATCTTTTCTTTCTCTTCGTCTACTCCACTGGTGCTCTCAGCTCTCTTCACTTTTCTTTTTTCTTTTCTTCTCTTCGTCTACTCTAGAGCATTTTCCAGCAAGGGACTAGGCTTAAAGAGTTAGAAATTATGTACTATGTGAACTTCCACTCTACTAAAGTGGAGATCGGCGTTCTACAATTTTTTTTTTTTTTTTGTTCTGGTTTGATTAGTTTTATTTTATTGTTTAGATTTCATTAGACTTATGAGAAAGATTGTTTTTGAGTTTCAAATCTTTCAATTGGGTTTTGTGTATTTGTTTTGATTGTGGTATGTTTTAGTTTGTAACCGTTGCACAATTTTTTTTTCTTTTTTTAGATTTTAGTTCAAAATTTGTTTGGCATACAAATTTTGAGGGTATTCCTAAATTGCTTGAGGGTGTTCCTTTTATTTTTTTTTAAGGTAAACAAATAAAAAATTTTAAATTATTATATATAAATTTTTTTTTTCTTTTTTTAGATTTTAGTTCAAAATTTGTTTGGCATACAAATTTTGAGGGTATTCTTAAATTGCTTGAGGGTGTTCTTTTTTTTTTTTTTTTTTTTTAAAGGTAAACAAATAAAAAAATTTAAATTATTATATATAAATTTTTTTTTTTTTTCAGGTCAGGCTGTTTCCAGAACATCTTGACCTCAACGTGGCGTCGCCACTGAGGTTAGTCATACATTCCTGAAATAAATTAAAACTGTCAAACTGTTACGCATGCTGATGGTGCACTCGTACATAGTATGTATGTCACTTCCATTTGCTAGTATGTACTGGAGGTTAGTCTCTTTCTATCAAACACTTATTTTAGTTCTTTAGTAGTAGTTTTTTTTTTTTTTTTTTTTAAGGTGCTAAAGTTTGTTGAGCTTCTCATGTAGTTCTATGCTTTATGAATTGAAGAAATTCCAGACTACGCAGACAATATTTTGCTTCTTGTTGAAATCGATTGTATATAAATGGGTTTCTGTGGCAAAAGTCAAGTGAATATCCATGAGGTTAGCAATGCTTCAGGAATGTTATGCTATTAACTTCATAGTGCATGTGCTAAAAGTGCAAAGCATTGACTTTAGGTTCATGTTGTGTATAGAATGGCCATTGCTGCAACACTTGTTGATTTGCAGAGCAATGAAACTCGAATAAATTGGCCATGTTTGGATTCTCTGAGTTTGAAAGTTGTTCTGTGACTTAGAACGATTGTTCCAACTTGATAAATTTCTCTTAGAGTTGACTGGTGTAAGAAATTTACTGATAGTTCAATTGTACCATATTAAGATTTTTTAATATGAGTGTGATGTGTTTGCTAGCGCAGAGTTTGCTTGTGTAATAAACATAAGAGCCCCGGTGGGCCTGGACGCTAAGCGACATATTAATTATTTGACACTAATAATCTTGGTAGTCTCAACGAGATACTTGATTTGCATAACAGCATGCTTTTTAATGTCTGCAGTAATCCCCATGATGAGGCTTCATGCCCTAATAACACGTGAGCAATATAAACAACTAATAATATTTTATTTCTTTATATATTGTTGAGTAGCACATAGTTAAATGGGACTTCATAAACATATATATCACCAAACAAGATTGTGGAATGCTATCATTTTGTAACCTATAGTCCAATTTGATGTCACTTTTTTTCCCCCCTGAATGTGCTTAACTTACTGATGTTTAATTATTTGTGCCATGTCGTAAAATGCCTTATTTCACAACAAATGGACCAATGCTGTTCATGATTTTCTGGATGGGTCTTGTTTAGACCTGATACAATGTTTGTCCAAAATGAATTGAAGTTTGGCGCAAAGGCCATACAGTTTTTAGGTCATATACAGAACCACATTGTCCCCTGTATTGTATTTCCAGTGTACATGGTTTGGCCCAGATGAGGGCCTTTTGTCACTAACCCGAAATATATTATTCTCTTATTTTCCTTAAGTTAAATGTAGAACAAGTGGTTTTCATAAAAGTCTAAGGAGTACCCTGGACTGAAATTCGGAGTGGTCTATCAAATTGGTCTCACACAAGTTAAAAAGAGTGAAGTACATTCCACAATCTTGTTTGCTAGAAAATGCCTAAAATTGTTCCCCTTTTTGCAATTTTTCCGGTAGCTTATATGAATAATATTTATCACACGATATAGTTTTTTAAAAAACTTTTATATTAAATTTGTTAAAAAAAATTAAAAGCTAATTTATTTTTAAAAACTTAAGAATTAAATTATTTATATAAAAAAACTGAGACAAAAAAGGAAAAAAAAATTAAACTTTTTTAAGTAAATCCCAAAACGCACTCAACTTATCTATCAGCAGTGGTCATGGAAAATTAACACGAAGCTTGGTAACATATAATAAATATGTTAGTTGCATTTATAAGACCACTTGTAGCAGCTGGAAGCTTCTAGCAATGATAATCAGTACTCAGATTTCAATGTTGTTAAAAGACTTCTTTCTACAATGTGAATTAAGTAATTAACTCAAGATGTAGTTCCAATTAGTGGGATTAGTTGCAGGACGGAGTTATGTATTGACCAAGCGGGGCTCTAGCCCCCCTGGCCTCATGAGATTTTCCTTGGTATTAGTGATATCAACGAATGTCTTTGCCACAACTGACTTGAGTTTTTGGCAGTGTTTGAGTGGCTTTGCAACAACAAACTTGATTAGTAATAGAAAATTAATAAATAAAAGTGGTGGTTAGGCCCAAAGAGTGATTTTCTTTCACCCAAAAATGAAAATAGTGAAGTGGTGGACCGCAGAACTTTCTTCTTTTTCTTTTTTCTTTTTTTGGTCTTATTGGCTTGGTTTTAATTTATGAGTGTTTCTAGAACCATAAATTATTTTACAATTTTTTATCACAATTTTTCAAAAAAAAAAATTTGTTACAACTTTGGTATAACAAATTGTGAGTGTTTGTCTACCCCTTTACACATGGACTAATAATTTTTCTTCAACATATATTACTACATCACAACTGTGACAAAATAATTGTGTAATACTTACTTTTTCCTAATTTATTAGCCTGAGGTCCACTTTTTCTTTGTCAGTTTCTGATTTGGGTCTACGTTGAACACTATGAGACCTTTTATTAAAGAGAAATGATATATCCACAATATTTTCACAATATTTTCATAATAAATTCTAAGTGGCAAGTTGTTATTGGTTTTTATTGTTGGGGCAAAAAAGTAATCTTAGTGTTAAGTTCAAATTTGAACCAATAACAACTAACAACCTATGATTTGTTGTAAAAATATTATAAAAATATTGTGGACGTAGCACCTCTCTTTATTAAATATCTTGTTTAGCTTTGTCAGTTTGTGTTGATTTTTTTTTTCCTATTTTCTTTTATTTAGCAAATATAAGTAGTTTTTATAGTTAAAAATAGGATTTATAATAAAATTAAAGATGATTTTTAGACAAATTTCTGTAGCATTTTGTAATGATTTTTGACGTTTAAAAAAATGCTAGGTTCTTTTTTAATAAATAATTATATTGCGATGTATTTAAAAATAGTTATTTTGTGTCTTTTTTGTTGTTGGCATTTTGTAAGCACTAAATGAATGTTAATTTAGATTTTTATGAGGATTTTAATTATTTTTTACTTTGCCCCCTTTCTATTGAACTTCTTTGCTTCGTCCCTGATTTGTTGGAACACTTTATAAAAAGTTGAAGCAGACACTAGCATTTGTTTCAGAAAATTTACACTTTGCTGACTTGTTTGGGGCTGCCATAATTTCAAGGGAGCAGAAAAGTCAGGGGGTAGTAGGGAGTTGGGAATCTTTTTATGAAAAGTTGAAGCAGACTTTATAAATTGGTTCGTAGTACTGGCTCTCTTCCAAGAAATTAAAGGCTTTAGTAATTGACCCACTAAATGTTGGAAGCATTTAAAGAAGCCCAACCAGCCTTGTGTGGCCATAGATGCAAACAGTGGAATCAACTTGTATCTGAAAATTTTCTTTTATGCGGTTAGTTGGATAATGTACACTTTTTGAGGATTTTTTTTTTTTAAGTTATGTTAAAGGATATCTTTAATGTAATTGTTAATAGATTATTTTAAAAAAATTTAGACACTATTTTTATGAAAAATAAAAAAATTTGTTAAAATATTAAAATTTTTTTTTATTAAAATTTTTAAAAATGGTTCATTAATAAATACCCTTAGAGCATCTATTAATATTTTTTTTTTGCACAAGACTTAGGTACAGTACTTAGGTGCTGTTTCTAAGATTCCTCTTTTGAATACTTGTAAGCATTATAATTGTGATGTTTGTGATTGGTTTTGTGGTAGGTTGTTGTGTTAGAGCAAGTGGGTGGCTTGCATGGTGTTATAAGGTGATTTAAATACATATAAGGAGTTTTTTTCATTCTTTTGAATTGTGATTGGGTATTGTTGATTTACATGTGTGGAAATATTATAAGTGTTTTCAATACTTGTAAGTATTATATATTGTATATTGGTGATTGGTTTTGTGGTGGGTTGTTGTGTTGGAACAAGCGAGTGGCTTGCATGGTGTTATAAGATGGTTTAAATACATATTTGGAGTGTTTTTCATTTGTTACAAGTGTGAATGAGTATTGTTAATTCGATGTGATGAATAATATTTTATTTGATTTCAATACTTGTAAGTATTATAGATGTGATGTTTATGATTGGTTTTGTGGTGGGTTGTTGTGTTGGAGCAAGCGGGTGGCTTGCATGGTGTTATAAGGTGGTTTAAATTCATATCGAGAGTATTTGATTGTGCAATGTATATTTGTTTAAGTATTAATATAGACTTGTGCATTCATGAATGGGATAAAACTTTATCTAAGTAGCTTATAGACTTAGATGTTAGAATACATTATGCATGAGTTGTCCTTATTTTACTAAAATATATAGCATTTACCTTGCAATTGTAGTCAAACATAAATAAAAGTTGGATGGCAATGGGTAAGACATAGATGCGGGACAAAGACACATGCTGTTAGGGTTGATGAGGAGGTACGAGTTTTTTCATTTTCTTAAACCTTAGTATATTACATGTTGTGATTAATTAGCTATATCTAACACTCGAATTTAATTAATCAGAAAAATAATCATGGCGGTCAAGTTCCTGAATTGGCAAAAATCTTCAAAGATGTTCATTTCAATCCAAATACAAATATGTGGATACACCATGAGGATGAAGCGACATATGTATATGTATCATTCCATCCCTATCATGTTTGTAAAGCTTTAACATATGTAGTATTAATGTTGTGATTTTTTCTTTCTTCCTCTTTTTCAAATGATAGGAAACTATTCTCAAAGTGCAAGAGGATCATTACCAAGATCTTAATGCAATTCTCCTTACACAAGAGGAGATCTCAAACTTGGTTTTTAAGTAGAAGTTTGGTATTGTAAAAAGATTTGGCATGAGACCTTCCTCTTCTCTAGTAACCATCGCCTCATCTAGTTCCTCGGTGGAGTATATCCATCGGCTAGAAAATGAGAAAATTGAGCTCTAAGAGGCAAGAGCTAAGAACCAAGAGAAGCGAGCTAAGCAAGAAGAGATCCAAAAGAATATTTTTAACTTTTTAAGGAGTAAGGGTTATGATGATGCTCTTACCTATGGGGGTGGTTCATCTTCAAGTTAAAACACTTATTGGTTAGTACCTTATTTTAGCAGTTGACCCACACTACATGGTGTGACTACTTTTTTTGATGCATTATTTGAAACTAATTGTATTATATTACACTCGAAAATCTATATTTGCTTTTTACAACTTATACATTAGGAGTTGTGATTTTAATTCATTGGTGTGACTACTCTTAATGCATTGTTAGAAATATTTCTTATAACATAGTTAATACTTTTACTTTACGATTTTAATGTAGTATTGTTTTTATATTTGTGCAGATTTCTTATTGGTGGCTTTTAGGAGATTTACTTTCGGCATTATTTGAAGACATATGAGGACATCTTCCATTAGTTCTAATTATATTATGCTACACTTTTTGTATTGTTATAAAACATCTTGAGTTATTGTATGTGTTGTAAACAGTTATTGTATGGAAGGAGTTTGAATTGGATACTTGTTTTATTTTTTACTTGTGGAATGTATGGATTTTTTTTTATAAATGTGTTGTTGAAATAAATGTGTTATTCAAATGTGAGGTTTTAATAATGCAATGACAGGTTACAGGTTAATATCAAAGCCATGAAAAAAAATAAAAACAGAAAATAAGTTTTAGCGACGAATTTTTTCGTCACAAATATAGCAACAAAAAATTGTTTTAGTGATGAAATATTTCGTCGCTAAATGTAGCAAAATTTTGTAAGAAATGGTTTTAGTGACGAAAATTTTAGTCGCTATATGTGACTGGATTTTCTTAAAAATAGTTTTATGTTTCTGGATTTTCTTAAAAATAGTTTCAGTGGCGAACTTTTTCATCACTATATATACCCGAACATAGTTTTAGTAATGAAATTATTTATCACTAAATATGATTTAATAAACTAAGGTGTTTTTAGTGACGAAATATTTCGTCACTGAATAGTGTTTTTAGCGAGAAAAACATTTAGCGACGAAACGTTTTCGTCGCTAAAAGTTTTTTTTTTTTTTTTTTAAACAAATCGGACTTTTAATGACAAAATTTTTTGTTATTAGGACTTTTAGTGACGAGGTTTCAGCGACGAAATGAGTTTCGTCACTAAAAGTCCGATTTCGTCTCTAAAGGTTCTTAGTGATGAAAAACTAGACTTTTAATGACAAATTTTTTCGTCACTAAAAATACATTTTGTTGTAGGTTTGATGTTAAATTAATGAAATTGTAATGTTTAATTTGAAATCTACCTTAAAGTACGTGGTTAAAAATGTAACATATCTTTTTAAAAGTGTCTTTTATTCTCATTCATGTCTTTTAAAAAAAAAAATAATAATAAGATAGATTTTTTAAAAAATATGTAACATATAATTTTTTTTTTTTTTTTTTGCTTAAAGGTAACATATAATTTAAAAATATAGCATTCACTCTATAAACTTTTTTTTTTTGTGGATAAATTATAAAGTTAGTCTCTATCTTTTATACCATATTTTAATTTGGTCTCTAACCTTTCAATTGTGTCAATTTGGTCCCTAACCTTTCAATACCTTGTTAATTTAGTCCATGTCGTTAATCTTAGATGAAAATTGCTGATGTGGCAAACGGTCCAAATAAAAAATTATTCTTTTACCACATCAACTGACACCAGTACCGCCACATCATTAAAAAATAGACCAAGTTAAATTTGAAATACTGAGATACACTTGACAATCAAAATTCCTAAAATCCAAAATCTCTAACTCATCTCTGTCTCTTCTCCCCCTCTCTCTTCTTAGTCACCAGACTCACCATCCAAAATCTCTAAGATTATTACTTTTATGGTCTCTCAATTTTGCATGCCCATATGCTAAGTCTAAAAAGTCACACTACTTCCATATTCAAAACAGATGCTTTGTTGCACACACATTTGTCTCACAACCTTATCACTTTACAGATGCTAACAATAAACTCCTTGGTGTGCAGGAAAATGATGTGGGGACACAGTATAGATATGGTATATACTTCTATAAACCTAAGCAAGAAAATGCAGTGAGAGTCTTTGGAATGACAACAGAAGCTCTTGAACAGGAAGATTGTAACTGAGATACTACCTGCCAAGAAACACTACCGAGCAGAGGAATACCATCAGCAATACCTTGAGAAAGGCTTGGGTTGTTTCAGCTTTAAACAATCTGCTTTTAATGGCCCCAATAACCAGATCCAATGCTACGGCTAAAGTTCGTATTAAGAGGGAGCACCAGCCAATGCATTTTCTTGTTGCGTCTTGAGGTTGTGGTTGTCTATAGGTTTGTGCTTTTGCCAAAATTGAGAGACCTAGTGCCACCAGAAGATAGAAGCGTCGCCGTCCTCACTACTGTCTGCAACTTCAGATCTTGAGGATGAGGGAGAAGAGATGGAGATGAGTGGTGAGTCTGACTAACGAGAGAGAGAGAGAGAGAGAGAGAGGGAGAAGAGATAATGATGAGTTAGGGATTTTGGTTGTCACGTATTTTGGATTTAATTTGATTTTTTTTAATGACATAGTGGTACATGTGACTGTTGATGTGGCAAAAAAAATAATTTTTGATGCGGAAAAAAAATAATTTTTTATTTGTGCTATTTGCTACATCAGTAATTTTTATCTAAAAGATAACGTCAGAGACTAAATTGACACGACATTAAAAGGTTAGGGATCAAATTGACACAATTAAAAAGTTAGGGACCAAATTGAGATATGGTGTAAAAGATATGAACTAACTTTGTAATTTATCATTTTTTTTAGAATATTAAATATTTTTAACACATACATAGGGAAAGGGAAAAAGGTTTTAAAAGAAACATACAGTGGTGTACATCCAAAAAGGCCTAATTCTTGGATACACAGCACATGCTTTAACCCTCTATAATGATTATTCTTTATCTTTATTATTATTTAAAGACTTTAGTTGTTTGTTTAGAGATTTAAACTCAATTCTCTTGTTTAATTACAAAATAAGTTTATTAGATTTTTTTTATAGGAAAACTTAATTAGTTGAGTTTATTGCACATAAATATCTAATTAGAGAACTAACTAAAATTTAAAATTTTTTTATGGTATACTAAAATTTTAGAATAAATAGTGTGGTCTTCAACTTTTATTACTTTCCCAATAATAATTATAAAATGAGATAACAAAACAAAAATGCAATGCAATAAGATGTACAAAACAAAACCTATCACAATATCACTTATATAAATATAATAAAATAAAAATACTAAAGTCATATTTAGATTAAACTAGTTTAGAAGATGAGCCCACAACTCTGACTAGAACGTAGGGGTGTCAAATAGGTGGATTTGGGTGGGTTTAGGGTGGGCATAATTGGGTTGGGTATATAAAACTCATTTACCCATTAAAACCTATTTAACTAATTGCTTCTAACCCAAATCCAACCTAACCCAATTATTATGGGTAAACCTCAACTCACCCAATTACCCAATTATCAAAACTACCAAAATGCCATTAAAGTGAAAACTCCAGTACTTGCTTAAATTCCCTTTTCCACTCTCTCTAGTCTCCATTCTTGGGATTAAAAAATTCCACATAAGCACATTTACATCAGCAATTATATTAAAAATTCAAAAAAAAAATATTTTCTTTTCTTTTCTTTTTATTTTCTCTCATTTTTTTGGCAACCAATCAGTGCAACAAATACAAAGAAATGTCATTTCAAGCTCAAAAATTTCCTGGAATTTCGAAAGCAACTGTCCTTGAAACAAATAGAAATTGGTATTAGTTTATATGAAATTTTCGATTGCTTGGTTCTATAATTTCTTCACAAACAGCTCGCAAATCCTCCAAGTTCTTGCTCAACCTTTTCGGTACCCACTCAGTGAGTCAACCCAGTCCCAACCCGAAAAAAGTCACCCAAACAAAACCTAGCAAACAAAGCCTGTGTCTCGGTCAAAACCCCAACAAAATGACGCTTCTACCCTTCGTCCTCCCCACTCTCCTCCTTAAACCTCTTCCCAAACGCCACGAGACACAGCACATCATTTGCCAGAGCGAAAAACATCTTACCTAGGTCGAGTTCGGACTCGGACTGAGCCGACAAGGAGCCCAGCAACTGATTCACCTTCTAGTCTCTGATGAGTTGGTACGAGTTGACCTGTTTGGAGCTGAGCAACTCGGTGACGCAGATCTTTTTGGCTTGGCGCCAGTAAGGGCCGTAGGGTGAGAAAGTGACGTCTGAGCAATTGAAGGAGAGGTATTGAGCTGAGAGAAGGTATAGTTGGCTTGTGAAAACGTGGTCGTGGGTTTTGAGGACGAGTTTGGCTAGGTGAGCTGAGGAGACAACGATGGTGGGGACTCGGTGAGGAGGTGGAGGTGATCGATTATTGGGATGCCTGGTGGTGACGGTGGTTTCAGTGATTGTGACTGTGAGCTGCTTCGCCATTTTTGTAGGTTAAAGATCAAGAAGAAGATTGAAACAAGTAATAGTACTAGTGAGAGAGAGATAGAGAGAGATTTATATGAAATTTAGCGCAAGAAATCGGTATTAGTTTATATGAAATTTTCGATTCCTTGGTTCTATTTTTTTATTTGTTTCAAGCGAGAGAGAGAGAGAGAGAGAGAGAGAGAGAGAGAGAGAGAGAGAGAGAGAGAAGTGTTTGGAGGCTGAGAAAATGAAGGAAAATGAAAACCTGAAACACTGAAACGATGAAGGTTTTTTTTTTTTTTTTAATTTTAATGGGAAGGGCTGAGTTGAATTTTGATATATTGTTTTTGGGTTAAATGGGTCTAAATGGTTTTTTAATTAAAACTCAATAATCACTGGATCTAATTAGGTTAATGCCTATTTAACTCAATTAATAATTGGGTGAATTTGAATTTAATTAAAGTGGGTGAATTTTGGTGGATAAATAGGTTTGAACTTACTTTGCCATCCATGGAAGTTTGTTAGGAGTAATGGTTGCTTATATGCTTTCAAATTGCAAAAGCCTGCAATCATTTTTATTTTTTATTTTTTAATTTCTTTCAGAAGAGATAAATAGAAGGCTATGGCGGCTTGGCCAAACAATTTTGGACAATTCTGACTGCATGCATCACAATTGCACAAACATAAAATACAATCTGAACCAGCACCTTGTGATGAGAGATCAGATCTGGCCAAAACTTAAGCAATACTCTAAGAAGATTGGGGTTGGGGACATGTGTAGGGTTCCCATTAAGGGTGCATGGCCCATAATTGCACTGACCAAACTATGTACAGTGCCTTATGTTATTATGGTCTATGTGCCTTATGTTATTATTATTATTATTATTAGTATTAGTATTATTTTCCTTGATAATGTAGGAAAAATTGTAAGGTGAGGTGGGTCAATCTCAATCAGATCCAGCACATGCAAATAGACTGGAGAGTCAGCAATCACAAAAATAAGAGTGTAAAAACCACACCCTGCAAATTAAATTACGACAAGTTCTTTAATCTTGATGGAGCATGAAAATTCAATATATGGGCCGGGAAACCCGACGTGTCTGCATCCCATTGGGTGTAGGCGTACGACATATGACGTTTTCACGTCTTATTAAGATGTGGTTTGACATAATATATGGACTACTCTTTCTAACTCAGCTCGTGGCCTCTTCATTATACTTATACTTTGATTTCTCAATCGAGCAGCGTTTGCCCCTTCAATACTTTTGGTCTGAGTTTTGAGATCTGAATTCAAAGCTGTACAGCCATGGGGGTGGATAAGGTTTGTCAACTCTGTAATCATTTTTCTCTTTGATTAATACCCATTTGATGATAACTCTTCCAATCTCTTCTATTTTTTTGTGTGGTGGGGATTTTGTGTCAAAAGTTACTCTTTTGTTTTTGGCTTCTACCACTTATTCTTTCGCAGAAACTCTTTGTTTATGTCAGAACCTGATACTTTTTTTTTTTTTTTTATTATTCTGTGGGCAACATCTCCAAGTTTCTCTTTTTTGCTCATTATTGTTTTTTGGCTTTTGTATTTTTTGGCTTAAAGATGGATGATATATATACCAAAATTTCTTTGCTTTTATAGAAGACAACATTGATGTTGATCAAGGTCGACCTTCAGTGCTGTCGCTGCTACAAGAAGATCAAGAAAGTGCTTTGTAGTATCCCTCGTGAGTCTCTCTTTCTTAAGTTCAATTTTTTTTTTTTTTTTAAGTGTATATATGATCGAATGAACAAGTTTGTGTTTTTTTATGTGGCTAAAAAAGAAAAACTGAGTTATTATGTGTTGGTAATTTTTGTGAACAAGAGAAATACAGGACCAGGTATACAACGAGAAGGAAAACTTTGTGTTAATCAAAGTGGTATGTTGCTCTCCTGAAAAGATTAAGAAAAAGATAATTCGCAAGGGTGGTTGTACCGTTAAGAGCATTGAGATCAAGGAGGTTGAGAAGCCTAAAGAAAAGCCTAAAGAACCTGAGAAGCCTAAAGAACCTGAGAAGCCTAAGGAGAAACCAAAAGAGCCTGAGAAGCCGAAAGAACCTGAGAAGCCTAAGGAGAAACCAAAAGAGTCTGAGAAGCCCAAGGAGCCTGAAAAGCCGAAAGAACCTGAGAAGCCCAAGGAGCCTGAAAAGCCGAAAGAAACTGAGAAGCCTAAGGATAACCCAAAAGAGCCTGAAAAGCCTGAAGAAAAACCAAAAGAAACACCACCACCACCACCACCACCACAACGTCCACCACAACTGGCTTACCCGGAATTTAGGACTTGTTGCCCTGAATGCTATGAGGGTCGTGGTGGGGGCCCATGCTACTCTGGTCATGGTAGGCCACCCCCATCTTGTGATGGCTACTATGGAAGGCCCATTTATGATAGTTACGGTGGTGGTGGGTATAGAAGTAGTTACGTGAGTCAATGTGATTACTTCAGTGAAGAAAATTCCTCTGGATGCTCCATCATGTAAAAAAAAAAATGGAATCTTCATAGCAGGATGATGTTGTTGTTGATGTTCTAGTTGCCTATGTATCACATGGTTCCGGTTGGCTGGGTTTGAATTATAGGATTACAAACACATATTATATATTATTAATAATAATAAGGATATTATTATATGGGTTCGGTTACTGTCGGTGGGGACAATTTGTTGTTCATTTTAGTGTTACTTTGAGTTGTAATGATTTTTTCAAATAATAAAAAGCTTCTATTCAAATAAAAATAAAATAAAAAAGCTTCTATTAATTATTTCATCTTCCGATATGTACTGCCGACTTTTGATTCCCCTGTTTTAACTAAAACCGTAAGGATCGAGTTCTTCATGTTAGGGTCATGGATGGCTGCGTACGCCAATGTCAAAGGATGCTAGTTGGTGCATATTCTTTGGCCAAATAATATTAGCCAGCGAACTTAATTGATTTTATATTACATTACCTCACGCAATTGGTTGGACCTCAATCAATTTCTTTGCTCGTTTGTGGTATGAAAGGACATACCTTCTTTTTGTTCTGTATATGCCACTAGCCAATTTACGATTTGATCTTCCCAAATATGTCAAATTGATACTTATGTTAGTCTACCATTTTAATTGACTAACGTTAACATGACACATACGTGAACAAAATATGTCAAACACAATCGAAACCGATTGAGAGAGAGAGAGAGAGAGAGAGAGAGAGAAATTGAGGAGAGAGTGGATTTCTTAATTGAATTGTTGCGTCATTGAACTTTGTGATCTTGTCGTTGATCTTACCATTCAAGTACAACAACATTTATGATTACGTGGTGGCAGGCTGTGGGAGAGGGTGGAAGGATTGGGGAAGAATGAAGATGGGTTTAATAGATTGTTGACAAGAGAGTTTTGCCATTTGGCTCATGTCATCGCCAAAGTTGTTGTCGGCAACACTATTGGTGGTGCCATTGGTGATTCTCTACCCAAAACCTCAACCTTTTGTATATAGCTAATTATGTAAAATCCCTATTGTTTATTGTTCATTGTTTGCTTTGGATATTGTCATGGATTGAAACCCAAACCATTTAAAGAACCAAAAAAGCAAAAGATTCAAGATTTTTGAGGTTAAACCGAGATCAAATCATAATAAAAAATTTTAAAAAAAATTTGTTAATTCACTTATACATTAAATAAATATAAGAGTTAGTGTCTTTAGAACACAACATACTAACTTGCTTATATATATATATATATATATGGTTAGCGTGTCAAATAGAATTTGTTGCATGTGTGGCTGTGTTTGAGTCCCCACATATGCATTTTATCAAGGTTTTTCCACACACACACACACACACAAAAAAAAAAAAAACAACAACAACAACAACTCTACTCCCCTGAACTGGTTGGTTTATAGCTCTAAAAAATCGGCTTGACCTCTAATCTCGGTTAACCCATTCAAATTGGCCGGTCCAGTTATAAAAACTATGGATATTGTTGCTTCTTTTTATTCTAATTGCATATTTGTCTTCAAATTTTGTGTTGCTTATTATTTTCTTTTCTTTCTTAAAGCACTAGTTAGTGGAATTTCATGTACCAAAATTTTGGGTTGCTATAGTCGAACTACTATGTACCGTCAATACCACAAATGGACAGATTTGTGGTGGCAACACAAAGTCTGGCGATGCAATGGTTCTCTCTCTCTCTCTCTCTCTCTCTCTCTCTCTGTTGCAATTGTGTTTAGTAATTTTTGTCCATATTGGTGTCAAGTGAGTAACGTTAATCAATTTAAATGACATACTAACAAAATTATCAAGTTGGCACATGTATAAACTTTAGAGAACAAATTGGCTAAAAGACCACTACCCAAAGTTTAGAGGTATGTCCAAGCATTTTTCCTAAATTTTCCACACAAAAGAAATAACAAGGAAGCAATCCTTCACCTATTTCCTCAAATAGAATAAAAGAAGAAAGAAAGGAGATGAAGATGTCATCAACATTACAAATTGTAGACCGTACTACAAAAGGATAGAGCTTACTATAAACTGCACACTATTTAGATCAATATCATTATGGCACTCAAAAAAGTATTAAGTTCTTTCTTATCACATACGTATAGTTGTTTGCTATGTGTGTCTCATTTTTTTAATAATTTTTTAAATTGTTTATTCCAAAGTACAATTGAATTGTTTCCACCCCTAATAAGAACGTTTAAGTTGGTTCTTTGGCAAATTTGTCCTTTACATAAATCAAATTTTATTTTATGTCATTGAGATATATCACACCCACTCCCGTGTGAAAGTGGTATGATATACCTCAGTGATATTACCAAATTCCTTCTCCTGCATAAAAAATGAATGATATTTGATGTTTAGAAATAGGTTGGAAGAATGACTCCAAAAATTGGCCTAGTAGTACTTTTGGCTCTTCCTTAAAAGAGTGAGCTCTAGTTTGGACCACTTATTTATATTCTCTATTGGATGAGCGTGACTTTTTTCTAACCCACCAACACCCCCCCCCCCCCCCCCCCCCCCAAAAAAAAAAAAAAATGACTCCATGAATCATATACTCACAAGTCACAATCTAACTCTTAATCTTCATCTTTACACAAAATTACCTTTAGAAAAATATGCGAATTATGAAATTCACTTTCTTTTCAATGAAGGATGTGGATAAGAAAGAGATTATTGAAAGGTGAACTGTAAGCAACCATGTGTGATAGATCACAAAGTTGAAATTAGTGTAACGAAAATTCTTTACGTCTCTTTTGAAAACCCAAAAGTGGAAAGATGAAAAGGAAACTAATAACTCTAGGTAAACAAAAGTGAAAGGGACTGGGCAAAGTGCTGGTGTTGTTTCACCTAGCAGAAAGCTTTTTTTTTTTTCTTTTCTAATTTTTTTTTTTTAAAGATAGTTGACATTGCTCTTACAAATTGATCTTTACTATCAGATTAACGATATCAATTAGTTTTTGGTATAGTTGGGGATCAAACCTCAAATATATTATTCAAAAATAAAAGTATTTGCCAGTTAAGTTAACTGAATCTCACACCTAACGAAAGATATCTATTTTGCTGTAAATAATTGGACTTTGTTGGTCAAGAATGTAAATGAACCAATTTTTTTTTTATACATATGAGCCCCTTGTAACATTGTCCCTTTATCCAACTTTTACATGACTTTAAACTTTAAAATGATACATAAATCTTTTCTATAAAGCCACTAGAAAGCAAAGCACCATTTAGCACTATATTTTTGTGCTATTTTCTTTCTTTAATGAAAAAGGTCTACAAGTTTTCTTTAGTATCTTGCCCGCGCGAGGGGGGGGGGGGGGGGGGGGGGGAGACAAACTGCTCTACCTCTACCAATCAGATTCACATATGTATAGAAAGATTGGAAACAGGGTAGTTGGCTAATTTAGTACCATTAAAATGAATCAAAATAGTTGGATTCATTTTATGAGTTCAATAAAAAAAAAAAAAATCAAAATAGTGGGATTTGGAAGAAAGCAAAATCACTTTGGCTCTCTCTGACTGGACACAGTATCTCCTATGCCCACTCTATGGAGTAGGCTTATAATAAATTTACAGCTTTTTGAATGATCAAATAGTTCCTATTTACCAAGATATGCTTTTTTATTTCAACACCTTTATAAACTTTTTTTAAATTAGATTTAAATGATTATAGAGCATTTGGACAACTGGACTGAAGGTTACATAACAAGGTAGTCTTGGCTCCATTATAATCAACGACAAAAAATATATCACATCAGGAGGGCAATAATTTAAAATAAAGCAAATTGTACAGGGAAAAATGCTAAAAATATGGCATATTGCACCTTCTAGTCCTCTTTCATTTTTTATGAGTTGGCTGTTTATGTGCACCCATTTCTTTTTATTAGATACCATATAATTTAGAATTGTAGTGTGAATTTCATTATGATTCTCTTTAGTAACATGTTTGGATAGCATGAAAACTGAGTAATATTACTCAGTTTTTATGATCCATCATCCAAAATAAGTGAATCCCACATAGATGGATGATTGTTTGACTTGATTTTAGATAATTGTTTCCATCACTCAAAAACTCATAAATTTTGAGTTTAGATAATGAAAACTAAAAATACAATTTTGGTATCTTTAGATATTTGAGTTATGAGTTTAATATCAATTTGTTAATAAAATACAATTAATGGGACTCATGATGTTCAGGCCACACATGTGCTCCACCACACTTTTTCTCTTTTTCTTGTTCACTTTTTCTCCCAACGTGATGTTTGATGCTTTCTTTTCTTTTTTTTTCCTTTTACTTCTTTCTTTTTCTTTGCTTTTTTCTCTTTTGTTTCTTTTCTTCTTCAAGTTGGGTTTTTGCTCTTAGTTTCTTCTCTCTTTTCTTTTTTCTTTTCTTTCTCTCTTTCTTCTTCACTCTGGTTTCTTCTCTAAGCTGCTTTTTTTTTTCTCGTCACGTGGTGATGGCAGAGATGGCTGAGTTTGGGTCTCCGATCTAAGGATTTAGGTTTGGGTTTGGGTTTTTTGTTGTGGTTGTGGTAGTTTGAGGCTTGGGCTGTGGTGGAGCTTGTTTGCTTGAATTTTTTGGTGGAGGTTGTGGTTTTGGTTGAGGGCTATTAGCGGTGGTGGAGCTTGGTTGATGGTGGTGGTTGAAGGGTTTGCCATTGGTGGTGGTGGAGCATGTAGCTAGGATTGAAGAGTAGAAAAGAAAAGGGACGCGGTTATCAACCATAATCTTCTGTGTAGTGTTAGTGGGTGGGTCCATCATTTTGGCAAAAAGTGTTGGGTTCCAAATAATATTATTAACCATATTAACAATTCAAAATAGTAATCACACATAAACACAAAAATATTTATGTGAAAAACTCTTTCTCTTGAAAGAAAAAAAACCACAGGACAAACTCTGAATAATTTCACTATTATCAAATCAATTACAATAATTTTTGTGTATGTCTCATAGTTAAAGAAAAATATCTCTTATTTTTCTTTGCTCTCACACACACACTAATTATTTCATTCAAAAGCAGCAACATTTTGCTCTCTCCTCCTTGGCTATCTTTTCGTAAGCGGCAACCCATTGCTTTCCCCTCTTTGGCTATCTTCTTGAAGGCAGCAATACCTTACACTCCTTTCTCTTGCGTTTCACCCAAGCGAAAATTTTTTTTCTCTCTCTTAGTTTCACGTTCTATTTTTCCTCTCCCCATAGGGAGGATCCTTGGGCCAAAGCCAAAGCCATCAAATTTTTTGTAGCATTGTCAATTTATAAGACTCTTTTGCTATTCCCTCTTAGACTAGGAATATATTACCTCTTTAATAAGGAATTAATTTTTTCTTAGACTAGGAATACATGACCTCTTTAACAAGGAATAGACTTCCTTTCACACCAAGGAATAAACTTTTCTTTTACAACAAGGAAACCCAGTTTAATTTTTCCTACTTCAACTAGAAAACCTAATTGACTTTCCAAGTCATAATTGGAATTTAAAGCAATTTCCCAACAAAAAGTGGAGTTAAAAACTGAGATACATGACTGAGTTTTGTGACCAAACAAAAGTGTTGGATTTTTTGAGTGATAGTGGGGTTTGAATTATGAAAGTTGAGTATGAAAACTAGGCCCTAAACCAACAAATTTGATCAATTAAAACTCACTGTGCCTATTTTAAATATAATACATACAAATTCAAAAGTATTTTTCATATGAACAAATTTTTTACTATTTTGATTATAAAAATCAATTTAATTATCAGATACATTTCCCATCAAAAGTTGTATCACTCTTATAAGTCTCGGCCAGCTCATTTCATCATGTGGCCTATGAAAATACAATGAACCAGTGATTCAAGCAATGGGAATTAAACTGATTGAGGTGACCAAGTCAGGGTGTCAGACCAACCCTCGGGCTTTTGGTTCATGAATTGTCAATTTTTTGTTTACGCTACGAATGAATTGACACTACAAGATAATATACAAATAAGTCTAGTCACTAAAATAGTACAATTTGATAAATTCTCGTTTAGTTCAAGTTATAGCTTAATTGGTAGTATAGTCCAATGATAAAAGACAATTATTTGAGCGGGCATGTTAAAATTCTATCTTATCTATAAATAAAAAATAAAAAAAAATAATTCATGGCATTTTTCTTTTGACAACTATAGAGATAACAAAGTATAATTGACTTACAATAATTACAATAAAAACAGTATAGATTCATGTAAAAATAAAGTTGCACAAATTACTATTTACCATTTCAATAAATTATGAAAAAAATTGTGTAATTTTTTTAGATGGGTCTAACATTGTTCAAGGATAAATGGATAATATTATCTATCCTTGAACAAGTGGTTGATCCAATTGGCAAATCAGCAGAGATTGAGTAAAGATTTGTCTAGAAAGTGAGACTCATCAGTGAAGGCTTTCTCCTTCTCCTGGGCTTTTAGAGAGGCAAATCTAACTCGTTGGGCCTCGACTTTTGAATTTGTTGGACCCTCTATCCTTCATTCGCTCCTGTGAGGATAGTCTTCTGTTGAGCCCTTTGTCGCTGTTTCAATAAAGTTTATCATTCATTAACAAAATAAATAAATAAGTTTATCGTTCAAGCACAAAAAAGAATTAAAAAAAATGATAAATATTATCTGTGTAAAACAAAACATCATCATTCGGCAATAATCGGTGCTTATGTTGTAAGTTGAAACAATCCCTTCAACCATTAGTTTGCTGCTTACCCCAATTTCTAATGAACTAATCATGCTTATGACTCGTATCTACTAGGAATAGTAATGAGACGAGGAAAGGTCAGATCATGGATATTTTATCGTTGCGTCTATCCCGTAAGGTTATTATCTTATCGGTTGACAAACTACGAAGTTCCTTAATGTCGCTCTTGTAGATTTTCTCAATCATGCATAATCACTTTATTAGATTAAATAGAATTTTGATCATCTCTACCCTTTTAGGTATTATATTCTGTCACAGTGATATTTCTATTGAACTCATAAAATAAATCCAAATCTTCATAACTTTACCATCCAGTATGAAACCATAGTTTGTGGTTGTATAAGGCTTGAGAAGATAATCTCCATAAAAATTATCAAACCTTAAAATTTCCAATAGACTACTCTAGAATTAGCTAGGTAAAAGTACCATAATTTTTTTTTTTTTTTTTTTTTTTTTTTTTTTTTTTTTTTATCATTGGAGAGTTAATCCAATAACCCAAAACTCATAGCACCATTCAATTTTATAATCCTTAACCGTCTATCAACATTGAACCATTGGTACTGCAACCGTAATCACAGTCATAACTTCAAAATACAATTGTCTTTCAAAATAAAATCTGTTGCCACTTGCATTTAATCAACTCAAGGATCAACATCCTACCAAAATATGGGTCATTAGTTTAATTTAAATATAGTACAAGCCATGGCATTTTACACAATTTGCAACATTACAATTCATCTTCTAGTGAAAATTTTAATCCGTTAACTTCAAATCACCCCAAAATATATGAAAAAAAAAAATCACATTTATAATTCAAAACCTTAAACCCTAGAATGTTAAACATTTTTTAGTCCAAAAATAAGATTAAAAGAACAAGAAGAAGAACTTCTAAATCACAAAACATATCCCAAACACATGTAGTTATTACTTCTTTGATAATTAAACCTACGATAATCCCTTTAAATCAAATCTAAAGCCATTTTGTTGTCATACTCAAATCCCAATGTATGACTTAGATACATGACAATGGCGCCACACCCATAAAAATTTATTGTGAAAGTGTGTAAGGCCGCATTAAAATTCAATATTTATTTTTGTAAAAGCAATTCAAGTGACAAATAAAATCCTGTTGACAATTTTTTTTTATTTTTTTTATAAAAAACAGTTTCTGTAGTCGATAGTTTATCAAAAACCAATTTCCAATAGTTCAACAGCTAAAAGAGAATTCCTAGAAAATTGCAAAAAGTTAACAAATTTCAAATATTCCAACATTCACACTATGAGACAAAGGCCATTACTTTTTTTTAAGGGGAAAATTGCATTGACCTCCGATGCGGTTTTTCGTTATTACACTTATCTCCCATCTAATTTGAAATAAGACTCACCTCTCTTGAAATACAAATTATTTACAATAACATCCCTTAGATGATTAAAAAAAGGGTTTTAAAAATATATAATTTCATAGTTTATCCTTTACTTAAACTGTTGTCCAATTCACTTAAATATAGAATTTCATATTTTTCATATATTCAAGAGAGGTCAATGCAATTTTTCCTATTTTTTAAGTGTAATTTTGTGAAACATTAATTGCAGTTGATATATTTACCAAAAATTAAAAAAAAAAAAAAAAGATGGTCAAAAGTCTTGTAAGTTGTAGCTCAATTGGCACATCTATGTTAGTGTGTGTTTATCAAAAAAAAATTGGCACATCTATGTGTTTCCAAATAAAGACATCCACAATTTAAATCTCTATCCTCCAACTAAAAAAAAAATTAAAAAAAAAACCTACCTTGCTTTTTTTTTTTTGTTGATAAATTTGATAGAGTTCGCGTTTATTCTTAATCTTTAGTGTAGGCAATTATTGAACTCATATCTCTTATTTAACGATAACAGATTTTTCCAACTGAATTAAGTTAGACAATTAACAGTAACACCACCCCACACCCCACCCCCCACACCAAGGCCCCCGCCCCCCCCGAGCGACCCCCCCCCCCCCCCCTCCCCCCGGCGGCACTCTGCTCACTCAAATGTTTGAATTAAGTCAGGCAATTGAGCAAGATTTGTGTGTAGAAAGTGATTCTATCACTGCCTCACTGGAGGCTTTCCCAGTTTCTCTTTCTCCTTGGGTTGTAGAGAGGCAAAGGCAAATCCCTTTGCTCGTTGGGCCTTGACTTTTGATTTTGTTGGCCCGTTTGATGTTAATTTGGACCTTCCGTAGCCCATCCTTCATTCGTGCCATGGTCCTTTGCTGTGGCCGTTGTCGTTGTTTCAATAAAGTTTTATCATTCATTAACAAAATAAATAAATAAATTTATCATTCAAGAAAAAAAAAGAAAAAAGAAAAAGAAGAAAGGATAATATTATCTATGTCCCCAAAAGATATAAGTGTACGACGACCTTTAGCATAAAATGAAAAAAAACAAAAAAAAAAACAAAAAAATCACATTTATTATAATTCACAACACTTTTTTTTAGAAGAGTTATAATTCAAAACCTTAAACCTTAGACTGTTAAACATTTTTTGGCACAAAAAAAGAAAAGAACAAGAATCCGAACTTCTAAATCGCAAAACATTGTAATAAAAAAAATCGCAAAACATATTTCAAAACATGTTAGTTATTGCTTCTCTGATAATTAAATCTACGATAATCCCTTTAGATCAAACTTAGGGCCATTTTATTTGCATGCCCCAATCCTAATGTATGAGCCAGATACATGACAATGGCCACACGCCCATAAAAGTTCATCATCTAAGTGTGCAAGGCCATATTAAATTCAATATTTATTTTCATAAAAGCAATTCAAGTGACAATATTTCAACATTCACACTATGAGACAAAGACCATTCCTTATTTTTAAGGGTACAATTGCACCAACCTCCAATGCGGTTTTTTCGTTATTACCCTTACCTCTTCTCTAGAAAGAAGACACTCTCCTCTCATGAAATGCAAACTATTTACACTAACATCCCTTAAATGACTGAAAAAAGGGCTCTAAAATATATAGAATTGCCTATTTTAGTATCCACTTAAACTGTTGTCCACACCATGTCTAATTGGAAATTAAGGTTTTTTAATTTTTTTTTAAAAGCCTTTTTTTTTTCATTCATTCATTCAAGGGAGGCCGGGTTGGTACAAATTTTCCCATATTTTTTAGGTCTTATTTTGTGAAACATTAATTGTAGTTGATGCATTTACCAAAAGTATTTTTTTTAAAAAGATAGCCAAAAACTTTGTAAGTTGTAGCTCAATGTCAACCTCCAAGTGTTTCTAAACAAAACATTCACGATTTAAATCTCCTAAACCCATCAACTATCAAATTATAACCAAAAAAAAAAAAACAAAAAACAAAAAACCCAAATCCCATGCTAAATGGACAACTCTGCCTCGCTTTTTTTTTTTTTTTTTTTTTTGATAAAATATGATATAGTAGGTGTTCACTTTTGATAATTGCTGTTTTGTATAGCCACAAATTGAATCTCATATATCTTATTTGACAAAAACAAAAAAACTTTTCTAGTAATTAAGTCAATTGACTGCAACCCACAACTCTATCTCACTCAAAAATGGTTGAAGCTACTACTGCGCACTCTTGGTGCGATGGTCACTCTACAAGTATAAATGCTTGTGCAGTGTGGGGGGCAAAGATTGGGGTTTAAGTTTTTAAGATAGAGTTTCACGCATATACTAGATTAAACTAGAGTAGAATTTCTATTTTACGTGTGTATATATATATATATTTATATATATATATATATATATTTATATATATAAAGTTTGTAGCCACACATGAAATGATGAAACTAAGGACAATATAGTGAAAAATAAATTGCTCATAAACGGCTCACTTGATAAGGCCTCCTCCCTCCTTCTATAGCCTAAACCCCCCCAGCCCCCCAAAATAAACACACACACAGCAAAGAGAGAGGGAAATGGCTTACCATCTCTGCTCTTCACCTTCCTCCCTTTTCCACGACCGTCAACCTCTCTGCAACTCTCTTTCCTCTCCACCAAAACTTGGTTCCAAAACCTCCACTTTCACCTACTCTTTCAAGCCCACTCTTCTCCCATCTCAACCAAAAATCTTACTTCAAATGACCAATGTTTCTCTACAAGACCCAATCCCACAAGAAACCCAGAACTTAAACCCCTCAAAGGGCAATGATTCTCAATACCCAGATGGGAAATCTGGGTCCTCCTCCAAAAACTATATCTGGGTCAATCCCAAAAGCTCCAGAGCTTCACAGCTTCGCAAGAATTCCTATGATGCAAGGTATGCTTCTCTTATGAAACTGGCTGAGTCTTTGAACTCATGTAGTCCAAATGAGGAAGATGTTGTTGAAGTTCTTAGGGGCTTAGGTGATAGAATTTTAGAACAAGATGCTGTGACTGTTATTAATAATCTGGTGAATCCAGAAACTGCATACCTTGCACTTAGGTACTTTCAACAAAGGTTGAAACTAAGTAGGGAGGTGATACTTTATAATGTGACTTTGAAAGTGTTTAGAAAGTGTAGGGATTTTGATAGAGCAGAGAAGCTGTTTGATGAAATGCTTGAGAGAGGAGTTAAGCCTGTTAACACTACGTTTTCAACTATGATTACTTGTGCTAGGCTATGTTCTTTTCCACATAAGGCTGTCGAGTGGTTTGAGAAGATGCCCAGTTTTGGGTGTGTTCCTGATGGTGTTACGTATTCTGCTATGATAGATGCCTATGGACGGGCTGGTAATGTTAATATGGCTTTGAGTTTGTATGACAGAGCTAGAACTCAAAAATGGCGCATTGATCCAGTGACATTCTCAACATTGATTAAAATTTATGGAACGTCGGGAAATTTTGATGGGTGCTTGAATGTTTATGAAGAGATGAAAGCACTTGGTGTGAAGCCTAACGTAGTTATATATAACACTTTGATTGATGCAATGGGAAGAGCTAAGAGGCCTTGGCAAGCTAAGATCATTTACAGAGAGATGAAAAAAAATGGATTTTTGCCAAATTTCGGGACATATGCATCTCTTTTACGGGCTTATGGTAGAGCTCGATATGGTGAAGATGCACTTAGTGTGTATAAGGAGATGAAGGAGAAGGGGGTGGAGTTGACTGTAGTTCTCTACAACACACTTTTGGCAATGTGTGCTGATCTTGGCTATGTTGACGAGGCTGTTGAGATTGTTGAAGATATGAAAAATTCCGGGACTTGCAAGCCTGACAGTTGGTCTTTTTCATCCTTGATTACCGTATATTCCTGCAGTGGTAAAGTCTTAGAGGCTGAGGTGACATTGAATGAAATGTTTGAAACAGGTTATGAGCCAAACATCTTTGTTCTGACATCACTCATACAATGTTATGGGAAAGCTCAGCGTACTGATGATGTTGTGCGGACATTCCATCGACTCTTGGAGTTGGGAATTACTCCAGATGAACGCTTCTGCTGTTGTCTTCTGAATGTCATGACCCAAACACCAAAGGAAGAACTTAGTAAGCTTACTGATTGTGTTGAGAAGGCTGATTCCAAGCTTGGTCATGTGGTACAACTATTGGTGGGGGAGCAAGATAATGATGAAGAATTTAAAAGGGGATCATCAGAACTCTTTGATTCCATTGGTTCTGATGTAAGGAAGGCATATTGCAATTGCTTAATTGATATCTGTGTCAAACTAGATCTGTTGCAGAGAGCATGTGAGCTACTAGACTTGGGGATTACACTTGAGATATACACAGATATTCAGTCTAGGTCTTCAACCCAGTGGTCTCTATATCTAAAGGGTCTCTCTCTTGGTGCAGCCTTGACTGCATTACATGTATGGATAAATGATTTGACCAAGGCATTGGAATCTGGGGAGGAGCTTCCTCCGTTGCTTGGAATCAATACTGGACATGGGAAGCACAAGTACTCAGATAAGGGATTAGCAGCTGTTTTTGAGTCACATTTGAAGGAACTCAATGCTCCGTTCCATGAGGCTCCAGATAAGGTTGGCTGGTTTTTGACTACAAAGGTTGCGGCCCAATCATGGTTAGAGTCTAGAAGTTCACCTGGATTAGTTGCTGCTTAGGTGTTACATGAACTGCTCTTCTCATTGATATGTAATGCTTAGAAGCGGTATGTGCTGCTTCTCGAATGCTTCTTTTATTTGTTTTTTTATCTTATCTCTCAGAGGAGATGATATTAGACGATGAAATCTATTTATACTTTAATCTCTTGTAGAGTTAATGAAGTTTTAAGAATTGTTGGATAAAATTGCCAATAGTTGTACTCTGATCCCTTAATACATTATACGTCAGATCTTATAGGTCCATGATTGAATAAATTCAGGAACAGCTACATGGGAATTGGGAAAGTATTGTTTTGTATTTTACTATTTTTCAAGCAAAAAGGAAAAAGAAAAAAAAGAAAAAAGAAAAAAGAAAGAAGCTGTTGCTGTGATAATGGAAGATAAAGACGGAGAGGCAATAAGTGATTCGAGACTTGAAGCAACTGGTGCCTTGCCGGTGTTGTTTCCATGTACAGCCGAAAAGATGTGATTTTGAATTCTGTTCTGTTGATGCTGGATGTGTCAAATATCCTTTGACCTATATCATTGTGGACTTTATGAAAGAATATATTGAATAATTGGAAGGAAGTAGTTTACAAGCACAAGGTTATGATACTATTAGGTAAGCTATTGGCAAGAAGATAAACAAATTAACAAAACATTGTTGAAGAACATAGATGATTTAATCAGATTAGATATTCAATTTGGCACATTTCTTATGATTAGATTTACATCTCTTGCGGTATGTGATCCTATCTTTTCTCAGGAAAATCTTGATAAAAAAATTCAGATCTTTTATAAGAATTATTACACCCTTGAATAACTTGGCAAATGACATTTTTTTTTTTTTTGCGTGACCATGAGATTCATGCTCCTTGTCTTGCACAATGTATTGGGCCGTTCACTTGCTAATCCCAAAGACTGTTGTGCATGGGTTAGGCTGGGTTTGGAATAGTTTCAATCCCAGCATGACCTTTTTAGGTTAAGAAATTTCCAACCAAATTCAGTTCATGGTAACTCTAAAACAAACCCAATCAGGTATTGAGTTGGGTTGGGTTGAGACTATTTTGCTTGATCAAATAAAAAAAAAAGGGTTTAAATCCAACTATTTAGGCTTATACAAGAAATAAGTACGAATTACACTGTTAAGCCTAATATTTCAATTTCATCATAATTAAGTCTCAAGATAGTGAAAATACCAAATAAATTAAACCAACCAAGTTAAACTAAATCCCAAAATCTAAACAACTGAAAGTTAAAATTTTTAAATAATTATATTTTTTAAACTATTAATAGTGTGGGTTGGGTCGTATTACCTGCGTTGAAAATTTGTCAACCTAAATTTGATACTACCTAATCTTCAAAATAAAATTTTAACCCAACTGAACCCGTCAACCCACAAAAAACCTAGTTGTGATGTTAGGTTGGGTTTGATCTTGTTTGTCAGGTTGGTAAATTGAATGTACACCCCTGCTCATAGCATGGAGATAAAGATAATAAATTTGTATTAAAAACTGAGTAGAAGGAAAATCTGTTAATGCAGAGTCACGAATTCACTTTGATTTTATTGCCAAAACTCTAGTCTAAAGTCAGTTGGATGATTTTATATTGTAGATAATTGTAACACCACAGTTGAGGATACTGGCCTTGGTGCATGAACCTAAGCTAAGCACCTTTTCTGACTGTGACTTAACCAGGGCAATTTCCTTTGTGGCCCTAAATTCGATGACTTCAATTCTACTAAACGCTTAAAAAAAAAAAATTGACTCTAAATTCTGCTTAAAAAATACTTTGGCTTTTGACATCTGAATAAATATTATGTTCTTTGATAAAGGACTGCAATAAAAAACGCACAGACCTCTGACTTTGTTGACATCAAGATTATCAAAATGAAAATAGTGGGATCTCTTCATGTGGGCAGGGGGCTTACTTGAAAATCCCTACCCTTGACTTGGGCAACTAAGAAAGGTTATATAAATAAAATTGAACTGATAATGAGGTAGTGGTGGTATTGGTTTGCACGTTGAAATTGCCTCCAACTTGAAATCTGGCCGTGCCAAATTATAAATTGATGATCCTAATTTGTTTGTTTTCAAGCACAATGGGAAACTGCATGAATGTACTGTCCTATTCACAAAAGAAGAAGATCAAAGTTCTCATCTTTAATGGAGGAGAGAGAGAGTTCAATGCTTCAACACCAGTTGAGAAGATCACTTCCGGTCCTTACAATGGCTTTGAGCTGGTACACCATGCCCAGCCTTATTTATTCACCATTGCCACCCAACACTAGGCTAGAACCTGGGGAGGTTTATTACCTTGTACTACTCCTGACACAGCCTAATTACCCATGGATGTCTTCGAAAACGGCCAACCACAAAACTGGCAAGAGAAGGACAATAAAGATTGGAGTGACTAAGGAACAGTTTCAGTTACTGTTAAGAGGCACAAAGAAGTTCCTGTCTGAAGAAATTTCAGTCAGATCTTTGGGGGGCTTTCGAGTGGGAGAAGGGTGTCAGAAATGGCAGCCATCCTTAGCTACCATTCCTGAGGTATATTAGCATCCTCTTCATTTGGAATAGATCCATATGGTGGTTCAGATTAGATATTACAAATCTAAAGGTGTATCTAAGGCTATGTTATTTAAAATTTTAAATGACATGGAGCTCTGTACACTATCAGATTCAGGAAACACAATCTTAACCGCTCTATTTCAAGTGAAATAGAGATGAGTGATAGGACAACTGCTAGTATCTTTCTTCCATTTTCTAACTAGTTGTGCCATAACCATATCACCGTGGAAATTGTATATATAGTATATAACTATATATTTCAATCAAACAAAGGTGAAGAGAACAGCAGTTCGGGATTCTCAAACTTTTCAATGTATTTCTTCTTTTTGTTCTAGAAATGTAGGGTAAATTTTCAGTGTAGGATGTAGAATATGTTTAAGACGGTTGTATTTTCTGTCTGCAATTTGCTACAGTTGTTTCAAGCTATGACAGTCATGTAAAATGTGTTTTCCTACCAAGTCAATTACAACAGTTTTATATGACTTGTAGCTTGTATTAACTAATGACATTTTACAGTTGTTTCTTGCTACGATTGTTGTACGGATTGCTTTCCATCCTATCTAGTTACTCAAGCCATAGGACTTGTCATTATTAAGTAACAAGTGACAGTAGTATATCTCACTAGAATTCTGCAACAGTATTAGTTTCACAATAGATGTGTATATTACGTAGTTCAAAAGAATCTCGTAATCATTTAGTATCTTTGTATTAATTTCACACTTCCATGATTTTGTGGCACCCATGCTATTATGCAAAAGAGTTGCTTTAGCAACTTCAGAGGCCAGGCAAACTCTAGCTTTGTTACCTAAATTCAAGGAATGAATATTTTCTGACTCTGGGTAATTTTTTTATGCCATAGTTACCATAACAGAAGACATGTTTGTCGTGGAGCATGCGGGTATGTAGTAAATGCCTTATAAAAAATTTCAGGAAAACTAAAATCCAGTGAGAGTGTTTAGTTTCATAAAAGGCTATAAAATGTATGCTTTCAAGTACTTTGTTATAAGAAATGTTATAAGGATTGGATTTCCCAATGTGTTTTGTTGATACATAATATCTTCATGTTAGAAACTTCAGCATCTTGTCAAGATTTCCCATTTAGGCTCACATAACTTTCTTGAAAGTCTGATTTTTATTTATGTCAAATGATTTCTCATTTCCCAAATTTATCATAAAGTCGCAGTTTTCAATTATGTTTCAAATTCAACATTTTGCCATTGAGTCCTAGCTCAAATGGCAGTTCCTCCTTCCACAAGATCGTATGGAAGGTGAGGTCAGTTTTCAATTATGTTTCAAATTCAACATTTTGCCATTGAGTCCTAGCTCAAATGGCAGTTCCTCCTTCCACAAGATTATACACACAACATTATGTGTGTATGTCATTAATTATTAAAAAAAAAAAAAATCAGCACCATTTCGGCCCACAAAAAAAAGTTGAAAGTTCATTTCCTTCTTACTATTCACAAGTATGGACGCAAAACCATATTGGATACAATTTACACAATATCAAACAGAAGACAAAACAAATCTAACACATCACAAAGTCAATTCCCCCCATTCCAATCAGACCTTTATTTCTTCTAACTATCTTGGTTAAACTTCGTTTGTGTATCTACATTTGAAATCACACAAAGTGGCTGATGGATCAAATGATTTCAGATTTCCTGATAATTTCAACTTTCTCCAATGTAGGGAATATTCACAATGCTTTTGTTACCCTGCAGCAATTGGAAACCACAAGAAGTTTAATATTTGACAGCCAAAGTTAATGCAAAAGTCATCTTTAAATCATCTAGGACTTTCAATGCATTAGGCTAAATTAGTAATAGCTGTACCAAGAATGCTGAGTAAACAGAGGAAAAAAACCTTGTAGATGAGTTTGCATGTCCATTCTTTCTATTATCATCCACCTTCATTGATGCAGCTTCCTTTTCTCTAGCTGCTGCTTCTCTCTTCATTTTCTTGGACTCCACTTCGAAGGCTTTTGTCAATGCATCAACCTTCTTTATGAGCACCTGCATGGAATTTTACCACGTGCAATCAATAATCTCTGAGAGAGAGAGAGAGAGAGAGAGAGTATAGTTTCTTATACATTACCTTTATTTCTTCATCTTTAGTATTCAAAGTATTTTCTTTCACATCACAAAGCTTCCTTAAGTTGATGACTTCCTTTTGAAGTCTATCATACAGTAATCCTGAGACCACATCTTCATTACTTCCTTTGTTTTGTGGATCTTCATCGCCTCCACTTTTGGATTTTCTTTCTGGTGAGGCTGTTGTTTCATCATTATCTGTGTTCTCCTTTTCATTGCTATCAACAACTTTACTTCTAGATGCCCATATACTTTTTTTCAGCATATTTTCTCCAGAAGCATGTTTCTTTTTCAAGTTATTTGCTTGTTTGAGCTCTAGAGTAACATCGGCTGTTTCATTTTCTACAATGGGGTTTTGCAACTTAGAGCTTCTACTGACAGTAGAAGCCCTTGGCTGGGATGTAGACCTCTTTCTTAGTCCACCATTGCTTGTTAAAAAGCCAAATATGTTGCTGGACTTTTCTGTTTTTGGGGACTTACAGAATCTGTTAGGGTTGACTGAGAAACTCAAGGAATCCTTCAAACCTTCTTCAATTATTTTAAGTCTCAGTTTTAATTTATCCTGAATTAAATTCACATTAGTACAGATATTTTACTGATTTAAGAGATCAAAAGAAAAAAAAAAAAAAACATAGGAAATTATATGTTCACCTTAAGTTGTGCTTCTGCCTTAGCTGTTCTCTCTGATATGGCTAGTTTGTCTCTCAGTCGCTGCATCTCTGCCTACATTTGCAAGGTATGATTAATCAAACAGAAAATATATGTAACAAATGCCTTCATCTGTATATTTACTTGAGTTCTAATATTAAAATTGCTTTTCTTGTTTATACTTCAATGATCTTTTTGTTCTTGTTTTTAAATATCTGTGATCTTGTATGGATTTAGCTAGCTAATTAAAACTGCAGAATTGGTCCCACATTCACAATAAGGGCATGTTTAAAGTGGAAAATGTTCAAAAATATTGGGCTTCCTATAATTTTATGGGAGAGGAAAATACCTGCAGAATTCTTCTCTCTTCCAACCATTGCCTGACAGGCATTACTTTGTCATTTTCATCTTTCCACTCATTAGCCACCACAGTTGCAACTCTGTTTGCTGAAACTTTGACTCTTGCTAGCTCCCTTTCCAGTGTCCTCTTTTCCTCCTGAGAAGTTGGACAAAACCATGGTTAGAAATTTGAACAAAATCCAAAAAATCAGAATTATCAGAAGACTAGTAAATAAATTTTCAGTGGAACACTTGAAATCACCACATATCTATGAAACATACATGCAATTCTTCTATCTGCCGCTGGTAGTCACGTATAGCATTAGCAGCAGCCCCACCTGCTAGAATAGCCTCCTCAAGTTCTAGAATGGTTTGACTCAGCTTTTCAACCTCTAAAACCTTTTGGCGATTGGTTTTCTCAAGAATTCTGTTTTCCTCCTGCATGTGTTATGTATAAACTGGGTTAATTACTCAAACTTAATTATCTTTATCAGAATATAAGCATCTGATGCAAAATCATGCCTGGCAAATCTCTATCTGTCTCTTCAATTCATAGTTTTGATTTTGAACCTCCTCTACTATTAAAGCCCTTTCTAGAGCACTTCTCAAAATTCTCTCTGCTTCAAGCAGAGCCGATTCTTTTGACTTAGTGAGACGTTCCAGAGCCTTCTTATCCCCCTGCATTGCTGCAATCTAAAAGGCCAAGAGTGAAGGAAAAATGTATGCATAGTGAGCCATCAACAAAGTTTTGGTTTCTAAAAGCAATTTCCTTATAAATTTCATCTCCTACCTCATTCTTGTACATCTTGATTTCAGCCTCAAGAGGAGCAATGACTGATTCTATAGGAAGAGAATCATCCTCTTTTTGGTTTGCATACACCCTTCTTAGTGTTGCTTCAGCAGCATACTGCGCTGCCAATGCATCTTTCTTCTCACTTCTTAGTTTCTTGACTTCAAGATTCTGCATTTCATCAGATTTTGACACAATGAAGTTTCTCACAGTTAAGCACACCGTAATTCCAAGAAATATTTAGTGAAAGCTAAATATACCTTATGGTCAAGAAGATTTTCAGTAACTCGGAGTTTCTCTTCCATTTTATCAGCTTCATTTCTGAGCTGGAAAAAATTAATCAAATTCAAACAGAATTTTAGTAGTGAAAGTTTGTTAAAAAATAGTTTCTTCCTACAAAACCAAAAACTTCCAATGTACTTAGTACTGCAAAAATTTTGGTCCTGAAATGTGAAATAATAGCACAGACTAACATCTGTAGCTTATTGTCTGTCCTGTTAATGTGCATAAATGTGTGGAAATTGAGTGCCAATGTTTGCATATGTTTTTTTGATTACCTCTTCTACAGCCTTATCCTTCAAAGCTTCAGTAGCTCTCAATGCCTTGATTTCACCTTGAGCAGCCCCCAACTCCCTATCCTTCTCTGAACATTCAAATCATGAAATGCCTAAAGCTCTTTTTTTTTTTTTTTTTTAAAGGAAAAAGGAAATCATGCTTTGAGGTGGTTATATACTCCATAAGCTAAATAAATTGGAAATAAGCTTTGACAACAAGCCCTAAGAATAGGGCAAAATAGTGAAAAAAAAAAAAAAAAAAAAAAAAAAAAAAAAAAAAAAACTAAGAGAGATACAAAGAGAATAGCAAGAATTTATTAGTAATGGCATAGTTCAACACTAAAAACTCATGGGGAAAAGAAGAAACTTGTACATGTAGTACAGGCAGCATCACACGAACCACAACACTGGTCCCTACTACATATGAACACTAGGATAACATAGAACTAAATCAGAAAGCAGAACTAAGATAGACCCAAAAACCTTTAACATCCAATTCAATGATCCTATTGAACTCTCTGTAGCAATGGACACATTAACAAGTTTAATGTCATGCTAGGCAGCGTGTTTGTGTGTGCGCGTTTGTTTTGAAAAGAAGAGAGAAACCTTTGAGTAGATTCTGGAGGCGATTGAGCTCTAACACAAGAGGGTCTGGGTGAGAAAGAGAGAGCTCATCACATGCAACTTGTTCTTCATAGCTCACCATTTTTGGTTTTGGTTTCTTTTTTTTTTTTGGTGCTTGGAAGTTCAAGGAATACAAAAAATCAAGTACAAGAATAAGAACAAAGAAGTGGGTTTTAAAGGGTTTTAATGGGTGATTGAATGACAGACTTTATCTGAGGAAGAGTCATATATTTCAAGGAAATTGACCGCAAAGAGAGGGATGGCTTTCCCTTGCTGTGAAGCAAAAAACTGAAAGGCACATATTATGACTTATAAGCCGGCCTAGCCGGCTGTTTTGGCTCCTCTCTTCCCTCCTCTTTACAGTAACGGTTACTTCTTCCTTATCATCATTTTTATTTTGAACCTCACTATCTTAAACTAATCCATAACCCATAGATATTCTTTCTTCCAAATATGTGTGTATATATATATATATATATACACACACATATTAGTATTTTGTTTTTTTAGAAAAAAAATATGCATATAAGTTGAGTATAAAAAATTCATACATTTTCAATGGTTCTAAGAGCAATTGCATCAGTTCGTGCAAAAGTTCCGTCTATTTTACATCAAAAAACCTACTTTTTCTATTTTACACTATTACTTTTACAAAACACCCACATTAATTTATCTATTATACACACATTTTTATTAAAATAATATTTTTTCTCACTTTTTTCATTATTTTCCACCTAACCCCCAACAAACCCTTCTTTAACCCTTCTTTTTACTCACACCCTTCAATTTTGTCTCCGCCTCTCAGTCTTCATCTTCTTCTTCTCTTTTTTTTTTTTTTTTCTCCACATCTTCTTCACCGATCGGCCGATCACGAACCAAACTCCATATCTTCTTCATTGGCCGGCCGATCCACGAACCAAACGCCACATCTTCTTTACCGGCCGGCCGATCCACGAACCAAGCTCCACATCTTCTTCACCGGCCGGCCGATCCACGAACTAAGCTCCACAACTTCTTCACCGGCCGGCCGATCCACTAACCAAACGCCACATCTTCTTCACCGGCCGGCCGATCCACGAACCAAGCCCCACAATTTCATCAAAGGCCGATCCAACCTCCCGGGTCTCTGTCTGTGTGGGTTTGTTTGTGTGTGGGTGTGTTTCTGTGTTAATTTGTATGTGGATGTGTTTGTGTGTGGGTGTGTTTGTGTTCATCTGAGGTGAAAGAAGATGAGGAGAAGAAGATGAGGAGGTCGTTGTAAATGGAAAGGAGAGAGAGAAAAAATGGTGCGAACGGAAAATAATAAAATAATGTATAAGGGCGCTACAGTAACCGTGCCACATCAGTGGGTGCAAAGTTGTGCATTTTTGCACATTTGCTACAGTAACTGTGCATATATGCACGGTTACTGTAGCAAATGTGCAAAAATGCACAACTTTGCACCCACTGATGTGGGGGGGTTTTTGGGCCAAAATGTGTAAAAACTACCCATTTTTCTATTTTGCAAGACTTTAGCCGAACTGATGCAATTGCTCTAAGTGATGATGACTCTATTCTAGTGCAAGCTACACGCATATAAATGTTTTAAATTACAATTTTATAATATAGGAAAATTTGACTTATCTAAAGTACTTTTTTATCTGGATATGTGCTTTTGTTTTAAATATACAATGGCAAGTGGTAGTGAGTTTTAATTTCCACATCTATATATATATTCTATATATTATTAAAAGCTGAAGTGTAGCGTTTAATGTTGTTACTCTTACGTTGCGCCACATCAATTGCCACTTCATTTTTTTATAAATATAATTTGTCCTAAAACTTTAAAATGTTTTTTACAATTTTTAGCCCTATAAATGCAGCCCATTACTTATTTATTTACTTCCACTGTCACCCTATAATAAATCTGTATAATTAATCCAGCCTACCTCTTATTTATTTAGTTCCACTATCAAGCCCAACCTAAAACCTTTTCAGTTCAGTTTTAGGGTTTTGTGTAAGCCTTTTTAACTAAAAAAAAACTTTGAAACCTTTCAAGCTTAAGGGTTTTTTTTTTTTTTTCCCCCTTTCTAATTTTCCTATAATTGTTTTTAACATTTTTTTTAATATTTACACTTCTCCAACCTTTCTCTCTCCCTTACCATTTCATCTCCCCACTACTTCTTTAATCTTTCTCCCTCCCTTACCTTTTCATCTCCCCACTACTCTCTACATTAATATCATTCTTCCTCTTTCCCTTCATCTTTTTTTATTTTTGTCTCTTCTTATTCACACCCTCTTACTATAAATTTGTCATTATCTCTTCTATTCTATGCATAGTTTTCTCTCACAAAAAAAATGGTTCTCTCTCTCTCTAAATTTTTTGGTGGATTTTTTTATTTTTCTTGCATCTCTACTTTAGGTTGATAATTTTTTATATTCTTTAAAACTCTATTTTAGGTTAATGCGATTTAGTTTTATTTTTTAAATTGTTGCTGTTTTTTTTTTTTTATTCTTTTTGATTGTTAAATGTTATCTTATTGCGTTCTAAAGAATTAAATATAGCATATAAAATATAATATTATTCTATTACATAGCATGATTTGGATAATTTGATATTTATTCTGTTACATATCATGATTTTTTATAGTGCTCAATTTAGATGTTAAACTATGAGACTTTACTAATTTTTGTTTATTTTCTAATCTTTTGTGGTGGATAAAGTACTCTTAATAGTTGTATTAGAAGTACTCTATAATGCTATTTATTTAAAGAAAATCAAAGGTTAGCCAAACGAAAATAATCAGATAAGTGACAAATTTTAACTTTTGCAATTTTATTTTTATTATTATTATTTTATAACAATGCATGGATAGAAATTTAATTCTTATATTTTGCTAATAATTATTTATTTGATAATATGTTTTGGGTGGCCGAAATTATAATTTCTACAAAGAAAATAACCGTAATAGATTATCAAAAACAAAATTTTATCCTAATATTGTTTTAATTAATCATTGTTAAATTTTATTAATATTTTTAGTTTACGTTTTTTTGGATTGTTCCTATATTACATTTATGTTTGTTCCCATAATAAACAAAAATATAATTACGAAATACATTACTTATTATTAGATTAGTTTAATTTGTAAAAAAAATAAAAATAAAACCACTATCAAAATAATTATCACGCGCAATGCGTGAGTTTGTGGCTAGTTTTATTTAGTTAGTGGGTGATGTGGCAGTCTCTCATTAAAATAAAAAGAAATTCCAGTTAAAAAAATACTAGAAGTAAATCACACCCGTATAGGAACAAACAAATGTGAAATCCTCAATTACCTAATCTATGTGGCAATAGTGTATTTCATGGTTAAGAATTCATATCTTTTTATGTCTAATTGTAAATATGATGTCATATCATTTCAAATTTTAAATAATGTGACATAAATGCCTTTTAAAATTTGTAATATAATAATAAATTGATTCATTTGAACTTTTGAAGTAAGAAATGATTTTCCTATTTAACTTTTATATTATATAAAACTTGAAAGACTATTATATTTGATTATTTAAGAATGGGTATGCCCATTTACATTGTTGAAGAGAAGGGTCAAAGGGATAGGGATGAGTTGCTTACATGGGTTGCAAACTAATATGTGATAAGATTAATAAAACCCAAAAAAGTGAAAAATTAAAACAAGAAAGATAGAATACAAACAATTAGAATATCTAATCTTCCCATTAAAAATATAGTTTAAAATTACTACCAATTTTACTACAAAAAACTTACAAATTGACACATTAATTAATAATATAATGGTAAAAAATATTTTCAAATAATTTTTTGAAGCTGGTTCTCTTGTGATTTCATTGGCACTCACTGGAAAATCTCTCCCTCCATCATCAATAGCCTTGGTTGTCTATGGCATCATCTGCTTCTCGCTTGAGTTTCGTCAATTTGAGGTCTCACATACCCGAAGGAAAGGAAACCAATTAGCCCATTATCTTACTTGAATTGACGAGAGCTCTTACTTCTTAGAACACGTTTTCTCAAACAATATAATACCTTTTCATTCAACTTAATGAAATTTCATCTTTCCTATAATAAAAAATATATAATAGTAAATAAAATTTTCAAATAATTGTTTGTCTTACTTACTTTTAAAGTTGACACATTATTTTTTATTTTTTTTGAGCCTTAAAATTGGTAATATTCCTATCATCAACAAAAAAAAAAAAAAAAAAAAAATCACAAAGAAAAAAAGAATAAAATCCGTGAGATAAACATGCATTTTTTTTTTGTCCTTATCTTGATAAAAGTGGTTGATGATAGGTCTAGTTCTATTATTATTATTTGTGTTAAAGATTTTAATTACATAATGTATATCCAATATCATAGAAAAATCCATTTCCTCCGCTGGAGTCCTTTGCAAATGATAAGAAGGAACTGTGTTGGGTCTGGTCATTATCTGATCATATTGATGGAAAGCTCTAGTTTTGGAGTAACTCAATTGCTTAAGCGCTAAATCAGTCTTTAAAGGGCTATGATTTTCTACTTAGTGGAAGTCACTCAAACAATTTTTTGAATAAAAACTAAGAAAATGAGGTATTTGATGACCTCTTTATTGAAAGGGACCAACTAAAAGTGGCTTGAAAGAACAACATATTCACTAGTGTAGATGGAGCCATTCATCTTTGCTTAAAAGCATTATTGCATATACGAAAATTATATGAAACTTCAGCAGCATTTGGACACTTAGCCATTTGGCAAATTCTTTTTTAGGGTATATGTTGGTGTGGCTGTTTAATTTGATTAGACGACAAAGGGAAGACTTCACCACCCCTCACCAACACCAAGTAACCCTTTAAAATAGTGAAAAATAAAAAAACCAAAACCAAACCCCAAATACAACCCAAATAGTCAAAAGGGTTCTTGATTATTTCAGTTTTGGGGATTTATATGTTAAATTTCTTACCAAAGTAGCTGTGAAAGTGATGTGAAAGTGGGATCAAGCTAAGCCTTGAGTTGTTCTGTTTATTTTGCGTTCCTTATTGGTTTGAGTAGGTAGATTAAAATAACTCTTTTAGAGTCCTCAAAAGGGTGTCTCCCCAGGTGTACAATTTGTGGAATGGTTGAGATGGAGGGACCATTGATCATCTAAAAGGTTCATTGAAGGATTAATTATAATTTAAAAAAGAAAAGGCATCATAGTATTTTACTTCTATTAGGTTTTCATAAACTCAAAACTTTTGCTATTTTATTTGGCAATTGCAGCTGGTTATAGAGCCCTGAACAAGGACCTTCCTTCTTCTAAAAAAAAAAAAAAACTAAAAAATTAGGACCTTCCATGTCTTGTATGGTAGATTCAAATGAATAATTTGGGAGCCCAAGTACCACAAGAAGGGCGGAGCTACACGTATGAGTGGGGGCCATGGCCCCCCCAAAATTTTAAAAATATTTTAATACTATGTATAAATATTTAACATGTTAATTATTAGCCTACAAAAATGGAACTCCAAATATTTGAGCTAGTCTAATGATGCTCTTAAAAAAATTGTCCAATTGATCTAATAGTTATAGAGAATTTTTTTTTTTCTCACATTTATTTCTTATTGTAAAATGTGTTCTTGTGTCTGTTAAAGTTTTGGATAATTTGCGTCTTTAAATACTTTATTAGTTCAATTAAAATTTTTTACTCACTTTAGTAGACAATTTGTTAACTTATATTTAAAATAAAAACTTTAAAAGATTCACTATGAAAGATACTAAGTTATTTGTATTCAGATGTATGTATTTGTACATGTTTATAAAAGTTTGTAAAAACTAATAAATTAGTATCATAAGTTGGCCCCTCCAAACAAAAATTTCTAGCTATGCCCCTGACCACAAGTCATTAAAATCGCATTTATGTTGAACTTGTTGTTGAACTCTAATTTGGCCACCAAAAAAAAAACATTTGGAAATTATTTGCTCAAGTGTTTAAACCAATTATTTGCATAAGCAATTTAACAAAAGCAATTTATTTGCTTAAGTGTTTAAACCTATATTTGGTCATGAAACCGGTGAACTAATTTAAGAAGCTTCTATGCAGCTATGCCTAGGTCAAATTGGTTCATAGGTCTTTTTCATTTTCCATAAACAAGAACAACAACAACAACAACAGTAAAGCAAGAACTATAATGTGGAAAAAGACAATCTTGAAGTAAACAACTCTTCGAATCTTATTCTAAAGACGACAAAGAATCCCAATTAAAAGGCGGTAAACCAAACTTTACCCTTTGTAGCAATTCAATGGACAAAGAACGATGATGAAAGTAAATTTAAGTCTCAGAATCCTTTGGATTGGCCCAAAAAAATTCTCTGACTCTGGCCGATTGGTCTCTCCAGGTCTCAGTCTCCCAAAACATTTCGAGTTGGGCTAGTGGATTTTATACCTGTCCAACTTGTGTAGGGGCTAACTTAAGCCCATACTATATTCACTACCCAATTGGCCTGGGCTTGTTCACTCCAATTGAGTTATAAGAATAGGTAGTTAATTGTATTTTGGTCCTATGCTCCTTCCATAGTTCCATTGAAAAGCCATGGTGGGCTTTTATTGTCCACTGTCCAATCAAGCCCAATTAGAGATCCCAGCAGCTTCCTATGTGCCTATAAAAGTTCAAGCAAGTAGTAACTAGCAACTATTCAGCAAAAAGAAGAAAAAAAAAGTATTAGTAACTAGTAACTATACTCATGATTTTCCTTATCTTATTGATTGCAATGGATTGAGATCATCATTCCAAATACAAGATTAATCTCATAAGACAGAATAATCTGTTTGGCTGCACATCCGAAAAGACTTTTGGCTATTATCTTAACCGACCAGAGTTACACTTTCTCCTTTGTAACAAAAATATCAATAATGTCCTACAAGGCTTTTATTATATTATCCCTTGACTAGAATCTGCCAATGGCATGGGAAAGAGAAACTGTTTGCTTTCCAGAAAGTCAGAAACCCTTGAAGAAGTTATCCATTTTGGCTATTCATTAAACAAAGTGCAAAAGAAGAATCAATTTAGCCAAGATAACTCTCCATGTATTCTTGATCAACTAATTCTTTTCCTGGATTCCATAAATACAAAGGAGAAAAAAAAAAGTTATTCCTTTCCTAACTTCTAATCTTCATTTAAATTGAAAAAGGACCATTCGAAAATGGACAAGGCAACCAAGCAATCAAGTAAAAAAAGAATCTTTACCAAAACATTCCATTAGATCCATTGCAATGACTAATCTGCCCTTCCAAATTTCTGAATTGCAGTTGTCCCTGGGCAATGAATGTTGACAAATTAATTGGAGAAAAAACTAGGCATAAAAAGGTTTTTATTTTTATATGTTTATGAGTGAGTTTTTTGGCTAAGGAAAGGGGGTTGGAGAGATTTAAACAAGTGACTTCCATTACATGAGGCATGATCCTTGAGGACTCGAACCGAGTGTACTGCTTTTTGACTCTCCCTTGCGTGTGTCGGTTTTGTTCTTAAAAGAATATTAAAATCATGATCCGAATGCATTTGCTGCCCCTTACAAATTGGTCTAACTTATTATGACATTACTTTGACATCTTTTATGGTTTTACTAGTTTAATCATGTGATCTCTTTGCCATGACTAGTTATGCACAATATTTTTCACAACAAATTTCATAACTTTTGAGTTGTTAAGTTGTTATTATTATCATCTCATTTACAACTCACCACCTCAATGGTTGTGAAAAATTTGGAAGGAGGGGTGGAATTTGTGACTCTAGACTAGAGGCTAGAGACTTTTTGGTTTGGCATTTCAATTCGTAAATCAAAGAATAAATTAGTTAAATTAAGGGAGGACACTTTGGGAAACCATGTGTACTATGAAAATAAGTGGAGGCCAAGCAAACTATAAAATTATTGAAACCATCATTTCTAGCATAGAACCTTAGGAAGAGATATATATATAGATTAAAATATTCCCCAACAGAGAACCTCAAGAAAGGATATATAATCACAATCTCTATCTCTCTCTCTGTGTAGGATTATAGTTATAATCCAAGAAGCCATGGACATCCCAGATAAGCTTCTGCGGTACAGATACCATTTTACCATAGCAGCCATTGTTCCATTACTTCTTTCCTTACTATTGTATGCAGCTCCTCGGCTTCTCACCATCCTGGCCTACTTTTGGCCTCTCTTTGCATCTACAGCAGTTTTGTTGATGGCATTAATAGCCTTTGGTGGTCTATTCCAGTTTTCGAATGAAGCTCATGGTGAAAAAGCAGGCGCAGGAATTCTAGATTATGTTGGAGGACAGCCAGAACATAGTTAAGAGCCTCAAAATCATGTGTAAACTTATGGGGTTCAGACATTGATTTAGTATCCATTGATCAATGACCTCATTTTCTCTGTAACAATGTCTGCAAGACAAGAAATTTCAAATTCCCACCTTGTTTACCCCTCTCCCCCCCCCCCCCCCCCCCCCTCTAAATCTTAAAGTGACTTGGATGACAGTGACAATGTAAATTCTGGTAATAATAAATGCAAGACAGTTTGGTTCTCTATGTACATAACCAACTTTTATGGCCTGAGAAATTTACTTTGTGACACCATTTCTTTTATCATTTTTGTTGTATACTTTTAATGGATTGATTGGGTTGTCGTGATGGGCTCCTTGTTTTGAGAAGAACTTAATAAAGGAATTAAATCATAGGAAGAATGCTAGTGGGCAAGAAGTTGGTGTTTCAAGTTTCAATCATTGATCTCAAAAAATTGTCCTTTGAGACTGCAAATCAATGTTTCCCTTAGGTCAAGTTCTTATGAGTTGTTTCATGATGAAATGAGTTTACTGATTGCCTTAAGATGTCTTGAGTTTCTGTTATGCATACACTATACATGTGATATGCTTCAAGAGAGCTTGCATTCCTGCTGGTTTGGTTACCTTGTCAATTACTCTGGAAGTTCCCCCTTCTCTAACAATGATCCTTGGGTGTAAAAGCATGAAAGTGCTTTATCCTATGCCTGTCTTTAAGCAAACCACTTCTGTAATACAAAAGTCGCAAACGCCAAAGAAGAGACTTGAGCACTAACCTAACACCTAAGATGCACAGATACGAGTACGGTAATACAATATTCCTTGAAAAACCGAAGGTATAATACGTCGCAGATACACATATTAATTACTTATTAAATATATTTTTTATATATTGTTAAGCATTTACTTTTCATATATTGTTAAGCATATATTAATTTAAGAGCAATAATGGATAATAAAGTGAATTTATGATTATTAAATGATAGTTTATAGTACAAACCAAGATCCAAAAGAGTAAATAAAAGATAACTTCTATCTTTTCTCTTAAAAAAAATAAAAAATAACTAAATGAGTGTTCTAAATTGAAACCAATATATAAAAAATATAAATAAAAATTCTTACAAGTTTGTGATATCGCTCATTATCGGGGTTGGGTTACAACGATATCCAAGCAGTATCACAGATATATCCTAGACATATTGGCACTTTTTTTTTCTTTCTTTTTTTAAACACAACTAGGCATGTATCTTAGAGGTATCCAGTGCAATACTTGTACAATATGTATCATATATGGATATGTTAGCAAAAATAGAGTATCCATGCATCCTAACTAACACCTCCCTATTGGAGATATATATATATATATATATATATATATACACACACACACACACATTATATTTAAGAAAAAGTGTACTAAGTCATATATAAAGTGAGAACCCATGCAATACCCAGAGTTCCATGGGATGCAAAACTCATGGATGATCGAGATAGAAGTTTAAAGACTTAATTTTTCAAGGTTTTCTCAACTATCTTATCATAGAAATAACTAAATAGTATCAAGTGAGTTACAAGGTTCTTAGTTATAAATGCATGACTTAATGAGTTATGAATGATTAATGATATAATATCGATATGAATTTGAGGTATGCCTAATAAGTATGCATGGAATGAAATCAAGGTGGGATTGATGGTATATTAGTGTAATACAATAAGGGTAAACTTAGATACAATATTTTAGATGGAGTATAATGTACATTAGGTCTCTCAATTGAATTCAAATACTTGGGAATTAGCGCATGTTCAGCAATTTTTTAGTGATGCATTCATGCAGGATTATTAATCTTTTGGGCTCAGCCCAACGCAAATGATGCCCATATAGAAATGAAAATTTTGAATGGTATGCTTGTTATTTCCTTGAGTGTCCACCACAATAATGGTTCTGTAAATTCTGTCGATTCACTGAGTTCTTTTTAATAGATTTTGATTTTTTTTTCCCCTTCCTTTCTTTACCGAATTGCAATAGTACCAGTCGACCATCTCATAGTTCTCTTGCGTTTAGCGTTTTGATTGTTGTTGAGTTTCCATAAGTCAGTTAATATATGAAGTTTAAAGCAGTCTAATCCCCACCAGATTCATCATCTCACGGTTCTGGCAAAAATATGTACTAGTCTTGTCACCAATTCAATGAATTCTTAGTCATTCCTTCTCTAGCAAAGGTACGTTTGCACTTAGCTTTCAAATATAGCTACAAAATAAAAGATCTCAATATCTTCAGTAGTTATTATACCTTATACAAAGGGGTTAACAGGATGGTGTTAGTCAGATCTGAACTTAGGATGACTGAGATGACATAAGATCAGATGCTGTCAAAGCTCCGGATTGATCAACATCAAGTCTCTTAAATGTCTCTATCACAACTGAAACATCCTCATGGCTAATCTTCCCCATTTCCTCAAGCTTATATATGACAAATTCTGCAACACTGATAACAGAAACCAACAAGACACATTAGAATCATAGGGAAAACTCAGCCAATTAATGAAAACATCATTTACAAGATCATAAAATTTTACATAGAAGGGAATAGGCATGTGTGGTCAAAGAAAGAACCTAAAGTTACTGCTAGTTATTTTCTCTTCCTTTAGGTTTAATGTGTTCAGCACTACACAAATGAGTCTTACCTAACAGCCTTATCATGATCAAGATCTGCTGCCTCAAGGTCCGAGGGTGTCAAATTTCGTTTAAGAACCCATTTCACGAATGAGCTTTGCCTTCTTTCAGTGTATAATTCAGCAAGGTAGAGAAAGAACTGAGCTAAGCAAATGGTACTGCTCAGTATCCAGAAAATAGCAAAAATACGACCCCGTTTAGTTGAGAAGCTCTCATCCCCATAACCCAGAGTGGTGATGGTTGAACAAACACAATAGAATGCATCCATAAAATTGAATTCTTCAACTACAAATAAGAAGACAGTTCCAACTATTATAAGCACAAAAAGAAGTACCCCTGTCATGATAAATTTATATTTAACTTTGTGAGTTTCAACCTCCTTAAGAATCTCAGCTGCACTCTTTTTGCGCATGTAAATGGTTCTAACTAGAAGGATTTCCTGTTTTTCTACTATGTAATCTGCAGCCTGACTAAGTATCAGCCCCACGAGAACCATGCCTGTGAAGACATAAATAGTTGCAAGTAGTTTTGCCAGCATGCTATTTGGCACAAGGTCCCCATATCCAACTGTAGTCATTGTAACAACACAAAAGTAAATGGAATCAAGAATTCCATTTGTTTTTTGACCCTTGATCTGATGCCTGATGAGGAAGAAACAAATGGTTCCTCCGCCTAGGTAAGCAGCCAGCCACATGAACACTTGCTTGAAATTAAATTGTGGTTTCGCAGGTATTGATTCAGGATGTAAAGGAGATTCAACTCCATTTTCTTCAGGGTGATTGGTCTCAGCTAAAGAAGCAGCACTACCACGTTGTTGTCTTCTTCTTTGGATGTCATTCTTCTCATTAGGATGAGAATTATCTCTAAACTCTGAAAGCAATGACTCATTAGCATCATTATAAGCCATCAGAAAACTAAACTAAGGTTCATCTGAATGGGAAACCTGCAGAACACAATTGTAATAGGAGCTGAAATTAGCCATGTGACATAATGTGTCTGAACTCTAACCGTACATGAAATCATTGAACATAAGTCATTTTACATTAATTTCTAGTGGCCACTAGTTAATATATAACTATAATCATCATTGCTTGCCAAAAATCAATGGATTTAATGTACAAAACTTTTCACATCCCTAGTAGCTCATAAACAGTGACTCTAATTTCTTCGATATGCACTGATGAGAATGAATTATTTTGTTTCTGTACAATTTGCATTGCCATATTCATTGCTGAGCAATCAATTGAAATTCAGTCATTAAAAAAGCAATCATGCTTCTGCCCATTTAATAGTAGTTTGGCAAAAATTTTCCTTGTAAGTGACTCATGCGATTTTAGCATAAAAATGCACTTGCAGTTAACAATTGCACTTGGTGCCATCTCCGAGAGATTACTGTGTGTGGGGCACGGAGGAATTACACATACCAAGAGGAATAATCAAGTACTCAAAGAGCTCATGACACCTTCGTTAGGAGAAAAAAAAACTAACAACATTTACATTTGAAATAAAATCAAGGTAAACATGGTTAGAAGGTTAGCCAACTTGTTCCAAAGGAAATGAAGGAAAACAAACATTATTTATCCTAGTTTTATCATTAATTATCTATTTGAAACACAAAGGTCCTGGCTCTTAACTGAATATACATTATAACTGAATCAAACAACATGCAATTCTTACAATCATATTGGATCCTAACATGTATAGCAAATCAAATTTCTCTCGTTAGATATGCAATCAAATAAAATGGCTTCTCAGAAACTAAATTTGTTTTGAAAAATTGGAAGAAAAAAAAAAGTTAATAGAAGAAAGAATGAATATGAATGAATATGCTTTTAGAATATTGTATCTCTTAACTCATAGAAATAAAATGTTATATGTGAAGGTTACACAAACTTAAGCACCATACCAATATGAACATTCACACAAACAAAAGAGAAAAAGGAAAAAGAAAGTAGGTGAATTAATGTTTATGGAAAGATAGAAACAGAACCCAGAGGGTATTGAAAAATTTGGAGATTTTGTCTTACACGAGAAAGCCGTTATTGCAAATCAATTGCTCAATTTGAAAGTGATTTGCTTGTACTTATGCATGACCCACAGAGAACTCAGAAACATAGGACCCGAAAGAACTGTCATATCCCAGGAAAGTATTATCAAAGTGATAAAAAAATAGGAACCAAGATTCACTCTGATGCTTCCAACTGGCCAGTTTCTCACCACTAAGAAGAACCAAACATGGACTTTGACCTCCAATTATTAAGACCCATATGGCCAATGTCACATACCAGAAAGCAGGCTCTAATCTTCTTCTGTTTTTATCTTTTAATAATATATAAAAATAGTATGCTATAATCTAGAATGCCATAAAATCTAACAAGTAACATTACTTAAAACTAGGAAGCTAATTTTTTATTTTATTAGTTTTTAAGTGGTATCCTAACTTTGTTAAATTAATCTACTTATTGTCCACGAGATAGTTTGAAAATAGCACGAAGATAGTCTGAAAATCCCATGAATCAGTAGTATGATAGGTAGAATTTGAAATCTTCTAGTTTACGTATATCTTTCAAGTCTATTAAACATTTAAACCCACTACTCACTATTCCAAAATGAACACTAATATTAAATTTTTAATTCAACCCAAAATTGACATCTCACATGTCTCTAAAGTTGAATGATCACTATTCAGTTGAAATTAGTTAAATATATGTGAACACGCACCCAACATTAACAAAAATGAGGGTGCAATCCCAATTAAGAAACACACACATGAACAAGCCAACTATGATAGAATGTTTGCAGTATCTTGTTTGACGGCTATAACTGCATACAGTATTTGAATAGGAACTTACCAGTAACTAATAGAACGAAAGATACAAATATGAATGTGATTTGTATTTCTTTGGGTTGACATGGATAGTTCTAAACAAAATGTGGAATCTATGACCCTTATTTGGTGTTTTCAGGTCAGGTCAACTCGTTATAATTTGTATTTTTTTCACATGCAAAGTAAAAATAAAATTGAAACTTTTTAATATTGACTTTATCTCATTTTCAACACAAAAAACAAAAGAAAAAATAAACAAAAACACTCGTAGAAGGAGTAAATTTTGTATTTTAACCACCAAAACCATTGCAAAAATGACATACCCTGAGCCACTCAGGCCATAGTTATTAAATTTAACTCGGACATGCATTGACCTGATTTATGAGTTGGGTCATTGAGTCACTAGTTCAACCGGTAGGTTATCGGCCGAATTACAGGGTTAAATAAAAATTTTTATTTTACAATAAATATGTATAAAAATAAGTTTGAAAATCATAACATAAATATGTAAATTAAAAAAAAAAAAAAAAGCATTTGCCTAGATTAAACTGGCCATCATAATTCAAAATCAAGCTTCACAATAATAGAATAGTTTTTGATAGAATGATAATCTTAGTGGTAGATAGACCAATAGAAGAGCACTTTTTTAAAAAATTCTTTAGGTTTTGTTATCTCAAAAAAATATTCATTAGGTTTTTTCAACTTTAAATTACTATATTATAACATATTAAGCTGTAAAACAAGTCAATAAAGTGAACCTATATATGTAATTTTATAAATTTCACAAATCCAATCGAGTGATAAAAACTCGTTCGTGTTACACAGGCCACTTCAAAACCACCGGGTTTGACTGAGTTTAACGGGGTCATGTGCATAAACCTACACCCGGACCGGTCTAAGTGCCGGGTCACCCGGTTTTCGGTCCAACCGGTTGGGTAGGTCCATGTTTAATAACTATGACCCAGGCTGATATATAGTCCCAGGTCAGCCATATCGGCACTACTCCAAACCAAGCCCAATCTGTGGTCTTAATGACTCTTTACAGGCCCAATAAAAAGAAAAAGGTCCGGCTCTACACACTACACACTGTGAGGGTTGGAGTTGGACTTCAATTTAGTTTTAGTTTTATTTATTTATTTATTTATTTTTTGGTCAGAAACTCTGAGTAGAGGGAAAAACCAGAAGTATAACTGTAGAAGCACTCGACCTCGGAAGAAAGAAGAAGAAAAACAAGGGCTTAAGCACTTCCCCTCCCTCTCTCACTGGTACAACACTTACCAAGTTTTCTTACACTAACTCATGCTTCAATTACACATTTACTTTGTTTGCTTCTTTCTCTGTATATTTTCAAACCCTTTGCAGCTTAAAACCCATATTTCTCATGCCATTTGTAGTTCATAAATCTTAGCGTTTCTGGGTATTAGCTCTTTACTTTGTTCTAGTAAAAAGAACCCATTTTTGTTTTCCCTTTTAATTTTCTGTTTCTTAGACCATTTGTTAAATTCGTACTACCAGCTAGCTTTAGGGGCTATGAGTAGCTTTAATTGAAGTTTATGCTTTAATAGTATTAATTTTGTAGTCTGTTGTATATCCTATGCTAGCAAGAATAGACCTTTTATGTTTTATCTTTTGGTTTTCTGTTTCTAATGCCATTGTTGAATTTGTACTGCCAGCTAGCTTTTGGGGCTTTGGGTAACTATAATTGAACTGTATACTTTAGTCCAAGTGTAAGTAATGACATCATTACCGTCGAAAAATATATGGATACGGCGGCAACAGTGCCCATGTGGGGATTGGAAATGTTATGTTTCATATGAGGGCGATGCTGAAGAAACATCCATAGCATCTCAATTGGTAAAGAATGATATGGCGCCATCGGAATCTATGGTTGCTCCTTATGTTGGAATGGTGTTTAAGAGTGATGATGACGCGTTTGAGTATTATGGCAATTTTGCTAGAAAGAATGGATTTTCAATTAGGAAAGAGAGATCAAGACTTAGCCCGCAATTGGGTATTTATAAACGCGACTTTGTTTGTTATCGTTCTGGATTTGCGCCTGCAAAGAAAAAGCCCATCGGGGAGCACCATAGGGATAGGAAATCGGTGAGATGTGGATGTGATGCAAAAATGTATTTATCCAAAGAGATAGTTGAAGGGGTTTCTCAGTGGTTTGTTGTACAGTTCAGTAATGTTCATAACCATGAACTTTTGGAAGATGACCAAGTACGCCTCCTTCCAGCATATCGTAAAATTCATGAGGCAGATCAAGAGCGCATACTGTTACTTTCTAAAGCTGGGTTTCCTATTCATCGTATAGTGAAGGTGCTGGAGTTGGAAAAGGGGATTCAAGGTGGGCATTTACCATTTTTGGAGAGGGATGTCAGAAATTTTGTTCAGAACCGTAAGAAGGTTGTTCAAGAAAATGATGCTTTGCTCACTGAAAAAAGGGAAAATGATACGCTGGAACTGCTGGAGGCATGCAAGGCCACAAAAGAAACAGATGAAGACTTTGTTTATGATTTTTCTGTGGATGAGAATGATAAGGTTGAAAATATTGCTTGGTCCTATGGTGACTCAGTTCATGCATACACCATGTTTGGTGATGTGGTTTATTTTGATACTACTTATCGATCGATCACATATGGAATGCTTTTTGGAGCATGGCTTGGCATTGACAACCATGGTAGAACCATATTCTTTGGTTGTGTCCTGTTACAGGATGAAACATCCCATTCATTCTCATGGGCTTTACAGGTTTACTGCTAATATCCTTTATAATGGTTTTAGTTATGTATTCATATATCTTCCCTTGCAATAATTATTTCCCACCTTGAATACAGACTTTTGTCCGTTTAATGAGAGGAAGATGTCCACAAACAATTCTAACTGATTTGGACCCTGGGCTTATAGATGCCATAAGAAGTGAGCTACCAAACACTAAACATGTCACTTCTATATGGAATATTATCTCCAAACTACCAAGTTGGTTCTCTCTTCTGCTTGGATCTCGCTATGCAGAATTTAAATCTGAGTTTGATGTGTCATATCATGTGGATACCGTGGATGAATTTGATCTTCGATGGAATCAAATGCTTTCCATGTTTGGACTTGGTTCAGACAAACACATTGCTTTACTCTTTTCTTTCCGGGCATCTTGGGCACTATCCTATATGAGAGGTTACTTTCTTGCTCGAATGGCGACGACAGCATATTCAAAGTCTGTAGATTCATTCTTGAAAGGGGTTTTTAGTGCACAAACATGTTTGCGTAGCTTTTTTGAGCAGGTATATTAGTTAAAAGTTATTTTCCCTATTCTCCTTACATTTATGTTTTCCCTGTAGTCCATGTACTGATATTGCTTCTCTTGCTTGAACTCTTTCAGGTTGGTATTTCTGCTAACTTTCAAAATCATGCACATCTAGCAATGCAGTATATGCGTATAAAAACATGCATACCCATTGAAGATCATGCACGAAGCATTCTTACGCCTTATGCCTTCAATGCTTTACAAAATGAGTTGGTGATGACCATGCAGTATGCAACATCTGAGATGGCTAATGGATCATATATTGTACGCCACTTCAAGAAGATGGATGGAGAGCATCTTGTCATATGGATACCAGAAGATGAACAGATCCATTGTTCCTGTAAGGAATTTGAGTCTTCTGGAATTTTGTGCAGACATGCTCTTAAGATACTTATAGTAAAAAACTACTTTCATCTTCCTGATAAATATTTTCTGAGTAGATGGCGCCGAGAAAGTTCTCCAGTTATTTTTGAAGATAATTGTACTCAAAATGGTGAGGATGAATGGTTTCAAGAATATCATTGCCTTACTGAAACTCTATTCTCAGAATCATCTATTACAAAGGAGCGTTCTGATTATGTTCGTATTGAACTCACTAAAGAGCTCACAAGGCTCCTTAATGAGGTCAGAAACCTCCCAGAGATTGATGGAGTTGCCATGGATTTGACACTTTCCCCAACTTGTTGATTTGAAGTGAAGGGTTCTATGCATGCTAGCAAATGCAGCTTTATTTTCATCTAATGGAGAGCAAAGACAGGTGAAAGAAAGTATGAGCAAAAGTTGAAGAAGGTGAAAAAGGGGGGACAGAATGTTAAAGGATTCTCATTGACCACTTTCAATCAGAAGAGGTAACATTTTGAGAAGGGCTAACCAGAAGTGTATATTACAATATTTATTGTTGTTCAATAGTCAGCTGTGACTGTGGCTTCCTGGATGAATAATTAGGCTGAAAAGAATGCAGATGGGGTCAATAGATATACCTAGGAAGGTGTACTTTGTAACATGTCACAATGTTCTTTTAGTAATGAAGCAGAAGCATATTTTCGATCTTATACTGTTCTTAACTTGGAACAGGTGCATTTCAATAAGTGTTTGCTTGATTTATTAAGGTGCAAGAATGATTTTTCGTTGATGCTGCAGCCATGCTGTCTTTTGCATAAGATACTTTTGACATAAAATACCTTTTCATCAATTTATCCATTTTGACAAATAAATTGTCGTGATGGCACAACCTACTCCAGAGCATCTATATATATATATATAAATACCTTGACTCATGTCTTGCCATCCAAGCCTTGTATTGTATTTCTTACACATCATGTATTGGGCATACCAATGAGGTTTTATCCAGAAGCTTATTTAACCATCTATTTTAGTTTCAAACATCTAATACTTTTTTTATGCTATAAAAAGTAGCTGCTTGTAAATGTTTTGAGTCCGTTTTCCTCTAAATTGGTGATGTCATTAATTATTTGATGACTATGCAGTTTAAACCTATGTTGATGGACTGTGTATTAAATGAATGTGAGAACATGTTGATCTAAATTCTCTTTTACTTAAATATATAACAGCATATATGCCTAAGTTTCTTTGTAAATTGGATTCATGACTAAAATTATCACCACAATAGAAAGTAGAAACTATCTCATCTTTACACCTGTCCCTGTAACGCGACAACAACAACGCTTTAGACCCAAAATGTTGGTATCTGCTATATATCCTTAACAGATTAATTCGAATCAACCACTTGTATTCTTTCTTCCATTCTATCCTATCCAAAATCGTATCTATGTACCTTAATTAACATGTCCCTTTTTATTACTTCTGCTAATATTATTTTAGGTCTTTCTCTACCTCTTTTTGTTCCCTCAACTTAGATCCACTTTTTTCTGATTGGTGCATCAATTGCTCTCCTTTGCAATATCATACAGTTTCTCAACACCTTTAAAACATAACATAATGGATTCAACTTGGACATATAAGAATAACATGAAGGGTTCAATTCCAAAGTCTCTTGTATCCTTGGATATTGCCAATAACTAATTAGATTTTACAGCAACTAAGGTACTTAGCAGCAAAAAAACAGGGTATCTTGTTTCCTTGGATACACTAGTCCTTGATGCTTACCTTAACTTCTTTTTTTTTTTTTTTTTCTACTATTGACTAACTATAGATTCATCTGGTGCTCTTGTATTTTTTGCAATGGTTATATAATCTTCAAGATGCAGGTTATCCAGTAATAAAATAATTATGTTCTGTTGTCTATGAATGGAGTGATAGTCCTTTGTTTGAGGATACTGTGAGTGAAGTTATAGACTACATACTATTGAACAATTTCTGATCTCTAGTGGACCTCTCTATAGGATTCGAACCCAGATGAAGTTCTGACCATCTCTCAGAAAAAAAATAACGAATGGATCTTGTAGGATTCCCAAGAAATTCTTCGATATCTTCTGGCCATGCATAAAAGAGTCTTAAAATGATTGGTTTGTAGATTCATGTTGGAAATTTACAGTCCAGAGTCCATACACAACTGCTAATGGTTTGAATGATAAAGTTTCTCATGTCTGGATGATGTATTTGTTAAAGATATTGGGTTTATGTTGATGTAAGTATGTAATGGCCCAAGAGGCCCAGTTATGTTGTAAGCCCATCTAGAGCTAACCCTAGCTTCTAGTCTCTGAACCTTGTTAAGGGTTCACTGTAATCGTCGACTTGAATATACACTAAAGATGTAGCTGCTAAGGCTTTATCCTGTGGATGTAGGCTGTTGGTCAAACCATGTAATCCCTCGTTTTCTTCTCTATTTTTTGCTTCCGCTTCTCTATAATATTTTATTCTCATCTTTGACAGTTATTGTTTCTGGAGCAGTTGGACCAGGCAGTAAATTTCCTTGTTTGAGGCACTAGCTGCAAGGTTAGGGTGATGCATCTTAATTGATCCTTCCAAGTTGGTTTCAATTTAAGAGATAATGGGGGTAAATTTTCACTTATTAGACTGGTAGATGTATAATCAGGTGAGATGTTTGAAAGAGAGTTTCCATTATTTATTAATAATTTTTCACAGTTGAACCCATGAGTGCTTCAGGGAGGGACTCACAAATCATGAATGCATGATTGAGGTTCCCCTTCTATTCCTTGAGGGAGAAATTATCTCATCCATTGGATATATGTATCCTCCCTCTCACAATGCGTAGGTCCCACATGATCGTAGAGCCCACATTGTAAGAGGGAGGATGCATGAGATAATTATTGTCCTTAAGAGTGCTTTAATTAGTTTTCTGCTGTCTCAGTCATTTAATAGTAATATGTCTCTGCAAGGATCACAAATTGATAGGGTAGGTTAGTATGCACAATATATGTGAAGTTACCAATGCCATTAATTTGATCTAATTTGTCCAATGGTTGACTTTTCTACTTACCTGAAATGATTTTAGAGGCTCTACTTAATTCAAATGACTTCAGGTTGGATGATCTGGATCCACATTCACTAGCCTCATTTGGATAAGGACAGTAACATTGTACTGATCTTCATACTATCCAAACCCCTTGTTTCTTCCATAAAAAATGTGTTCTCTTAAAATGGTTGTTGAGCTGCACCATACTTGAGTAATTGACAATTATTTAGCACCAACATTCTTGTTCCTACTTACAGGCAGATTAATCTGGTCTTTTCCATGTTGCAGTGATGCTCATCAATCTGGGCTCCATCCAGATCTCTCTTCCATAAATGAACGGCAGTGGCAGGTAACAATTTTATTGATTCACTCAACTTGAATCTTAACTCAATAGAGGGTCCCTTTTGGGAGAAGCCCTGTCCATGATATTTGTTATTAAATATAAATTTTAAAAGAATGAAAATGATAGTTGCAAACTTCTAGCCACATGAGTGTAGACACATGAAACGTCGGTTTCCTGTACTGTACGATATAGGACATGACAAATATCAATTTGCCAGGAAAGATAGTTGTCAAGTAGATATCAACCCTCAATTATAAGTGTTCCTATGTGAAATTTTGTCCTGTAACCTTTTCATGAAATGGTTAATTGATATTTACTTTTTGGAACCATCTTAATCACATAGGCGGACCTACAGCTTTTTTTGTGGACGGATGGGCTTGACCTGGGGTTCATGTCTGGTTGCACCTTTACGAATCCTAAAAGTTATGAATGTGTGTCTGTATTAGTGGTCTCATTTGGATGTATTTGGCTGCAAGGAAATGGAGGCTTGTGGAAAGTTTAGTCGGAAGGAAATGCAAGGATGTGGTTTCTTTAATTTGTCTAATGGGGGTGCATTAAACGAGAGACTATATGCTTAAAAGTTAAAAGCTGATTAAAGGTATTCTTTTCTTTTTCTTTTTCTTTTGTTCTTTATCCTTCAAGAAAGTTATGTAGGAGTTGAAATCTGAGTATTCTTTTATTGGTTTCAATAGAATAATTTCAATGGAATGTCATTTACTCTTCACTTTGGGGAGAGAGAATAAAAATTTTATGTTAACCCGTTAACCCACATATTCACCTTGGGTAAAAGAGATGGATTTATCTCTTTGATAACGCTTGATCCAAAAGTTTAAGTTGTTACAAAATAATGATCCTACTTATTTTGATGAAGATTACCAATAAACAAAAAATAATTCACTACCATGACCTCATTGAGAACTTAAATGACATAAGAGTGAGATGGAGGTGAGATAATGGGTCAATGAAGATTAATAATAATAATAAAATAATAATAATTCACTACCATGACCTCTAGAGGTCGGGCTTTAAGCAAGTGTCTTCTACCAAAAGTGACCTCCCACCAAAAGCGACGAGTTGCAAGTTAAAATTGGTACTTAATCTCTCCAATAAAAATTGAGGGTAAGTTACCTAATCAGCTCTCCCAATCTATATATTACTAAAAGCTGAAGCGTAGCATTTAATGTTGTTACACTCACATTGAGCCACATCAGCAGTCACATCATCATTTTTTGTTTTCAATTTTTTTTATATATATTTTATAACATTTTCTCATTAATTTAAGGTGACTTAAAAACTCCATTTTTTAAAAATTAAAATATCTTTTAACAATTATTATTATTATTATTATTATTATTATTATTATTATTATTATTATTATTATTATTATTATTCCAAAACTCTCCATCCCTTTTACCTCTTCATCTCCCCACTACTTTCTACCTTAATATCATTCTTTCTCTAACTTTTTGTCTTCCCTTATTTTGACCCTTCTTATTCTCAACATCTTACTATAAATTTGACATTTTCCTTTTCATTTTATGCATAGTTTTCTCACACAAAAAAGGTTACTTCTCTCTCTCTCTCTCTCTCTCTCTCTCAATTTTTTTCATTTTTTGTTTGATTTTTTTTTTATATTTTCATTGCATCAATTCTTTTGGTTGATGAATTTTTATGTTAATTAGAATTCTACTTTGGGTTGATGCAATTTATTTTTATGTTATAAGTTGTAATCTTTTATCTTTTCATTCTATGCATAGTTTTCTCACACAAAAAAAGTTACTTCTCTCTCTCTCTCTCTCTCTCTCTCTCTCTCTCTCTCTCTCTCTCTCAATTTTTTTTCATTTTTTGTTTGATTTTTTTTTTCATTGCATCAATTCTTTAGGTTGATGAATATTTATGTTAATTAGAATTCTACTTTGAGATGATGCAATTTATTTTTGTGTTTTAAGTTATTATCTTTTATATTTTCTTTGATTAAATATTATCCTACTGCATTATGCATATAGTATATAATAATATAATGTTATTATATTACATAGAATGACTTGGATAATTTGATGTTTATTGCTATATAGTTTATTTTTACCTTTTTTCCTCTCATATTATTATATTCAACATTTAAATCAAGTCACATCCTCTATGCTGTTAAATTATGCAGCACAAATTAAGAAAATGACTAGACACAAACTTGTCTTCCTTTACCATACGTTGAGGAAATCAATATATTTATGTAATAAAGGGTCATATAATTTATAATTTAGATAGCATCCTTTGAATGTGACTAGGCCCATGGATTGAGCAATTTGTAGACTTAAAAAGGTTATTGAGAATGAACTTTTTGAATTAAGTCTAACAAAATATGAATTACTATATATCATTTAGATAAAAGCATTTATCATAGATACATTAATATTTTTTTTTGCCACATATTTAAATCACGCAAACTTAATAATTTTATATTATGTGTTAGCATAGTCTCTGTTTATTCTTCTTCTTCTTCTCAAAAATATTATGTATCATCTTTAAAGGATGTCAACAATATTGATCTTATGGAAAAAGTTACATAAAATATTGAGAAAAAAAATTTTATATTACAATATACTAAAAATGTTTTACACATTCATCTATTTTAATTTATATTTTTTTCCAAAATAAAATTTTAATTTAGATATTTAAAAGTAAACAATGAAATAATGATTTATGAATAAAAAAAATATATATATATATCTATACATATTTATCTTGTGCAGTTGTAACTTTACATATACTTTTGCATTTATATATTCATCTACTTTAATTAGATATTTATAACTTAATAATGAAATCTATAAACAAGGTGATTAAAACAATCATATTTGCACAATTCAAAAAGTCACAATTTCTTTTTTCCAAAAAAGGCCGTTTACATTTCCTTGGAATTATTTTTAAATTTTTTTTATAAAACCTTTGACATACCAATAACCTAACCACTTCATACATTAAAAAAATTTATGACTCATTATTACTTCTGTTAATAAATTATGGATATCTTAATTGATTGAGACCAAACTAGAGAAATGTCTTTCATATTTCCTTGAAAATTTAGAAGGAAAAAAAAAAAAAAAAACCCCTTTGACATACCACTAACGTAATTACATCTATAACTATACTATTTAAGCCATCCATGATATCTATTTCTTATTGATAACCACAAAATTTACAACTAACAAGGGAACATACAAAGTAATAAAGAATAAATGAAGGAAGAAAAAAAGAAATAAAATCAAACGTCAATTAATAACTATTATTTGAAAAATAAAAATGTGGTAAAGAGGAGTAAGAAATAAAATAGAGATGACTATACAGATGACATTAAAAACTTTGTAGTGCAATAATATCAACAATTAAATATAATAATACAAAATAGTAACTTAAAAATAATCAAATTTTAACTAGGGAAATTATATATATATATATATGTATGTATGTATATATATACATATATAAATCATAATCTTCATACACCATGACTTAAAAAAATTTATTGAATAGTTCTACTTTTTATTTATTGTCTATTTTATACAAATCATCAACCATAAATATATGATGATAGTAAAAAATGTTATAGACAAAATTATGAAAAATATAATAAAACTATTTTTTTTTTCATTTTTAAAAACTCTTTATAAAGTCTAGGGAGTAAAATAGTATTTTATCTAAAAATTATCACGCGCAACGCGCGGGTCTGCAACTAGTAGTTATAAAAGTGGGAGTTTCATGCATGAGTACAACTAACGTGATTTCATAAATAATTATCTATGTTATGAAAAAAAAATAAAAAAAAATAAAAGAAACTCAATAAACATTTATCCTTATTAGTGCTGTAGTATATACTTGATTTATATTTGATTTCTTCTATTATAACAAGTTTAGGGACATTGTTTCTCAAAAAAAAAAAAAAAAAAAAGTTTAGAGACATGAAATTTTCAATAATATTATGAAAATTTTTCAAATATAATTCTTAACTTTTGACGCATAATAAAAATAGTGTCAATAAATGAATCCATGGAAAATTGATTGTACTTTAGCAAAAAAACAAAAAATGTGAAATGGATTGTACTCCTGAGGAAATTGTGAAATAAGTTGTGTTGTGAAATAAGTTAGTCTCAAGGAGTGTTCCCTGTAACAATTGCTATGTCAAGGAGGCTACATCTTTTTGCAACGTATTAAAGTGGTTTACCGGTGGATTTATGTCAAAGTTGTATTGTTCCGTTATATTCTTTTAAGAGGGTTAGTGTACATCCTTAATGTCTCTCTCTATTTATTTTTTTATTAATTTTTTTACTTATCACGAAAAAAGAGGTGATATTGTTCCTATTATAACTTATCACCTTAAAAGATGCGAAAAATATGAAAAAAAAAAAAAAAAAAAGTTGTCTACTAACAGTTCTCTTTGATTTATTGTATTAATATATTCTTCAGTAACTAAAAATGTTCTGCGTGGTCTTGTCGTTTCTAGTATTTTCCACAAAACTCCGGCCAGGAGTCCACCAAAATATTTTATTGTCTTCAAGGGTAGGCTCAAGGCTGGACTGGGAATATCTTTCACTTCAAACTCTTTGTTTATTTATTAATTTATTATTATTTTCCTGATCCTTCAAATTCTTCTTCAAGTCATACTATTAATTTGTTGTCTTGTCTAATTAATCTCATAACCAACAAACTAGTGGTTTTTAAGTTTTTTAATTTTCATGAAATTAAAATTATTTAGCTGCTTTGCCTAATTTGGTGAAGTAAAAGAACAAGAAGAAAGTAGCATAATTTATTCAGACTCATGGCGTTTTACAAGCCTAAGTTACATTACAACAAAGGAGAACTTAACAAGAAGCAAAGCTCTGCATGCATACATAACATGAAAAAGGGCTTGAAAAGAAAACCATTAGAGCTTATAGGCATCTTAAAAGAAACCAAAGCTATATGCCAATGACATTGAAAAAGGACTTCAGATATATATAGGAGAGAACTTAGTGATTTTGAAAGTGACCAAATCATTTTGGCAGTATGATATATCTCTAAAAATATAAATATATATATATATATATATATCAGACTGCAATTAGTTGTTGTTGAGCTTCAATCCTGATTTCTTTCTTCATTTTCCTTATGAATTCTTCAAATTTTTTGTTTAATTCATCTGTGCTAGGAAATTCTTCATTTACTGCAGCTGCTGCAAGTTCTTCTTCACCATCTGTTCTCAACACAACTCCATTCTCTTCTTCCTCTGTCCCTTCATCTTCTGCAGGAAAAGCTTCACTCTCTCTTTCTTCTTTCTCTCTATTTGAAGATCCATCTTCCTGTTCTTCTACTCTTTCAGCTTCAGCTACTTCTTCTCTCTCAGCTACAAAGGCAACATTCTCCAGTGATCCAATATCATTCTCAGTACATGAAGAGCTGCAAGAAACTGCACTTTTGGCTAGAATAGCAAGTATTCCATTACAAATGAGAAACATGTACTTCCTTTCAAGGTTGTGGGTGAATAGGGAGAAAAAGAATGTGGAGAAGTAGACATTGTAGAAATAGGAAAAGAAGCAGAAGCCTGAAGTATAGCAAATAAACAAAGTAATTAGAGAGACTGAGAAAACAAACAGCGAAGTCCTTTTCAAGAACTGGAACTTGTTGAATTTGCAAACAGTTTGGAACTTCTGGTCCTCAATTTGCTCCATCTTTGTTTGTTCTTTTTTTCTGTAAAGCAAAAGTTAAAGCTCTAGGTAGAGAAGAATCTTATAAGGATGGCCTTGAAAGAGGTGTCTTTGTTTGTCTTTTGGGTTGGAATTTGTATGTTGGTTGGGCATTCGTGCCCCTCTCTATTTATAGGACTTTTAAAAACTTCTACAGTTTCATGGACTATTGAATTCACATAAGAATGAGAGTGGGAATAAAACTTTTTACAAATTTTCATTTGCTAAAATAGTAAGATGTGATTGGAACCATATAAATCTTTAACATAGCTACTATTTTCTTGTTAATACACATGGATCATGTTAATAGGTCATTTTAGGACATTTGTTAATTGACCATTTCAGAAAAATTTTAATAACACTTACATGAAAAATATAAAAAGATGTCGAAAAAATCAATAATTTTTTTCCCATTTTTCATAAAAATTTTAAAAATATATTTTAAACTAATACTCTTATGATATCGGTTAACTTTTTACATACGGCTAATTACAACTCCTAATATAATGGTTGTAAAAAAGAAATTACAAAAACTTCTATTTCACTAGATTTATTGTTTACAAAAATACCTGCCTTTTTTTTTTTTTTTTTTTTTTTTTGGATAACATACATGCTTGATTGTAGGAAATGAATTGGAACTTTCTAAGCAATCATGACCATGAGACCCAAGTCATTAACTTTCCGCTTATATGACTCTATTGAAAGAATCGAAGGTTAAAGAAACGGAAAGATGCCGTTGTAATCTTATAGAGGATTTTCTTTGAAGGTTCTAGCGTTCACAAAACTACACAAAACGATAGGCTACGTATATAACGCGGTATGAAGTCAAGGGTAAACTTAATATGTATTTCCCATAAAGGTCAATATCTGCGTACATTGTGGAAAAATATGGACAAAATAATACAGTATTCAAGGTCATGGTCCAACTTCTGAATTAGTGACCGAAGCAATTTTCTTTAAAAAAAAAAATTACTTTTTTTTAATTACTAATTACTCCATATAATTTAGCCATATTAAAAACTAATTATTAGCCCGTGCCATATACAAGAATAGCTATTGAATGAGTCTCAAAAAAAAAAAAAAAACATTATTTTTTAGTTGGAGTAATTAGCAAAAATGCATGAATTTAAAAAAAATGATATTGAAAGAAATAGCATAAAGTTTTATTAGTTAAGTAGAAGAAAGCAATGTTGTTTTATTTATTAATTTTTTGTGGGAAGGAATAAGAGACAGAATGTTGCGTTTCTATTTTAGTTTGTGTTGTATATATAGGTATATATGAGATAGGTTGAATATACATGCAAAAAAAAAAAAAATGCCTATTGGCCAAATATATGTCTATTGAATGAAAAAGTGCTTACCAAAATGTGTCTATTGAAAGGTCGTAACTCTATATATTAGATATACCAAAATGTGTCTACTAACCGAAAATATGTCTATTGAATAAAAATGTGTCTATTGACCGAAAATCAGTGACGGCTCTAGGATTTTTTTTCTAAGGGGTCAACAAGAAGATGTATTTTGAGTAAGTGATGAATTTTCCACTTTACAAATATCTCTTATTACAAATTTGCCCATAGTATACACGAGTAAAAAAATAAAAGATAAACTATAAGTTCATTTAGCACATTATTTCTTAATACAATGAACGTATTAATTATTTTCATTAAGTTAACTTTAGTTATTACTGTTTAAAATACTTTTATCTTTTTTTTTTTTTTTTTTGAGAAAGAAGACTACTATTTTATTAAGAAATCAGCCGGGATCAGCAAAGAGTACATCATAGAGGTGTGGTGGGATATCTTCCACCCACACCGACAAACCTCTAACATGTCTAGCATGTTTAGCTAGGTTGTGGGCTACTCTATTACCAATTCTACGAATATGGGTGAATGCAATACATTTACTGGTAGTTAGAGTGGATTTAGCAGATTCAAGAAGATGGCCATAGATTGTCAGGGAGGCTTCTGTGCTTCGGAGAGAATTTATTACTGCTTCCGAATCTCCTTCGAGCATAAACTCATTTATACCAAGTTCCTGTGCAAAGGTCATCGCTCTTGCAGCAGCCATGGCTTCCACAATGACTGGAGAGAACGGTAAAGGGGCTTGTTCTGACAGTGAAGCTATGGCAATACCATGACAATCATGGACAACCACGCCTAAACCAGCCTTGCCCAATTCCGTAAAAACGGCCCCGTCAAAATTCAACTTGAAACAATTTGCTGGAGGAGGACGCCACTGAGCATGGTGCTGAGGTTGCGTGACTGCTGCGTGATTGATGAGTGATTGTTGGTTCTGTTGGAAAATTTCCAGGGCTTGCAAAGCTTGTTGAAGTACCTGGGCTTTGGGTAAAACATTTGTGCTTACTCTGAGTTGATTGCGCCGCTGCCAGATCGTCCACATTACCATAGCCATGAGGTCCACGTTCTTTTTTCTCTCGTGAGTCAAGTTGATCAGGTCCCTGATGTTCGAAGCTCCAAGATGACATCGATCCTCAAAGCTTGGAATATTTTCCCATATCTCGTCCAACGTGGAACATTCCCAAAGTGCATGGGCCACTGTTTCGGACTCCACCCCACACTGTTCACATCTATCCTCATTTAAAATCTTCCTCTTCAACAGGTTGTGCTTGGCTGGTATGGCTTCTTTGCAAACCCGCCACATGAAGTTCCTCACTTGTTAGGAACATTGAGCCCCCAAATCAGCTTCCAAACCTTATTTTGCTGCTGTGAGTTACCTGCAGGAACAAACATAGAATTTAGTTTGGCTAGAAACTTGGAACCCGAATTTACCGTATAGTTACCTGAAGGGGTGAAGGGCCAAATGATTTTGTCCTCCACAGGGGTACGACTCAATGGGATGCTGAGAACCAAGGCAGCTTCTTCTGGCGACAGCAATCCGTGCACTAAATTTGCATCCCATGTTCTTGTACTTGGATTGATGAGATCAGAAACTCTACCCTCTTCGAAGCCTGGTACAATATCTGAAAGAACCCGTGGATGCTCCTGTGATGGTAGCCATGCGTCGTTCCAAATACTAATAGCCTCTCCACAGCCAACCCTCCATCTGGCGCCCTTTAGTAGGACATCTCTTCCTTTTAGGATGCTATGCCAAGCATGTGAACCAGAGCTAGAGTCTTGAGCCTCCCATATACTACAGTTTGGAAAGAACTTCATTTTAAAAACTCTGTAAAATAGGGAATCCTTATTATGAAGTAATCTCCATGCTTGTTTAGCCAAGAGAGCATCATTGAAATTGGCAAGGTCCTTGAAACCCATTCCGCCTTCTATTTTTGGAAGACAAAGTGTGTCCCATTTCACCCAATGAACTTTTCTCCGTTCTCCTTTCTGTCCCCACCAAAATCTTCTTATGAGGCCCTCAATTTCTGAACAAAGCCCTATTGGTAGTTTGAAGCAACTCATGGTGTAGGTTGGAATAGCCTGAACCACTGCTTTAATTAAAATCTCCCTTCCTGCTTGTGATAGGAGTTTCTCCTTCCAGCCCTGTAATTTTTTCCAGACTCGTTCTTTTATATAATTAAAGCTTGCTTTTTTGTTTCTACCCACCAATGAAGGTAAACCCAAATATCTTTCATACTGAATGATTTCTGGAACTCCCAAAGCCAACTTAATTTGATTTCTAGAATCATCCTTGGTAGATTTACTGAAGAAAATTGTCGTCTTGCTGCGGTTAATCTGTTGACCTGAGCACTTCCCATACACATCCAGAATGTCCAAAACTCGTTGGCACTCCTCAATAGTGGCCCTGCAAAACAACAAGCTATCATCTGCAAACAAAAGGTGGGTTAGACGTGGGCTATTTCTACAAAGAGAGTAACCCTTTATATGTCCATGGTGTGCTGCTTTATTGAGAAGCCCATTAAGACCTTCAGTACAAAGTAAGAATAGAAAGGGAGAGAGGGGGTCGCCTTGTCTGATGCCTCTTGTTGGTGTGATCATGCCCTTGGGTTCCCCGTTCACCAATATTGAATAGGTCACCGTCTTGACACATAACATCATGAGCCTGATCCAGTGATCTGTGAATCCCATTTTTTTCATGACTGATTGTAAATATGCCTATTCTACTCTGTCATACGCTTTGCTCATGTCTAGCTTAATGGCCATATAACCTTCTTTCCCTGTGTGTCTCTGCATGCTGTGTAAAGACTCAAAAGCTACTAGAATATTGTCAGAAATAAGGCGGCTTTTCGTAAAGGCACTTTGATTCTCAGTGATAATATTAGGCAAAATTTTCTTAAGTCTATTTGCTAAAACTTTTGAGAAAATTTTATACAGCACATTACACAAACTGATAGGTCTAAATTCAGATGCAAATTCAGGATTTTTCTTTTTAGGAATGAGTGTAATAAAAGTGTGATTGAGGTGTTCGGGTAGAGTGGCAGAATTCAGGTAATGCAACACAGTATTAGATATATCATCACCAATCAAGTTCCAATAGTGTTGATAAAAGAGAGGTGGCATACCGTCCGGCCCTGGGGCCTTTAGTGGGGCCATTTGGTTAATGGCTTGCTTTACCTCCAGATGAGTGAACTCAGAAGAGAGTTTGGAGTTCATCCCCTCTGTAATCACTGTCTGAATTGAGTCTGTTGCTGAGGCACAAAATTGTTGGTTTGCTGAGCTGAAGAGGTCCTGATAATACTGCACTAGACAATCAGCTATCCCCTCTTTATCCTCTACCACACGGCCATTGGAGTCCTTCAAATTCCGGATTAGATTTTTTCTCTTCCTTTGTGAAGCTTGGCTGTGAAAGAACTTTGAGTTCCTATCTCCGAATTTTGCCCACATGATTTTGGATCTCTGGAACCAAAGTCTATTTTCCTTATCAACCAACTCAGCTATTTCCTTCTTCAGTTCTCTGACCTGTTGATTATTTCCGGATCTCATGGCTACCTTTTCAGCCTCTTTTAAGTCCTTTCTCTTTCGGTTCAGCACCATTCTGACATTGCCAAAGCAATTCCGGTTCCAAACTCTTAACTCTTTACCACATTTGTCTATTTTACGAATAACATGATCATGAGCATCCTTGTCTTCCCTTGACAGCCACACCGCTTCAACAATATCTGAACATCCGCGATCCGAGAGCCACATTTCTTCAAATCTGAATGGTTTAGAGAATGAAGGAATATCTAAACCATCCAAGGTGATCCACAGTGGCGAGTGATCTGAGAAGTCTGAATGCAAGTGGTGAATTTTTGAACCTGAAAATTTCATGAACCAATCATGGTTGGCCAACCCTCGGTCTAATCTCTCCCACAATGAGTGACCATCGGCAAAATGTTTCCTCCATGTGTATTGGTCTCCCACGTACCCGAGATCAAGAAAACCACACTCATCTATGACATCCCTAAAAAGTTGCATCTGAGCTTGGCTTCTATTATTACCTCCCATTTTTTCTGAGTGTCTTGTGATTTCATTGAAGTCTCCAGCGCAAAGCCAAGGAAGGTCGTGTTTATTATTGAGTAACCGAAGTTTGTTCCATGCTTCAATTCTCTTGTGTGTTGCCGGCTCTCCATAAAAACCTGTGAATCTCCACGCTTCATCACTGCCTTTATTGATTATTGAGTCAATGTGATACTTAGAGAAGGAATCTACATGTACATCAATGAAATTCTTCCAATATAGAGCCAAACCACCACCCCCTCTAAGATTTCTTTCCACATAGAACAGATTATCAAACTCAATCTTTCTTTGAATGTCTTTTAGCCTAGCTTCATCTGTCCATGTTTCGGCTAAAAACACGACAGAGGGATCTTTAGCCCGAATCAATACTTCAAGCTCTTTCCCTGTACGCAGGTTCCCAAGCCCGCGACAGTTCCAAACTAAGAGACTCATTGTGCTTGGCGGGGCTGCTGGGCAGCCTCCACCATTGATTTTTGTTGACGTTCTTCCTTTGAAACCTGTAGTTTCTTGGTAGGTAACTCGGGAAGAGACTCCAAATCTTCTTCTCTATTTCTCTTTGTTGCCGTAGGACACTGTGCTATCTCAGTTTCCATAATGGTATCACGTGCTATTTTTTTCCATGTGCGCAATGTTCTGTTTGCTAGAGGCTGTGAAGTATCTGTCACGTGAGGTGCATCTTCTTGGGTTATTAGAGTGTGAGCTGGCAGGGAGGGGGTTAACGTTGCATCACTGTGTGCTGGAACGTGTGAGGTACCAGCTAAGGTGGGAGCCACATGTTTTTCCCAGTTGTCAACCTTTCCAATTGCATCATCAATTTCTTGAATCTGCGTTTCAAACTCAGCGGGATTAGTATGGCAAGTAAATAATTCCTAAATCTTATATTGTTAATATTGTATTATCAATATAAGATTAATATTGTAGACTAAACAAATGTGTGCAATATTATACAAATTTGCAAAAAATGTACAATACACATTTGTTTAGAGACAATGTAAATCTTATATATACAATGTAAACTAAGAATTTTCTATTAGTTTATTTCAAATTTGTTAAGATTTAAATAGGTTTTTTTTTAGGTTTAAGATGATTTTTTTTTTTTTGGTTGGGCTTTTTTTGTGTGTTTAAAAAGACCAAAATATTGTTAAGAATATTATCTTTAAACTTATTTCAATTGTACTAAAAACAATTTTAGGGTCAAGGTGTTCAAATTTTTATTTTAAGAGGGACAAATCAAAAATTAAAATTAAAAATATTATATATTATAAAAAAAAATGCCAGCTCGGGGGGTTGATTTGGACCCCCTGAACTCTACAAAACGCCGCCCCTGCCGAAAATGTGCATGTTGTGAAGTCAAGAGTAAACTTCATATGTATTTCCCATGAAGGTCAATATTTGCATACATTGTGGAAAAATACGGACCCATTAATACATTATTCAAGGTCATGGTCCGCCTTCTGAATTAGTGACCCAGTAATAATTTAAAAAAAATTATTACTAATTACTCCATATAATTTAGCCATATTAAAAACTAGTTATTAACCCATGCGATACACAAGAATAGAAACTGAATGGGTTTCAAGGAAAAAAAACATTATTTTTTAGTTGGAGTAGTAAGCAAAAATGCATAAAATTAAAAAAAAAAATGATATTGAAAGAAATAGCACAGTTTTATTAGTTAAACAGAAGAAAGTAATGTTGTTTTTTTTATTAATTTTTTGTGAGAATGAATAAGAGACAAAATGTTGTATTTCTAGTTTAGTTTGTGTTGTATATATAGGTATATATGAGATAAGTTGTAATATATTTGCAAAAAAATATTCCTATTAGCCGAAAATGTGTTTATTGAATAAAAATATGTTTATTGGCAGATATTGACACCCCATTTTGCAACCCACATTTAACCTCACATGGAGGGTAAAAGGGTAATTTCACCTTAGGAATATGCATCTCGATTCTAGTCATTAGATCCTTAATCTCATTTCACCAAAATTATCTTGATGTTGTAACGATCAAATTGACTAGGTATAAGCCCTAATCAGACTATCAAATTGAAAGTTATCATCAAATCAAGTTTTAATGGCCGAGATGTACTATCACAAATTGAGTCCGACTATATGTGATTATAAACAATTGATTCCAATTAGTTATAATTATAATCAATTTGAGATTAATGACGTGTCATTATTTGATTGGCTGAGACTACATTTTATGGTAAGGTTGCACACACTTAATTAATTAGATAGTCAAACATTAATTATTCAATAAGTAATTTGTGCAATTATCTTTGAATTAAGGTAAATTTGAAACTAATTAAGTGATTGGAGCTTATTAATGTTAATTGGAAACTAATTTGAGACCTATTAATGTTAATTGTGCTAAAATTATATTCTATCAAATGACCTCTGCTCACCATTTTGTTGATATCTCTCAGAATATTTTGAATCTGTGAATGAGGTTAATTTTTCTAAAAACTAGACACCCGGGGCTTCAATTTGAGTATAAGAATGAGACAATTCCTATCAGAATTGAGTAAGATATGATTTTTTGAAGTTAGCTCTACAAGCTGTTACAGTAGCTACAGGAAAACCAAATTTTGCTTGCTCCTTACTCCCACCAATCTCTACATTTAATGCATCAGATTTTCCCAAAGGTTAAAATAATGTCTAGATTCGTGATTCTTTGTTAACCCTCATTAAATGACCTTCCGTTCATATTTTCTCCACCACTACTATATAAACCTCCACTCTCCTTCATTTTAAGGCACACAAAAACCCCATCTCTTTTCCTCTCTTGAGTTCTAGTGAAGTAATGAAGTAGTGAAGTAGAGTAGTCTTGTCATATCTTGGTCTTCCTGAGATTCAAGGTATTGACTATTGAGTGAGACTCACTCTCCCTCTCCTAGTTCTTCTTTTCTACTCCACTCTTAGGACTTTCACCAAAAGCCTCCTCCTCCACCATGTGGATCTGGAATGCAAGTATAATCTCTTCCCCTAACTTGTTTTTTATATTATTATGATGAAATTAAGATTAGAGCATGTTAATGTTTATTTAATTTCCTCAAATATGTTTGAATGTTCTTAAATGTTCATATGCGTTCTTCACATATGCATTCTTCACATGTTCTTGGTTGTTCATCATATGTTCATGCATAACACTAACTTTGATCTTAAATCCATATCAAAAATATGAAAAACACGTTTGTTTCATAACTCTCTCAAATCCTTGAATCTAGGATATCATCATCCACACACATTCACTAGAATTTATTTTTCAATCCAAATGCAATGCTTAATAAATTGAATTAGGGTTTATCACATGCACACACATTAAATTCAACATGCAAATTGATTAACATATTAGATGATATTATATGAATGTTGGCCACCATAGTCTAGAAGACCAGTTTCACCCGGCAAGGTGGGTGCCTAATACCTTTCCACCTTATAACATAGCCTCCAAGTTTAGATCAAGGGTTGATAGATCAATGCTTATCCTTGTAATTTTCAATTTCTAGATTGTAACTAGGAAACAAAATCATGTATTTTATTTTAGATTATATTTAGGACTAAAGCCATATAATTTCCTATGATTAATGTAAATTTAATTTCAAATTAATAAAAGGAGGAATTTTTCAATTTTGGTTTTCTTATTTATTCCAATAATTAAATAAGTAGCGACTCCATTGTAAAACCCTTAATTTAAAGGAAAAATATAATCAGTAGAACCTCCATTTTGAAAGACAATAACACGACTCCATCCATTCACGTGGGTTTGGCCCAACACCCAAAAAAAAAAAAAAAAAGGGTCGCGGGCATAATCTCCCACATATTGAAAGGTCATAACCATTTATATTGGATATACCAAAAGATACCTATTGAAAAGTTATAACCCTTTATATTAAATATTTATTAAAGATGCCTATTGAACGAAAATGTGTTTATAAATGAAAATGCACAACTATTCGGTGTTTTTAAATATATATGTGGCATAAATATATGTAACCAAGTGACACAATGAAGAAGGGTCAATAAAAAGTCAAACATTTCGTTTTAATATTATATATGGATATAGACTAATCGCTAACCCGTGCGATGCACGGAAATAATTGCTAAATGAGTTTTAGAGAAAAAAAAAACCATTATTTTTTAGTTTGAGTAATAATCAAAAATGCATAAAATTAAAAAAAAATGATATTGAAAGAAATAGTACAAATTTTTATCTGTTAGGCAGAAGAAAGCATGTTGTTTTATTTATTAGTTTTTTGTGGGAAGAAATAAAAGATAGAATGTTGCGTATCTAGTTTAGTTTGTGTTGTATATATAGGTATATACAAGATAAGTTGTAAGATATATACCAAAGGAGCCAATTGAAATGTCATAATCTTTCAAATTAGATATATTAAAAGGTACCTATTGAAATGTCAAAACCCTTCATATTGGATATACCAAAAGATGCCTATTGAAAGGTTATAACTTTTCATATTGGATATACCAAAAAATACCAATTGAAATGTCATAACCCTTCATATGAAATATGTGTTAAAAGTACTTATCGAATGAAAAGGTGTTTATTGACCAAAAATATTTCTATTAACTGAAAATATGTCTATTGGATGAAAATGTTCTTATGGACCAAAAATCTACTTATTGAATGAAAAAAATGACAATTGGCCGAAAAATTGCATATTGAATGAAAATATGTTTATTGAAGGGTCATAATATTTTGGGTATAAATAGTGGTTCATATTCATTTGTTAATTTCTTCTCAACTTCTTCTCTTTCATTTTTCTTAGTAACACAAAAAACTTGTGAGTTTTCTCCAAAATTCCTATTTGTAGAATGTAATAAACTTTGTTGTGTTTCTACAAATAAAGAGTGGTCATCAATATCTCCAACCAAGATAATCTATGTTGATTCATTCATAAACATAACAGGTATATAATAGCCATTTGTATTACACGAGTATCCAAGCACTTGAATACAATATAAAATATAATATAACCATGGCCAAGAAACTCATCTATTGCTAAACATGTTAAAACAAATATAATATACAATAATCAAAAAATATTCTACCTTTTTTATTTTAATCAACAATCTACTTGTATATTCATAACAATCACAAAAAATCAAATAGTTTCAAAAGTTCTTAATGGCTAATAACTTAGGAAATCTCTGAAGCGGTGCAAATTTCCAAAGCATATCATCATCGCAAACGGATATCATACACAAAAGCCAAACCGAAATCATAATACCAAGTAGAATTCACAAATCCACTCGCAGAATCAAACGCAAGCACCATCGATTAATTCAAATGATTTAAAACACACGCAAAAATTTTTCCAATTGTCACAAAATTAAATTATGAAAAGGTGATACATATAAATCTCATGCGAAATGGTGAATAGATACTGAAACTCAGTAGGCAAAATAAAAGGCATAAATGTTCAGTATTTTTAAATGTAAACGTGGCATTAATTTATGTAGTCACGTGGTGTAATGAGGAATAATCAACACAATGTCAAACGTTTCACTTTTATATTATATATAAATATTGATTTAGTTCACAAATTTTCAATTATTACGTTTCATCTTTCAAGGTTTGGACTAAAATGAAATTTTTAGGATTTCTATCTAAAATAATTTTAATGATTTTATTTTAATCCAAATTTTAAGGAGTGAAATTATGATAATTAAAAAATTTTGTGTGATCCTGGGAAGTACTGGTTGTACACACAAATTTTGTAGGAGATAAATTATATGATCACTAAATAATGTAACAAATGATCAATTTATATTGATTTATATGAAAACAAGTAAAATTCTTTGTATGACTCTTTACAATGAAAAAAAAAATACAATAAACTCCTTTGATTCAATCTCCACGGTGCTTTACAATCCAAAGGGTTATGAAACTTAATCTTGAATCGTACCTTGATGTCTCCAAGTTGGATGTGTGATTGGATGTATTTGATTTGAAGTTAGTATGACTCCAAAATAGAGATGACTCTCTATTTTGGCAAAATGTTGATGTGAGAAGTCCAAGAGTGGTGCCCCCTGTGGGTCGAAGAACTGATGGGCCTAACCTACCCACTAACCAAGCCAAGCCCGACCGAAGCGACCAATATCCCTAAGGAGCATACTAGGCCCAAGGAGGTGCCAGAGGAGGTGCCCTAGGAGAGACAAGGGAGAAACTATCTGAATAGAAGACCAGAGAGTCGAAGAAGGCCATAGTGGTTGATACAGGCAATATGGAAGGGAAACTTTCCAAATAAAATAATCATCACCTTCGCATTAAATACGTTGCAACCACCCAACTTGCCGCATTTATGACAGATTGACGCCTGAATAGTGCTCACAATAGTCTATATCTCACTCAGCTACCACCAGCAAAGCAAGGAAGAGACAAGTATCTGAAGGAGAAACAACCGCCCTCCAATTGTAGGGCCAAGATTAAAGCAAGCCAGCTATAAAAGGGGAAAGATCCCAAATGAACTGGGATAAAAAAAAAGTAAAAATTAGAATCAATAGCAATTGATGATGTTTGAAAATTAGTAGGTCATACGCTCCGAAATTCAATGACAGATGGATGACCTGAAAAAGAAAGAAAGACTATCGAAGGTGACTGGGGTAAACCGACCAAGGACCCTCCAATGGTTAAGTCAATTTCTCTCTAGGACTCAAGTATGATCAGTGGATAAATGGTAGTGCGTACCTTGATTTGGTGAGGCTTGGTACATTTTATAGAGAGTTTGGAGTGTGTCTATTTGTTAAGTGCCACTAACATCGTGGGAGATGTGTGGACTTAGTGGGGAGAATGGAGCGAATTTCGGGGAATTAACCCCATGTCTCGGAATAATAGATCGTAGTGCAACCGTTCTTGGTTTGCAGAGAACACCTTAGAATTTACTAAGTGTTCATTGGTCATTCACAATCTCTCATCATGTGGACGATCTATCTTTCTTAGATGGTACGCTCCGAAATTCAACGACAAATGGATGATCTAAAAAAGAAAGAAAGACCATCGAAGGTGACTAAGGTAAACCGGCCAAGGACCCTCTAATGGTTAAGTCAGTTTCTCTCTCAAACTCAAGTATGAGTAGTTGATGAATAGTAGCACGTACCTTGATTTGGTGAGGCTTGGTACATTTTATAGAGAGTTTGAAGTGGGTCTACTTGTTAGGTGCCATTAACATCGTGGGAGATGTATGGACTTAGTAAGGAAAATGGAGCGAATTTTGAGAAATTCACCTCACATCTCGGAATAATGGATTGTAGTGCCACCATTCTTGGTTTGCAGAGAACACCTTAGAATTTACTAAGTGTTCATTGGTCATTTACAATCTCTCGTCATGTGGACGATCTATCTTTCTTAGATGACCTTTCTCAAGTAGCTCTCAAAGTTGTATCTTTGATCCTCAGACTACTCGAGGGAACAAAAGAAATAAGGGAAATCAATCTTTTCCACCTTCTTGTTGTTATTAAAATTCAAATTTGCTTTATCTTTTTCATTACCCAAATTGTTAAGTCAAGAAGCCCAAGTCTTGGTCCGCAATCCCATCTCTAAAAAATAAATTGTCTTGGGCCTAAATCAAAAGCCCAGAGTTTCTTGGTTTTTGTCACACACAGTTAGTATGATTTTTCTCTTTAAATGTTTGTACATATTTTCATATGAGAAACTTCTATATACAACTCAATAGCCTTTGATTTGAAATTCAAAATTTGAATTTAATTTGATCTTCTACTTAATATAAACTTTTCATGTGAGTCTTTTCTTTTGACGATGCCACACGGCTTTCTTCATTTAATGTTGTCATATGGCTTTATGTGACTTGTGACACATGTCAGTTTTATGCGAGTTGTGATAACTCAAAGACTTGACATGTGGCTTGATTTCATTTGCTGATTATTCACTGTTGACACATAATCAATTACAAATTAACTTGATCAAAAATATTTGATCATGATCAATTGGACGATTGTAAATACATCATAAAATTTTGATGTGTACACTCGTGTTGCACCCCTTTCTTTTCTTCTCAAAAAATAAAAGGTTTGTGTGACTAAGGTGTGATAGACCCAAACCATAAAAAGATAAATTATTGGTGAATGGAATCTCATTTTTAATTTTTTTTAGGTTCCAACCTATGACGTCTGCTCCTGGTAATAGCTTTTTATTATCAGACCAAGACAGCAATCAATTTTTGGTATAGGTGGGGATTCCTACCTATACCAAAAACTTTAAAGGATCATTTATAACCATTGAGACTTTAGAGGGTCATTTATAACCATTGAAAGTTGAGAATAAATTATGATTTACCTTTTTGTGTCCGTCAATTTTTTTATGGCACCTTTGGCTCAGCTCATTAGTTTTGTGTTGCGTAATGTTATATACAGTAAGACACTTTTTTGAATGAGCAAGACTTAGGTACAGTACTTAAGTGCTGTTCCTTAAGTTCTATTTTTAATATTCTGCTATGTGAATTTTTTCTTATAAAATGAAAGTGTATTTTTTAGTTAAATAATCACTTGATTAAATCTTAAAAGAGGAACCTAAGGAATAGCACCTAAGATACTGTACATAAGTTTTGTCGTTTTTGAATAATATTCATTTACAACAAATCATGAATACGGGATCAAAAATTTTTAAGAAAAATTCTTTAATTGCTTATTACAAAAAAAATCTTAAATATAGAACTCAGGTTAATATTTAATTATGAATTATAAAACCTAAAATTTTCTTCTCTTCTAAATAATAAAAAATATATATTGAAAACTAATGCCAATATATTTATATTTTAACTGCAAAACTACAAAATAATTAATTTAACGATTAAGCGTGAACAATACATGATTCTCAAAGAGAAGTCTGAACAATGCATGGGCCTACAACTTATGACTACGAGTGTGTGTGTGTGTATATATATATATATATAAATATATATATATATATATATATTGTACAACATTTTTTTAAACAATTACACTTTTTTGTTAATATACAAGATAAAATTCTATTCTAGTCTAATTTAAGTGTATATGTGTATGAAGCTCCCTCATGTAGGCTTGAACTCCGGCCCTTACCCCCCATACCTTACAAGCACTTATACTTGTAGAGTGATCACCGCACACAAAAGGTGTGCGGTGGTAAACAATTACACTTAAAGAATGTGTTAACCATAAATTGTTAATTGTTATCAATAACATCATACTTCATTATCTTCTCAAAAAAAAAAAAAAAAAAAAATCATACTTCGTTAAATAATCCTTCTAATGTTGACGATCTCAATGACGATCTCCAAGCAATTATAATGAGGAGAAATGCTATATGACAACAACATTTTCACAACAATTTTTTTTTTTTAAATAAGTTATTATTGGTGGGGCAAAAAAATAGTTTTAGTGGTAGGTTCAAATTAGAACTATTAACAACTAATCATATATGATTTGTTGTAAAAGTGTTATAAAAATATTGTGAATATTACACTTTTCTTATAACAAGGAAGCTTCCAAAATAATATAATCGTGCTAATAAACATGTAGAAAGTAGGCACCAATTACATATGAATTCTTCATTTTATATATATAGTAACACCTGATGTAACTTTAAGTAATGTTACACCAATCAATAATTTTTAATTGGATGTGAATTTTGAAAAATCACCGTTAGATTACATTATATATATTCATATATTCTCTATGCTTGCAAAATTTCAAGGTGATCAAAGATTAATAGCCATGACATCAATCAATTATTTAAATTCAAATTTTTGTAGTATAAAATAATGCATAAAAAATGAGTTATGGATCGAATAATAAATAACAACTAATTGACATGAAAATTGGTATGAATGTTAAGAACACATAAAACATGTAATTCAACGATGAGATTTTTAAAATATGAATTCTATAAAAAATATTTGGTTAGTGTAACATTGCTTAGAGTTACATTAGGTGTAACTTGAACCTATTCAAGTTACACCTGATGTAACACTATAAGAGTTGCACATTTTTTAAACAATTGATTCCTATTAAATCTAATGGTTAAAAATCACTAGTGCCACGTCAAATCTAATATCATTAGAGTCGTTAAATTACCTTCTTAAAAAAAGCAATTATCAAATTCTTTCCTCCATTAACCGTTGTCTTCTTCTTCTTCTTCTACCTCTCTGCATTTTTGCTTCAATCTTCAAGCATCTAACTCTACTTTTACAATTTATATGCAAAAATAATAATAATAATAATAATAATAATAATAATAATAATAATAATAATAATAATAATAATAATAATATTTGAATTAACAAAATACTGAAAGGGTGAATAGAAATCAACCCTACTTCTTCTTCTCCTTCTTCTCTCTTTTTTTTTTTTAGTAGCATACGAGGCCATTTAGTTGTCTTTTCCATCATCCACTTTACAAAATGACCCAAAAAAAATCACAAAAACCCAAAATAAAAAGAAGAAAGAGAAGAAACTCATAGATCCTAAAAGGCTAAAATGCAAAGAAGAAGAAAAATGAAAGAGAAAAATGTGAAAACAGTTAATGTTTGCCCTTAGGTAGACTGGATTGATAGTTTGATACAATTCCCAATTTGTAAACTTTCTTAATTTTCGTATCACATGTTTTTTAATCCTTATTTATGTTAGTTTTGAGTTATTTTTATTGTTCCAAATGTGTAATGGTCTAGAGGCCAACCTTTTTAGATTGTGATTTTTTAATACTCTCTCTCTCTCTCTCTCTCTCTCTCTCTCTCTCTCTCTCTCTCTCTCTCTCTCTCTCTCTCTCTCTCTCTCTCTCTCTCTCTCTCTCTCTCTCTCTCTCTCTCTCTCTCTCTCTCGGATAAGCTTCCAAACGTTATGTTTTGGGTTATTGTGGTTATGTTTTGGGTTATTGTGGTATTTTTCATATATGATTTCCCTTATTATTTTTTTCTTCCCTATCAATATTTTTTGTCTATGCATATATGGGAATCCATCCCTTAATATTTTATGCCTAAGTTTTAAAAATTGGCAGGTGATTTATAATCATTCAATGCTCTTACTGATTAATTTCTAAAAAATAATGACACGAAACAAGTGTTTTTTTAATCATTATATTTAATGTAAATCAATGGTTTAAAAAACGTGTAACTTGATTCAAATTACACCATGTGTAACTTAAACCCATCTCATATATACTTCTTTCACAGCCCAATAAGATTTAAGTCATAGTAAATCATGGTGCATTTTCCATCACAATATGGGCATGACAAAGTGTTCATCTTGATTTTCCAACAACAAATGGGGATGACATCAACAATAAAAAAAAAAAAAAAAAACACTTGCAAGTTGCAACTATTAACGTTGGTATTAGCGAGCCCCACAAACACGCGTGCACTTTGCCACATAGCTCGCTGACGCAGTCGCCAATAGGCTTGGACCTTTGTAATTTGTATGAATATTCTTTAGAAACATCCACTGATTTTTTTAATGCCTATTTGCACCACCCTCGCTTTATGGAAAGCACATCGATGCCCACATCTTCTCCATTACTCAAAATTTGTGTGTTTAAATTAACTTTGTTAAATGGGTCATGTTGAAGAGCGTCTTCTGGCAATACTTAATAATTTATTTTACAAAAATTTTGACACAAATTTTATAGAAAATGAAAATTGCTGTCAAAACATTAATTTTTTTTTCCTATCAAAACTTTCTTTAAATAGATTGTTAACTATTGTTCTAAGGGTATTCGTTAGCATTTTTCTATATAATATATATATATATATATATAATTTTAAAATACAAAAACTTGATTCATTTTAAAATTTGTAAGTATTGAAGAAAATACAAAAATTTGCAGTTATGAAGGATATGAGAAGAAAATATAATGAAATGGTAAGTTATTAAAATTCGCATTCGATAAAAAAATGTTAAATGGTATCAGTGGCGACTCTAGGATTTTTTTTCTAGGGTAATTAGCACTAGCAGAGCTAAGAATTTGTTGTAAGGACGAGTAAAAAATAATGTGATTAAAAAAAATTCTATATTTACAACTTCCATATTATATACAATAATCTGAAATAGCATTTTAAATAAAATTTAGTCTACAATACTACTATATTGTACAATAATTTTAAAGAATTATTAAAAGTTTAAAGATTTGTAAGACAACATACAAAAATAGAATGCATAAACTAATAGAATTAAATAACTAATCATACTCTTTTTTTCAATTTAATAGTAACTTATTTTATTTATGTATTATTAATTAAATAAAAAGATATGATAAAGAAATGGGTAATTCCACTAACATACCATAAGATTTGAGCTAATGCTAACCAAGTCCAAGATTTTTCAAAACTAGCTAATTTGGTCCCTAAAGCAGTAAAGCCAACTTAGTCCCTAAACAGTTAATTATTTTTTCCCAACTGTTTTAAGAACTAAATTAGCGTTAGAGATCAAATTGGCTAATTTTGAAAAGTCTTGAACCTAGTTGGTATTAGCCCAAACCTCAAGAGGTGTAAATGGAATTTACTCTAAATAAAAACACTAAAGCACCTAGGAATATTATTGAGAGTAAATGTAAAATTAAGAAAAACACTAATTATTCACGTGGTCACTCATTTGGAATTAGAGCAAGCACTAAAAGATTTCTTGGACTTGAAAATCTATAGAGCACATATGTAAATACTAATCTGCTGGTTGTATCAATGGTGTAATTTGTTGCTGATGAAGAAAAGTGTAGTGAAAAACAACTTCATTCTGCTGTCAATGCCAAAGTCTTAAAGAGAATGTTTATTTATTTTTAATGAATAAGCAAAAGATTGATTTTTTTTTCTATCTTATAAAATTGAATATTTTAGAAAAATTTCACAACAAAATTTAGGTTGCAATCTATTAAAGGTAAGTAAAAAAGTGATGTTAATTGTGAGTTTAGATAAACACCAGTTACAATTTATCACTTAATTTTATTATAAAAATATTGTGAAAGTAACATTAAAATATTTAAGTTTATTTCAGTTGGGTTTTAAAAAAAATTCGGGTCAGAGTTTTGAAGTTACTTAGGTGTAACTCGTACTCACTCATATATAAAAACTTGTATTTTTAAAAATATTTTAAGCATCTATAAACTTATCTCAAAATTTTCCAAGGGTATAAGAAAAACAAACTTAGTACAATGGTGGGTTTGTCCAAATTTCCATCAAATAAAAAAGAATATGGAGTGGAGTAACTTTGAGGAGGGTATTAAAAAAATGAAGTACAACGATGGGTTTGTCTAAATTTCTATCAAATTAAAAATATTAAGTAGAGTAATCATATATATATTCCTAATATATATATATATATATATATATATATATATATTCCTAATGATACAAAATTGCACGGGGGATGATTTGATGTTTCCACCAACTCTGCCACAAGATTAATAGATTATTTTTTGCTGGGACTTTAATTTCCGGAAATTGGAAACATATTTTTCACCCTACCCTAGGCAGAATTTTTTTTTTTTTAACATGCGCCATATTTCATTAATTATTTGGTCAAGAGTCTCGAGACCACCTGTTAAACACTTTAAACCAGGAAATCGGCTCCGGAATCTGGTTGGTTTTACCAATATATATAGTTTAGATCTGTCATTTGAACGTTGGTTCCAGTAATATTGCTTGAAAAAAAAAAAAGGAATATTGACTTTCATGTTGTTGCTAGCCACAAGGATTACATACATATATTCATTTTAGAAAAATGAATATATGTATGTACAGGTAGATGGATTGTCGGGTTCTCCAGGAAAATTGGCATAACAACCAGCTTATTGGCGGAGCTTTGGGCCATCCGGGACGGATTAATGCTTTGTATTGAGCGCAATTTCTCTAAAGTTGAAGTTGAGCTAGATGCCAAGGCAGTTGTGGACATGTTAGCAATCCCACAGTATGACAATATTCAATTTCTTCCATTCTAGAGGACTGTAAGTACCTGGTGTCTCAAATTCCTCAAACCAGGGTTAAACATTGTTACCGTGAGGCCAACAGGTGTGCTGATATACTAGCAAGGAAGGGCGCTGATCTGAATGCGAACCTGGTTGTTTTTGATAATCCACCTTTGGATATTCTAGATATTGTTGAGGCTGGTCTCAGGGGGGTTAGTTTAGACAGGCTCTGCCCTGGTATTTCTGTTTTTGTTTAGTCGTTTCATTATGTATCCTTCTGACCAAAAAAAAAATTCATTTTAGGAGGAGGACCTTTAAATTTATTGAAGTTACTTTGAATTCAACACCAAAAAAAAAAAAAACTATCTTAAGCTGCTAGCATCAGTTTTATGCAGAAAATTACTACATAACATAGACTACAAATCATATTGACCACAAGGCCAAAACACATATAGAGAGAATGGACATGAACATGATTATGGCCTATCTTAAGCTGCTAGCATCAGTTTTAGGCAGAAAATTACTACATAACATAAACTACAATACATACGGACCGTAAGGCCAAAATACATATAGAGAAAATGGACATAAACATGATTATGGCATATATATATATATATATATGCTCACTTTATCATTTATTCCATGCAAATAGCTTCCGTTACTAATATTGATCAGGCCACAAGAATGCCCCCATTGCATATGCCCTCTTTTCATCAAGAGTGCCTTTGAAGCTCAGCCCATATTGGTTGAGAAGAAGGTCCAGTTTCCATTCCTCCATTTGCTCATAGTCAGCTTTCTTGTAGCGAGGGTAATGAAGAGGCATTTGGAACCCTGAAGCTGAAGGTTTCATTTCCTCATTGCAAGCTGGTTGCATCATCTCAGGCACTCCATTAGGGGTCTTCAAGCTGCTATTGACATGCATATTAGTGATTTTTGGTGACCCTAGAACATGACATGCAGAATGAAGAAGCCAACTCAAAGCCATGTCTCTCTCTCTCTCTCTCTCTCTCTCTCTCTCTCTCTCTACCTCTCAGACCTTATGAGAGAGAGACACAAAGTTGCTTGAGTTTTAAAACTAGTTTTGCTTGACTACACTTAAATTTATATAGGCAGCAATTAGCAATAAGACCCGTGAACGACAAAACTGGGTAACTTATGCATTAATACAAGGAAAGTTTGGAATTTATACCATTTTTCAATTTAATATCTTTTCGTATAGAAACCACGCCCTATATAATAACAAAATAATAATGACTGAGTTGCGTATTGAGGTACTATGGCCCTACTATAAAACCTTGGACGTCATCTTCAATAATGTTGAGTGGTTTGTAATTAAGCTTTCTACAGACTTAATAATGGCTTTGTTGCGATGAAAATTATTAAATACTTCGAAAATATCATAAAGTCGTATTTTTTTTCTTATATGAATTGTGAGTCTCATATAAATTTAATTAACAGGACTTATAATTATGTGATAGGAGAAAGTACGCATTTATGATATTCCAAAAGTACTTAATAATTACCCTTGTTTTGACATAGACCTATGAAATAATGCATGAAACCTACATTGAGTGCAGCCAATGCATGGAACCTGCAATTGATGGTGGCTTGATGCACTTGGGAGTTATAGGATCTGTTTGGTTGGAGGGACGGAAAAATGAGAGGATATAAAAGATTTTAATTTCTCTCATTTTTATTTGGTTAGAAGTGGAAAAGTGGAGGGATGAAAAAAATGAGTTTGTATAAATTTACTCATGTACCCTTATTAAAAAATTGTGCCCAATTAAAACCAAAAAAGTGACAAACAACCAAAAAAAATAAACAATCACCTAAATTTATTAAAAAATAAAAATCATATTAAAAAAATCACATCTAAAAAAAACTAAAACAAAAACTAAAACAAACAAAAAAAAAAAAAAAACACAAAAGAAAGCAAAAAAAAAAAAAAAAAAAATATATATATATATATATATATGAGCAACGTACACTGGATTCCTGCCCAGTAAATCAAAAGAAACAAAAAAAAAAAAAAAAGGAAAGAAAAGGTAATGTCCTAAAAAAAAAAGAAGAATAACAAAAGAATAAAAATAGGAGGCAACATCCAGGAGAAAGGGGAAAAAAAAAGTAAAAAAAGTGAAGAAGAGCAACGTATGGATGAAGCTCATGTGCAAGTGCACATGAGCATTTTCGGCTATTAAGCAGTTTTATTTTCTCATTTCAGTTTTCTCTATATTTTAAGGATAAAACTTTTTGATGGGCCTAGGTTCTCCCTAGGCTTTACCATTTATTTTTCTTCCTCCCCACCCAACTAAACACACTCAAAAAAAGTTTTCTTTTCTATTTTCTCTCTAATGTTTTCTATCCATCCTATTTCACCTTCAAACAAACACACTCTTAGGACGAAAACTAAATTGAAGTATTTTATATATTTAAATATGACTTTATATATATATATATATATATAATGGCGGCCCCACTTGTATGTGGAGGGTGGTCCTGTGAGCACCCTCACTTGCTAATTTTTTTTTATACATAGCCAAAAAAATATATAAAAAAAATTAATTAAATTAATCTATTCAGTGACCACCCTGACTTGAAAAAAATGTATATATATACTTACAAAAAAAATATTATATACTATATTAACTTATTTTGACCACCCTAATAAAAATGTTAAACAACATGATCTGAGAATCACAAGAATTTGAATTTAACAAAAATCCATAATATTTTCACAATAAATTTTATGTGGTAAGCTGTTACTAATTCTAATTTGAGCTCAATATTAACATGTTTTACCCACCAATAATAACTTGTTGCATAAGATTTGTTATAAAATTATTATAGTCACTTTATAATTCTCATATCAGCATTTTCAATTTTCACTTTCTCTCTTATTAGTCTTTTTTTTTTCTTTACTAGTACAAATAATTGTAATATTTCATGTATTTGCGTGTTTTTTTTTTTTTTGGTGATGTTGATATATTCAAGTTTTTTTTATATTAAATTTTGTATAATTTAAGTTTTTTAGTGACCATCTTAAAAAAAATTACTAGAGACTCCGCCGTGGAGGCCAAGCTAATTATGTCTAAATTATGTCAATAGGTTATGCCTGCGTTAGTTGGGCTTATGTCAACTCAAAATGCAAAATTTTCAAGCTAATTTTGCCTAAATCATGATCCAAAATAAAATCTTTATTTCATAAACTAACTTGAAGTCAATAAAGCTGTGCCTACATTCTTTCATCATACAAAAATTATTTATACTTAATTTCAAACTTTTTTTTTTTTTTTTACATCTTATAGCTTTTTTAAGGGGTTCAACACTATTTTCAAATATAAATAGATAATTAATACTATAAATCATACTATTATATATTATTATTACTGTTATCTATACAGTACTTTAAATCAACAAAACTAATATATGTGTCTATTATAAAAACAATAAAATAAAACAAAACTATTTATTTGTAAAATGCTGTACAGCTGTAGGGAACTTCATTGCTAGTCTAAAAGTTTACTTTAGTTGGCCAAAAGTTAACTGCACAGTACTGCTTAGCGATTGGCACACAGACGACTAGATGACATGAGAGAGCAGCAAGAGAGAGAGAGAGAGCGAGAGACGTGTACTTGTTTTTTTAGATGCAAATTGTACTCATTCAAATTTTGCAATTTTGTTCTACTAACATTTATTTTTTAATTGGTAGTATAACAGGACTTCTTCAAGTAATTCGCCCGTTTCTTCCTTTGTCACAAGTTCTACGAAATTTTCATTAACTTGGTTATGAAATTCTTCGCCTGGTTTGTAGATTTTTCTTTTTTTGGTTGAATTTGGTTAATGTATGTTTCAAGAGCACACAATAATTTATCATTTTTTAAAAAAATTTTCTCAAAAATTAAAAAGGTTTTGACTATTTTTTCAATTCTCAAATTTTTTTTTTCAAAAAAATGGATGGGTTAATTTACGCAAACATTAACCAGACCCTTTTTTGTTTGATCAAAATACAAAACTTTATTGTTCATCTAGAAAGCTTTCCCATTACTTATCTATAAGGAGAGTGGTGCTGTGTGACTTGGATACAGCAATTGAATTGCCTAATAGGACAGGCTTTCAATGCCTGGGACGTCGTTTCACTCAGGTGGCATAAAGTCCTTAGAGTTGACACGAAATCCATATGCTCACTAGGTGATGCCGGACTCTGCATTCCTTTGCTCTTTCTTCGGTCCACTTATTTAAAAAGAAAAAGAAAAAGAAACCACCAGCCACAAAACCAACTATAATATATTTATAATGTTCTTCTTTTGTTTCTACAATTTTTCCTTTATGATTATCAAAAAAAAAAAAAAAAAAAAAAAAAAACAATCTTTCCTTTATGGACTTGTTACCCAAATTTTCTTTAATAGAATGAAATGTATTTCACATTTAAAAAAATTATGTTTACATTGTACTTGCAATATGTTGTTCCTAAGAACAAACAATTGGTAAATAAATTGAATTTCATTACATTCAACATATCACATAAATAATTAAAATTCTGATTATTGAAATTTATCATAAAATTAGTAAATAGTGAAGAGATGTTACCTTAATGATACTTTAAAATTGATCTCATAACAAGAAGCAATTTATCGTCAATTCATATATGATTTTAGATGATTATGTTGAGGCGTGAACCATGTCACTGTTTTGAGATGATACATGTATCTACGAGATTTCTATTGTAATAGACATTTACATGCCACCCCCGAGATACAACAACCCAACCATCTTCGCTGAATATCCTTATAAGCCTAGACCACTTGTAAGATTTGAAACTCTCAAATAGTACTTTCTTTTACCCAACAAATATAATATATGAAGATAATATATTTTTTTAGAAGTAGGAAGAAGAAGTAGAGAAGATAAAGCATCAGCTTTCTTTCTAAACTTTTTGTTCAATTCACCCTTCATTGACCGAACATGAAGGCCTCTAAATAGGGCTAAGCAATCAGCCATCTTTTAAATTCATTTTTTATGGTCATAATGCAATTAAATCAATAGTCCATAAATAGTCCATAATGTGGCTGATAATAATAATTAATCAATATTATAGATTTGATGTTTTGACTTCCCATTAATTGAAATAACATACATTTATATTAGAGGTGTCAAGTTGGGTTAGCGTGTCAGGCTCAGGTCGTGTCAAGGTAGAGATATATGACTAAATGGCTCAACCCTAACCCAACCCATTTAATAATCATGTCATGATTCTTCAACCATAACCCGACTTGTTAATAAGGCGGGTTGACTTGATCCAACTCATTTGACACACTTAATAAATGAGTCGTGTTGGATTGATACGACTGTAACACAACCTATTTTAACCTACATAATATTATATATAACATCCATCTAAAAATAATTTTTTTTACATCTCAAAAGCAGTGCATATACTTCAAGTCTTCAACCTACATTCAGAATAATATAGTTCAACAAAAATATAACATTCATATAGAAATAAGTTCTTTACACTGTAAAAGAAGTGCATACACTTCAACCTAAATTCAAAATAATATAGTTTAACAAGAATGAAATAACATAGTTCAACAAAAATATAATATCCTTGGAACTCACCAAATGTTAAGTATCAATATTGAAAAAATTTGAGCAAATAGTAGACTAATCCTGACTATGAATACGATTATCATTCATAGATTCTTTGTTGATGTCCAAATTCTTAACATCTTCCACAAGCTCATCCAATTTCATTTGTGCAAGTTCTATACCAAATATATATATATATATATATATAAGTATTAGTAGTTACAAAATATGATCATGTCTCAACAGTTTTAAAAGCAATACCCATCAGATCTAGTTTATAAACTATCTTAATAAACTCACTTGCAAGATATGCAGACAGTGTCCAACACTAATCAAACACAAAAAAAAAAACATTAAGAAAAAAAAAAAACTGACGTATTTGAAATTATTATCAGAATTGAATTTCAATAATAACAAAGAAACTGATATAGCCACTACAGGATAAAAATTAATTTAATCAATTCACTTGAAAAAACAAATTTTAATATTTTTATCAAAATAATCCAACACAATGTAAATTTACATTGTAAACAGACACAAAGTGGCAAATGTTATTTGCAAATGTGTACAACATTTATCACTTTTTAAGTGTCTACAATGTAAACATATAAAGACCCTAAAAAAATGGCAGAATGTGGTGAACCAAAATATAATGAGGAAGCTTCCAAAACATAATAATTGTACTAAGAGCATCCATAGCAGTGAAGTTATAATTATAGCTATTTGGCACCACAAAAATCACTTTATTTATTTTACCTCTTCACACCTCCACAGCAATGAAGCTATATTTTTAGCTATTTGATTAAAATAATACCAATAACTCATTAAAATAATAATAAAAACACCCACCGAAAAAAAAAAAAGCCAGCCCAGCATAGCACAATCATCCACCATCACCAGTCCACAACATGGAAAAAAAAAAAAAAAAACCACCACCCAATCACCACCCGTTCGCACTCGTCCCATTCTCGACTCATTCGAGTCAACCCGACCCACTCGTCCTTCAAATTGTAAACCCACGCCGATTCCAACGCATTCTTGTTCTCAACGGGTTGTAACTCGCTTGGTCCCACCCACCCATCAAAACCAGCTTTCCTTCACAACTTGCCAACTGAGAAAACAACGGTAACCCATTTGGGGGGAACCGAGTCGACTCGGCGATGGGTTTTGGGGAGATCGGTGATGAGGGAGCTGGCCGGCGAGCTGAGGGATGAGGGAGATGAGAGAGCTAGCCAGCGAGCTAGAGAGAAAAAAAATTGAGGAAGAAAGAAGAGAAGCTGGAGAGAGAGAAAAAAAAAAGGTTAGGTTTTTTTAATGAGAGAAGTGAGAGAAGTGTAATAAAAAAAAATTACCTTTAAGCTACACTGCACATCTAAAGATAGATGTGTACTGTAGCAATTAAGCTAAAATTTATAGGTATTACTCCACTGCTGTAAGGCTGTTTTTGGTATTTTGGTGCTAAAATAACAATATAGTTATTTAGCTCCACTGCTACAAGTGCTCTAATAAACATGTAGAAAGTAGGCACCAATTATATATAAATTCTTCATTTTTTATACATAGTTTTAAAATACAAAAACTTGAATCATTTTAAAATTTTGTAAGTATAAAAGAAAATACAAAAATTTGCAATTAAGAGGTATATAAGAAGAAAATATAATATAATAGTAAGTTATTGAAATTCGCATCGGATAAAAAAAATATTAAAAGGTATAACATTATTTAAAGTTACTTCAAGTCAGGGATGGACCCAGGTGGGGGCCCAAGCCGCCCCCACCCACCCCCTCCGGCCGGGTCCAAAACAATTTTTTTTTAGTTATAATATTTTTTTTGTTTTTGTAGTTAGGCCCCTTTCTCCGCAATAAGCCTAATTAATCTCACCCAAATAGCAACTATCCAACCAAAAAACTTAATAAAAAAAATAAAAATATTTACAATGGTGATTATATTTTAGCAAAAAAAAAAAAAAAACTATTTTACCACCTAAGAACCAAATAATCATGTGTTATTAGAGAAGTTAAAGCTAATTTTTTTGCAGTTACAGTAAATTGGTATAAATACCAATTGACTGTGGCAAGCTGTTAAAAATAAAATAAAATATTTTATTAAGATTATATTTATTCCTTCAATTAAAAAACTCAAATTCTCTCGTTTCCTTTATTATTTTAATGAATTTTTTGTATTATTTTAAATGAAATTATAAAAATATAGAACAGTTGATATTGGGTGTCTTGTAAAATGAGGTGATAAAATAGATAAAGTAATTTTTTGAGGTGCTAAAAACTAAAATTTCTAACACCACCAATGTGAATGCTCTGACTTCAACAACAAAAAAAATCCTAGCTAGCCTAGTATTAAAAAAAAAAACATTATTTTGTTTTTGTTTGTCTTTATTAGTAAATGATTGCATCTAAATGATTTAGAAACAATGATTTTGAATATTTACAATTTTTTAATACTATATACATCCCTCTTTAGAGTTTTTTTTTTCTTTATACTCTGGCCCGTGCTTACTTAAAATCCTAAGTCCGTCCCTACTTCAGGTGTAACTTGCACTCACTCATATCTAAAAACTTGTATTTTTGTAAATATTTTCAAAATCTATAAACTCATCTTAAAATTTTGCAAATATAGAGGTTATAAGAAAAACAATGTAGTACAATGGGTGGGTTTGTCCAAATTTCCATCAAATATAAAAAAAATTATTGAGTAGAGTAACTTTAGGTATGTTACAAGAAAAAAATGTAGTACAATGTTGGGTTTGTCTAAATTTCCGTCTAAAAAAAATATCGAATAGAATAACTTTAAGGCTTATATATTCCTAATGATCCAAAATTGTATATTGGAAGGATGATTTGATGTTTCCAACATATTTGTCATTGTTGAGGACTCTTTTTTCGGCCTACGTGGCACTACTTCATTGGCAACCCATGCCACATCAACATATTATTGATTTTTTGAAAAAATCTATTTAAAGCCCAAAATAAGCTTATATTTCATTCAACTAAATGGATTGGGCTCACATGGCCCATGAGATCCTTACTTCAAGAGGCAGATTCATGGTCCACATTTCCTCTTCATCAATTGGGATCATAACCCCACGACATCATCAACATCAACATATGGATCGGGCTTAAGCAATGAATCAAAGCTTACGGCCCATATTACCTATCTTACACTCATGGCAAGCGGCTTCTTCAACAAGAGCCCATATTTACACAAAATGACAACAAAACCCGTGATATATCATCTCATCTTCGGCTTATGATCTAAGCTTATAAGTCTTTTTGGGAAAACTTTAGGAGTCGTGGTTTGGAGGGCTAAGAGGTATGTTCAGTAAAGCTCTAGTGGTTTAAAGTTGATAAAAGAGACATATTGATTGGCGTGTCTTCTTCAACTCCCTAAACTTTGATGAGTCTGTGTGTAACGGGTAACATATGGTAAGCATCTCTTATCACATAGCACTTAAAATGATATAATTCCCTATTGCTCTTTTCTTAAAGCTTAATATTCATCATATGACAAATGCTCAATATTCTCAGCAATCTAACTGCTGGGAAAATAACTGTTCATTCAATCCCCAGCTGTTGCTATACAAATTTAGAAACTTAATTATATTATTCTACGTATATCTCATTACTACTTTTAACTAAAATCCAACTCAAACACATGGCCTAATTTGATTGCCTATCTTTTATCTCTCTCTAAATACAAAATATTCATGATAGATACACAGCTGCTGTCTGCCACAATCTAACCATAAATTTCTTTGCCAACTGCCAAAGCAAAGCATTAAATACTCTTTTTGCTCACCAAGATTATGTGACAACATAATGAGGCCTTAACTAAATCTCTAAAACTTCAACCAATCCTTCTATGACTTGCTAGAAATGTATTGTAATAGAACCTTGAACCAAAACACAAACACCCGAAAAAGGAAACATTTCCAGCTGAACTCCAGCAGTGTATGAAGCACTTGACGCCTGGCTGGAAGTAATATCATCAGTCATTTAATCCTGAAATCCTAGCAGCTAGCTGCTATACCCAACATAGCAAGATACCCTTCATAGAGATCTTACCATTTTTCAGCTAAATCCAAGAAATAAATGCTGAATGTCCTCTCCAGCAGTCAGAAATCACCCACCTGACCTCATTTGCTTCTACCCAAAGCCACAACTTTCTTATGACAGCTATCTCATGATAGCTGTCACAGCTTTTCTTGACAGCTGGGTTAGCCTTTTCAAAACAGCTGTGACAGCTGACCCAGCAGCCTGAGCATTACCTTTTTTTCCTCATTTGGATAAAACCAAAACCAACTAAAGAAACTACTTTTCTCTTGCTAAAATACTTTCATTTTCTGCTACTCTTTCCCCAGTAGCTCTTACCTGAAACAGCAAGAATACCTTAAAGCTAAACATACCATTTTTGGGCCAAATCTTAAGATTAATTCTCTGAAAATTTATTGCTATTTGGGACAGATTTTGACTGAGATTATTTGCTAAAAAACCCCCTTAAACTCAGCTAAATAGAACCCTTTATCAACACCTCAAGGGGACACCAAAGGGAGAAGAACAATTCCCTCATGAACTTATCTATTCCCTCTCCCTCTAATGATCTTCTTAAGCTCTCATTGAAGCTCTAAGCTTCTGAATCTTTAGTTTCCAAAAGAGGAACTAAACTCTCCAGCCCTTAGCTCATAAATGCCCTTCATAAGCCTTCATACACTCCTCCAGCAGAAAATCCAAGCAATAAATCCCTGCAACATTGCTAAACACACTACATCACTATTCCCTCTCTTACACTCATTCTCTCACTCTCCATATTCAGAAAATATACCTATCTTACTGCTCCTATCTCCAAATACCTAAATACGTCTCCATGCTCTCATCTTACAAAATCTTTCCTCTTAGAAAGCAACCTCTACAACTTCTCTAGCATTTATAATCTCATATTTTTACTATCTTTAACCTCTATGTCTCTCATACTTCCATACGTCATACATACTACAAACACTACATCCTACAAAACATCTATATCTTTTACCATCTCCACACTTCTCAATAGATGTCAAATACTCATACTAAAAGTCCTTCTCATGGAAGGCATGAACTTCTATTACTAAAGCCCTTCTCTTAGAAGACACCAAGATCTCATATCAAAACTCTTCTCATGAAAGGCATAAACTTTTAATGCCAAAGCCCTTCTCCTAGAAGGCACCAAGACCTCATATCAGAGCTTTTCTTATAGAAGGCACAAATCAATCTCATATAAAGCCCTTCTCTTAAAAGGCACAAATACTCTATACAAAAGCCCTTCTCATAGAAGGCAAACTATTCATAACTTCACAACAACTAAAAGAGCATTGTTAAGGGGAAAACTTATTTAAGTGCATGATAAGAGGGGCAAGCTTAACCAGCCCCTACACACAGCTGGGCATACTCTCTCTCCCTCTAGTTGCACCCATTTTTCCCCCTTAATCTTGAAGTTATCATGGTAAACTGCCCCTCTACCACTGGGGTCACTCTGCTGGGATATTATCAACTCACAGAAGTTGTACCGCTGGGACTGCAAACCATCAAAGATAAGTGACTCTGCTTCTATATCTTTAAATTCACTTCACTGAATACATGATTACTTTACATTTAAATATACATTACTTTATTCCAACTACTGTTACAACTATTAACCAAGGCTTAAACTCATGTAAATGCATGATAAGAGGGGCAAGCTTAACTAGCCTCTATCGTCGACATTTTGCTGAAATCCTATCAGCTCACTGATACTACACAGCTGGAGCTATAAACCATACAAAGATAAGTGACTTTGCTTCCATATTTTTAAATATACGTCATTAAGTACATGATTACTTTACCTCTAAATAAATACTACTTTATTTCAACTGTTATTACAACTACTAATCAAAGCTATCATACCAAACGCGTATTATATATTTATTCAACCATTATCGTGATTCTTAGACTTTGGCTTTAATGGCTTTGTAGACTTAAAAGTATGCCGGTAGCCGTTGGATCACGTGGCCCAATGTTGAGTTCCGAAGGCAACTCTCCAAAAGAACCCGAGCCTAATAAGGTTACCCCTCCAAAGGACCACACATGGTTGGGCAACCGAAAAAGGCCCCCGAACAGCCACAAGATTATCTTTTGCTCGGGCTTTGATTTCCAAAAATTGGAAATCTTATTTTTCACACTACTGTGGGCAGAATTTTTTTAAAGGACAAAATTTAGGTACAATACTTTAGGTACTATTCCTTAAATTCCTCATTTAAGATTGAACCATGTGACTATTTAACTTAAAAATACACTTCCATCCCTGAGGAAAAATACACATGGTAGAATCTTAAGAGGAGAACCAAAGGAACAGCACCTCATTTCATTAATTATTTGCGCCACATTTCATTAATTATTTGGTCACGTTCACCTGTTAAACCCTAGAATCTGTTTTTTTTTTTTTTTTTGGTAATTCAGCTTTTATTCATTGAAACAAACACATATTATTAAAGAAAAACACAAATAGCAAAGCAAAACACACTAACAAGTAACAACTAAACAAAAATTGGTGGAGCCATAAACTTATCAATTTGGCACCACAAAAAGCTATTTTATCACTTTATTTTACAAAAGACCAAACATCAATGATTTTATTTTAGTTTTCAACAAAATAAAATAATATATCTACTACAATAAACAATAACTACCACCACCACTAACATAATAAAATAATATATCTTATAATAAAATATTAATATTTTTTTTCTTTCTTAGCTACAGTGCACAGCCATCTTTGGTAGTGCGCTACGCTGTGCACTGTAGCGCATCAGCCAAATGGTATGGCTTAGCTCCACCAATGCACTAGCTTTTTGTGCCACTTTTATTATATCTAGTTGCTAAATTTAGCATTTTAACTATATGCCTCCACCAATACAAATGCTCTAGGCTTCCAAACTAGCACCTTTAGCGAGTTCCAGTTAACTCAATTAGTAAAGTTTTTTACGGTTAAATAAAAGGTTTGAGGTTCAACCCTTGCCTACATCAAAAACCAATTAGTGTTTTAGTTTGATAATAAAGAGTTATCATCAAAAGCGAACGTCATATGTTGAAACTTTCTCAAAAAAAAAAAAAAAAAAAAAAAAAAAAAACAAAACTAGCACCTTTAGCACAATAGCACAATGACTAGCACTTTGGCAAAACACAACAGCACAAGATTTCAAGGATCCAATTAAAATACTACTTGAATCAATCCCCCAATTACAACAAATGGTAGCATTCAAAATTGACTTCTTGAACTTGGTTTTAAACCCCAACCTAGCTTTAACATCCTTAATGATGCTTCTTTTTAGCTGCTCTTCCGTTCAAATTCTTTCTTCATGAACTATATATCGCAATCCCAAATAGGGTAGACTGTTGCCCACCAAGCAAGTTTGCAAGCTATTACACTTAGCCAAATTGGCTTTAGAATCTGGTTGGTTTTACCAATATATATGGTTTAGATGTTTCATTTGAATGTTGTTGCAGTAATATTGCTTGAAAAAAAAAAAAATGGGAATATCGACTTTCACGCTGTTGCCAGCCACAGGGAGCTAGTACATATATTCATTTTAGGAGGAGGACTTTTAAATTTATTGAAGTTACTTTGAATTGAAAAACACACACACAAAAAAACCCTGGGATGGCAGCGAGTGTGAAACACTACTGAAACTAGTGATTGGACCTGCCACAAGATGATTTACAAAACAAGTCGAAGTCTTACCACTAAAACATTATGAGCAAGAAAATATGCCCATGTTATCATTTATTCCCTGCAGATAACTATCTTAAGCTGCAAGCATCAGCTTTAGGTAGAAAATTACCACATAAAGTAAGCATAATATATAATGGCGTATAATATATATATATATTTATATATTATGCCATAAATGAACTTCCTTTATTAATATTGATCAGGCCACAAGAATGCCCCCATTGCATATGCCCTCTTTTCATCAAGAGTGCCTTTGAAGCTCAGCCCATATTGGTTGAGAAGAAGGTCCAGTTTCCATTCCTCCATTTGCTCATAGTCAGCTTTCTTGTAGCGAGGATAATGAAGAGGCATTTGGAACCCTGAAGCTGAAGGTTTCATTTCCTTGCAAGCTGGTTGCATCATCTCAGGCACTATATTAGGGGTCTTTAAGCTACTACACTCATGCATGTTAGTGATTTTTGGTGAGCCTAGAACATGACTTGCAGAATGAAGAAGCCAACTCAAAGCCATGTCTCTCTCTCTCTTGTTTATATAGGCAACAATTAGCAATAAGAACCGTGAACAACAAAACTGGGTGCCTTATGCATTAAAACAGGCAAAGTTTGGAATTTATACCATTTTTCAATTTAATACTAAAGATCGATTGGTGTGATTATTAATTATAGTCTTTTTGTATAGAACATTAATATATAATAATGTGTGATTATTAATTATAGTCTCTTTTTGTATAGAACATTAATATATAATAACTAGTCGCTAATTTGTGCGATACATGGATTAGTTGAAAAAAAATTTTAAATTTTAAATTTGCCTAAAGTTATGATCACTTGAAAAAATAATTTACAATTTAAGAGAGAAAAAAAAAAAAAAATACTACTATCAATAATGTTAGGCATGCCATGCCTAATATCAATGACATCCTTTCTTTAATGATAATTAAGGTCTCAATCATTTTTTTTAATATAATTTTTTTTTTGGAGAAAGAATATAATATAATCCCTCTCATTGCTCAATTAGTTTGCAAAACCCTAGGTTTTTTTATTTCCATATAAAATGCAACCAAGAAACCCAAAAATAAGAAAATAGGAACTATAAAAGTTTTTACATAGGAAAAAGTAATTAATTACACTCAAAAATGGATTGACACTCAGAAAGAGAGTAATTAATCTAGAGCAATAGGTTTTGGAAAAGTTTTTTTTTTTTTTTGAGAGTGAATTGAAAAAGCTAATTTAGTGTTATAGACAATAGTTATAATTATTTTAAACCGTAGAAGTACAAAACCAAAAAGGCGTATCAGAAGAATAAATTGACTTCGTTAGAGAATGAAGACAAATAAATGCACGAGAAAGAATAGGTTTCGGAATATATGAATGTAAAAAGAAGAAAAAAATGTAGTATGAAGGCGATAGAGTTTTAATCGAGATAGTAGACGACTAATCTATGACGCGCGCTTGAAACGCTCCTATTATCTGCATAGCCTCAACTGCCACATTATTGCTTCTCATCTACTTATGATTCCAACTTTTATTCTTGGCGAGAGAAAGGGGCTCTTGCCTTCAGGAAAAAATGCCACAAAAAACATATGATTCCAACTATTATTCTTGGCAAGAGAAAGGGGCTCTTGCCTTCAGGAAAAAATGCCACAAGAAACATATCAACACCTTTTTTGGTTCTTAAATAATAAGAATTTAAAGAACAAATTTATGAGGTTAACGCATAACCTAAGCTTGTTCATCAAGATAATAAAACATACAAATCAATTTATACTGACTTAGGTTAAACGAGTCCTATCATGCTACTATTACTTTTTTTTAATTCGAGTCTATCAGGATTTGGGATTGAGAATTCAAGTCCTATCAGGATTTTGTGTATGTGTAAGTATTTGTTCAATTTATATGGTTAAAAGAGTCTTATACTATCATATGGTCAAAAGAGTCTTATACTATCAGTGATCGTTATAGTCTATCACTAATTCTTTCCTAAATTTAAGTCCTATTATGGTGAAATTCGAGTCATTTGGTGTACGTAACAATGTGTAACTATTCTGGGTCTTATCTATTTTTTGTTCCCAGTTCCCACCCCTCCACAGACTCATTGATTAAAAAGAGATATACCCAATATCTCTACTGCTTATCCAAACCAAAAACGAAACTAAAAGAGTACCGGTGTTTTGATACGCTTTTGCATTGAACTCTGGAATTTAAAGGTAGCCAATCGCGAAGCAGGATTTCTGTCAATAGGAAATCCGGGAGATTGTTCAAACTCTTTGCCATTGCTGTTCTTCTCTTTGCCTTGGAGTTTTAGAGAACATCGAAAACATTGCTGTCTATATAATAATGTAATGGGATAAAAAGATTTCATAGATTCAGTGGGAATTGAATTCCGAATTTGTGTGCATGGGAATGGAACTATGGAAGTCCAAAACATTTCAAATTTAAACATTCACCTAATATAATGGGATAAAAATATTTCATAGAGACCCAATCGGAATTGAATTCATAATTAAAATTACAACCTTAAAAGAAAATAAGAACGATAAAATAAAAAATAAAAAAATAGGACATTAAAAATTAAAAAGAAAATAATAATAATGTGTAAAATTGTGAAGGCTGAAGTGACACACTCTCAAGAGGTCATAATTATATATATTTTTAAAACTAAAAATCTAAAAAAATTTTACAATATAATAAAGCCACTTAATGCAATCACTACGTATAAGCCCAACTATTATATAATAATAATAATAATAATAATAACAATTATAATAGTGTTTTTTATTTTTTAAATATTGTACTGATTTAGAAAATTGTGAAAGTTTCAAAAGTTTCGGTTATATATACAGATGTCATGTTCAACAATATTGAGTGGTTTTCTAATTAAGCTTTCTATATACAGACCTTAATATGAATAAAAGGGATTTATTGGCTAAACAATTAGATAAAAAGGGAAGTCAATTAATATTGGCTTTGTTTTGACAAAAACCTATGCAATCATGCATGGAACCTGCAATGAAAGCTTTGAATTTTAAGAGAGAGAGAGAGAGTGCTGCCACGCATGGAACCTGCATTGCAACGAAAGCTTTGAATTTTAAGAGAGAGAGAACTCTATATATATATATATATATATATATATATTTTGAGACAAACAGTACTCTATATATTGCGCTGCCACGTTCACACTAAGCCTTAAATATTCGGCTGCTATTTTTTTTTTTAAATGCTAATGAGTGTCCTTAGGGCACTCATTAATAATCCATTTAAAGAAAATTTTGATTTCACTTTTATGAGAAATGAAAAAAGTTGCCAAAATATTAATTATTTTTTTTCATTTCTCATAAAAACATTCTTTAAATGGATTATTAATGAGTGCCGTAAGTGCACTCGTTAGCATTTTTTTTTTTTTTATTAAGTTGCTGAGATAGTTTAAGTGCGGTAGTTGAACCGTCAAAAAAAAAGTGTGGTCGTTGAAGTTGTAATGACGAGTTCTTTGTGTAAGATCTGATAAGGACTTCTATGGCAAGTTTGAAATGTCGGTAAGGGCTGTATTTTTTTAATAAGCAGTAAAGCTATTGACCCCAAGTTGCTAAACAAGTGTAGGTTTTATATTAAATTATTTTTTTTTGAAATATTAAATTAGTTTCTCTCTCTCAAGTTTGTCCACATGTAATGTTTATTATATTTATTTTATTTGTTTGTTTATATTATTTTAATGTATTATTTATTAAAATAAAATTTTTGATATTAGATATATTATATAATAAATTGTTAAAATAGGTAAAATAAGTTTTTATATCGTTAAAAGTTATATTTTTTTTAGAATTTTTTACGTGAGTGCCCTTAATCATGGTAAGAAAAAGTTGTCCAAATCTAATTGGTTGAACTTTCTCAACTAACATACTGTAAAGAAAGTTGCTTGATGTGACATTCTAATTGGTTTTCACATCAAGCAACATTTTTTTTTTTTAGAGTATAGAAAAGAAAGCAGCTTGGTTTGACAAAAACTTTGTTAAAAATTAATAAAGAAGCATGCTTATTTCAGGCATGTAACTTATTTCTGGATCCTCAAATTTTGCAAGTAGCCTCAACTCACTTAAAAAAATTCACACTTTTTGTCCAAGAAAAAGCCTAAATAGGACCAATTTTACTCTCCTAAACACATTTTAATTCTTAAATTCTTGTAAAGATTGCATGGGCTTAGGCCGTGGAAAAGAAATAAAATGTTACTAAAGCATGTTTAACGATTAGGCTTGGCTTGCACTGGAATTTGTAGAACTCTTTTGTGAGAATGACCATAAAAAATGATCCACCTTCTATTGAGGCCCAATGGCTTTTTTTTTTTTTTTTTTTGTATTTTGGGTAAAGTTTTTTTTTTTTTTTTAAACACTTGGGTAAAGCCTATTAACGTACATGTGGTTGAAATCTCACATCTATAACCTATAAATACTATATTACTGAAACTTTTAATTTTTTATTAACTAACTTAATTATATTGTACCACCTAAACTTTGGAACCATCCTAATTTTACACATCAAAGTTTTGTTATTTTTTAATGTTTCTTTTCTTTTCTTTTACTAATCAATTCTTATCTTCAACGGATGTTTCCTAACACTTTTTCTTCCTCTCCTCTTACACTCTCAAGTCTCATTGTCTCTGTTCACAGTCGAAGGCCCTCTCGCTCAGTCACTTTCTGTCCCAACTTCTCCTGGGTGCAATACAATCTCTCCTCTTTCTCTCAAACCTGATCTATTGTAAGAAGTATGGGGTCTCTCGGTCTCTTCTCTTCTTATTCGTTGTGTTTTCTCTACTTCGTGTTGCTTCTTTTTCTTCGTTTTCTCCATGTGCTTCTCCGTCTTCTATTTCTTCGTGTTTTCTCTATAACCGCTTCTCTCTATTTCTTTGAGGGATATGGAGATTGAGGTGCTGGGCTTTAAGTGTAAAAGATATGCATCCGATTGTGCATGAATTCCAACAAAAGTTCCTCGGATAACTAAATCTCTAACCTCAACACTAACCACGAAAGAGAGTTCAAAGAGGCTAGTAGTGAAGCATCAACATACTAATTGGCTTGGTAGGAAGCGAAGTGCATTGATGGTGGTGGCATCTCTTATTGCAACTGTGGCCTTCCAAGCTGGAATAACCCCAGTGGGAACATGTGAAGGGGTTTAAAAGAAAGTAAAAAAAAAACGTAAAAGCTTGTGAGAATAAAAGGAGGTTAAAAAAAAAAACGTTGGTATGAAAGTTAAGAGTAAAAAAAATATAAATGATGTCAAAGATACAATAAATTTCATCACTTAACCTCTAGAAACTAATGTCTCCGATAAAAAAAAAATTGATATATTTTTATTATTTATTATGATATTGCCATTTACCAATCACAATTATTATAACATCAATTTACAATATGTTAGTATGGCATAAAATTTGTAATATTTGTAGCATTTTGCAAACAATTAATTTAGTGTGTATATATAACATTAATTTCGAAACAGTGCATTAATATTGATCAATACCGAAATATATTGTTCTCTTAACCAAATCGAAATGGTATTCAATACGAAATTGACTCCTTGCATCTGCACAATGTGTTTGACAACATGTCTCCCTTCACTACAAAAAAAAGGACCTTAGGCCGCGTTTTAAAAACGTAGCCTAAGGTCCAAAAAACGCGGCTATAGGCCTTTGGAGCCTATAGCCGCGGTTTTTTAGGCCGTGGTTGTCAATGACGCCTAAACCCTGCGACTATAGACCGCAGGGGTCTATGGCCGCACTTTTTAAAACACGGCCTAAGAGTATGGCCTATGGCCGTGTTTTAAACGTGGCCTAAGATAGAATCTATAGCCACGTTTAAAACGCGGCCATAGGCCATACTCTTAGGCCGCGTTTAAAAGGCGGCTATAGTATTGGATCAATGGCCACGTTTAAAATGCGGCCATAGATACCCAATTGCTGAACAACAAATTATGCAAAACAACAAATAAAAATACCCAATTGCTGATATTGATATCTGAAACTGATATCGACTGGGACTCACAATCACACATTAACACACAAATCTTCTAAACAACATAGATAATCACAAACAAAAGCTGACATTGATGCATAGGCTTGCGCGCGCGCACGCACACACACGAAAAATATAGATACAAACACAAATGCAAACGTAAAAATATTCACAAAGACAGAAACTTTAAACTTCATTAGAGCATGGATTAAACCCAATAGTTAAATTCATAAAAAAGTATCTCCCTATGAATAGATCTCACACGAGATAGAACTTGTATAAGACTAAAAACAATCCTTCAAGCGTGAGTAATGACAACTTACATTTTTCAATTAAACATAAGCATCTAATTAAAATCAAATATTCAAAACCAAACTAACAATATGATCAACTATAAGTCTAAGTTTGGCATGCCTATACTTAAAATCTATGTCTTCAAGTATGTTAGGCCCAATTCATCATTAATTTTTATCCTTCTTTAATGGCTCAATCCATTACATATAAATCTGAATTATCTAATCATTATATTTTAAGGGAAAAAAAAAAAAAACTTGGAACAAGTGTAAAAGGGTCAAAGAGTCAAACAACCCACCTAAGACAGCCTCACAGCCCTCCAAACATAAGCAATGTAATGCCATCTTTTATTTTCAAGACAAAAATATTTAATAAGAATCAAAGATTTGATCAAATTTTGAACACGCAACTAACAAGACTTACGAATTGGATAGGAAATTTAACTTATACAAGTTCATCAACCACAATAAACTTAAATGCAACAAACGCAATGAGAAATATTAGCTGCAAACAAGATCAAAACAATCTAAACGACATAAAAGGAACAAAACTAAACAAAGATCCTTAAACAGGATAAAAAAATAGACAAATTGAACCTCTATAAGCTGCAAAGAACTCTATTATTTAAGACAAAATTCTAAACATTTCAGCACCTGCAACTAGTCAAGCTCTTTCTGGGAGATCTGTTTGATACCGTATTTTTCTGGGCTATGGAGGAAATGCAAATACAAAATCATAATGAATAGATAAGGTCGACAATTTAGCATGGCACGAGAAGTCTAAAATATTGGAACTCTTAACTACCATTGTATCTATATGCTTATACTGATATATAAAGGAAAATTTCCTTAACCAAAATAAACAAAAATGCAACAGATATAAAATTTTCACCACTGATCTAAACATAATACACCTAAAAGATACAAAGCAAGAAACTTGATATCATGTCATGGTTGTGCTTCCTAGAGCACAAAACTTTGGAATTTCCCTAGTGGCACTAGGGCTATTTCCATGAACCATAAGTGTATCCCTAGTTAGTGCCCCAGTGACAACCCCACCAGCCCCATAGGTATAAGCAAACAAAGGGCATGGTCTAAGACATGTGGATTTGAGAAGGGTAGCCAATGAGCATCTAGCCATAGTACATGTGTCATAGTTATTATCAGAGCTATGGATGTCTTTGCAAAAAGAGCTACCACAAAGGTCCCTAGAAGACGAAGAAGAAAAAGTGGGAGAGAAAGCTGCAGTAGTAAACTTATTGTTCTTATATTCATCACACTCCATACAATCAAAAGATATATTCCCACAAGGAACCCAAGTGAGGTCACTCCCAGTATCCATGTATACTTGAATGACCTGTGGAGGTGACCCCAAATTAAGAGAGATTAAATACCCATTTGTAATCTCCCTCAATGGTTCCATCATGTCTAAAATTTCAGAAGGTTTCTTTGATAAATTGCTAATCCTAGAGGCTCATGGTATTGGAGGAAGGGAATTCCTAGAATACTGAGCCATACCAAGGACCATTGAGTTATGGTTTCTCTCTTTTGCTAGAGTTTGGTTGAAATTAAACATGGAGGCTGTGAGTAGAATGAAGAGGAGAAAGGTGGCGATTGTGATCAAATGTGCTGCCATTATGGCCTTTGCTTTGTGTTTAGGTATGTTGAGATGAATAGTGTTTGTTAGTACTAAGTATTTATAGAAAGAATTTGCACTGATCTGGTTAATTTACAATCTGAAGAATTAGGGTTTGTGATATGATAAAATTAAGCAGTAACAGATGTTGCATCATGCATGGATGAGAAAGAAGAGGATTAATGATCTGAGTATGCCTTTCACAAAAAATAAAAAATAAAAAATAAAAAAATTCTGAGTATGATATGAGTGTATATATACGTGTGTGCACATGCATTCACTACCTCATGTCATGGTTGTGCTTCCTAGAGCACAACTTCTCTAATTTCATCCATAGCAAACCCAAACCTGTCTGAATTTCAGGCAAAACCCACAAAAATTAATCAACCCTCAAAAATTAAATAAACAGTGCCACAACAACCATAACCCAGAAATTCGTTCATACACATATACACGAAAAAACCTAAAAAGATCAAAACTTTAATTTCATTTACACACACACACACATCTATGGACAGAGATAGAGTCTTAGAGATAACTCCAATCGATCAATACACTCAAAAAAAAAAAAAACAAAAAAATAGAGCTAGAGAAAGCGAGAGAGTTCTAGAATTCTCTTTACCTGATTTCGATCTATGGCTATCACAGCTTGAATCGCCGATCGAGATCCTCGAACTAATCTGAAAAATGGAAAGATGGAGGGTAGGGCTTGGGATCAGAGAGATAACTCTCCGATGGAGAGTGAGGGCTTAAGAGTGACGAATGGAGGGTGAGGATCTGAGATGAAGGCTTGGAGGGTGAGAGTGAGGATTGGAGATGGAGCAGGGTGAGGATCGGAGATGGAGGAGGGTGAGGGTGAGGATTGGAGATCGGAGATGGAGGCTTGGAGGGTGAGGGTGAGGATCGGAGATCGGAGATGAAGGCTTGGAGGCGATGAGGGTTGAGATTGGGCTCTTGAGGCGATGAGGGTGATGAGGGCGATGAAGGCTTATGGGAGATGAGATCGGGCTCTTGATGTGTGGGAGAGGCCGGCTAGGGTTGAGACATTTTTGACCCAATGGTATATATACAAAGCCTATAGCCGCGTGTTTAACCTGCGGCTATAGGCAAATTCTGAGGCTGCGTTTTAATAAACGCGGCCCAATTGGAAACTGAAGCCGCGTGTTTAAAACGCGGCTTCAGACAAAATGTAAAGCCGCGTCTAAAAAATGCAGCTTTATGTATGCTGGAGCCGCATGTTATAAACGCGGCCTTAGTTAAGGAAAAAAAAAATTTGCCAAAAAATTGAAACACGCGGGTCCTTAGGCCGCGCGTTTTAAACGTGGCTACTTGAATAAAACGCAGCTTTAGATCCATGGCCTATGGCCTCGCGTTTAAAACGTGGCCCAATCAAGAAATTAAGCCGCGTTTATAAAAACGCGGCTTTAGTCCGTTTTGGGCCATGTTTTTGCAAACGCGGCCTAAAAAAACGGGGCCTAAGGCCCTCGTTTTTAGTAGTGCTTGTGCATTAGTTTAAGTCAACTTCAAGGTTTGTGCCACTTGGTTTATGACCTGTTTGGATTGAGGGGAGAGGGAGGGGAAGTAGAGTGGAGTTTGCCCAACTCTATTCCACTTGTCTTTTTTTCTTTTTCTTTTTTCATGTTCATTTAGGCATACTAGGCCATCAACAAAATTAGTATTTTTTGTTCATTAGAACTTTCATCATAAAAACCCAAAATTGCAACATTAGAATAATAGTCTTCTTACAATGGAATATTTCATGAATTATGTTTTTTGTATTAATATACGTTTGCAAAGAAAAATTAAATAATGGAGAAAATTATAAATTTAATAACATTTAAACATTAAGGGATAAGACCATTACTAAGTGAGAGACAGAGGGAAAAAATTCTTTGGAAAATATTAGTACTATTTTTTTAAATCTCTTTAAGTAGTTTTTTCGTGCATAGCATGAGTTAGCTACTAGTTAAATAATAATGATAAAAGTGAGTGCTTAATATTACATTGATGAGTAATTGTTTTTAATAGTTATAATAAAATTTGATCACATTACTTCCATTCCATCTTGTTTTTTTTTTTTTTTGGTGTAAGTAATAATGATTATAGGGTAAATTTCACAAACCTACCCTGAGGTTTGTGATAATACCAATTAAGTCCATAACATTCTAAAATCTACCATTTTAGTCCTCAAAAGACAATTTTGTCCCTGCCTTTCTTTCTCTTTCTCAAATCTGTCTTTGTTCCTCTCCCTTTCTCTCTTCTCTCTCTCTCTCTCTCTCTCTCTCTCTCAGATCTCTCTCTCAAAACCCACCGCCCAACAGCCACTAGAAAAGCCACTGACCACCACACTCATATCACCCACACCTATTACTACCTAGAAAACCCATTGCCTAGCAAACCCATATCACCCACACCATAGCCAGCTAAGAAAACCACCTCCCAGCAAAACCATACCACCGAAAACCATTAGAATGGAACCACTGCCACAGTGCCACCCAAAAACCAACAAAGTTTATTTTAATCCACTTACCTACCCAAAATCATAATCCACTTCCACCCAAAACACAACTCACCGATCTACTCCTCAATTGCTGCTCCTCCTTCACCCAAAATCATGAGACAAAGAGAGCTGAAGCGTTAGGGCGTGAGAGGGAGAAAGCTGAGAGAAAGCGGAGAGAAGGTTTTCTTACCAAAGGAGCTGCTTGAGGCTTAGGCCGAGACTCCGGCACCGGTCTAGCTCCTAAAGAGGAGGCGGATTCTTCCCAGGCGAGCAAGAAGAAGACAAAGAAGATGGGCTTTTGAAATGGGTATTTTTTTTATTTGGGTTTAGAGACAGATCTAAGAGAGAACTCAGAGAAGAGAGAGAGGAGATTAACGGAGCTAGAGTGGGAGAGAGAGAGGAGTTAATGGACAAAAAAAATTTTCGAAACAAAAAAAATAGCAAACGAATTTTGGGCTGAATTAATTAAAATGCAGTGGGAGATCTGAGAGAGAGAGAAAGAGAAGAGAGAATGGGAGAGGAACAAAGACAGATTTGAGAAAGAGAAAGAAAGGCAGGGACAAAATTGTCTTTTGCGGACTAAAATGGTAGATTTTAGAATGTTATGGACTTAATTGGTATTATCACAAACCTCAGGGTAGGTTTGTGGAATTTACCCATGATTATATTATGTAGAAAACTAAGGATAGTCCCGCTCCATCTCAATCTTTAGAAGAGATAAGATGAAAATGGGCACATTTTAGTTATTATAAGCAACCCAATGAACCAAGTTGTGAGGCAAAAAATTCACATTTCTAAAAACAAAAGATAAATTCCAAACAAGTTAGGGAACTTAGTACTGTCTTTAGCTCAAAGAGGAAATTGACTGGGAACTAGGGATGAGGTGAATGTGTGAGAGGGTGGGAAGATGTTAGAATGTGCAAACACAACCTCACCAAATTAATTTCTTCCCATAGCATCAATGACAATGAAATGGGATTTGATAGCAGTGTCAAAATTAAGTTTTGATCCCGCCAATTTGGGGTGGAATCCATTTCATGGGCGACAGATGATTGAGCAGACAAAGCAATTTTTGTTCTTTATCAAAGACCCTAATAGATCTTTTTTCAAGTGTATATGAATTTGGATCATTATATCTTTATTTCACAGCAAGAAATTTTAATTGTTGAGATAACTTGAACTACTAAGATGAGTATTAATTAAGAAATTATCCTTCAAATTAAATACATAAACAAGTTGAGTCAAGTATTAAAAGTTAGGATTGTTAATTTTTTAACATGAGCCAAGTTCATTACCTAATTAGATTAAGTGTTCAAACTTTATTCATTTTCTTTTCAAACCCGCTCAAACTTGTTCATAAACGACTTGATTAACTAATTCTTTTACCATATATAGTAAATATTAGGACTAAAATTTTCATCCCTTCACAAATATATGCTAATAATTAATAATAAGTAAATTTTATATGACATTTATTATTTGAGTTAGATAGAATAATTTGAGTTTAAGAACTTACATACAAACTTAAGCATTTTGTTCATATAAAAATATAATGATATATCGAGCCTTATATTTACAAGCTAGTTCATGAGCACATTTTTATGTTTAAGCGCTGATTGCTTAATAGTCGAGCTTAAACTTAAGTTTAAATTTGACTTAGGTTTAAATTTGATTTATTTATTAAAATAAATGAAGAAAGACATGTTCTTGAGCTAAATTAAGGCGAAACCTTTTCATACAAAAAAAAAAAAACTTACAAAGTTATAATCTAATATCCATAATCATAAGTGAAATCAGATACAACAACCATTGCAGAAAGAACTTGGGAAACAATGTAAATAGCTCCCCCAAAGACAGTTAGGATGAGAATTGCTGAAATGGGATTCTTCAGCAACTCGAATATAGGCTGAAAGATTGTGTAAATAGCACCTGTACTGACTGTGAGAGCGTAAAGACCATATCTCCTCACATTTTCCCAAAACTCTTCCACTAGAGGCCCTTTTGGACCCAGAGCCATAGCTTTTTGGTCATCCATTCCCATAAGAAACAGCATCAGTCCTAGAGTAACAGCTCCTAATATCACAAACCTTGAATACCCATTTGAGTAAACTTGAAGAGGGTCCTCCTTCAAGGGAGTTTGGCATTTGGGAACGAGTTCTAAGACTACGGGCTTGCTTATGTGATTGGTTTTTCACTACAAAAAATGCGCTTTTCAGCTGCGTTTTTGGAGCTGCATTTGCAGAAAACACAGCTACAGTACCACCTTTGAGCTGCGTTTGACAAAAAACACAGCTACAGCCCCTGAGTATAGCTGTGTGCAATGAACGCAGCCCGAGATCAGCGCTGGAGCTGCGTTTCCTGTGGGTTGAGCTGCATTCTGTTGAAGCCGCGTTTTAAAAACGCGGCTTCAGGCCCATCTGAAATTTTATTTTTATTTTTTTATTTATGTCCTAAAGCCGCGTTATACAACACGGCTTTAGGTCTGTCCTAAAGCTGTGATTGAGAGTCAAACGCGGCCCAGTGCACCATGAAGTTACGTTTATAGAAACGCGGCTTCAACCATGTCTATGCTGCGTTTTTGTAACGCAGCTTCAGGACCCACTATAAATATAAAAGCCCTAAACACCATTTTCTATTCTCAATTCATTGAATCAATCACTTCTAATTTTCCAAACAAAGATTCAAAATTTGACACAGACAGAGAGAGAGAGACTTACCTCTCTCTTCAAACGATTCCAGGCACCGAGCTCCCTGGGCCCCACCGTCCTTCGTGCCATCCGAGTTGTCGATCTTAACCGTGGAGTAGGAGCTCAGATTCTCCATCTTGAGGCGAGCCGGAGCCTCCACCCGCATTGGCGGCGTCGGGGCGAGCTGTGGTGAAGGTGCGAATGGAGGAGTCATCTTCATCGGAGTCTTCGGCGTTTGTGGCTTCGAAGGCTTCCTCGTCGGAGTCAGAGTCGGCGCCGCCACCACAGGTAGAGAATCTCTCGAGGTCGTTGTCGGAATCAATGTTTGCTTCCACTTGTTCATCCGTCTCAAACCCAGCCCCATCATCTTCCTCATCATTACTGTCCTCAGTCTTCTCCCAAAATGAACAAAACCTAGAATGACCACTCCCATCCAAAAAAAAAAAAAAAACACCCTCAGCCACTCACTAAGCCCTTCGATAAGCCGTGGTGTGACCCTAAGCCGTTCATGCCCTCTCTACCACCGATGCTACTCACCGGCGCCGACAAAGCCCAGTCCTCCATCACCGGCGCTGCCTTGGGTCTCTCCCTCTCTCTCCAACTCTCAATCTCACTCAAGACACTCTCTCACAAGGCCAACTAACAGTAAGTTTTTTAAATTTTTTGTTTTGATTTTTTGTTTTAGGGTTTCCAGTTTTGGTTTTGGGTTTTGATTTTAGGTTTAGGGTTTGGATTTTCGATTTGGGGTTTCGATTTTGGGTTTAAATCGACTTTTTGAGGGATTTGCTTCATGGGATTTTCGATTTTGGGTTTAACTAGCTAGGAATTTGTTTTATGTTGGCTTCACATCATTTAATACACAAAGTTGAAACAGAGAGTATTGTTATCCATGCTCTGTTTTGTTGGTTTGTTTGAATTACGTAGCTTGAATTGAATTTTATTATGGTGTGAGGTTTGCAATTTACTTCTTGCTATGTTATGTATTATTTTTCCCAATTTGTAGAATATATGTTGTGTGGATTTGTTGTACTTTTTAATCCTCTGTTGAGGGGTTATGAAAATTTGAACTGTTTGGTTTTCTGACTGTTTTGGTACAAGTCATGCTCTGTTTTTCTTTTCCTCCAAAACTTGCTGAGGTTTATGAATAGTAGTGTGGATATGGACCTTTTTCTTTCTGCTGGCAGGTTTGAGAAGTTTTGATAGGGGAAAATTGATTTGGGCCTCCAAAACCAAATCTTCCGTTTTGGGACCCAAATCAACATAGTCCATTTGAGCCAAGTTTTTCTTTTCCAATGTTTTCTTTTCCAATGTGGTACAACAAACTGCTTTCCAAATGCCAAATTTGGGTTAGTGGACAGACACATATACAATACAGATTCATAGAATTTAGAAGTGAGAAGCAACTGAAACCTATAGGCTATAGCGTAAGCTTCCAGTCCAAACCATTTGAATCGACCCAAACACATGAAATAGCCCAAAAATTAACATCTCCAGTGGACTTTTTAAAGGAGTAAAGAGCGCACGTGCACATGCGGCTGAGTCTTCTGCTACTTATCCATCTAGACTGTCGCACACTTGCACTTGTCTCTTCTCTCTTCAAATTATTACTGAAAAAACATGTGAACACAACTTCTTGTGCTTTATCTTTCTTAAAAAAAATTTTTGTTTTATTGTTTTTCTATAAAAATAGAACCAGAAAGTTATAAAATGCAGAGACTTGCTTCTTGAGTTCTTGGTCGTTTATCTATCTTTCTGTCTGTTCAGGAAATCAAGTTGATACATACACACTTATGATTTATGCAGATTTGATTGTTATATTTTGGAACTTGGTTGATTTTGATATATATATATATATGTAATGTAGTTTTCATGGGTGTATACATCTTTAATTTCTGCCTTACAGCTTTTTGAGTATATTCGTAATTAGATATTTAGCTGTGGTCTTGATCTTGGTGAAGAATTTCGTTATAGAGAGAATCCAATGAAGAATTTTGGTTTGGGATTGTTGGTGTAGGTTGTTGGGGTTGATAACACATTTAGAAGGAATTTTGATCGGGATTGTTGGTGTAGGTTGTTGGTGTAGGTTGTTGGGGTTAATTCAAGTGTCACATTTTTTTGGACAGAGTCTCTTCCGGGCCTATCTCACATCTTTAAATCTTTAAATTAGGTCTAGAATTATTGTGTTACTAGCTCACTCCTCTATAATTTACATGGTTATTCTTCCTAGCTAGCTAGTTTGATGTTCAGGTGATCTCTCTTCCTCTCTTTCAGGTAGCATATCACTTTACCTATTTTGTTTTGGTCTTAGAGTTGAAAACAAGTACTAAACAAAGACACCTCAAGAAGGTTAAGGTTTGTGGCAAATTGTTAGAATGTACTTTTCCTTTTCCTCGTAATTTCTTACAGGTTCACCCACAAACTAACCATTCTTTCAGAATTAGTATTTTTTTTTTTATCCCCCTCTTCTGCATATGGCCATTGTTTCAGAACCCTTAGGAGTTCACTTCTGAAAGCAGCTTTTTCAGTTCAAACTTTGAGTCTGCAATGCATCACACAATTTCATTAAACTCGCCCAATTCTGTCTTAGTTTACAATATCAGTGATTCAAATGTAAGTACAAGGAGGCACACCCAACAACAGCTTCTTTTTTTGGGTCAGCATTTCCCAACAGTCTATCAAAAAAAATAAGGCAGAAGTGCCTTGAAAATTCTCAACAAAAAGACAACAGGTTCAGAGGCCCGTTTCAGCCTTGAGATACAGACACTGCAAAATAGCCTAAGAGTGCTCTCTTTTCTGCTTTATATTATCCTTGGTAGGCCTGATCCAATAGAACGGTGTTTCTCTTTTTGTCTCTCAACCTTTCCTCTTTCGAGAAACGCGTGCTAATTTGTGATAATGCCATCCACCCTGTCCATTCCCAAATGAAACCTTTCTACAATAAAGCTCTAAATCTCTCTGTTTAGTATCCCAACTCAAATTCCAAACTCAAATGTGTTCGACTTTTTTCTTAATTTTCGTACCAACATTCTTTCTTTTTTAAAAAAAAATTAGTATATATTTTTTTTGTTTTATCATTACTGTTAATTTGTTTAGTGCTGTCCCATTAAAATATTAAATTAATTGAGTGTTTTAATCTATTTGTTTATAAGTGCTGTAATGGGAACCTCGTGCTTGATGCATCATTTCTACCATTCACCAACACAAGACAACATCATTAGCACAAACCTCAACTTGTCCGTTTCTTGCAGACCCTTGAAGAAATAGAGGCCAAGCTCCCAACTTCTCTTGGTTTTTATCAAACTCATGATCTGGTTTTCCTTTCCTTTTCACCTCCTCTTCTTTTATCACCCCAAGAAAATCATTGTTTCTGAATAATGGGTTTTGTTTTTTAACACGCGCTTATTAATTTCCCTTGGGAAATATTGTATGGGGGGCGTTGTTGCTCACCACCAAATGAGTTGATGATTATCTCCCAAAACACCCGTCACCTTTTTGTTTCCTGAATTCATTATTTCTTTTATATTTCTTTTTTCCTCCTTGACAATTTCTAGACTTTGCCTTTTTTAGCCTTTTATTTCTTTCCCTTGGTTCGTTGATTTCCAGCTCTTCTATCTCTTTATAACTTCACATTGGTTATGATTTTGAGATGATGAAAGTAAAGGGTTGTGGTTATTAATGTTGGTGGTGCATTTGATGCAGTAACCAATTGTTATGATGGAGTCGATGGAATCATCGATGGATCTCCAAGGTATGTACGTAGGTAACATGTTCTATTCCTTTTAGGTTGTTTGATCCATTTAGTATATACTAGGGTTTCAGCTATACCAACTCTTCTAGATATATAGTAGATTAGTAGTTGAGTTTGGATCCATCTTAATTATTAGGGTTTATGACAATGGTGTATATATCTTTCTTGTCGTTTGTGGATCCATAAATATACATCTAGTTCCATGATTCCACATTGAATACTCGTAATAAGTATTGCTCCACTCTTGAAAGCACAACTTTTTGGATCTATAACAGTGAAAGATTTTGGAATCTTAGTTTTAGTCAATACCTTTTTTTTTTGGTCTCCCACTTAAGAACCAAACTCTATAATTGATTATAATATTCAACTCAGATATTGTTTGCTAGAGTTAATTTTCGTGAAAACCAATACTTGAATAATTGAACATTAATTGGTTCAAGCACAATATTTATTGATCAAAGTGTTCATATACGAGTCACAGGGACATCTAGTTAAGATAGTGATTATATTCTGAACATTAATTATGTTTCTTTTTCAAGCATTAATTATTCATATTATTTATTGATTTATTTTCTTACACCGTGTGTTGTGACCTTTGTGGGGAAACTTGAATGACAACATGCATGCCCTTTAAGAATGTTTTAATTGAGATTGGATTAGTGTTTATCTTATCATCAACATATCTTTGCCTATTATATACTTATGAATGAAATGGTCTCCCATAGCATAGATCATGCTGTTAGGTGGTAGCTAATAATGGTGTGGGTGATTAATCTTCTTGGAGCTTGAGTTTTAAGTTATATGAAATATTATATCGAATCCTATTCTGAAATATTGGAGGACACATTGTCATTTGGTTGTAAACAAGGGTTTACATAGATCATAGATGTATTGTAAACCACTGACTCATTCAACTTGAATGATCAAGATTTTAAGAAAACAACAGTAGAGTTACCGTAAAGAACCATCCTGTTTGCCAAAGGGACATTCTATTAGCTTATTTGCTTATGTACAGTTTTTTTTAAATCTCACTTCTTGATACAACTATACTTTAACCAACTTTCAACAAATAAGCCATCAAGAAAAAACTGCTTCCAAACACAGATGTTTGGATGCCTATCTTCCTCCATCCATGCATAAGCTTAATCCAACTTAAGCACTCTCACATGATCAGGTCTGACTGTTTGTGGACTTTACATTATTTATTTAATTTTTGTAAAGGAAGGATAATAATAGCAATGTGGTTAATTAGAACATGGTATACTCGACATGGAGTATTGTTTGCATTTTATTGTTGAGACTTTATGGTTTTCAATTGACAATGGTGGTACTGTTAAGAAAACCCTTTTTGTCAACATTGTTGAGACTCGTAGTGACTTTGTGAAATGTCTTCTTTCTCATTCTTTATTAGGGACATTCTAACATGTGTCTCCTTTCATATCCCATGCTTTTCTTTTAAAATTATAATTTTGATTGTTGCAGATTTTATTTTCTGTTAGGTTTATGACTTTCTTCTCCTCCTTTTGAAAAGATGTAAGTAGCAACATTCTTAAGGATTATATTACTCTTAGGTTCTTATCTGCCTAAAGTGAGGTAGAAATATGATATTAGGATGGTAAAGAGTTGCATATTGATATTAGGTTCTTATCTAGCATATTGTTGTTTTCATATCAGGCTTTCCAGTTCAAAGAGTTGTATGTTGCTTGAAAATCCTATTATCCTCATGGTCATCATGGTGGACAAGGAAGGAAGACCTGTTTATAATGTGCGGGAGTTTGAGAAAGGCTTTGGAGCTGCATTTCCAGCTTGTACTATGTTTTGTCAAAGAGGCACATGGATTCAAGCATTATACTGTTAGATGCTTGTAGAGTTGATGTTTTGGTTAGAATTTGAAGGAGTTGTGTAATTATTTGTTTATGTAAATTAATTTTTTTGGTAGTGAACTTTTTTTGGTAATGAACTTTTTTTGGTAATGAATGTGGCAAAATTGTTAAATGTTGGTGAATTGGTTGCTGAGTGTGCAAGTTGGTGAATTGGTTGTTGGTTGAATTGGCAGGAATGTATTGTTTTGAGCAGGAATGTTTAGGAAGAGAAAAAAAGAAAAAAAGAAAAAAAAAAACCCTATAGCTGCATTTATTACAACGCAGCTACAGGAAAATCCAACGTAAGGGTCTTTAGTTGTGCTGCCAAAATGCAGCCATAGATCATCCTATAGCTGCGTTTTGCACCAAAAACGCAGCTATAGGTCCAGTTTAGGCTGCAGTGCCACAACGCGGCTATAAGCTAGTTTGGGCTGCGGTTATACAACGCAGCTATAGGATGATCTGGAGCTGCGTTTGAAAAAAGCGGCTATAGGTATCGGCCTATACCTGCGTTTTAGCCGCAGCCCAAACCAACCCTATGGCCGCGCTTCAGTAAGAAACGCAGCTACAGGTCCGGAATTTTTTCACCTGTAAAAACACAGCCATAGGGTCCTTAAACGCAGCCATAGGGTGGTCCTGTGGCTGCGCTTTTTAAAACGCAGCTATAGGTTCCGCAGGGGCCTATAGCTGCACAGTATATGCAACGTATGTAAACGCGGCTATAGAAACGCGGCTATAGCCTAACGCTACGTTTTTTTGGGTCTATAGCTGCGTTTTGCAAACGCGGCTATAGACCGCTTTTTTTGTAGTGTTTGTAGGAAAAACTAGATTTTGTCTTCGGAAGGAAGTATTTTTTGAAAGTGGAACAGATGTGGGAAGATATTTAATGTGTTTTGGATATGATGTTGTTTTGATGGCTGCGAGAAATGGAGGATTTGAAGTTGAATCGGTGAAAGTGGTGCAACGAAGTAGATTGAACCGGGATCTCAAGAAAAAGGTCTTCATTTTCTTGAACGTTATCTATGTTACCGAGACTGTCTAAAGTGGTAAAGTGAAATGAATGGGCAAGAAGATGTACACAATGCCACCTTATCTTCTAGACCCCAGAGCAGAAATATAAGCCATACCATGTGGTGTCCCACTAGTGATAAAGATATATAAATTAGGACCATTAGGTCCATAGATTATACCACATAGATTAGGTCCATTTTTTTCCAATTAAAATAATAAATTTATGGAAAATTTTCTAATTTGAAGCTTCTATTCATCTCTATTTTTCATTTTTGTTATTCTGTATTGTAATAGTCTAATATAGAGTAGAGAAATGCAATAAATTGTTAAAAAAGTGATTGTCAGAAAATCAAAATTGGTTACTTAGGTGAAGCATAAAGAGTTATCAACAATTTATCGTTTTTCTTTGTTTTGTCACTACCCAAAAAAACAAAGATGGACATGAATTGGAATGGTTTCACGAGTTTGAAACTTTATGACAAAATGAAAAACCTAGAACATAATTTGAAGCAAGTTATAAACTCCAGTCTCTTTTGTATAATTTCTCCTAACAACAACAACAATAATAATAAGGGTAAAGTTTTGCAACAAATTTGGTTGTAGCCGAAGGCTACAACTTTTGCTCAATCACTTTTTATTGGAATGTGAATTTTGATAAATCTACTATTGAATTACAATTTCTTCTTAGGCTACAATTTTGCTCAATATCTTTTTATTGGATGTGAATTTTGATAAATCCAAAATTGGATTACATTTTCTTTTTATATTTTCCATGCTTGCTAAATTTCAAGAAATCAAAAATTAATAACTATGTCATCAATCAAATGTTTAAATTTCAAGTTTTTGTAGTCTAAAATTATGCTAAAAAAATAAGTTTATAGATCAAATAGTGTACATGCAAGTTAGATTTAAGCTTATATAGGGAAATAAAATAAATTATCTAACAGGACATGAAAACTTGAAAAGATGCTAGCTTTGACATGACACTTGAAAAGGAAGAAGAAAGTGATAGTGAGGACACAAAAAGAACACAAGATGTACATGAAAAACTCTAGAGAAGGGATAAAAAAAATCACGGTTTGATTGTATTATGTTTGAAAAGAAGTCACTCTTATATAATAAAGGTGTTCTTGTTTCCTACCATCTCAACTTTCTACTCTTTTCTCTAAAATATCTCTTTGGGTTCTTGCCTAAGACTACAGCTGCATGTCCCTTATATAATCTAAGGAATATGGCTGAGTATAAAGACAGATATCAAGTCATCATTTCTTTATTTTGGACATTTTCACATCTATGATGTTATCTGCTGACTAGAAGATAGGAATTGCGCCAACGTGGCACTAAGACCTATGGGTAGGTAACTTTGCCACTGCTTAGGAAACAAGTCCTGGACCTTGAAAAGGACATCAGGAGTACTATGATTTATACACATGTCTCTGAGGTGGTCCAACATGTATTCAACCAATAAAGGGTGTCCTCATAGCTTCTGACCTTAGAAAATCACTATTTCCCTTTTTGTGAGTTCTTGAGTACCATGCCAGGTGTATATCTTACTTCCTTCCCAAGGTAGTCACACCTTTAGCATGAACCAAGAACAGAAGCCCTTAGCCAATGCTTCCTCTTCCTTTGCTCACCGTCGTTCCAAGTGTAAGGTCCAGATTCAACCACATATGCATTCTCCCATGCCTTAATGGTGTTATGTACAAATGGTAAATAATATCTAATTTGTAAAAAATTTGATATGTGAGTTAAGAACATAAAGAACATGCAATTCAATAGTTAGATTTTCAAAATATATAGTTATGTTAATTTTTTTAGTAGGAGATGTAATCTTAGGTTACAATCAAGTTTGTAGTCAAACTTTATCTTACTTCCTTCCCAAGGTAGTCACGCCTTTAGCATGAACCAAGAACAGGATCCCTTAGCCAATGCTTCCTCTTCCTTTGCTCACCGTCGTTCCAAGTGTAAGGTCCAGATTCAACCACATATGCATTCTCCCATGCCTTAATGGTGTTATGTACAAATAGTAAATAATATCTAATTTGTAAAAAATTTGATATGTGGGTTAAGAACATAAAGAACATGCAATTCAATAGTTAGATTTTCAAAATATATAGTTATGTTAATTTTTTTAGTAGGAGATGTAATCTTAGGTTACAATCAAGTTTGTAGTCAAACTTTGTCCTAATAATAATAATAATAATAATAATAATAATAATAATAATATGGTAGGCAAGTGAGACTAGTCTTATGTCTTCCTTCCTCTTAATGACTTAATGACAAATTTTTAACTACAAAGGCCATTGTTCGAGTATATTGGAAAAGGCCACCTTCGAGTTGGATCACTCTTAACATTGATGGATCAGCCACAGGTAACCCAAGGAGGGCAAAAGGTGGAGGTCTACTATAAAATAGTTAAGGAGAATGGATTCGAGGCTTCTCTAAAGGCTCAAGCATATAAACTAGTTTTACAACTGAGTTTTGAGCTTTGAAAGATTGTCTTAATCTTGCTTCAATCCTAGAAATTAAAAATCTAATTATAGAATTGATGCTTTAATTGTTGCCTAGCTTATGAAGGGTTCCACTACTAACCAGTTCTTGGAACCATTGCTTAATGATTGTAGGAACCTATTGAGAGCAATTCTTAGGACTCACATTAAGCATGTGTACAAAGAAGCCAATCAATGTGTTGATGCACTGGCTAAGTTAGGCTATAATCTAGATTCAACTTTTGTGCTTTTTGACTACCTACTATTTGTGGTGAAGAAATTGCTTGCCCTTGATAGGGCAGCTAACATATGTAATAGACTCATTTATAATTTGATTTGTCTAATATATTAGCCTCTTACAACTAAAAAAAATGTTTTTCTTGTGTTAAGGTCCAAAATGTGACAAGGAAGTCCAGCCTATGAAGACAAGGAAGGACCGTGAGCCTTTACAAGAGCAAGCCTAGATTGTAAAGATAAAAAGGGCTATGAAGGCCTAAAGGCCCAGCAAGTGAAGAAAAATCAAAGAAGTGTGGAAAGGAAGAGAACCCAAGCTTGGGCTATGAACGGGTCCTCCACCCCCAAGAAGCAAGTCCCTTGGGAAAAATCTGAAAATGCTAAGTAGGACATGGAAGACCTAGAGGATGGTCTGGAAATGAGCCATGCATCTTCTCGAAGAAGGGAAATAAGGGGAAGAAGCCATTGGAAGTTTTGTCAAAATCAAGCTCCTGTGAAGTAGGAAGAAATGATAGGGACAAGTGATGGCTTTAGGATCAAGACCTGATGAAGGAACCAAGGGACCTTGGGCAAGGCAGAGGACATGCTATAAGAGGAAGGATGGTCAGAGGCTTTCTGGGTTCACTCATTGCAAGGAGGAACCTATCCCATTTCTGGAAAAAGACCAAACCAAGAAGAGTCAACATCAAGGTTCCAAGACCTTCGAATTGTCCTATCAAAGCCTTGAGAGAAGATCATGGAATGTTGACCTTAGAGGAGAACCTAGAAGCTTTTATGAGTAAAATGTCAGTGAATGAACTTTCAAGTATGGATTCTCAAAAGAGTGAAATAAGAAGAAATAAGGAAATGAACAGCCACCAATGTTTCAAAGAAAGGAGACTAGCTATGGTACCTAGAAAACGAAGGGAGAGAACAGTAATTTGAAAGCCCTCCAAAAGTAGTATAAAAAGGGGGAAGCAAAGAAGACAGGGGGATCATTTTATGCAGAAGAGACCAAAAAATATACAAGAAGAGAATTTTTATCTCTAAGCCTAGTTCATTGAGCAAAGAGAGGCGTTATAAAAGGTCCTGTAGCAAAATATTCGAGGAGTCACTTGGATTCAAAGGACTAAAATTTCACAAGTCTTAAGAACCCAAAGGAGATTAGCCAAGTTTGTGATCTTTGCAGCTTATTGGACCTTGTGGAGTATTCTCATTGGGTAAGACCAAATGTACTCTAACACTTGACTTAATCAAATATAACTTTTTTGAAGCATTCATAATCATTATTGCTCATTTGTATGTTGTGTACTTGTTGTTTCTTCCTTTTACTCAGCCAATATATATATATATGTGTGTGTGTGTGTGTGTGTGTGTGTGTGTGTGTGTGTGTGTGTGTGTGTGTGTGTGTGTGCGTGTGTGTGTATTTGTTGTGGAGTTCATTTGTCTTGTGCACAGATTAGTTTGTAATAATGGCCCAAATAAGGCGCAGTGAGCCAAGCCTAGTTCACCCAACATCTATCCAACCCCTTTTTCAGTGAACTAAGATCCCACATCAGCATTGGCCTAGGAACTGTCAAGAAAGGGACTCATATCTTTCTAATGTGCACTTGAGTCCTCTTGGGCTAGTTCCATGAACTTCACTCTAAGGACTAAAATGAGCATTTTGCCACTCAAATCGTGGTTTTATTTAGGGGATAAAAAAGTGAGAGAATAGAAGATATTTTAGTTTTCTCTTATAGTGTTTGGTTGGGGTGAAAAATTAGAGAGATAAAAAACTCTTTTGTTTGGTTGATAAGAAAAATGAAAGGATAGAAAATATTAATTGTATAAATTTACTCCTATTTCCCTAGTACTAAGAAAAAAATTAATAATATGTAAGGAAAAAAAAAAACTAAACAAACGTGGGAAAAAAATATTGCTACATCGATCAATAAGGGAAGGTAGATGTGTAATTTCCCATCAAACCCACTCCCACACCCATTTTGCCCCAAATTTGGGAAGAAAACAATTTCACTCCAAATGGTAGAGAAAATACACCATGTATCCAGTGTATGTTTCCTCCCTCTCACATAAAAATGGGGTCCACCTCCATGTGAGAGGGAGGATACATGCACCAGACACATAGTATACCTCCTCCAAGTGGTAGGCCCAGAGAGAATTCCTAAGTCTCACCATTTTCACTCCACCTTCCTTTCCTCAACCAAACACACTTTTCACGTGTGAAGTCCACCTCCATGTGTGAGGGAGAATACATGCACCATACACATGCTATACCTCCTCCAAATGGTGGACCTGGAGAAAAAATTCTTGAGCCTTACCATTTTTACTCCACCTTCCTTCCTCAACCAAACACACTTTCCTCTCATATTTTCTTTTCTCCTCTCTCCTCCACAATTAAATTGACCCTTAGTTTCGATATTTTTAGAAGAGGGAAATGGATTGGACTCCTCCTCCCATGTTTTTGGAGAGAGAGATAGAGAGAGAGCATTCTAGTTAAATAATGGAGTATATGTTTATTAAGAGAATAGAACAAGGGTATTAGAGCATCTCTAACAGATTAGCCAAATTTTTGTACTGTTTGGACAATGAACAGTGACATTTAGCTTTTACTTACCTACTTTTTCAAATACACTTTCCAACAGATTCTCTATCATTTTCTCCATCTTATTCAAATATTATTTCTTCATTCATTCTTTATTCTTTTTTTAACAATTACACATCTTCCAACATTTTTTTATTGAATACATGATTATTATAATAGAAAAAAAAATATTTGAAGTATGAATAATAAAAGCTACAGTATTCTCTATTAAAGTATGAATAGTAAAAGCACTGTAACAAAACTTATCTAAAAAATGGAGATGGTGAATCTATTGAAGTGTAAACAGTGGTGTTTTTGCTCCAAAAAATAGATATAGAGCGTATATTGGAGATGCTCTTACCGTATTAGTGGGTGGCAATTACATCAAGAATATAGAAAATAATTGACAAATGTCTCTAGGTACTCTCAGGGGTAACTAGGTAATTAGGTACCTAGTTACCTAATTGGAATATGTAGTAGGTAACTAGGTACTCTCAGGGGTGGCCCAACATAATTTGGGGCCTAAGGCGATAAATTTATGCAGGGCCTTTAATATGTAAATATTAATTAAAAAAAATTATTTAATACTAATCAAATTAAGGTTAATTTGATACATTAAATACATAAATAATACCAACTAGACTAACGTTAATTTCATATAGAGAATTGAATATCATAGTTGAGCTATAAATATTAATAAAAAGAAATAAAAATATATTGTGATTGAAAAAGATACTTTATTTTGGATATAAGACAATGCATAGTTAAATAAATTTGTAATCTAATTTTTAATTTTATATTTTGATTTTAAGAGAGAGAGATAAATATTATTTGGTGTGTCGCTTTGTAGGATATTAGTTTACAAAAATCAAAGTCTCAGACTATCAGAGGAGATTAATCTATAATTGATGATTTAACACATTTGCAACATCTTTTTGAAATATTTTAGGGTTTCAATTGAGTTAAGGTTCTATTCGTCTCATACTTTGAGAGTCTTAATAGAAATGAAAAAGAAAACTGCGCTAATTAAATAACAAAATTTGTGATTAAAACACGTGAGAATTGAAAGAACACTTTTTATTCAAACATATTTCTACACATGTTCAAACATATTTCCGAAATAAAATCAAATAAATAAAACATTTATTAGTTAAATTGATGAAGTATATTAATGAGAGACAACGTCACATTAAAAGAAACAAAGCTTGAGGATAATTTTGTAAAAATACAATATATCCTTAACTCCCACATAAAACCACATATTTTCAAATCCTAAATTTTAGCCTCTCTTATCTCTCCATTTTTTTTAATTGCAGTTTCCTAAAAATTTCAATTCGCAGGTTCCATTAAAAAAAAAAAATGTTCTTTCAATTCTCACGTGTTTTTATTTATTTTTCACAAAAATTAAAACTTTATTAATCTCACACACAGACACACATATATACACATACACACGTATACATACACAATATATACATATATATATATATATATTTATATATATATATATACACACTAAGAATCATAAAAAAAAAAAAAATTGAGAGAGAGAGAGAGAGAAAGAAAACCTGTTCTCTTTGAGGAAGAGAGAGAATGAGAGCGAGAAGAGAAAAGAGTAAGTTGAGCTAATAAGAAGTTTTTTTTTTTTTTAGTGTTTTTTTATATAATAAGCAGTGGAATTGGTGTTTGATACATGCACTTAAAAACTAAAAATATGTGTTTGAAAACATGTGTAGAAATATGTTTGAATGAAAAAATGTTCTTTCAATTCTCACGTGTTTTTATTTATTTGGTTTTATTTCGGTTTCTTATACTTCCATCCATATTTTTTTTAAGTAATAAAGAGTACCCAGGGCTGGCCCAAGGCCTAGGCAAGTTAGGCCTAAGCCCCCACCAAAAAACAAAATTTTCTTTAGGAAAAAGGTCCTACTTTCCATAGTTAAAAGCCCAAATTTTTATAAAATTATACATATATATATATATATATATATATTCTAAAGGTTGTACATTTTTTTTTATTAGTGATGTTAAGGATATTACAAATTTTATTATTGGCTTACAAAATGTCATGTTATTAATCACAAAAAAGTAATTAAACATTTATTAGTTAAATTGATGAAGTATATTAATGAGAGACAATGTCACATTAAAAGAAACAAAGCTTGAGGATTGAAAGAACATTTTTTTCAAAGACTTCTATTAAAACCAAGTGATGGATTCCAAGAGATGCCGTTATCTTGTGAGATAATGGACGCATGTGTATACAGTGCAATAAACCAAAATTACATATAAAAAATGAAAAAGAAAAGAAAAAAAAATTAACGTGATACATATAAAAAAAAAAGAAAAAAGAAAAAGTAGAACTCAAGCAAAGTCAATCATAGAGAAAAAAAAAAGAATACAAAGATGAACTTGCATTAAAAAAAGAAAAAATATTTGACGTGATACATAAAAAAAGGAAAAAAAAAAGAAAAAAGAAAAAGTGAAACTCAAGCAAAGTCAATCATTAAACAAAAGAAAATAAAATAAAGAGGAACTTGCAAATATTAGAACCTGAAAATTTGTTGAACCCTCTGACAGTAAATGTCTTTAATCTGAAGAAGAAGAACGGAGAATGTACGTGAGTTTGGGGAGAAGAATGAGAGATAGAAAGTAAGATAGAAACTGCAAAACGTACGTAAGTTTGTGGATCTTAAAGTGTAGAAGTTTTAATTTACATATTTATCTCCGTTAGTTAAAAACTTGTAAAATACAATATATCCTTAACTCCCACATAAAACCACATATTTTCAAATCCTAAATTTTAGCCTCTCTTATCTCTCCATTTTTTTAATTGCAGTTTCCTAAAAATTTCAATTCGCAGGTTCCATTAAAAAAAAAAAATGTTCTTTCAATTCTCACGTGTTTTTATTTATTTGGTTTTATTTTGGAAATATGTTTGAAATTGATGAAGTATATTAAAAATGTTCTTTCAATCCTCAAGCTTTGTTTCTTTTAATGTGACATTGTCTCTCATTAATATACTTCATCAATTTAACTAATAAATGTTTAATTACTTTTTTGTGATTAATAACATGACATTTTGTAAGCCAATAATAAAATTTGTAATATCCTTAACATCATTAATAAAAAAAAATGTACAACCTTTAGAATATATATATATATATATATAATTTTATAAAAATTTGGGCTTTTAACTATGGAAAGTAGGACCTTTTTCCTAAAGAAAATTTTGTTTTTTGGTGGGGGCTTAGGCCTAACTTGCCTAGGCCTTGGGCCAGCCTTGGGTACTCTTTATTACTTAAAAAAAATATTTTTATAACTATTCTAGTGATATCAGGCGGTCAAACTTTCAAACTACTGCACTAAATAGGGTGTTTGATACATGCACTTAAAAACTAAAAATATGTGTTTGAAAACATGTGTAGAAATATGTTTGAATGAAAAAGTGTATGAAAATATATGTCATATTGTTTAAAAACTGAAAACATATGTTTGAGTAGGTGTACAAAACGGGCCTAAATGTTTCAAGCTTCATAAATTAGTAATTACAATGAAAGTTGAAACCAATAAAAAAGTAGGCAGAAATCACATTTTCGTCCTTACATTTTTAGTCGATTTCCATTTTGGTTCTTAGATTTTATTTTTACCACTCTTAGTCCCTATCCTGAAAAACACTTCCCGTTTGGTCCCTGCCGTTACATCAGAGATGGAAAATGCACATATGGCGAACGACAGAATTAAAAAATATTAAAATATCAAAAAAAAAAAACAAGCTTTTTTTTTTTCCCATTCTTCCCTTCTCTACCGTCACCTCCTCCGCCACCTTCACCTCCTTGGAGGTTCAAACAAATGTAGATGAAACAAGGCCCACCACTGCGACTGCCAGCAAGAGAGTGAGAGGAGCCTCCAATGACCCTCTTGGCGAGTAAAACTCTTCGTCTTCATCCTCTTTCTCGATCTTACGGAGCTTCGGCTAGAGGCTCGAGAGCGAAGCTTTCCCAGACTCTTGCTGCAGATCCATTTCCAAAATCACTCCGTGCATCGGAGAACAATCTCCGATGAGAAATCACAACAACAACAACAACAACAACAACAACAACAACAACAACAATCACAATAACTACTCGGAGGAGAGATTCAACGGAAGAGATTTCATGTTGAAGCGGTCGTACTCGTTCAGATGCGAACAAATTTTAGCGTCGGAGAGGATGGTGATGGAGCTGGGGACGACGTCACCATGGCGGTACAGAAGAGGAAATTTCTGGAGCAAGCGACCATCACCGTTCGGATCCATAACAAAACCTAGAGTCTTCTCATTCCGCTACTATAGAGGAATGAAATCGCCGTTTTTCCGAGTATCCAAACCGCCATGATCATCAATCCTAGCTCCTACATGAGGGTTCACCAAAGTACCCAGATATAGAAACTCAGAACTTGCTGAAGTGGAGGCTCCTCTCACTCTCTTACTGGTAGTCGCAGTGGTGGGCCTTGTTTCCTCTGCATTTGTTTGGACCTCCAAAGAGGTGAAGGTAGCGGAAGAGGTGACGGTGGAGAAGGGAAGGATGGGGAAAAAAAAAAGCTTTTTTTTATTTTATTTTTATATTTTAATATTTTTTTAAAGGCGTGAATACACTTTTTGTTCCTACATTTTGGGTCATTTCTCGATTTGGTCCCTAAACTGATTTTGCTCCTAGGTCAGTCCCTGATTTTTTAAAATCGTTTTTAAAATGGTCCCTACCATTAACCTCCCTACGAAAAATGCTGAAGTGGCAAACGAAATACACTGTTTGCTGACTTGGCTAATAAAATATTAATAATAAAACAACGTCAGCATGCCATGTCAACATTTTCTGAATTAAAAAAAGCCACGTCAGTATTTTCTAAATTAAAAAAAATAAAAAATAAAAAATATTTTTCAATTTTAATTTAATTAAAAAAACAAAAATAAATAACTATTTTTCAATTTTAAAGATTGAGAAAAAAAATTTATAGCAACTGTCTCAAATATTCTTGAACTTTCTTGGCAAACAAACACACCACAAAATTTTAAATATATCAATTTTTAGACAAAATTAAAGTTAAAAAAAAAAAACATTTGAAAACCCCTTACAAACCCAAAACAAAATCCAGACACAAATGATTCATAACTCTCTCAAGCTCTCTCTCTCTCTCTCTTCAAAAGCAAGTCCAGATCTCTCTCTCTAACTCACCCACTCTCTTTTCCTCTCTTACTGGTGGTGGTGGAGTCATCCCACGATGAGGAGATGAAGGAGTAGCGGCGGACCAACATTGAGACTCTCCTTCTTGGGCTCGCAAACAACGTTGAAGCCTACGGGCTTGGAGACCGAGTCGAAGTGAGGCAACTCATTTGGGATCGGACGAGTTTTCCAGCGAGTTTGATGGGTTCAACTTCAATCGGTGGTGATGAGTAGTTTTTCTCTTAATCTCTGACTTTCTCTCTCTCTAAACCCGACTCTCTCTCTTGATTGTTTGATAAGTGGTGTGGTGGTGGGTTTGATTGTTTGATCAATGGAGGTGGTGGTTGGATTTTTCTGTGTTTCCATGGGGGTTGGTTGTTCATTGGTTTTGTGTTTATGTTTATTTCATAAGAAAATTTTTGGGTTTGGGTTTGGGTTTGTGTTTGAATTTTTGGGTTTGGGTGAAAATTTATGGGTTTGATCGATGGAGGTGGTGACTGGGTTTGTGTTTATGTTTGTTTGTTAAATGTGAGTTATTTTAGTGTTTGGTTTGAAAGAAAATCTTGATTTTCTGGGGAAAATGTTGATGATTGTTCAAGGAAATTTTATGAGGTTGGTTGGGTTTGTTGTTATTGTGAGTTGAATCGACTGGGTTTGTGTGTGTATGTTTGTTTCATATGAAAATTTTTGGTTTTGGGTGGAAAGAAAATGTTGTGATGAAAATCTTAGGCATTGAATTTTAGATGTGAATTTAACAGTGTTTGGTTTGAAAGAAATTTTCTAGAAAAGATGATGAATGCCCACATATTTTTGTGTTCTTGAGTTCTTGTGACTTGGGTTTATATTTTTGAATTCTTGTGACTTGCCCAGATATGACTCTGTCTTTTTATATTTTATTTTTTTTTATGTTTTTTTTAATTTTGTTAAAATTGATAAATTATTATTTTTTTAAAATCAGATGTTGACGTGGCATGCTGATGTGGTTTTATTATTAATATTTTATTAGCCAAGTCAGCAAACAGTGTATTCCATTTGCCACTTTAGCATTTTTCGTAGGGAGGTTAACGGCATGGACCATTTTAAAAACGATTTTAAAAAATCAGGGACTGACCTAGGAGCAAAATCAGTTTAGGGACCAAATTGAGAAATGGCCCAAAATGTAGGGACCAAAAGTGTATTTATGCCTTTTTTAAAATATTTTTTAATTCTACCGTTTGCCACGTGTGCATTTCCGTCTCGGATGTAACAGCAGGGACAAAACGGGAAGCGTTTTTAAGGATAGGAACTAAAAGCGGTAAAAATAAAATTTAGGAACCAAAGTGGGAATCGGCTAAAAATGTAGGGACGAAAATATGATTTCCGCCAAAAAAGTATTACTTGTCAGGGAAAATCTAATTTATTAATCTAATCAAGGCATTTGAATGAAGTATTAATATCAGCAGTAATAGAATAGATAAGCATTAGTCAATATTCAATAATTTTCAACTTATGCTTTTGTGCCGATTATTCACTAGTTTATTAACTCCCGCTTTGTTTTACTGTGACAAAATCAAATACGTAAATGTGTAAGATCTTGTTTGAATGAGTGGGTTTTTGCATCATATTACTCAATTTCCATGATTGAGTTCTCAAAACACCTAAGTCCCACAAAAAATTTTATGTTTGGCTTAGTTTTCAACACTCATTTCTATCACTCAAAACTCAAAAATTTGAGTTAGAGTGATGGAAACAAGATACGGAAAATAGGTGTTTTCAAAAATTGAGAACTGAGTTATGAGTTTTGAAAACTGAATTATGAAAACTGAGATATGAAAACTGAGCTATCTCTAAACCAAATGGGTCCTAAATCTCCGATTATATTATATTACAAATCCCTAAACTACTTCTCTCCATTCGTCTCTGAAATGATAAAACTTTATTTTATGATTAAGATTTAATCTTCAAGGATATAAGAACATACGTTGGTAGATCCTTGAAAAATAAGTAAATCTTGATCATAAATGATAAATCCTATCTGCTTCTTTTAATATAGATAGAATGATATTGTAATCGAATGACTCCATTTATAAAATAAACTTAATTTATCCCTCCAAAATATAAAGTATGATCAAAGTAGCATGGATCCTGTACCTATTCCAAGAGTTGGCATCATAAAAGAGAAAAATAAAAAATTGGTGATGACTGATGACTGTTTTATTAATTTCACATAATTAATAATTTAAAAATAAAATTAAATGTGAGTTTTAGTTAGCTCAATTAGTGAAGTCTATTGTCGTTGAATAAAAAGCAATTATCATGGAGCGAATGTTATTCAGTTGAAACTATTGTATCAATCCATACACACACTAACACATAATTTAGAGATTGAAAATATAATATGCTATTTTACTTAAAATCTTACCCTTACCCCCCTTTAAAAAAGTAGAAATGAGGGGGAGTATATTTTCTTCAAAATGTAATACTACCAAGTACCAACACAATTGCTAATGCATAGTTATTAAACTTGATGGAATGTTGACCTAGTTTAGGAGTTGGGTTTTTGGGTTATTGGTTCAACTAGTAGGTTATTAGTCAAACCGTAAGATCAATAAAAAAAATTAAAAAATATATAAAAATAATAAAATAAATATGTAAATTGAGAAAATACATTCGCCTAAATTACTAATAAAAATTAATTCTAACAAATCTAGCCACGTTACACAATTAACAACTCTAGAAACCACAAAATTACAGACTTGTTATAAAATTACAGACATGTTTTTGGTTAATGAAATTTTATGAAATTTTTTAAAATCATAGTAACAAAAAGTATATCTCATATCTCACTAGCTACTCCCCAGGATTACAAATTGAGCTATTAACTTGAAGTTCTATCTTCATTAAAAAGTCTAGCATTAACTAGTATAAAATTCTCTATTTCCATTATGCTCCTTTTTAAGAAAATGATACTGCATTGGACTTGTAAAAATAATTTTATTCATATTACAAAATTTATTTGGTGAAATTATTAATTATTTAAGGCTGTAAATGAACCAAGCCGTTCATAGACAACTCGAGCTCGGCTCGATAAAAAGCTCGTTCATGTTTGTTTGTTTATAAATAAGCCAAGCTTGAGCCTTAGTTTTAGGCTTATTTAGTAAACAAGCCGAGCCCAAGCAAAACTATTTGTTCATGAACAAGCTTGTGAGCTATAAGGGTCGATACAAAACAAGTCAAGTATAAACTCATTTATAGGCTTGATATGTGCTTTCTAAATAAACTCATTACACATATCTTAATAGTAAAATGTCTCATATTAGACCAATACCCTTTACCTTTATTTTTCATTTCCCTCTAAACTGATCAAGCACCACTTTAGACTTTAGTTACCTTTTTAAAAAAATGTATAAGTGGGCCACATATGGTCCTTCCTTATCCATTATCTAATGTAAAATTATAAACCATGTTAATCATTTCTCATTCACAATAGTTTCAAACAAGCCTTTTTCTAGTTCTTTATCATCTAATGTGGATGTAAAAATTATACTTTAAACAATTGATGAAGCTATAGACAATAAAGGATGAATGAATGAATTTGATTTTGTAAAGTTGTAATATGAACAATGGCTAATCATAGGTCGGACTAGAAGCATGATAAAATGAGTATGCTATTTTCTTATATTTGTTTACTTGATTTTGGAAGATTTAAGCATTAGATAATTTTGTTGGATCTCAAGCTCAAAATCTTGATCTGAGCTCGTGTATGAGCTTGATATTGAGCTCGAGTTTGGCTTGACTTATGAATCAAGCTAAGCCAAGCCAAGCTCAAGCTTTTTGGGTTTCCTACAACCTCAAGCTCAAACAATATTTTAGGCTTGTCTCAAGCTTAAGCCAAGCTTGAGCTTTTTAATTTTACCAACGAGCCAAGCTTGAACATGCACTACTCGACAAAGCTCGGCTCGTTTACAGCCCTAGGTGAAAACGACATGTTTGAGTCACAAAGAATCCACTGAATTTTACCTGTTCAATTGCAAGTGATCTAATTAGACAATCAGATTGACGTAGGTATCGATTCATCAAGTTAATGGTCTAACCAAGTCCAAGTTTAATCAACTGCAAGTGGTTGGAAAAAACAAATAATACACGTAATGCTGAAATAGAAAATAGAAAACTGAAAAACACTGCAGCAAAATAATTTTTTAATGTGTAAATAGTGTAGTGGGACTTATTTTTAATGAAAAAGTTACTGAAAGTGGTATTTGTGGGTCTCATGAACAATGAAAATGAGTTAAAAAAGTCAAAAGTTGCGGCTACTGTTCATGAATAATAGCTGCACAGTAGCCATTTGTGGTTGAAACGCGCGCGTCAGGAAAAAAAAAAAAAAGAAGTAGACGCGGAAGACACAAACGCTGTTTCAACGCTTCCCAAACGCAGACGTAAAAAGTTGTGTCTACCACACACAGACAATTTCAAAAATTCTTTAAAAATAATTAAGGTGAATTTTTTTTTTTTTTTTGATGGCAGAATATTATTTTTCACCACTAAACTTTACCAAAAGTTAATTATTTGTCTTTAAATAAACTTTAAGAAGTTTTTTTTCGGTCTCTAAACCAATAATGATGTCTTATTTTTTATGTCTAAACTTTAAAATAATTTTTTTTTATCTTTAAACTTTTAAATTTTTTTCCTTTTTTATTTTCATTTTTATATCTAAAATATTAAAAAAAATCTTTACAAAAGTTGATAAATAAAAAACAAAATTCTAATAAAATTTTATGACCAAAATAAAATTTTAGTCATAAATAAATTATTGTAAAAAGTTTTTTTTATTTTTTTTATTTTTTTTTTATTTTTTTTTTTTTGTAAGTAAGGATTGAACCCCAAAGCTCTTATTCAACCATAAGAGATTTTACTAATTGAGCTACTGGAATCACCTCGTTATAAAAAATTTATTCTTACTTCTAAGTAACACTAGCATGTAGTCCGTGCTTACGCACGGAAATATTAACAATTGTGATGATAAGATGTTCATCTTGGTAGATTCAGTTTCCACATTGAACTTGAAATCTTCTTGGAGGCGCCAATGAAGCGGTAATGTATGAGAGTGTGAAGTAAGGAAGAGTGAGATTGAACATTGTGTTTGAACCCGGCCTTGCTCTTAGAAATCCAAAAGAAAGAGGAGAGGGTAGTGTGCGAATCTAGTTAATAGAGGTTGAGAGAGAAGGAGGAGACATGAAATGACGATATGGCATTAGGAAGAGATGATATTTTACTTTTATAGTATTTCTCGTTGGACTCCTTGGTTCTAATAGTGGGCAAGTGAGAAGTTCAGTCATAAAAGTGTGCAGGTGAGATGTTCTTGTTTAGGTCAATGAGCATTATCATTGTGGTTTTCTTGGCTTCTGTGTTAAATGTTAATGCATCATTTATTTAGGCACAAAAATTAGAAAATATAGATAAGATACATGACACAAAATTGGAGTCCAATTTATAGTCTAATTAGATTTTTTTTTTTGAGTTTTGGTTAGAACAAGTGGCGCAAATTGAGAATTTAAATCTAAACACGTGACACATGACACAAAATTAAAATTATAATTTAAAATTCTATTTGAGTTTCTCTCTACGTTATCTAATAATTATATATATAGATTATTGAAATCCAAATTCAATATCAAACTTAGATGCTGATGCGATGCATGTACTGATTCCTTGCCATGTGTACAAAATCAGATATCAAATTTTACGATACCAAGTATCTCCCTACACCTTTCCCATAATTCCTTTCATGTCCATCCTCCTTTGCCTCCGCCTCTCTCTCTCTCTCTCTCTCTCAACTTGTTGTCTTGTTGGCCTTGCCTTTGTCCCTCAAAGCTCTGCAAAACCCTGAACCTTCTCTCTCTCTCTCTCTCTCTCTCTCTCTCTCTCTCTCTCTCTCTCTGTGTGTTACTCACACTCACTCTGTGCCTTTATGAACTTTTCATAGTTATATGTATTACTAAGGAGACTGAAACTCTCAGCAAAGTTGTACTTTTTTGTCTCTCGTTTTGATTTTTGTTTTGTTTATCCAAATCGCCATTAGAGACCCTTTTGGTTTGTTTACCTTTATTTTGCTTTTGAGCCTTCTCTGCTTTGTTAGGTTCTAAGAAATTAGGAAATAATGTATTAGAATTTCAATTTGTAATATTGGCAAACCATGATCAAAACAATCTTTAGTCTTGTTTTTAGACTTGCTCAAAGTATGGCTTTTTATGTAAAGTTGGAATCGAGTTACTGCAGAATTCACTGTGCAGTTCTGCTTGGCTCAATCGATCGAGAATTAGACTCGACCGATCGAAAGTCGTGCAGATTGTTTTTCTGCAGAATTTTCCGACTCAGCCCTAACCTATTTAATGTGTAGGATTTTATGTTTTGCCCTAAGTATATAAAGGAAAACCCTAGCCACGTTTTTAGAGTTCTAAATGTTGTGTTTGTGAATCTAATTGTTAGATCTAGAGGTATTTACCTTCACATACACTTAGGGTTTCCAAACTCTAGATTCATGTCAAGAGATTGGCAAATCATACAGTTGCAAAATCAAAGAGTTTCAAGATATACAAGCAGGTGTGCTTGTGCTTTTCTGAGAATTCAAGGAAAGAAGGAGTCCGTAGTCTCGGAGCTGTCACGTAGTCGTGGTAGTAAGTTTTCTACAGGCAAGTAGCAATAGGATGTTAATGGTCTAAGTCTCTATTGTGTAAATTTCGATTCTTTCATAGTGAATTCGTTTTACCTTGAGGATAGCTAGGTTAAATCCTCCCCAGGTTTTTTACCGGTTTGGTTTTCCTGGGACATCATATCATGTGTTCTTTATTATTCTGCACATTTACATGATATAATATATTTGTGTTAACCTAGATCTGAATAATTTACCTAAGTTAATCACTTGGCTAAATAACTAGATTAATTTGTTTGGGTTTAAGGGTTCTAAACAAACTTACAAGTGGTATCAGAGCGGGTAGCTTCTTGTTTTTGATCTTTTGATCTTTGAGCTGATCCTTGACCCCTGTTTGTCATGGAACACGGACACTCTCTTGTTGTTCCACCTCATTTTGATGGGAACAATTACGCCTATTGGAAAGTAAGGATGAAAGCATTCCTGAAATCCATTGATGAGAGAGTCTGGAACTCTGTTGAATATGGATGGGAGAAGACCACTACTCCTGTGAGTGAGTGGCAAACTTCTCAAAAAGAGGCAGCTGCTTTCAATAGCAAAGCTATGAATGCTATTTTCAATGCTGTCCCCATGGAGGAATTTAAGAGAATCTCAAATGTTGAGGTTGCTCATACTGCTTGGAATATCCTCCAGACTGTGCATAAAGGCACAAAGGTAGTTAAGATTAATAAGTTGCAGCAATTGACTACTAGATTTGAAAGCATTAGAATGAATGATGATGAATCATTTGATGAGTTCTATGCTAAACTGAATGATATTGTTAATTCTGCATATGTTTTGGGTGAAATCTATGATCAACCTAAAATTGTTAGGAAGATTCTTAAATCTTTGACTGAGGATTTTAGACCCAAAGTGACTGCCTTCACTGAAAGCAAGGATGTGGACTCCATCTCTGTTGATGAACTTGTAGGATCTCTTCAGTTCTATGAGTTGGACCTACCCAAGACTATTGCTAAGAACTTTAGAAACTTTCTTAGGAACAATAACAGAAAGGCAAGAGGCAAGAACACTGCTGAACCTAGAAATTTTAGGAGGAATAATCCCACTAAGGTTAATAATAATGAAAAACCTAAAGAGAAAGTTAGTCAACCTTCTAGTAATTCTATGGGACAACAATGTTATGGATGTTAAGGGTATGGTCATATGAAATCTGAATGTCCTACATATTTGAAGTCGAAGGGTAAGGCTATGGCTGTGACCCTTAGTGATGATGAAGTTTCTAACAATGAATCCGCTAGTGATGAGAATGGAAACTTCATTGCTTTCACTGCTACTACTGTAGTTAATGAAAGCGTGTCTGTTGAAGAGAACCCTTCTGATGGAGAACTCTCTGAAGATGCAGACTTACAGGAAGCCTTTAATAAACTTTGCAAAGGATGCTATGAATGTGGATTTAGGCTTAAAGAAAATTGCATCTCTTGAACTTGATAAGAAGAATTTGCTTGTGAAATTGTTTGATGCTAATGAACTTTTGAATAATGTGAAAACTAAGAACATGTTTTTACTTGATAAAGTTAAAAACTTTGAATTTGAATTATCTGTTACTAGAGAACAAACTAATAGGTCTGCAAGCTCCAAACTTTATCACATGTTGAGTGTTCAAAAGTCCCCTTCTGACAAAATAGGCTTAGGTTTTGTGGAAAGCATCTCTGTGCTTGAATCTCATTCCACAAATTTTGTTCCCTCTTCTGAACCTCCTAAGAGTGAGATTGTTAAACCTTTGGTGAGTGAACCTGTTAAATCTGTAGATGCTACTCCACCTAGGAAGATTATGGTTGATCTTCAAGAGTCTCATTCTAGAACTTCTAATTCTTCTAAGGGCAAATTGCTTGATAAGCCTGCATGGGTTTGTCATTTTTGTGGAAAGTCTGGACACATTCGTCCAAATTGTTATAAGTTGCAAGCTGCGAAGCGAGCAAATAAACCTAGAGTACCTGTGCCTCAAGCACAAGATCCTATGGTACTTATTGGTGAATTGGTAAAGATGTTAAACCTTTATACTAATCATGGAGTTGCTCCAAATTTTAATGTGAATCATAACTCCAATGTAAGAGTTGCATCTAAAAGGTTTTGGATGCAAAAGGCTAGACCTAATTAAGTCTGTCTGACATGGTCCTTGTACTTCATTTTTTTATCTTTTGTGACCATTTTTTTTAGGATTTGCATTGCATAACATTCATGCATTTCATTCTAGGTTGTTTTATTTTATTTTATTTTTTTAAATTTGTGCAAAATGTGTTTTTGCTATATTTTTCTTGAATTTGAGAACAAGGTTGGTCAATTAAATTTTGCATAACATGTTTATGTACCTTGTTTAGCTTGGATGAGCTTATTTTACTGTACTTTACTAGCTGAAATTTTTGTAGTGCATGTTGTGTGGGAAGATGTTGTAATTGTTAATCACTTGATCTTGATCTTGAAGTCATATATCTTTGATTGTCGGACTTAAACTTTTTGAGAAAGGCATAAATAACTATCTCACCACTGTTTATTAGCCAATCATGAACACCTTCGTGCATATCGTAATATTTTGTGCTCAAGAAAGTGTAGCACATGCACAAAAAGAATATAAGGTGTAGCCTCTATTAAAATGCTAAAATTGGTGTGTACATTATTGGGCTATAATAAATTCATAATTAAAATAAAATTGGTGTGTACATTATCCCGGCTTTGTTAACAAGTTTCTAATCAAATACAATTGATATAAATTATGCGGCAAATCAAGAAACTTACATGATTGCAAGATTTTATTCTAGGAGATGTGAGAGTTATATGATGTAACTCTTTAAGTTATAGTTTCTTTCAAATTCATGTGATGAATTTTGTAGAAATAGTGATTGATCACTATGTGCATATCACCTTACATATTTCTCAAGCTTTTGCTAGTTGTACACACTACACAAATTATTCTCTGTTAAACTGTGTACATGTTATTGTGTGTGTTTTTGGTCTGACCAACCAAGTTTGAAAATTTCTTGAAATTGATGCAGAACATGTTTGCTTTTGAGTTCTTGAGGGAAATTAAGAGAAAATCTTGTTTTGGGAGATCTGGGATAAATACATGTGTTTTTGGAAAACATTTCATTTCATAATCATGCATTTTATTCATAAAATCTAATGCTTTGAGGAGTTTTTGCACTAAAATTGCTTCGTTTTTCAAAAATTTATTTTTTCCAGAATTTCGATCGATCGAATCTGTTTTTCGACTAATTGAAATTGTTTCAAAAATCCAGAAAAGGCTCTGTGTGTTTCGATCGGTCCTCGATTGGTTTTGGATCAATCGAAGGATTTTCGACCGATCGAATCTAATTTTCGATCGATCGAAAATCGGGCTGAGTGTTTTTTTAAAAAGGATTTTTTCTCACGTGATTCTTCACTTTTCTAAAACTATTCAAATCCTTTTTCACGCTCAACAACCGGTCAAAGCATCCAAGGATTTTCTTGTCGTTTTCCTCCGTTCTTTTTGCATCAATTCTTTCTCCCAAAGCCGGTAAGACCTTTTTACCCCTCTTTTTGATTTTATTTTCATTTTTCATGCATTTTTTCGTGCATTTTTGGGTATTTTTGGCATTTGTTAATTTGGTATTTTTGGTATTGATTTTGAGTGTTTTTCTTTCAAATTAATCATGGGTTTTTGTGGGGACACCATATACAAGTATAACAAGTGGTTTAATTTGATTAATTTGGTGTTTTGTGGACAATTTGAAAATCTAGGGCTTGAAATTGATAAATTTGAGGATTTTGTTCAAATTGATATAAATTGATGAAATTGGCTTGTTAGATTGATTAATTTTGATCATTGTATTATGTTTCCTAACTGTTGTGATGATCAATTTCTCGATTTGTTGTGATTTGTGAAATTGGGTTTTTCTAAATTTGGGATTTTTGATATAAAATTCATGCTCAAGCCAATTTTGTTAATTTGGATCATATTTGAACTATGTCACTGCATTAGTACATGCATCATTTGATTACCTTGCTCATGCATCATCTAGATTGATATTTCTATATTTTATGTTGTGCTAACTTGCAGTTTGCCTTTGGTTTCTCTGTTTTTTTTTCTTTGTTTTTTTCCTTTGTCTGTGTCTCTCTATCATTAGCATCATGCCTAGGAAAACCAGATCCCATAGGACTTCTGTTCCTTCCCCTTCTTTTGATAGTGATCGGTTTCCTAGTGAGAAGAACCAAGAGACATACGAGACCCTTAACCTTAGGCGTCATATTTGGGGTGTGCGTCGGGTCATTTTAGATGAGGTCGATCCTGAGGTGAGACGTAATTTTGAGCGTTGGGATTGGTTACCTTTATTGGATATAGATCATCCACCTCCGGCTACCTTGATTAGAGAGTTCTACTCGAACCTCTCTATCCATGTCTATGATACCAACACTTTAGTTAAGAGTTGGTTACGAGGTGTGGAGTATCGCATTACCCCTTTGGTAGTGTCTAATGCTCTTGGGGTACCTATTGTTGATCACTCGGTCTTTCCCTATGATGAGTCTCCGCCTCTTGATGATGTGATATCTTACATCACTGGGTCTTCTATCCAGTGGGGTTCCGATCCTCGGATCACGTCTGCTGAGTTCTCTGAGCTTCATTATCTTTTCTTTAGGATTGCCTGTCATTCCTTATGGCCTATTTCTCATCTCCACACCATCCCTATTGAGCGGTGTGTGTTTTTGTATACTCTTGTTACTGATGCTCCTATCAGTTTTCCACATCTGTTTCTTCGTTCTTTGAACAAAGTGCATCGTAGTAGTTCTATGGCTCATGCTTTATTTTTTTCTGTCTTTATTCATCGGATTCTTCTTCATCTAGGTTTAGGTGATTTCCCTGCTTCTGAGCCTATTCACATTATTGCTCCTATAGGTGATACCTTTCTAAGGCAAATGGCTGCTCAACTTTGAGCTAGCTTTAAGCGTCCTAGGGTAGAGCCTTCCGGTATCACTCACCTCCTTCTTCTTCTACAGATGCTCCTGCAACTGCGATGTCTAATGATCCTACTGCTGCTGCTGCTGATATTCCTCCACCTTCTCCTTCGGATGTTACTGATATTCGTCGGACTTTGGATATTGTCATAACCGTTCAGGCGGCTCATGGTCAGCTTCTAGTGGATGTACTTGATGAGCTTCATGCTTTGAGGGCGGATTTGGCGAGTTTTCGTCGTTCTCCTCCGCCGCCTCCTTTTGATGATGAGTGAGTGCCCTTTGGCAATTCGTCACAAAAAGGGGGAGTACACTCTATTGTGGAGTACATATCTTGTAGAGGAGATTTTTGTCTTAGGGGGAGTTTTGTATCTTGTTGTAATACTGAAGAGCTTGTGGAGTCTTTTAGATTGTATCTAGGTACTTCACTGTGTATTTACTTTTTTGGCTCATGATAGGGGAGATATATTTGACATACATTTTTATGTATATGTTTCTTGTTTCACTATGCTATATTGCTTATCGATTTATATTTATGATGTTATTCATGATATATGTCTTTATTTTGTGTTATGTGAAATCAAGAAGTTTTTTTGTTTTGTTACTTGTATTTTCCACACATGCGTTTATGTGTTTGTTAAATGTTACAGGAATATACAGGTTGATTCAGTCGTGCTGCTATCTACTTTTGCAACTGATAGATAGTAGTTAGGTTGAATTTGTTTAGTGGCTATTATTTTGTAATGGGCTGTTTAATTTGTAAACTTTGAGCTTTTTGTTAAGTCTGTGTTTTGTCACGGATTGCCAAAGGGGGAGTTTGTTAGGTTCTAAGAAATTAGGAACTAATGTATTAAAATTTCAATTTGTAATGTTGGCAAACCATGATCAAAACAATCTTTAGTCTTGTTTTTAAACTTGCTCAAAGTATGACTTTTTATGTAAAGTTGGAATCGAGTTACTACAGAATTCACTGTGCAGTTCTGCCTGACTCGATCGATCAAGAATTAGACTCGACCGATCGAAAGTCGTGCAGATTGTTCTTCTGCAGAATTTTCCAACTCAGCCCTAACCCATTTAATGTGTAGGGTTTTATATTTTGCCCTAAGTATATAAGGGAAAACCCTAGCCATGTTTTTAGAGTTCTGAATGTTGTATTTGTGAATCTAATTGTTAGATTTAGAGGTGTTTACCTTCACATACACTTAGGGTTTCCAAACTCTAGATTCATATCAAGAGATTGGTAAATCATACAGTTGCAGAATCAAAGAGTTTCAAGATACACAAGCAAGTGTGCTTATACTTTGCTGAGAATTCAAGAAAAGAAGGAGTCCGTGGTCTCGGAGCTGTCACATGGTCGTGATAGTATGTTTCCTACAGGCAGGTAGCAATAGGATGTTAGTGGTCTAAATCTCTATTGTGTAAATTTCGATTCTTTCATAGTGAATTCGTTTTACCTTGAGGATAGTTAGGTTAAATCCTCCCCAGGTTTTTTATCGGTTTGGTTTTCCTGGGTTATCATATCATGTGTTCTTTATTATTCCGCACCTTTGCATGATATAATATATTTGTGTTAACCTAGATCTGAATAATTTACCTAAGTTAATCACTTAGCTAAATAACTCGGTTAATTTGTTTGGGTTTAAGGAGTCTAAACAAACTTATAGCTAAGTTATTCATTTAACTACAGCGGCAACATTGGTAATATGAAGAAACAGGCAGAGAAGTTGCAGGAGGTTAGAGAAAGGGTGAAACGTTCAGTTGATGCAGGTATAGGAAACTGTGGTGAAAATAAAGCTGATATTAACAGGTGGTTAGCAAATGTGAATATGATTATGGGAAAGGTCAGGAAAGTTCTTGAAGACGAAGCAAAAGCGAAGATAAAGTGTTCCTATGAGATATGCTTGAAGTTGAAGCTGCGACATGAGCTAAGTAAGAACGCAAAGAAGATAGAGAAAGATATTGATGAAGTCTTGGAAAATGGTGGATGTGATCAGGTTTCCAATATGGATTACATGAACTTTAACTCAAGAATGTTAATTCTGAAGGGGCTTATGGGGGCACTGAGAGATGTTAATATCAACATGATTGGGGTGTGGGGGATGCCTGGTGCAGGAAAGACTACACTTGTGAGAGAAGTTGTTTGGCAAGCCAAAAAAGAAAAGTTATTTGACGAGGTCGCTATGGCAACAGTGATGCAGAGCCCAGATCTAAGACAAATTCAAGGAGAAATAGCGGACATGCTAGGTCTTAAGTTTGATGACGTGGAGACTGTACCTGGAAGAGCAATTCGTCTACGAGATAGGCTAAAAAGAAATAAAAAAGTACTTGTTATCCTAGATGATATATGGAATAAACTTGATTTGGAGGCGATAGGAATTCCTTGTAACGGATGTAAAATATTGTTGACATCCAGAAATAGAGATATATTATCTTGTGAGATGAACACGCAAAAAAAATTTGAGCTTGATGTTTTATCCCCAGATGAAGCACGGAGTTTATTTGAGAAGATGGCCGGTGATTCTCTCAAAGATCCTAATTTGAGATCCATCGCAACGCAGGTGGCTGAAGTGTGTGCAGGTTTGCCTCTCGCACTTGTACATTAAAAAATAAGAGTATGTTTGAATGGGAAGATGCTCTACAACAACTAAGGAGACCCTCCCCTGTACACCTCACGGAAATGCAAGCAGCTATATATTCAAAAATAGAGTTGCGTTACAATCATCTTGGAAGTCCAGTGGTCAAGTCCTTTTTACTATGTAGTCATATGGGTCCTACCATTGATTACCTGGACTTAGTAAAATACTGTTTTGGCCTGTGTTTATTTCCTGGCATCTGTACATTGGAAGAAGCTCGAAATAAAGTGTATACACTGGTTCGGAGCCTCAAAGACTCTTGTTTGTTGCTAGAAGACCCTCATACAAGCATGTCCGTATGCATGGCCTTGTTCGTGACGTTGCTATAGTAATTGCCAAGGCTGAAAATGTGTTCATGGTGAGAAATGATGATCCAGTAAAATGGCCAGATGAAGATGCACTAAAAATGTGCTCATCAATAACAGTTCGTGCTAGGGATATCCATGAACTTCCTGGCGGCTTGGTATGTCCGAAACTAAAATTCTTGAACGTGTATGGCAGAGATCGAGATTTTAAAATTTCAGAAAATTTTTTCAAAGGAATGAGGGAGCTCAAAGTTTTAGATTTGACCAAAATGAGACTTTCATCACTTCCTTTATCAATCAATCTCCTCACAAACCTACAGACATTGTGTCTGGATCAATGTGTTTTGAAAGATATTGCAGTGATTGGAGAGTTAAAAAATCTAGAAATTCTTAGCCTCGTTAAATCCAATTACACAGTTGCCACAAGAAATAGGTCTCTTGACTCATTTACGGTTGTTGGATTTGCGCAATTGTACCAAACTTGAAGTGATTCCACCCAACGTCCTATCAAATTTGAAACAATTAGAAGAGTTTTACGTCTGTGATAGCTTCACTCAATGGGAGCTTGAAGGAGTGAACAATCAAAGAGCTAGTATGGCAGAGTTAAAGCATTTATCGTTGTTGACCACTTTAGAAGTAAATATTCCAAATGCGAACATGTTGCCAAAAAATTTGTTGTTTAAGATGTTGAAAAGATACCAAATATTTATAGGAGATGTGTGGGATCAGTTTGGTAAATCTGAAAGCTCAAGAGCACTAAAACTCAAGTTGAATTCGAGCTTTGAATTAGAGCAGGGGATCAAGATGTTGTTGAATGGAATAGAAGTTTTGTGTTTGGATGAGTTAAAAGGTGTTAAGAGTATCATATTTGAATTAGATAGCAAGGGCTTCCAACAACTGAAGCATCTACAAGTCCAAAATAATTCTGAGATGAAGTACATCATCTATTCAAAGGGATTGGTTATTGCTGATGTTGTCTTTCCTGTCTTGGAGACATTTTCTCTCAAAAACATGATTAACTTGGAAGAAATATGTCATGGACAAATTCCCTTGACATCCTTTGGTAACTTAAGCTATGTGAAAGTGGAACAATGTGAGAAACTAAAGTTTATCTTCTCATCATCCATAGCTAAAAGCCTTTCACAACTTCAAATCTTAGAGATAAGAAGATGCAGCATCTTGGGTGCAATAGTGGAAAAAAAAGAGGGCAGAATAGAAGACAGAGATACGAAGTTGTTCCCCCAATTGCGTCACTTAATACTACATCGTCTTCCAAAGCTCATGAGCTTCTTAAGTACACAAAATTCAGACATAATTGATGCTGAAGAAGTCATTCCTGAAAGCGAACAGGTACATTAATTAAAGTTTATGAATTAAAAGGTTGCTAGTCCAATTTGTCTGTAGTAAATAACCAAATTAAAATCAATTTGGGATATGTATACCAAAGTAATTAATATTTATTATTTTAAAGTAATGCTCCCTTTTCACACAACAGTGGCTAAATTCAAAATAATTAAGGTGCACTATTTATGTGAGGGAAAAATTAACCTAGAGCATTAAATAATTTTTTCTTATACTAGCATAAGCAGATTTTTTTTTCATAATCTAACTATTCTTTGCACAATTGCACCTTCCAAACGTAGCGCTCTAAAAAAAATCCTGGACCATTAGAACATGGCAATGCTGATAGTCTCTATTATCAATTGTTTTTTGAGTTATCAATTGTTAATTGAAGTAAAGGGAAGTAACATATCAGTGGGCACTTGTGACACACATATCCTTTCTCACGCGTAAATAACTATGGACACGTGAGAGAGGCATGTGCTTCAAGTGAGTTTATAGGCTTATAGCGAATGAATATTAGTTGGGTAAGAAAGGCTATGTATGTCACACAATTAATAACTTGTGTCCTACTTTATGAAGCTGATTTTTTATATATATATTTTTGTGAAGCTAAATTTAAATGTTGCATCTTTATTAGGACTTGAAAGTTATTAATTGATGAAAACATGGTCACACTTAGTTGATCACCCTTATTATGCAATTAAAAATTATATTGAGACTTTAAATTCTCAAAAAAAAAAAAAAAAAAAAAGAGTTTCAATGTTAATTGTTTGCAAATTTGGGAATACAAATATTCAGGAGCCCTATAGCTTAATTTCATAGTCTCTTGTGTTTTCAAGAAAGACGGCCGGGGTTCACATTCCTCCTTTGCAATTGCAAATATATCAAAAATAAAAAGACTTTAATGCCCCTCCCTCGTTTAGAACATAAAATCATGGTTTTAAAAACTGAAACCGTCAAAGAACTGAAAAAGGGACTACTTCTTGATTTTTTCCTATTTTTGATCGATTTTGGATTTTTACCCAAACTTATTTTGAGTCCAACTCCTAGTTCAACCAGCTGGGCTAGTCTGATTTTTGAAACAATACATAAAGTATAACATTAAGTAAGACAAAGGATTTTTATTTAAATTTTTCTTTCTACTTCTTGTGTATTGTTTCTCCCAAAAAAAAATCTGTATTGAGTATGGTCCCACATATTAGTTTTGTGTATAGATCTCAGTTTTAATAATAGCTTATAACACAAATAATATAATTAAAAAATTAAAATAAAAAAGTATCTGTAATAATAATAATAATAATAATAATAAAGTATCCTGTATTTATAACCTAGTTAGTTAAAAAAATCACTATTCTTTCACGTTTAAAGAAACTTCAATTTTAGAATCCCCTCTCTCTCACTCCAAAAAAAAAAAAAAAAAAAAAAAAAAGTGTAGATATGTGACAGGATCATAATGTGCCTTTATAATGAATTTATCTTTTGATGACTCTTCCCTCTCATTGCTTGCCAAGTTGCCATGCCACTATGTTCAAATAAAAAATTTGGTGATTTCCTCAAATGAAATAACAATAACATACGTACCCTAACTTATGCACTGTTTAGGATTGTCGAAAAAACTCTCTCACTATAAATAGGATTTTTGTGAGAGTATATGTAATTACAATGAGAGGCTTTTTTTTTTTATAAGACAATGAGAGGCTCTGTTCCTTTATATAGAAAACAGAGTGACCAAAAATGCTTGAGCGAATTAACTATTGTTGCAGAGGCTCTGTTCCTTCATAAGCCGAACTAATCTAGCCATTGGAGAGAATTAACTACTTCCTAATTACATTAAACAATTGAATTAGAACACGTATCTAATTAAATACTAACAACTTGAGCTAAATGAAAAAAAATGATCACGCATGCTTCATATAAATTAAAACTCTCTCAAAAAAAAAAAAAAAAAAAAAAAATTACTCCCAAGTCTTTACGGCATCGTTTTAAGTCTGGACTTCATCACCGTTTGAGGTCTGGGCCTTGTTGTATTAGGCAAATACGACACCGTTTTCTTCATTTCTTTTAACAAGTTTGCTGAAGTAGATAAGTAATTGTTGTTGCAGGTTGTGTTCCCCAACTTGGAAATGTTAAAACTGTCTTCTATACACTCTGAAGAGATACTACTTCACAACCAACATCGGCCAAGCTCCTCTTTCAAATTAACAAACATACAAACAAACTCTAATTTCAAAATTTGTGTGAATTGACCGTGAAAGGCTCTGGCAATTTAAAATACCTATTGTCTTCCTCTACAACGAGATTTATGGTTCAGCTCAAATATCTTCAAATTAAGAAGTGTAAGGTAATGGAAGAGATACTACTCATAGAAGACTTAGGACAAGAACAAACAAGTCCAATGGTCTTTTTCCCTCAATTGGAATACCTATTTCTAAATGATCTTCCCGTCCTCAAAAGATTTTGCGTAGGGAGCAATGTCAGATTTCCATACTTGAAGGGTTTGTAGATAGAAAAAAAATGCCCTAAATTGGAGTCATTCATATTCAAACCTGTTAGTTCAAGCATGACATTGAACAAAGAACTTATGGCCTGTTTGGAAGTTTAGAGAGGGAGGAGAGTAGAGGGGAGTAGAGGGAAGGAGAGTAGAGGGGAATAGTTATTCTCCACCTTGTTTGGATGTTTTTAAAATTAGTAAGAGGGAAGTGAGTGATTAACCCTTCCTCTTATTTGGATGTTTTAAAAATTAAGATGAAAATGAGAGAAAATGATTTAAATAGACAAATTTACCCCTATTTGAAAATCTTTTTTTTTTAATCTAATTAATAAAACAATTTTTTTAATCTGTTCTTTTGCTGTTTGGATGCCAAGAAAAAAGAAAAGAAAAGAAAAGAAAACAATGTTGAATCAAGAGCGCCTTCTCCAATTCCAAAGAGGTGGAGCTGATGCTGAAGGACCTAGCCAAAGATCACAAGGTCAGTCTCGATGCTCTCATGGCCGTCTTGGCTTACTTGTATAAACTCGGAAAAGATTCGCTGCGCACATTCTACACAGAGCAAGGAATGCCGGTTCGGTGAATTGGATCGAACACGAACCGGACGAGCCCAAAGCCGAGGCTACGAAGTCGACGAGCTCGATTAGGGTTCGCCTTTTGACATCCTTTTCGATCGAGTTCTTCGACGAGTTGGTGAAATCGAAGGTGACGCAGCAGAGACTCACCTTGCTAACGAAGAGGTTCATCTTCTCGGAGTTCATACGTCCTTGAACGGAGCCAAAGACTTGATTCCGACCACCATGCTCACCGTAAACACCGCCGAGTGCTTTCCTCCTCTGCCGTTGGATTGCGATGTTGTGCACGGCGAGTTGGAGTTGCGAGTTGACTCGGCCGACGAGTTGTTGCTTGATTCGATGACTTCTGAGGTAGTTTGCTCCATATTTGCTTCAACATTGTAAAATCAAATACTCTTTTTTTTTTTCATTCCCCTTAAATTTTCTCAGCAAACAAACACAAATTATTTAAGTCAGTTTATAATTTTGTTAATTTAAAAAGGGTAAATTAGAAAATTCAATTGGTAAATAATTTATCTATTCTATTCTCCCTCCAAATCTCTCCAATTTGGAGGAATTAAAAATGAGAGGTTGGAGGTAGTTGAAACCCCTCCAAACCCCTCCAAATCCCTCTCCTTCCTTCTTTAAAAAACTTCCAAATAAGGTAATTGAATTACTCTCCCTCCCTTTACTCTACTCCCCCTCCTTTTTTTAACTTCCAAACAGGCCATTAAGGAAATGAATTCAGAGGAGATCTCTCATACTGCCATGCAACCTCTCTTCAATGAAGAGGTAATTCTATTTTTATTATCCCCTGCTTTACTATGTATATATCTTATTTTCTATTATGGGAGTTATTATGATTAGGTATGTGAGTATGTCATTAACACACACGGGATGAACTTGCAGGTTGCATTCCCTAGTTTGGAAACATTGACAACCTTGCACATAGAGAACTTGAAAATCATACGGCATGATCAATTAGCTCAAAATCATATGGCATGCTCAAACAAATACAAATTAGCCCAATAGCCCAAATCAAAAGTTTAATATTGATTTTTTAAATTGTGTTTTCAAAAGGCATATTTCTAAAATCGCTATTTTTTTTTTCTTCTAAAAAAAACACATTTTCAAATAGTTAGTATGTTAGTACTTGCTTTAGTCTTTAGCTTAATTTGTTGATTTTATGTGATACATTTTGTACACATTCATATGCACTAAGGTAATACATGAATACTTTATTGAACATGATTAATATAATAGTTGAATACCTAAGTTGAATATATTGAATGGACTTATAGTTTACTCTTTATTCATTTGCTAGCACTATGAACAAATTTCTTATAAGGAAATCACTTATATTGCAAGATTCACCTTCTAACCAAATTCGTATTGACTTGAATAATCTTCTTTCAAATCTTAGGCTATGAGAAAATATTTCATCTTTTCATCCTAATGATCATGATGAATTAAGAAGAGCATATTTACAAAGAGATTCTTGTCAACCTCTTGGCCATGCTTCTCTAAAAAATAAAAATTAAAAATTAGTAGAGCATTGCGTCTTTTTCTTTTTTCTTTTTTTGAGAAGGAAGCATTTCTTCTATATAATCCTAATTAGTTTAAAGAATACAAAAATTAGTTGGAAAAGATCATAAAAAAAGGAAGATGCATTTTTTTATTTATTATTGTTACTTATTTAGGCAAGATATTAGTAATTGAATAGATCAATAGTTATTGATTACTTCGTTGTATACATTAAAAAAGATGTAGCTGATAGTATTGATAATAAAGCTATCTAACAACGATTTCAATTTTTTTTTTTTTTTTGTGATTTTGATATATTCAAATTTTATTTTTATTAAATTTTTTTTAATTTCAATTTTTTAATAACCACCTAAAAAAAACTCCTACAACCGTCACTAAAACCATAAATACATTTTTCATCCAAACATATAATTCATTGGTATCTTTATTTAGTTTATATCTTGTCTTGCATTACGTTTATGATTGTTTCCTGTATCAAAAACTAATGGTATGGGTCATGTAGGTTGCATTCCCCAATTTGGAGACATTGATAATCTCCCATATGCCTAACCTGAAAATTATATGACATGACATATTTGCCCCTATCTCTTTTACAAAGCTTCAGTCAATGAATGTTAAATTCTGTGAAAGTCTTATTACCATTTTCCAAGTTAATATGCTGTCAAGATTCCAGAGTTTGGAGTGCCTTGTAGTAGACAATTGTGGTTCGGTACAAGAAATATTTGAACTACAAGGGCAAGAAGTTATGGAAACACATGCAGTAACAGTCACCCAGTTGAAATTTTTATATATGCATCGTTTACCAAACTTGAATTGTGCATGGAATAAGGACCCCCAAGGAACTTTCTCCTTTCAAAATCTACGAGGCATAGAAGTTATGGGGTGTGAGAGTTTGAAGAGTTTGTTTCCAACCTCAGTGGCCAGATGTCTCCAGCAATTGGAAGAACTTCACATAAACAAATGTGGGATTGAGGAAATTATTGAACAGGAAGAAGGTGTGAAAGAAGATGCAAGATTTGTGTTCCCTAAATTGACTCTCTTGTTGTTTCATAAGTTACCAAAACTCAAGTGGTTGTACCGAGGGGTGCATACTTCAGAATGGCCATTATTGAAAACCTTGGTAGCGACCGGATCTAATGAAATTCAGATATTTGTTTCAAAAAATTATAGAATTGAAGAACTAGATGAACAGGATCAACTAGAAACATCCATTCAACAACCACTTTTCTTGGTTGAAGAGGTAAGAGACTAATGGTATAACATAAACTATAGCCGATCCCTCTCAAAAAAGAAAAACTGATCCCAAATTTGAAATTTATTATGCATTTAATTACATTTATTTTTTAATAATTTGATTAAATTATGTATTTTTTAGAGAAATATTATGTCCACAACATTTTCACTACAAATACTAAATGTTAGGCTGTTATTAGTTGTTATGAGTGGGCAAAAAATAATTTAAGTAATAAATTCTAATTAGAACTAATAGCAATTTATCACTTATGATTTGTTGGGAAAATGTTATAGACATAACACCTCTCATATTTTTGTGATAAAAAATGTGAATACGTATAGCTTGTTTTAATAGAATCTTATTGTAATAAAAGTTTATAGCACAGATAGTATTATTAAAACATTAAAAATTAATTACTAAAAGTAAGATGCAACCCATATTTATAACCTAGCTATTTGGCAAGATCATAATGTGCTATTGTAATGAATTTATCTTTCGATGCCTCTTTCCTTGCATTGCTTGCCAAGTTGCCTCAAATGAAATAGCTATAATATAGGTACCTAGCTTATGCAATGTTTAGGTTCGTTGAAAATGCTGTCTCTTTAAATAAAATTGTTGTGATCTTTATTGAAGAAGAAAATGCGAGTATATGTTACAATGAGAGGCTCTGTTTCTTTATGTAGTAAACAGAGCAATCAAAAATGAGAAACCTTTTTTTTTTGGATAAAAGAAATGAGAAACTGATATCAAAAGTTTAACTAATCTAGTCTTTTGAGAGAATTAACTGCTTCCTAATTACTTACAATGAATTCTTTGTGCAACCTCTCTTCAATGAAGAGGTAATTCTATTATTACAATCCCCTGTTTTGCTTCTATATATCTTATTTTCTATTATGTGAGTTACTATGATTAGTTATGTTATTAAGACACATGGGATGGACTTGCAGGTTGCATTCCCTAGTTTGGAAACACTGACAATCATGCACATGGAGAACTTGAAAATCATATGGCACGATCAATTAGATGAAGATTCCTTTTTCAAGCTTCAATCTCTATTTGTTCAATACTGTGAAAATCTTGTGAACATCTTTGAATCTAGTATGCTTACAAGATTCCAAAGTCTAGAGAGACTTGAAGTATCTTATTGTGGTTATCACATGCCATGACAACCATTCCGTTCAAAAGTTTGATATTGCATTGTCTACCGAAAATGAAGCAGGTATGGAATAAGGACCCCCATGGAATTTTCAGCTTTCAAAATCTACAAGGAATAAGTGTTTGGGAATGTGAGAGTTTGCAAAGTTTGTTCCCGGCATCTGTGGCTAGATGTCTCATGCAATTGGAGGATCTTCAGATAGGCGATTGTGGAGTGGAGGAAATTGTTTCACGTGAAGAAATTGCAAAAGCAACAAGAAGATTTGTTTTCCCTAAAGTAACTCTCCTAATACTTCATAAATTGCCAAAGTTCAAGTGGTTTTACCGAGAGGTGCATACTTCCGAATGGCCGTTATTGAAAACCTTGGAGGTGTCTGGATCTGATAAAATTCAGATATTTGCTTCAAAAAATTTTAGAATTGAAGAACCAGATGAACAAAGTCTATCAGAGACATCTATTCAACAACCACTTTTCTTGGTTGAAGTGGTAAGAGACTAATGCTATAGCAAAAATTATAGCTGATTCCTTAAAAAAAAAAAAAGGTCCCCAATTTGAAGTTTTTAGCATGGCTCATAAACCAATACATTTTCTATAAAATCTGTGTGCTTTGGTTTTTTGTCTACATGTCTGGAAACCTGATAACACCACATATGTGGCAATTCTGGTAAGCTAGTAAACTTAATGAAAAAAAGATGATCAATGTATAGCATTTCTCTTTTGAAAATTCTTTTCTTAAAAAATGACACCACCTTGCATTTGATTTGCAAGCATATACATTCATGACATATTTTGTAGGTACTTTGCTAGTGAAAGTTCAATTAGTGTGAAAAACACTTTGAACGTTTATACCTCCAAATTACAAATTACCAATTCAAGCTTAATATCAAACAATTTATGTGCGGAAAATGAACATAAGCTTATGACAGAATTGATAAACAATCTAAACCAAATAAAATCACATTCACAGTAGAAATTAAATGGCAAAGATTAAGGGAAGAGAGATGCAAACACAAGGACAACACAACGATGTGTTATCAAATAGGAAACCGAAGCCCTCGGCGTAAAACCTCTCCACCGCCCTCCAAGTGGTTAATAATCCACTAAAGAATGAAGTTGAGATACATGAACAGCAGAAGACCCTCTAAGCCTAATCTACCTAGTGTACCTAAGCCCTCCAAGCTTCTTGCTCCAACAAACCTTTGTCTTCTTTAGCTTACTGGATTCCGCTATAGCCCATAGCATCAACTAATATCAATTGGTCTCTTCCTAACTACTTTCCAAGCACCAAATAGCCTTCTCACAGATATATGTATGGTGAGAAAAGGTTTTGACTAATGTACCTCTCAAGGATGTAACAATGGAGAGAATGAGAGTTGAGGAATTTGAAGAATTACTATGTAAAGATTGTGGATGATTCAATCTTGTTTTTCTCTAAGGTTTCTCTCTCAAAATTCTCTCTGGAAGCTCTCTATATTTCGTGGGTATAAGGAGTATTTATACTGGTGTGTGTTTAGAATGCGAAAAGTCAGTTTTTCAAAATAGAGTGGACTGGCGACTTGGCCTCGCAACTTAACTTAGTCACAAGTACAAGCTGCAAGCTAATTGAATAGCCAGTCTAAACTTTTTGTCCTGTAGTGCTCTAGCTAGCTTGACTGTTCAGCTCCTCTGCATGCTTCACTCATGTGCAACTTTTGGCGACTTGCAAGCCGTGAGATCCAGTCGCGAATTCCTTGCTGAGTGCATAATCTTGAGCTTTTCTTCACACTCTCTCACACACTACCTTTACATGATTTCCACCTAAATACAAGGTTTTTAAGTGCTGAATTACAAGCAAATTGGCATAGAATAAAGCCAACAAAAATGGTTGATTAATTTCAACCTTACAGCTAGGGTTATAAGCCTAGTAGGAAAAAGCTAATCAATTCTTAATCAAGTAATTAATTATATTCTAGATCTAAATTGATTATCATCGCACAAATATGGATCATATATAGACAACTAAAATAATGACTTAGGAAAACCAATGAAAAAAACTGCTTTCAGTTGGAATGACTTAATTGTTAATCCTCAATGTATAACAAATCTATTTGAATAGAATAAAATTTTGTACAAAAGATTTAGCTCTAAATAATGCTAGCTCATATAGTACTTAGTAATGTGAACACACTTAACTCCGAGATACACAGATTCTTCCATTTGGGATTTGTTGCACATGAACTATCTAATCATGGCTTAGAGAAAACATCTCAAAGATTTGCATCAGTAACTTCATTGTAAATTTGATGAAGCAACGTCACTTTTGATCGCTGATCTTTTATACATATGAACATAGGTCTTTGATTGATGCTTTAAGAGAGCTTGGAAATATTCATATTTATGTACAATACACTGCTCTCTTGTAGTCTTGGAAAATGTGGTCTAGGGGATTGCTTATATAGTAGACTGGAGATGCCAGTGCCCTAGATCAAACAATTGAAAGGAACTGTTGTGAATCTGATATGAAAAATTATTGATCTGTCGACATACGCAATTCAAACATTATACTTAAGTGACATTCTACAATTCGAGTTATGCAGAATGCAAAATCTTGAAGAAAGCACACACGAAGTTCTCTTTGTTGGAATAAAAATAAATTTTAACATCTGGTAGTGAACCTCGAATCCATAAAGGGTTCCTTGAATCCACAAAGTAATAGATCTATAATCCATGAGAAAAACAATAGAGAAAAACTCTAAATTTTATTAATCTAAATAATAGTCTGACTGCCTCTAGAGGCTACATTTTCTAGTCCAAAACCTTAATTTGACTAAACAACATTAAAAACACGTACATTTTCTAGTCCAGAACCAATAGCAATTTATCACCTATGATTTGTTGTGAAAATGTTATGGACATAACACCTCTCATATTTTTGTGATAAAAAATGTGAATACGTATAGCTTGTTTTAATAAAATCTTATTGTAATAGAAGCTTATAGCACATATAGTATTATTAAAACATTAAAAATTAATTACTAAAAGTAAGATGCAACCCGTATTTATAACCTAGCTATTTGGCAAGATCATAATGTGCTATTATAATGAATTTATCTTTCGATGGCTCTTTCCTCGTATTGCTTGCCAAGTTGCCTCAAATGAAATAGCAATAATATAGGTACCTACCTTATTCAATGTTTAGGTTTGTCAAAAATGCTGTCTCCTTAAATAGAATTGCTGTGATCTTTATTGAAGAGGAAAATGTGAGTATATGTTACAATAAGAGGCTCGGTTTCTTTATGCAATAAACAGAGCAATAAAAAATGAGAAACTTTTTTTTTTTTTTTTGGATGAAAAAAATGAGAAACTGATATCAAAAGTTTAACTAATCTAGTCGTTTGAGAGAATTAACTGCTTCTCAATTTTTTACAATGAATTTTCTGTGCAACCTCTCTTCATTGAAGAGGTAATTCTACTTTTATAATCCTTTGTTTTACTTCGTATATATCTTATTTTCTATTATGTGAGTTACCATGATTAGTTATGTTATTAACACACATGGGATGGACTTGCAGCCTTGCAGGTTGCATTCCCTAGTTTGGAAACATTGACAATCATGCACATGGGGAACTTGAAAATCATATGGCACGATCAATTAGCTAAAGATTCCTTTTTCATGCTTCAATCTCTATTTGTTAAATACTGTGAAAATCTTGTGAACAACTTTGAATCTAATATGCTGACAAGATTCCAAAGTCTAGAGAGACTTGAAGTATCTTATTATGGTTCACTGCAAGAAGTGTTTAACCTTCAAAGGCACGATGTTAGAGAATCACATGTTATGATAGCCATTCCGTTGAAAAGATTGATGTTGTATCATCTACCAAAAATGAAGCAGGTATGGAATAAGGACCCCCAAGGAATTTTCTGCTTTCAAAATCTACAAGTAATAGAAGTTCTTCATTGTGAGAGTTTGCCAAGTTTGTTTCCAGCGTCTGTGGCTAGATGTCTCATGCAATTGGAGAATCTTGGGATAGGAAGTTGTGGAGTGGAGGAAATTGTTGCAAGTGAAGATGGTGCAGAAGCAGCAGAAAGATTTGTTTTCCCTAAAGTAACTCCTGAAACTTGGTAAATTGCCAAAACTCAAGTGGTTTTGCCGAGGGGTGCATACTTCAGAATGGCCATTGTTGAAAGAATTGTGGGTGCGTGCATGTGATCAAATTGAGATATTTGCTTCAAAAATTTTGGACTTCAAAGAAACAATTGAACATAGCCAACTAGAGACCTTCATTCAACAGCCCCTTTTCTTGGTTGAAGAGGTAAGAGGCTAATTTAACTACTCTTTTATAATATTTAGATTTCCGAGAAATAATAACTTTGTGAGTTACTAGGATTAGTTATGTTATTAACACACATGGAATGGACTTGCAGGTTGCATTCCCTAGTTTGGAAACATTGCGTTTGGATCAGTGTGTGTTGGAAGACATAGTTATGATTGGAGAGCTCAGAAATTTTAGAAATTCTTAGCCTTGTTCACTCCAATGTTGAACAGTTGCCGAGAGAAACAGGGCTTTTGACTCATTTACGGATTTTGGCGTTGAGCAATTGTACCGAACTTAAAGTGATTCCACCAAATGTCCTTTCATGTTTGATGCAATTAGAAGAGCTATATGTCGGCAATAGCTTCACTCAGTGGGACGTTGAAGGACTCAACAATGAAAGAGCTAGCCTTGCAGAGCTAAAGCATTTATCACGGTTGACTGCTTTAGAGGTGCACATTCCAGATGCCAACATGTTGCCAAAAGATCTGTTATTCGAGAAGTTGCAAAGATACAAAATATTCGTAGGAGATGTGTGGGATTGGTCTGATAAACATGAAAACTCAAGAGCACTAAAACTCAAGTTGAATACAAGCTTCCATTTGGAGAGGGGGATTAAAATGTTGTTGAATGGTATTGAAAATCTGTGTTTGGATGAGTTAAAGGGTGTTAAGAGCGTCATAGATGAATTAGATATGACAGGCTTCCAACAGCTGAAGCATCTCCATGTCCAAAACAATGTCGAGATCAAGTACATCATCAACTCACGAGGGATGGTTATCTGTGATGTTGTCTTTCCTGTCTTGGAGAAGCTTTCTCTCAAAAACATGATCAACTTGGAAGAAATATGTCATGGCCAAATTCCCTCGGCATCCTTCTGTAACTTAAGCATTATGAAAGTGGAACACTGAAAAACTAAAATTTATCTTCTCGTCAACCATAGCCGAGGGCCTTCCACAACTTCAAGAATTAGTGATACAAGAATGCAGCATAATGGGTGCAATAATCATAAAAGAAGAGGGCGAAATAGAAGACAGAGAGATGATCTTGTTCCCTCAATTGCGTCACTTAGTACTCCATCATCTTCCAAAACTCGTGAGCTTTTTAAACACACAAAAATCAGTCATAAATGATGCTGGGGAAATCATTCCCGAATGCGAGCTGGATTTTCACATGCCAATCCTACAGGAACAGGTATATTAAAGTTTAGATTTGCATATAATGATCACAAAGATGTGGCACACACCCACAAAGATTGCTTGTCATTCAGCAAAAAAAAAAAAAAAAAAAAAACATAGATTGCTTGTCCAATTTGTCCGTGAAAAGCAACCAAGTTAGTATTTTGGAGTATATGCTTCTTTTTTCCACATGGCAGTGGTTAAATTCTTTACACCTTCCATAGCAATATATATCACGAACCATTAATACCAGTAAAATATTGATAGTCATTTATCTACAGTTAATTGAAGTGTCTCGGAAGTAACACACTAGTGGTTGCTTGTGACAAACAATGACCTTTCTCCGGGTAAAACAATCCTTGGACACGTGAGAGGGATAAGTGCCTCAAGTGAGGTTAAGTTTAAATGACAATTGGGTATGGTCTCATTTGTTTGCTTTTATGTACATAGCCAAATCCGTTTCAAGGGAAAAAAATTACACTAACCTCAGATGATGTTTACTAAATTACATTGACTTCTTTCATTATTTTGAATTGTATATAAACCTTCCTTAAGCACTCGCATCAATGCTTGTATAATAGAAAAAATATCACATTTTAGCAAACTAAGTCCAACCTTCTCCTGTTTTATTCCCCCCCCCCCCCCCCCCCAAAAAAGTCAAATCTTCACCTATATTAGACCATATAAAGTTGTGTAAAAATACATAGTAACTATAGAAATAGTATAAATTTACACTATCATTATTCATTTTGTATTCTTTCTTTACGTAACCCGAGGATAAAAGAAGAGAGAGGATAATGATTGTTGGGTGTGAAGAAACATAAACAATTAAAAAAATCAAAAAAATTGATAATTTAATGGAATATAGTGTAAAATAGATAATCTGATGTGGAGTGTTTTGAAAAGTTAATATGTAAAATAGAAAAAGTAGGTTCTTATCCTAAAATAAAAAGAATTTTTGCACAAATTGATACTAATTCTCTTCCAAATAAACTATCATCTCTTGGAATTGAGATTGTGTGCAATAACTCTCAATGGCGGAGAAGAAACTTCCAAATCCTAACCATTGAATAAAAAAGTGAGAAAACTCTAAAAAGTTTTTTTTTTTTTTAAAGAAAAATTGGTAAACATATTTTATAAGTGAAGAGTGGGAAATTGCACCTGATTCAAATCCCAGTAACTTAACATCGTTAAAACTTAAAAGTCACTATCCAAAAGTTGATAAATTTATATTTTTTACCATCACTTTCCAATTGAAATTATCATTTACCTACCAAAACCCATCTTTTGGTTGCTTTTGTCTTCCCTTGTGACTGAAATCTAGTCCCCCTCTCTCTTTAACCCTTACATCGAAACCCCCCCCCCCCTGTTTTATCTCTCCCTTTTCTTTGATTTTGATTTTCCCACCCTTGAGGATTGAGGTGTGAGTTTCGGTTTTATGATGTGGGTTTGGTGGATGGTGGTGGAGTTCTAGAGGTGTTTGAGTGAGTTTGATGTGTGGATAGATGTAATTCCAAAGCTGGTGGTTGATTGAACAAGGAGGGGTAAATTAGGTTGGTTCAACCACTGGCATATCGGGTTTACAATCTTGGAAGATTCAGTTAATTAGATATTTGGGTTTTTCTTGAGTTTTAGGAGATTGTTACTTGATGATTATAGGAATTCAAAATCAGTAATCACACCTACCCACGCATGTGGTATTAAAATTTATTCGGGTCTCTAATTAACATATATGCTTATGCTACGGCAGAACAAGTAAATCATCTTTCATTATTGACTTTTAACAATGTTTAAGGAGAATGTGTAGTTTATTTTGGAAGAAGGAAAGTAAGGTCCGTACAGTCCAAAACAATAAGGAAAGTTAGTGTAATTTTAGTAACTTTTTTTTTTTTTTAGGGAAAGTAAATTTAGTAACCTCCCAGTGCAATTTTCCCAATTTTAATAAGATGTTCTTATAATAAAAGCTTATAGCACAAATAGTATTATTGTACTACAATATTTTTACAACAACAAAAATCAAACAGTAAAAAAACTTTAATTTCAAAATTTTTGAACCATCATGAAAATATCCACATGGTTTCTCAAGAAAAAAAAAATGAAAATATCCATGTGATGGGCATGTTGGTGTGAGATGTGACGCATACACGGAGGGTTTCAAATTCAATCCAATATACAATCAATTATTTAGATTTTTGGGACATATTATGGGTAGGAGAGTGAAATAGTTCGATCAAAGGTTGTGACATCACTTCCTTATATTATAAATAAATAAATAAATAAAATCTCAAAATTATGGGATTGGCTATAGATCTCAAAAAATTTAAAATATAAAATTAAGATGTAATTAACCTAGTTAAATAATAATAATAAATCACTATTTCATACTTCATGTTTTAAGAAATATTAATGCTAAATTGCAAATTACACTCCTAAAGTTTGAGAGTATTTGGATTTTATACCCTGAAATTTCAAAATTAGGATTTTATTCCCTAAATTTCTATTCCATTTGTATTAGCAACCCTTCTGTACATATTTTCCATTAACTGCCACAAAACTTGTCATGCGTGTTTAGTTTATCCAATAAAATAATGTGGCACTATTTATGTAGTCTAAAAAAATTAAAAATGACATGGCAAAATAAAAACAGCATGACATCATTTTATTGAAAGAACTAAATACGCGTGACAAACTTATGTGACACTTGTTGAGAGATTTGGGGGTGCGTGGATGTGATCAAATTGAGATATTTACTTCAAAAATTTTAAACTTTCAAGAAACAGTTGAACAAAGCTAGCTAGAGACCTCCATTCAACAACCCCTTTTCTTGGTTGAAGAGGTAAGAGGCTAATTTAACTACTCTTTTACGAGAAATAATAACCTTATTTGGATTAGTACTTGTCTCTCACGCAAAAAACAAATTTCTAATGCAAAGTTCTTAGTAAAGGTCATATATCTATATACTTTTTTTTTTAATGAAATCTTTAATCTATATTCTTGCATCAAAATATAGGTACCTTTGGTCTTTTTCTTTTTCTTTTTTCTTTTTTTTTCCCAACGTGTCCAGAAATATGAAAGTACTACAGGTGTCAAATTGTGGCAAATTGAAACAATTGATTGACAATAAATACTAAATGATGAACATCGTTTTCGAAAAAGGCTTTTCTTGTAAATGACTCTTACACCACTTTGCATTTGATTGACTACTACTATTCGATAGTACGTATGAATTACAACAGTGTTCTTTATTATGTACTTCCTTTCTTTCTTTCTTCTTTTTTTTTTTTTTTTTTTTTTTTTAAGTTTCATCTAGATATATTAAGGTTGGACCATATTCTTACCATTAATTTTAGAGACTTCACAGATATATTCCATTTCATTAATAAATCTATTTTCTTTTGTTCAATGCTTTGATTTTTTTATAGGGTACATTATTCCCTAACTTGGAGGTTTTGAGATTGGGTGGAAATTACAAGATGAAGGAGATACAACGTGACCAACTTTTTGAAGAGTGCCTTTACAAATTGAAAGTCCTTCACGTGATCGACTATGTAGCTATTTCTGATTGGATTACTTTTCTTAAAAGATTACACAGTTTGGAGAAACTTTTTGTGAATTCTAGTTCTTGGGAAGAAATATTCCCATATAAAGAACTTTTTGACATGGAAAACCATGCTACAATTCTCCCAAAACTACGAGAACTAGAGTTGTCTGAACTACCTATGTTGACACATTTGTGGAAAGAAGACACTCAACTAAGCCCAATGTTTCATAATCTGGAAAATCTAAAATGTTGATTTGTGACAAATTGAAAAATTTAGTGCCATCCTCGATATCTTTCCAAAATTTGACAAATCTGGAAATATGTAAATGTCATGGATTAATTAATTTAGTTACATCCACAACAGCCAAAAGTTTGGTACAACTCCAAAAAATGAGTGTAAGTGAATGCGAAAGGATAACAGAAGTTGTAACAGGGGAGAGAGGTGAAGCGAGTGAGGTGATTACTTTCACCCAACTAACATATTAAAATTTGATTGCCTGCCAAACCTCTCAAGCTTTTGCTCAATAAGTTATTCCTTCGAGTTCCCATCTTTGGAAGAAGTAATTATGAGGCAGTGCCCTGAGATGAAGACTTTCTCTCATGGAGCTTTAGGGACACCAAAGCTAGAAAGAGTACAAGCAACACAAGAAGATGAATGGCATTGGAAGGCTAACCTAAATGCCACCATACATTGGCTCTGGGAGAGCAAATATAATACCACCACACAATAGTTCTTTTGAAGAAGAGAAAGGGTAAGTATATTATTCAACAAAATTTCCCACACCATGTACTTTTAATCTTTTTAATGCAATAATGCATGAAAATGAGCAACATTTTCACTCTCCTACTAGATAATTATCATAATAGAATTATGTGAACATGCCAATTTTTAGGAGCAATAAAATCCTTGTAAATTGCAAAGAAATTTATCCATCATACATATTATTGTGTCCCTTTTCACTTCATAAGCATACACAAAAATAATGTTATTATATTTAAAAGGATAATTATTTTTCCTTGATGATACTTTGAGTTCAACGATTATAATGATTGATGCTTTTTCTTCAATATGTTGTTTTCTATCACGCAAGGTTCAGAATTCTAAAGATGGGATCATCCTAAATATGAAGCAGTGGGAACGTGACTTGTAATTGTAGTTTGTGGTACTTGGAATCATGTTTCTTTCTCCACTAATCATGTGCTCAGAGGGTCTTCATCCCCATGGTTATGGAAATGTATAGAGTTCATTCATCTTTTTTTTATTCTGATATTGTTTCATTATTTTCTTTTTTTTCCATGCTTGAAAAAAAAAAAAAAAAGTAGCTGCAGTAGCAATAATAATAGAAGCACTACTACTTGTGTGATGCATTTATTTGGAGTGTCTACCTCTTCTTGGTGCAGAAAGACCATATCACTATTTGAATGAAGTTATGCTTATTATTTTTGACTAGCTACAGACCCGCGCAATGCGCGAGATAATTTTGATGTCATATTATTTTTTGTTAAGTAAAGAATAAGAATAATAGTTGAGATTGATTAATAATAGTCTCAAACTCATCTCATAATAATGTGATTATATTGTAATATATATAATAAATTTTATGTAAGTAAAGAAGTCTTTATCTTGATTTGTGTGTGTGTGTATTGGCGAGGAAACATGTTGCATTTTACGTTCAATTATTATATATGACAAAACATTTTGTAATACATTATAATAGCGTGAGATATGTATCAAAATACAACACAATTAAAAAATAGAAAATGTATAATTTTTATTAGAACATGAAAATGAATCTTGTTATTTTCATATGAAAGCTAACATTATTTTGCATTTTTTGAGAAGTTATTGAGCAATTTATCCAAACTTTGTTTCCATTTTATCACATAAGAACTATTAAACAAAATTATAATAGTTTCTATTTTGATAATCACTAAACTCATGTATGAGAAGCAACTATTACAAAAACTTTATTCCCCAAAACATATATTGATTTCTATTATTCTTTTCCAAACAATTTAAAAAGTGTGAAAAACTAAGGAAGCTATATAGCATAAAGGGAGTAGGGGAAAGCAAACGTATTCACAGTATAATTGTTTATATATGTCCATAATTGTTTTAGTATAATAATACTTTTGCTTTCTAAAATATTCATGTAACAACTGTATCTTATTTGATCTCTCCCAGTTTTGCAGCTTTAACCCAACTCGCAGCATATAAACCAATGATCATGAAAAAGAACCTAGCAAAATGAAGCCAAACACAATTTCTAAATTTTAGTGATAATTAACAGAGAGATTAAAAGATTTCACAAATATGTGTGTGTGTGTGTAGGGGAAGGGAAAAATGTATATACGATACATAAGTGTTGAGGGAGGGAAAAGGTTGGGAAAGAGGAATAGACTTTGTATGTTTTGGTAATTGAAAATTGTATTTATAACTGCTAAGTTGCATAGTTAATGTTATACATACATACATACATACATACATACATACATACATAAAAAAAAAAAAATCATCAAATCCAATGTAGTAACATAATAGTAAGCCTGAATAGAGGACTTTTGGGCTACCATATAGGTTTATGAAAAATGTAAGAATTTCCATATTCATTATTTTTTTTTTCCAAAAATTTAATCAGAGAAAATAATTTCCTTCATGAATGAAAATTTTATGGATTTTTTTTTTTCAATTAGATAGAAGAAATATATATGAAGGCAATATATATATATATATATATATTGATTGTATTTCTAAAAGAACTTATAGTGAATATTTAAGTACATATTATTTAAGAATTATAATAGTGAAATTTGAAGTACAAAAGAAATACCTAGTTGATTTCCTGTTGTATTTATCTATTATATTTCTTATGTTAATTCTATTATATTTTTAAATATTTAAGCAGTATGATGGATTGAAGTGCAATATAAGGGTTTTTTTTTTTCTCTTGAGAATTAGATAAGCTTAATTAATCTAATCACTAAGGTAATATGATTTAATTCATTATGAATTATACAAAAATCATTCTATTTATATACATATATATATATATTATTTAGCATGATTTGAATTAAGTTGCAAGATTTTCTAAGAATGAGATCACGTCAAGGTATATGTTTCAATTAAGAGAATTTTTTAATTTAAAAGTAATGGACATTAGCATTAACATGAAAACATAAAAAAAATATTACATGCATGTCCACAGTCATAAAATGGATGCAATAGTTATAAATTGTAAGAATTCTTTTTTTTTTTTTTTTTGAGAAGATAAATGGTACCCAAATACAAAGAAAAAGAGGAACACCTTACGGTCAATACTTATCAATCATAATATTTTGTTTCCTCTTCCAAGGTGTCTTAAGAAGTTATAAATTAGCATCAATTTAGATGAGATTAAAAGAAAATTAGCAAGGATTTATGCAGTATTTAATTTTAAAAATTATAAAGCTCTTAAGAAAAAAAAGAAAAAAAGGATGAGAGGCAAATGATCATGTACTAAATCAATAAAACGTATTCCAATTCTTTAAACACAAACAATTTTAATGGGTAAAAAGCAATTATGTAAAAAAAAATTGTAAATATGAATACAAAGAAATAGAATATCAATTGAAAAAAAGAAAAAAAAGAAAGAAAAGAAACATGTTATTTACAACCCTATAAAAGAAAATCCAATACATACCTTTACATCATAATTAGTCAAAAAATTAATGAAAATAACCATATTTAACTAAGTTATAATCCCAAATACAAAGAAAAATAGGAACAACATATGGTCCATACTTATCGATCATAATATTTTGTTTTCTATTCCAAGTTATCCTAAGAAATTAAAAATTAGCATAGATTTAAATGAGATTAAAAGAAAAGTATCAAGAATTTATGTAGTATTTAGTTTAAAAATTACAAAGCCATTCAGAAAATAAAATAAACAAATATGAGGCAAATGATCATGTACTAAATCAATAAAATGCATTCCAATTCTTTAGACACTAACAATTTTAATGGGTAAAACATAATAATATAAAGAAAAATTATAAACATAAATACAAAGAGATAGACTATTAATTGAAAATTGGAAAAAAGAAAAAAGAAAAAGAAACATGGTATTTACAACCCTAGAAAAGAAAATCCAGTACAAATCTAAAAAATTGCCGCAAAAATGCAAAGAAGTTCAAGGATAAAAAAAAAAAAAAAAAAAAAAAAAAAAACTGACCTCAAATGGACCTTCCAATTCTAGTTATAATTTGGTGATTGATGGGTTGGAAAGAAAGCAATTCAAAACCTATATATAAAAAAAAAAATTAAATCAGTGGGTTTTAAATCCAAAAGGAGGCAATTGAATGTTTTGATGGGGGAAAGAAGCCATTTTTTTGATAGGGAGATGATAAATCAAAGAGAGAGAACGATTGATTGCTGAATTTAAGGAAATTTGGATTCTATGGGAAAGTCATTAATAGTATAAATATTAGCTGTTTGTTTGACGGGAAGATGATGAGTTGAGAGAGAGAATGTGATTGATTAAAGATAATATATGAAGTGGAAACCCAAAAAAAAAAAGGAAAATAAAAATTTTGTGACATGGCGATGATGTGGCTTAACTGGAGCGTAGCAACAATAAATGCTACGCTTCAACTTTTAGATATATATAGATGAGTGTTATAAACTACATGCTATCATTAAGTGTCAAGTTTTTAAGGGTTTGATAGTTTATAATGAATTTCTAGTTGCTTATCCTTTTAAACGTTTCTCTAACTCAGTCATGCATGCATGTATGCTCACCCATGCACGTAATAGACTCTGGGAGGGAGATAATTTGGGTCCAACACTATAAGGCTGTCATAGACGCAGTTGTATAGATTGACATATCCAATTTGATCTCCCTTGACCTTTAGCATCGTGGTTACAAAAAACAAATGATCATGTATATGGTTGTGAAATTTTAGTTAAAGATAGTTAGAACTTAGAAGAAAATATTTTATCTTTATGATTTTAACAATTTAACCATGCATGAGTAAATTATCTTCTCTTTGTTTCGTAAACAATTGTATGTAATTGAAATCCAAATCAATATTTTATGGGGCAAGAAAAGAACAAATAGCAACATTGATGACCCAAATAGGAAGAATGCAGTTATTTAAAAAAAAAAAAAAACCATAAATCTCATGAATCAAAGATCCACCAGCTCTATCTAATGAAAGGGTGTAAACTTGCACCCCTAGAGAATTAGAGGCATTTGCACTGATATTTATTGCACTCTTTATCAAATCCCTCACTGCTCTGTTAATTGGATTTCTAAAGAAGCAAATATAGTAATTCACACATTGGCAAAGTGGCCTTTATTGAACAATGTCTGTGGTTCTTGTTAGAAATTTAGACCCCTGTAAATTTAGTTTGTTTAACCTAATTAATTAACCAAGTGAATACTTAGGTTTATTATTCAGATTTAGGTTAAAACAAAACAATCATATTATGTAAAACAGCAGAAAAATAAATAACACAACGATATGATGACCCAGGAAAACCAAACCGGTAAAAAACCTAGGGAGGATTTAACCTAACTATCCTCAAGGTAAAACAGCAAATCCACTAGAAAGAATTGAAATTTGTACAATAGCGACTTAGACCACTAACATCCTATTGCTACCTCGAGTAGAAAACTTACTACCACGACCACGTGATAGCTCCGAGACCACGAACTACTTCTTTCCTTGACCTTTGCAAAACACAAACACTCACGCTTGTGACTTTGAGATCCCACTCAAAGGTTTAGCTACATAAACTCTTCTGTTTGTGACTCCAAGACCACCTTGAAGGTTTAGATCATCAGCACCTTTGATGAGTAGAGAAGGCAGTAACTCTAACAATACCGGATCTTGAGATTCTTCAAAGGACAACACCGGTAGAAGTTATAAGAAAGGTTTTAGGAACAAAACCCTAAATAAAAAAGAGGCACACTCTTTTCTCTCTAAAAAGCATTGTAAAAAACGTGCTTAGAGTTTCCTTTATATAGTGGGAGAAGTAGATTTGAAACCCTAATCCTTAATGGGCTTGAACTGCTGTTTGGGCTTAATTAAAATTCTGCAGATACGACTTTCGATCGGTCGAACCTGTTTCTCGATAGGTCGAATCAGGCAATTTCTGAATTCTTTTTTCTACAGCTTATATGTTCTTGAATCACCTTGAGCATTGTCTAATAAAACCTATAGACTCTAAGATCTATATCTAGACAAGTTTGTGTTCACAATTTGCCAATTGTCCTAAACTTTTAGTACCTAACAATTCTTTTGATTTTGGGCAACTTGTATCTGTTATTAGATTGGAGGCTAGTTTGCTCTCCCTATAATTAGTTTTGCTTTTGAATAAAATTTTCCAGTTCATCAAAAATGAAGGGAGTGTAAATTTTATTGAAAGATGGTATAATGAAGATCATATTTATATTTCAACATACATGATCAAAATTATCTTCGTTTTATTTTTCCCTTACACTAAGTGGGGAGAGAGAGAGAGACAGAGAGATTTTAATGCTAGGTACTAATCACAACTTCCTATTCTTATTCAAGTTTTTTTGTATAGATTTAGATTTTACATGCTAATGCTCTTTTCTAATTTCTCAAAACTTCCCATAATTTGCAAACTGCTAAAAACAAGGATTCCCTATAAAAATTACAATGAAAAAGTATTTCAAAAATTATCAAAAGCTTCTACTCTTTCAAGTTTTGGCACTCAATGTCTCTTTGATTTAAAGACACGAATGATACAAACACCTTTTTTGACTTGTGTTTTTCTCTACAAATTCCACCATGCCATTAAAAAACTTTCAAGGTTTTCCCCTACAAATTCCACCATGCCATTAACAAACTTTCGAGGTCCTACGATTAAGCTTTTTCTGCCCATATATACAATTGGTCCTACAAAATAACTAATTAAAAATTTAATAAAGCATTAAACATTTTTTTTCCTGCAGGGAATACGTTAACGAAGATTCATCATTCATGCCATGATTCAAATTAGCATGCTGAACCCATAGGATCTGCTGAAGGTCAGGTGCTCTACAAATTTTGGTGAAAAAAAAAAATTAATTCCTTTGTTCTCCTTGACATGTCCTTCTGTAGAGAAGAATAATACCAACATGACATGCCATCACACTAACCAAGTGCACCCCAAAAAAAAAAAAAAAAACAACAACAAAAACACCTGTTATAGTGTCATATAGCACATCAAACCTGGCGTTAAAACAGGATATATCTCAAGACACCAGCAAAGTAGCCAAGACCCAAGAGAAAATTCTACAACTGCATGATTAAAAACCACCAAAAGAGCAAAAGCTAAGGCTTATAATTTGCAGATTATCAAAGCCAATCACTCAAGAAAAATTTACAGCTGAAAATAGATGCAGCACAATGTAGGAATCTGTTAATGCATCCAACAGTGACATAGTAAAATGTCATTGTTTTGGAGACAATTCTTTGCCCTTGATTAAATATTACTCATCAATCATTTTTTTTTTTTTTTGAACAATTTTTTAAAAGGATACACAATCCCACATGCCAAAAAGTGTATCAGGTAATCCAAGGAAACTCCCCTAGTTGCGATGAACCTAGGATGTCTGGATCTACAACTCATCCCAAGCTTCCAACAATTAGGCTGCACCCTGACGGGTACTCATCAATCAGTTTTACCCTCCTGTGATGCAATCTCTTGCAAGTAATGTTCGGCTTCCAAGGCTGCCATGCAACCTGCATCATTAAAGAAACCAAGTAAACTAAATAGAGAAGACCTTAATACATATACTGTGAAAAAGCATAACTTAAAGAGGAACACGTCTTTTTATTTAAATTTAAAAAGATAACTTAAATTGTTCAATGAAACCCAAATATTGGTGACAGAAACAGGTTATCGTAACAATGGTAGATGCCATGACTAATGGTATAATGAAAACTAATGGTAACATGATTTCTAATTTTCCATTGGACTGTTCCAAAAATTGAGAATGAAACAGAAACCAGCAGCAGCCTTTCTCTTCCCACCTCTCCCCCAAATCTTGGGACCAAAATGAACATTTCAGAAAGATATGTTTTCCCAATAGCAAAATCACTTAGATTGGAGTCAGTAAGCAACAACCTACAGTTATTTATATACCACTACCAAAGTACCAATTATTTGTATTATCTCAATTCTTATAGTCAATTACAGAAACTGTCAAATTTTATGCATCCCAATGTAGCTGAATGATGAACACAAAACACATTCCCACATCAATGTAATTTTTTTTTATTCTATAAATCACATTTAAAAAGACAAAACAATCCAAGCCTAGTCAAGTATCTTGTCATAAGTTCAGTTTGTGAGATTAAAGTCATGCACATGCTTAATTTACATTTGCGCAAAAAATCATACATACATGTCACTCAATCTCAGGTCACCAAGCACTAAAAAAAGCCAGAGTCTAGCTCACCCTTGAAGTGAACAACCCATTTGATCTTTTTTTAAGGGGTCAAAAATGGGTGGGCATAATCAAGTTTTAAAATTCACATTTCTGAATACTCTATGTTCTTAAAAGCTAAGTTAGATCAGCTTGGGTTTACTCAAGAATAGGCTCAGCATCTCAAAAGAATGTGCTTGAATCAAGACTCCAACAGTCATCCAATTGCATAGAGAGATGGTGATCAAGCCATGTCAAACATATCATAAATGGATTACTTTCTTCACCCTAGAGCACAAGTTTCATCATTTTGATAAAGAAGAACAAAAAAAGTACATGGTCACACAAGGTTAGACTTATTTTGTTTTTAAATCCACAAGCATAGAATGGGCAAGAAACAGAACGTTTTAGAACCTTCTTAACTATATACCTGTTAGGAGGGAGTCAAAAAATAAATCTTAAAATTTCCTTTTGATTATTATCAGTTTCATCGGTAAAGGGAAACTACATTCATTAATGTGTTGCACATGGAAAATACCATAATGCAACAAGCAAGTTAGAGACACTAGCAAATTTAGAATGCATAAATATTCTCTATTCTTGCAGTCAGACGCTTTATTATCTGGAGGGCAATTTGATCAAGAACAAAGAAACATGTGAACCAGCAACTCACAGTTGAAATATGCTTCTGAGTAAGCAGTACAGAAGAGAAGTGAAGCAGGGAATTAAGTTTAGCATTATATCAATGAGATACACATAATTTTGACCTAGCAAAAAACAGAAATAGAAACAAACACACCTTATTACCCACACAAAACATATAACCCCAAATAAAATGAAGAAAAGCAGTGCTGCAAACATAAAAATTCTAAAATCAAAATTTAAATGATGAAGGGGGGAGATAGAGGATATTGACAAACCAGTTCCGGCAACGGTAACGGCCTGCCTATACTTCTTATCCTAGACATCTCCGGCAGCAAAAACTCCATGCACACTAGTCAGGGTGGTCCCTAGCCTTGTGACAACATAACCACCAGAATCAAGTTCCAGCTGACCATCCAAGAACGTGGTGGCTGGCTCATGCCCTATCGCAAAGAACAATCCCGATACCTTGAGATCTGAAACCTCCCCGCTAGCACATTCTTCACCTTCAACCCCCCGAAGACCCTATTATTAGTGTTTTCGTCCCCATATGCCCCCACGACCACCAAGTTCCATAGAACTTGAATCTTAGGATTAGTCAAGGTCCTCTGCTGCATAATTTTTGAAGCCCTAAATGTATCTCTCCTATGGATGATGTACACAATGGACCCATACTTGGTGAGGAATGTGGCCTCCTCCATGGCTGAATCGCCTCCTCCAATTACTACCAAGGGCTTGTTCCTGAAAATGGGTGCAGCACTGTCACACACAGCACAAGCTGATATCCCTTGGTTCCAAAACCCTCCTGGGCCCTCACCAGAGCCTGGGAAGTCTAATCGCTTGGCGACGGCACCTGTTGCCACAATGATAGAATCAGCAATGACAGTCTTAGAATCAATGAAGACCTTGAAAGGGGTGGTGGAGAAATCCACCTTGTTGATAGTCTCGGTTAGAATCTGAGTGCCAAAGCCGAGTGACTGCTTGCGGCAGCGGTCCATGAGCTCAATGCCATTAATTCCATTTGGAAATCCTGGGAAGTTCTCCACGTTAGTGGTCGTGGTGAGCTGACCGCCAGGGGCAATGCCATTGGCCATCCACCCCTCAAAAAGGATGGGTTTCAACTCTGCACGTGATGCATATATGGCAGCAATGTGGGTAGCTGGGCCACTTCCAATGATGCACAATCTTGTTTTGAGGATATGGAGATCATCCATGGCTGAAGTCGAAGAAATGGCAGCGGCAGAGGAGGATGCTTGTCCAGGAGTGGAAGTGGGAGCTGCGGTGGGAGTAGCAGAGTTGGAGGCCTTTCAAAAAAACTTGGAACCTCTTCTGAGTAGATTTAAGAGGTTGTTTTTAGGGCAATAACTCATAACTTCTCCTTTCTGCAGTCTCTATTGCTATAAAAGTTAAAAGGCATGGTTTTGAAAACAAAAAATAAAAAATAAAAAAGGAGAGGTTCAAGTTTTTAAGATTGGACCATTAGTATAAAATAATAAAGCATAAACAAGCTAATTAAATTTAAACAATAACAATTCTTTAAAGTACAACGTCTAAACAAACAAATAAATTTCACATAGTAATATTACACATTAAAAAAAGAAAAAGAAAAAGAAAAAGAAAAAACCATTCGACTACAACAACAGCAGTGACAATCACCACCAACAAGTCAATAAAAACAACCAACAGCCTTGCATGATATAGCACATCAAGAGGAATAACAAACAAACCTAAGAACTAAACAAACTTTGGACATATATGAACAAAAACAGAACACCCACTAAGTACTTGATTTTCAAAAACAATGTCGTTCAAGTCGCAGCAAACCCTAAAATGAAAAATGAAGAAAAACAAACCAAACACAGTGACACACTTCACAGCAAAGATTGAATAATTTAAACAAATGAAAACAAATTAAATCTAAATTTAGCTATTTCCAAGTTACTTACATATAGTTAAAGATAAAATTAAAAGGACCAAATAAAAACACCAAATTAAGCTTTTTTTATTATTATGGATAAACCTAAATTAAGCTTAGAATTGATTAAAGGGCGATTACATAGTAACTTTGAATTATAGCACATACCCAGTAAAGAAAATTCCCAAAAGAAAAAAGAATAACCCTCAAATGATCCTAAGTTCTATGCCTTTAACAATGTGGGGTTGCCCTTCTGACGTATTATGGAAAAGAATTTGATACACCCGACGTTTTCCTAAAGTTCAAACCTCAAATTAACAAGACACAACAGCTGATAAACAACAAGCTTCAACAAATGAAAACTCCCAATACCCACAAGTGGGTTTTTTTTACTCTCAAGAGCCCACCTAAGATCATGTGATACGCAAACCCAAAAAGATAAAGGAATCCAAAACTAAAGAACCAAGTGAAGAAGATAAAAATGTTTACCTGAATGTCTAGACTTACCAAGTTTCCAGTAAGCTATTCAGATTGGGATTATGGAGGAGGAGGGTTGGTGGTTCCTTGGCAGAGGCAGAAGAAGAAAGGATAAGCTCATAGGGTTGGCTACCCATATGACTTCTTGGGCAAAATTTGCTAAATAGACTGATTTTAGGAAATAGTTGGGGGAATAGTATGCGCGTGAAAGTATTTTGTTAGTTAAACTGATTTTGAGAGTTTGCCAAACTCGAGTCCCAACCCAAAATCCACTGGAACTCGAGTTTGCTAAGCTCAAATTTCATGTGGTTTTTTTTTTTTTTTTTTTTTTAATTCCATGTCATATTTATGTTGGTCGGACTTGGAGATTTTTAAGGTGGAACTCGAGTTTGGCAAACTTGAGTTTCAAAATCAGTCTAACTAACAAAATACTTTCACGCACATACTATTCCCCAAACTATGTCCTAAAATCAGTCTATTTAGCAAATTTTGCTTGACTTTTTGTGTTTGCTTGGAAAAATTTGCTAAATAGACTGTTTTTAAGAAATATTTCAGTGAATAGAATGTGCGTGAATGTATTTACTTAGGTAGACTAATTTTGGAACTCGAGTTTGCTAAACTTGAGTTCCAGTCGAGTTCCAACCCAAAATTCATTGGAACTCGAGTTTGCTAAGCTCGAGTTCCATCTGTTTTTTTTTTTTTTTTTCAATTCCACGTTATATTTATGCTGGTTGGACCTGGAGATTTTTGAGGTGGAACTCGAGTTTGGCAAACTCGAGTTCCAAAATCAATCTAATTAACTAAATACTTTCACGCGCATACTATTCACTGAAATATTTCTTAAAATCAGTCTAATTAGCAAATTTTTCTTGTTTGCTTTGTTTGGGCGGTAGGTTTGGGCCTTGAGACACAAGAAAAGAATGAATGCTAATCCTTCTTTGAATACCGAAAGAACTACATAAAACAAAACGGGAATTGCTAGGTGGTGGAGGTGGTTGCTTTTTATTTTTTAATAAACTAATATTAAAATATTGAAGGTGGATTTACTGGCTGCTTGAGTCATTTTACCTTCACGGTTAACTCAGATTTATTTTCAATTTAACCGTATTTTCATGTGAATCCAAACACCCATAAAAAGATTTGTATCTATGATACTGTCCATTTTCAATAGTCATAGTATAATAGATACTAGAACTCTAGGGAAGTTGTTTTTCCATATAAGGACATTCATTTGTCCATCATATAATGTGTTTTTCCATATATTTGGATGATCAAGCTAAGGGAGGACCTCCTGTCAAAAAACTTTCATGTTGGATAAGCAATACCCATCAATAATAATTATTCGTCCACATTTTTTCCAAAAAAAAAAGGGTAATATATTTTACTGGCTGCTTGAGTCATTTTACCTTTACGGTTAACTTAGATTTATTTTCAATATAACCGTATTTTCATGTGAATCCAAACACCCATAAAAAGATTTGTATCTATGATACTATCCATTTTCAATAGTCGTAGTATAATAGATACTAGAACTCTAGGGAAGTTGTTTTTCCATATAAGGACATTCATTTGTCCATCATATAATGTGTTTTTCCATATATTTGGATGATCAAGTTAAGGGAGGACCTCCTGTCAAAAAACTTTCATGTTGGATAAGCAATACCCATCAATAATAATTATTCATCCACATTTTTTCCAAAAAAAAAAAGGGTAATATATTTTACTAGCTGCTTGAGTCATTTTACCTTTACGGTTAACTCAGATTTATTTTCAATTTAACCGTATTTTCATGTGAATCCAAACACCCATAAAAAGATTTGTATCTATGATACTGTCCATTTTCAATAGTCATAGTATAATAGATACTAGAACTCTAGGGAAGTTGTTTTTCCATATAAGGACATTCATTTGTCCATCATATAATGTGTTTTTCCATATATTTGGATGATCGAGCTAAGGGAGGACCTCTTGTCAAAAAACTTCCATGTTAGATAAGCAATACCCATCAATAATAATTATTCGTCCACATTTTTTCCAAAAAAAAGGGTAATATATTTAACTAGTAATTACTGCCAAGTCATACCAAACATGAGAGTTGGAATATATGAAAGAGGATAGTAAAGAAAAAGAAAATAAATTTTAACGAAAACTATTGGAATTTGTAAGGACAAAAATTGGATGAGTTTTTTTTTTTTTTTTTTTTTTTTTTTACACATTTGGATAAAAACTTTGTCCGATTTGTAAGAAATAAAGTTTGTCAAATATTTTTGGGAGTATTACAGAGCTTATTATTACTTTAGAAGTGTTTCGGATGGTATTATAGTTAGTAATACATGAGATGGAATATGTATGATATGAGAATATATATGCATATCACTAACTTGAAAATTTTAAGCAATGTTTTAATTTTTCAAGCAAAATGTAATTTTTGAAAGTTGCAATTATTTGTAGAGAGTAGAAGGAATGGGCATTAGTTTTTATTTTTTGTTTTTTTAATTCAATAGTTGAGGGTGGAGGAATATGAATCCTACATATTTAGATGTTTTTGTTGAAAACACTAGGAGGTAGTAGGTACCAATTGAACTACAAAAATGATGATGAACAAACATTAGTTATTCATAGAAATAACTAAGATGGAATAGTAGTATTTTGTGGTGTTAGAAATACTGAATAATTATATTGTATTTCTCAATTAAAGAATATACATGAGTGCCTATATATATAGGAGGCATATGAGTGCAGTATAAGTAAGAGTGTAGTACAAGAATGTGTGATATACAAGTAATCTAGTTGGGCCTAAAGCCCACAACACTATACACATTAACAGCTCCCCTCAAACTCAAGGTGAATGTGAGATCAACTTGAGGTTGTCAACTAAAGTACGAAGGCATCCCTTAGGATGTGACTTAGTGAAGATATCTGCAAGTTGATCTTTAGAGGAGACTGAGATCAACTTGAGAGCACCATGGACAAGATGATAACGGATAAAATGACAATCAATCTCGATGTGTTTAGTTCGTTCATGAAAGACATCATTGTGAGCAATATGAATGGCACTCTAGTTGTCACAATAAAGAGGAGTAGCAGAGGATGTAGACACACCTAAGTCTTTGAGAAGCCATCGTAGCCAAAGAAGCTCAGATGTGGTATCAGCAAGGGCATGATATTCTGCTTCAGTACTGGAGCGGGCCATATGAGTTTGTTTCTTGCTTCGCCAAGAAATCAAAGAAGAACCAAGAAGAAAGCAATAACCAGTGGTGGACCTGCGATCAGTGGTGGACCTGCGATCAGTGGGATCTCCTGCCCAATCAGCATCAGAAAATGCACAAAGAATAAGAGGAGACTGAGCAGAGTAGAAAAGATCATAGAAGAGAGTGCCCTTTAAGTATCGAAGAATGCGCAGAACAGCAACATAGTGAGTCGATCGTGAAGCAAACAGATACTGGCTCACTTGGTGAACAACATAGGAAATGTCTGGATGAGTGACAGTGAGATAAACTAGGCTACCAACCAAACATCTGTAAAGAGAGGGATTAGACAATGGTTTCCCTCCTGAGGGAGTCAGATGCGCATTAAGCTCAACTGGAGAGTCAACAGTCTTGCTATCAGTGAGTCCAGCTCGAGATAAGAGTTCAGAGGCATACTTGGCTTGAGTAATATAAAGTTCATCTGTAGAATGAGTGATTTCAAGACCCAAGAAGTAGCCGAGATGTCCAAGATCTTTCATCTCAAATTACTGACTGAAAAAATCCTTGAGTTCTTGAATGCCACTGAGGTCATCACCAGTTATGATCACATCATCCACATACAGGAGAACTAGAATAGTGCCTTTGTTAGTGAGATGAAGAAATAAGGCAGAATCATAATGACTGGCCATGTAACCCAAGCGAGAGTTGGTAGAGCTGAATTTGGCAAACCAAGCTCATGGAGCTTGTTTAAGGCCATAAAGTGCACGTCGAAGGTGACAAACTTTGCTTGATTCAATAGAGAGACCAAGAGGATGTTGCATATAAAATTCTTCACTTAAATCCCCATTAAGGAATGCATTTTTTGTTGGGAAATATACATGTTTGTATCGCATACAAAACATACGCAGCGAAAAATAAACGGATCTACTTCTTTCGCAATTGATAACATGCACTATGTAAGTTTCAGAATATAAGAACAAGAGAGTGTACCTTGATGCGGTGAAATTCAAAACCGAATGAAGACGTACTCGGGAAGACTTTCAATCTTCACTCCAATTCCACTTGTTGCCCAAGATGTGTGGTCTCTCAATCAGTTCTATGTTTTCTAGAGAGAATATGAAAGAGTGTCTCTCTTCCTTATATTTTCTTATATTATCTTAAACATACAAACCATTTTATTCTATATAAAATTCTGTATGTTTCTCTCCACATAACTAATTATCTAATTGGGCTAGCCTTTTGGGCCTTCCCAATTGGGCTTTAGTGTGTGGCTTGGAGTGGGACCAAAAGGGAACAAATAAGACACTAGCTTTAATGGGCCTTGGGCTTTTCTGTCAACTCTTGACAAGTCCAAAGTTACCATTAATTATATTTAATACCACTATATAAATATAATTGCATTCTAGGCCTCATTAATAAATTATATCCCAAGACTTTATTATACATGCAACCCCTTCATAAAATATTCGTAATAATACAAAGTCATGAATATAGACTGTCACTTTGTAAATTACTACATCTTAATCCTTGAGTACCCGGTTTAATCCTTTGAGTTATTCATCATATATTTATGAAATCCAATTTCATAAATATATACTTTAGTCTTACTAAAGTGGTTAGGCCTAACTCTCTGAATAACTGTACCCATTAAACTTATCTCAAGGGAATATTTTATATCTCCGTTAAGAGACTATGAATTCCATCTTGAGAATATATGTTCCATCAACACTAAATGTGGCTGCCCAACATACTGAGATTTTGACCGTTACTTTAGATCTCACTCCTGATATATCAAAGCAACCTACATTTCATAATCATGTCCATTATTCTCTCAGGATTAAGAGTTCATGTGAATACAAGTCGTGAGATTTATTATTCAATTGACAGTCGTTAGGAGAATAATAAATCTCACAGCGGTCCAGTTCAATATGTCTTAACTCTTAAAACATATCAACATATTAACTAGAAGTCACCACTTCCATGATCAAGACAAATCATCGTAGTTAATATGTTATAGTCTTCGCAGATGAAATGCCAAATTTCATCACCGACTACGAACTAAAATTCTAAGTTTACAAAGAACTTGTGATCTATATCTTTTGTGACTAAATCACATAAATCACATACTATGCATCTCATGGACTATTTGATAATGTCCGAATATTCATGTTACCATTATTTTAGATAAGAATAAAACAACTTTATTAAACATAATATTAAGTCATACATCATTTCTCACATAATGTCATACATAATATTATACATAGCATCATACAATAGGATTTAAGAGCACATATCCTAACAATCTCCCACTTGCCCTAAAGACTATTGTGCACTAATCTAACTCCCATTCCCTCCAAATGTGACTCGAAGGTCCTTTGAGGCAAGGCTTTGGTAAAGGGATCTGCTAGATTATTTGCACTTTCAATCTTTGCAACCACCACATCTCCACGAGCAACAATGTCTCGAATGATGCGATACTTTCTCTCAATGTGCTTTCCTTTTTTGTGATTCCTTGGATCTTTGGATTGTACAACCGCTCCATTATTGTCACAAAACAATGTGATAGGAACTTGCTCCATTTTCACTACACTAAGATCAGAAAGGAATTTCTTGAGCCAAACAGCTTCCTTTGCCGCCTCACAAGCAGCAACATATTCAGCTTCCATGGTGGAGTCCGCAATACAAGATTGTTTAACACTCCTCCAACTTATGGCTCCACCTCCCAAGGTGAAAACACATCCTGACGTGGACTTTCTGAAATCTAGATCTGATTGAAAGTCTGAATCTGTATAGCCAATGAGAATCAAATCCTCACAACGGTAAACAAGCATATAATCTCTCGTTCTCCATAGATACTTGAGGATATGCTTTACAGCTTGCCAATGTTGTGGTCCTAGATTTAATTGATATCGGCTGACCATGTCAACTAAAAAACAGATATCCGGTCTAGTACAAAGCATGGCATACATGAGACTTCCTACTGCAGAAGCATAAGGAACTTGTCTCATGATATCTTCTTCCTCTTGTGTCTTAGGCCTTTGGTCATCAGACAGAGAAACTCCATGTCTGAAAGGAAGTAATCCTTTCTTGGAGTTTTGCATGCTAAACCGTTCTAGAACCTTATCTATATATCCAGCTTGTGATAAGCCTAACATCTTATTCTTATGATCTCGCCAAAGCTTGATCCTTAGAATAAAGTTAGCCTCACCCAAGTCCTTCGTATCAAATTGGCTTGACAACCAAACCTTTATTGATGACATGACCTCTACATCATTTCCAATGAGGAGAATATCATCAACATAAAGCACTAGGAACATTATTACTTTGTCTTGATGTCTTTTGTACACACATGGTTCATCAAGATATTGTTCAAAACCAAATGATTTGATTGCTTGATCAAATCTGATGTTCCATGACCTAGATGCTTGCTTAAGTCCATAAATGGACCTATTCAACTTGCATACCATATGCTCTTGGTTCTTTGCTATGAAACCTTCTGGTTGCTTCATATAGATTTCCTCTTCAAGATTGCCATTAAGAATTGCAGTCTTGACATCCATTTGCCAAATCTCATAATCATAATGAGCAGCAATGGATAAGAGAATTCTGATAGATTTAAGCATTGCTACTGGTGAAAAGGTTTCCTCATAATCAATACCTTCTTTTTTAGTATACCCTTTTACCACTAGCCTTGCTTTAAAGGTTTCAACCTTTCCATCTATCCCTCTCTTCCTCTTGTAAACCCATTTGCAACCAACAGGTTTAATGCCGTTAGGCGCCTTTACAAGATCCTAAACTTGATTGGAATACATGGAATCTAATTCTGATTTCATAGCTTGGACCCAATGATGTGCATCTATATCATTCATTACTTCTTCATAAGTGTAAGGATCAGTTTCGGCCTCCTCTGAGATAGCCTCATAAGTCTCTCCAAGACCTATGTATCTTATAGGTGGCCTAACATTCCTCCCACTATGACGAGGCAACTGTGTACTAGACATCTCATGAGTAGTATCTTGTGGTGTATCCAATACAGCCATATCATCCCTAGTTTCAACCATTGGTTGTTGAATTACAGGTTCATTCATTTCAGCCAAGACAACTCTACTTCTAGGGTTAAAATTATTCACATAATCATCTTCCAAAAATTTGGCATGAGTGCTAACAAACACTTTGTTATCCTTATGATTATAGAATAAATAACCCTTGGTTTCCTTTGAATACCCTAAAAACATGCGTACTTCCGTTTTAGCTTCCAACTTATCAGACTTCCCTTTCAACATATGTGCTGGACATCCCCAAATGTGGAGATATTTCATACTAGGCTTGCGCCCACTCCACAATTCCATAGGTGTGTTAGGAACAGATTTTGATGGAACTAAATTCAAAATATGCATTGCAGTTTTTAGTGCATATCCCCAAAAGGAAACAGGTAAAGTTGAGTAACTCATCATGGACCTAACCATTTCTAAAAGAGTCATATTCCTTCTTTCTGCTACACCATTTTTTTGGGGAGTTTCAGGTGCAGTCAATTGGGATACAATCCCATTTTAAGTTAAGTAATCCTTGAAATCCCCAAGAAGGTATTCGCCACCACGATCAGATCGAATGGCCTTTATGTGTCTACCCAATTGATTCTCAACTTCAGCCCTAAACTCTTTGAATTTTTTAAAGGTTTCGGACTTCCGTCTCATTAGGTACACATAACTAAATCTAGAGTAATCATCGGTGAAAGTGATGAAGTACTCATAACCTCCTTTTGCTTGGGTTGACATAGGACCACAAACATCCGTATGAACTAATTCGAGCAATTCTTGGGCTCTTCTACCTTTTGCATTAAAAGGTCGTTTGGTCATTTTGCCTTCCAAACAAGATTCACAAACTGGAAATTCATCAAAGTCCAATGGCTCTAAGAGACCATCTTTGATCAGTCTTTGAATTCTGTTTGGATTAATATGACCCAAACGCAAGTGCCAAAGATATGCATCATTAGTAGAAGGAAACTTTATCTTTAATGATTTTACATGAGAGTTATTATCTATTTCAGAATTATACAATTCATGCTTATCAGGAGTCAAAATATAAAGACCATCCACAATATTGCCAGAACAGATAAACATTTTATCCTTCTTTATTACAACATTGTCTTTAAGGATAACACAATATCCATTTTTACCTAAATAAGTTGCAGAAATTAAATTCCTACGAACATTAGGTACATATAGACAGTCTTCCAATATTAAAACTCTAGTTTCAAAGCATAAATTAAACACTCCAATAGCTACAACTGGAATCCTACTCCCATCAGCCAAGGTCAGAAACAACTCTCCTTCTTTAAGTCTTTTGGTCTCCTGGAACCCCTGCAAAGAATTGCAGATATGATTAGTACAACCTGAATCCACACACCAGGAATCCGTGGGATTTTGTACCAAACATATTTCAAGAAGGAATAAAATTTTCATACCCTTATTGGCAGCCTTGAACTTTGGACAATTTCTCTTCCAATGTCCTTTCTCACCACAATGGAAACATTTTCCTTTCAGCTTCTTTCCTTTGTCGGCAACCCCTAAGACAATTTGTTTACCCTCCTGCTTAGTGAAGTCCTTCTTCTTCTTCTTCTTACCCTTGCCTTTCGACTTATGTTGAGAAGTAGAAGCTTCACCCACATTGGCTTCAACATTAGAAGTACCAAGGATGCCTTCCGCCGCTACCAACTCATTCATTAATTCAGACAAAGAATAAATCTTTTTGTTCATGTTATAATTAAGTCTGAATTCCTTGAATGATTCCGGTAGTGACTGGAGTATCATATCCACTTGGGATTCTCCATCAATGTCGGCACCCAAAACTTCTAAAGTATTCAAATTAGAGATCATTGTAAGACAATGTTCTCTCACTGAACTACCTTCAGTCATTTTGGTATTATAAATTTGCCTCATGGTTTCTTGCCTTGCAGAACGGCCTTGCTCACTAAACATCTCCTTCAGACTTTGCATAATGTCCGAAGCTAGTTCTACATCCTGCATTTGATGCTGTAGAACATTTGAGATGGACGCTAGGATGTAGCACTTGGCCATTTCATTAGATTTCTGCCAACGATCATATCGTTGTTTTTCCTCAGGAGGAGCATCTAATGAAGGAAAGCTAGGACATGGTTGAGTAAGCACATATTTGTGCTCTTCAGCTGTGAGAACTATGTCCAAGTTTCTTTTCCAGTCAACATAATTGGTTCCAGTCAGTTTGTTTTGATTAAGAATGCTAATAAGTGGGCTAAATGATGCCATGTTCAAATCTGAAATAATAAACATGAATATAATAAGTAAACTGGACATTATCAATTTAGCATATAAACATATAATATGGAACCTTAATAAAACCATAAAATAATATATGCAACGACAACCCAATCCATGTCTATAATTCCTTGGTAGCAAGTTTATTATAAACACATCAACCAGTTGAGAACTATTCTCATTATTAGTGCTATCATGATAACTCTTATCAAACACTAATAATATGCCGTATTATCTTCAGCCTCTAAGTAATAATGACATAGCTCCTTTGGGAGGTTAACATTAAACTTAGTCTAGTGTATACCATTATCTAGAATCATGTGTAGCCACATTTCATCTTCCTGTATGATGTTTAAACTTGTAGTACCATAGAACAAAACACCCTCCTTTGGGATCGCGAGGCATATATGCCAAGACGAGGTGCTTGTCTACACTACTTTAAACAGGTAAGTTCAATCTTGTAGTACTATGAAGTAAACACCCTCCTTTGGGATCGCGAGGCATATACGCCAAGACGAGGTGCTTAGCCCACACTACTATGAACCGATAATAGAGGCCATGAGATCCAACCCTTATATCTCTCTCCCACTAGATATTTTAAATTAAAAGTTTTTATCTTTTAAAGGCCGTGAGATCCAACCCTTGTATCCAACCCTTGTATCGATCGATCGAATGTGCCCCTCGATCGATCGAAAAAATTAAACAATTCGAACTAAACCTTCTGTCTGATTTGATTGATACTCGATCGCCTCTCGATTGATCGAAAATAAAATCCAATCGATCGACTAGCAATCGAACATTAATCGATTCAAAAGGATTAGTCTCTGTTTTACTCAATCGATTGAAAGGAAATTTCGATCGATCGAAAATCGTAAAACTCGAATTTCCAGAAATTCTTCGAAGGCAGTTTTCAACCGTTTTGCATGAACAAACAACTATCATACGGAAATGATAGACAGAAATTGATATCAAAACTGAAATCTATTGATGTTATAGCCTTAAAGATCAATTTAACATTCTTAAATTCATATTTAAACAACATCATAACATCAATATCAATTTTTATCAAATCATAGTTTCAACAACCATGCAGAAAATTAAATGTATAATCTTCTATCAACTTGAAACTATTATGTCTAGATCCAAAACGAACAAAACATGTTATACAGATTCGAAATGAAGACCGCTCTGATACCAATGTTGGGAAATATACATGTTTGTATCGCATACAAAACATACGCAGCGGAAAATAAACGGATCTACTTCTTTCGCAATTGATAACATGCACTATGTAAGTTTCAGAATATAAGAACAAGAGAGTGTACCTTGATGCGGTGAAATTCAAAACCGAATGAAGATGTACTCGGGAAGACTTTCAATCTTCACTCCAATTCCACTTGATGCCCAAGATGTGTGGTCTCTCAATCAGTTCTATGTTTTCTAGAGAGAATATGAAAGAGTGTCTCTCTTCCTTATATTTTCTTATATTATCTTAAACATACAAACCATTTTATTCTATATAAAATTCTGTATGTTTCTCTCCACATAACTGATTATCTAATTGGGCTAGCCTTTTAGGCCTTCCCAATTGGGCTTTAGTGTGTGGCTTGGAGTAGGGAACAAATAAGACACTAGCTCCAATGGGCCTTGGGCTTTTCTGTCAACTCTTGACAAGTCCAAAGTTACCATTAATTATATTTAATACCACTATATAAATATAATTGCACTCTAGGCCTCATTAATAAATTATATCCCAAGACTTTATTATACATGCAACCCCTTCATAAAATATTCGTAGTAATACAAAGTCATGAATATAGACTGCCACTTTGTAAATTACTACATCTTAATCTTTGAGTACCAGGTTTAATCCTTTTGAGTTATTCATCATATATTTATGAAATCCAATTTCATAAATATATACTTTAGTCTTACTAAAGTGGTTTGGCCTAACTCTCTGAATAACTGTACCCATTAAACTTATCTCAAGGGAATATTTTATATCTCCGTTAAGAGACTATGAATTCCATCTTGAGAATATATGTTCCATCAATACTAAATGTGGCTGCCCAACATACTGAGGTTTTGACCGTTACTTTAGATCTCACTCCTAATATATCAAAGCAACCTACATTTCATGATCAGGTCCATTATTCTCTCAGGATTAAGAGTTCATGTGAATACAAGTCGTGAGATTTATTATTCAATTGACAATCGTTAGGAGAATAATAAATCTCACAGTGGTCCAGTTCAATATGTCTTAACTCTTAAAACATATCAACATATTAACTAGAAGTCGCCACTTCCATGATCAAGACAAATCATCGTAGTTAATATGTTATAGTCTTCGCAGATGAAATGCCCAATTTCATCACCGACTACGAACCAAAATTCTGAGTTTACAAAGAACTTGTGATCTATATCTTCTGTGACTAAATTACATAAATCACATACTATGCATCTCATGGACTATTTGATAATATCCGAATATTCATGTTACCATTATTTTAGATAAGAATAAAACAACTTTATTAAACATAATATTAAGTCATACATCATTTCTCACATAATGTCATACATAATATTATACATAGCATCATACAATAGGATTTAAGGGCACATATCCTAACATTTTTAACATCCATCTGGAAAATGTCCTATTTACTGGCAACAGCAACAGCGAATAAGGCACAAACAAATGAGATACGAGCAACCGGGGCAAAGGTCTCTTCATAATCAATCTCATACTCTTGTGTAAAGCCTCTTGCAACAAGACGAGCTTTGTAGCGCTCAATAGACCCATCAGAGCGAGTCTTAATCTTGTAGATCCATTTACAACCAACCACAGATTTCCTAGAGGGGAGAGTCACCAAATCCTAAGTATGGTTTTTAGATAATGCATCAAGTTCCTCTTTCATTGCAATGTACCATAAAGGGTCAGTGGAAGCCTCACGATAGGTGTGAGGCTCGTGCAGTGTAGCAAGGGCAGTGTAACAATGATTGTCAAGTAAATGTGCAGGAATGGATCTTACTCGAGTTGAGTGACGAGGTGGAATGTTTTATGCAAGATCTTTAGGCGGAGCAGGAACAGGGGACCCAAGCTTAAGGTTGGGGTTGGGTAGCTCATCTTCAACCTATTCATTAAAGGGTGATCTAGGAAAGGGATCAATGATATCTGGTGGTTGAACAGAAAAGTCTACATGAAAATCAGGAGCAATTACAGGAGGATCAAGAGCAGCTACAGAAGGAATATGTGCCTCATCTGGAAAAAGGTCTAAGACAGAGGAGGAAGACAGGGAGGCACGGAAGTAAGAGAGCTCGACAAAGAGGCGATGTTCCCAAAAGACAACAATGCGGGAGACACGAAGACGATGAGAAACAAGATCATAACACCGATACCCCTTTTGAGTTTCGCCATAGCCAAGAAAACAACAAAGCCTTAACCGAGGTTCAAGTTTGTTATGCTCATATGGCTGAAGAAGAACGAAACAGGCAGAACCGAAGGAGCGAAGGCGATGATAATCTGGAAATGACCCAAAAAGGCGCTCATATAGAGTTTGATTTTGGATGACAAGACCAGGAATGCGATTAATAGCATGAACAGTATGAAGTGCAGCTTCACCCCAAAAAAGAGTAGGAACTTTGGCAGAGAGAAGGAGAGCACAAATAGTGTCAAGAATATGATGAAGTTTTCGTTCAGCTCTACCATTTTACTGAGAGGTACCTGGACAAGTTAGTTGATGAACAATGCCATAGGAATGCAAAACAGCTTGGAAAGCATACTGAGTGTACTCAAGAGCATTATCAGATCGAAAAATTTTGATACGTTTGGAAAATTGAGTTTCAACCATTTTTGCAAAATTAGAATATACTTGCAATAATTCAGAACAATGTTTTATATGAAAAATCCAGCTATAACGGGAATAATCATCAACAAAGACAACAAAATATCGAGATCCACCACTACTAGAGACAGAGGAAGGTCCCCAAACATCAGAATGAATTAAGTCAAAGATATTAGTGGACACTGATTCACTGGTATTGAAAGGCAAAGCTGATTGTTTTCCTAATTGACATGAAACACAATCAAAATTTTCTGTGGATACTGAGCCTAACAAACCTTTAGAAGCCAAGTGTTGTACCCGAGAAGAAGATGCGTGACCAAGTCGGGCATGCCAAAGTGTAAGAGAAGGAATAGAAGAAACTGTAGCAGCTGCAGCAACAGAAATAGGAGCAACAAGTGGAAGACGAAGGTTGTCCACAGGAAACATACGCCCAACACTGGGACCGATCCTAAGCTCCTGTCCCGTCCTCGGATCCTGTACAATACACCCAGAATAATCAAAGATAATGCGATAACCCAGCTTAGCTAATTGTACCATAGAAAAATAAATTGTAAAAAAGGTCAAGAACATTAAAGACCTCAGGAACTGAGAGGTTGGAGGTCGAAACAGAACCTATATTATGACCAGACATTGTGGAACCATTTGCTGTGAGAATATTAAGAGGGTGTGGTGCAAGTTGAAGTTCAGAAATTAAGGACGAGTGAGGTGTCATATGACTGCAACAAGCAGAATCCATAAGCCAAGAAGAAGGAGACATACCAGATAAAGCTGAGAGAGAAGAAGAATAAGATGCATTACCAACCATACGAATGACATTAGCGATGATGTTTATAAGGTCATCTCTGGAAATGGTGAAAGTGGATCCAGAAGATTGAGATTGTGTAGTGACGGGAGCCATTGGTTGGACACTTTCATTGTTAGCAACAGTAGCAGCAGAAATTGAAACAGCTGATTTGTTGCGATGATAGCAAGTCTCAATATTGTAGCCAAGACGTTTGCAAAAATTGTAAAAACATTTGCTGGATTGTCGGCGACGATTATTACAACAAGAAGAAGACCTGTCCTTATTCTTCATTTAGAAGCAAAATATGCAAAAATGGACTGCAAAAATGAAATCTACGCGAAAAACTAGGTAAGGAGCACCTGGGCTGCAAAAAGTCAACACAGGAGAAAAGTCAACGGTCAAAGGCAACTCTCAGTCAAAGTCAACGTTGGTCAACGAAAAATTCAACGGTGGTCAATGGTCCGGTCAATGATGACGTCAGCTGACGTGGTGGGTGACGTCAGTAGATGGTGGACGATGATGTCAGTAGATGACGTCACTTAGGGCTGACATCAGCAGGTGCAGATCTGTTGCGTGGAGGCACGTGCAAACACATGGAGGCGCGTGAAGAAGCCTGTCGGTAAGTGGAGCGCGTGAGCTTGAGTGCAGAATCTTTGGGCGGTACGTGGGGGTGCGTGCAGTGTCCAATGGCTTCTAGGTTTCCACGGTTGTGTAGATCGGCGCAAGGCGATCTTAGTGGTACCTGTAGAAAATTAATCGGAGCAATATTTGAGGGCGGTGATGAAAAAGGGCGGTGGTCTTCACGGTGTGAAACTCCTCAACGGCAGCGGCTGCAGGTCCAAAACCCAAGGACGACAAATGAAAGATGTCGGAGGTTCAACGGCGAATGGCTGTGGCAGCTGCTGTGACAGCGGAAGCGATATTGAGAATGGAGTAACACCAATAAAGACAAGACTGCTAAAAAAGGGTCAGAGTGGCTTTGATACCATGTTAGAAATACTGAATAATTGTATTGTATTTCTCAATTAAAGAATATACATGAGTGCCTATATATATAGGAGGCATATGAGTGCAATACAAGTAAGAGTGTAGTACAAGAATGTGTACTATACAAGTAATTTAGTTGGGCCTAAAGCCCACAACACTATACACATTAACATAGCCCTTTGGGGTTTCCTCCGTGGATATAGGCCGTTAGGCTGAACCACGTAACCCTCGTGTGTTATCGTGTTCTATACTTTATGCTTTCGCTTCCGCATCCATACTAGCATATTCAACATGGTGTATCAATGCTAATATTTAACATGATATCAAAGTCACCTTCTTGTGGCCATGGTTTTCTGTCCTTGCGGTATATTTAAGAGCGATCTTTGTCTTCCTCGGTGTATTTTTTCGCTGCGTTCATCTTTTTTGACTTCCTACTACTACCGTCAAAACTCTCCGGTATAGTCATGCCACCGTTAGAAGTCGCATCAACACTGCAAGACCATTGCCTTCCTCAAACTACCGTCACAAAGCCAAACTTCATTAAAGGGATTTTCTCAACCTTATCAAATCTCAAGATTTCATCAAGCTTCCATCTTGAGTTTGAGAGGGGGTGTTAGAGATATGTTAGCCCAATAACATAGGCCCAAGATTAATTCTACTTTGTGTGCAAGCCAAGTCTCCTACTTGTACTAGAAGTCTATTAGTCTAGGGTTTAGTCTACTATATATACTCACGTTATTATTCATTGTAACACAGAATTTGTACTACACTTTAATATATTATTGATGTAGCCCTTTAGGGTTTCCTCCGTGGATATAGGCCGTTAGGCTGAACCATGTAACCCTCGTGTGTTATCGTGTTCTATACTATATGCTTTCGCTTCCGCATCCATACTAGCATATTCAACATGGTGTATTAATGTTAATATTAACATGTAGAACCTATTTGCTAAATGGAAAACAATTTTTTGTTTTCGGTTTTTGTTTTATAGGTATTTTGGTAGAACTATCCCCATAACGTGTTTATCACCTCAAAACACAAATTCAATTATTTGGCATTATTTTCTCACCCCAATTTTCACCCTTTTTTCTCTTCTTCCCATTCAATTCTCATTTTCTCTTCCAATAACAAATTACCACCACCCACAATAGTCCAACACTATTACCAATGATGTCGATGTTCCCCTTGTCCTTTCAAACAACAGTTACTTGATCTGTGAACTACACTGCTGCAATATCAGGTCATCTCACATTCAAACTCAGGAATATTTAGAGAGGAATCTCTGCTGTTGCTTGTATATCGTGAATTTCTGATACAAATATTGCTTAGCCTTGGTTGATTACCAGATTGTTTTTCCAGTAATGAGGATGCCAGTGGCCAAGAATGTTAAAGAATTAATAGTGCAACAAGATAACCTTCATGCATTTTAGTATTTATAATGAAACATAGCCTTGACAAGGTATCTGATAACTGAGCTATTACTGTTGTGGGTGTAATTCAAAAATAATTTCATATAGTATATTTTACAAGCAACATTTAATTTCTAATTTTTCACCAGGTATATTATTAAGATTGACGAATAATTGTTTGGGAATGCGAGAGTTTGAAAAGTTTGTTTCCAGATTATGTGGCTAGATTTCGCATGCAATTGGAGGATCTTCGGATAGTCAAATGTGGACTGGAGGAAGTTGTTGCACTTGAAGATGGTGCAGAAGCAGCAGCAAGACTTGTGTTCCCTTAAGTAACTCTCCTGATGCCTAAGAAATTGCCCAAACTCAAGTGGTTATCTCGAGGGGTGCATACTTCAAAATGGCCATTGTTGAAAGTATCGGAGTTGATTAAATGTGGTCAAATTGAGATATTTGTTTCAAAATATTTGAAAGTTGAAGGAACAGTTGAACAAAGCCAACTTGAGACCTCCATCCAACGACCACTTTTCTTGGTTGAAGAAGTGGCTAATTTATTTAATCTTTTAAAATATTTAGGGTTACAAGAAGTTATATATAACCCTGTTTGGAGTAGTAGTAGTACTCATCTTTCACACACGAATAAAAAAAAAGTGTTCTTAGTAAAGCTCATAAATCTATATACTCGAAATAAAATGTGTTCTTAGTTTTTTCGTCCACATGTGATTCAGGGAATGTGATAGGCTATAGTATTTTGTTTGGAATTGGAATTGGGAATGGAGAGTTGCTTAGAACAACTAATAGGTGGATAGACACCACTGGAAGAACACAGTTCCAAGAAAGCACACAAAGGCTTATTTTCATTCAAATCACAAAACTGATTACAATGAATTACATTCAAGTACTTATATTAACTGTTTGGTACTTGCAGCCTCAGCCTTTTAAGAGTCCTAATCCTATTAAGTATAGCCTCTACAATTATTCAAATGTCTACTGAGTTAGTTACAAGAGATTAGGATAGGCTGCTGGATCCGAAACTGCGTGCAACCTCCTGTTTGGACACGAACATGGCATAACTAACTAACTACCTACCTACAGCAGACAACTCCCAACTTCCGAACTCTCTCCAGTTGCCTCCAATTGCCATGCAACCACTTTAGGAACCTAATTAAAATCCTTAATCATCACATAGTTGGCTACACCCAGGATTGGAACTCATCATAAAAATAAAAAATAAAAAAGCACCTCAAGATGCTCCTGCATCAACGAGTCTAGAAATATGGGAATACCACAGGTGATAAATTTTGACAACTTGAAAATATTGATCCCCAATAACTGCTCAATGATTAAAATGGTTTTTGAAAATGCTTTTCTAATAAAATGACTCTTATTCCACCTTGCATTTGATTCACAAAGTATATTTCTGCATCATTTTTGGTAGACATCTTATATTAATTATTCAATAGTATTTAGGAAATTTTCTTTTAATTTTATTTATTTATTTATATTTCATTTAGATATATTCCACTAATAAGTTGGGACCATATTTCTAATGGTATGAACTTAACGGATATAATCTATTTTGTAGTCCCTACTATGAATTTTATTGATTGGCCTAAATTGTTAAGAAATTAGATACTAACTCATATTTTCTTTTGTTTAATATTTTGATTTTTTATAGGGTTCATTCCCCAACTTGGAGGATTTGAGATTGGGTGGAAATTTCAATATGAAGGAGATATAGCATGGCCAATTTTCGGAAGAAAGCTTTTACAAATTAAAAACCTTCACGTGGAAGGCTATCTAGTTGTTTCTTTTTGGAGTACTTTTCTTGCAACATTACATAATTTGGAGGAAGTAGTTGTGAAGGACAGTTCCTGGGAAGAAATATTCCTATATGAAGAACTTTTTGGTCAGCAAAAACATGCTAGGATACTCCCGGAACTAAAAGAACTACAGCTGTTTGACATATCGTTGTTGAAACATTTGTGGAAAGAAGACACAAAACCAAGCCCAATTTTTCATAATCTAGAAAATCTATGTGTCACTATGTTGAAAATTGAAAATTTTAGTGCCCCCCTCAGTGTCTTTCCAAAATTTGACGAATCTAGAAATATTGAAATGTCATGGATTGATTAATTTAGTTATATCCTCAACGGCCAAAGTCTGGTACAACTCAAGAAAATGAATATAAGTGAATGCGAAAGGATAGCAGAAATTGTAGTATGTAAGGGGGGTGAAGCAAGTGAGATGATTATTTTCACCCAGTTGACATACTTAAAACTTGATTGCTTGCCAAAGCTCACAAGTTTTTGCTTGGGAAGTTATTCTTTTCAGTTCCCATCTTTGGAAGAAGTAATTGTGAGGCAATGCCCTAAGGTGAAGGCCTTTTGTCATGGACCCTTCTGGACACCAGAGCTAGAAAGAGTACAATCACCAAAAGAAGATGAATGGCATTGGAAGGCTGCCGTGAATGCCAATACATTTGCTTTGGAAGGGCAAATAATAATACCAACACGCAATAGTTTTGTTGAGAAAGGGTAAGTATATTGATCTTTTTAATGCCTTGATGCATGAACATGAGAATCTTTTCACTCTCCCACTAGATACTTATCATAATAGAAATATATTAGAATTATATGAACATTGCCAATTTTAAGGAACAGTAAAATCCTCAAAAATTGCATAAAAATTTCTCAAATAATACATTTCATTGTGTCGATGTGCAATTCATATAGCACACATATAATGATAATACTTTGATGTCAACGATTATAACAATTGATGCTTTTATCTTCAGTATGTTGATTTCTATTACACATGGTTCGGAACTTTAAAGGTGGAGATCATACTTAAAATGCAGCAGCGGGAAGGTGGCTTGTAATTATAGTTGGTAGTACTGAGGATTATGTTTATGGTTATTGAAATGAATAGAGTTCATCCATTTGTCGTTTGTTCTGTTTTGTGTTTCTTTATTTCTTGTTTTGCTATGTTTGGGGAGAAAAAGCAAGTACCTGTAGTACATTGTATTTGTATGATGCATTTCTCTTTGGATGATGCATTCCTAGCTTCTTTGGTGCAAAAAGACCATATTTGCATGAAGTTCTGCGTCATGTTATTATTATTTTGATGAGTGTTAATGACTACATGCTATCATTAAATGTCAAAGTTTTTTCTTTAAGTTTTTGATAGATTATAATGGATGTCTAGTTGAGTTGCTTATGCTTCTAAATGTTTCTTTCAGTCATGAGAATATGCTCACCCATGCACATAATAGAATCAGAGAGGTTTGGGTCCAACACTAGAAGTTTGTCACAGAAGCAGTTTTATAGATCAACGTAGCCAATTTGATCTCCCTTGACTTTTAGCATCACGGTTGCGGAAAATATATGATTATGTATATTGGTTCTGAAGTTTTAGTTAAATATGGTTAGGAAGAAAATATACATGAGTAAATTATCTTCTCTTCATGAACAATTGTATGTAATTGAAATTCAAATCAATGTTTTAGGAAGCAAGAAAAGAACACAGAACCACTTAAGTCACAAAAATAAGAAGAATGCGGGACCCGATTTGAATAAATAAATCTGATAAATCAAAGATCCACAACCTCTATCAAATTTACAAAATGACGAAAGAGGTGTAAATTTTAATGAAAGATGGTAATGAAGATAATATTTATATTTCAATATACATTAGCAAAATTAGCAAAGTTACCTTCGTTTATTTATTTATTGTCTCCTTTGCTTACAATAAGCGGGGAGGGGGATTCGACTTTGGTTTTCTAATAAGATAATTTTTAGATTTTAAAGCTAGATACTAATTGCAACTTTATTTAGATTTAAAGCTAAATAACAATCACAACTTCCTATTTTTATCGGGGATTTTTGTTTACTTTTTAGATTTTAAATGCTAATGCTCTCTTCTAATTTGTCAACTCTAATTGTTTTCAAGTACTAGTATGTAATTCCGTGCATATGCACGGATCCATTTAAAAATAATCACAATCACAATTACATATAATATATATATATATATAATTTGAAATTTAACTAGATCTAGACTCTTCGGTTTTTGCCTCCAATAATTCACTTGCCACAAAAATTAACAAATTATATGAGATACATGAAGCAAAATTGAACTCCAATTAAAATTCAATCTAAAATCTAATTGAATTTAGACCTTTTGATTTTTGGACCTAATAATTTACTTGACACAAAAATTTAAAAATTAAATGACACGTGGCACAAAATTAGATTTCAATTTAGAATTTAATTAAATTTTCTCTCCGCTTTAGCTATTAATATATATATATATATATAATTTATAAATTTGAATTATTTATTTATATGATTATGTTTTTTATGATTTATTATATTGAACTCTTCGTTTTCTACATTAAATTAACTAATTTGGTACAAAAATTTAAAAATTTAAATTAGATGAAAAACATGGCGCAAAATTAAACTTTAATTGAAATTCAATTTTTACCTAAATTAACTCACTTAGCACAAAATTTTAAAATTTAGATTATATGAAATACGTGGCATAAAATTAGACACTAATTGAATTCTAATTTGAAATTTAATTAGATTTTCTCTCTACTTTACCTATTATTATTGATGGGGAAGGTACTTTCCTGAAGGCGCCGTCACCCTCTATCTGGGCGACGGCGCGGTAATGGACGACGGTCCACCTATGCCCGTCACCCTCAACCAGCTCCCCTGCAAGTCCCGATGGCATAATCTACACATCGACGGGATGAACGGGTGACGGGACGAATCTGAAGGAACCAACATGTCTTGTGACTTACGCGCTGTCAAGGATAGATAACTTGCGCTCCACGCAATAGGGAATGGCCCTGGTGAGGAGAGGATTCCGTAAAGAACACGCATTAGGGCATGGCTCTGATCAGAGGTTATCTCCTCAGACACGCCGAAGCCCCAACTCTACACCACTATAAATACCTCCGACCCTCATGAAAAAGGTATGCACGTTTCTACCCCAACTCTAGCACTCTGAAGTTGTGAGCAATACTAACTTAACCGTCGGAGGGTCGTTGGCCGGTACCACACCGGTACTCCCCTTTGAGGTTCTTTCCACTCGTGCAGGTTTACCTGGAACGCGCGAAGATCCTGCGGCTCATTGAGGGTGATTTTCGGCATCATCAGTTGGCGCCGTCTGTGGGAATGTACACGTACGTAGGCTGTGTTCTGTGCTTTCCGGACAAAGAGTTGCATGGTACTCACGCGTTCAAAGGTTACCACCATGAACGACCAAGGCAACGAGCAACGCACCATGGCCCTCAAGAGACAAGTCCAGACTCTGGCGGCCGCGGTGGAGCACCTCACGAAACGCAACAACGATTTGGAAGAACAACTTTTGCGGGGAAACGCGACGGTTGGCAACCAGGGGGAAAATGGGGAAAACAGCGCCCATGAGAGGAATCATGGAGGCCTAGAAGGAAGCAATGCATTGAGCCGACGGGCGGCTGACAACGTCCCGCCTAGCGTTGCCGATGAGATGCGGTTGATGAAGGAGCGTATGGACTTCATGATGAACGCCCTCAAAGGACGAGTGTCCAGCGACCTCGACGATCTCGTCCACCGCACAGACTCTCCCTTCACCGCACCCGTCATCTTGTTCCCCACACCGCCAAAATTCCGCATGCCCTAGATAGAAAGCTACGACGGTTCCAAGGATCCACTAGACCACTTGGAATCCTTCAAGACATTAATGCACTTGCACGGCGTACCGGACGAAATTATGTGCCGGGCCTTCTCGGCGACGCTAAAAGGCTCCGCAAAGACCTGGTTCGGCAGGCTGACGCCCGGCTCCATCGGTTCCTTCAGGGAGTTGAGTGCCCAGTTCGCTACACATTTTATCGGGGGGCATAGATATTAAAAATCCACCGCGTGCTTGATGAACATTAGGCAGCGAGAGGATGAGACGCTCAGGTCCTACATAGCCGCTTCAACAAGGAGGCACTTTCGATCGATGAAGCAGACGACAAGATACAGGTCGCCGCATTCACCAACGGGCTGAAGGAGGGCAAATTCTTGTTCTCTCTATACAAGAATGACCCGAAGACGATGTCGGATGTATTTTACAGGGCAACAAAGTATATGAATGCGGAAGACGCATTACAGGCCCGAGGAGAGAGACCTTCCAAGAGGCGGGAGAGGCAGGAGGACGTAAGACAGGATAAGGGGCGAAAGAAACCCCGGGCAGAAGGCCGAGATAACAGGCGACCGCAACCCTCTGCCGGTAAGTTCACAAGCTTCACTCCGCTGACGGCCCCGGTCGACCAAGTCCTAATGGAAATCAAAGACGAGGGGTCCCTGACGTTTCCGGGAAAACTGAAGGGGAATTCCGATAGATGACCCAAAGACAAGTACTGCCGCTTCTACCGAGATCATGGCCATGACACCGCCGACTGTTATGACTTAAAGCAGCAGATTGAGGCCTTGATTAGACAGGGAAAGTTGCAAAGATTCGTCAGCTGAGAAAGGACAGAAGCGCCTCGGCAGGAACAGGCCACCCGTAGGGACAATGAGCGCCCTAGACCGCCCATAGGAGACACAAGGATGATCATCGGGAGTACGGCCTCCATCGGATCGACAAAGAAGGCTCGAAAAACCTATCTCAGGGCAGTGTAGAATGTCCAGGCGGCGGGCGTCGCCTAGAAGAAGCCGCGCGCCAGCAGCCCCACTATTGAGTTCACGGAAGAAGACGCCCAGCGTCTTCACCATCCGCACGACGATGCCCTTGTTGTCAACGTCAGGGTGGGAGACTATAACACATACAAGGTCTTGATCGACAACGGTAGTTTCGCGGACATCCTCTATTACCCGGCGTTTCAACAGATGCGGATCGGCAAGGAACGCCTGACACCTACCAACGTTCCGCTCATTGGGTTTGGAGGGACGAGAGTCTACCCCCTCGGCGCCATCGCCTTGCCAGTCACGATTGGAAAATATCCCCAGCAGGTCACCAAAGATGTCACCTTCCTCGTCGTCAACTGTTCGTCCGCCTACAACGCTATCATAGGGCGGCCCACCCTTAACGCTTGGAAAGCCGTAACGTCGACCTACCACCTGATGGTCAAGTTCCCCACCGAGGATGGAGTGGGGCAGTTATGGGGAGACTAGGTGGCCGCGCGAGAATGCTACGTAGCGATGGTAGAAGCGGACAGCCACTTGCAAGCAATGAACATAGAGCAGCGGGTGGGGGCAGAACCCGCCGAAGAGCTCGAGGAGATTGCACTCGACGAGTCCAGGCCAGACAGGACCACCAGAATTGGCGCTCTCACTAGCCCTTCGGCTCGCCAGGCGCTCGTGACTTTCCTCCGAAAAAACCAGGATATGTTCGCCTGGAGTCACGAAGATATGCCGGGAATTGACCCTTCGGTCATGGTGCACAAGCTGAACGTGTCGCCCACTTTCCGGCCCGTCCGTCAGAAGAAGCGGGTGTTTACCTCGGAACGAGACCGGGCGGTGGCAGAAGAAGTCGGCAAGCTACGAGAAGCGGATTTCATCCGAGAAGTGTACTATCCCGATTGGTTGGCCAACGTGGTGATGGTCAAGAAGGCTAGCGGGAAGTGGCGCATGTGCGTCGACTTCACAGACCTGAACAAGGCGTGCCCCAAAGATAGTTATCCCCTCCCACGGGTCGACACCCTGGTGGACTCTACAGCCCAACACCAGCGGTTGAGCTTCATGGATGCCTTTTCAGGGTACAATCAGATCCGGATGGACGTGGCGGATCAAGAGAAAACCTCGTTCGTTACCAGCCAGGGTCTTTTCTGCTACAAGGTAATGCTGTTCGGACTGAAGAATGCGGGTGCCACATATCAGAGACTCATGAACAAAATGTTCGCCAACCAAATAGGAAGGAATGTTCAGGTATATGTGGATGACATGTTGGTAAAAAGCAGAAGGAAGGAAGACCACCTGGAGGACCTTGAAGAAACGTTCGACACACTCCGCTCCTACAACATGAAGCTAAACCCGGCAAAGTGCGCGTTTGGAGTAGCGGCGGGAAAATTCCTAGGCTTTATGGTGTCTCAAAGGGGCATTGAGGCCAACCTGGACAAGATTCGAGCCATAGTGGAAATGGCGCCCCCAAAGAACACGAAGGAGGTACAAAGCTTGAATGGGAAAGTAGCCGCCCTGAACCGGTTTGTATCAAGGGCGACAGATAAGTGCCTACCCTTTTTCCGCACGCTAAAGAAGTCTTTCGAGTGGACGGGCAAGTGCCAAAAGGCGTTCGAGGAACTGAAAGCCTACCTCTCTTCACCACCGCTACTAAGCCCCTCGCAACCAGGGGAAGAGCTCTTCCTTTACCTGGCCGTCTCCCCGGCGGCAGTCAGTGTGGCCTTGGTCAGAGAAGAAGACAAGGTCCAAAAACCTGTGTACTACGCCAGCCGGGCGTTCCGCGGGGCGGAGGAAAGGTACCCGCCAATGGAAAAGCTCGCCTTCGCCTTGATCATCGCGGCCCGCAAGCTTAAGCCATACTTCCAAGCTCATACAATAGTTGTTTTAACCAACAAACCCCTGCGACGGGCGATGCACAACCCCGAAGCGGCCGGTCGCCTGGCCTTCTGGGCGATCGAATTGACCGAGTTCGACATCAGGTACCGCCCACGCACCGCCGTGAAGGGGCAGGCAGTCGCTGACTTTATCGCCGAGTTCACAAGCGGCGAGGACTAGGGGGCAGACGAGCACCCTTCATGGACCTTACATTCGGACGGATCATCGACCAGACAGGCCTGGGGGATAGGTGTCGTACTTCGCTCCCCCGAGGGAGATCAGATCGAATGCATGATTCACCTAGATTTCCCCACCACAAATAATGAGGCGGAGTATGAAGCATTGATAGCTGGGATCGACCTCGCCAAAGCATAGGGGCCACCAAAGTGGTAGCCTACTACGACTCCCAGGTCGTCGTTAACCAAGTAAGCGGAGACTACGAGTGTAGAGGCGACAGAATGAGAATGTATCTCGATCAAGCGAAGAGAAGAATGAAGGAGCTAAGCGCAGAAGTGATTCAAATACCTAGAGAAGAAAATGAGCAAGCCGACCGTCTTGCCAAAGCCGCCTCTTCCGAACACATGGCCCCCCCCCCCCCCCGACAATGTGCTTTCCTTTGTGCAAATGACGCCACTAATAGAGCTTATCAGTGTGCAGGAAATAGGCTCCGAAGGCAATTGGACCATGCCGCTAGTCTCCTACCTAAAGGATGGTGCCTTGCCAGACGAAAGAGAAGCCGCCAGAAAGCTGAAAGTCCGAGCCGCAAGGTTCGTATTAATGGAGGGCGTCCTGTACAAAAGGGGCTTCTCTCGCCCGTACCTGAGGTGTTTGAGCCCCGAAGAAACCGACAATGTCATGAGGGAAGTCCACGAGGGAGTCTGTGGAAACCATTCGAGATCTTGATCACTGGTGCACAAGTTGATTCGGGCTGGGTATTACTGGCCTACCATGCAGAAAGACGCCCAAGCCTATGTCAAAGCCTGCAACAAATGCCAAAGGTTTAGCAACATTGTCCGACAACCGCCCGCAGAGCTAACTCCCATGACGGCCCTGTGGCCTTTTGCTCAATAGGGACTAGACATTATGGGCCCATTTCCAACGGCTATGCGGCAGCTGAAGTTCATGGTAGTAGGCATAGATTACTTCACAAAGTGGGTAGAAGCTGAGGCTCTCGCCACCATCACGGAGAAGAACGTGCGGAGCTTTGTCTGGAAATCCATCATATGCAGATTCGGGATCCCTAGGGTCCTAGTCTCGGACAATGGCAAACAATTCGACAACGGCCCCTTCCGAGAATTCTGCTCGCAGCTGGGGATAAAAAACCACTACTCCTCCCCCGCCCACCCCCAAGCCAACAGCCAAGTAGAAGTGACGAATCGATCCTTGCTAAAGATTATCAAGACTCGGCTCGAGGGGGCAAAGGGGATATGGCCTGAGGAATTACCCAGCGTACTTTGGGCATACAGGACGACGGCAAGGACCCTAACAGGAGAAACGCCATTCCGGCTAACCTACGGAAGTGAGGCAGTCATCCCGGCCGAAGTAGGACTCACAACCTACAGGGTGAACACCCACGATAAAAACAGGAATGATAAGGCATTACGCCTACGGCTGGACCTAATCGACGAAGTCAGAGCAGCGGCCAAACAAAGGCTTACACAATACCAAGATCGCATGACCAAGCACTACAATTCCCGAGTCAAGTATAGGGACTTCCAGGTCGGAGACCTTGTTCTAAGAAGAGTCATGGGCGCCACCAGGGATCCTGCCCAAAGAAAGCTCGGCCCCAACTGGGAAGGACCCTACCGAGTCACGTCATGGCACCGAAGAGGCACCTACCATTTGGAAACGATGGAAGGACAGACACTACCCCACCCGTGGAACGCCGAGTACCTACGAAAGTATTATCAATAAAAAGTGGCAGCTCCTACTTGTATGCTTTAATGTATTTTGGGAACCCAAAGGGTACTTTTTTTTTCTTTCCTTCTTAAAATTTATGCAAGGCTCGGAGGTTTATTCAGTTTCTCTCATACTATGTTAAGTGTTTGACCTTGAAACATGCGAAGTACTAAAGTCGACGGTACCATAACTGACGGCCCAAAGCGGCGACAACCTAAAATCTACGAGGCATAAGAGTGTCAAGCACCAAAGCTGACGGCTCAGAAGCCAACCTAAATTCTACGAGGCATAAGTGTCAAGCACCAAAACTGACGGCTCAGAAGCCAACCTAAATTCTACGAGGCATGAGTGTCAAGCACCAAAGCTGACGGCTCAGAAGCCAACCTAAAATCTACGAGGCATAAGAGCGTCAAGCACCAAAGCTGACGGCTCAGAAGCCAATCTAAAAAACTACAAGGCGTAAAAGCGTCAAGCACTAAAGCCGACGACTTAAAGGCCAACTTCAGATCCACAAGGCGTAAACGCCCGTCAAGCGCAAGAACAAACGACCTTAAAACGACGGCACTATCCTAAAAAGTTAAGCCTATAATCCAAGTGCGAAGACCGGTCAGGCCTATAAGCTGACAGCTCGTAAGGTGACGGTTCGAAAAAGATGGTTCTACCATAATTCATAAAGAGGGCTGACGACCCCGTTGGAAGGTCAGTACAACATCATAAGTCCAAAATTGGACTGCCGTGAAGCAACAAAAAAAAAAAAAAAAAACAACATACACAAGGCTTGGAAAGAAGATATCACATTACGAATAATGAAAAATTATCGTATTACAAAAATTTTGTTCTTACAAAAGCCCTCGAAACGACGGGGCACTACTTACAAAAAAAAGTAATAATAATAAATTTTACAAGAATCAAACTGCAGGAGCATCCGACACGATCTCGTCGCCCTTGGGGGGATCTTGGACCACAAGGAAGCCTTCGAAGCCAAAAGGGTCAGATGATGGAACCGTTTAAGCACCGGACGGGTCAGGAGCAGGCTAGGCGAGGACGACACCGCGTCCTTCAGCTGCGTCCCAGACTCGCTGAGACTGTCGTCGTCTACCATGATGGTGTCGCCCACAGGAGTCGACGGCACCGGGTCATCCATAGACACCCTTGACAAGTCGAGGTGGGGGAAGAGGGACTTCACCTGCTTAAGGCAGTCCTCAAACCCGTCACCGTAGTACTCAGCACAGACATCTATGAATGTTTGGGTCGTCTTGAATTCAGTAACGGCATCAGCCTTTGCCGTCTCCACCTGACCCAACAGAGACGACAGCTCCCTCTCCGCCGTCACCTTAGCCTCCGTCTCCTTCTCTAGCTGACGGGTCGTTTCCTCAAGTTTTTCTTTCAACTCCTTTACTTCCACGTTCAAAGTCCGGGAAGCTTCCTTGTACTGGTCCAACCTGTCAGAAAGATTCGTGATGCGCTTCTTCTAACGGGCCAGCAGCTCCTCGCCCTTCGCCCCCTTGACTTGCATGGCCCTCATGCGAACCATTGCCTGTGGAGCAAAACTTCCGTCAGCACAGTACCATAAAAAGCAGACGGGACGAGTAGTAAAGAATATACATACCCTGGCGAGATCGAAGAGGCCTGAGTCCCCCAGCTCCTGCACAGACTGGCTGACGCAAGAATCAGCTTCCCTCGTCCCCAGGATGGAGTCCAACCGCTCCAAGGCATACTCCTTGTGGGTAAGGATGCAGTGCCCGTCCTCTGGGATGACGGGACCTTGGACCGACATCAGCCCCTTGCCGGCCCCATGTTTGGGTGACGGGGGTCTCGCAGAATGATCCCCAGGGGTGACCGCCACTTTCTTCGCCAGGCGGCCCTCGGTCCCGTCACCCTTCCTTTTTGGCACGCCCTTGTTGACGGCCTTCGGGAGGGACATGGACGCCCCTTCCTTAACCTTCCCTTCCTCCTTTTTACGGGCAGCGGCGGCCCTGACTTGAGCTCTCATCTTAGCGGACTCCATCTCTGCAAGACAAGGACTCAATGTAAAAATGCCAAGTAAAGTTGACGGGAATGAACAGGTCGATTGAACTTACGTTGACGGGATAACTTATCTAAGCGGCGTGCCTCCTCTGTTGGCAGTGGTCCCCCACAATAAGCGTGGAGGGCGTCAGGTGTGATGAGGTCGCGACACTTCCTCTCCTCTAAGGGTATCCCCGTCACCTTGAGGATGAAGGCCTCTTGCTCCTCCGAGATCACGGGGCGAGCGAAAGCTGAAACGGAAAAGTAAAACAGACGGGTTAGAACCTTGGACTAAAATAAGCTGATAAGCAAGGCTGACGGCGACGACCTGACTCCCTGACGTAACCCCAAGTGTTGTCAAAACCATGAGGAATCGACCCCCACTCCTCCTCACGGCAAACCCAACTCGTCCCCTCCACAAAAAAATACCTGCCCTTCCAATTCCTGTTGGAGTCAGGCATGTCCGACACCAGCCTCAACTCCTTCCTCCTCGCAGAGAAGTGGTAAATCCCCTTGGACGAAGTGATGTGGTGTGGACGGTAACACCAAAAGAACTCGTCAAGGGTCAGTTGACGGTGCCCTCCACTCAGGCTCCCCCACAATATTTCAGAACCGATGAACACCCTCCAGGCGTTGGGGGCAATCTAGCTGACGGACAGGCCGAGGTAATTTGCCAACTGACGGTGGAGCGCCATCAGAGGCAACCTCAATCCTGCCACGAACATGGCATCATACATGCCAACGTCCGCGGTCTTCCCGGAGTAACACCTCTCCTTCTCCAAGGGAAGACGGATCGGAATATCGTCTGGGATTTAGTAACGGGCCCGCAGCGAATTGAAAACCTTATCCGTCATCAAAGGTAAAAAATGATTAACCGTCCAATCTTTGGGGAGGATGAACGGACGGTCGTCTCCCGAGCCTCCCGAGGTACTCTCCAAGTCTTCATCCCCTGACGAACCCTCGCCGCTTCCACTCTCCCTCGCTTGGTCGTCATCTCTACCTTCCCTTACTACTTCACCTTGGTCCCCAACTTCCCCGTCGGAAGACTGTACCGACGTTTCGTCCTCTGACGACCAAGAAGAGCCATCTCCTGGCTCGTGGCCCGGCTGGTAAACCTCGTCGTAGCCCGCCCCATCGCGGACTGACGACTGCTCACTCGACGTCTCCCTAGACATCTTACTACCTACAAGCGACGGGGTTGATCTAAGAACCTGAGTGACGGCCTTCCCGAAAACTTCCTAAAGCTCAGTATACAATTGAATCAAAGAAGTTTAGGGCAGAGAAAAGTAACTCACCAAGTTGTGATAGTACTGATGAAGCTGACGGTACCAACTAGCAGATGAGAACCAAAAGGCAATTGTAATCTCTGAGTTGACGGTTTCTCTCTAGACAGCGGGATTGGAATAGAATAAGAGAAATGAGGAAAAACGGAGCATATATATATAGGTGGTTTGAGGCACAGAAGACGAAGCGGTCCTCCCGTCCAGCTACCTGCCATTCGGCCAAGGACACGTGTGCTGACACTAGGGCTGCTCGAGGTGACTAGCCATTAATGCCTTGTCTGCCACACGCTGTACTCCCCAATCCGTCAGGCGAGACCGACGGAATTAAGGAGTAGGGGGCAACTGATGGGGAAGGTACTTTCCTGAAGGCGCCGTCACCCTCTATCTGGGCGACGGTGCGGTAATGGACGACGGTCCACCTATGCCCGTCACCCTCAACCAGCTCCCCTGCAAGTCCCGACGGCATAATCTACACATCGACGGGATGAACAGGTGACGGGACGAATCTGAAGGAACCAACATGTCTTGTGACTTACGCGCTGTCAAGGATAGATAACTTGCGCTCCACGCAATAGGGAATGGCCCTAGTGAGGAGAGGATTCCGTAAAGAACACGCATTAGGGCATGGCTCCAATCAGAGGTTATCTCCTCGGACACGCCGAAGGCCCAACTCTACACCACTATAAATACCTCCGACCCTCATGAAAAAGGTACGCACGTTTCTACCCTAACTCTAGCACTCTAGAGTTGTGAGCAATACTAACTTAACCGTCGGAGGGTCGTTGGCCGGTACCACACCGATACTCCCCTTTGAGGTTCTTTCCACTCGTGCAGGTTTACCTGGAACGCGCGAAGATCCTGCGGCTCACTGAGGGTGATTTTCGGCATCATCAATTATATATATAGATTTGGTCACAATAAATCCCTAAAAAAAAAAATTCCCTATATAAATTACAATGAATTTTTTTTTTCAAATGCAAACAAAAATTTCTACTCTTTTAAGTTTTGGCATTCACTATCTCTATCAATTTGATGACTCGAATGATATAATTACATTTTTCCACTTGTGTTTCCGCAAAAAAAAAAAAAAAAAAAAAAAGAAAGAAAAAAAAGAAAGAACTCCACAATGCCATTAAAAAGCTAGCAATCTTCAGTTTGGACACTCTTTTTCTATAGACACACATGTAAATATTCAATAGTACAATTGGCTCTACAGAATATCAATGGTAGATGCCATGGCCAATATTACAATGCAAACATTTTGAAATAACGAAGTACTGTTGTCATGTTTATAACATGGTTGTGAAACCCGGACCGGATTAATGGGAATCGGCCATCAATCTGGGTTTTTAAACATAAAAAACCGGAACTCTCTGTTTTGTAGCAAACCGTTCAAAACCCGATCAAACCGTCCGGTTTGTGGAACCGGGCACGGGTTTTTCGATTTTCTTCCCCACATAATTTTGCTAAAAATCTCCGGTTTTCATCTCGTTTGTCAACTACATCATTGGATTTCACCATTTAATGAGAGACCAAGAGAGGGGAGGGAGAGAGAAAAAGGCGAGAGTAATAGAGATTAGAGAGAAAGAAGTAATATAGTAATGGAAGTAAGCTTACGCTGGCATTAGATTTTCTGGAATAGAAGTTGAATCATGCATTTTAGAGGAGATGTTTTGTAGGCATTCTTGGAGCTAACCAAAAGGAAGAAGGAGAAGAAAAAGGACCAAAGTATCAGACTATTAGGAAGGTTAGAAGAGAGAAGAAAGAAAGCTGAAGATATCATTTTGAATTGACGGTGAGGATGAAGTTTTGAACGTGAGAAGATTGGGATTTGTTAGTTGATAAGACTAGAGAGAACAATTTATAAAAAAATAAAAAAATAAAAACAAGAGAGAATAAGGCAAGACAAGGGGAACACGTGAATGAGATAAGAATGACATGAAAAAGTATTAGGGAGTTGGGCCGGGTAGAGAAAATGAATGGAAATTGAGATATTTTAAATAATATAAGAGATATTTTATTATTTTTGTAATAAATTAGAAAAAATATAGTCTTTTCTTTAATTAAAATATATTTTAACCTCTTTATATATATTATTTTAATAAAAATTGTTAAATTTTGTATATGTATTTTATTATTTTTATATTAATAAATTATTAAAATAATTATAATGTCTTCACGGTTCAATTTCGGTTCGACTCTAATTAGACTTTAAAAATTTTGAACTTCTTCTTTTTACGGTTCATTGAACGGTCCGGGTCTAAAAATCATGGTTTATAACACAAATTGAAATAACAATGACACTAGTTCATCGTGATTCTAACATAAGTTTTCCATTTTACAAGTCTTGGCCGGGGAGAAGGGGGATAAATGGTTAAGCTTTTACTGATCATATATTCAATTGGTTCTACTCTAATTAAGGAAGCCTTCAACATTTGTTTTTTGCAGGGAATAGGTTAACGAAGATTCATCATGCCATAATTCAAATTAGCATGCCTCCTCACAAAAAAATAGTCAAATTTTTTTATTTTAATTCCTTTGTTCATATTGGTATGCTCCGCTTGTATAGAGAAGATTAATTACCAATAGAATATGCTAACACGCACAAAACTACCACATGGCTCAAACCTCGTTCTAAAGCAGAATATATCTCAAGAAACTAGAAGAGTAGCCAAGAGAAAAGGCTACAACAAGCATGATTCAAAGTCATTAAAAGAGCAATTGCTAAGGCTTATGATTTCCAAATTATCAAAGCCAATCAATCAAGAAAAATAATAGCGGAAGATATGCAGCTTAATGTAGAAAACTACTAATGAATCCAACAGTGACATACTAAAGTGTCATTGTTTTATTTTCAAAAAAAAAAAAAAAAAAGTCATTGATTTGAAGACAAATCTTTGTCCTTAATTAAATATTGTTTCTAATTGATGTTGAATAGACAACACATGTTTTCTTGGAGCAACAAATGCGTCGGAAATCATGCACAAGATCAAGGGAGGGTGTCAGTAGAAGCTATTGGGGCGATGATGTCGGAATTAAATGAAATTTGGGACGTTGAAGGGAAACGACATTTTGATCAATACTCGAGAACTTGCCTCTAAGGTCGCCCTAATTTAGGCGAATTCCTTTGTTAAAGTCTCAAAAACAGAATTTTTGCTATTTTTAATAATATTTGTTTTCCTTAATAACTTTTAGTTTAAAAGTTAGAACAATGTCTCATATGTCTTAGGGTGTCTCTTAGAGATAGTAGTTTCATTTTACGCAATTGTCTCAATTTTTCTATTTTTGGCAAAAATTACTATTTTGCTACCTAATTATGTGATTAGTGCGGTTAGGGTTTTCTGGGAGTGATTAGCCCTAGGTTTTCCTTTTTACTATTTAAACATATTGTTGATTCCAATGCAGTTCAGTTTTCAAATTAATAAAAATACAAAATTTGTCTAATGTTTTTCTTTGGTGGATTCTAGAATCCTATCTCCTCGTAGATTTAAGGGACTTCTTGTAGATTCGAGATTTTTATTTAGAAGTTAAGGTGTTTAATTTCTTTTTCCATTCAAAAAGCAACTGTTTATTTTCTTGTAGCTTTCGTAACATCACTAATTAATCGGCCTTTAAATTCGAGGTACATCCTTGGTAGTCAATCACTTTTGCCCTCCTGCGATCCAATCTCTTGCAAGTAATGTTCTGCCTCCATGGCTGCCATGCAACCTGCCTCATTAAAGAAACCAAGTCAACTAGATAGAGAAGCCCTTAATACATAATCCGTGAATAAAAAATAACTTAAATGGAACATGTCTTATTATTTAAATTTTAAAAGGTAACTTTGGTTGTTCGAAGAAACCCAAATATTGGTAACAAAAACAGTTTAAAGCAACAATGGTAGATGTCATCTCCAATAGTACAATTAAAATCATTGCTAAAATTATTTTTACATGATGGTTAATGAACGAGAATGAAACAAAAAACAAGCATTTCCCCCCAACCCCCCAAAAAAATCACTTAGATTGGAGTCTGTAAGCAATAGCCTATTGTACTATATATACAACTATCAATTATTTGTATTATCTCAATACTTATACTCAATCATAGAATGTATCAAATTTCATGCATCCCAGTGTAGCTAAAAGATTAACACAGATCATTTCCCCGAATCTATTGAGAGTTTTTTTTTTTTTTTTAAATCAAATTTAAAAAGGCAAACAATACAAGCCTAGTCATGTATCTTGCAATACATTCAGTTTGTGAGATTAAGGTTATGCACAAGCTTAATTTAAATTTTCGCAAAAATCATACATTCATGTCCACTCAATCTTAAGGTAGCAAGCACTGAAAAAAGCCAGAGCCCAGCTCAAGCTTGGAGTGACAACCCATTTGATCTTTAATTAAGGGGTACAAAAATGGGTGGGACAATATCAAGTTCCAAATATTCACCTTCTATGAATACTCCAAGTTTCCAAAACCATGTCCTACGGATGATAAATAGATTAATTTCTTCGCAACCCTAGAGCACAAGTTTCATCATTTTGATTAAGAAAAAAAAATAGCACGTGGTCTCAAGAGGTGGGACTAATTTTATTTGTAAATCCACAACCATAGAATGGGCAAGAAACATAAATTTTGTAGAAAATTCTTAACTATATTATCTCTATTAGGAGTGAGGTAAAAATAAATAAAAGCTTAGAATTTTTTTTAAAATTTTTTATCATCAGTTTAATCAGTAAAGGGAAACTATATTTACTAATGTGTTGCAGATAGAAAATACCATAATGAAATAAGTTAATTAGATAAACTGACAAAATAAGAAAGCATAAATCTGCTCTGTATCATCTCTATTCTTGATCAAATTAAGGGCAATTTGGTGAAGAACAAAGAAACATGCAACATTCAGCTCACAGTTAAAATATGTTTTTGGGTAAGCAGTACAGAAAAGAAGAGTGAACCAAGGAATTAATTTCAACATTATATCAATAAGATACACATAATTCTAACTCAGCAAAAAATAGAGAAAGAAACCAATACACATTATTCCCCGCACAAAACATATATTCCCAATTTTTTTATTAGTATATAAAAAATTGCCTTTGTTTTTAATCTGATTTTGTCATATGCCTTGGGTCACATTCAACACCCTACCCCCAAATTTGAGCTTAGTAGGGAAGAATTGTCCTGGTATATCATATATGTTAATATGTCATCACTAATTTGGGGTTGGGCTTGTGTGGTTTGAGTAGATGAGTTATTTTCAGAGTGACATGGGTTGATGTATTTTTCGTCTTATTTCAGGTTGGACTTAAGATTGCGTTGGGCTTTGGTTGCTTATTTTTGACTTGTTGGATATGGGTTGGCTTATCAGCAGACTTGGTCCTAAATTGATGGGTTTGTGCCTTTGAATTGGGCTTAGCTTTGACTTTGTTTGAAGCTGTATGGGCCTGTGAGAGTTGATTTTAATTGATGAAGTAGTTCTCTCTACAGTTTGCTTCCAGTTGGCATTAAGAAATTTGACTATTCCACTCCAACTTGAGTGACCATATCATTATCAATTAGTTTTGTTTTATAACAACGAATCTCTATTTTATTTTGTCTTCTATATTTCTAGTTTCATATAAGATCAACTAAAAATTAGAAATTAATTAAAAAGGAAAGAAAAAAAAATTGGTTGATGCATATCCATTCATTATCTCAAAAATTGGTTGATGCATATCCATTCCCATTGTGGGGCTAGCCCAAGACCTCTAAAAAGAAATGCACTGGTCCCATATTCATTCATTATCTTTCCTAATGAATAATTAGGATTTTTTTTTAATGTAATCTTATTCATTCACTATGTATCCACAGGGACCATTGTTGCTATCCCTTCTCAATTAGAGGTTAGGTTGTTGCTATCCCTTCTCAGTTCTTATTGGTTCGGGCTCCTAATTGTTAGTACTACCACTAGGATCATCTATTTTTTGGCACCTGCAAACTTTTGTGGTGATGGGGATTGTTAGGTTCTAAGGAATTAGGAATTAATGTATTAGAACTTCATTTTGTAAGGTTGGCAAACCATGATCAAAATGGTTTTAGACTTGTTAAGACTTGCTCAAAGTATGTGCTTTTTATGTAAAGTTGGAATTGAGTTACTGCAGAAGTTATTGTGCAAATCTGCCAGGCTTGATCGATCGAGAATTAGACTCGACCAATCGAAAATCGTACAGATTGTTTTTTCTGTAGAATTTCCAACTCAGCCCAAGCCCGTTTGACGTGTAGGGTTTTATGTTTTGCCCTAAGTATAAAAGGGAAAACCCTAGCCACGTTTTGTGTGTTCTGAATGCTAAGTATGTGAATCTTTTTGTGAGATCTAGAGGTGTTTGCCTTCACATACACTTAGGGTTTCCAAACTCAAAATTGATGTCAAGAGCTTGGTGATCATTCATTTGCAGATTCAAGAACTTAAAGATATACAAGCAAGAGTGCTTGTGCTTGCTATGAATTCAAGAAAGAAGTAGTCCGTGGACTTGGAGCTGTCAGGTGGTCGTGGTAGTAAGTTTCTTACTCGAGGTAGCAATAGGATGTTAGTGGTCTAAGTCGCTATTGTGTAAACTTCAATTCTTTCATAGTGAATTCTGTTTTATCTTGAGGATAGCTAGGTTAGGTTAAATCCTCCCCAGGTTTTTTACCGGTTTGGTTTTTCTGAATTATCATATCGTGTGTTCTTTATTTTCCGCACTTTGCATGATATGATATATTTGTGTTAACCTAGATCTGCTTAATTTACATAAGTTAATCACTTGGCTAAATATCTAGGTTAATCTGTTTGAGTTTAAGGGGTCTAAATTTCGAACAAGTGGTATCAGAGTGGGTAGCTTTTTATTGTAGATCCTTTGATCTAAAAACTGATCCTTGACTCCTGTTGTCATAAAACACGGACACTCTCTTGTTATTCCACCTCATTTTGATGGGAATAATTATGCATATTGGAAAGTAAGGATGAAAGCATTCCTGAAATCTATTAATGAAAGAGTCTGGAACTCTGTTAAATATGGATGGGAAAAGCCCACTACTCCTGTGAGTGAGTGGCAAACTTCTCAAAAAGAGGCAGCCACTTTTAATAACAAGGCTATGAATGCTATTTTTAATGCTGTCTCTATGGAGAAATTTAAGAAAATCTCTAATGTTGAGGTTGCTCATACTGCTTGGAATATCCTCCAGACTGTGCATGAAGGCACTAAAGCAGTTAAAATTAACAAGTTGCAGCAATTAACTACTAGATTTGAAAGCATTAGAATGACTGATGATGAATCTTTTGATGAATTCTATGCTAAACTTAACGATATTGTTAGTTCTGCATATAATTTGGGTGAAATTTATGATCAACCTAAAATTGTTAGGAAGATTCTTAGATCCTTGACTAAGGATTTTAGATCCAAAGTGATTGTCATCACAGAAAGTAAGGATGTGGACTCCATCCCTGTTGATGAACTTGTAGGATCTCTTCAGTCCTATGAGTTGGACCTACTTAAGACTAACAAATCCAAATCAATGGCTCTTAAGTCTGTTGATGATGTCGATGCTAGTGGATTTGATGATGAGCTCTCTGCTACAGAGATTGCTTACCTTGTTAAGAACTTTAGAAATTTTCTTAAGAACAATAACAGAAGGGCAAGAGGTAAAAACACTGCTGAACCTAGAAATTTTAGGAGGAATGATCCCACTAAGGTTAATGACATTGAAAAACCTAAAGAGAAAGTATGTCAACATTCTAATAATTCTATGGGACAACAATGTTTCGAATGTCAAGGGTATGGTCATGTAAAATCTGAATATCCTACATACTTGAGGTCTAAGGGTAAGACTATGGCTGTAACCCTTAGTGATGATGAAATTTCTGGCAATGAATCTGGTAGTGATGATGATGGAAACTTCATTGCTTTCACTGCTACTGCTGTAGTCAATGAAAGTGTGTCTGTTAAAGAGAACCCTTCTGAAGGGGAACTCTCTAAAGATGCAAATTTACAAGAAGCCTATAATAAACTTTGCAAAGTTACTGCAAAGGATGCTATGAATGTTGAACTTGGCTTAAAGCAAATTGCATCTCTTGAACTTGACAAGAAAAATTTGCTTGTGAAACTGTTTGATGCTAATGAACTTTTGAATAATGTGAAGACTGAGAACATACTTTTACTTGAGAAAGTTAAAAATTTGAAACTTGAATTGTCTATTGTTAGAGAACAAACTAATAGGTCTGCAAGCTCCAAACTTGATCACATGCTAAGTGTTCAAAAGTCTCCCTCTGACAAAACTAGCTTAGGTTTTGTGGAAAGCATTTCTGTGCCTAAATTTCATTCCACAAACTTTGTTCCTTCTACTGAACTCTCTAAGAGTGAGGTTGTCAAACCCTCTGTGAGTAAAGCTGTTAAATCTGTAGAAGATACACCTCCTAGGAAGATTAGGGTTGATCTTCAAGAGTCTAAATCTAAGGCTTCTAATTCTTCTAAGGGCAAGTTGCTTGATAAGCCTGCATGTGTTTGTCATTTTTATGGAAAGCCTGGGCACATTCATCCAAACTGTTTCAAGTTACAAGCTGCTAAGTGAGCAAATAAACCAAAAGTACATGTGCCTCAAGTACAAGATCCTATGGTACTTATTGGTGAATTGGTAAAGGCGTTAAACCTTTATTCTAATCCTAGAGTTGCTCAGAATTCTAATGTGAATGATAACTCCAATGCTAGAGTTGCATCTAAAAGGTTTTGGATGCAAAATGCTCGATTTAATTGAGTCTGTCTAACATGGTCCTTGTTCTTCATTACTTTATCTTTTGTGACCATTTTTTTCTAGGATTTGCATTGCATAACATTCATGCATTTCATTCTAGGATTTTTTTTTTTTTTATTTAAAAAAAAAAGGGTAACAAGATTGTGTTTTGCAAAATGTGTTTTGCAGTGTTTTATTTGAATTTGAAAACAAGGTTGGTCAATCTATTTTTACATAACATATCTATGTACCTTGTTTAGCTTGGATGAGCTTATTTTATTGCACTTTACTAGTTTGAGATTTGTAGTACATGTTGTGTGGGAAGATGTTTATAGTTTTTTTGATCACATAATCTTGATCTTGAAATCACATTCCTTTAATTGTCGGACTTGAACTTTTTGAGAAAGGCATAAATAACCATCTCACCACTGTTTACTAGCCAATCATGAACACCTTAGTGCATATCATAAGATTTTGTGCACAAGAAAGTGTAGCACATGCATAAAAAGAAAATAAGGTGTAGCCTCGGTTAAAATGTTAAAATTGGTGTGTATATTATTGGGCTATAATAATTTTTCATTTCAAATAAAACTGGTGTGTACATTATCCCCTGCTACTTTAATAAGTTTCTGATAAATTGAAATTGGTGTGTATATTATAAGGCAAATCAAGAAACTTACATGATTGCAAACTTTTATTCTAAAAGATGTGAGAGTTATATGATGTAACTCTTTAGGTGATAGTCTCTTTCAAATTTATGTGATGAATTTTGTAGAAATTGTGATTGATTTCTATTCACATATCACCTCACACATTTTTTCAAGTTTTTGCTAGTTGCACACACTACACAAGTTATTCTTTACTAAACTTTGTATATGTTACTGTGTGTTTTTGGTCTGACCAACCAAGTTTGAAAATTCCTTGAATTGCGTGCAAAACATGTTTGATGTTTGAGATCTTGAGGAGAATTGGGTGATAATCTTAATTTTGGGAAACTGGGATCAAAACAAGTGTTTCTGATAAGCATTTCATTTCATACTCATGCATTTTATTTATAAAATTTAATGCTTTGAAGAGTTTCTACTAAAAAATTGCTTTGTTTTTCAAAAATTTGATTTTTCCAGAATTTCGATCAATCGAACCTATTTTTCGACCGATCGAAATTGCGATTAAATCCTTTGGTCAGCTTCTGTCTGTTTCGATCGATGCTCGATTAATTTTGGATCAATCGAAGCACTTTCAACCGATCGAATCTAATTTTCGATCGATCGAAAATCGTGCTGAGAGTTTTTTTAAAGGATTTTTTCTCACGTGTTCTTCACTTTTCAAAAATTTTCAAAATGTCTTTTCTCTCTCACCGACCGGTCAACCCTCCAACTAGGATTTTTTGTCGTTTTCCTCCAAAAGTTTTGCAAGGTTTCTCTCCTCTAGGGCCGGTATGTCTATTTTACCCTTCCTTTTGTTTTTATTCTCATTTTTCATACATTAAATCATGCATATTTTGGGTAATTTTCGGACCTATGCATATTTGGGATTGTTGATGTTTTAGGCCATTTCTTTCACAATAAATCATTGGGTTTTCGTTGTGACACCATATACAATTGATCCATATGGTTTAATTTGATTGATTAGGTGGTTTGAGACAAATTTGAATTTCTAGGGCTTGAAAAATATCAAATTTTGGGGTTTTTGTTCAATTTAATGTAAATTAATGAAATTGGCTTATTAGATAGCATCATTTGATCATTATATTGTGTTTTCTAACTTGTGTAATTATCAATTTCTCAATTTGTTGGGTTTTGTGAAAATAGGTTTTTCAAATTTGGGAATTTTTGATGTAACGTTCATGCTCAAGCCATTTTTGTGAATTTGGAACATAATTGAACTGTTTTCATTGCATTAGAACATGCATCACTTGAATATTCTGATCATGCATCATATAGATTTTTTTTTTTATTTTTCTTGTGCTAATCTTGTAGTCTGTTCTTAGTTTTTCTTTTTTCTTTTTCTTTCTATGTCTCTCTATCTGGTCTGTAGCATCATGCCTAGGAAAACTAGAGCTCATAGGACCTCTTCTTCTTCACCATCCTTCGATAGTGATATGTTTCTGAGTAAGAAACATCAGGAGACCTATGAGACTCTTAACCTTCGGAGGAACATTTGGAGTGAGCGTAGGGTTCTTCTAGATGAGTTAGATGATAAGGTTGGGCGTAACTTTGAGCGTCAGGGTTGGTTACCTTTATTAGACATTGATCATCCGCCTCCGGCTACCCTAATTAGAGAGTTCTACTTGAACCTCTCTATCCATGTCTATGATTCCAACACTTGAGTAAAGAGTTGGATACGAGGTGCAGAGTATTGCATTACTCCTTCGGTAGTGTCTGATGCTCTTGGAGTATCCATGGTTTCTCATCCTGTTTATCCCTATGATAAGTCTCCTCCCCTAGACGATGTTATGTCATACATCACTGGTTCTTCTATCCAGTGGAGTTTTGATACTCGGATCACGTCTGCTAAGCTTACTAAGATTCACTATCTTTTCTTTAGGATTACTTGTCATTCCTTGTGGCTTATCTCTCATTTACACACTATCCCTATTGAGCGATGTGTGTTTCTTTATGCTCTTGTTACTGATGCTCCTATCAGTTTTCCTCATCTTTTTCTTCGTTCTTTGAACGAGGTGCATAGGAGCAGTTCTACTGCTCATGCTTTGTTCTTCCCTGTTTTTATTCATATGATTCTTCTCCATTTAGGGTTAGGTGATTTCCCAGCCTCTGAGCCTGTTCATATAGTTGCTCCCATTGGTACCACCTTTCTTAGGGAAAGGGCTGCTCAGCTTGTCCTAGGGTTGAGCCTTCCGATGTCACTCTTTCTCCTTTCTCTTCTGCAGGTGCTTCGACGGCAGAGACGTCTGATGATTCGACTGCTGCTGCTGCTACTGTTCCTCCACCTTCACCTACAGATGATTCGGACATTCGTCGGATGTTGGATACTGTCATGACCGTCCAAGCGACTCATGGTCAGCTTTTGGTGGACATGCTTGATGAGATACGTGCTTTGAGAGCAGATTTGGAGAGTCTTCGACGTTCTCCTCCGCCACCTCCTTTTGCTAATGAGTGGGTGCCCTTTGGCAATTCATTACAAATAGGGGGAGTACATTGACGTAGGGGAGTAGTTTTTGTCTTAGGGGGAGATTTTGATACTTTTGTGATTTTCTGGAGCTGTTGAGCTTTTAGATTGTATCTAGGTACTTCATTTTGTATTTATCTTTTTGGCTCATGTTATTTTCTTTAGGTTGTCCATGATAGGGGGAGATATATTGGATATTTTGTTTGTATATGTCTCTTATTTCACATTGTGTTACTTTACTTATTGATTTATATTTATGAGGTTATTCATGATATATGTTTTTATTTTATGTTATGTGAAACCAAGAAGTTACTTTCAATATTACTTGTATTTTCCACACATGCTTTTATGTGTTTGTTAACTGCATTTTGTAAGGTTGACAAACCATGATCAAAACGGTTTTAGTCTTGTTAAGACTTGCTCAAAGTATGTGCTTTTTATGTAAAGTTGGAATCGAGTTACTGTAGAAGTTACTGTGCAAATCTGCCAGGCTTAATCGATCGAGAATTAGACTCTACCGATCGAAAGTCGTGCAGATTGTTTTTTCTGTAGAATTTCCAACTCAGCCCAAGCCCGTTTGACGTGTAGGGTTTTATGTTTTGCCCTAAGTATAAAAGGGAAAACCCTAGCCACGTTTTGTGTGTTCTGAATGCTGTGTGTGTGACTCTTTTTGTTGAGATCTAGAGGTGTTTGCCTTCACATACACTTAGGATTTCCAAAATCAAGATTGATGTCAAGAGCTTGGTGATCATTCAATTGCAAATTCAAGAACTTAAAGATATACAAGCAGGAGTGCTTGTGCTTGCTGTGAATTCAAGAAAGAAGTAGTACGTGGACTCGGAGCTGTCACGTGGTCGTCGTAGTAAATTTCCGACTCGAGGTAGCAATAGGATGTTAGTGGTCTAAGTCGCTATTGTGTAAACTTCAATTCTTTCATAGTGAATTCTGTTTTACCTTAAAGATAGCTAGGTTAAATCCTCATTAGGTTTTTTACCGGTTTGGTTTTCCTGGGTTATCATATCGTGTGTTCTTTATTTTCTGCACTGTGCATGATATGATATATTTGTGTTAACCTATATCTGCTTAATTTACCTAAGTTAATTACTTGGCTAAATATATAGGTTAATTTGTTTGGGTTTCAGGGGTCTAAATTTCTAACAGGGATAACTCATAACTGTGTGTTATTTGCTCCCTGATTATATCAGATTCTTTACTTTCTTTTATTTTGAAGCTGTATGAGTAAGTGGAAAAAGCTAGCTTAGTTTTTTTTTCTTGGTTGAAAAGAATTGATTAGTTAGACTAGTCCTGAGTTCTCACACATAGAACACCATATATATATATATATATATATCCTTGGTTTTACATGGAATTTTGATATCAGTTCAATTGTGAGACTTGTGTATTCAACTAGTAATCCTTGGATATTGCAATTTCAATTTTATTGTATTAGATTGGACGGATTTGTCTTGTGCTTTTTGCCACAACACTAAGGTTTTCCATGTAAATTTTGTGTGTTTTTATTTAGTTTTTTTGCTTGGTGCTTGCGTGATTTATTTTATTTTCTCTATTGCTTGGCTTTATTTTATTTAATTGGCATATACTTGGTCATGAATAGTGATGATTCCAACAAATTTCCAATTTTCCATATTTTAGTTAGGATTAATTTGATTGGAGGAGTAGAAAAGTAAGAGGATAAAAATTGGTGGGAGGATGGAAAAGATGAATGATAGAAAATTTTAATTTTTCCTTGGTGTGTGTTTGGTTGAAAGGGAGGAAAAGTGGGAGGAATGAAAAATTGTTTTGTTTGGTCGAGGAGAAAAGTTGGAAGATAGAAAATATTATTTATATAAATTTATTCTTATGCCCTTATTACATAATACGTAAGAAATCATTTTTTTAGTACTCATTAAGTAATATAAAACTTAACACATCATTCGTATGAACTTACATTATTATTATTTTTTTGTTATTATAGAGATAATCTAATATATATATATATATATATAAATATTAGATTATGGAAATTTTGTGCTTCGTCATTGATCATATGAATACAAGTGTTATTTCATCCACAAATTAGGGTCTGTTCGGATACTTCTTGTTACTGAAAACTGAAAACACTATAACAAAATAATTTTTAAATGTGTGAATAGTGCCATGAGACCCAATTTTAAAATTTTTTTTGCTAAAAAAATACTTGCGGGTCCCATAAACAGTGCACGGGACTCACTATTTTTCAGCAAAACATAGGAATGCACGTTTTTTGTGCATTACAAACGCACACTAAGAGTCACTGCTTATCTGTCAATCATAGTAACTAATTTTGAAAGCTCGGATTTGTGTTAAAAACACAAAAGCTGTTTAGACCCCCAAATAAAAGATAACGGCTCGATAGATTATACTCTAACTTATACTAAGTGCGGAATAGAGTAAATGCGAGCGAATAAACAAATAAACTACTCTAACCCATAATCAATAAAGCATAGCAGTAAATTGAAAGGTAAAAGAGTAGGGAAGAAGAATGCAAACACAAGATAACACTCCGATGTGTTATCGAAGAGGAAACCAAAGTACTCGACGTAAAACCTCTCCGCTGCCCTCCAAGCAATAAATCGATCTAATAGAGAATAAGTCGGAGTACATGAATAACAAAAGACCCTCCAAGCCTAGTCTACCCCATGTACTTGAGCCCTCCATTACTCCTGCTACCAATTGACTTCGCCAAGTCTTGTCTTCTCTAGCTCTCCAGATCATGCAATTCATCCCGATTGCATCCGCCAAACATATGGCTTCTTCCAATGCTTTCCAACAGCTCCAAAACCTTACTTTTCACTCAAGATGGGTGTGGTAAGTGTTTAAGCTATCAATCTCTCAAGGATTTATAAATGGAGAGGTAAGAGTTAAGGAAAACCACAAAGGATTGTGTAGAGATTTGTGGGTATAACAATCTCTCACTCTCAAGAGTTTGTGGCTAGGGTTTTCTCTCAGAAGCTCTCTTTATCATCTGTGGGTAATGTGAGTATATATAGTGTGTATACAGAAAGTGTGTATCAGATAGTACAGTCAGGCAAAATAGAATGTTTCATGAGTGTCTAGCGGGAAGGCCTTACTCGCAAGCTACTCACGAAACACAGCTGTCTCCATCTATCCTGACTCTTCGTATTCTAGTCATGTGAAAGGTACATGCATCATTTTACGGAACGCTTAGTCGCGAGCTCCCCGCGAAAACTCTTCTGTCTTCAATTGCTTGAGTCTTCACACACTCTCTCTGTATCACACAACCCTTACAATTAAATCTCACAATAAATACATAGTATAAAAAGATTGAATAAAATTACAATCAAATTTGGCACGGAATTAAAGCTAACAAAACACATAGTTGTAAATTACAACTTTACAAATTTATTTACATACTTTTGTCACAATGGTAGTTCATAACATGTGTGATTAGAATAGTGAAGAAAATTTGGTGGATCAATGTAAATGTGAGGGCTCACCAATTACTGTCACTTAGGTCATGAAGTTGTAGTAAAGTGTGTGATCATATATTAACTGTTTTTCTCATGTGCGCTGGACTTTAAAAGGTGTTGTACACCTTAACAAAACTAAATGTTATTTGCAATTGATACCATGTTTCAACGAAGGAAAAGAAGAGAAAGTGGATACCATGCCGATTAGGGGTGTGCTTCGTATAATTTTCATTTTAATACCATTGTGATAGGAAAAAAAAAAAAACCATGTGGTGAGGTGCTTGATTAAGGTGGACTTGGCGGTGCTGTCAAAACTTTTTTTTTTTTTTTTGAGAAACTCAACACATGGTGATTTGAAAAGGAATAAGAAGAGAAATAGGTTTTAAACTAGCGTCTAGGCAATGTCAATTGAATATCAAATAAAGATGGTTTTCATGTGTCGTCAAGTAAGCCAAAAGTCTATTGTAATCAGGTTGTAAGTGAGTTGAGTACTAAAGACTTAGAATCGTCCATTTCGTTTTATTTCAAATAAAAGTCATGTTTGAGTTCATTAAAAAACTAAATTACAAGTTCTTGTTTGGTTCATTTTACTATAGAATAAGCTCCAACTTGCTCACAAGCTACTTTACCCATCTTAGAAATTTATTTACAAACTTACACAATTACATATTTAATTTATTTAATACATTTTTATATATGCATATATATAATATTTAAATCTTCATTTTTGTTTATAAATCTATAATTTATTTAATATTGAAGGTGTTTGACTTTTGATTGACTTTATAATATTAGTAAAGCTTTTGAAATCTCGCAATTTCACATTTATAATATATATATATATATATATAAATTTTAAAATTTATTTTGTGTTTAAACTTTCATTAGAACTTTGGTACATTATTATATATACATCTATTTTATTTAAATAAAAAAATATTTAATTTCATATACAAACACATTCATAATAAATATCTAAATGTAATTTATAATTACTATAATTATCAAATTTCATATCTAAACTTTAATTTATTGTGCATTATAAGGATAAGCAACTATGAATTTTTTTTTTTGGAGAAGAACCAACTATGAACTTGATTCATATCTCAATTGAGTATAAATTTACTTGTAAACATGTTTACCACTTAAATTACAGCCTAGCCTCAGCTCCTAAGAAGTTGCCAAGAATTTCTGTTTTCACGGATTAACGAAACTGCCGTGAATGTGATGGCTCATATTTTCTTGAGTGGTGAGTCTTTGGTTTTTAGATTTTAGGTCAAAAGTCATATTATTTCCTTCTTCTTCGTCTTTTTTCTTGTATTTTCATTGTGGTGAGATCCGCTTGGTCACATCATTTCTCTCTTCTTCTTTTTTTGTGCTTTTTTTTTTTTTAATCATAATTGGTTGCTAACATTATATTGTTAAAAATTTAGGGCCCGTTTGGTAAAAGATTTTTAGTAATGTTGTTTGTATTTTTTGAAAAAATGTGTGAGTGAAAAAAGTGTGTGAAAATACGTGTAAATATTATGCATTTAAATTTATTTATTTATTTATAAATAGATTATAATATTTGAGCTGGTGTGCGTTTGCCAATTGCTTATTTGCTTAAAAGTTTTACATTTTATCTCAATTTTATTTTTATTTCATTACTATAAGTAATCTAATTTTTAGCTAGTTTTCATAAAATAAAATTCCATATAAATGAAAATAAGATACCAAAAAAAAGCAATTATCAAACAATCACTTGATATTTATAGTTGAGTATAAACTTACGAGTAAACATTGCCGGATAGTTTACAGAGGAGCCTAAACTCATCAAGAAGTTGCCAGGAATTTTCTGTTTTCGCTTGTCAATGCAACCGGTATGAATGTGATCAATGATGGCTCATATTGGGTGGTTGGGTTGTATCTTTGGTTTTTGGGTCAAAACCCAAAACTCATATTATTATTATTTTTTATTTGGATTTTCAATTTCACTGTGGTGAGATCCGGTTTGGTCACATAATTTCTCTCTTGTCGGCTCCTTTTTTATTTTGATTGGTTACTTGTGCTTTTTACTGATGGGTTGTTTCCACTTTCCACCTAAAGTTCCATGAATTTCCAGTTTTGACTTGTTGTTCGTCTTCCATGAGTCAATATTTTTTATGCCTTCTTATCTTGACTGGTAGCTTGTGCTCTCTCTCTCTCTCTCTCTCTCTCTCTATTGAGTAATTTATTAATGGGATGTTTCCACTTTTTCCACCATGAATTTCCAGTGAAAACTTGTCTTTCATCTTCCTCTTCCATGATTCATTCTTCACGTTTTACATTCTGCGTACTTCCCTACCCTTCACGTTTCATTGCCAAACTTTGATCTGGCTCTTCGTATTCAACTCTAGTAACTGTTAATTCACTTTGCACTGTTAAATCAGAGGTAAGTGCTTCTATTGTCCATCCTATCGTTGCTTTGCTTTATTAGAAATTTATTGTTGTGACCAGATTTATTAGTAAATTATTACTATCCAAATTCCTTAATTCCCATGTATTTTCCTGTCATTATAATTTTATTCCTGCGGCATATTTGTTATCGTGTTAATTCTCTTCTTGTTTTTTAACTATGTTCCTATTTTAGTTTTTATTTTTATTATAAAAAAAAAAAAAAAAATCTGTGCCTATTCTACCTGGCTGCATATTTGGTGATCTTTTAACACAATGCTCAATTTTTAAAAATCACTTAAGGGCTTGTTTTGGAAAAATAATATTATTTTATTATTAATTATTAAAAATAGTGTGTAGTAAAATTAATGGAGAGAAGAACTTCTCTTTGGAAATTATGTTTTATAACATGATTTCAAGTATTGAATTTTCAAATTTTAGACTAAAATTGTGTTTTGAAAGCACAACTTCATTATAAGCATATTGCATATTGCATATTGAAAACTCGATTTCAGTGTAAAATTTGAAATTCTCATGCTTCAAAGAGGTTATTCTTTTTCTTTTTCTTTTTTCCTTTAATTTCTTCTTTTTGATACTATGGAACCAGTGATTTGGAAAGGATAAGGAAGATAAATAGATTTTAAAAGTACCAAGGTCTAGGAAAAGTCACTTGAATATCAAATAAATAGGGTTTTCATATGTCATCAATCCAGTCAAAAATCTATTGTAATTAGAGTTGTAAATGATCTAAGTATTAAAATTTTAGGATTTTTCCTTTTAGTTTTAATTCAAACTCAAGTTTATCAAGAAACTAAATTATATGTTCAAGTTTGATTCGTTTTATTGTCAAATAAGCTCCAACTTGTTCACAAGTTACTTGACTTATTTGTTTTTCTTATATATGGTAATTGCCATGACTAAAACTTTTTATCCAGTCACAAATCTATACCAATTAGTGAATAAATGACTATTAGAATTATATTATTTGAACTACTTAGATAAAATGATTTACGTTTCTAAACTTATTAAAACTAAATTTATTAACATTGTATTGCTAAAAATGACTATTGATATTATCAATAAATTATAAAAATTGCTTTGATATTTTAGGAATTTATTTACAAACTTGCACAAATATATATTAAATTTATACTAATATATATAATTTAAATCTATGTTTTTTTTTTTTTACAAATCTATAATCTACATAAAATTGAAGATGTTTGACTTCTAATTGACCCATAATATTATGCAATATAAGCGTTTGAATTTTTACATTTACACGTGATATATATATATATATATATATTCAATTTAAATTTTATTTTATATTTAAACATCTCATTAGAATTTTAGTACATTATATTTTCTTTAAATAGTAAAATATATAATTTTTATATATACAAAATTATTATAAATTTCTAATGCTAGGATATATAATTCCATAAAGAAACATATTCATAATAAATGTTATATTAAACTTTCTTTTGCAATACACTAAACTATGAACTTGCTCATCTCACAGTTGAGTATTTACCACATAAATTACAGCCTAGCATGAATTTAGAAGAATTTGCCAAGAGTTTTCTGTTTTCACTGATTAACAAAACCGGCCGGTTTGTATGTGATGGCTCATATTTTCTTGAGTGCAGAGGTCACATCTTTAGTTTTTAGGTTAGAAGTCATAAATTACAGCCTAGCATCAACTTAGAAGAATTTGCTAAGAGTTTTTAGTTTTTAGTTTTTCTGGATTTTAATTTCATTATGGTGGGATCCGGTTGGTCACATCATTTTTCTTTTGCCAGTGCTTGTGCTTTTTATATACTGTTTCTTTTGAGTAATTTATTGAAGGATTGTTTCGACGCACTTTCCACCGTCTCCACCATGAATTTTCAGTGTTGACCTGTCTTCCATCTTGCATGATTCTTGATTCGTGCTTCATGCTCTACGTTCTACCTACTTCCTTATCCTTCATATGTTTCATTGCCAAACTTGTTTCTAGGTCTTCATATTCGAGTCTACTAGTAACTGTTCATTCGCTTTGCATTCTTCAATCAGAGGAGTAAAGAGAGGTACTTGCTTCTCCGTACTGTCCAACTTTGCTCTGCTTTACAAACTTATTGTTGTGACCGGATCAACTAGTTCATTATTACTATCCTTTTTTTTTTTTTTTTTTTTTGAGAAGATACTCTCCAATTAATATATATCTAAAAGTTGAAATTTGAATAGTAGTATTTATTATAAGGTTGATAAATTATTATTAATTCATTTATTGTCAATCAGGATATTAGTGAAAATATATTTTTCATCAATAAATTTCTCTCTCTCTCTCTCTCAATTTGTTTTTCATTTCTTTTTCTTGCATCCATATTTTAGGTTGATGATTTTTTTTTTTTAAATGTTTTCTTGCTCACACGTTTGTATGTGTATCTGGTTTCTCTGTCGCTAGCGAAAGTTAGGCTTTTCTCTGACTTCTTCTAGACTATAGAATATTTTGTCCCTTCTTCTTGAAGGCTTGACTGTCCCCTTGATAAACATTGCTTATCATAGGGCTTGTGGGTTTTGTTCTTTTAGGGGTTTGGGAAACACTTGTTTTTTTTCTTTCCGTGGAGGACATCACAACATGATAGAGTCGTCTCTCTTTCCGGCCTTAAGGGGGATGGTTTTCGGATTGGTAATGATATGGGTTCAAATGAGTTCATTCTGGCCTCAAAGTTTTTCACAAAACGAGTTTTAAACATTGAGGCTATTGCTAGAAATTTTATGCAGTTATGGCGCTCGAGGAATGGTTTCAAGATTAAGGATTTAGGTGACCATATTATCTTGTTCATTTTTTATAACAAACTAGAACCAGATCGTGTTTTGGCTAGTCAACCTTGGAGTTTTGATAAGCACTTAGTTGCTATTCAACGGTATGAACTTCGAATGCGTGCCCGAGATTTTTGTTTCGATATTATATCGTTGTGGGTCTAGGTTTACGATATCCCAGTTAGATTCATGAATCGAGTAGTGGCTAAGGGCATTTGTTTTGGTATTGGTGAGGTATGTCATGCATTCTGAGTAATTGAAGATGGAAGGAGGAGATTATATGAGAGTTCAAGTTCTCCTTGATATTTCTAAACCTCTTAGTCATGGTCGTAAAATCTCCATGGATGATGGGAGTAATGGTAGGGTGTCTTTCAAATATGAAAGATTTCCTAATATATGCTACTGGTGTGGACATCTCACCTACAACGATAAGGCTGTGATTTGTGGCCTGATAGCGAGGGGACCCTAACAATCGAGTCACGTTAGTTTGGTGCATGGATGTGTACTCATCTTTTTAACCCAACTTAAAAATCTACAATTGTTGTCCCCGATTTTACATTAATAAAAAGATGGGGGGAGGAAGACAACCCTGTGGTGGTGGTGCTGGCCTACCTACAGTAAAATTGTTCTAGTGAATTCAAATTCAATGATGCCCCTTTAGGTAAGTCCTATTTCCACGCCCTTATCTAATGTTATTCCTATTGTGGCTAAAGATACTTGGGCTGCTGAGGATATTCCTCAAGGTTTTGAGGGTCAGCGGAAGAAGGGTGTGAATTTTGCTAAGGAATTAAATTCGATTGATTGTAAATTGAAAAAGTATGATTTTATGGAGGGAGGTGATATTGATGTCACAGAAGTTTGAAGAAAGCACACATGATACTCTCTTGATGGAATAGAAACTAAAGTGTTAGTTTCTGGTAGTAAACCTCGAATCCACGAGGTGTTTCCCTGAATTCACAAGGAGATAAAAATTGGAATCTACCAGAAGAAAATTTGAAAATTCATTTGTATTTATTGATAATAGACTGATTTGCCTCTGACAGCTACAGAAAATATAAATACTGAAAAAAAAACATCTAAAACCCTAATTTGCACTAATTATGCGATTAGGTGACAAAATACCGAAATTTAGCAAAAATAGCAAAATTGAGTTAAATGCAAAATCATAAACTACTGACCTTAAGAGTTGTCCCAAAATAGACAAGACCTTATTCTGACTTTTAAACTAAAAGTTATTAAGAAAAAACAAATATTACTATAAATAGCAAAAACATTGTTTTCGGGGGGCCTTAACAAAGGAATTTGTCTAAATTTAGGCAATGCTCATAATTTATGAGTTTGGATTAGAATGTCGTTTCTCTTCAACTTGCCAAATTTCATGCATTTCTAACACTGTCACCCTGATGCCCTCTACTGGCACCCCCTTAAGTCTTGCGTTGTGACTTCCAGCGCCCCTGCTGCTCCAGGAAGGCATGTGCTATCTGTTCTACATCAGTCTCCCCCACTTGAAAAGAACTTGACCCCGAGTTCCCACTATTTGGCGCATCAAGAGAATAGTACTTATACAAATTAGAAACATTGAAGGTGGAAGAAATATTCATGTCTAGTGGAAGAGCAACTACATAAGCATTGTTGTTGATCTTCTTTGTAATCTGGAATATCCCATATTTCTTGTCCTTAAATTTGTTGTAGGTACCAACGGGAAACCTCTCATTTCTAAAGTAGACTAGCACTAAATCCCCAACACTGAAAATCTTCTCGCATCTCTTTTTATCAACTACTTCCTTGTACTTGGTATTAGTAGCTTCTAGATTCTGCCTCACTTCCTCTTGCATTGCCTGAATATGGTCAGCCATATTCTCTGCAGCTTGACTCACTCTTAGAAGCTCTGGTAAGGGTACCATGTCCAAAGCATGTTTAGGGGGCACGCAATAGACAATGGCAAATAAAGACTTATCAGTGTTTCTGCTGACCGAGTTATTGTTAGTAAACTCTATTTACAATGCAAGATCCCACTGCTTGGGCTTTTCTCTTGAGATACATCAAATCAGATTCCCCAAAATGCGATTAACCACTTCTATTTGGCCATCAGTCTAAGGATGACTGGTGCTGCTATAATTTAAGAAAGTGTCAAAACGCTTCCACAAGGTCCGCCAAAAGTGACTGATGAACTTAGTATCCCAGATAGAGGTGATGGACTTTGGCACTCCATGCAAACGCACAACTTCTTTAAAGAATAGATTAGCCACTCGAGTAGCATCTGAAGTCTTCTTGCATGCTATGAAATGGGACATTTTTGAGTACTTGTCAACCACAACAAAAATAGAATCCATACCTCGTTGGGTTCGAGGAAGACCCAATACAAAGTCTATAGACAGATCTTTCCATGTTGCTTGTAGAACTGGCAAATGCATGTATAAACCAATATTCTGTGATTGACCCTTGGAAGTTTGGCAGATTGGGTACTTCCTCAAATGATTGCCAACATCCCTCTTAAGTTATGGCTAATGATACCTCTCCTCCATCATTGCTATAGTCTTATCTCTGCCCATATGTCCACCCAAACCTCCACCATGCTACTCCCTAATAATCTGCTCCCTCAATGAACTTTTAGGGATGCATAATTGATTACCCTGAAAGAGGAAACCATCCTGGATGTACATACTATTGACAGCAATATGAGTTTATTGACACTTACCCCAAATATGACCAAAATCCTCCTTATTCTCGTACAACTCCTTGAGGCAATCAAACCCTACAACTTTAGTACGTAGGGTGGTCAACAAAGATGCCCGCCTACTGAACGCATCTACCACCTTATTAGTGACACCAGACTTGTGCTTCAATGTGAAATGGAAGCATTGTATATAAGCTACCTATCAAGCATGCATCATGTTAACGCTAACTTGACTGTTGATGTGCTTCAATGCCTGATGATTTGTATATAATACAAACTCCCTCTAAATCAGGTAGTGCTCCCAGTGCTTAAGAGTCCGTACTACAACAAAGAACTCCAGCTCATAGGCCGACCATTTACTTCGAGCTTTACAAACTTTCTCACTAAAAAATGCTACTAATCTGTTGTCTTATGAAAGAATAGTGCCTATCCCAACCACTGATGCTACTAATATTTCCAGGTCTCTAATTGAAAAGAAAAAATCTCTGAGTATTGCAGAAGAAGTGGTGATGCAAGGGAGTAGTACGGATTTCTTTTAACAGCTCAAATCTGAAGTGAATAAGTTACTTTGAATGGAAGAGCAGATGTGGCAGCAACAAAATCATTCTCATTGGATGGTTTCAGGCGACAGTAACACTAAGTACTTCCACAATAGGGCATCTCAGCGATGTCGTCGAAATACCATATCTAAGCTCCAAGATTTAAATGGTATGCTGGTGTTAGGAGAGGAAAAAGTATCATCTATGGTCGTGGACTATTATAAATAGCTTTTCTCTTTCTCTAACCCGAGTGACATGGAGATAGTGGTTCAACAAACAAAAAGCGTGGTGAATGTAGATATGAATGCTCTCTTGGTTGGGGAATTTTCAAAGGTGGAAGTAAAAGTAGCTTTAAAACAGATGGCGCCCTTAAAAGCTCCTAGCCCTGATAGTATGCCTCCAAGCTTCTTTCAATATTATTGGGATAGTATTGGTGATGATATTGTCAAGGCTGTCTTATTTTGACTAAACGCCAAAGAAATTCTGCTAGGTTTGAATCACACTTTCATTACTCTCATCCCAAAAGTAAAAAGCCCATAATATGTCTCTGAATTTCATCCTATAGCTCTTTGTAATATTCTATATAAACTTGTTTCTAAAGTTTTTGCTAACAGATTAAAAAGAGTTTTGGCTCAGATTATTTCAAAATCCCAAAGTGCTTTCCAGCCGGATAGTCATTTCAGATAATATCTTGGTGGCTTTTGAGACCATCCACCATATGAAGATGAAGAACTAAAATTGGATATGAGCAAAGTGTATAACAGATTGAAGTGGGCTTTCCTGAAACGGATTATGGAGAAAATGGGCTTTCATCCCATTTGGATAGGGTGAATTTTGGAGTGTATTTAGCCTGTTACTTATTCTATTTTGGTTAATCAAGAACCTAAGGGCCATATTATTCCATCTAGAGGTATTCGTCAATGGGACCCTTTGTCTCTATATCTCTTCTTACTATGTTCAGAGGGACTAAATGGGCTTATTCAGCATGTAGTAGATGGTGGACTAATTGAAGGCTTTTTTATTTGTAGAAACGGTTCAAAAATTTCTCACTTATTTTTTGCAGATGATAGTCTCTTTTTTTGCCAGGCACGAGTGGAGGATGTGGAGACTATTCAAGATATTTTGAGTACCTATGAAAAGGCTTCGGGACAAAAAATAAATTTTGCCAAAACTACTCTTTTCTTTAGTAAGAATGTCTCAGATTCTACAAAGAAGGTAATAAAAAATTTGTTGGGGTGCTTGAGATTAAAGAATGTGAGAAGTATTTGGGCTTACCTGCTGTGGTAGGGAGAAATAAGAAAGCTAGCCTAAATTATATTAATGATAGGGTGTGGGGGAAACTACAAGGTTGGAAAGAGAAGTTGTTTTCTTAAGTGGGTAAAGAAGCTTTGTTGAAGGCCGTGGTTCAAGCCTTCCCTACCATTGCTATAAGCTGTTTCCGGTTACCGGTGGGTCTATGCTAAGATATGGAGATGCTTATTCGAAAATTTTGGTGGGGACAAAGGGGAGATAGGAGAAAAATTCATTGGACGAAGTGGGAAGTTTTGTGCAAACCAAAATTGAAGGAAGGTTTAGGTTTCAAAGATCTTTGTAAATTCAACGAAGCAATGTTAGAAAAGCAAGTGTGGAGACGGATTCATGACACGGATTCCCTATTTTACAAAGTTTTTAAGGTGAAATGTTTCCCAAATGGCAGTGTTTGAAGCAAAGTCATCCTCGGGCTCATTTGCTTGGAAAAGCATTCTCTGCTTAAGAAATCTGATTGCATGAGGAGCTCGATGGAGAACAGGGGATGGAAAAACTACCCAGATCTTTTCCCACTAAAGTTAATTTGTTGAAGAGAACCATTTTACAAGAAGATTTTTGTCACCTTTGTTCCAAAAATTCAAAAGATGTTCTCCATGCTATATGGGGATGTGAGAAGGTCCATCAGGTTTGGTAAATGAAGTTTGGTTGGCTGGACAGTAATCAATTTGCTTCGGGTTCTTTTTTAGAATTGGTACAGCAAGTTCAGACAAAGCCAAATTTGTTTCCATTTTTTGCGTCAATTGGTGCCATCGAAATAAGTCACGTATGCAAGAGCATTTGGTGCCATTGGAAAGGATAGCTGGTTTTGCCGAGGATTATCTCCAGGGTTATTTGTCTCGGGTTTGGCCAAAGCAAAAATCTCAAAGAGTAGCTTCAGAGAAATGGAGGCCGCCTAGTGTGGACTCTATGAAGGTAAATTTTGTTGGCGCGCTATTTGGAGAGCCTGATGAAGCGAGGCTCGGAGTGGTGAATTGCAATTTAGAGGGGGAAGTAATGGCTGCTCTCTTGAAGAAAATCAAGAAACCACCATTTATGGAGACCGTGGAGTAGTTAGCAGCTCGTCGTGTAGTGGTGCTCTCTCTTGAAGTTGGGTTTCAAAACTCAATTTTTGAGGGTGACTCCGCATCTGTTATTAATTCCCGGCAGGACAGGGGCATGACAAACTCTCATGGAGGTCATATCATAAAAGACATTTTGTCTTTTTCTAACTCTTTTCAGAGTTGTTTTTTCTCTCATGTTGGTACAGCAAGTTTAGACAAAACCAAATTTGTTTCCATTTTTTGCGTCAATTGGTGCCATCGAAATTAGTCACGTATGCAAGAGCATTTGGTGCCATTGGAAAGGATAGCTGGTTTTGCCGAGGAATATCTCCAGGGTTATTTGTCTCGGGTTCAGCCAAAGCAAAAATCTCAAAGAGTAGCTTCAGAGAAATGGAGGCCGCCTAGTGTGGACTCTATGAAGGTAAATTTTGTTGGCGCGCTCTTTGGAGAGCCTGATGAATCGAGGCTCGGAGTGGTGATTCGCAATTCAGAGGGGGAAGTAATGGTTGCTCTCTCGAAGAAAATCAAGAAACCACCATCTATGGAGACCGTGGAGTAGTTAGCAACTCGTCGTGCAGTGGTGCTCTCTCTTGAAGTTGGGTTTCGAAACTCAATTTTTGAGGGTGACTCCGCATCTGTTATTAATTCCTAGAAGGATAGGGGCATGACAAACTCTCATGAAAGTCATATCATAAAAGACATTTTGTCTTTTTCTAACTCTTTTCAGAGTTGTTTTTTCTCTCATGTTGGTACAGCAAGTTCAGACAAAGCCAAATTTGTTTCCATTTTTTGCGTCAATTGGTGCCATCGAAATAAGTCCCGTATGCAAGAGCATTTGGTGCCATTGGAAAGGATAGCTGGTTTTGCCGAGGAATATCTCCAGGGTTATTTGTATCGGGTTCGGCCAAAGCAAAAATCTCAGAGAGTAGCTTCAAAGAAATGGAGGCCGCCTAGTGTGGACTCTATGAAGGTAAATTTTGTTGACACGCTGTTTGGAGAGCCTGATCAAGCGAGGCTCGGAATGGTGATTTGCAATTCAGAGGGGGAAGTAATGGCCGCTCTCTTGAAGAAAATCAAGAAACCACCATCTATGGAGACCATGGAGTAGTTAGCAACTCGTCGTGCAGTGGTGCTCTCTCTTGAAGTTGGGTTTCGAAACTCAATTTTTGAGGGTGACTCTGCATCTGTTATTAATTCCTGGAAGGACAGGGGCATGACAAACTCTCATGGAGGTCATATCATAAAAAGACATTTTGTCTTTCTCTAACTCTTTTCAGAGTTGTTTTTTCTCTCATGTTGGTACAGCAAGTTTAGACAAAGCCAAATTTGTTTCCATTTTTTGCGTCAATTGGTGCCATCAAAATAAGTCACATATGCAAGAGCATTTGGTGCCATTGGAAAGGATAGCTAGTTTTGCCAAGGAATATCTCCAGGGTTATTTGTCTCGGGTTCGGCCAAAGCAAAAATCTCAGAGAGTAGCTTCAAAGAAATGGAGGCCGCCTAGTGTGGACTCTATGAAGGTAAATTTTGTTGGCGCGCTGTTTGGAGAGCCTGATGAAGTGAGGCTCGGAGTGGTGATTCGGAATTCAGAAGGGGAAGTAATGGCTGCTCTCTCGAAGAAAATCAAGAAACCACCATCTATGGAGACCGTGGAGTAGTTAGCAGCTCGTCATGCAGTGGTGCTCTCTCTTGAAGTTGGGTTTCGAAACTCAATTTTTGAGGGTGACTCTGCATCTGTTATTAATTCCTGGAAGGACAAGGGCATGACAAAATCTCATGGAGGTCATATCATAAAAGACATTTTGTCTTTCTCTAACTCTTTTCAGAGTTGTTTTTTCTCTCATGTTGGTACAGCAAGTTCAGACAATGCCAAATTTGTTTCCATTTTTTGCGTCAATTGGTGCCATCGAAATTAGTCACGTATGCAAGAGCATTTGGTGCCATTGGAAAGGATAGCTGGTTTTGCCGAGGAATATCTCCAGGGTTATTTGTCTCAAGTTCGGTCTAAGAAAAAATCTCAGAGAGTAGCTTCAAAGAAATGGAGGCCGCCTAGTGTGGACTTTATGAAGGTAAATTTTGTTGGCGCGCTGTTTGGAGAGCCTGATGAAGCAAGGCTCGGGGTGGTGATTCGCAATTCAGAGGGGGAAGTAATGGCTGCTCTCTCAAAGAAAATCATGAAACCACCATCTATGGAGACCGTGGAGTAGTTAGCAGCTCGTCGTGCAGTGGTGCTCTCTCTTGAAGTTGGGTTTCGAAACTCAATTTTTGAGGGTGACTCCGCATCTGTTATTAATTCCTGGAAGGACAGGGGCATGACAAACTCTCATGGAGGTCATATCATAAAAGACATTTTGTCTATCTCTAACTCTTTTCAGAGTTGTTTTTTCTCTCATGTTGTTAGACAAGGCAATGTAGTTGCACACGCCTTAGCCTAGAGAGCAAGATTATCTTTTCCTTTAGAGGTCTGGATAGAGTCTATTCCACTTGATATATTTTCTTTTGTTCTATCTAATTTTCCAAATCCAGTTTAATAAAATGGCTTAGTCTTTCTTCTAAAAAAAAAAAAGTTGATAAATTTTTGTGTTAATTATAATTCTACTTTGAGTTTATGCGATTTAGTTTTGTGTTTTAAGTTGTTACATTTTTTATTCTCTTTGATTGTTAAATATTATCCTACGGCATTATACATATAGTATATAATAATATAATGTTATTATATTACATAGCATGACTTGGATAATTTGATAATTATTGCTATATATTTTATTTTTTCTCTTTTTTCTTCTCATCTTATTTTATTCAACATTTAAATTTAGCCACCTCCTCTACATCATTAAATTATGAAGCACAAATCAAGAAAATGACTAGACACACACCTGCCTTCCTTTACCATATATTAGGGGAATCAAAGTATTTGTGTGATATATGGCCATATAATTTACAATTTAGATAGAATTCTTGATTGTGTCTAGGCCTATAGATTGAGCAATTTGTATACTTAAATTAAAGGTATTGTGAATAAACTTTTTGAATCAAAACTAAACGAATATGGACTACTATATATCATATAGATAAAAACCTTTATCATAGATATATTAAATATTTTTGCCACAAATTTAAATCACACAAACTTAATAATTTTATATTATGTGTTAGCATCTTCTCTGCTTCTTCTTCTTTTTCTAAAAAATATTATGTATTATCTTTAAAGAATGCCAAAAATATTGATCTTGTGGGAAAAGTTACATAAAATATTGAGAAAAAAAATGTTTTATATGCAGTCTACAAAAAATTATTTTAAAATATTTAAACCTTTTTATTTTTTATACCACTGACATGTTTTACAGCTACTACATGTGGTAACTTAAGTCTTAATATTCTTAAGTTGTTTTGGCAAAAGGAATAATAATTAAAAAAAATTTAAAACGTTGTCACCAAAAAAGAATAGTTCATGTAAAGTTTTTTGCAAAATGAAATACCAATTTTGTAAAGCCACCAAACTTGATAATTTACGAAATGTGGAACCACTCGCAAAAATATTTGCATAGTTATATAATTCCAGCTAAAGCAATCTAGCATACTTTTAGTCTTCAAAAAACACATATCTACGAGTGGTTAACTGTTCATCTTGAGTAGTTTTAACTTTTCATATAATTTTACATGTACATATTCATCTACTTTATTTTAGATTTTTCTAAAAAAAATTTAATTTAGATATTTATAAGTAAACAATGAAATACTAATTCAAGAAGAATATTAAAAAAATATATATATATATATATATGCATATTCATTTTGTGCAGTTGTAACTTTACATATAATTTTGCATTTATATATTCATCTACTTTGATTATATGTTTATAACTAAATAATGAAATCTATGAACAAGGTAATTAAAACAATCATATTTTTATTCTTCAAAAAGTCACCAATTTTTTAAATTTTAAAAAAAATGCTTTTTACATTTCCTTGGAAATTCATTTTTTTTTTAAAAAAAAAACTTTGACATACCACTAACCTAACCACTTCATACATTAAAAAAATTTAAGCCTCATTATTACCTTTGTTAAGATATTACGGATGCCTTAATTGATTGAGACCAAACTAGAGAAATGCCTTTTATATTTCCTAGTAATTTCAGAAGAAGAAAAAAAAAAAAAAAAAACCTTTGTCATGCCACTATCGTAACTACATTTATTACTATTTAAGACATCCATGATATATATTTGTTATTGATAACCATAAAAATTACAACTAGCAAAGGAACATACAAAATAATAAAGAATAAATGAAAGAAGAAAAAAAGAAATGAAATTAAACATCAATTAGTAACCGTAAAATGGAAAATAAAGAAGTGGGTAAGAGGAGTAAAAAAAAAAATAGAGACAACCGTATAAAGAACATCAAAAACTTTATAGTGCAATAAAATCAACCATTACATTTGTTTAATTAAATCAATAATCAACAATGAAATATACTAATACAAAATTTAAATTTGAAACTAGTCAAACTCTAACTAGGGAAATTATATTTCCTATCATAAATAAAAATGAGATGTTAGCCAATAATAATAGAAATTATATAAGAAATAAAATTGGAAAATTCTATAACAAGTTATTGGGTGATGTAACATTACTTAGATTTACATCAGATGTAACTTGATATCAACCAATAAATATATGATAATGGTAAGAAATGTTACAAATGAGATCATGACAAATATGATAAAACTAATTAAAAAAAATTACTCCTTACAAAATTTACGGACCAAATTAATGTTTTACCTAAAAACTTGTCACTCACAATGCGCAAGTCTGCTATTGGTTTCCTTAATTCCCAAGCATTTCCCCTATGATTTTTTTCCTGCTGCACAATTGTTCTTAATATTATTTATCTTCTTTAGTTTTAACTTTGTGCCTATTTTAGTTTTTTTTTTTTTCTCTTTTTTTTCCTTATTGTTCCTGTTCTCCCTGCCTCCAAAAAGGAACAAAAGAAAACGACCCCTCTCCAACAAAAAAAAAAAAAAAAGAAAAAAAAGAAAAGAAAGAAAAAAGAAAGGAGTGATTTAGAAAAACAAAAATGAAAGAGGAAAAAAACAATGAAATTGAATTTAACTTGGTAGGATATATGATACTATAAAACTTTATAAGTTCTTCTTGAGTGATGCTTTGATTGGATATCAGATATGGTTAATTGGTTGCGAAAACAACAAAAGGAACTTAGACCTTTTATGGCACAAGTTCCACTGATAAAACAAATCTATCTGGATTTTCTATTTTAAATATAACAATTTAAATATTGGCTAAAAGATTTTTTTTTTTTTTTTCCCTTTTACTTTGTGTTTTAATGATTTTGTTGAAGTTAGTTGTTTTTATTGTTTTGCAAACATGAATGGAGAGGCAGCTGAAGACGTAAGTTGACAGAAGTACTTTTACTAATACACAAACAAAGTTTTGGGCCAAGTCCACACAATCCCTAAGTCCCCTCCCTTGATTCTTTCTAATTTTTATTTAGATGTAAAACATGTATTATTCAAAATCCAAACGAATAACACCTGTCATACATCCGGAGAATTAGAGAACTCTTTCATAATAAAAGGATGGCTCAAAATCATGGGTTCAATCTGTATACTATTACGCATATAATTATAAATATTTTTTTTATTTGTGATGTTATAATCAAAAAATAAAAATTATATAAACTATGTCAATATGTGAATAAATAAAATCAGGAGACAAAACTTACAAACCAATATTGTCTAACTGGCCTAGACACATATCGAAGTCCAATTCAGCTACCACGTGTGTGGGCAAGCCCACTTGAGTTGCTCATCCACTCCTCCCTTCCACAAAAGTAGGGTGCCCCATGGGAACCACAGTATCCAACATCATGGTATATATATAAAGCCATAAAAAGTTTATAATCTTCCCTACGTGGGACTATGCGTTTTTACCTCTTTTACTCATATTTAAGTAGGTACTTTATTATTCACTCTTTGACAATTTTGAGCAATTGACCACGTGATGTTATTCTTCTCATGGAGGAGAACATGACTTGATTTAGATCCAACTCAAAGGACGAGAATGGATCTCAAGTAACTTGTGTATTCACTAGAAAAAATAGTATATATAATACATGTTTAATTGATAAGTATAAATAAATATAAATTCAAATTAGAAAATTTGTAGAAAATAACTTGCTTAATTTAATTAGAATTTGTTTAGAGAATATCAAACATAATTTAATTAAAAAATTTTTATTGTTGGCTTGTTTTAACCCAAAAAAAAAAAAAAAATCGGTGAATTTTAGTTAATTTAAACTAAACATAATATTAGAAGTCAACAAAAAACCAGTGTAAGTTAGATCTGAGATCATGTTCAAAATCATCTGGTTTTTTTTTTTTTTTTTCTTTTTTTATTTTATTAAAATTGATAAATTGAATATATTTTTTTATTTAGATACTGATGTGGCATTTATTATTATTATTATTATTTTAGTAGCCACAATAGTGTCAACTGTACACACCATTTGCCATATGGGCGATTTTGTTAATGAGCTGATAATAGAGACTAAATTAAGTGTAAATTGAAAATAATATAGATAAAGTTAATTACTAATACAATGCAAGGATCAAATTGACTTTGAATCCAAAATATTGGAACCAAAATTAGTACTTTTTGCCTCTTTTTATAAGCCGCTCTATTGTGATATATTTGGTTTTATTGATAGCTGCGCTTTAAGTAAATTAAGGAGCTAAGTATGAACACCCAAAATTCATAATAGAAAATGCGAAAGGGCCTTTTGGCCTTTCTTTCCCTCTACTTTCTCTATCCCGGTCTTGCCCTTTTTTTGGTTTTCTTCTTTCTTTGGTGCCCCTTCTTTGTCTTTAGGAAGTCCAGTTTTGTTGCTGTCAAAGAATGCTTCTCAGCACAAAGAAAAAGGAAACTTGTGTGTATTTTGTTAAGAGTATTGAACAAACCTAATCAAATCCATTTTCAAATATGTTTGCACGATTGTTGCAAAAATCAAAACAGGAATGGAGATTCAAGCGATTTCAGTTGCTGCTAAAATCGCCGAGTACACAGGTAAACCAGTTGGCCAGTGGCTATGCTACTCATATCACTATGGCACCAACATTGAGAAACTGAAGGATCGGGTCATGGAGTTGAAGGCAGCTAGAGATAGGGTGCAACATCGTGTTACTGAAGCTGTAAACAACATTGAAGAAATTGAAGCTGACGTTAACATGTGGTTGACAAAGGTTGATGATATTTTGGGAAAGGCCGATGAAGTTCTTGACAAAGAAGAGAAAGCAAAGATAAGCTCTTCTAAAATGGCATGCCCGAATCTGAAGCTAAGGCATAGGCACAGTAAAAAGGCAAAGAAGATAGTGCAAGAGATTGATGAACTGAAAAATCGCAGATTTGACAAAGTTTCCTATCGTCCTGCTTCAAAGGGGTCAGTGACTACGACAAATATGGATTACATTACGTTTGAGTCAAGAAGGTCGACTGTGGAGGAACTTATGGAGGCATTGGTAGATGCGAATATCAACATGATTGGGGTGTGGGGGATGGCTGGTGTGGGGAAAAGTACACTGATAAGAGAAGTTGCTATGAAAGTGAAAGAAAAAAAGTTATTTGATGAGGTGGCTAAAGCGACTGTGACACATAAACCAGACTTATTACGAATTCAAGGAGAAATTGTTGACAAACTAGATCTAAAGCTTGATAAGGAAACTTTAAGCGGAAGAGCTGATCTTTTAAGAAAGAGGCTGGCAAAAGAGAAGATACTTGTTATCCTAGATGATGTATGGGAGAAACTTGATTTGAATGAAATAGGAATTCCTTATGACGGATGCAAAATAGTGGTAACATCTAGGAATAGAGATGTATTATCTTCTGAGATGGGAGCCCAAAAAGATTTTGGGCTTGAAGTTCTACCCAAAGAAGAAGCATGGCATTTATTTGAGATGTTGTCAGGTGATTCTTTCAAAGAATCGAATTTGCGATCCAAAGCAATGGAGGTATGCATAGCGTGTGCAGGTCTACCTCTCGCACTTGTAACAGTTGCAAAGGCATTAAAAAATAAGTGTGTCTTCGAATGGGAAGATGCCCTACGACAGCTACAGCGGCCCTCTCCTCGAAACCAGAAAAGAATGCAAGAAGTTATATATTCAGCAATAAAGTTGAGTTACAGTCATCTTGAAAGTCCAGAGCTCAAATCGTTCTTTTTGTTCTGTGCTCAAAATCAAGTTTTTTCTACCATTTGTTATCAAGACTTGTTAAAAGGATGTTTTGGGCTGCGTTTATTTCATGGCATTAGTACATTGGAAGAAGCAAGAAACAGAATATATACTCTGGTTCGTAGCCTCAAAGACTCTGGCTTATTGTTAAATGCTCCTGATACTGATGAGGATGTCGGTATGCATGATCTTACTCGTGATGTCGCCCTCTTAATTGCATATGAGACTCAAAATGTGTTAATGATGAGGGGCGAGGGTCTAGTAGAATGGCCAGATGAGGACGATATGAAAATGTGCACAGCAATCTTTGTTTTTAATAGGGATATTCATGAACTTCCTGACAGGTTGGAATGTCCAGAACTAAGATGCTTAAATGTGTATGCCAAAGATAGAGAGGGTTCTTTTAAAATTTCAGACACATTGTTTAAAGGGATGAGAAAGCTAAAAGTTTTAGATTTGACTTATATGCGACTTTCATCACTTCCTTCCTCACTTAATCTACTCACAAACTTGCGAACATTGTGTCTAGATCAATGTGTGTTGGAAGACATAGCTTTGATTGGAGAGTTAAAAAATTTAGAAATTCTTAGTCTTATTCACTCTAAATTTAAACAGTTGCCAAGAGAAATAGGGTTTTTGACTCATCTACGGATGTTGGATTTGAGCAATTGTAAGAAACTTCAAGTGATTCCAGCCAACGTCCTATCACGCTTGATACTATTGGAAGAGTTATATGTCGGCAACAGCTTCACTCAGTGGGAGGTTGAAGGACTCAACAATGAAAGAGCTAACCTTGCAGAGCTAAAGCATTTGTCACGATTGAGCACTTTAGAAGTACATATTCCAGATTCCAACATGATGCCAAAAGATTTGTTATTTGAGAAGTTGAGAAGATACAAAATATTTATAGGAGATGTGTGGGATTGGTCTGACAAACATGAAAACTCAAGAGTACTAAAACTCAAGCTGAATACATGCAATCAATTGGAGGGTGGGATCGAAATATTGTTTAATGGAATAGAAGATCTGCGTTTGGACGACTTAAATGGTGTTAAGAGTATTGTATATGAATTGGATATGAAAGGCTTCCAACAACTAAAGCGTCTCCATGTCCAAAACAATGCTGAGATTAAGTATATCATCCACTCAAGGGGGTTGGTTATTGATGATGTTGTATTTCCTGCCTTAAAGATATTTTCTCTCAAAAACATGATCAACTTGGAAGGAATATGTGATGCCCAACTTCCCTTGACATCCTTTCGTGACATAAGAATTATGAAAGTGGAACATTGTGAGAAACTAAAATTTGTCTTCTCGTCATCCATAGCTAAGGGTCTTTCACAACTTCAAGAATTGGAGATAAAAGAATGCAACATCATGCGAGCAATAGTTGTTAAAGAAGATGGTGAACTTGAAGATAGAGATGTGATATTGTTCCCTCAACTACGTCACTTGAAACTACAATGTCTTCCAAAGCTTATGAGCTTCTTAAGCACACAGAATTCTATCATAACTGATGTTAGAGAAATCGTTCACGAGGGTGAGCTGGATTTTCAGGAGATCCCACATACAGGCATGCCACCTCCTTTTAATGAAGAGGTAAGTCTATTTTGCTTATCCCCCTGTTTTGATTTTGCATTTTTTGCATTCCTAACATAGGAGTTAGGAGTCTTTGGCATCTCTACTTTTTGTCTTGATGAACCCTGCATTCGTAAAATTTAGTTCTTTGGAAACCTGATAGTAACATATGTGGGAATTGTGGTAAGCTATAAAATTTGATGCAAAAAAGCTGATCAATGTTTATCATGTCTTTCTAAAATTCTTTTCTTATAAATGACACCACCTTGCGTTTGATTTGCAAGCGTCATATATTTTTCTTTAATCTTTAATTATGTTAATTTTTTTCGTTTGTATTTTTCACCTAGATAATTACTGTAACATGTTGGGACCAAACTCATAAACAGTTGTTCACAAAACCATGACTCCAACATGAAATCATGGTAACCTAAAAGAATTAATTCACAAATTTTTTTATTTGTATAATAATTATAATTATAATAATAATAATAATAATAATAATAATAATAATAATAATTATTATTATTATTATTATTATTATTATTATTATTATGTGTGTGTGTATATAGATATATATCTTGAAATATTTGCTAGATTATATATTAGAAATAATAATTTTTAACAAAGTTTTTTTTTTTCCTAAGAGAATTTCATTTTAAGTCTATTAAACTATTGATTAAAAAAAATCTTTTTTTTATCTTTGCCCCTTACAAAACTAAACATGGGCAAGAATATTTCCTTTTCACTAAAATAAACAATTCATATTGCTTTCTTTGCCAACTGATAAAAGTAGCTCTCTCTCTCTCTCTCTCTCTCTCTCTCTCTCTCTCTATATATATATATATATATATATAACTTTCTTTTTGGTTTAAGATTTACATATGCTCTTTTTAAGAGCCAATTCGCCAATGATCAAATATATTGGAAATCAAAATTTTCCAACCTTGGTAATTGAATAGGAAAGAGAAAAGTAGAGGCTTTCTACCATTCAACAGTTTCAACTTTTAATCTTCGATTTTAATGTTGTTTTTAATCACAAACCACTATATTATTATCTTATATTATAGTTCTATCTCTGTAGAAAAGTATGATCATAAAATTTTTTATTAAATACATTGCTTATCTCGGTATATTCATAAATATTTATCAAATCAAAATATACCTATTTAATGATGCTTTATAAACAAACAAAAAAATTGTCATATTGAGAATGATTAACTGAACCAAAAAGAATGATTAACTGAACCAATTTTTTTTTTTTTTAACTTGCATTAGATAACTTATCAACAATACTTTTTCCACAAAAACTGCAAATTTTTCCACCCAAAAAAATTATCAAAAACAAATATGAATAAAATCTCATAATTAAGCTTCTATATGCATGCATCCTTATAAAAATTAAAAATTTGGCAATCGTGGTAAGCATAAAACTTAAATTCACAACTGCTATTCAATGTATTCCATGTCTGAAGTCCACCTTGCATCTGATTTGCAAGCACATTTATATTCATGACTTATTTTGTTGATACTTAGTATTGTTTATAGGATTCATCATACTTAGTATTGTTTACAGGATTCGTCACATTTTCATTAGTCTTTGATTTCTGTTCATGCATGTCTTTGTGGTTTTTTTTTTTTTTTTTTTTTTTTTTTTTTTGGCTCATTGCTAGACAAGTTGCCATGCCACTATGTTCAAATAAAAAATGTGGTGATTTCCTCAAATGAAATAACAATAATAAACGTACCCTAACTTATGCACTGTTTAGGTTTGTCAAAAATATAATACTCTCTCACTATATATAGGATTTCTGTGACAGTATATAAGACAATGAGAGGCTATGTTCCTTTATATAGAAAATAGAGTGACCAAAAATGCTTGAGTGAATTAACTGTTGTTGCAGAGGCTCTGTTCCTTCATAAGTCTAACTAATCTAGCCATTTGAGAGAATTAACTACTTCCTAATTGCTTTAACCACTTGAATTAGAACACGTGTCTGATCATATACTAACAACTTGGGCTAAATGAAAAAAATGATCATGCGTGCATCATTTAAGTTAAAACTCTCCAAAAAAAAAAAAGTACCCCCAAGTCTTTACGACATTGTTTTGAGTCTGGACTTCTTTTAATAAGTTTACTGAAGTAGATAATTAATTGTTGTTGCAGGTTGTGTTCCCCAACTTGGAAACGTTGGAACTGTCCGTTATACACTCTGAAGAGATACTACTTCACAACCAACATCGGCCAAGCTCCTCTTTCAAATTAACAGACCCGAGATTTCAAAATATGCGTAACTTGAACGTGAAAGGCTCTGGCAATTTAAAATACCTATTGTCTTCTTCTACAGCGACATTTATGGTTCAGCTCAAATATCTTGACATTGAGGACTGTAAGGTAATGGAAGAGATACTACTCACAGAAGACTTAGGAGAAGAAGAAATAATTCCTAAGGTGTTGTTCCCTCAACTGGAAGACCTGATTCTAAAAGATCTTCCAGTCCTCAAAAGATTCTGCGTAGGAAGCAATATCAGATTTCCATCATTGAAGGATATGGTGATAGAAAAATGCCCTAAATTGGAGTCATTCATACTCAAACCTATTAGTTCAGGCACAACATTGAGCAAAGAACTTAAGGAAGTGAATTCAGAGGAGATCTCTCATACTGCCATGCAACCTCTCTTCAATGAAAAGGTAATTCTATTTTTATTATCCCCTATTTTATTTTTTATATATCTTATTTTCTAATTTGTGAGTTATTATGATTAGATATGTCAATAACATAGTATGGACTTTCAGGTTGCATTCCCTAGTTTGGAAACATTGAGAATCTTGCACTTGGAAAACTTGAAAATCATATGGCATGATCAATTAGCTGAAGATTCCTTTTTCAAGCTTCAATCTCTAGTTGTTCAATACTGTGAAAATCTTGTGAATATCTTTGAATCTAATATGCTGACAAGATTCCAAAGTCTAGAGAAACTTAAAGTAACTTATTGTGGTTCACTACAGGAAGTGTTTGAACTTCAAAGGCACAATGTTAGAGAATCACATGCTGTGACAGCCATTTCGTTGAAAAGTTTGATATTGCGTCGTCTACCGAAAATGAAGCAGGTATGGAATAAGGACCCCCAAGGAATTTTCAGCTTTCAAAATCTACAAGAAATGAGTGTTTGGGAGTGCGAGAGTCTGCAAAGTTTGTTCCCCGCATCTGTGGCTAGATTTCTCATGCAATTGGAGGATCTTCGAATAGTGGATTGTGGAGTGGAGGAAATTGTTTCATGTGAAGAAATTGCAAAAGCAGCAGCAAGATTTGTTTTCCCTAAAGTAACAGTCCTAGTACTTCGTAAATTGCCAAAGCTCAAGTGGTTTTGCCGAGGGTTGCATACTTCAAAATGGCCATTGTTGAAAAAATTGGAGGTGCATGCATGTGATCAAATTAAGATATTTGCTTCAAAAATTTTGAACTTTCAAGAAACAGTTAAACAAAGCCAACCAGAGACTTCCATTCAACAACCCCTTTTCTTAGTTGAAGAGGTAAGAGGCTAATTTAACTACTCTTTTATAATATTTAGGTTTACGAGAAATAATAACTTTGTTTGGAGCAGTACTCGTCTCTCACGCAAAAAACAAGTTTCAAATGTGAAGTTCTTAGTAAATGTCATATATCTATATACTTTTTTTTTTTAACGAAATCCTAATCAATATTCTTGCATCAAAATATAGGCACCTTTGGTGTGTATTTTTTGGTCAACGTGTCCAGAAATATGAAGTACTACAGGTGTCAAATTGTGACAAATTGAAACAATTGATCGACAACATCTATTGATTGATTAACATGGTTTTGGAAAAAAAAAATTCTTATAAGTGACTCTTACACCACTATGCATTTAATTGACTAGTACTGATTGATAGTATTTACGAATTACGACATAGTTCTTTATTATGTACTTTCGTTTTTCTTTTTTCTTTTTTAAGTTTCATCTAGATATGATAAGGTTGGACCATATTCTTACCATTAATTTTAGAGACTTCACCAATATAATCCATTTCATTAATAAATCTATTTTCTTTTATTCAATGCTTTGATTTTTTTTTTTTTTTTATAGGGTACGTTATTCCCTAACTTGGAGGTTTTGACATTGAGTGGAGATTTCAAGATGAAGGAGATACAACGTGACCAACTTTTGGAAGAGAGCTTTTACAAATTAAAAGACCTTTCCATAGCCTGCTATCTAGCTGTTTCTGATTGGATTAATTTTCTAAAAAGATTACATAGTTTGGAGAAACTTTTTGTGGGACTTACTTCTTGGGAAGAAATATTCCCAAATGAAGAACAGTTTGACCAGGAAAATAATGCTACAATACTCGCACAACTACGAGAACTAGAGCTATATGAACTACCAACATTAACACATTTGTGGAAAGAAGACACCCAACCAAGCCCAATTTTGTATAATCTGGAAAATCTAGTAGTGTCATTTTGTGACAAATTGAAAATTTTAGTATCATCATCAATATCTTTCCAAAATTTGACAAATCTGGAAATACTAAAATGTCATGGATTGATTAATTTAGTAACATCATCAACAGCCAAAAGTTTGGTACAACTCAAAAAAATGAGTGTAAGTGAATGCAAAAGGATAACAGAAGTTGTAGTAGGGGAGGGAGGTGAAGTGAGTGAGGTGATTACTTTCACCCAATTGATATACTTAAAACTTGATTCCTTGCCAAACCTTGCAAGCTTCTGCTCCGAAAGTTATTCTTTCAATTTCCCATCTTTGGAAGAAGTAATTGTGAGGCAGTGCCCTGAAATGAAGACTTTCTCTCATGGACCTCTAGGGACACCAAAGCTAGAAAGAGTACAAGCAACACAAGAAGATGAATGGCATTGGAAGGTCAACTTGAATACTACCATACATTGGCTCACACAGTAGTTCATTAGAGAAAGGTAAGTATATTATTCAAAGATCTCCTAATTTCTCACACCATGTACTTTAATCTTTTTAATGCATTGATGCATAAACACGAGCAACCTTTTCACTCTTCCACTAGATAGTATCATAATAGAATCCTTGTAAATTGCATCAAAATTTCTCCTTCATACATATTATTATGACCCTTTGCACTTCGTAAGCACACACAAATTAAATAATTTTATTATATTTAAAAGGATAATTATTTTTCATTGATGATACTTTGATGTTAGTGGTTATAATGATTGATGTTTTTTCTTCAATATGTTGCTTTCTATAATGCAAGGTTTAGAATTCTAAAGATGGAGCTCATCCTAAATATGCAACAGCAGGAATGAGGCTTGGAATTGTAGTTTGTGGTACTCGGGATCATGTTTCTTTCTCCTAAAATAATGTGCTTAAAGGGTTGTTATCCCATGGTTATGGAAATCAATAGACTTCATCCATTTGTTGTTTATTGTGCTATTGTTTCTTTATTTTCTTGTTTTGCCATGTTTGAAAAAAAAAATGTAGTAGTAGTAGTAGCAGTACTACTACATCTTATTTGTGTGATACATTTCTCTTTGGAGTGTTATAAACTACCTCTTCTTGGTGCAAAAAAACCATATGGCTATTTGAATGAAGTTGTGCATACATGTTATTATTTTGATTGGTGTTATAAACTACATGCTATCATTGAGTATCAAAATTTCTCACACGTATTCATTTAGATTATGTTAAAGTAAAATTCTATTTCAAAGTTGCTTATCCTTTTAAGTTCTCTAACTCAGTTATTTATGTATACTCACCCATGCACATAATAGACCATAAGGCTATCATAGAAGCAGCTGTATAGATTAACGAAGCGAATTTGATCTCCCTTGACTTTTAGCTTCATGGTTACGGAAGATAAATGATAATGTATATGTCTGTGAAATTTTGGTTAAGGATGGTTAGGAAGAAAATTTTTATCTTTATCACTAACTATGCATGAGTAAATTACCTTCTCTTCATAAAAAATTTTATGTAATTGAAATCCAAATTAGTATTTTATGGAGCAAGAAAAGAACAAATAGTAACATTGACCACCAAAATAGGAAGAATGCAGTTGTTTTTTAAAAATAATTAAAATAGTCAAAATAAAAATAATAATAAAAACCCTGAAATAAGCATATATCTCATGAATCAAAGATCCACCAGCTCTATCTTATGAAAGGGGTGTAAATTATGTTAAAAGATGGTAATGAAAATCATATTTGCATTTCAACATAGATGAGCAAAATAATCTTCATTTTATTTTTCCTACTTACAATAAGTGGGAAGAGGGAATTCAAATTCAGGTTTGCCACACCCTCCCCTCTCCAACCCCAAAAAAAAAAAAAAAAAAGATTTTAATGCTAGGTACTAATCACAACTTCCTATTCTTATTCGGGATTTTTGTATACTTTACATGCTAATGCTCTATTCCAATTTCTCCAAACTTCCAATAATTTGCAAACTTCTAAAAACCAGGATTCCCTATTAAAATTACAATGAAAAAAAAAAAAATTCAAAGATTAACAAAAACTTCTACTCTTCCAAGTTTTGGCACTCAATGTCTCCTCTTTAATTTGAAGACTCAAATGATATGAGTACCTTCTTTCACCTGTGATTTCCTCTACAAATTCAACGACATTATAAAACTTTCAATATCTTCAATTTGGTCAATCTTATTTTGTGCAAAAGACGTATAAATATTCAATGGTACTATTGGTTCTAAGAGTGACAATGGTGGATACCATGGCCAATAGTAACAAAGCAATGTTTTTTTCTTGAAGACAAATCGAAGTAATAATGACACTAGTTCATCGTAATTCTAACTAACTTCTTCACGTTGTGAGTTAATTTTTTTTTTTTTTTTTTCCTTTTTTTTGGGGGGGGGGGGGGGGGGGGGGGTGTGGGGAGGGGTGTTGGTAAATGGTCCTACGATAAAGCTTTTTCTGCCCATATATACAATTGGTTCTATAGAATAACTGATTAACAAATTTAAGAAGCATTAAACTTTTTTTTTTTTCTGCAGGGAATAAGTAAATGAAGATTTATCATTCATGCCATAATTCAAAATAGCATGCTGAGTAAATAACCCATAGGATCTGTTGAAGGTCAGGTGCTCTACAAACCTGCTGAACAAAACTTTTATTTCTTTGTTCATATTGGCATGTCCTTGGAGAATAATAATTACCAACAGGACATGCTATCACACTAACCAAGTGCACCCCAAAAAAAAAAAATAAATAAACACCTGCCATATGGCACATCAAACACGGTGTTAAAGCAGAATATATCTCAAGAAACCAGCAGAGTAACCAAGATCCAAGAGAAAATGCTACAGTCAACATGTTTAAAAGCCACCAAAAGAGCAAAAGCTAAGGTTTAAGATTTACAGATTACCAAAGCCAAACAATCAAGAAAAATTACAGCTGAAAACAGATGCAGCATAATTGTAGAAATCTATTTATGCATCCAACAGTGACAAAGTAAAATGTCATTGTTTAGGAGACAATTCTTTGTCTTTCTTGATTAAGGTTGGGTTTGGATAGCGGACGCGTTTTGCGTCCGCGTCTTCCATTTCTTTCTTTTTTTCTTTTTTTTTTTCTTTCCCCCTGAAGAGCGCGTGTTTCACACTTTCAGCCCCAAATTGGTACTGTGCGGCTACTGTTCATAAACAGTAGCCGCAACTTTTGACTTTTCGGCTCTTATTTTTACTGTTCACAGACCCACAAATACTACTTTTCAGCAACTTTTTCATTAAAAATGGGTCTCACTATACTATTTACACATTAAAAAATTACTCTGTTACAGTAGTTTTCAGTTTTCAGTTTCAGCGGTATCCAAACGAACCAATATTGTTCATCAATTAGCTTCTTTTTTGAACAATTTTTTAAAAGGGTACACGACCCCACCTACCAGAATTGTGTATCAGGTAATCCAGGGAAACTCTCCTAGTGGGGATGAGCCTAGTATGTCTGGATCTATAACTCATACTAAGCCTCCAACCACTAGGCTATACCCTAACAGGTACTCATCAATCAATTTTACCCATCTGAGATCCAATCTCTTGCAAGTAATGTCAGCTTCCAAAGCTGCCATGCAACCTGCATCATTAAAGAAACCAAGTAAACTAAATAGAGAAGACCTTAATACATATACTGTGAATAAACCATAATATAAGTGGAACAGGTCTTTTTATTTAAATTTAAAATGATAACATAAATTGTTCAATGAAACCCAAATATTGGTGACAGAAACAGGTTATCGCAACAATGGTAGATGCCATGGCCAATGGTATAATCAAAACCACTGCTTACATGATTTCTAATTTTCTATGACTGTTCCGAAAATTGAGAATGAAACAGAAACCAACAGCAGCTTTTCTCTCCCCCCCCTCTTCTCCAAAATCTTGGGACCTAAATGAACATTTCAGAAAGACATGTATTCCCAATAGCAGAATCACTTAGATTGGAGTTAGTAAGCAACAACCTGCTGTTATTTACCTACTTATATGCGACTGCCAATTATTTGTATTATCTCAATTCTCATAGTCAATTACAGAAAATGTCAAATCTTATGCATCCCAATGTAGCTAAATGATGAACACAAAACACTTTCCCAAATCAATGTAGTTTATTTATTTATATTTTTTGTAAATCACATTTAAAAAGACAAACAATCCAAGCCTAGTCAAGTATCTTGCGATAAGTTCAGTTTGTGAGATTAAAGTTATGCACAGGCTTAATTTACATTTGCGCAGAAATCATAAATACATGTCACTCAATCTCAGGTCACCAAGCAAAAAAAAAAAACCAGAGTCCAGCTCAAGCTTGAAGTGACAACCCATTTGATCTTATGTTAAGGGGTCCAAAAATGGGTGGGACAAAATCAAGTTCCAAATATTCCAATATCTGAATACTCCATGTTCTTAAAACCTGAGTTAGACCAGCTTGGGTTTGCTCAAAAATGGGCTCATGTCTCAAAAGAATGCACTTAATTCAAGACTCAAAAGTCGTCCAATTGCATAGAGAGTTGGGGATCAAGCCATGTCAAACAGATCATAAATAAATAAATTTCTTCACAACCCTAGAGCACAAGTTTCATGATTTTGATAAAGAAGAACAAAAAAAGTACATGGTCACACAAGGTGAGACTAATTTTGTTTTTAAATCCACAAGAATAGAATGGACAAGAAACAGAACTTTTTTGTACCTTCTTAACTATACAGCTATTAGGATTGAGTTAAAAAATAAATATTAAAAATTCCTTTGGTTTATATTCAGTTTCATTGCTAATGTGTTGCACATAGAAAATACCATAATGCAACAAGTAAATTAGAGACGCTGGCAAATTTAGAACGCATAAATATTCTCTGTTCTACAGTCAGTCCCTTTATTATCTTGTGGGCAATTTGATCAAGAACAAAGAAACATGTAAACCAACAGCTTGTAGTTGAAAAATGCATCTGAGTAAGCAGTACAGAGACAGAGAAGAGAAGTGAACCAGGCAATTAAGTTCAGCATTATATCAGTGCGATAAACATAATTTTGACACAGCAAAAAACAGAAACAGAAACAAATACACATTATTGCCCACACAAAACATATAATCCCAAATAAAATGAAGAAGAGAAGTGCTGCAAACATAGAAGCTCCAAAATCGAAATTTAAATGATGAAGGGGAGAGATAGAGGATATTGACAAACCAATGCCGGCGGCAGTAACAGCCTGCCTATACTTTTTATCCCTATCGCAAAGAACAATCCCGAAACCTTGAGATCCAAAACCCCCCCACTCAGTACATTCTTCACCTTCAATCCTCCCAAGACCCTATTATTAGTATTTTCGTCCCCATAGGCTCCCACAACCACTGAGTTCCATAGAACTTGAATCTTAGGGTTAGTCAAGACCCTCTACTGCATAATTTTTGAAGCCCTAAATGTATCTCTCCTATGGATGATGTACACAATGGATCCATACTTGGTGAGGAATATGGTCTCCTCCATGGCTGAATCCCCACCTCCAATTACTCCCAGGGGCCTGTTCCTGAAAATGGGTGCAGCACCATCACATACAGCACAAGCTGATATCCCTCAGTTCCAAAACCCTCCTGGGCCCTCACCAGAGCCAGGGAAGTCTAACCGTTTGGCGACAGCACCAGTCGCCACAATGATGAAATTGGCAATGACAGTCTTAGAATCAGTGAATACCTTGAAAGGGGTGGTAGAGAAATTCACCTTGTTGACGGTCTCGGTTAGAATCTGAGTGCCAAAGCAGAGTGACTGCTTGCGGCAGCAGTCCATGAGCTCAATGCCATGAATTCCATCTGGAAATCCTGGGAAGTTCTCCACCTCAGTGGTCATGGTGAGCTGGCCGCCAGGGGCAATGCCATTGGCCATCCACCCCTCAAAGAGGATGGGCTTCAACTCTGCGCAGGATGCATATATGGCAGCAGTGTGGGCAGCTGGGCCACTTCCAATGATGCACAACCTTGTTTTAAGGGTATGGAGGTCATCCATGGCCAAAGTCGAAGAAATGGCAACGGCAGAGGAGGATGCTTGTCCAGGTGTGGAAGTGGGAGCTACGGTGGGAGCAGCAGAGTTGGAGGCCTTTCAAACATACTTGGAACCTCTTCTGAGTAGATTTAAGAGCTTGTTTTTAGGACAATAACTTATAATTTCTCCTTTCTGCAGTCTCTATTGCTATAAAAGTTAAAAAGCATGGTTTTGAAAACCAAATTGTAAAGAGAACAAAAAAAAAAAAAGAGATGTTCAAGTTTTTAAGATTGGACCATAATGGCATCATAAAAATTTTAGAGTAAAATAATAAAGCATAAACAAGCTAATTAAAATTTGAACAATAACAATTCTGTAAGTACAACATCTAAACAAAGAAATAAATTCCACACAGTAATATTACACATTAAAAAAAAAATATTCGACTACAACAACAGCAGCGACAATCACCACCTAAGATGATATAGAAAATCAAGAGGAATAACAAATAAACCTAAGAATTAAACAAACTGAGGACATATATAAACAAAAACAGAACACCCACTAAGTACTTGATTTTTGTAAACAATGTGGCTCAAGTCGCAGCAAACCCTGAAATGAAAAATGAAGTAAAACAAACCAGAAAAGGTGACCCACTTCACAGCAAAGATTGAATAATTTAAACAAATGAAAAAAAAATTGAATCTAAATTTAGCTAATTCCAGGTTACTTACATACAGTTAAAGATAAATATAACAAGACCAAATAAAAAACACCTAAGTAAGCATTTTTTGTTTAAAGCATGCACTGATAAAAAGGGGGATTACATTTTAATTTTGATTTATAGCACACACCCACTAAAGAAAATTCTCCAAAAAATAGAATAACCCTCAAATGATTCTATGTTCTCTGCATTTAACAGTGTGGGGTTGCCCTTCTGACTGAGTAAACTAAGTATTTTGGAAAAGAATTTGGAACACCCCATGTTTTTCTACATTTCAAAGCTCAAATTAACATGACACAATAGCTGATAAACAACAACAAGCTTCAACAAATGAAAACTCCCAATACCCACAAGTGGGTCTTTGGTCCGCTCAAAAGCCCACATAGATCATGTAATACACAAACCCAAAAAGATAAAGGAATCAAAAAGTAAACAACCAAGTGAAGACGATGAAAATGTTTACCTCAATGTCTAGACTTCCCAAGTTTCCTGTGAGCTATTCAGATTGGGGTTATGGAGGAGAAGGAGGGTTGGTGGTTCCGTGGCAGAGGGGAAAGAAGAAAGCATAAGCTCATAGGGTTGGTTAATAATAAGTCCATCTATGACTTCTTGTGTTTGCTTTGCTTGGGCGGTAGGTTTGGGCCTTGAGACAGGAAAAGAATGAACGCAAATGCTTCTTGGAATACCAAAAGAACTTAAAGATAGAACAAAACTGGAATCCCAGGATGGACGCGTTTTTTTTTTTTTTTTTTTTTTTTTTACAAGAACCTTCGTCCATTTAAAGCAAAAGAGAATCTTGGTACAAGGCATTCAAAGCTAGAAATCCTATTTAAACAAAAGAGAATCTTGAGAATCTTGAGACATCCTATTTAAACAAAAAATGCTTACTTAGGTGTTTTTTTTTTTTTTTTTGTTAATAATTAAGTAATATTAATATATTGAAGGTGGAAATATAATTATCATCTTAAAACCATCCCTAGTAAATCTGGAAATCCCATGTTAAATTCCTCTTGTTTATGCCGTTTCCATAATGTATTATTAAGTATTCTCAAATAGGATGTCTCATTATATGGAGAGGTCTTTTCTAACAACTCCTCCTTTAATTTTGTCCATTTTCAATTAGACGTTGCAAAACGGTCGAGTTGGGTCGGGTCAATCAGATTTGCTGGTCAATCAGGTCACGGGTCAAAACGGGTCATTTTTAAACGGGTCAATCGGGTCACGAGTCGAGTCGAGTCACGAGTCGGGTCAAGTTGACCCGTATTTTTCAAACAATTTTTTTTTTTTTTGAAATAGATGCAATCTATCAATTATTTATGAGTTCCTTAACTGTGATTAGATTCTCACTGGTGATACTGTTACCATATATCAATTACCACTAAACACTTGATACCTAAATTTGATGCAACTCTTGTTCCAGCTTTCTAGAAGCTAATCTTGGTATAATCTTTGATCTATTTAAAGTAGGAAGAAAAAATGAAGGTGACAAGTAAAGAATGACAAACTATAATGGAGTACATAACATATTAAGTAAAGAAGAATAAGTAAATATTTTATAAGAACTACATCTCAATCTCAATTTACTCAACGTTAGTATTCGTGGCAAAACAGGCAGGTTGGGTCGAGTTCGAGTCACGGGTCAATCGGGTTGCAGGTCAAACGGGTCAGGTCAGAAAATTCTGACCCGTTTTGCCATGTCTATTTTCAATAGTCTTAACATAATGAATACTATAACAATGGAATGTGAGAATCTAAGGATTTGCATCTATGATTAGAGATTATGGGTTAATGGGATGCGAATTAGGTAATTGAACCTTAGGGAAGGTGTTTTTCCATATAAGGACATTCATTTATCCATCATTTGGTTGATCTATTATATTTTGACAATCAAGCTAAAGGAAGGACCTCCTATTGGAAAACTTCCATGTTTTTTTTTTTTTTTAACTTCCATATTTGATAAGCAATAACCACAATAATAATTATTCGTCCACATTTTTTCCATAAATTAGGGTAATCCATTTAACTAATAATTGGCACCTCTACATGCACAAAGTGCTTGGGGATATAGGGGAGAAAGGGTTCAAGTTGCGGGATTAGCAACATATTGTAATTATCTCTAAAAAAAACATTTAACTAGTAATTACTACCAAATCATACCAAACATGAGAGTTGGAATATATGGGAGAGGAGAGTAAAGAGAATGAAACAAAATTTTAATGAAAATAATTGGAATTTGTAAAGACAAAATTTTCCTCTAATTAACCGAATACGTGATAGTTCATAAAATCATTTATGTGTATTAAACCACATATTCATTAAATTATTTAAACAAAATACATGACTATTAAAAAAAACCACATGACAAAAAGTAAAGGTGAAGTTGGTTTCAGAGAGCTCAATTGGTAAAAATTTTTGTCTAAAGAGTAATCATCATGAGACAAACGCAATAGATTGAAATGCTATCATATTGATCACACAAAAAAAAAAAAAAAAGGAAAGTTAAATAATCTTTTAGGTTGCAAAATAGTGGGTTTGAGGAGTTTTTCTCATATTTGGTTAAAATTTTTGTCCGATTTGTAAGAAATAAAAATTTTCAAATATTTTTGGGAGTATTACTGTTACAAAGCTTATTATTAGTATTAGAAGTGTTTCAGATGGTATTATAATTAGTACTACATGAGATGAAATATATATATATATATATATATATATACACACACACACTCACACACATATCACTAATTGAACATTTTAAGCAATGTTTTAATTTTTAAGCCAAAAATGAAAAAATTTCAAGAAATATTTTAATTTTTGAAGCAAAATTTAATTTTTAAAGAGTTGCAATTATTTGTAGATAGTAGAATACATTAGTTTTTTTTTTTTTTTAATTCAATAGTTGAGGGCGGGGGGATTTAACCCTATGTGTTTAGATGTTTTTGTTGAAAACATTATGAGATATCAATTGAACTACAAAAACGGTGACAAACAAACCTTAGTTATTCATAGACATAACTAAGATAGAATAGTAGTATTTTGTAAAGCCTATTTGGTAAAGTGAAATCAATTTTGTTTTATAGGTGTTTTGGAAAAATTGTTCCCAAAACGCATTTTATCACCTTAAAACCATGGTTTTAAAACCCAGATCGGGGCAAAACCAGATTTGCCTCTGGTTCCTGGTTTTTCCCGTTTTGACTGGTTTTTTATCGGTTTTCACTGATTTTAGGCATTTTTTTTCAGACCAAACTGGTTCTCGTTCAACTAGTAGGACTAGTCAATTTGGTCCAATTTTTAAAACCTTGCTTAAAACACAAATCCATTAATTTGGCATTATTTTCTCACCCTAGTTTTTCACCCGTTTTCCTCTTCTTCCCATTCAATGCTCATTTTCTCTTCCAATAAAAAACTACCACCACTCACAAATAGTCCAACACTATGACTATCATTGATGATGTCGATGTTGCAACCCCCAAACCCAACCTTCAGACAAAAACCAACCTACCCAACAAACCCAAAACTAAACACAACCGCTTAAACAAACACAAAAAACTCATCATTGTTGAAAATCAGAACGAACCCAACAACTTATTGTTGCCTATCACTGCAAAAATGATTCACTCCTAACTCGTTGTCGTTAAGAGAGAGAGAGAGAGAGAGAGAGAGAGAGAGAGAGAGAGAGAGAGAGAGAGAGAGAGAGGGGACAAAAACAGTGGTGGCATGGCTCCAAATTTGCAACAACAAACGGCGAACTTGTTTTGTGGTTTCAAATCGCGCCTAGGCACGAGGTCCACAACCTAATGAGTCATGAGAGAGAGATTAGTTAGAGAGGAAAAAAAATTAATAATTTAATAATAATAATAATAACAACGACAAAATATTTCTAAATTGCTATCAACTTGTTTCCAAAAATGCCACCTAAAAACTCTCAAATTGTTCTCAAAAAACTGTTTTGTATGGTGAAAATTGAGAACAGCTTTAGGAAAATTAGCCAAAAACAAATCAAAATGGGTGGGTCCCATAGTTTAATTTTTTTATATAAAAAAAATGAAGACAAAAAACTATGGTTCTTTAATTTTGGGCTTATTATTAATTGGGCTAGACAGAGTAACCGAAAGAGGTAATTTAGGCCAAAATTGGGAATTAAGCCCAATTTTATAACTATTTAGTTAGTAAGCACAGTTTCCAAACTATATTTTTTAGTAACATCTCGAGTTTTAGAGACTCGATTTTAAGCTTATAAATCGAGTCTTTGAGACTCAATTTCGGTGTTCTGATCTGTCTGATGTGGCATTTCTTCCACATGGTGTACACTTGGAAATCGAGTCTCTAAAACTCGATTTCTAAGCCAAAAAAAAAAAAATTTAACTCTAACTTAAGCCGTTCCCAGGAACACCCAGCAACAACAAGCAAACCAACCCAGAAAAAAACACAAACACCCAGTAGCAACAAGCAAACACCAACCCAGAAAAAAACAAGCAAACATCTAGCAGCAAACACTAGCCGTTCCCAGGAACACCCAACAACAACAAGCAAAGACCAACCCAAAAAAAAACACAGCAACCCAAAAAACCCAAACACCCAGACCTGCGACCCAGACCTGCGACGGCAACCCAGACCCACGGCGACCCACAGCGATCCAGACCCACGGCAACCCAGACCCACGGCTAGCCACGACCACCGACTGGCGATCAAAACCATCTCAGTCTGCTTCCGATCTTCTTCTCCTCGGTTTATGTGTGCTGGGTATGGGTTTGTCTTCTTCTTCTTCATCTTTTGGGTTCTTCTTCTGCTTCTTGATCTTCATTTTTTTTGGGTTCTTCTTCTCCTCCAATCTTCATTTTTTTTTTCCCTTATCTCTTTCTTCTCTAATGATCATCTTTTGGGTTCTTCTTCTCCTCTGATCTTCATTTTTTTTTCCCTATCTCTTTCTTCTCTGATGAGAAAATGAAATCGAATTTTAGAAACTCGATTTTTAGGTGTACACGTGAAAAAAATGCCACATCAGACTTTGTTAGACCATGAAAATCGAGCTTCTGAGACTCGATATATAGCCCAAAATCAACCTCTTACACTCGAGATACTAGTAAAAAATATAGTTTGAAAACAGTGTCTATTAATTATATTATTTGAAAAATGATGTTAACTTCCCATTTTGGCCGATAATTTACAGGCTAGCAAGTGAGGGGAAAGAATATCATAAGTTACACTCGAGATGTTAGTAAAAAATATAGTTTGAAAACAGTGTCTATTAATTATATTGTTTGAAAAATAATGTTAATTTCCTATTTTGGCCGATAATTTACAGGCTAGCATAGTGAGAGAAAAGAATATAATAAGTTAACAAGTATTTAAAAGAATTTTACAAATTAGCATCTTGAGTTTTATAGGGTTGATGTAAGTGTAAAAGCAAAAAGGAGTCTTTGAGACTCGATTTTTGTCCGGAAAATTTCTGATTATAAGACTTGAAGAAGAACAGATTTGAAGAAGAACAAAGGAAGAGGAAAACGATCAGGAGCTCCGAAGAATAGAGGAAGACGAATTGGTTGGAGAAGAACAGACGCTGGGTGGACGATCTGGTCTTCAAATCTACAGCAGCGAAGAAGAACAAAGAGACATTGGGTGGGCGATCTGGCTGAGAAGAACGCTGGGTGGATGATCTGGTCTTCATATCTGCAGCGACGAAGAACAACACCAACGACGAAGAGGAACACAGAAGAACACGAACAAACACAAGGAAGAAGAAGGGAAATAAAATGGTAGAACTCGAGTCTTAAAAACACGAGTTCCACGTGAATTTTTTTCTTCCAACTCGAGTTTTAAAACGCTAGTTTTACATATTGTTTTGAAACGTGAAAACTAATAAAATTGTTTGATATTTAAGGATAATTGAAAAAAAAATCGTAATCGAAACCATTTTCATGCTTTACAAAACGAAGAGCAAATCTAGAGAGAGGGAGAGGGAGAGAGAGTTAGAGTTAGAGAGAGAATGGGGAGAGAGGTGTCAGAGAGCTGCGTGGACAGTCTACTAACTGAAATGGTATCCTCTTACTGCGATCGCTTCTACGCAATAAGCCTGACCTTGCCGCTCGTCACATCGAAGCCATTGGCTTTCAGGTCGGCCTCCAGCTCTCCGAACGGTACACCTCCCCACACCTTATCCCTACCCTCTTTTTTTTTTTTTGCATAAATTTTAGTAATTAGGGCTTTAGATCTGAAAGAGTTTTTTAAAGAAATGTTTTATATAGCTGTTTGGTTTCTAAGAAAGTTCAGGGAAAGTGAAGGTTACTAGTATGATTTAGATTCTCGGATTTTTTTGTTTGGGTTTGAGAAAATGTTTAGGACCTACTCTACTTAGTCTTATGGAATTAATATTTTAGTTCTAGTTTAATTTTTTGTTAATTAAAAGTTTGCTAAAAACTTTTTTAGTTTTCCTTAGTTGATGTACTAATTATTTAGGATTTAGGACTATGGGAATGAAAGAGGGGGGGAAAAAAAAAGAAAAGAAAACCCAAATGGGAAATTTGATTAAATTGCTTATACATAATATGAATTTGCAAAATGGGATTAATTTTTCTTTTGAGCAATAGTACTATAAGAGCATTCACATCACTGCATCCTTGTATAATAGAAAAAGATGTAGAATTTACAAAGTTTTGCTCAAAAATGACTCTTATCAATCTGTGTATAATTGTGTAAATTTACAAGTTTGCTATAGGAATCGTGTAAATTTATACTGCCACTATTCATTTTGCATTTAGTTGTTTATTCTTTCTTTATGTATCTTGGGGACGAAGGAAGAGAGTGGATGGTGGTGGTTGTGTGTGAAGAAAGAGAAAAAAATTAATAAAAAAGAAAATGAAAAATTAATATTTTAATGAAATGGAGCGTAAAATAGGTAATCTGATATGGGGTGGTGACGTGTTTTGAAAAGTGAGTATGTAAAATAGAAAAAGTAAGTTTCTATACTAAAATTGACAAGAATTTTGACACAAGTTGATGCGAATGCTCTAAGGATTATATAATTGCTTATTGAAAGCAAATCTAAACTGACATGTTTTGAAGTTCTTTGAAATGGGTGTTTTACGTCATAAAAATGTGTTCTTAAAAAAGCTTGCTTTTTAAAGGTGAAAGCTTGATTCTTAGCTAACCAATTGTGTGGTTACTGATATAGGGATGTACTAACAATTGACCACCACATGTGTGTATGATTATTTGAATGTGGTTCCAATTGTTTAGTTTTGCTCCTAAAATCTTGTCATGGATTTCTAGCTCTTTATTTAGGTGGGTAGCATTGAATCTAACATCAATATATATATATACCAAAAGGGGGTAAGTTACAAGGCTAGCGGAAACCGTCAGAAGCCGACTGGGGCTATCTGATTTCTAATTACAAATTGGAGGCCGACTGGGGCCATCTGGTTACAAATGTAAGACTACCTGGGGTATTACAAATGTATATTGCCATTCTGATTACAAGTATTGGGTTGTAAGAGAAGGGAAGGCTAAAACTTCTGAGGTATTTGCTGGAAATGGACCTGTCTTCAACTGAAACAAGAGCTGCCTTATATAGGGAGAAGAGAGCCTTGGATTCTGCTGAAGATTGCTGAAATTCCGGAGGGTGAATTGCTTTTACTGAGGTGAATTTCTTTTCCACCGAAAGCAACAGTAAATCTGGATGATTGTGTCGGGTACTCTTCATGAATAGTGACTTTTACTGTTCATGAATAGTGTTCTGTCCCTTGTCTTTAGTGTCGGCTGGGTGCTGGTTCCTGTTCATCAACAGCGACTGGTACTGTAGATGAATAGTATTTTGTTTGGAAATGCTGTTTTCTGAATAGTGACTAGTGCTATCCAGAATCTTTCTTCAATCATCTCCTAACCTGTAAGCATCATTTGGATCCTGGGAATCCTGAAACAGAGGATTATTTGGATCAAAGTTTGCTGAGGCTTCGAAAGAGGCAGGAGAGCCTTTCTCTTGCTCTTGAGACTGTAATTCTTCTGACTGGAGAAGTAACTGCTGGGCAAGATCTTTTAATTCTTTGCTAGATTTTCCTGCGAACTGGGAGGAGTTTAGACTAGACTGAGATCTTGTGACTATATTCCTTTGAACTGGGAGGGGAAAATCCTTGTAAACTTGACTGATGACTAAATCAATCTTAAGGGAGTCCCACCATTTGACTGAGAATTCTCTGTTTAACAGGTTTCCACTGATGTCATAGTTCCACATGCTAATCCAGTGAATTCTGTACTTGATCGTCATGTGCAGAATGGATGGAAACTGCGAACTATGAGGAGTGAGCTTATACCTTGAGCTAAAATACCTTAGGGTGTCCTAGAGGCAATCTGGGAAGATTTGGGGAACTGATCCATACATTTCCCACAACTTAAGGAACCAAGTAGGTATTGGACTGGAGAACTTCTTGTCGAACATTAAGAACCAAGAGTGATCAAAGTTCTTATTCTGGAAGAAGAGAACTTTTTCAAATGCATCCATGTAGTTGTGGTAATTGTAATGGAGATTTGAACCTGTGATGGACTTGAGTCCCTTGAGGGTTTTTAGCAAAGAAGGATGCTGTCCCCATTCTTTGCCGCTGATAAAACCTGTGATTATGAACTTGTGGTAAAGGACAACCGAAGGGTCCGCTTTGTTCATAATATTCTCAACTCTGGCAGACTCTTCCTCAACGAGGATTTGTCTGTAGTACTTGATGTTTTTCTCCGGGTGTCTCGGGAGAAAATGCCATCCTTCTGGGAAAACTTCCATGGTTAAAGCAAGAGGATCTTTTATATGAACTATGTGGGGTTCAATATAAGAGATGTGCTGAATGAAGGGTTTTTTGAAATAGGGTGATCTATTTCTCCTAGATAATGACTGGGATGGTCTTTGGGACTGCAATGGGCCAAAGGGGTCATCAACTGTGTAAAGGGTGGTTTGCTTAGGTGCTGGAGAGGCTTGGGCGGAGCTGTAACTGGGTTGGATTGGCCGTTCATAGTTAGGTCGAGGGATGGAAGACATAACATAGCGACTGGCAATTGAGGCTGAGGATGCTGGAACTAATTGGCCAGGGTTCTTTGCCTGACTAGTACTTCCTAAGATTTGTTGGTTAGGTAACTTTGGGGGGACGGGTTTCTTTCCCGACATCTTGGTTTGGACTCTGCAAAAATTCACGGGTAAGGAAATCAGGGATGCTATTTTGAGTTCCTTTTATGAATTCTATGTCAAAGTCAAAAACTGAAAGAATAGCTTGCCGTCGGGCAAAAATCTGTTTTGATGCAATGTTTTGAACATCTTTTTCCGAAACATTTTTTGCTGATTTACAATCAATTCTTACTAAAAACTTTTGATTCAAAAGATCACTCTGGAATTTTGAAATGCAAAGTACTATGGATAAAATTTCTTTTTTAATAGTACTATAATTTAGTTGAGTAGATTTCCAGATTCCTGAATGGAAACAGACTATCTGTCCTGGGGAATTTGGACTGACTTTCTGGAGGAGAATGCCACCATAACCTATGTCAGAGGCATCAGTCTGGACAATCTTGAAGGAATGAGCTGAGGGAATTCCTAAACAAGGGAGTTTCTTAACATACTTTTTGATGTTCTGGACCACTAAAGTATGTTCTAAAGTCCAAGGAGCTGGATTGGTTTGGAGTCTATCAAAAAGGGGTTTGCATTGCTGCCTGAGATTTTGATAGAAGTCTGAGATGTAATTAAGAGATTCGAGAAATCTTTGAAGCTGGGTTTTATCTAGGATTTCATCTAGAAATTTGTCTGCAAATTGGATAGCACGACTAATGGGTTTGATGACACCATGTCTTATATCAAATCCTAAGAATCGCACACTGGTTTGGAAAAGCTTGATTTTGGGGGCTGAGACCACAAGGCCATTGAATTTGATGGTTTGGAGAAATGTTCTCAGATGTTTCTTGTGATGGTCAATGGAATCTGAGAAAACTAGAACATCATCGATGTAAACAATAGTATGACTGGAGAATGGATAAAAAATTTCTTTCATGATATTCTGGAATTTTGAAGGTGCATTCTTAAGACCAAAGGGCATTACGTTCCATTCATAATAACCAAAGGGTGTGGTGAATGCTGTTTTGTACCTATCAGACTCTCTGATTTGTATCTGCCAAAAACTACTCTTCATATCAAACTTACTAAAAATTACTGCTCTACTGAGCCTATTAACTAAGTGTTTCTTGTTAGGAATTGGGTACCTTACCCATTCTAAGACTTTGTTAAGGGGCTTGTAATTAATGACTAATCTGGGTACACCTCTCTCAATCTCAGCATTTTTCTAGACATAAAAGGCTGGACAAGACCATGGTGACCTAGAGTTCCTAATGATTCCTTTTCTAAGGAGATCCTCACTATCAGCTTTACAAACATCCATTAGTTCTTGGTTCATTTGGATGGGTCGAGCTTTAGTTGGGATATCCTTTTCATTAAAATCTTTAATATAGGGGAGAGCTACCTCGTGTCTCTTCCTATACCAAATGGCTGTGGGTAAATCAGAACAAACTTCCTTCTTGAGTTTTTCTTTGAACTTACTGATTTCTTTTTGGATGGTTTTACAAGTTAGTCTTTCTTCGACTTTCTTGTATCTCAGATCATCTTCCAAGTATTTGATCTGCTGGCTTTTGGCACTGATAAGATTTAGGGTTCTTGAGACAGAAACATCTTGGAGAATGCTAATATCTCTAGGCTCTGGGCTTCTAAGAAACCTAAACTTAACGGGTTGGCCAAAAGGGTGGGTAATGATTCCTTCACTATCCGTTATAAAGGGGTACAAAAGACACATAAACGGATTTCCTAAGATGACTTTATCCGTCATGTTTTTGACTAAAACAAATGTGGTTTTGAAGCATGTGCCATCTTGGCAAACATGTGCTTTTGGGATTTTAAACTTAATCTGCATTTTTCCTCCACTTGCAAATGTTAATCTTTCCCTGGTTTTTCTAAAATATCTGGAGGGGACAATTCCTTCTTGGATGCAATTGAGGTCAGCTCCTGAATCAATGAGAGCTACTGCTTCAATTTCATATCCCTTGATGACTATTCTAATTATGGAATGCCACTTTTGGAAATTAATCCTGTTCATGGTTTCTAAAAACTTTTCTTCATTGGGTTGTTCGTATTGAACCAAATCTGCTGTTGGGTTAACAGTCTCATCTTCATTATCAGAAAGGTCTTGAGATGGTGGATCTATCTCATTTTCTGGATGAGAATTTTCTTCTAGGGTTTTGACCCTTTTATCAAGGAGACTATTGTCGACCCTAAGAATGGTCATCTCTTGTTTGAGGGTTCTAACCTCAGATTTGGTATCCTTGATTTCTTTTTGAAGGTCATTGACCGTGACTTCCTTCTTGGCTCTAGAGAACCTGTCATAGATTTTTTCTAAATCTACTTTTGGTTCACGAATCTTGGGTTCTGGCTTGATGGGTTCTTTGACTAAGGTTGCATGGAAGGAACTAAGCCTTTGGGCTTTGACTATTGGGTCTTCGATCTGTTCTATGAGATCTAGGAGTAGTTCTTCCTGTTTGCTAAGAACCTTGATCTGGGAAGAGGTTTTGGGTTGGCTAGGCTCCTTTTGCCATTTAAAGTATTTTTCAAAGTAAACAAAGAAAGGGATATTTTCTGATACCTCTTTCATAAATGCTTGCCAAGCATCATAAACTTCCTTCTTTTGTTCTTTGGTATGGTTGGCTCTATAAGCTTCTCTTTTGACTTGGTTTTCTTCTAAGTCAAATTCTTTTCCTAGGTAAACCATATCTAGCTCAAAATCTTTTTTTAAAACCTTAAGATCATAATCCTCAATATTATCTCGATATGGGTTCTCCATATCGGTTCCTGAGGGAGATCCTACCTTTTGGTTGTTGTTATCTTCTTGATCAACAACTGAATCTTGCTTGGCTGTATAACAAAGTGTACTAACCTGAGATCTGGTCTTAAGTCCTTGAAATTCTGGACCTAAGTCTCTTCTAGATCTAGGGAATGGTGCTAGAGGTCTAGAGGAGCTGGCTTGGGAAACAGGTCTATCTCTAAGGAGAATGGGTGGTTGCCTGCTAGGGAATCGGCTAAGATCTATTGGGGATCTAGGCCTATAATCATCTAGAGGGGATCTAAACCTAGATTTGTCGAAGCTAAGTCTAACAGAACCATCTGCTAGTTGCTGGACAAAATCTAACTCTGAATCTTAATTTGGGTTTTGGATCTGGAGAGGGAAATTCTCATTGTGAAGTTTCCAATTATCTGGAAAGGAAATCTCATCCCATCTAAGGGTTCTAGGGATCTGGATCTTTGCTTGGACATTAGTCCGAATAAGAAATGTTTCTCCCACTTTCTTTCTGTCCAAAGCACCAACATTCATGTTTGTCTTGATACACTTATAATACACCCTGTATATAAGTGCAATCTGGCTGGTTCCCTGTGTCATGAGGGTTCCATGGGTCTTGATGTTCAAGGTTAAGGCTTTCAAGACATTCTTGTCATGAATATGAACTGTGAAGTTCGGGAAACAGTCAAAATGGACTGGTCCATTACTTAAGCTGGCTTCTATGGTTCCTAAGAGACTGTCATTAAACCTTATATGACAGGTATCTCTAAGGGCTAACAGAACTGAATTGTTCAATCCTGATCTGATGAGAGGTTTGATTCCAATCTGGACTAAACCTATATGCATGAAATGGTGTCCTTTCTTTATGTGAGCTTTGATCTGGGTTGGACTAAATAAGTAGCACGTCTCGTACTCCTTATTAATTCCATAAACTTACTCTATGGTTCTAACATAGAAATCTGTCTTGAAGGTGTTCAATCCCCAAGAAGATTTATAAAACTCTTTGATGGGTACCTTAGGGAGGTTCCAATCTCCTAACTTAAGGTCCTGGTCTGAGGCTTCATATTCCTCACTATGGATAATTCCTGACTCTTGTGGAATTTCTGGAAGTGATGTAGATCTACTGGCTAAACTGGAGGTTGAGTTACTTCTAAACAATTTACTAAACATCTTGACTATCTAAAAGATTTAACTCAATTAAATCCTAATTTTTTCTATCTCCAAAAACAAGATCTAACCTTGGATATGCTATAGGAATATGTCTGGATGGACTGCCGTCATTGTCTCACGTAAGAAAAAAACTGCCCTTTCTGTCTAACTTGGGAACCACGACAATTACTGTAAAACCGCTATCCTGACACAACGCCTCAACGCCTCACTCCGGCTAAACGGCTACAGTCTTGGATACCGTGGACAAAACAGATCATGACAAGCACAAATCGGGACCTATGTTTTAACATACGCACAAATCGGGACCTACGTTTCCATTCATACCTACAACAGATTTCTGGTTAAACACAGGCATATGGGGATACAAAAGATTGGGATAATAACTGGGTTAACTGAGACAGATAAACAGGATATAGAATAAAAAGGAAAAAGTAACTGAATCAACAGATAAGAGAGTAGAAGAAGATCACAAAACAGAAATGAACAATAAGAATATAGTGAGAAAATAATGCTATGAAAACAATGTATGCAAATATCTGAAAATAACTTTGATAAAACTGAGGCGGTATAACCGGCCAAACTTTGATTATCTTAAAACAAATGTAACTTACAAACTGATCTGTCAACTTGGCTCTAATACCAAAAGTGAGGAATATGAAGCCTCAGACCTAGACCTTAAGTTAGGAGATTGGAACCTCCCTAAGGTACCCATCAAAGAGTTTTATAAATCTTCTTGGGGATTGAACACCTTCAAGACAGATTTCCATGTTAGAACCATAGAGCAAGTTTATGGAATTAATAAGAAGTACGAGACGTGCTACTTATTTAGTCCAACCCAGATCAAAGCTCACATAAAGAAAGGACACCATTTCATGCATATAGGTTTAGTCCAGATTGGAATCAAACCTCTCATCAGATCAGGATTGAACAATTCAGTTCTGTTAGCCCTTAGAGATACCCGTCATATAAGGTTTAATGACAGTCTCTTAGGAACCATAGAAGCCAGCTTAAGTAACGGACCAGTCCATTTTGACTGTTTCCCAAACTTCGCAGTTCATATTCATGACAAGAATGTCTTGAAAGCCTTAACCTTGAACATCAAGACCCATGGAACCCTCATGACGCAGGGAACCAGCCAGATTGCACTTATATATAGGGTGTATTATAAGTGTATCAAGACAAACATGAATGTTGGTGCTTTGGACAGAAAGAAAGTGGGAGAAACACTTCCTATTCAGACTAACGTCCAAGCAAAGATCCAGATCCCTAGAACCCCTAGATGGGATGAGATTTCCTTTCCAGATAATTGGAAACTTCACAATGAGAATTTCCCTCTCCAGATCCAAAACCCAGATCAAGATTCAGAGTTAGATTTTGTCCAGCAACTAGCAGATGGTTTTGTTAGACTTAGCTTCGACAAATCTAGGTTTAGATCCCCTCTAGATGATTATAGGCCTAGATCCCCAATAGATCTTAGCCGATTCCCTAGCAGGCAACCACCCATTCTCCTTAGAGATAGACCTGTTTCCCAAGCCAGCTCCTCTAGACCTCTAGTACCATTCCCTAGATCTAGAAGAGACTTAGGACCAGAATTTCAAGGACTTAAGACCAGATCTCAGGTTAGTACACCTTGTTATACAACCAAGCAAGATTCAGTTTTTGATCAAGAAGATAACAACAACCAAAAGGTAGGATCTCCCTCAGGAACCGATATGGAGGACCCATATCGAGATAATATTGAGGATTATGATCTTAAGGTTTTAAAAAAAGATTTTGAGCCAGATATGGTTTACCTAGGCAAAGAATTTGACTCAGAAGAAAACCAAGTCAAAAAAGAAGCTTATAGAGCCAACCATACCAAAGAACAAAAGAAGGAAGTTTATGATGCTTGGCAAGCATTTATGAAAGAGGTATCAGAAAATATCCCTTTCTTTGTTTACTTTGAAAAATACTTTAAATGGCAAAAGGAGCCTAGCCAACCCAAAACCTCTTCCCAGATCAAGGTTCTTAGCAAACAGGAAGAACTACTCCTAGATCTCATAGAACAGATTGAAGATGCAATAGTCAAAGCCCAAAGGCTTAGTTCCTTTCATGCAACCTTAGTAAAAGAACTCATCAAGCCAGAACCCAAGATTCGTGAACCAAAAGTAGATTTAGAAAAAATCTATGACAGGTTCTCCAGAGCCAAGAAAGAAGTCACGGTCAATGGCCTTCAAAAAGAAATCAAGGATACCAAATCTGAGGTTAGAACCCTCAAAAAAGAGATGACCATTCTTAGGGTCGACAATAGTCTCCTTGATAAAAGGGTCAAAACCCTAGAAGAAAATTCTCATCCAGAAAATGAGATAGATCCACCATCTCAAGACCCTTCTGATAATGAAGATGAGACTGTTAACCCAACAGCAGATATGGTTCAATACAAACAACCCAATGAAGAAAAGTTTTTAGAAACCATGAACAGGATTAATTTCCAAAAGTGGCATTCCATAGTTAGAATAGTCATCAAGGGATATGAAATTGAAGCAGTAGCTCTCATAGATTCAGGAGCTGACCTCAATTGCGTCCAAGAAGGAATTGTCCCCTCCAGATATTTTAGAAAAACCAGGGAAAGATTAACATCTGCAAGTGGAGGAAAAGTGCAAATTAAGTTTAAAATCCCAAAAGCACATGTTTGCCAAGATGGCACATGCTTCAAAACCACATTTTTTTTAGTCAAAAACATGACGGATAAAGTCATCTTAGGAAATCCGTTTATGTGTCTTTTGTACCCCTTTATAGCGGATAGTGAAGGAATCACTACCCACCCTTTTGGCCAACCCGTTAAGTTTAGGTTTCTTAGAATCCCAGAGCCTAGAGATATTAGCATTCTCCAAGATGTTTCTGTCTCAAGAACCCTAAATCTTATCAGTGCCAAAAGCCAGCAGATCAAATACTTGGAAGATGATCTGAGATACAAGAATGTCGAAGAAAGACTAACTTGTAAAACCATCCAAAAAGAAATCAGTAAGTTCAAAGAAAAATTTAAGAAGGAAGTTTGTTTTGATTTACCCATAGCCTTTTGGTATAGGAAGAGACACGAGGTAGCTCTCCCCTATATTAAAGATTTTAATGAAAAGGATATCCCAACTAAAGCTCGACCCATCCAAATGAACCAAGAACTAGTGGATGTTTGTAAAGCTGATATTGAGGATCTCCTTAGAAAAGGAATCATTAGGAACTCTAGGTCACCATGGTCTTGTCCAGCCTTTTATGTCTAGAAAAATGCTGAGATTGAGAGAGGTGTACCCAGATTAGTCATTAATTACAAGCCTCTTAACAAAGTCTTAGAATGGGTAAGGTACCCAATTCCTAACAAGAAAGACTTAGTTAATAGGCTCAGTAGAGCAGTAATTTTCAGTACGTTTGATATGAAGAGTGATTTTTGGCAGATACAAATCAGAGAGTCTGATAGGTACAAAACAGCCTTCACCACACCCTTTGGTCATTATGAATGGAACGTAATGCCCTTTGGTCTTAAGAATGCACCTTCAGAATTCCAGAATATCATGAATGAAATTATTAATCCATTCTCCAGTCATACTATTGTTTACATCGATGATGTTCTAGTTTTCTCAAATTCCATTGACCATCACAAGAAACATCTGAGAACATTTCTCTAAACCATCAAATTCAATGGCCTTGTGGTCTCAGCCCCCAAAATCAAGCTTTTCCAAACCAATGTGCGATTCTTAGGATTTGATATAAGACATGGTGTCATCAAACCCATTAGTCGTGCTATCCAATTTGCAGACAAATTTCCAGATGAAATCCTAGATAAAACCCAGCTTCAAAGATTTCTCGGATCTCTTAATTATATCTCAGACTTCTATCAAAATCTCAGGCAGCAATGCAAACCCCTTTTTGATAGACTCCAAACCAATCCACCTCCTTGGACTTTAGAACATACTTTAGTGGTCCAGAGCATCAAAAAGTATGTTAAGACACTCCCTTGTTTAGGAATTCCCTCAGCTCATTCCTTCAAGATTGTCCAGACTGATGCCTCTGACATAGGTTATGGTGGCATTCTCCTCCAGAAAGTCAGTCCAAATTCCCCAGGACAGATAGTCTGTTTCCATTCAGGAATCTGGAACTCTACTCAACTAAATTATAGTACTATTAAAAAAGAAATTTTATCCATAGTACTTTGCATTTCAAAATTCCAGAGTGATCTTTTGAATCAAAAGTTTTTAGTAAGAATTGATTGTAAATCAGCAAAACATGTTTTGGAAAAAGATGTTCAAAACATTGCATCAAAACAAATTTTTGCCCGACGGCAAGCTATTCTTTCAGTTTTTGACTTTGACATAGAATTCATAAAAGGAACTCAAAATAGAATCCCTGATTTCCTTACCCGTGAATTTTTGCAGAGTCCAAACCAAGATGTCGGGAAAGAAACCCGTCCCCCCAAAGTTACCTAACCAACAAATCTTAGGAAGTACTAGTCAGGCAAAGAACCCTGGCCAATTAGTTCCAGCATCCTCAGCCTCAATTGCCAGTCACTATGTTATGTCTTCCATCCCTCGACCTAACTATGAACGGCCAATCCAACCCAGTTACAGCTCCGCCCTAGCCTCTCCAGCACCTAAGCAAACCACCCTTTACACAGCTGATGACCCCTTTGGCCCATTGCAGTCCCAAAGACCATCCCAACCATTATCTAGGAGAAATAGATCACCCTATTTCAAAAAACCCTTCATTCAGCACATCTCTTATATTGAACCCCATATTATTCATATAAAAGATCCTCTTGCCTTAGCCATGGAAGTTTTCCCAGAAGGATGGCATTTTCTCCCGAGACACCCAAAGAAAAACATCAAGTACTACAGACAAATCCTCGTTAAGGAAGAGTCTGCCAGAGTTGAGAATATTATGAACAAAGCGGACCCTTCAGTCGTCCTTTACCACAAGTTCATAATCACAGGTTTTATCAGCAGCAAAGAATGGGGACAGCATCCTTCTTTGCTAAAAACCCTCAAGGGACTTAAGTCCATCACAGGTTCAAATCTCCATTACAGTTACCACGACTACATGGATGCATTTGAAAAAGTTCTCTTCTACCAGAATAAGAACTTTGATCACTCTTGGTTCTTAATGTTCGACAAGAAGTTCTCCAGTCCAATACCTACTTGGTTCCTTAAGTGGTGGGAAATGTTTGAATCAGTTCCCCAAATCTTCCCAGATTGCCTCCAGGACACCCTAAGGTATTTTAGCTCAAGGTATAAGCTCACTCCTCATAGTTCAAAGTTTCCATCCATTCTGCACATGACGATCAAGTACAGAATTCACTGGATTAGCATGTGGAACTATGACATCAGCGGAAACCTGTTAAACAGAGAATTCTCAGTCAAATGGTAGGACTCCCTTAATATTGATTTAGTCATCAGTCAAGTTTACAAGGATTTTCCCCTCCCAGTTCAAAGGAATATAGTCACAAGATCTCAGTCTAGTCTAGACTCCTCCCAGTTCGCAGGAAAATCTAGCAAAGAATTAAAAGATCTTGCCCAGCAATTACTTCTCCAGTCAGAAGAATTACAGTCTCAAGAGCAAGAGAAAGGCTCTCCTGCCTCTTCCGAAGCCTTAACAAACTTTGATCCAAATAATCCTCTGTTTCAGGATTCCCAGGATCCAAATGATGCTTACAGGTTAGTAGATGATTGAAGAAAGATTCTGGATAGCACCAGTCACTATTCAGAAAACAGCATTTCCAGACAAAATACTATTCATCTACAGTACCAGTCACTGTTGATGAACAGGAACCAGCACCCAGCCGACACTAAAGACAAGGGACAGAACACTATTCATGAACAGTAAAAGTCACTATTCATGAAGAGTACCCGACACAATCATCCAGATTTACTGTTGCTTTCGGTGGAAAAGAAATTCACCTCAGTAAAAGCAATTCACCCTCCGGAATTTCAGCAATCTTCAGCAGAATCCAAGGCTCTCTTCTCCCTATATAAGGCAGCTCTTGTTTCAGTTGAAGATAGGTCCATTTCCAGCAAATACCTCAGAAGTTTTAGCCTTCCCTTCTCTTACAACCCAATACTTGTAATCAGAATGGCAATATACATTTGTAATACCCCAAGTGGTCTTACATTTGTAACCAGATGGCCCCAGTCGGCCTCCAGTTTGTAATTAGAAATCAGATAGCCCCAGTCGGCTTCTGACGGTTTTCGCTAGCCTTGTAACTTATATATATATATATATAAGGAAGTGGTAGAACAGCAAAAAAAACTTTTTTTGAAGCTCTCAGCAGCATAGGGTTTATGTAATTAATTTAGATCTTGATATTTGTTAGTTATTACTGATATAGTAAGTTTTGTATGCATATTTGTATATATTAGTGATTATTTGATACTCGCTATAGTTCTCAGCATGCTTTGCTGAAAAATGCTGCCCGCAATAGTAAAAATACTATTTCTTATTAGGTATACCATGCAGCGGACTCATTTCAGTGATCAACTAGAGGCAATCAAGTTCATCTGCAAGGACTTCTGGTCTGAGCTCTTCAAGAAGCAAATAGACAACTTGAAGACCAATCATAGAGTAAGTTCAAATATTTTATGTGATTATACATTATATGTTTTTGTGTGAATTTGAGAAAATAGATTTTTTTTCTTGTAGGGTACGTTTGTCTTGCAAGATAATCGATTTTGTTGGCTTGCACACATGTCAGCCGATCCATTGCCTGAAAATGGAGATTTATCTCAAGATAATCCTTTGGCTGAAAATAAGGCAGCACAAGCTACTAGCATGAATCTATATTTCCCATGTGGAATCATAAGGGGTGCTCTTTCCAATTTGGGAATTCCTTGTGCAGTTACTGTGGATATATCCAATATTCCTGCATGTGAGTACTGAATATTGAGTTCTATAGATTGTGAATACTTTTATGCACGTTGTATTTTCTTTTGTAAGCATTCCCTGATATATGCTTTCTTTTTTCATTCAAGACATTACATGATAATCATTATTTGTTTGTTCATCATCCATTCATGAAGTGAAACATGCTTTATGACTTCTCGCTTGTGATTCAAGCTTTGTACTCACTTATTTTCATAGTAAAGGTGGATAAATTGATTATGGCCATATCCACTCTGATCTCCTCAATTTCATTGTTTCTCCTTTCATGTGTATATATTTTTCCACAATGTTCTTCTGTTTATTTATATGTCATATTAGGCATACTTAGTTGAGCAAATCATCATGAGTCCTCCCATATATGTTAAAACAGCTACTAATTCTAATCTTTTTTTATTTTTCTCAATTCTAAACTAAATAATTAGATAAGAGAAGTAGTCCCTTTGATATTCATATCTTTTAATTATAAGTAGTCCCTTTGGTCTCACTCAGGTTATAAGCTCCCCTCAGTTCATCTATGTTAGGTTTTTAATGCCTTGACTTGTCATTGCATATATTGAACTTGGTATTATTTTATAGATATTGGGTACTTGATGTTTAATCTAGCTAGTTCATAGACTGTTTTCACATCTTTTGCATAGCTCATTCCTTGTACAGGCCAATTGTGGTGTATTTCAATAATATGTTTATATTTTTTTGGAGGGTAAATTTTCTTTCTCCACAATATCCTTTGTCAGTTCGTTTAGACCCCTTAAACCCAACAGATTAACCTAGTGAATTAGCCAAGTGATTAACTTAGGTAATTTAATTAAAACTAGGTTAACACAAATAAGCAAAAATAACAAAGCAGCGGAAAATAAATAACACAAAGATATGATGACCCAGGAAACCACACCGGTAAAAACCTGGGGAGGATTTGACCTAGCTATCCTCAAGGTAAACTGAATCCACTATGAAAGAATCGAAGTTTACACAACAAGACTTAGACCACTAACATCTTATTGCTACCCAAGTGTAGGAAACTTACTACCATGACCCCATGATAGCTCCGAGATCCACGGACTCCTTCTTTCTTGAATTCTTCAGCAAATCCACAAGCGCACCTACTTGTATATCTTTGTGCTCTATTGATTTTGCAACTGTATTGATCTACACAACTCTTGACATGAATCTCGAGTTTGTAAACCCTAAGTGTATGTGAAGGTAAACACCTCTAGATCTCACAAAGAGATTCACAAACACAGCATTCAGAACACTAAAAACGTGGCTAGGGTTTTCCCTTATATACTTAGGACAAAACATAAAACCCTATACATTAAATGGACTTGGGCTGAGTTGGAATTTTCTGCAGAAAAACGATCTGCCCGATTTTCGATCGATCGAGTCTAATTTTCGATCGATCGAGTTATACATAAAGTGAACAGTAATTCTGCATAGAAACTTGATTCCAACTTTACATTAAGACCCATACTTTGAGCAAGTCTAACACAAGACTAAACATTGTTTTGATCATGGTTTGCCAACATACAAATTGAAGTTCTAAATACATAAGATCCTAATCCTTAGAACCTAACAAACTCCCCCTTTGGCAATCCGTGACAAAACACAAACTTAACAAAAAGCTCAAAGTTACAAATTGAAATAGCCCATTACAATAAAAATAGCCACTTAGACAATTCAACCTAAACTACTATCTAACAGTTGCAAGGTAGACAGCAGCTCGACTGAATCAACCTGTATATTCCTGTAACACTTAACAAACACATAAACGCATGTGTGGAAGAAAGAAACAAGGAATATATAAATAAAAATTTCTTGATTTCACATGACACAAAATAAAGACATATATCATGAATAACATCATAAATATAAATCAATAAGCAATGAAGTATAGTGAAATAAGAAACATATACATAAAAATGTATCTCAACAAAAATATCTCCTAAACAAGAGCTAAAAATGTAAATACAAAGTGAAGCACCTAGATACAATCTAATAACTCCACAAGCTCTGCAGTATCACTACCAAGTAAACAAAAAAAACTCCCCCTAAAATGTAAATCACTCCTAGATACAAATGAACTATGCACTCCCCCTTTTTGTGACGAATTGCCAAAGGGCACTCACTCATCAGCAAAAGGAGGCGGAGGAGAATGACGAGAGCTCGCCAAATCCGCTCGTAACGCACGTAGCTCATCAAGGATGTCCACCAAAAGCTGACCATGAGCCACCTGAACGGTCACAACAGTATCAAGAGTCCGACGAAGGTCAGAAACCTCATCAAACGGTGGAGGAACATCAGCAGCAGCAGCAGCAATAGCAGGATCAGAAGACGTCCCAGCTGCATGAGTATCTGTAGAAGAAGAAGGGGGTGGAGTGACACCAGAAGGCTCTACCCTAGGACGCTTAGAGCTAGCTCGAAGTTGAGCAGCCCTTTGCCTCAAAAAGGTAGCACCGATAGGAGCAATGACATGTACAGGCTCAGAAGCAGGATACTCACCAAAACCAAGAAAAAGGAGAATCCTATGAATAAAAACAGGGAAAAACAAAGCATGAGCCGTAGAACTAGATCGATGAACCTCGTTCAAAGAACGAAGGAACAAATGCGGAAAACTGATAGGCGCATCAGTGACAAGAGCATACAAAAACACACATCGCTCAAGAGGGATGGTGTGGACATGCGAAATAGGCCACAAAGAATGACACGCTATCCTAAAGAAAAGATAGTGAAGCTCGGAAAGCTCACCTGAAGTGATCCGAGGATCAGAACCCCACTGGATAGAAGACCCAGTGATGTATGACAGGACGTCATCAAGGGGTGGAGACTCCTCGTAAGGAAAAACGGGATGGTCCACAATGGGCACCCCAAGAGCATCAGACACTACCGAAGGGGTAATGCGATATTCCACACCACGTAACCACACCTTTACCAAGGTGTCGTTATCGTAGACATGAATAGAGAGGTTCAAATAGAACTCTCTAATCAAAGAAGCAGGAGGAGGATGCTCAAAATCAAGAAGAGGTAACCAACCCCGACGCTCAAAGTTACGTCGCACCTCAGGATCCAACTCATCTAATAAGACCCTACGCTCAGCCCAAATAGGACGCCTAAGGTTCAGAGTCTCATAGGTGACTTGGTTTGACTCACTAGGGAACCGCTCAGTGTCAAAAGAAGGAGAAGGATTAGAAGTCCTATGGGCTCTAGTTTTCCTAGGCATAGTGCTAAGGAAAAGAGATAGACACAGAAAGAAAAGAGCAAAAACCAAAAACCAAGGGCAGACTGCAAGTTAGCACAGCATAAAATATAGAAAATATCAATTCTATATGATGCATGAGCATGAACACCAAATGATGCATGTACTAATGTAGTGACAAGTTCAATTGTGATCCAAATTAACAAAATTGGCTTGAGCAAGCAATATTTATCAAAAATACCCAATTTGAAAACCCTAATTTTTCAAAACACAACAAAATGATAAATTGATCAATACAATAGTTAATTAACACAATATAATGATCAAATTAGTCAATCTAACAAGCCAATTTCATCAATTTCAATCAAATTGAACAAAACCCCCAATTTTCTCAATTTCAAGCCCTAGAATTTCAAATTTTCCTCAAAACACTAAAATAATCAAATTAAACCACATGTAGAGCTTTGGTTAGGTGTCCCCACAAAAACCCATAAAAATTTTGAAAAAGAAACACTCAAAAACATTCCCAAATTTGCCAAAATACATATTCCGAAAATAACCCAAAAATGCATGAAAATAATGCATGTAACATGAAAATAAATGCAAAGGGAGGGGCAAAAAGGACTTACCAGACTTGGGAGAGAGAGACTATGCAAAAGAATTGAAGAAAGCGACAAAATCTCCAAGAAAAGAGGCTTGACCGGTTGGTAGGGACAAAAAGAGTTTGAAAAGTTTTGAAGAAGTAAAGAGATCACGTGGAAAACTCCTTTTTAAAAACATTCAGCACGATCTTCGATTGATCAAAAATTACATTCGATCGATCGAAAATACCTTCGATTGATCCAAATTCAGCTTGGATCGATCGAGTCAACCAGAAACTTTTTCATTGATTTTAAAACATTTTCGATCGGTCGAAAATCAGTTTCGATCGATCGAAATTCTGGAAAAATTAATTTTTTGAAAAACACACCAAATTCAGTGTAGTCACTTCTCAAAGCATCAGATTTTATGAGAAAAATGCATGAGTATGAGATGAGATGTTTTCCAAAAACATATGAATTCAACCCAGATTTCTTCAAATCAAAAATTTCTTTCAATACCCAAAAAAAAAACAAGCAACCATGTTCTGCATAAATTTCCAAAAATTCTCAAACTTGGTTGGTCAGGCCAAATAACACACACAAACATGTACACATTTTAGCAAGGAATAACTTGTGTAGTGTGTGCAACTAGCATAAGCTTGAGAAACATGTGAGGTGATATACACATAGAGATCAATCACAATTTCTACAAAATCCATCACATGAATTTGAAAGAGACTATTACTTAAAGAGTTACATCCTATAACTCCTACATCTCCTAGAGTAAAAGCTTGCAATCATGTAAGTTTCTTGATTTGCCTCATTGTTCAATTTAATTGATTAGAAACTTAATAAAAGCCGGGATAATGTACACACCAATTTTATTTGAATTTGTGAGATTATTATAGCCCAATAATGTACACACCAATTTTAATAGAGGCTACACCTTATGTTCTTTTTGTGCATGTGCTACACTTTCTCGAGCACAAAATCTTATGATATGCACTAAGGTGTTCATGATTGGCTAATAAACAGTGGTGAGATGGTTATTTATGCCTTTCTCAATAAGTTCAAGTCCAGCAATCAAAGACATAAGACTTCAAGATCAAGATCATGTGATCAACAAATATAGCATCTTCCCACACAACATGCACAACAAGACTTTAGCTAGTAAGTGCAATAGTAATAAGTGCATCAAAGCTAAACAAGGTACATAAACATGTTATGCAAAATTTGATTGACCAACCTTGTCTTCAAATCTAAGAAAAAATAGCAAAACACAATTTGCAAAAAAAAAAAATTTTTATTTATTTTATAAACAAAGAAACAGACATCCTAGAATGAAATGCATGAATGCAATGCAATGCAAATCCTAGAAACAAAGGTCACAAAAGATTGAGCAAAGAAGCACAAGGACCATGAAGACAAGAATGACTAGGGACACAGAATCACACCAATGACTTGACGAAGAGTTTCAAACTTTCCTCTATCAAGTGGTTTGGTGAAAATATCAACATTCTGACGTTCAGTAGGAATATACTCTAGAGCAACAATTTTCCATTCAACAAGATCCCTAATGAAGTGATATCTAATCTCAATGTGTTTGGTCTTAGAGTGTTGAACCGGATTCTTAGAGATATCTATGGCACTAGAGTTATCACAATAAACAACCATGGTGTCTTGTGATATTCCATAATCACTCAAAAGTTTCTTCATCTAGAGAAGCTGAGAACAACAACTCCCAGCAGCAATATATTCTGCCTCAGCAGTAGATAAAGAAACAGAATTTTGCTTCTTACTCATCCAAGCAACCAAATTAGCACCAACATAAAAACAACCACCAGTTGTACTTTTTCTATCATCAGCATTACTAGCCCAATCAGAATCAGAAAAACCAGCAAGAGAAAGATTTGACTCTTTACTGTAAAATAGACCATAATCACAAGTTCCAGCAACATATTTTATGATCCTCTTAACAGCATTTAAGTGAGAGACCTTAGGATTAGATTGAAATCTAGAGCAAACACCCACACTAACCGCAATATCAGGTCTGCTAGCAATTAAGTACAAAAGACAACCAATCATGCTTCTATATAAGGTAACATCAACAGACTCACCTAATGGATCATTTGTTAGTTTCGCATTAGCAGCCATTGGTGTCCTAGCATGTGCAGCCTTGTCAAGACCAAATCGCTTGACCAAATTTCGTGCATACTTAGCTTGGTTGATGTAGATTCCATCATCCATTTGCTTTACCTGCAATCCCAAGAAATAAGTTAGTTCCCCAACCATACTCATCTCAAACATGGCCTTCATTTCATCTGCAAAAGATTGAGCAAGAGAATCATTAGTAGCACCAAAAACAATATCATCAACATAAATTTGAGCAACTACAAAATGATTCTTATCCTTTCGTATAAACAGAGTGGTATCAGCAAAACCTCTCTTGAAGCCATGATCCGTGAGATATGCAGTTAATCTATCATACCAAGCCCGTGGAGCTTGTTTCAATCCATAGAGAGCTCTCTTCAACTTGTAGACATCATTCGGCCTGTGAGGATCAATAAAACCTTTCGGTTGTTCAACATATACCTCTTCTTGTAACATGCCATTTAAGAAAGCACTCTTGACATCCATTTGATACAACCTGAAGTTCATGTGACATGCTATAGCCAAAAGAATTCGAATGGATTCCAATCTTGCTACAGGTGCAAAAGTCTCATCAAAATCAATTCCTTCTACTTGTGTGTATCCTTGAGCAACAAGCCTAGATTTATTTCTGATAACAGTTCCATGTTCATCTGACTTGTTCTTGAAGATCCACTTAGTTCCAATAACATTGACTCCCTCAGGTCTAGGAACTAATTCCCACACATCATTTCGAACAAACTGATGAAGTTCTTCATGCATAGAATTTACCCAATCAGCATCTTGGAGAGCTTCATCCACCCTTTTCGGTTCGAATTGGGATAGGTAGCATGAGTGAGTAATCACATTTAATGCTTTGGATCTCAATCTCATGTTATCATTTAAACTTCCCAAAATATTAGTAGCAGGATGATTCAACCTAACTCTTGACGATGGACCTTTGACCAATGAAGTAGTGGTACCTTTCTGATCTGATGGACTTTGAACTTCTCTCTGTTCTTGTGGAACTCCATGAACTGGTGTTGAAGGTTCTGAACTTGATGGCACAGATGCTGTATCATTCAAAACCATTAACTCTTCCTCTGTAGGCTTTCCCACATAGTTTTTAGGTAGAGAATCATCAACTTCCATCATCTTTTCTTGAACTTGAGGAGCATGTTCTGAATGACCTTCTGAGTTTAATTCATCATTGATCACTACATTTGAGGATTCCATGACTGTTTTAGTTCTCAGATTGTATACTCTGTATGCTCTACTGGTGGAAGAGTATCCCAGAAAATAACCTTTATCACTCTTAGCATCAAACTTTTCTAGGTTCTCTCTATCACGCAGAATGTAACAGTCACTACCAAATATTCTGAAGTATTTAACTACAGGTTTCTTTCCTCTCCAGAGTTCATAGGGAGTTTGCTTGGAATTTGGTCTGAAATATACCCGATTGAGAGTGTGGCATGCAGTATTAACAGCTTCTCCCCAAAAAGATTTAGGCATCTTCTTATTATGGAGCATGACACGGGCCATTTCTTGTACAACTCTATTTTTCCTTTCCACAATTCCATTTTGTTGTGGTGTTTTGGGTGAAGAGAATTCCTGACGGGTGCCTTGATTATCGCAAAACGTAGCCAGTTTGGTGTTCTCAAACTCTTTTCCATGATCACTTCTTATTCTGGCTATCACAGTTCTTTTTCTACTTGCAATTTCTTGCACAAATGAATCATTTTTTCAGGAGCCTCAGCTTTATCTTTCAAAAGTACAACCCATGTGAATCTTGTAAAGTCATCCACAACAACTAGAATGTACTTCTTTCCACCTAAACTCTGAACTCTGGCAGGACCCATGAGATCAATGTGCAGCAACTCCAAAGGTCTCGTAGTTTGAATATCAGCTACAGACGGATGTTTGGACTTCACTTGTTTTCCCATCTGACATGGTCCACAGATGCATTTTTCAATCTTCTCAAACTTGGGCAACCCAATTACTGCATCACATTTTGAAATCTTCTCTAATTGCTTGAGGCTGGCATGTCCCAACCTTTGATGCCATAAGTCAACTTGATTGATCTTAGCACTGAAGCATTTGTTGCTTATACTTGGGGTGATACCATAACAGTTATCAGCTGTTCTCACACCAACACACATACAATCACCCCCTTCATCAAGTATTTCACATTCTTGTTTGGTGAAGAATACATTAAGTCCGTTGTCACAAATCTGGCTTATGCTGAGTAAGTTTGCCTTCAACCCATCAACATACCACACATCTTCAAAAACTGGTAGTCCTAGAATGTCCACAGTACCAATGCCTCTAATCACAGATTTACTTCCGTCTCCAAAGGTAACTGTACCAATCTTTCCTTCGAAGAGTGTCTTGAACAAAGCTTTATTTCCTGTCATGTGCTTGGAACAACCACTATCCAAACAAGTTAGGAATACAACTATATCTATAAAGCAGATACACTTGCCAATGCAACTTGGATAGAGTTAGGTCCAGAATTACCACTTCAAATAGTTATCTTCTTCTCTAATTTATCTCTCTTTTCAATTTCAATTTCAAATGAAGGTACATTCTTAACAATACTCACAGTGGTTCAAGATTAATCTACATAGTTCCAATGGCTTTAAAAAAGGGACCATTCAGAAAAAATAAACACAAAAACTTTAAAATTTAATATAAAACTGTAGTGTAGTTTTGATTGCTCAAAGGTTTGTGCTTTAAGTAACAAAGCAAATATGCATTTTATGTGAACTCAAAATCAAAGCAACCCAAATTATTCAAAATCAATTCTAAATACCCAAAACATTGAGCCAAGCCAAATACCCTAAAAACTAAACTTCCTCTAACCAAAATCCCTTAATCAAAACCAAACCTTACCCAAAATACTAATCTAAATCATAATTAACCCCCAATTGATTCTCCAAATAAAAACCAAAAACCCTTAATTTTTTAGTTTAAAAAAGAACTTTACCGGTAGCGATTCTGGAAGTCTGATAGTGGGTGGAGGCTTACGGTGATGACAAAACTTGTGGTGGCACCCCTCTCTCAATCCATGGCGCATTAACTTAACAGACTAACTATTATTCTTCCTCTTCTTCCAAAAAAATCTCCAATTGGTCGATCTCTCTGCACCTTGTGTCCAACCGACTCTCTCTACCATTCTCGGACTGCTGGCCTCTAAACCTTGATTATACAAAGCCAATTATAAATACCCTAAAATTAAACCAAATCAAATACAAAATTAATTGAATCCAAATACTCCCAAAAGTTTTTAGTATACTGAGAAACTAAATCGAATCAAAAAAATCAAATCAAAACCTATTGTAACCCAAATACCTAAATACAAATCAATCCAACCAAATTTCTCTAAACTAATTCATATCTCATTCCCAGATCTAAGAAAGAATGAAAAAAAGAAAAAAACTTACCAGTGGTAGTTCTCTCTCTATGTCCATATCTCAAATCCTGCGTGCACCTTCAGGTTACCGATGCCGGTTCCGGTAGCCTAAGTCCGGCAAGGGACGAACGGTGTTGAGAAGATGATGGTGATAGCCGGCCGGCCGTACGAACTCTGTCTCCTTCTCCTCTCCGTATCGCAAGCTTTTTTTTTCTTTTTTCTTTTCTCCTTCTCTGCTTCTTTCCCTGTTTCCTCATCGCCTCTCTCTCTCTCTCTGTCTCTCTCTTTCATCGCTTCTCTATTTCTATTTCCGTGTATCTTTAATTTTAACCGGTTATTTTTTTGTTATTTATAATGAGAGGCTCTTAAACGTTGCCTGGATTGACAACCAACATAATTTATCGCTTTTTTAACTTATGCATGGCAGAATTTGAAGGGGTCATTTTTCCTACATGGCAGCACCTCCTTAATTGTAGGAAAAAGCTTCTGCTATTATATATAGTATATGATACCAAAGACAAGAATCACGTGCCTTTAAGGCGGTTAAAGCAGTATAGCACATGTGATTATTTTCATATGTGATTATAGTAAGACACTCAAGAAAAACTTTAACAAAGATTGTAAAGGACAAGCACACCAAGTAGATAATGTGACAAACTAAAGAGAAGATTTTAAAGAAATCCATAACAACAGGGGTCAAGGATCAGCTAGAAGATCAAAAGATCAAAAACAAAAGCTACCCGCTCTGATACCACTTGTCAGTTTGTTTAGACCCCTTAAACCCAACAGATTAACCTAGTGAATTAGCCAAGTGATTAACTTAGGTAATTTAATTAAAACTAGGTTAACACAAATAAGCAAAAATAACAAAGCAGCGGAAAATAAATAACACAAAGATATGATGACCCAGGAAACCACACCAGTAAAAACCTGGGGAGGATTTGACCTAGCTATCCTCAAGGTAAACTGAATCCACTATGAAAGAATCGAAGTTTACACAACAAGACTTAGACCACTAACATCTTATTGCTACCCAAGTGTAGGAAACTTACTACCATGACCCCATGATAGCTCCGAGATCCATGGACTCCTTCTTTCTTGAATTCTTCAGCAAATCCACAAGCGCACCAGCTTGTATATCTTTGTGCTCTATTGATTCTGCAACTGTATTGATCTACACAACTCTTGACATGAATCTCAAGTTTGTAAACCCTAAGTGTATGTGAAGGTAAACACCTCTAGATCTCACAAAGAGATTCACAAACACAGCATTCAGAACACTAAAAACGTGGCTAGGGTTTTCCCTTATATACTTAGGGCAAAACATAAAACCCTATACATTAAATGGACTTGGGCTGAGTTGGAATTTTCTGCAGAAAAACGATCTGCCCGATTTTCGATCAATCGAGTCTAATTTTTGATCGATCGAGTTATACAGAAAGTGAACAGTAATTCTGCATAGAAACTCGATTCCAACTTTACATTAAGACCCATACTTTGAGCAAGTCTAACACAAGACTAAACATTGTTTTGATCATGGTTTGCCAACATACAAATTGAAGTTCTAAATACATAAGATCCTAATCCTTAAAACCTAACATCCTTCTTTGCAATCTCCTCCATATTCCATCTATATTAATATCAATAATTGATCTTTGATTTTTTTTTTTTTTTTTTTTTGGCCTTACCTAATACTTTTTTTTCCCCACCCTCTTTTTCCTCATTCATCATTCAAAAAATTATAGCAGTAATTGCCTTGTATTTTGTTCCCGGTTTTAACTTTCTAATAGTATTTTATTCAAAATCCATTTTTAGGAGTTTTCCTAGATTACCTAATACACAATTTTGACAGGTGGGGTCGTGTATCCGTGGTTTACTACAGGTCCAAAGGGTCTTGCCTTGGTGAGATTACACGTCATAAAAAAAAAAAATCCATTAAATTAGAGCTCCATTCTAAATTAATACTGCATCTATTTTGAGCTATGAGGGCGTGAGAAACTGTTTTCCAACAAGATTGTAGATGGAATACTTGAAACTACCATTAGGATGCATGCAACATAGTAAGAACTGGACTGACTGATTGGTTTTATCGTTCTTCCCCAGAACCTCCTATTATGTGTGCCTCTGCACAACTAGTTTAGGGAAAAAAGAAAAAGAAAAAGAAAACCAGGATCATCTATGATAATGATCCAATCTAAATTACTTTTGATGAAGAATTACTTCACACATATCTTTGGTTTTTGACTTTTTTCATTTTCCTTTGTTGACCAAACTCTCACTTTCTTGATTTTATGCCATTTGATGTTTCGATTGTGTTTGGCGCTACTACCGCAAAATTATCTTCTCTGTGTTCTGGTTGCTTTTGTTGCTCCTTTTACTCTTTTAGATGAATGAATCACGAGCTGTTTTTAACCTAAAATTAGGCCTTTCCAATATAAATCATGTCCTTTTGAATACTACTTTTTGCATGCTTTCTTGTAATAATGCTTGTTAAAAATTATTGAACAGGTTCATTTGTGGTTCGCATAAAGGCCTAATGAGCACTACAACAGAAGATTGGGGCCAGGACTACATTTTAAGTATTGGCTGTTGTTTAAATTAGGACTTGTGATCTTCCCATTTCCTTTCAAACAGCAGTTACCTGATCTGTGAAATACAGTGCTGCAATACCAGGTCATCTCACATTCAAACTCAGGAATATTTAGGGAGGAATCTCTGTTGCATGTATATCTTGAATTTCTGATTCAAATATTGCGGAGGCTTGGTTGAAACATAGCCTCAACAAGGTATCTGATAACTGAGCTGTTTCTGCTGTGGGGGTAATCCAAAAATAATTTTATACAGTATATGCATATTATGAAGATTGATGAATAATTGTTTGGGAATGCGAGAGTTTGAAAAGATTGTGTCCAGCTTCTGTGGCTAGATTTTGCACGCAATTGGAGGATCTTTGGATAGTTGAATGTGGACTGGAGGAAGTTGTTGCACTTGAAGATGGTGCAGAAGCAGCAGCAAGACTTGTGTTCCCTTAAGTAACTCTCCTGATGCTTAAGAAATTGCCCAAACTCAAGTGGTTTTCTTGAGGGGTGCATACTTCAAAATGGCCATTGTTGAAAGTATTGGAGTTCATTAAATGTGATCAAATTGAGATATTTGTTTCAAAATATTTGAAAGTTGAAGGAACAGTTGAACAAAGTCAACTTGAGACCTCCATCCAACAACCACTTTTCCTTGTTGGAGAGGTAAGTGGCTAATTTAATTAATCTTTTAAAATATTTAAGGTTACAAGAAGTTATCCTGTTTGGAGCAGTGCTCATCTTTCTCACACGAATAAAAAAAAATGTGTTCTCAGTAAAGCTCATAAATCAATGTACTTTATAAATGTGTTTGTTGTTTTTTCGTCCACATGTGATGCAGGGAATGTGATAGGCTATAGGATTTTGTTTGGAATTGGAATAGGGAATGGAGAATTGCTTAGAACAACTAATAGGTGGATAGACACCCCTGGAAGAACACAGTTCCAAGAAAGCACACAAAGGCTTATTTTCATTCAAATCACAAAACTGATTACAATGAATTACATTCCAGTACTTATATTAACTGTTTGGAACTTGCAGCCTCAGCCTTTTTAGAGTCCTAATCCTATTAAGTACAGCATCTACAATTATCCAAAAGTCTACTGAGTTACAAGAGATTAGGATAGGCTGCTGGATCCCAAACTGCGTGCAACCTCCTGTTTGGACACGAACATGGCATAACTAAGTATCTACCTACAGCAGACAACTCCCAACTTCAGAACTCTCTCCAGTTGCCTCCAATTGCCGTGCAACCACTTTAGGAACCTACTTAAGATCCTTAATCATCACATAGTTGGCTGCACCCAGGATTGGAACTCATCATAAAAAATAATAATAATAATAATAAAAGCACCTCAAGATGCTCCTGCATCTTCAATTCTAGAAATATTGGAATACCACAGGTGATAAATTTTGACGACTTGAAAATATTGATCCCCAATAACTGCTCAATGATTAAAATGGTTTTCGAAAATGCTTTTCTCATAAAATTACTCTTATTCCACCTTGCATTTGAATCACAAAGCATATTTCCGCATCATTTTTGGTAGACATCTTATACTAATTGTTCAGTAGTATTTAGGAGATTTTCTTTTAACTTTATTTATTTATTTATATTTCATTTTGATATGTTTCAGTAATAAGTTGGGACCATATTTCTAATGGTATGAACTTAACGGATATAATCCATTTTGTAGCTCATACTATGAATTTTAGTAATTGGCCTAAATTGTTAAGAAATTAGATACTAACTCATATTTTCTTTGGTTTAATGTTTTGATTTTTTATAGGGTCCATTCCCCAACTTGGAGGATTTGAGATTGGGTGGAAATTTCAACATGAAGGAGATAAAGCATGGCCAATTTTCGGAAGAAAGCTTTTACAAATTAAAATACCTTCACGTGGAAGGCTATCTAGTGATTCTAGGTGTTTCTAATTGGAGTACTTTTCTTGCAACATTACATAATTTGGAGGAAGTAGTTGTGAAGGACAGCTCCTGGGAAGAAATATTCCTATATGAAGAACTTTTTGGTTAGCAAAAACATGCTAGGATACTCCCAGAACTAAAAGAACTACAGCTGTTTGACATATCGTTGTTGAAACATTTGTGGGAAGAAGACACAAAACCAAGTCCAATTTTTCATAATCTAGAAAATCTGTATCACTATGTTGAAAATTGAAAAATTTAGTGCCCCCCTCAGTGTCTTTCCAAAATTTGACAAATCTAGAAATATTGAAATTTCATAGATTGATTAATTTAGTTATATCCTCAACAGCCAAAGTCTGGTACAACTCAAGAAAATGAATGTAAGTGAATGCGAAAGGATAGCAGAAATTGTAGTATGAAAGGGGGGTGAAGCAAGTGAGGTGATTACTTTCACCCAGTTGACATACTTAAAACTTGATTGCTTGCCAAAGCTCACAAGTTGTTGCTCGGGAAGTTATTCTTTTCAGTTCCCATCTTTGGAAGAAGTAATTGTGAGGCAATGCCCTAAGGTGAAGGCCTTTTGTCATGGACACTAGAGCTAGAAAGAGTACAATCACCAAAAGAAGATGAATGGCATTGGAAGGCTGCCCTGAATGCCAATACATTGGCTTTGGAAGGGCAAATTATAATACCAACACGCAATATTTTTGTTGAGAATGGGTAAGTATATTGATCTTTTTAATGCATTGATGCATGAACGTGAGAATCTTTTCACTCTCCCACTAGACACTTAACATAATAGAAATATATTAGAATTATATGAACGTGTCCAATTTTAAGGAACAGTAAAATCCTCATAAATTGCATAAAAATTTCTCAAATGATATGTATCATTGTGTCAATATGCAATTCATATAGCACACATATAACTATGATACTTTGATGTCAACGATTATAACAATTGATGCTTTTATCTTCAGTATGTTGATTTCTATTACACAGGGTTCGTAACTTTAGAGGTGGAGATCATCCTTAAATTGCAGCAGTGGGAAGGTGGCTTGTAATTATAGTTGGTAGTACTGAGGATTATGTTTATGGTTATTGAAATGAATGGAGTTCAGCCATTTGTCGTTTGTTCTGTTTGTGTTTCTTTATTTCTTGTTTTGCTATGTTTGGGGGAAAAAAAGGAAGTACCTGTAGTACATTGTATTTTAATGATGCATTTCTCTTTGGATGATGCATTCCTCTTTGGTGCAAAAAGACCATATTTGCATGAAGTTCTGCGTCATGTTGTCATTATTTTGATGAGTGTCATTGACTACATGCTATCATTAAATGTAAAAGTTTTTTTTTTTTTTTTTTTATTATTAAGTGTTTGATAGATTATAATGAATGTCTAGTTGAGTTGCTTATGCTTCTAAATGTATCTTTCAGTCATGAGGATATGCTCACCCATGCACATAATAGAATCAGAGAGGTTTGGGTCCAACACTAGAGTCTGTCATAGAAGCAGTTTTATAGATCAACGTAGCCAATTTGATCTCCCTTGACTTTTAGCATCATGGTTGCGGAAAATATATGATTATGTATATTGGTTCTGAAATTTTAGTTAAAGATGGTTAGGAAGAAAATATGCATGAGTAAATTATCTTCTCTTCATAAACAATTGTATGTAATTGAAATTCAAATCAATGTTTTAGGGAGCAAGAAAAGAACACAGAAACATTTAGTCACAAAAATAAGAAGAATGCGGGATGTGATTTAAAAAGCAAAAAACTGGAATAAATAAATCTGATCAATCAAAGATCCACAACCTCTATCTAATTTTCAAAATGATGAAAGGGGTGTAAATTTTAATGAAAGATGGTAATGAAGATAATATTTATATTTCAATATACATTAGCAAAATTAGCAAAGTTATCTTCGTTTATTTATTTATATTCTCCTAGGGGAATTTGACTTTGGTTTTATCATAAGATAAATTTTAGATTTTAAAGCTAGATACTAATTGCAAAATGAGTATGTTTAGATACCGCTTATTGTTGAAAACTAAAAACACTGTAGTATAATAATTTTTAAATGTGTGAATAGTGCTGTGGAACTCAGTTTTAAAGTTGATTTTGCTGAAAAAAGTACTTAGGTCTCGTGAACAGTGTACAAGACCTACTAAAAAGCACTGGACGTAGTTGAAAAATCATTTCAGCTCTATCCAAACATTCACTTTATTTAGATTTTAAAGCTAAATACCAATCACAACTTCCTATTTTTATCAGGGATATTAGTTTACTTTTTAGATTTTAAATGCTAATTCTCTCTTCTAATTTGTCAACTCTAATTGCTGATCAGTTATCAAGTATTCGTTCACAATAAATCTCTAAAAACAAAAATTTCCTATATAAATTACAATGAACTTTTTTTTTTTTTTCAAATACAAACAAAAATTTCTACTTTTTACTCTTTCAAGTTCTGGCATTCACTATCTCTATTAATTTGATGACTCGAATGATATAATTACATTTTTCCACTTGTGTTTCCGCAAAAAAAAAATTCCACAATGCCATTAAAAAGCTTGCAATATCTTCAGTTTGGACACTCTCTCTTTTTCTATAAAACACATGTAAATATTCAACAGTACAATTGGTTCTACAGAATATCAATGGTAGCTGCCATGGCCAATATTACAAAGCAAACATTTTGAAATAACAAAGTACTGTTGTCATGTTTATAACACAAATTGAAGCGACAATGACAGTAGTTCATCGTAATTATAACATAAGCTCTCCATTTTGCAAGTCTTGGCCGGGGAGAAGGGGAATAAATGGTTAAGCTTTTACTGATCATATATTCAATTGGTTCTACTCTAATTAAAGAAGCCTTCAACATTTATTTTTTTGCAGGGAATAGGCTAATGAAGATTCATCATGCCATAACTCAGATTAGCATGCCTCCTCACAAAAACATAGTTAAATTTTTTTTTTTTTTAATTCCTTTGTTCATGTTGGTATGCCCCGCTTGTATAGAGAAGAATAATTACCAATAGAACATGCTAACACACGCACAAAACTACCACATGGCTCAAACCTAGTTCTGAAGTAGAATATATCTCAAGAAACCAGAAGAGTAGCCAAGAGAAAAAGCTACAACAAGCATGATTCAAAGCCATTAAAAGAGCAATAGCTAAGGCTTATGATTTCCAAATTATCAAAGCCAATCAATCAAGAAAAATAATAGCGGAAGATATGCAGCATAATGTAGAAAACTAAGGGTCGTCAATGGGCAGGGTCGGGCCGGTCTGGCTCATTTTTACTTGGCCCATGGGCTCAATGGGCTGGACATAATGGACTATTAACTAGTTAACGGGCTGGGTCGGGTTCCACCGAAAGAGAAAACTTCAACCCATGACCCTGCCCATGGGCAATGCCCATTTTGTCTTTAGCGAGCTGGGTTATCGAGTTATCTTAATGGGCTACTCATAGACTTGTGTTAACATATTATTTTTATAAGGAAAGAATCAATTTTTTATAAGGAAATAATCAATCTATTTTTTAAAAGGAAAATTAAAGAATTAAATACTTAATTACAAATTTTTTTTACAGTCAAATCTATTTAATTTTTTGTTTTGTTGATGGAAACCTATTTAATTTTTTTTTATTAAGGCTTTAAATATTTTTTTATTTTTATATTTTGCTAGACTAGTAGAAAAATATATATTTAGCAATTACTTTGAATATCTTAGTGGTTGAGGGAGTTCTCTTAAGAAATTCCTCTATGATATCTCAAGATCAATCCTTCATACACTTTCTATATATTTTTGTTATGAATTATGAGTTATTGGGTTGGGCCAACGAGTTGGGCTACTAGGCTAGCCCACCGGATACCCATGGGCATAAAAACTAGCCCACAGCCTAACACTAAGCTAGTGGGCTACCCATAAGCCTCAATAACAACAGGCCGGGCCACCCATTAGCCCAGTGGGCCGTCAGGTTTCTGGGTCAGGCTATGAACCATGGGCTATTTGAAGACCCTTATAGAAAACTATTAATGCATCCAACAGTGACATACTAAAGTGTCATTGTTTTATTTTCAACAAAAAAAAAAAATGTCATTGTTTTGAAGACAAATCTTTGTCCTTAATTAAATATTGCTTCTAATTGATGTTGAACAGACAACACATGTTTTCTTGGAGCAGCAAATGCGCCGGAAATCATGAACAAGATCAAGGGAGGTTGTCAGTGGAAGCTATCAAGACGATGATGTTCGAATAAAATGAAATTTGGAGTGTTGAAGGGAAATGACATTTTGATCAATACGCGAGACTTTACCTCTAGGGTCGCCTTAATTTAGGCGAATTCCTTTGTTAAAGCCTCAAAAACAGTATTTTTGCTATTTTTAATAATATTTGTTTTCCTTAATAACTTTTAATTTAAAAGTTAGAACAATGTCTCATATGATTTAGGGGGCCAAAATTGGAAATTAACACCGTTTCCCAAACAATATAATTAGTAGGCACTGTTTTCAAACTATATTTTTTACTAACATCTCGAGTTTGTAAGACTCGATTTAGGCCTATAAATCGAGTCTCAAAAACTCAATTTTCATAGTCTGATCACGTCTAATGTGGCGTTTTTCCATGTGGCGTTCACCTGAAAATCAAGTCTTAGAGACTCAATTTATATCTCGACAGTTAGAAGCTCGATTTATCCTACAAGCACAAATAGACTTATACGAGGAAAAAAAAAAAAAAAAAAACCAGCTGAGTTCTTGTTCTTCTCTTCCCAAGTCTTTCTCAGCCTCTTTTCCATGCTTTTTGACAAAAGCATGAAATGGGTTCGCTTCGTATATGTGACTGTCTCTAAATTCCCAAAATACATAGTGATGAAAACCCCAGAACCCATAAGAACTACTACCAGCACAGTTCTTGGGTTCTGAAAGTGCAGGAAGAAGGCATGGGTTCTTCGGAATCGGAGCAACACAACCAATGGCGATCTTCGATGGCGTGTGGGTTGATGGCAAAACTTCAGGCCACATGTGAAGGTGCGTCAGACTGAAGATGGACGCCTGCTTCTTGGGTTTTACACATCAAAGGCCGAAGAAGAGATCTGTGGCATTAGTTTCATGAACCACCAGTCAACGGGGAATCTATGACGGCTTGTGGGTTGACGGCCACCACGCGTGGCGATGCGTGTCTCCGAAATGGAGATCGAACTCTTGGGTTTTGCAAATCGGAGGCCAAAGAAATTTGCAACGTCAGTTTCGTGAAAGGATGGAGAAAAACTAGTAGATCTGAAGGGAGGCTCGAACTGATGGTGTGATGGCTGTGGCTTTTTCTTCTTTGTTTGTTAGCTTGGTAAACTCAAGTGAAAGAGACAGAGGGGAAAAGAAAAGAGAGAAAGAAGGAAAAATAGCTTGGTAAAGTTGTTATGTTCTGACCCTTAGGTGGATATTTGCTTATAAATCGAGTCTTAGAGACTCAATTTCCAAGTGGTCACCACGTGGAAAAAATGCCACATCAGGCTGATCAGACCATGAAAATCGAGTCTTTGAAACTCGATTTATAGGCCCTAAATCGAGTCTTTTACACTCGAGATGTTAGTAAAAAATATAGTTTGAAAACAGTGCCTACTAAGTATAGAGGTGCTTAAAACTAAAATTTTCTAACACCACCAATGTGAATGCTCTAACTTCAACACACACAAAAAAATATCCTAGCCAGCCTAATATTAAAAAAAAAACATTATTTTGTTTTTGTTCATCTTTATTGGTAAATGATTGCATCTTAATGATTTAGAAACAATGATTTTGAATATTTATAATTTTTTAATACTATATACATCCCTCTTTAGAGTTTTTTTTTTCTTTACACTCCGGCCCCTGTTAACTTAAAATCCTAAGTCCGTCCCTACTTCAAGTGTAACTTGCACTCACTCATATCTAAAAACTTGTATTTTTGTAAATATTTTCAAAATCTATAAACTCATCTTAAAATTTTGCAAATATAGAGGGTATAAAAAAAACAATGTAGTACACAATGGGTGGGTTTGTCCAAATTTCCATCAAATAAAAAAATTATTGAGTGGAGTAACTTTAGGTAGGTTACAAGAAAAAAAAATGTAGTACAATGTTGGGTTTGTCTAAATTTCCGTCTAAGAAAAAATATTGAATAGAATAACTTTAACGCTTATATATTCCTAATGATCCAAAATTGTATATTGGAAGGATGATTTGATGTTTCCAACATATTTGCCACAAGATTATCTTTTGCTCGGGCTTTGATTTCCAAAAATTGGAAATCTTATTTTTCACACTACCGTGGGTAGAATTTTCTTAAAGGACAAAACTTAGGTACAATACTTTAGGTACTATTCCTTAGATTTTTCACTTAAGGTTAAGTCATGTGACTATTTAACTAAAAAAATACACTTCCATCCCTGAGGAAAAATACACATGGCAGAATCTTAAGAGGAGAACCAAAGGAACAGCACCTCATTTCATTAATTATTTGCGCCACATTCCATTAATTATTTGGTCACGTTCACCTGTTAAACCCTAGAATCTGTTTTTTTTTTTTTTTTTTTTTTTTTGGTAACTCAGCTTTTATTCATTGAAACAAACACATATTGTTAAAGAAAAACACAAAGCAAAGCAAAACATACTAACAACTAACAACTAAACAAAAATTGGTGGAGCCATAAATTTATCAATTTGGCACCACAAAAAGTTATTTTATCACTTTATTTTACAAAAGACCAAACATCAGTGATTTTATTTTAACTTTCAACATAATTTAATAATATATCTACTATAATAAACAATAACTACCACTACCACTAACACAATAAAATACTATATCTTATAATAAAATATTAATATTTTTTTTCTTTCTTAGCTACAGCCATCTTTGATAGTGCACAGCCATCTTTGATAGTGTGCTACGCTGTGCACTGTAGCGCATCAGCCAAATGGTATGGCTTAGCTCCACCAACGCACTAGCTTTTTGTGCCACTTTTATTATATCTAGTTGCTAAATTTAGCATTTTAACTATATGCCTCCACCAATACAAATGCTCTAGGCATCCAAACTAGCACCTGTAGCAGTTTTCAGTTAACTCAATTAGTAAAGTTTTTGACGGTTAAATAAAATATCTGAGGTTCAATCCTTACCTATATCAAAAACTAATTGGTATTTTGGTCTGATAATAAAGAGCTATTATCAGAAGCGAACGTCATAAGTTGAAACTCTCTCAAAAAAAAAAAAAAAAAAAAAAAAAACTAGCACCTTTAGCACAATAGTACAATGACTAGCACTTTGGCAAAACACAGCAGCACAAGATTTCAAGGATCCAATTAAAATACTTCTTGAATCAATCCCCCAATTACAACAAATGGTAGCATTCAAATTTGACTTCTTGAACTAGGTTTTAAACCCCAGCCTAGCTTTAACATCCTTAATGCTTCTTTTTGGCTACTCTTCAATTCAAATTCTTTCTTCATGAACTATACATCGTAATCCCAAATATGGTAGACTGTTGCCCACCAAGCAAGTTTGCAAGCTATTACTCTTAGCCAAATTGGCTCTAGATTCTGGTTGGTTTTACCAATATATATAGTTTAGAAGTTTCATTTGAATGTTGTTGCAGTTATATTGCTTGAAAAAAAATATGGGAATATCGACTTTCACGCTGCGGCTAGCCACAAGGAGTAGTACATATATTCATTTTAGGAGGACTTTTAAATTTATTGAAGTTACTTTGAATTGAAACACACACACACACACAAAAACCCTGGGATTGAGGCAGCGAGTGTGAAACACTACTGAAACTGGCGGTGATTGGACCTGCCACAAGATTATTTACAAAACAAGTCGAAGTCTTACCACTAAAACATTATGAGCAAGAAAATATGCTCACGTTATCATTTATTCCCAGCAGATAACTATCTTAAGCTGCAAGCATCAGCTTTAGGTAGAAAATTACCACATAAAGTGAGCATAATATATAATGGCGTATAATATATACATATATATCGGGCAAAATGGGCAAATGCCCTTTTCAGAGAAACTAAGCAGCGTTTTGCCCCAGTTTCCAAACTAATCAGGGAAATGCCCCTATTTTGTAACTCGATATCAAAGACATCGAGTTTTATAAATAACTCGATTTTAGATTAATCGAGTTGAATTAAGCTCTCTTCCACGTTGGACCTTCCAGCGTGGCATTTTCTTTTTTGAATCCCTAAATAACTCGATTGTCTTAAAATCGAGTTATAAAACCGAGTATTCTTATATCGAGTTATGCACTTGGTATACACTGTCTTTTCGTCAGGCGTACAGTTCTGTCTATTAACATAACTCGAATATATAAAAATCGAGTTATGGACCATAATCGAAGTTTCAAAAATCGAGTTATTGGTTTATAACACCATTACATATCCTCGCTTTCAGAGCGTCTTGCTTTAACTGATTTCTTTGCTTGAACTGATTTCCAATCTGCTCCACAAATCCACAGCTGCTTCTAGACTCAACTGAAATTTGTATCTCCTCAGGTAAAAAACTCACACCAAAATTTTAGGACATTGGTATGTTCATTTGATACTGTACTGATATTTTTTTTTTTTTTTTGGTTGAATGAGTGTAAAGTAAGTACATTGGTGTGGTTTTGGTTGTTTGTTGTAGTAAACGTTAGTCACAAGAATTTTAGGGCAATGGTATGTTCATTTGATGTTGTATTTTTTTATTTTATTTTGGTTGAATGAGTGTGAAGTAAGTACATTGGTGTGGTTTTGGTTGTTTGTTGCAGTAAGCGTTGGTTATAAGAGAACGAAATGTTTACTATAAGAGAACGAAATGTTTGTTGCAGTAAACGTTGGTATTGCACATAATGTCCATTAGTCATAATCATATAGGGGCGTGTACATAATTATCATTATTCATTGGCACACCACATTAACAACAACATTTTGTATTGCACACAATGTGTAGATATTAACAACATCGTCTAATGTTTATGGTAAAATGTTAGTGTTAGTATTTCATTTTTAGCATGTAATAGTACACAAATTTATGAATGTCTTTGTCGTGTACCATCTTATGCATAATTACATTATTTTCCAACAGTTGATGCACACTGTGAACTTAATTATTTGATGTTATTGTATTTAGCGTCAATGTCTGGTTCTGGCAATCCACAACTCTACAGGCCTCATGATGTGTTCACTGCTATGGGTCGTTGTTGGGTATTGGAAGATGAGTTCATCTATCCAATCAATCCGAATCTGCGAAATAGTGCTTACGTTCACAATACCATGAGACAGGAGTGGGCTTGGTTATTTCACGAACAAAAAATGTTTTATGATGAGTTGGTTGGTTTTAAGTTGCCAGTGCCTCGGCGACTCGCATCACAGATGCCAAGAGACACGATCGACGAACTTCGTAAAGCATTAAATCACATAAGAGAAGAAAATAATCGAATGAAGATACGTCTTAATCGATATCGGACCCAAGTCGAAATTCGAGAGTCAGTGGAGGGAGGGTGGTACGAGCACGCTCAGTTCATGCAAACACTTCTTGCTGATCCCATTTATCAGTCAGATGTGGAGATGTCAGATGAAGAGTAATTATGCCGGGGTGTAATTAGACTTTGTTGGAGAACTATTTTGCATAACTATGTTTTATATGTATGTGTGTCATTGGTGTTGCATTTGTACTACGTAAACCTTATTATTGATTGTGAGGAGTATGCATGTTATTTGTAATCTAGATTATTCTCACATAACGCATAAAAGTTAAATATTCCCACATACGTTGTTTTCAATAAGCACGTACGACATAACACAAAAAACTTAAAATAACTTACACGATGCCACCAATATGCATGCATTGCATATTAAACACTAACACTACAAACATTATTAACTTAACCCTAGACATAACACACACACCACATAGGCATTCACTCAAACAGGTAATCCTCGTAGTTGAGCACATTGTTAGGTTCCATCGAAGTGAGTTTCCTGTTGGCTGTGGTGGCTGCACCTACGACATAACACAAAAAACTTAAATCTTCGTACACGATGCCACCAATATGCATGCATTGCATATTGAACACTAACGATACTAACATTATTAACTTAACCTGTAGACATAAGACACACACCATATAGGCATTCATTCTGACAGGTAGTCCTCGTAGTTGAGGACATTGTTACGTTCTACTGGAGTGAGTTGCCTATTCGTTGCGGCGGCCAGCTCCTCCGCCAGTTGTAGCATGTGATACCTTGACCTACGGAGTATCATAAGATTGTTCTCTTTTTGTATTTTAGTCACTGCACGCTCATACTGGTGCATGTTTCGCCGTGGCAGTGTGAGCGAGCTACGGTCGACAAGAGGTGCTCCAAGTCGCACGAGATCATCCTGCAGAGCGTTGGATTCGTTCACGCGAAAGTCCCACTCCGGCCGTAGTCCGGCATAGTATTCCCTCTCGTCGGAATCTCTTTCCCTTCTATAGTCATCTGGAAAATGAGGTAGCATCCAATTGCGCATTGACATTGGAAAATGTGACTTTGGATTGGTATGTGTAGATGTTTTCCAAGGGTAGATGTAAATGGGACTTGAGTATGTGTAGTTGTTTTGTAACACAAATGTAAGTGGGACTTTATATAGGGGTTTTGCAAGGGCAAGTATTCACATGGATGTGATCATATGTAAGGATAAATATTCACGTAAATAAAGATGATATGACTGAAAAGTGTATTGTTCAGTGGCGAGGTGTTAAGGAGAACATGACTTGGTTGTACAGTGGCGTCTGTTGGTGCATGTGGTTTGCTGAGATAACTGTTTGATATAGCTATAGCTTGTGCTATAGCAATGGGCTGGTGATGTGTACTACAAAAGAGGTTACGTATTTATTCCCGTGAAGACTATTCAGCATTCATGTGCTTCATATGACATGACTTGACGAGACATGCTGAGCTGTGTTAAATGTATCATAAACTTTTCAGGGATGCAGAGCATCCTTAAAAACGGTGCATTGCAAAAAGATGCATATTTATGTATTAACGTGCATGTAGGTGATATGACTGGACATGGTTCAACAGTGCAAAGCTGTTGGGCAGCACATGCAGCACTGCGAACATCAGTGTAGCAATGGTGGATAGCTCACCCCTAAAATTGATGCGTAAATTTTTCAGGGATGCTTTGTGTATTCACATGAGTGTGGATGGGTACTTGTAGTCAAGGTTCAACAGTGTTGAGCTATCGACCGTAGCTACACTCATTGCTCCCTATGGTGGTATTTGGCAAGTGGGATTGAAGAAAGCTAATAACAACATTTGGTTTTGTAATGGTCCGCAAAATTTCGTTCAATACTATTCTATCTGTTATGGTTATTTCGTAGTCTTCAGATATGAAGGAAATTCAAGCTTCCATGTTCTTATATTTGATAAGAGTGGCACTGAGATTCAATATCCACCCAGCAAGAACTATAAATTGGAAGATCATCAGGTAGGAATAATAGACTTAGATGAAGATGATACAAACATATCTCCCTCAATGTACAAACCCACAAAGCATGAAGTCAGAGCAAAGTTTGTTATGAAAAAATGGAATAGCATATAATGTTTGAGTAAAGAGAGAGAGCAATCCAAGTAGCTGAAAAGTTCAAGCCAAAAAATCCTTCTTTCATGGGTATCTCGCGGCCGCCTAATATGGTGAGCCTTTATACATAATGTGATCATAATGTTCTCTTAAGTATATGCTCTAATGCTTTAGTTGTTTCTCCTTCTTGTGCAGTATGTACCTGTTGAATTTTTTACCACGTATATTATTGGGATGCAATTTGTCACACTTCAATGTCTTGTGCTATTATCGCCCATCAAAACCGGGTTATGTTCAGCAATGAGATTTGGGAAGGGATGGGTTGCATTTTCGAAAGATAATAAATTAGAAGACGGAGATGTCTATGTCTTTGAGGTGATCAAGAGGAAGCCTGTTGTGCTTAGTGTCTCAATATTTCACGTCGTTGACCATCAGAGTTCGGACTAGGATAACCTATTTAAATTTGTAACTAGTGATGTTTATGCTTATATTTAATTAGGGACTTTGATCACAGGTATGGCTTATATTTGATGGAAGTGGTTTTAATACTTTCCTCTGACCAGTTTGGTATGTCTTGTTGAAGACTATTCAGCATTCCTGTGCTTCATATGATGACTTGACGAGACAGTGTCAAGCTGTGTTAAATGTATCATAAACTTTTTAGGGATGCTCTGGATCTTTGAAAACGGTGCATTGCAAAAGGGCATATCTGTGTATTGACATGCGTGTAGGTGATATGACTGGACATCTTGTAAAACAATGCAAAGTTGTTGAGTAGCACATGCAGCACTGCGAGCATTAGTGTAGCAATGGTGGACAGCTCATCCCCCAACATTGATGCATAACCAATTCAGGGATGCTCTACCTCCTGAAAAAAAGGTGCATCGCAAAGGGGGGCACATCTGTGTATTCACGTGAGTGAGGATGGGTACTTGTGGTCAAGGGTCAATAGTGTTGAGCTGTTGAGCATCACATGCAGAACTGCGAACATCAGTAATGCAATGGTGGAACTGCTCACCCCCAAATTTTGCTAACACTTTTAAGGGATCCTCTGCATCCTCGAAAACACTGCATTGCAAAAGGTTGAATACATGTGTATTCACGTGAGCATGGATGATATGACTGAACAAGGTTCAACAGTGCCGAGCTGTTGAGCAGCACATGCAGAACTATGAACTCGTCTTGGCTGAACAGTGCCGAGCTGTGTCAGCCTTCTCCAACCTCACTTGCCAAATCCTACTATTACAAGCAATGAGTGTAGCAACACTGGGTTTACATAAATATGCTCTTACAAACTTTTCAGGGAGTTTTTGCGGATATGCGCTGTAGTTACATACTTCTCAAACCTCCCTTCTAAAATTACATGAAGTGAACTATGCTTCCAAGGTTTACATCAATGGGTTCCGATCATCACAATCGCAACGTTAGGGACAAATATGGATCAATGCTACAACAAACCAATAACTTGAATGAAACATTTTAAAGGCTGCTCAGGCTTTTAGGCATTTACCCTATTTCTAAGCAAACCAAATATTGTTGTGACAGTGTGTTGTGTGAGCCATATGGATTACTAGGTGAGTGAGTGGTTAGTCTGGTTTGGATGCGTCTTTATGTAATGTATCTATATAAAATAGTACACTATCAGAACTAAGATACACGGATACGTGTATATGATTCCGCGACTAAAACAACTCATATAAATGAATTATTCGTATTATTGAATCATATGTGTGGTTGGTTTGCGTGGTTTGGATGAGTCTGTATGTATTGGATCTATTAAATTTTCCTACAAGTAATGTGCAATAAATCTAAGTTCTGATAGTCATTTCACTTCCTAAGGGTTTTCCTACATTACAAAGCAATGGACATTGTCCAACCTTCCGCACATGAATCGTATGTAGCAACAAAGAACAGCAAAGAAAAAATGAGAAACTGATGTCATATAAACTTAGCCAAAAGTAATGAACAGTTCATCTTTAGAGCTGTAAAAGTTAAACGTACATAATCATCGTTTGCCAGACATTAACAACAACGTTTTGTATTGCACAGAATGTGTAGACATTAACAACAACGTCTAATGTTCGTAGGTAGAAATTTTTGGAAATCATCATTGCTTGAATCTGAGAAATCTGAAATATCTCTTTCATCATCTAACGCAGTAATTTCATTAATGGACTTGATGACTCGCTCTTACGCCTTCCCCTTTAGATGCTTCCTAGCTTTTTAGATTGAGTGAAAACGGTCTTTGCATTTGATTGTTCTCTTGTTCAAGACGAGCAAGTATGTTGGTAGGTTGATCTCTAGGTAACTCGGCTGAGCGTGCCTTAGGAACTCATAACCCGTGCCATCAACAATACACCTCTAACTCACACCGCTTCTCGTATAGGGTTGACCATAATGGTTCTGCTACTGTGAACTCTATTGCGGTGGTATCTGTACTTAGTTTTGTAGGTTTGCCAACCATGATGTGCCCAACGCTTCCAAGACTCTCGTACGTGTATATTGGCATATTAACGAAATCTCTCTTCTTCCCAACCCATTTCCCTCCATAGTGGTCTGTGTATGTATGTAGTTGTTGATTTGTTGGAACTTGTGATGATCCATTTGTTGAAGTAGATCCAAACTTGTTTCGCATTGTACGATTTGATGTTGAGGCATTGCGACTCATAGCTTAATCAACCTACGAAGTTAGCGGGGTAGAAAGAATGTCATCGTTGTGGTGCATTTATAACCTCATTTCATGGTCCAAGCATTACAATTGAAGTTATTAGGGTTTGTCATGTCAATACAGGCTAGAAAAACACTATATGAACAGGATTTTAAATAATACTAATAATAGTAACATTGGGCATGAAAATAACCATCATACATGTTATTCACAAATTACTTGTAACTCATACCATGTTTTTCAAATTGCCACTAAAATAACAAAATCTTCAACTGCCTTAAAGCCACTTCATAAAACTGTCATACAATTCTCGAAATATGCTACAGCAACAACAAAAAATTCGTCTCTTATTAAGTTCAATGCCCAATGGCAATCATCAAGAGTGAGGCGATGGAGAAGGTGGTAGAGGACGTCTATAGTCAGCTAAGTCCGCTCGCAGAGCTGCAACCTCGGCAAGAATACCATCGAGAAGCTGCCCCTGGGCTGCCTGAGTTGTCATAATGGTCTCCATCATTGCACGAAAAGAGGGAGGAGGAGGGCTTATATGTGCTGCATCAACATCTACCTCATCATCGCCATCCTCGGCAGCAGTAGCTGTGGGATCCCCATGCATGTCCTCATTTGGAACATCTCCAGTAGTAGACCGTACTCGTGGTCTCTTGGATGAACCAACACTGGTTTCGACAAACTTCATTTGGGCACTTCGCTGTTTCAAAAATGTGGCTCCTATGGGGGCTTGGATGTGAACCAACTCTTGGGAAGGAAAGTTATTTAATCCTAAATATTTGAGGACCCTATGGATGAGAACCGGAAAAAACAAACCATGCCTCTTATACTTGCTCCTACGCACCTCCACTATGGTTTCAATGAAAAGGGAAGGAAAACAAATGGAACTATTGGTGACGAGGGCGTAAAGAAAGAAACACCTGTCTACAGGGATTGTATGGATATGAGAGATAGGGAAAATGTTGTGACAAGCTATCCTAACGAATATATAATTAAGCTCAGTCAACTCACTCGAGCTAATACTTCAGTCAGAACCTCGAGTGACTGATCGTCCACAAAGGACATTCATAACATCATCAATACAAGGAGACCTAGAGTATGGATAAGTAGGTGTATCAATTATAGGTACATCAAGAGCTTTAGATACAAGATTCCGAGTTATTGTAAACGGCACACCACGTATGCACAATGCCACTCTGTGACCACCGAGATCCTCATGCACGAAGAGATTCGAATAAAATTCTCTAATCAAGTCAGCTGGAGGGGGTTGTATGTTTGTACACAGGGACAGCCAATGCCTACGCTATAGATTCTCACGGATAGAAGGATGCAGTTCATGTAGATTGATTTGCCTTTCTCCCCAAATACACCTACGCTTAATCAAGGTTTCAAAGGTTTGCTCATTTTCGGGCGTGAGGAACCTTAATTGATCAAACACCACTTCAGGTTCGGATGCAGCTTTGGATTTTGCCCTCTTAGCCCTCTTTCGAGCCATAACTAACTGATGGTCAGTAGAGGAATCACGATGAGCTCATAAAAAAACAGAACCAACTGCTGCATTACGAAATCGAGATACACAGAACATTCATACTACCTAACCCATTGATATTTTCATATCCAAACAGATCATCTCATCACAATCTACATAGACAATGAAGTTTGAAGCAGAGAACAAAATTTGGAGAATAATGCACTAGCATGTGTAGAAAATTATCCATGCAACGTACTTGATATGCAGTTTGCAACAACACAATGAAAAAACTTCATGATAAATTCACAGGTTGTATAGTTGGTGGAATACTTGTAATGCATTTTGGTCCGACTCAATAATTTGAAGACAGAGCCGTAGACATTACTAAGCTTTAGTTGAACTCAAGGTTAGTAATACTATGCAAATTGTTAACATATTGAATTTTGTCAAAATGTTCAATAATGTCACACACCGATAGAAGGCATTCTAACAGCAATAATATTATGCAGGAAACATAATATTATGCATGTAGTAAGTTTCACCTATTTTGCCCCAAAAAACATTAAATTGCACAATGTACAGTTCAGACATACAAATAGCATAAGGATGTTGAAAACATATATGGAGCCATTGGCAAGCTCATTTTGTGGAAGGAGACTAGTTGAAGCCAACCTACGACAATGACTAGACAAGTAACCTTAGTAACAACAAAGCATTTGACTAGACAAACACCCAATTTCATCACAATCTACATAGACAATGAAGTTTGAAGCATCAATAAAAAATTGATGCTTAACATAGCACCACCAATGTGTAATTTTAAAGACAATAATAGTTAAAAGAGTCTTACTATGTCAAGCCTTCGAAGAATTTGTGCGAAAATTTGTCGATTCTAGCAAGATGCAGCGAGAGCAATCGAAGATGGAATTTCAGACAGCTGCAAATGCTGCAGAACTGGGGGAGAGCTTATAAAGGTGGGTAATCACATATCTCGATTTCAGAGTAACCGAGTTATCATAATACTCGATTCCAAATCCATCAAGTTATGTGCAGGCTACTCCCACACACATTTGGACTGATCCTCATGCAGTCCAAATGGGACCTATGGGCCGTCCACATAACTCGATTATCTGAAAGCCGAGTAAAGAACAAATCGATTACTAAGAAGTCGAGTTATGTTCACCGGGCCCCCGGTTTTGTGGACTGATCCACATGCAGTCCAAAACCAATCCAAGTGTCCAGAGGGGTCCTACTCATGTCTCGATATATAAAGGCTCGAGTTATAATTACTTGGATACGTAATATTTTCAACAGAAATCGATTCTAAAGATATCGAGTTTTGTTCACGGGCTCCGACGCCCAGCCCAGATAGTTGGACTGATCCATATGCAGTCCAAGAGGAATTCAAGTCTGCAGAGGGGTTCTCTGAATAACTCGATTACAGTAGACTCGAGTTATGTATCCAAGCTAAGTCCAGTTTGTCTTGCACTAGTGGGCACTAATTTGGTTGATCTCGAGTTCTCTCAGCTTAATCTCTAAAACGTATACTAATTATTCTATCTTTCAACTTAAAAATAGCGTTTGTTGCTGTACTGAACGCTACTATGAAATCACTTTTACAACGTACCCAATGCACAGGGACGGAGCTACGACTTTAAGTTAAGGGAGGCGACTCTGCCCTCTAGCTCGGCAGCTTCTTAGCCACTGAGAGTTTGTTGTTTTTTGAGTTTTTGATGTGTGCGTCTGCTAGGTAAAGGCAAAATTATTCACAAATTACTTTTTAAAGAGCTAGTTGTTTGTTTCAGTAAATTTGGTTAATTGGACTTAATTTTTTTTAGCCTTTTTATTGGTGATTTTGTGTTGTTGCACAAACGTTTTTGGGCTAGTATATGTTGTTTTAAATTTTAGATCTATCAACTTTTTCAATGACCTTTAAACTGATGAAAGTGCTAGAGGTATATTGTTGTGCTAGGAAAATCATTGCAACCCCCCATCAATCATTTCGCACCAAGCACATTTAAACTCATTCATTAATCACTGTCCATACTCTTACTATGTCATGTAAAAGACAACAAAATCCTCACTAATAGGAAAATCACAGAGACATAAACATATATATGTAAATACTTTAGATCGTCACAACTATGGGCATATTACAAAAAACAACAAAGTAAGAAGCTCCCATACAATCTACATTATATACTTTGGTCTTTAGAGTTTGTAACCACTTATAATTACTTGAAAATGTGGACTTTGAACACAACATCGTCCCCCATGATCAGCTCAAATACGTAAACATCTCCTACTTGCAAGCCATTTCCCCTCGCAAATGCAGACCAACCAGCAGATACGACACATGATGAACCCCCGCTTCGTTTATACACATATAACTTCACAGGCCATAATTGGTCCACAACCTGGAGCTTCACAGTGTGTATACTTCCTTTGGTGTAGTCCTTCGTAGGGCCTTTTGTCGGTAAGTAGTTGATAATGTCACGGGGTAAACTCTGTACAAATAAGTCATTGAATATATATTTCATATTAATGTTGAACCCACACTTCATTAAAGCAGTTATGATGCAATACTATTATTTGTTATGCTGATGGTTGACGTGCAGTTATGCGGATGCCAGTGATTTGATCATGTTAGTCATCCATCTACTCTACATGAAGCATGTGATTTCCGTCTACCACCTAAGATGATACTATTTCATATTTAGGCGACACTGTTAAATATAGATGAAACTTCAATTCCCCTAAAAACACAAAGACCCAAATCATTACCAACAATACCTATACCCATCAACTATCTGCTACATGCTTCCTAATTGATCTATGAAAAATCAAAGTTATCATGCATTGAGGAAACCCAACAAAATACATTAATTTGAAAGCTTACCGCACGATCCTTGCCATTAACATATGACGGATGAATGATAACCGTGAAAAGGGGATTTTCCGATTTCAAAGCACTGGCTCTCACAAGATTTTCATCTACTCCACCATCTTTCTAAGGACATTGGTCATGTGATGGCCCACAATTCCTATTGCAAGCAGATTCCGGTCCAACACCATGACCTGATCCTGACATGACATGAAAATATGAAGTCATGCACCTGAAATTAATAGTAAACAGGCTTACACAATCAACCAGTTAAAATTTGAAAATTATTGTGTAAGATTCACACCTGAACCCTCTCCCCTAGTAAAGCCGTCCATGATTTCAACAGAGTTATCATCACTGTCATTGTCTTCCATTCTACAAAGTTGGAGTTGGTCATGTAAATGATAGTCTATTTCTGTTGCAGTGGCATCAAATATCAGTACATGAAAGTGTGAATTGCCTTCATATCTGAAAACTAGCAAGTGCCCCAGGGTTAAAGCATGACAGCTTGCAAATTCGCACCAACCATTTTGAAACCAAACCTCCCCATCACGGTTTGTCAACTTGAGTTTCCATGTTGTACCATTTGGAATTGTAAGAACGGCCATATCTGACAGTTCAACTCCATATTCGTGAATAAACTTCCTTGGAATCCGCTGTAAAAAAAATCTCCATAACGTAAGTATAATATTATAAGTATAATACATTAGGTTCAAACATTAACTTCAAGCACATGTTTAACATGAGCAAGAACATACATACATTACGGGTTATTATGTTTAACGACAATTAAATTCATTACATATGATGTGAACCAGGTAATCTGATGTACTACACAAAAATTGTATAACTAAAAACTAAAAATCTATGAATGTGGATATCATGCTTTAGCGAATAATGGAAAAGACAAAAGGCTATCATGCTTGCATGACTGCACAGTTGGGATTTGGGATGGGAAGAATTTTATGAGTGACGTGTTGGAGGGGGCGCCAATCTTTTAATCTTCTGGGGGTGAACTCTTAACTCAAAATGATTCTACACATACATTACTATGTACTTAGGGTATAATTGAAGATAGTAAAGTATAATTTTCCCTAATATTTGTTCAATTCATTTCAAACCATCCTATAGTAATTCGAGAACTATGATTTGCTTAAAATGCTCCTTCTAAGTGGAGACGGAATCTCACACACAGCATGTGTGCGTCTCAGCATGCTGGGAGACCACTCACTCACACATGTAGTAAAAGAAATGTTTATATCTACTTTGGTAAAAACACCCTTTAGATGAACTCTTCTACGTCTTCATCTGCATTCTACTTGCCTCCTTTGAATACAGTTGTACATGTTTCTCTCACATCCTCCCATACTTCCAAGTTCACTACTCTACTATAGCAGCAAAGAGATGGAAAAAAATGGGATAGTACTGTTTGTACTAGCTGTGAGGGTTTTCAGTTTTGTGTGACTGTTTTGAGATGAGTTTTGTTTTGTTAATATTAACTAAACAATGAGGCTGGCAGCAATATCGACAAGGAAATTAAAGGGAAAGGCATGTAGCCAATTAACCATGAGAATGAAACATTACTGTAACCCACAGATGCTTTGCAATGGGCTAACATCTATTCTATTTGTAGAGAGTAGGTCATTGTCCACTAGATTAAGTACAAGTCTTTCAATAATTGCATTAGTCAGGGTTCTTTTATTCGAGGAGAAGTTTTACCTGTTAGACAAAATTTAAGTATTCTTAACAAATGGGGAGGGGGGGGCGATTATAATTATCTGAAGGGCCCTATATCCTTTTGGCTTTTTGCTATATATGCTGTTGAGAAAATTTAAAAATTGGTTAAAGTGGCCATGGCACCCCCAAGGAGCAACATGGCTCTGCCCCTTATGTTTATGCTTCTAATTATTGTATCTACTATTTCCACTAATTTCCCAGTTCACAACGCTGTTTTCATTGCCTATTCGAATCCTATTCTCTTGAACTAAGTTCTTGACCTATATTTTCCATCAAAGTGCAGGAATTCTTACCCAATTATAACTATACCCGACGCCACAAAACCACATCAAAATACGAGTTCATAATACTGCTCAACCATGTTCACAGATTTTCATCACTTTGGTCATCAACAAATGTAAATATTTTCAAGAATCACAACAAACATATATCAAGTGGACGCCGTTCATATAAAAGTATGATTGAGGAGACAAAAATATACCGAACTTGCTACAATACTTACAAGCTTTCCTTCTCGAAGAGTTTCTGGCATAATAATCTTGAAAAAGTGGGGGGCCATCGCCTTCAGATCAGGGGGGCCATCCTCATTGTCTCTCCGCCATTGAGAAGTCATCGTTCTGCAAATCCTCACTTCGATTTTTTGTGCAAACTGTAAATAACTGTTGATGCTTCATACGTTCAGTACTAAAGAGTTTGTTTTACACATAATCCGATTAAAAGAATATCGAGTTATGTGCTTTGTTCTCGTCCAAGGAATCCATGTTGTCTTCTAGAGAATCCATGTTGTCTTCTAGAGAAGCTGAAAGGAATCCATGTTGGGTCGGATGGCTGACACGAGACCAATTCACATCACTCGATGCCATATATATCGGGTTTCGTGCACGTTACCCGATTAGAAGGAAATCGAGTTACTCGTACAGGCCCCCCCAACGATCCCCAGATATTTTTGGACTGATCCAATTGCAGTCCAAGAGGAATCCAAGGGACCAGGAGGGTTTTGCACATAACCCGATTACTACTAAGTCGACTTATGTTCCTAATCCGGCCCAATGACTTTTAATTTGGATTGATCCATCTGCAGTCGAACAGGAATCGAACTGTCTAGAAGGGTCTTCCGCATAACTCGAATTATTGGTAATCGAGTTACTCGTGCCAGTTCACATAACTCGATTCCGTATGTACCGGGTTACGTTCACATGCCAGCGCAGATATTTTTGGACTGATCCAATTGCAGTCCAAGAGGAATCCAAGGGACCAGGAGGGTCTTCCACGTAACCCGATTACTAATGCATCGAGTAAAGTGTACTATAACTAACACGAGCCAGTTCACATAACTCGATTCCATATGTACCGGGTTACGTTCACATTAGCCGATTATATGTAAATCGAGTTACTTTTAACTGGGCTCCCTCGCCCAGCCCAGATATTTGGACTGATCCAATTGCAGTCCAAGAGGAATCCAAGGGACCAGGAGGGTCTTCCACGTAACCCGATTACTACTAAGTCGAGTTATGTTCCTAATCCGGCACAATGACTTCTAATTTGGATTGATCCATCTGCAGTCGAACAGGAATAGAACTGTCCAGAAGGGTCTTCCGCATAACTCGAATTATTGGTAATCGAGTTATGTGCATCTGATGTTTGTCAAGTTATATACAGCGAATTTGTGACCATTTCTTATTGCTCAAGACTCAGCAGTAGAAGCTGGAATGTATAACAAATTTTCTTCTCCATAATTTGGTACATATTTTCCTTTGGCTTATAACAGTTGGTGGTGAGCATTTCTTGCGATTAGATGGTCAGTGGAGCATTTGGGTGAAAACTATGCTTTAAAGGTGTGAAAGATAGGTGAGTGAAGCATTTGACAAATATTTACCTTTTGACAATAACAACGATGGTGGGATGGTTACAATGGGCAGATTGTACTGGGTTTGGGAGCATTTCTTCTTGCGGAAATCTCTGTAGCTTGAAGATAGGGTATGATTTGGGAATATATTTCCTGCATGGAGTAACAGCTGCTGCAACACTGTTCACACCTAAGCATACAGCTAATTTGGGTTGTTTATTCATCATAAAAGTGGACCTGTTCACAACCAAACTATACACAACAACTCATCCATCTACTTCTAACCACTTCCATAATCAAATCGTCTATACAACAATTTCGGACATGCATCAAACAACTCATGTCCTCGTTTCGAATACAGTTAGGGAAATCATCCATGTAAGTAAAATTCAAACTTAACGACTGTAGATGTACAAAAATAAAATGTCCAGCCCAGATATTTGATACTTCACAATTGTAACTTCAAACTTGGAAATTCGTCGCCAACAATGGTTGTAGGCAGTCATGGTGTCTGCACATTTGACACCATGACTTTGTTCGCTTCAAAAGATGGCCGGTTCTCTGAGTATGACTGCCGGATTTCTTCATTCGTTCTGACAACTTCATCCATGGTACGTCTCAAGTCTGGCACCTTTGCCACACAGGACATGGCAACAGTATTGGAACTACAAACCTCCCTTTGCTGCAGGGCTGCCTCCTTTCTGAGGAGTAACCAGACCAAAAATTAGTATACAACCCACATTAATTAATAAATTGAATTGACAAGGCATTCAAGAACCCTTCAAGCTTGCCTGCTTAAATGCAAATGCATCTAAAGTTACACCTTCACCAAAAATTAGCAATCTAAAGCAAAACATATACAGTTAGGGAAATAAAGACCCGATGAATACCACCCCATTTCAATTTGGTATACAACATCATGTATACCACCCCATTTCAATTCATACTGTTTAGACCTCTTGTAACAACACTAATTCACAACACTAATGAAGAATAGGGGATCTTGTTACCCCCTCATACCTCATTGACTTGTAATTGTTACCTGCTACGTACCACCATGGCTTGTTGATGCCACATTTCGAGTCGGACATCTACGACGGTTATGACCCTCTTGGCGACACAGCCCACACTTCAACTTTGGTCCATTCTCAATCCACAATGACGTTGGCAACTCCCTATCCTCGTCATCCATCTCATTGCCGATTCTCGTGGACTTCGGCCGACCTTTCTCTCGGATCAACCGTGGGTTTGGCATCACGATTCTCCTCTCTTCTGCCTCGGGCCATTCTAACCTATCTTTCAGTGGTTGGAATATCGGCTCGTAGGTGTGATACCGTTCTTCCATGTGGTAGAAACGATCCATATACTCTGTGGCATCGTGGTTGTGCTTGGCACAAACTGCTATCAAGTGTGAACAGGGGATCTTGTTTGCTTCCCATTTCCCGCACGTGCATGTCATGTCAATGAGGAAAACCCTATGGGTGTGAGCTCCCCCGCCAGTGTTCAACAGTGAAGACTATGTGTCCACTGTATATAAGTGCTGTTGCGCGCTCATCCTTCTAACCATATGGAGCTTCGCCTTCTCTTAATTTGCCTCGAACTTGTCATAGGCATATTTGCACCACAATTGCCCCTCTTCCAACTGCTCTAGGGTTTTGTTTCGACGATCGTCAAAGTACGAGTTCACCTTGGAAAATGTGAACATCACCATTGCAGTTATGGGCAAGCTACGTGCGCCCTTAAGTACCCCATTGAAGCACTCTGACAGGTTGGTTGTCATTGCCCCATATCGGTGGCCATGGTCATGTACAAGTGTCCACTTTTCTTGGTCTATCTCCTTAAGATAGTCGTACGCAGCCCGGTTGACATTCTTGATGCAATCCATGGTGTTTTCAAACTTCCTAACTTGATTTGCAGTTGCTGCCTTCCATACCAAGTTTTTCAATGCCACACTATTGAAGTTAGTGTTAACATTGCTTACTAAATGGCGGACGCAATACCGGTGATGGGTTAAGGGCGGTTGCAAGTAGCCCCTAGTGGTGTCATCGAAGCATGATTGTATCCCACGATGCCTGTCGGAGATTATACACAAATTGGTCCGGTCCATAACATAGGTCAGCAGGCATGCCAAGAACCATCCCCATGTCTCCGTGCTCTCGCTTTCAACAACGACAAACGCTAGTGGATAAACCTCGTTGTTACCATCTGTTGCCATTGCTATCAACAACTTTCCTTTGTACTTGCCATAGAGGTGTGTTGCATCTATACTTATCACCGGCCTACAATGCCTAAACCCTCTAATACACGGACCGAAAGCCCAAAACGCGGAGTTGAATATACAAGACCCCGGGACACGGGGGTCGCACTTTAACGTCGTTACAGTGTCTGGATCTGCATCGGACAATGCCGCTAGAAACCGCGGCAATTCCGCGTAGGACTCGTCAAAATCCCCGTAAATACGCGCAATTGCCTTTTGTTTGGCTTCCCAAACCTTGTACATAGTTACATCATGCCCGTGCTTCGCATGCAGCATACTACGTAGGTCCTTTACCTTTCGGGTTAGGTCCTCCCGTACATACTTCTCAAGCGCAATGGAGATGAACTTTGAATCCATCATCCGCCCATCAGTCACTACTTGGAGGGATGTGCAACTGTGGGGACCCTTACATTTATTGGTTTGCCACATCCCATGCTTCTTGCTGTAACTGGCCCGAATTGACCATGGACATGCCTCGTGTATGCACCGCACCACCAACCTATTGGTGTCAGACTTGATGACCTTGTATTGCTTATTGTGCTCGACAGAGTAGAGGGTCAACACGTACTTCACGGAGGCTTTATTTTTGAATAGCATCCCCTTCACTGGCTGGTCACCTTTATGCCAACTTGTAAGATGTTCTGCACCCAATGCCGGGGATGGGTCAAACACATTGTCCCATGTGTTTGATGTGAACCATTTTGGGATCGACACTGTAGTAGGGCAATCCTCCTCGTTGTTTTCAATCTGTGGTGCATCTAATACCGCAGCATCGTCCACCGGTCCATCAGTATCAATGAACTCTTCGTACACATCTCGGCTGGCATCAACATCAATTCCCCCCTCCATATAGGCTTGGACATGTTCATATGCGTGACTAGACCCGCCCGCGTCATCTGTATGGGTGGCGCCCAACACCTGGGTGTTGTCCAAGAACGCAACCGAACTACATGGTTGACTATTGTAGGGCATAGGCGTGGCATCAACGAAGGAAGCATGCACGCCATACGACAATGATTGTGGCTCTTCCACCCCACTGCCATGTTGTGAACTTGCACCAGCATGGACCCCAACCGCCTCAACGGTTACATACAAGTCGGACGCTATGAACTGGAGGGTCCGCTTAATCACTGTCCACATCATGTCCATGTCAGCATCGCAACCCAACGGATTTGAGTTGTAGACAACCTGAGTATTCACAAGTAGCTGGGGGGCACGGTACACAATGGACATCTTGTGTGACTCCCTGTCCAACCCAATAGCCTTCTCTATCTTCCGGTGCATTTTTCTCAAGTGTGTTCCGCATTTCAACTCAATGAACTTCTGCTTCACTGACTCGCCTCTATAGGACAGCCCATGCAAGTCATGGAAATACTGCTCCCCATCGTAGTAAATGTAGAAGCAATGACGACCCATGGTAGACCTGGATAAGGACCAGTAATTGAGGTTATCATGCAGAAGATAGGGGGTTATGTTAATGCAGCAATGAATAACTCGATTACGGAGATTAAAATGATATCCTAAGTATTCTTCACAAATTGATTCCCCCGTACACTCTCACATCGGGGACCATAACTGTTGCACGCTTGGTGAGAATGCAATAGTGAGGACGAAAATGATAAACTGGTCAGCAAAACTTGTAACATCTAATTGTTTGTAACATCATTGTTGATATCGATGGATGAATGAATGCCAAAATTAGGCATTTACCCTACAGTGTTTGTTTGTATATATATGTTCCCATGTATATATACAGTCATTGCTATATATATATATATATATACATATAGACCAACAATATAGGCTGGCATCACTACCACACACACACACACACACACACACACACACATATATATATATAGTGGAGCATTTCAGTGGTATAGGATGTTGCTAATGTGTGTCCTAATAGCACACAATAATTACTTATTTTGTAAGAAAAATTACCAGTTCGAATTGAACAATATTGACAGTTTTTGCAATTTCGAACAAAATGTCTTCGAAAATGAATAGCATTATGTTTATACATAATGCTATTCATTTATATATAAACATACCTATGTGTTCCTAACAAAATGTTTGCAATTCCACACATTATATATAAACATACGTATATGTTTATATATATATATATATATACATATTTTACTAGGTGTGTGTGTGTTAAAATCATACAGGTATATTGTTGTCCCATGTGTTTATATATACATATATTTACACAGACATATATATATAAATATGTGTGTATCTACATATATATATATATATATACATACACATACATATATATATATATATGTATAGGAAATCTATATATACACGTCCACAAAGAACAATAGTAAGAAGGTAATCAAAAGTATACTAAAGTGTCGATCTAAGTGTAATCCCAGTTCTTCAAAAGACAAGATATACCTGTCAGGGAGAAGTGCCACAACCAAGATGAAGGGGACCACAGTTGTAGCACGCTTGGATCGGATGCATTAGTGACAAGAAAACTGTCTTTGGGGTCAGCAAAATGTGTTCACCTCGCAAGGTTTGTTTTTCAGGACCCACACATTTAAGGTTTTCAGTGAAGCAAGAGCGAGACACGTGCATGGGTTCTAACTCGATATATACTAAATCGAGTTTAACTAAAACTCGATACCCAGGTGCTCGAGTTACTGTTGACGCAATACGTTGATGTGACGGCAATTCAGAAACTCGGTAAGCTAGATATCGAGTTACTTGTAACTCATTTATATGCTAAAGGCGGTATCAACGAAACTCGACTTTAGAGAAATCGAGTTTCTTTTTCCATTATTCCTACTTCTTCTGAAACAGACGCACTCCACTGGCAAGAAGGTGCATTCTCCGTTCTGGTGCAAGGACTTTCCACCATCTTTGTAGAGCAGGATGGGACGTACCTACGTTGTGTTTAACGGTCGTGTTCCAGGCATATACAACAGCTGGCTAGATGCAAGCAGACAAGTTCATAAGTTCCCAAACGCCAATCACAAATCATATAAAGATCGAAGGGAAGCAGAAGCCGCATACATGGAGTATTTGCATTGTAATGGTATGGATGCGCAGGGTGGTGCGTCCGCATCGGGGGCAACTCCAAACATATCAACCTCAACTCCACCGAGCACTTCTCGAAGCGAAAGAACCAACTACGACAGTGGAGACATTACTCACACCTTGTTAAGGTTTCAGTTGGAAGTTGCCATTGAGGAGCGTGACCACGCAAGGAGGATTGCAACCTTGAGTGCGAACATGTTGAACGAAGTGGTGGGCCATGTTGTGGCGGATGCTGAAGTTGATGCACCCACGAGACAACATACGGGTAAATGAATGCAAAAGTATGACTTCTTGTTATGGTATTCAGTAAGATATATATGCCAAGTAAGTAGTTTTGTGTGTGTGGTTTGATGCATGTAAAAGTGTCATCATTTTTCAACTGTTTGATTGGCAGATATGTATATATGGGAAGTAACTGTAATAAATAATTTGTTGAAGTACACTACTTCGGTCATATTCGATCCATTGTATCTACGTTGGTCTTATTTGTTCCCCTTCGATCCATTGTATAGTCATAGGCATATTCAGTCCCCTTTGGTCCTATTCGGTCTAGTACATTTTATTCGATATATTAATGTAATGCTTTGGTCGTATGAGAAAAAAAATTGGTTCACTTAAGTACATGAAAGTGTGTATTTCAGTGTCACAAGAGCAGCCCATACACAATGGGACGTACTTAACGAATGTATGTATGGGAAGTAACTATAATACTTGAGTTTGTTGAAGTGCACTGCTTTGGTCTTATTCGGTCCCCTTTGGTCCTAGTCGGTCTAGTACATTCAATTAGCTATATTAATGTAATGCTTTGGTCGTAACATGAGCAATCACAATCACTTAAGTCCATTACTGTGTAGTTACAAAATGAGTCACGATTAACGAATGTAAATGACATGAAAAACAACAATGAATGCAAAAACTCTATGGCTTATGATTTCGAAATCCATTGAGAGGATTCATTGCAATCCATACCAATAAAAGAAAATTCAAACTTTAAACGCCACACTATTGGAATGTTCCATACATGAAAAATCAAATACACCAAGAACCTTCTAACCATATGAATAAAAATTGACACCGACCAACTAATAAAACAAGTAACACAGCTATAGATTCTGGAGTCCCAAACGCACTAAATAAAACCCCAAAACGATGACGTGACTTGTAATATTATTCTAAATTAATATATAATATTGTTCTATCACAGAGAGTACTTTATACAAATGTCGCACGTCAACTTCAAAAGTTAATTGTTAAATCTAAGTGTATGATATACCTTTCCTCAAACCCAAAAGCCAAACTTTAGTGCATGAGACCTATATAGTTCCCAACTTTTGGAGCATGATCAGTTTAGTGAATGATAGCCCAAATACGAAGCACATGTCTTAGTCTTCAAGTTTAAGGACTGCAACGGCACAGTGGAGTAGTACAGGTTTCAATCCCATCGACTATAATCTGCCCTCCAGCTGGATCGAGTAGACGTCATAGAGCGCCTATGAGAGTAGTCTTCCTACTGCCAGTTCTGCCAACAATACATAATTTGTGCCCTCCCTCAAATGTGCAACTGATCCCCCGAAGAACAAGTGGTGCACTAGGCCTATAGTTGATATGTTTTAACATTGATATTGTTAGAAGCTACGAGTTTAAGAACCTTCTTTAATTTTAACATTAAATCGAGACCAATTTACCTGCAAACCACAGATGGCCAATTTGTTGGAGGCCGATTCCCTTCTAACGGGAACATTCTTCAAGAAGTTTGGTGCAATGCCCCAAAGGTCCTTTTGCCTAATAGATAAGGAAATGTCTCAGGTTCGTACTGAAGCAAGCAGTTGCCATACATATATATATATATATATATGACAATAATCGCATTAGCAACAAATGATTATAAAGGTTAACCAATGCATGCTTAACCAATTCCCATGATATTCAATGCATGCCTAACCAATGCTTTAGATCCCATATGCTACCTTTGAAACACCACGTATGGGGCTAAGCTATATCTAAGTTTGCTTCTTTACATGGTACATAAGCTTAGGTCAGACTATATCCTGTCCAGTCCAAAATATTATGCATTTGAGAAAAAGAGTTGGACTAGGTAGTTCAGCTAATCAAACGCAAAAACAAAGATACCATTGAATACTATCCAACAGGAAGAAAGGGAAGGCAGCTACACCACCATTTTTGTAGTACACTAGTTAGGGCAGCACGTGCAAGACACGTGCTTGCCGTGGAAAAAGAGTAATGATTAAGATAATTCTAAATGTTATATACAGACAAAAATCAAATGATTTATATCAAAAAACATAGATATAAATAATTTGATTTGTAAAGGATATAGAATTTACATTAATCAAATCAAAAGAGACATTAATTCTCAAAAAATAAAATACATTAATTTTACTATATGCAAATGAAACAGTAATATATCCTTCTCAAATAAGTATCCAAGCTAATTTATAGGCAAATGAATACAGTTGTATCATCCATTTTAACTTCACCTCAGCAGCTAGAAGTTGAACAATGACATGAATAATCAATTACAAACACTTACATGTAGTATATGTGATTGTTATTTGGAGAGATACAGAGGTTCAGTTTCATAGCTCAAGGAAGCTCAACGAAGACGTATACATACATATTATTATCTTTTGGTTTTTCTATTCGGCTAGTATGTACATATCACTGCCAAGAATTGGCAATTCAGAGTTTCAACAACCAGCTAAGCAGATGAACCATGCTAGAGGTATATTCAACCCTTCATATGCAAGCAGCCGCATAAAGTCCTATAGCAATAACGAATTTTCCAATGAAAAACCAAATATATGCGAACAGAGAAGCAATAATTTACAACCATCGTATTGCAGTCTAGGAGTGAGCAGCTTTAAATCATATAATTGGTCCACAACCAGAATAGGAAATTTCAATTACGGAGCCATTTTCAGTTCTCCATGCCCTCAAGATAATCATTAGGCTGTTTCATCCCCAGTTCAAGCAATGAACGCCCTCCATCATTTCATTAAAGCAAGCTACGGACAAGATTTGATTCATTGATAGCAAATGACGCACACAATATATATATATATATATATATACTGAAAATCATAAAATGAGAAGGCTAATTGATGAACAAATCAATAAACAGTTTTTTGTTTCTTAGGAAGTTCCCAAATTGCTAGCAAAATGAAAAGTTCATAAACATATATACAATGTTAAATATCAATTAGAAATCCCAAGAAGCGAAAGGAACAAAACATGCCCACATAACATATAATTACTTGCCGTTTGGGGCTGTAGGTAAGTTATATTGTGAGCTGCTCTAGAATTGCTCTAGAACTCAGAGAAAAAAAAAATACAAATTCCATTCTCCAAAGTATCTACTAAGAAACTTGTAATCGGATTGTATGTACACAGATCTAATCATTCTAGAGAGGAGGGGATTTGAAGGAGATTAAAAATAAGAGAACGAGAAGGAGGATCTGCTGATCTAGGAATTTTGGGGAAGGTGAATCAGAAAATTAGGGGAGAGACACATACCTAGCCAAGCCACCCATTTTCCTGACCAGCTCATTTCGTTCATAAACATTTCGTTCATAAACATTCGCTTCCATCCCAAACTTTCCCTCGCCACCTCCCACACTCTTTCTCTCTTCAACTTTTGTTCTGGTCCCTCCACTTGAAACAGCTTTGATTTTCGTAGATAAATCTTGCTAGAAAACCTAGGGGGAAAAAATATTCAAATAGCAAAGAAACAAAGAGGCGTAAGGGCGTAAAGACACATATATAAGAGAGTAAAGCTCAAGTGTAACATTGCCTCATAATAAGAGAATGTGATATTTTGTTGATTTGCCTAGTTCTACTGCATGTAATGTGATTTAGAGGATTCGCATTAAATCAGAAATTTGCCCATTCGCGTAGATATTGAAATAGTTGGAGAAAATTACTGGCATCAGTGTAGCAAGAACAAATGCTACAGATTTGAATAAAAACAAAGTAACTTACATAGACATCTGCAATTGAGAATTAGGATTTATGCAGATTTCCTGTTTGATCATGGAATAATAAGACATAACCCAAATCCTAAACCATGGGAAGTTGTCTGGGATGTCCACTTTGTAGACAATAAGCAGCATTAGAAGCGGGGATGGAAAACAGACTGTCTTCTCCATAAAGTTATATATATTTTCCTTTGGCTTATAAAGTTGGTGGTCATGGGGATTGAGATGAGATTGTGAATGGAGCATTTGGGTGAAACTAGGGGTTGTCATGTGTGAAAGATGGGTGCAGCAGTTGATCAATATATTTCAAGTTATTGACAGTAACAAGGATGGTGGGATGGTTACAATGGGCAGATTGTAGTGGTTTTGGGAGCAAAGAGGTTGTGGTGATGATGAAAGTGGCATTGTGCAGAACTCTAGGGGCAAGAAACCAAAGTTCTGTTAGGAAGAAGGAATTGGAGGTTTCTTCAAAATCCTTCAAAAAATATAGTCTATTTTTTTCCCTTCTTCTTGTCTTGATCTTCTTCTTATATTTCTTTTGTGTGTGTGTGCGTGACAGGCACATATAATGAAATTAATGGCACAGAGTTATTTTCCACAATGCCTAAAATTTGGGAAGTAATTGCTCTAGTGTTAGAGTTGAGGGGGGAGCAACAAACCTAACAGTACAGCTTAATGAAAAAATGCAATTTACCTAAAAACCATGAAAGTAAGAACTGACAAGAGGCAGGTCACATATAAAATCCTATTTGTTGGCCACCCAGTTCGCAAAACATCACAATTGAGACCTGATTCAAAAGCGTAACTGAATAGCACACACCAAGGCATTTAATGATCTTTTCGTTTCCGCCCATATGCCCTCACAGGTCTAATCTTACCTGTTTCAACAGACACAACAGCATAATTGAATTAACATATTCAATCAAATGCATGGTACAAGTAGCACGCGAAGATGGGAAGTGTAGACAAAGTACATACCATCACCGGTCCCGCAATCAGGAGCATGCGCAGGAGGGCGTCGTGATCTCCGCAAACCCTCCACCGGCTGAATGTCCTCAACCGGTATCTGCTCAATCTGTACAGCCTCGTCGTGCGAGGTTGGAGATGAAGCTACCATGCTGGGGTCCACGTGTACTAGAGGTAGGGTGGGCATGCCTGGTGTGGGGACAAATATGCATCCACCATCATGGGCAGATCCACTGAAAACTGGGGGCGACATACGGGGAGGGTCCTCATAGTCCGTGCTAGGACCACGGGGCGTAGTTTGGGCTGGAACAGTGTCCTCATGACCAGCAGTGTGGGATGGACTAGCACCAACGTCAGATGTGCATCATGGTGTTCTACCGCCATCGTCAGAAAAAACCCAATCAGTGCTAAGCCATGCCTCTTCTGCACCCGAGTCATCCCCTTCCTCGTAGACAGGATCTGGCTCAGTCGTACGGCCGCGACCATCTCGACCACCTCCACGACGTCCACCCCCTCGAGACCCACCACTTTGCCTGCTGCAACCTGGGCCCTGTGCAGCAATGTCGGATGCTTCTGCGAGCGCATCCGCCAATTTAAGTCGGCCCAGCTCCTCCACAAGCTCTAGTGTATATTTAAGGTCATTGTGCATTTCAGAACCTTCATCGCACCTCTGTATAGACCTAATCATTGTCCGAACCTACAAAACAAGGGCGTCATAAAAGCAGGAACGTAGCTATGATGCAAAACATGGATAAATATGTTCCAAAATCAAAAGAAAAAGTAGTAAACATAGCGAATGAAATCCTTATATTACTCATAATTATTAAACATCTTTAAAAAGATAGCATATAAAAGTCGGGGTTGGCCCCCCCCCCTGTGCAAAAATGTATAGTTCCACGTCTTACACTCAAAAATTTGCAATTTCCTGCTATGTTTGTGGCTATGCAATCTAAACATTGAGATAATACTCCCGAAACACACGTATGGTTGGTTGTACATAAGTTGAATCTTAGCATAAGTGAAAATAACTAAATTTCAGTTGTGTATGTAGGCTTCAACAGAGTTACAACTCCATTAATATCATACTGCAATCAAGACACATATTATGAAGTTATTATTTCCTAAGGTACACCAACAATCCAATTAAGTGATTTGATCATGCAAGCTTAAAGTTTCAATTAAGGGAAGTACCATAAATAGCAACATATATCATATTTGAATCTAGTAGTCATGGTTGCATATCATAAAATATGTAATTGGCGTTCAATCTTAGGTCATGTACTAATGTCCATTTGAAAATACAAGGCAACCAAAAATAGGTTATTGAAAACATAAAAATAAAAGCATAAAACCCAACCCACCCTTTTTAAAATTTGAACTTCATACATGAACAAAGGTGTGGTCATTGCCAATTAACCATTCCTCGCGCAAAGCAATTGGATCAAGACAAATTCACTTAGTTATGAAGAAGTTAAATCATGCACTATTTTTTGACTTTAAAACATAATGAAAGAAAAAGTCATTGAGATGTAGAGATGTAAAGACAATAATTAGTGTGGAGTTTTTCATGCATGATAAACCTGCTGAAGATATTTAATTGAACAATGGTTTCAACAAAGGTGAAGGAAGTGTTGTCTCACCATGAGTTCCCAGTACGCAAACTCTGGTGTTATGTACCACCTTGTGTTGCGATTGTACCACGTCATGTACTCAACGAGGTACATATCATCACCGTCCAGGAGAGGGGCAACGCGAACTTCATCCCCTCAGTTGGCCCATTGCTGAATATGGAGTTGATGTTCTACCACCCAGTCCTTCTCCCATTTACCCTGGAGGGATATCTTGTGAAGGGCAATCGACGTATCCACCACAAGTGGAACTGGTTGCTTCATCCCAAATTAACGGAAGACCCGCTCGGGATGATGCCCCTCCACTATCCAAAAGTATATCAATGGCACCTCAGCCCTCCAAATATGCTGCCCGGCAGTGCAATACGCGGGCAGGGAGCCCAGCGTATGTGTGTACGGCTCCCATACAATCTGCATAAGTGGATTATGTTTGTGGATTATGTTTGTGATAGTGAGACATCATATTTGTTCAATTCAGATTATGTTTGTGATATGTAATATGGAAAGCATGGAATTTGTTGCTTCTATTCGTACACAAAATCTGCAGCCATTATTGGGCAGAAAGTAAAAGAACACCAACATTGTCTGAAAAAATTTTTCAGGTAATCTGAAGTCAACAAGCAATTAAGATTGATCTGCAAAAAATAGTAAAAGATATAGGTTGACCGAGATCCACATTGCATTTTCAGCATAACGTTCAAAGCTAAGTGACACCATCAAATACTAGGGATTTCAATATGAACCAGACTTAGAGGAGGGTACTGGAGCATCGGTCAACTCCGCTCTGCATTAAGATGAATCCAAGTTGATTTCACAAAACCGTTCGACCGTAATAGAAAACTTGTACATTGTTAATTGCATTAGTCATTAACAATGTTGCATAGTTTTCAGAACAAAATGACTATTAATCAATCTGCATTCTACTAATTGTACTTAATTTTCTCTTGAAGCTAGCAAGTATACGGAGGAAAGACATATATTTGGTATGTTGAAGACATTGCATTTGAAGTAGCACTTTGTCTTGCAAGAAATGGAAGCTATGTAAATCATTACATGGTATGGTATTTTAGTTATAATTCTCATCAAAAACTGTTAAAGGCTACTCATATTTCTATCTAAATAACATACCAACCTCAATTTTAGTGCTGGAAATTACATAAGCCTTATTGTTCTCTTGTTAAACTAATCGTGTCAATGTCTAAAATTACATTCCTCATCCTAGTACCATGGTGGAACAAATTTTGTGGAACAAGCTCTGCATATATCATCACAGCTTATTATGATCAAGCTCCTCTTGATGAATATGGTAAGCAGCATAAGTTCCTATGGTCCTAAAGTAGTAATTAATAATCCACAACTTTTAAGAATTTTAGGCCTATTAAGGCAGCCTAAGTGGGGACATCTTAAGGAGTTGCATGCTGCAATTAAATTGTGCTCTACAACTTTACTGCAAGGAGCACGAACCAACTTTTCATTTAGGTCAACAACAAGAGGTAATGTGTCAAAAGTCTTACAGTGTTCGCATATTTCGACTGATTGGCAATTGTGGCTTACTAACTATGCTAACCCGAATGTTACTGTTCAAATTCAAAATATACCACTTGAATTGCGTCCAAAAGTCGATCAGTAGTCTCCCAGAAGCCAAAACTAGGACCTTCAATTCAGCAAAGGTACTTTATAACTTACAATGGAACAATGTTTTTTGTAGTTATATACATGTTTGTAATCCTGGATTCTAACAATTAGAACAAGAAATACTCAATTGTCTACTTATTAGGTAGAGAAACAACTAGCATTTCGAGCTCACAACATTTTATTAATTAATTACGAACTGTACAAGCTTAGTTTTGTGTTTAATCAAATTTCTAGCATATAATGTTTGAGTTATGAAATATCATTTATATTCTAATATGCCTTGATTCCCTTGTTTTGAAAAGACCCATATTTGTACAAATTTATCATACGAGGCCTTCTGTTTATAATTTAATTAATATGTTGTGAGTTTACAATCATTCGGCTAATATAAAGTTTTGAAATTTTTTATTTTCTTTTGATGGCAGGCTAAAAGATCTATTTTCTATTGTCTTAAATAGGTTAAAACGATGTATAATGACACAATCAAACAATCAACACAAACTTTTGATTTAGTTAGTAGCTGGGAAGAATTTAAAGATGTCATCGTAAATTTCGAAGATGCATCATTAAAATCAAATAAATTACTTCAGCTCACAAATACAACAAAAGAAAAATCTTATTATCTTTGGTATAGTCTTAGGTAAATTCATTTCTCATCGAATTATAACCAATTACATATGAACAATACGTGTGCCTTCTCTTCATTGCATCAGCTTAATGACATTTGTAAGAACTGATGGAGTTTTTTTTTTGTTGCAACACAGGCTTGAACACACTTTGTCTTGCACTAAACCAGTACTTCATGCTCAATCTTTTGCGCATGTTGGTGCTTTTTTGAACAACATATATATAGCTACATTACTTATTCAATTCAGACATCTTGTAAAAGGGACTAAACCAGTACTTTCTCTTTTGGGCGTAAATCACAAACAGTTTCATACATAATGAAGGATATAGCCAAATTTTGCTTAATATATATATATATATGACTAAATTTAAATATAATTCATTAATCCAACAAACCAACTTAACCTAACTCACGTGAGTCGGGTTGAGTTGGTTTCTACACATGTAATGAGTTAGGAATTTCTCAACCCAACATGCTTAGGTTGAGTTGGAAAAAACCCTTCAATCAAACCCAACTCGACCCATGATGTACACCCCTACTTTTGATAATAAGAAGTCTCCAAATACAAGGTTGTAAAATTGTTGGATTATATAATATTTGTTTTTGCTAGGTTAAAAAAAAATTTGAGGCCTTTGCTTTAACATTGGCAAGTGGAATTTTGAGTTTATGCTTGTTCGTATTCATGCAGGTGCTACAAATCTCAATTCTAATGTGAAGTACTTCACAATGGACAAAATGATGTGATGGAACCAATATTCTTAAATCAACTCATTCCTACAACAATCCAAGAATTCAAACAAAAATAAAATCCTCAAATTGAGGACGTAAATTAACTGAATACCTGCTCTGCCCGTAGTGTAGCCAGTGACGTCCGGTACGCAGCAAGGACATGTGTGGCATGCTCTGCGGTGCATTTTGGCCCGCTCCACCTAGCAAACATGGGGTTTCGACAAATGTTCGTTACTGAACTTTACTTTTAACAAACTTTGCTTTATATTTCACATCCATATACTAAACATTGATAAGTTTCTTTTGTTTGTTAGTTTGACATATTTTTAATTATATCAAAGAGACAAATAAAATGGGACTTTATACTATTACGCATAAATAATTATTCCAAAGAGACACTTTAGCTTGAATAACGAGAACTCAATGAGCGTAACGTACCTAATGGCAAGAGGCCCTGAGTGCACTGGCGGTAGAGGCGGCCTCGCAATAGGGCATATTCGTGGGAACCTTGAATAGGCCCATAGCTGCACCAACAACAGTGCTCCTCCAATCTGCATGGCATCCTTCTTCGATGCACTACAAAGTTGCCTGTAAAGCCAAGCCAATGCTGCACTGCCCCAGCTGTACCGTCTCCCATTGCTAATTGGGTTGAGCAACTGCAGAGGCAACAATGAGACCCGGTCCGCAGACTTGTCCATGAACAACAGGGCCCCCATCCGTACAAGTAAGTGGTAGCGGGCATGTTGCTGCACAACTTCGTCACCAGCGTCCGCAGCTGGGGGAGCGGCAAACTGTGCATCAAGCCACTTGTATTTTATCCTCGCCCCAGTAAGGGTAGACCTGTTTGAGTTCGGTATCACGGGCGGAGGTTCATGGCCCAACAATTCTTGGCACACCATGTTCCATTGCATGTCTGTCCTCCCAGTGACAGGCAACCCATCCATCGGAATTCCCAGCATCACCTCCATATCTTGCGAGGTGATACCCATTTCTCCATGGGGTAAGTGAAACGTGTGCGTCTCTGGACTCCACCGCTCGACTAAGGCCGTGATCAACGCATGGTCGACCTCCATATCAGGAACCTTGAATAACCCAGTCAAACCTGCTGCATCTATGTATTGCATGATACGTGGGTCCAGCCCACCCTGCGGCAATACACATTTACGGCGTCGAACCTTTATGATGCCAGGCACCTCCTGCACACAAACAAGTATGGTGTTAAGTAGTGCACACGAGGTAATTATAAAACAGACATATATTAATAATACAACTACATACCTCATTGGCGGCGCACCTCCAAAGCGGAGTTGACCGATGATCCGGCTGCTGGGTCAACTGGGTACGATCGTCAGGTCCAGGTTGCACTCTATCTAGTGCCTGCATATCTGACATGGCAGCAAATAGATTGTTAGCAATTATCTAACAAGTAAACCACAATTAATATAAAATAAAAGCATGGATACATCTTGTTTGACATATTATGATCCCAACAAGATTGTCAACATCACTCCTTGCCCCCACTGAACATGCAATCCAAAAGCAATCAAAGTAAAGCTTAAATAAATAAGAACCGGCATAGTAATCCTAAATATAAACACTTCTTCGTCTTTTTTTCCTAGTATCTGTAATTGAAGTAAAAAAAACACAAACAAGTCACTAATTAATGTGCTAGAAACTTGATTGATACCTAGATGTTCAACATTTGAGCAATATTTAAATGTGACAGTTCTTTTTGGTTTATGATGTCTTTGAGAGCGATTTTAGCAGAGAAAATATCAATTACAATTATTAGGGGCAGCATATGGAGGGAAGAGATATTTAAAAGGACATTTAAATTCAACTCTATGGCTTATGACCAATGCAGTCACATAGTAAATATAAATTGCAACAACTCAATGTTTAGATATTCTATTCTCAGACCTGTTCAATCAAACTTGGTAATGTCAACAAAGTAACACTCTCTATAAGGTCATCCTTGACAGCACCCCGTTTTATGTCCTATGCAATTGCCCGTTTACGATAGACCACTAAGATCCCTACAACTACAGGTCATTTGGTTCTCAACCTAAGCATATCTAGAAACCTATACTAATTATTCTACATTTCTACCACTAGACATGTAAGCATACCATGACTCAGTCAGCCCATTTCCCACTTGTTAGGTCTATTTTCAACATTTGACAAGTTAGCCCATCTCAAATTCACTAAAGGGTGCAGGACCATTGAATGTTCAATTATTCCTCTCCCCCTCCTTATGGTCAATTTTAAACAAAGAGGAGTTGTATTGCAAGCAAAAGAACTTCCCGTAAAGTTACTTTCAATTTTCTACATCGGACTGATATGCAAAACAAAAGTAGTGTCAATTCCAAGATATAATGATATTTATAAAAATCTAGATATACCAAAAACAATGAGTTGTAAAACTTTTAAGGGATGTGAAAGAACTTAATTTGTTTGTTGCTGTACGAAATGCTACCATTTCATTTCATCACTCTTACTGGTTTTTAACTGGACTTACAGTAGCAAACTTTTGGTTTCATGTGAATGTGTATTGCATTTCATAGATTTATGTATATAGGATGTCATTATGGGCAGAACATAACAACCAGAGTCTCAAAGTTTTCATCATTTTTTTCTTAACCTCTGTACCTAATAGAACCAATCTTTATGAGATGGGTTCTGCTTCAGAGCTAACAGTTGGTGCTAGAGGCATGAGACACATTTTACACCATTTACAACAACTATTTAGACTCAAACGTAATTACTTCAACACCATTTACAACAACTATTTCGACTCAAACGTAATTAGTTCGACACCATTTACAACAACTATAACAAAATCAGGCCTACAATCGAATAAGACACATTTTACACAAACCCAGAGGCATCACTGAAACACCACCACTCAATTTGCCAAAACCCCCCATCAAAACCCCAAACCCCAAGCACATTTAAACTCATTAATCACTGTCCATAATCATTGCGTCGTGTAAAAGACAACAAAATTCTCACTAATGAGAAAATCACACAGACACAGACATATAGCAAGAAATACTTTAGATCATCATCATTGCAGCATATAAAACACACCAAAATTCTCATCTTCACTGGTATATTTACTACTTTTTAAGAAGTTTCCACAAAGTAATCAAAATCCCATATAAAACACAACCTAATATTAACCAAAATCAGAAAAGATATCAGAGGACAGAACCGTACCTGTAATCAACGGCAGCGGGAAGCAACGACGACGGGAAGCAACGACGACTAATGGAGACTGGACAGAGAGAGAGACTGATGGAGAGTGGGGAAGCTTGATCGCAGAGCCAGCGAGGGCGAGTGTGGAGGGAGAGTGATGGCAAAGAGCGCGAGGGAAAGAGAGAGAGCGAATAGGCGCTGTGACATGTTAGGGTCCTATTGATTCAAACCGCTGAAGAAAACTCGCTTTTGAGGTTACCGAGTTATGGATAACTATACAGCCATTTTTTTATTGAAAAATGCCAGGTCAACTGCGCCAGCGTGGCACAACGGTCGGACTAACTCGATTAATCTAAAATCGAGTTATTTATAAAACTCGATGTCTTGGATATCGAGTTACAAAATAGGGGCATTTCCCTGATTAGTTTAGAAACTGGGGCAAAACGCTGCTTAGTTTCTCTGAAAAGGGCATTTGCCCATTTTGCCCCATATATATCTATATATATATATATGCCATAAATGAACTTCCTTTATTAATATTGATCAGGCCACAAGAATGCCCCCATTGCATATGCCCTCTTTTCATCAAGAGTGCCTTTGAAGCTCAGCCCATATTGGTTGAGAAGAAAGTCCAGTTTCCATTCCTCCATTTGCTCATAGTGAGCTTTCTTGTAGCGAGGATAATGAAGAGGCATTTGGAACCCTGAAGCTGAAGGTTTCATTTCCTTGCAAGCTGGTTGCATCATCTCAGGCACTCTATTAGGGGTCTTTAAGCTACTACAATCATGCATGTTAGTGATTTTTGGTGACCCTAGAACATGACTTGCAGAATGAAGAAGCCAACTCAAAGCCATGTCTCTCTCTCTCTTGTTTATATAGGCAACAATTAGCAATAAGAACCGTGAACAACAAAACTGGGTGCCTTATGCATTAAAACAGGCAAAGTTTGGAATTTATACCATTTTTCAATTGAATATTAAACATCGATTGGTGTGATTATTAATTATAGTCTCTTTTAGTATAGAACATTAATCTATATATATAATAATAGGTGAAGTAAAGAGAAACTCAAATAGAATTTTAAATTAGAGTTTCAATTTTATGCCATGTGTCTAAATTTGGATTTTCAACTTTGCGCCATTTGTCCTAACCAAAACTCAAAAAAAAAAAAAAAATCTAATTAGACTATAAATTAGACTTCAATTTTGTGTCATGTATCTTATCTAAATTTTTTAATTTTTGTGCTGAAATAAATGATGCATTAACATTTAACACGGAAGCCAAGAAAACCATAATGATAATGCTCATTGGCCTAAGCAAGAACATCTCACCTGCACACTTTTATGGGTGAACATCTCACCTGCCCACTACCAGAACCAATGAGTCCAACGAGAAAAACTATAAAAGTAAAACATCATCTCTTCCTAATGCCATATTGTCATCTCATGTCTCCTTCTTCTCTCTCAACCTCTACCAACTAGATCCACACACTACCCTCTCTTCCTCCTTTCAGATTTCTAAGAGTAAGGCCGGGTTCAAACACAATGTCCAATCTCATTCTTCCTTGCTTCACACTCTTATACATTACCACTTCATTGACGCCTCCAAGAAGATTCCAAGCTCAATGTGGAAAATGAATCTATCAAGATGAACATCTTATCATCACAATTGTTAATATTTCCATGCATAAGCATGGACTACATGCTAGTATATAATAATGTGTGATTATTAATTATAGTCTCTTTTTGTATAGAACATTAATATATAATAACTAGTCGCTAACTTGTGCGATACATGGATTAGTTGAAAAAAATTTTAAATTTTAAATTTGCCTAAAGTTATGATCATTTGTAAAAATAATTTACAATTTAAGAGAGAAAAAAAAATACTAATATCAATAATGTTAGGCATGCCATGTCTAATATCAATGGCATCCTTTCTTTAATGATAATTAAGGTCTCAATCATTTTTTTAATATAATTTTTTTTTTTGGAGAAAGAATATAATATAATCCCTCTCATTGCTCAATTAGTTTGCAAAACCCTAGGTTTTTTATTTCCATATAAAATGCAACCAAGAAACCCAAAAATAAGAAAATAGAAACTATTGAAGTTTTTACATAGGAAAAAGTAATTAATTACATTCAAAAATGGATTGACACTCAGAAAGAGAGTAATTAATCTAGAGCAATAGGTTTTGGATTTTTTTTTTTTTTTTTTTTTTTGAGAGTGAATTGGAAAAGCTAATTTAGTGTTATAGACAATAGTTATAATTATTTTAAACCGTAGAAGTACAAAACCAAAAAGGCGTATCAAAAGAATAAATTGACTTCGTTAGAGAATGAAGACAAATAAATGCACGAGAAAGAATAGGTTTCGGAATATATGAATGTAAAAAGAAGAAAAATGCAGTATGAGTTAAAAGGCGATAGAGTTTTAATTGAGATAGTAGACGACTAATCTAGGATGCACACTTGGAACGCTCCTATTATCTGCATAGCCTCAACTGCCACCTTCTTGCTTCTCATCTACTTATGATTCCAACTTTTATTCTTGGCGAGAGAAAGGGGCTCTTGCCTTCAGGAAAAAATGCCACAAGAAACATATCAACACCTTTTTTGGTTCTTAAATAATAAAAATTTAAAGAACAAATTTATGAGGTTAACGCATAACCTAAGCTTGTTCATCAAGATAATAAAACATACTAATCAATTTATACTGAGTTAGGTTAAAAGAGTCTTATCATGCTACTATTACTTTTTTTTAATTCGAGTCTATCAGGATTTGGGATTGAGAATTCAAGTCCTATCAGGATTTTGTGTATGTGTAAGTATTTGTTCAATTTATATGGTTAAAAGAGTCTTATACTATCATATGGTCAAAAGAGTCTTATACTATCAGTGATGGTTATAGTCTATCACTAATTCTTTCCTAAATTTAAGTCCTATTATGGTGAAATTCGAGTCATTTGGCGTACGTAACAATGTGTAACTATTCTTGATCTTATCTATTTTTTGTTCCCAGTTCCCACCCCTCCACAGACTCATTGATTAAAAAGAGATATACGCAATATCTCTACTGCTTATCCAAACCAAAAACGAAACTAAAAGAGTACCGGTGTTTTGATACGCTTTTGCATTGAACTCTGGAATTTAAAGGTAGCCAATCGCTAAGCAGGATCTCTGTCAATAGGAAATCCGGGAGATTGTTCAAACTCATTGCCATTGCTGTTCTTCTCTTTGCCTTGGAGTTTTAGAGAACATCGAAAACATTGCTGTCTATATAATAATGTAATGGGATAAAAAGATTTCATAGATTCAGTGGGAATTGAATTCCGAATTTGTGTGGGAATGGAACTATGGAAGTCCAAAACATTTCAAATTTAAACATTCACCTAATATAATGGGATAAAAAGATTTCATAGAGACCCAATCGGAATTGAATTCATAATTAAAATTACAACCTTAAAAGAAAATAAGAACGATAAAATAAAAAAATAAAAAAATAGGACATTAAAAAGTAAAAAGAAAATAACAATGATGTGTAAAATTGTGGAAGCTGAGGTGACACACTCTCAAGAGGTCAAAATTATATATATTTTTAAAACTAAAAATCTAACAAAAATTTACAATATGATAAAGCCACTGAATGCAGTCACTACGTATAAGCCCACCTATAATAATAATAATAATAGTGTTTTTTATTTTTTAAATATTGTACTGATTTAGAAAATTGTGAAAATTTCAAAAGTTTCGGTTATATATATAGACGTCATGTTCAACAATATTGAGTGGTTTTCTAATTAAACTTTCTATATACAGACCTTAATATGAATATATATATATATATATATATACACACACTCATGTTCAATCATGTTGAGTGGTTTTCTAATTAAGCTTTCTATATACACACCTTAATATGAATAAAAGGGATTTATTGGCTAAACAATTAGATAAAAAGGGAAATCAATTAATTTTGGCTTTGTTTTGACAAAAACCTATGCAATCATGCATGGAACCTGCAATGAAAGCTTTGAATTTTAAGAGAGAGAGAGAGAGAGAGAGAGTGCTGCCACGCGTGGAACCTGCATTGCAACGAAAGCTTTGAATTTTAAAAGAGACAGAACTCTATATATATATATATATATATATTTTTTTTTTTTTTTTGGAGACAAACAGAACTCTATATAATATATATTGCGCTGCCACGTAAATATTCTGCTGCTATTTTTTTTTTTTTTTTTATTAAGTTGCTGAGGAAGTTTAAGTGTGGTTGCTGAACCGTCAAAAAAAAAAAAAAAAAAGTGGGGTGGTTGAAGTTGTAATGACGAGTTCTTTGTGTAAGATCTGATAAGGACTTTTATGGCAAGTTTGAAATGTCGGAAGGGCTGTTTTTTTTTTTTTTTAAATAAGAAGTAAAGCCATTGACCCCACGTTGCTAAACAAGTGTAAGTTTTATATTTCTTTTAAGTTAGGTAAAGAAATGAGTTGCACAAAAACACCCCCACAGCGGCGTCATTAAACTTAAAATATTTTACCATCTTATTACAGTAAGTTGTTAGTAGTAACAATTCATTGTAACAAATTGTTATAAATATTAAATTTTTTTTTTTCTTTTCTTAGTATTAAATTAGTTTCTCTCTCTCAAGCTTGTCCATATGTAGTGTTTATAATATTTATTTTATTTGTTTGTTTATATTATTTTAATATATTATTTGTTAAAATAAAATTTTTAATGTTGAGTGTATTATAAAATAAATAATTAAAATAGATAAAATAAATTTTTTAATTACGAAAAGTTATATTTTCTTAAAATAAGTGCTCTTAATCACAGTAAAGAAAAAGTTGTCCAAATTTAATTGGTTGGACTTTCTCAACTAACTTACTCTAAAGAAAGTTGCTTGACGTGACATTTTAACTGGTTGTCACATCAAGCAACTTTTTTTTTTTTTTTTAGAGTATAGAAAAGAAAGCAACTTGATTTGACAAAAACTTTGTTAAAAATTAATAAATAAAGAAGCATGCTTATTTCTGGCATGTAACTTATTTTTGGATCCTCAAATTTTGCAAGTAGCCTCAACTCACTTAAAAAAATTCACTTTTTTTGTCCAAGAAAAAGCCTAAATAGGACCAATTTTACTCTACTGAACACATTTTAATTCTTAAATCCTTGTAAAGATTGCATGGGCTTAGGCCGTGGAAAAGAAATAAAATGTTACTAAAGCATGTGTAATGATTAGGCTTGGCTTGCACTGGAATTTGTAGAACTCTTTTGTGAGAATGACCATAAAAAATGATCCACCTTCTATTGAGGGCCAATGGCTTTTTTTAATTATTATTATTGTATTTTGGGTAAAGCTTTTTTTTTATAACACTTGGGTAAAGCCTATTGACGTACATGTGGTTGAAATCTCACATCTATAATCTATAAATACTATATTATCGAAACTTTTAATTTTTTATTAACTAACTTATATTGTGCCACCCAAACTTGGAACCATCCTAATTTTACACATCAAAGTTTTGTTATTTTTTAATGTTTCTTTTTTTTTGCTAATCAATTCTTATCTTCAACGGATGTTTCCTGACACTTTTTCTTCCTCTCCTCTTACAATCTCAAATCTCATTGTCTCTGTTCACAGTCGAAGGCCCTCTCGCTCAATCACTTTCTGTCCCAACATCTCCTGGGTGCAATACAATCTCTCCTCTTTCTCTCAAACCTGATCTATTGGAAGAAGTATGGGGTCTCTCGGTCTCTTCTCTTCTTATTCGTTGTGTTTTCTCTACTTCGTGTTGCTTCTTTTTCTTCGTTTTCTCTATGTGCTTCTCCGTCTTCTATTTCTTCGTTTTTTCTCTATAACCGCTTCTCTCTATTTCTTTGAGGGATATGGAGATTGAGGTGCTGGGGCTTTAAGTGCGTAAAAGATATACATCCGATTGTGCATGAATTCCAACAAAAGTTCCTCCGATAACTAAATCTCTAACCTCAACACTAACCACCAAAGAGAGTTCAAAGAGGCTAGTAGTGAAGCATCAACATACTAGTTTAGTGTGTATATATGACATTAATTTCAAAACATTACATCAATATTGATCAATATCGAAATATTTTGTTTTTTTAACCAAATCGAAATGGTATTCAATACGAAATTGACTCCTTGCATGTACACAATGTGTCTGACGACATGTCTCACTTGTGCATTAGTTTAAGTCAACTTCAAGGTTTGTGCCTCTTGGATTAAGGGGAGAAGGAGGGGGAGTAGCCTAATTTTTGGCAAATTCTACTCTACTCTCCCTCTCTCTCCCTCAATCCAAACGGACCAAATTAATGTTTCCACTGGTCTTTTTTTCTTTTTCTTTTTTCATGTGCATTTAGGCATACTAGGCCATCAACAAAATTAGTATTTTTTGTTCATTAGAACTTTCATCATAAAAACCCAAAATTACAATATTAGAATAATAGTCTTCTTCCAATGGAATATTTCATGAATTATGTTTTTGTTTGCAAAGAAAAATTAAATAATGGAGAAAATTATAAATTTAATAACATTTAAACATTAAGGGATAAGACCATTACTAAGTGAGAGATAAAGGGAAAAAATTCCTTGGAAAATATTAGTACTATTTTTTTAAAATCTCTTTAAGTAGTTTTTCCGTGCATAGCATAAGTTAGCTACTAGTTAAATAATAATGATAAAAGTGAGTGCTTAATATTACATTGATGAGTAATTGTTTTTAATAGTTATAATAAAATTTGATCACATTACTTCCATTCCATCATGATTTTTATGTGTAAGTAATAATGATTATATTATGTAGAAAACTAAGGATAGTCCCGGTCCGTCTCAATCTTTAGAAGAGAAACCTAGGGTAGAAGAGATGAGATGAAAATGGGCCCATTTTTGTTATTATAAGCAGCCCAATGAACCAAGTTGTGAGGCAAAAAATTCACAGTTCTAAAAACAATAGATAAATTCCAAACTAGTTAGGGAACTTAGTACTGTCTTTAGCTCAAAGAGGAAATTGACTAGGAACTAGGGATGAGGTGAATGCGTGAGAGGGTGGGAAGATGTTAGAATGTGCAAACACAACCTCACCAAATAAATTTCTTCCCATAGCATCAATGACAATGAAATGGGATTTGATAGCAGTGTCAATATTAAATTTTGATCCCGCCAATTTGGGGTGGAATCCATTTCATGGGCGACAGATGATTGAGCAGACTAAGCAATTTTTGTTCTTTATCAAGACCCTAATAGATCTTTTTTCAAGTGTAATGAATTTGGATTATTATATCTTTATTTCACAACAAGAAATTTTAGTTGTTGAGATAACTTGAACTACTAAGGATGAGTATTAATTAAGAAATTCTCCTTCAACTTGAATACATAAACAAGTTGAGTCAAGTGTTAAAAGTTAGGATTGTTAATTTTTTTTTTAACATGAGCCAAGTTCATTACCTAATTAGATTAGGTCTTCAAACTTTATTCATTTTCTTTTCAAACACGCTCGAACTTGTTCATAAATGACTTGATTAACTAATTCTTTTACCATATATAGTAAATATTAGGACAAATTTTCATCCCTTCACAAATATATGCTAATAATTAATAATAAGTAACATGTTTTCTTGAGCTAAATTAAGGCAAGGAAACCTTTTCATACAAAAAAAACTTACAAAGTTATAATCTAATATCCATAATCATAAGTGAAATCAGATACACCAACCATTGCAGAAAGAACTTGGGAAACAATGTAAATAGCTCCCCCAAAGACGGTTAGGATGAGAATTGCTGAAATGGGATTCTTCAGCAACTCGAATATAGGCTGAAAGATTGTGTAAATAGCACCTGTACTGACTGTGAGAGCGTAAAGACCGTATCTCCTCACATTTTCCCAAAACTCTTCCACTAGAGGCCCTTCTGGACCCAGAGCCATAGCTTTCTGGTCATCCATTCCCATAAGAAACAGCATCAGTCCTAGAGAAACAGCTCCTAATATCACAAACCTTGAATACCCATTTGAGTAAACTTGAAGAGGTTCCTCCTTCAAGGGAGTTTGGCATTTGGGAACGAGTTCTAAGACTAAGGGCTTGCTTATGTGATTGGATTTTGTAGGAAAAACTAGATTTTGTCTTCGGATTGTAGTATTTTTTGAAAGTGGAACAGATGTGGGAAGATCTTTAATGTGTTTTGGATATGATGTGGTTTTGATGGGTGCGAGAAATGGAGGATTTGAAGTTGAATAGGTGAAAGTGGTGCAACGAAGTAGATTGAACTGGGATCTCAAGAAAAAGGTCTTCATTTTCTTGAACGTTATCTATGTTACCGAGACTCTCTAAAGTGATATCAATGGGCAAGAAGATGTACACAATGCCACCTTATCTTCTAGACTCTAGAGCAGAAATATAAGCCATCCCATGTGGTGCCCCACTAGTGGTAAAGATATATAGATAATAACCTTTTCAATTAAGAAAAAGAAGAAGAAAAAAGATCGGTAACCTTTACAGTTGTGATAATAATAATAGCAGGAAGAATAAGCAGAAATTTAAAAAAAAAAATTCCTAAAATTATACCACATAGATTAGGTCCATTTTTTTCCAATTAAAATAATAAATTTATTGAAAATTTTCTAATTTGAAGCTTCTAATCATCTCTATTTTTCATTTTTGTTATTCTGTGTTGTAATAGTCTAATAGAGTAGAGAAATGCAATTAATCGTTGAAAAAGTGATTGTCAGAAAATCAAAATTGGTTACTTAGGTGAAGCATAAAGAGTTATCAACAATTCATCGTTTTTCTTTGTTTTGTCACTACCCATAAAAACAAAGATGGACATGAACTTTAAATTGAAATGGTTTCATGAGTTTGAAACTTTATGACAAAATGAAAAAACTAGAACATAATTTGAAGCAAGTTATAAACTCCAGTCTCTTTTGTATAATTTCTCCTAACAACAACGACAATAATAATAAGGATAAAATTTTGCAACAAATTTGGTTGTAGCCAAATGCTACAACTTTGCTCAATCGCTTTTATTGGAATGTGAATTTTGATAAATCTACCATTAGATTACAATTTTTTTCTTAAACTACAATTTTGCTCTGTATCCCTTTATTGGATGTGAATTTTGATAAATCCAAAATTGAATTACATTTTCTTCTTATATTTTTCATACTTGTAAAATTTTAAGAAATCAAAATTTAATAACTATGTCATCAATCAAATGTTTAAATTTTAAGTTTTGTAGTCTAAAATTATGCTAAAAAAATAAATTTATAGATCAAATAGTGTACATACAAGTTAGATTTGAGCTGATATAGGGAAATAAAATAAATTATCTAACAGTGCATCTACACGAGAAAACTTGAAAAGATGCTAACTTTGACATGACACTTGAAAAAGAAAAAGAAAGTGATAGTAAGGACACAAAAAGGACACAAGATGTACGTGGAAAACCTTAGAGAATGGATAAAAAATCACGGTTTGAGCAAGAATGAAACGTTCTTGCTCTACCTAGATTGTATTATGTATGAAAAGAAGTCATTCTTATACAATAAAGGTGTTCTTGTTTCCTATCATCTCAACTTTCTACTCTCTTCTCTAAAATATCTCTTTGGGTTCTTGCTTAAGACTACAACTGCATGTCTCTCTTATAATCTGAGGAATATGGCTAAGTACAAAGACAGATGTCAAGTCATCATTTCTTTATTTTGGACTTTTTCACAGCTATGATGTTATCTGCTGACTAGAGGATAGGAATTGCGCCAACGTGGCACTGGGACCTGTGGGTAGGTAACTTTCCCAATGCCTGGGAAACAAGTCCTGGACATTGAGAGGGACATCAGGAGTACTATGATTTATACACGTGTCTCTAAGGTGGTCCAACATGTATTCAACCAATAAGGGGTGTCCTCATAGCTTCTGACCTTAGAAAGTCACTGTCTCCTTTTTTGTGAGTTCTTGAGTACCATGTTAGGTGCATATCTTACTTCCTTCCCAAGGCAATTACGCCTTTAGCACGAACCAAGAACAAGATCCCTTAGCCAACGCTTCCTCTTCTTTTGATAAATCCAAAATTGAATTACATTTTCTTCTTATATTTTTCATACTTGTAAAATTTTAAGAAATCAAAATTTAATAACTATGTCATCAATCAAATGTTTAAATTTTAAGTTTTGTAGTCTAAAATTATGCTAAAAAAATAAGTTTATAGATCAAATAGTGTACATACAAGTTAGATTTGAACTTATATAGGGAAATAAAATAAATTATCTAACAATGCATCTACAAGAGAAAACTTGAAAAGATGCTAACTTTGACATGACACTTGAAAAAGAAAAAGAAAGTGATAGTAAGGACACAAAAAGGACACAAGATGTACGTGGAAAACCTTAGAGAATGGATAAAAAATCACGGTTTGAGCAAGAATGAAACGTTCTTGCTCTACCTAGATTGTATTATGTATGAAAAGAAGTCATTCTTATACAATAAAGGTGTTCTTGTTTCCTATCATCTCAACTTTCTACTCTCTTCTCTAAAATATCTCTTTGGGTTCTTGCTTAAGACTACAGCTGCATGTCTCTCTTATAATCTGAGGAATATGGCTAAGTACAAAGACAGATGTCAAGTCATCATTTCTTTATTTTGGACTTTTTCACAGCTATGATGTTATCTACTGACTAGAGGATAGGAATTGCGCCAACGTGGCACTGGGACCCGTGGGTAGGTAACTTTCCCAATGCCTGGGAAACAAGTCCTGGACATTGAGAGGGACATCAAGAGTACTATGATTTATACACGTGTCTCTAAGGTGGTCTAACATGTATTCAACCAATAAGGGGTATCCTCATAGCTTCTGACCTTAGAAAGTCATTATCTCCTTTTTTGTGAGTTCTTGAGTACCATGTTAGGTGCATATCTTACTTCCTTCCCAAGGCAATCACGCCTTTAGCACGAACCAAGAATAAGATCCCTTAGCCAACGCTTCCTCTTCTTTTGCTCACTGTTGTTCCAAGTGTAAGGTCCATATTCAACCACATATGCATTCTCTCACGCCTTAGTGGTGTTATGTACAAATAGTATATACTATCTGATTTGTAAAAAATTTGATATGTGTGTTAAGAACATAAAGAACATGCAATTCAATAGTTAGATTTTCAAAATATATAGTTATGTTAATTTTTTTAGTATGAGATGTAATCTTAGGTTACAATCAAGTTTGTAGTCAAACTTTATCCTAATAATAATAATAATATGGCAGGCAAGTGAGACTAATCTTATGTCTTCCTTCCTCTTAATGACTCAATGACAAATTTTTAACTACAAAGGCCATTGTTCGAGTATATTGGAAGAAGCCACCTTCAAGTTAGATCACTCTCAACATTGATGGATCAGCCACAGGTAACCCAAGGAGGATAAAAGGTGGAGGTCTACTATGAAATAGTGAAGGGGAACAGATTTAAGGCTTCTCTAGAGGCTCAAGCATATTAACTAGTTTTACAACTAAGTTTTGAGCTTTGAAAGATGGTCTCAATCTTGCTTCAAACCTAGAAATTAAAAATCTTATTATATAATTGATGCTTTAATTGTTGCCCAGCTTATAAAGAGTTCCACTACTAACCAGGTCTTGGAACCATTTCTTAATGATTGTAGGAACCTATTGAGAGCAATTCTTAGGGCTCACATTAAGCATGTGTACAAAGAAGCCAATCAATGTGTTGATGCACTGGCTAAGTTAGGCAATAATCTAGATTCAACTTTTGTGCTTTTTGACCACCTACTATCTATGGTGAAGAAATTGCTTGCCCTTGATAGGGCCGCTAACATATGTAATAGACTCATTTATAATTTTGATTAGTCATATATTAGTCTCTTTCAACTTCAAAAAAGGTTTGTCTTGTGTTGAGGTCCAAAATGTGATAAGGAAGTCCAGCCCATGATGACAAGGAAGGGTCGTGAGCCTTTACAAGAGAAAGCCTAATTTGTAAAGATAAAAAGGGCTATGAAGGAGGCCCAGCAAGTGAAGAAAAATCAAAGAAGTGTGGAAAGGAAGAGAACCCAAGCTTGGGCTTTGAACGGGTCCTCCACCCCCAAGAAGCAAGTCCCTTAGGAAATGAGCCATGCATCTTTCCGAAGAAGGGAAATGAGGGGAAGAAGCCATTGGAAGTTATGTCAAAATCAAGGTCTTGGGAGGTAAGAAGAAACGATAAGGACAAGTGATGGCTTTAGGATCAAAACCCAATGAAGGAACCGAGGGACCTCGGACAAGGCAGAGGACATGCTGTAAGAGGAAGGATGGCCAAAGGCTTTTTCGGTTCACTCATTTCAAGGAGGAATCTATCCTATTTCTGGGAAAAGACCAAACCAAGAAGAGTCATCATCAAGGTTCCAAGACCTTCGAAATGTCCTTTTAAAGCCTTGAGAGAAGATCATGAAATGTTGACCTTAGAGGAGAATCTAGATTTTTACTAAGGAAGAAGCTTCTATAAGTAAAACATTAGTGAATGAACTTTCAGGTATGGATTCTCAGAAGAGTGAAATAAGAAAAAATAAGGAAATGAACAATCACCAATGTTTCAAAGAAAGGAGACTAGCTCTAGTACCCAGAAAACGAAGGGAGAGAACAATAATTTGAAAGCCCTCCAAAAGTAGTATAAAAAGGGGGAAGCAAAGAAGACAGGGGGATCATTTTATGCAGAAGATACCAAAAAATATACAAGAAGAGAATTTTTATCTTTAAGCCTAGTTCATTGAGCGAAGAGAAGCATTATAAAAGGTCCTATAGCAAAATATCCAAGGAGTCATTTGGATTCAAAGGACTTAAATTTCACAAGTCTTAAGAACCCAAAGGGGATTAGCCAAGTCTGTGATCTTTGCAGCTTGTTGGACCTTGTGGAGTATTCTCACAGGGTAAGACCAAATGTACTCTAACACTTTACTTAATCAAATATAACTTTCTTGAAGCATTCATAATCATTATTGCTCATTTGTATGTTGTGTACTTGTTGTTTCTTCCTTTTACTCAGCCAATGTGTGTGTGTGTGTGTGTGTGTGTGTGTGTGTGTGTGTGTGTGTGTGTGTGTGTTGTGGAGTTCATTTGTCTTGTGCATAGATTGATTTGTAATAACAGCCCAAATATGGTGTAGTGAGCCAAGCCTAGTTCACCCAACATCTATCCATCCCCTTTTTCAGTGACCCTAGGTCCCACATTAGCACTGGCCTAGGAACTGTCAAGAAAGGGATTCACATCTTTCTAATGTGCACTTGAGTCCTCTTGGGCTAGTTCCATGAACATCACTCTAAGGACTAAAATGAGCATTTTGCCACTCAGATCGTGGTTTTAGTTAGGGATGAAAAGGTGAAAGAATAGAAGATATTTTAGTTTTCTCTTATATTGTTTGGTAGGGGTGAAAAATTAGAGAGATAGAATACTCTTTTGTATGGTTGATAAGAAAAATGAAAGGATAGAAAATATTAATTGTATAAATTTACTCCTATTTCCCTAGTTTTAAGAAAAAAAATTAATAATATTTAAGGAAAAAAAACTAAATGTAACAAACGTGGGAAAAAAGAAAAGAAAAAAGACTGCTACATTGATCAACAAAGGAGGGTAGATGTGTAATTTCCCGTCAAACCCATTCTCACACCCATTTTGTCCCAAAATTTGGGAAGAAAACAATTTCACTCCAAATGGTGGAGAAAATACACCATGTATCCCATGTATGTTTCCTCCCTCTCACATAGAGATGGGGTCCACCTCCATGTCAAATGGAGGATACATGCACCAGACACATAGTATACCTCCTCTAAGTGGTGGGCCGGGAGAGAAAATTTATAAGTCTCACCATTTTCACTCCACGTCTCCACCTTCCTTTCCTCAACCAAACACACTTTTCACGTGTGGAGTCCACCTCCACGTGTAAGGGAGGATACATGCGCCGTACACATGGTGCACCTCCTCCAAATGGTGGATCTGAAGAGAAAATTCTTGAACCTTACCAGTTTTACTCCACCTTCCTTTCCTGAACCAAACACACTTTTTTTCTCATATTTCTCTTCTCCTCTCTCCTCCACAATCAAATGGACCCTTAGTTTCGATATTTTTAGAAGAGGGAAATGGATTGGACTCCTCCTCCCATGTTCTTGGAGAGAGAGATAGAGAAAGAGCGTCCTGGTTGAATTATGGAGTTTATGTTTATTAAGAGAACAGAACAAGGGTATTACCGTATTAGTGGGTGGCAATTACATCGAGAATGTAGAAAATAATTGACAAATGTCTCTAAAATTAAATCAAATACCTAATCGGAATATGTGGTAGGTAACTAGGTACTCTTATTACGTAAAAAAATATTTTTATAACTATTCTAGTGATATCAGGCGGTCAAACTTTCAAACTACAGCACTAAATATTAAAATGTTTCAAGCTTCATAAATTACAATTGAAGTTGAAACCAATAAAAAAGTATTACTTGTCAGGGAAAATCAAATTTATTAATCTAATCGAGGCATTTGAATAAAGTATTAATATCAGCAGTAATAAAATAGATAAACATTAGTCAATATTCAATAATTTCCAGCTTATGCTTTTGTGCCAATTATTCACTAGTTTATTAACTCCCGCTTTGTTTTATTGTGACAAAATCAAATATGTAAATGAGTAAATCTCCGATTATATTATATTACAAATCCCTAAACTACTTCTCTCCGTTCGTCTTTGAAATGATAAAACTTTATTTTATGATTAAGATTTAATCTTCAAGGATATAAGAACATACGTTGGTAGATCCTTGAAAAGCAAGTAAATCTTGACCATAAATGATAAATCCTATCCGCTTCTTTTAATATAGATAGAATGATATTATAATCGAATCACTCCATTTATAAAATAAACTTGTGAAAATTTATCCCTCCAAAATATAAAGTATGATCAAAGTAGCATGGATCCTCTACCTATTCCAAGAGTCGTCATCGTAAAAGAGAAAAATCAAAAATTTGTGTTGACTGATGACTGTTTTATTAATTTCACATAATTAATAATTTAAAAATAAAATTAAATATGAGTGTTAGTTAGCTCAATTAGTAAAGTCTATTATCGTTGAATAAAGAGCAATTATTATAGAGCGAATGTCATTCAATTGAAACTATTGTATCAATCCATACACACACTAACACATAATTTAGAGATTGAAAATATAATATGCTATTTTACTTAAAATCTTACCCTTAACCCCCCTTAAAAAAAGTAGAAATGAGGGGGAGTGTATTTTCTTCAAAATGTAATACTACCAAGTACCAACACAATTGCTAATACATAGTTATTAAACTCAGATGGAATGTTGACCTAGTTTAGGAGTTAGGTTATTGGGTCATTGGTTCAACTAGTAGGTTATTAGTCAAACCGTAAGATCAATAAAAAAAAATTAAAGAATATAAAAAAAATAAGATGGAAAAATATTAAAATAAATATGTAAATTGAGAAAATACATTTGCCTAAATTACTAATAAAAATTATGTCTAACAAATCTAGCCACGTTACATAATTAACAACACTAGAAACCAAAAAATTACAGACCTGTTATAAAATTACAGTCATGTTTTCGGGTAATGAAATTTTATGACATTTTTTAAAATCATAGTAACAAAAAGTATATCTCATATCTCACCAGCTACTCCTAAGGACTACAAATTGAGCTACGAACTTGAAGTTCTGTCTTCATTAAAAAGTCTAGCATTAACTAGTATAAAATTCTCTATTTCCATTATGCTCCTTTTTAAGAAAATGATACTGCATTGGACTTGTAAAAATAATTTTATTCATATTACAAAACTTATTTGGTGAAACTCGACATGTTTGAGTCACAAAGAATCCACTGAATTTTACCTGTTCAATTGCAAGTGATCTAATTAGACAATCAGACTGACGTAGGTACCAATTCATCAAGTTAATGGTCTAACCAAGTCCAAGTTTAATCAACTGCAAGTGGTTGGAAAAAACAAATAGTACACGTAAAAAGTCGTGTCTACCACTCACAGGCAATTTCAACAATTCTTTAAAAATAATTAAGGTGAATATTATTTTTCACCACTAAACTTTACCAAAAGTTAGTTATTTGTCTTTAAATAAACTTTAAGAAGTTTGTTTTCAGTCTCTAAACCAATAAAGATGTCTTATTTTTTATCTCTAAACTTTAAAATAATTTTTTTTATCCTTAAACTATTAAAATTTTTTCCTTTTTTATTTTCATTTTTATATCTAAAATATTAAAAATAATTCTTTACAAAATTTGATGAATAAAAAACAAACTTCTAATAAAATTTTGTGACCAAAATAATATTTTAGTCATAAATAAATTATTGTAAAAAGTTTTTTTTTTGTGTAAGCGGGGATTGAATCTCAAATCTCTTATTCAACCATAGGAGATTTTACTAATTAAGCTAACTGGAATCATCTCGTTATAAAAAATTTGTTCTTACTTCTAAGTAATACTAGTATGTAGTCCATGCTTACGTACAGAAATATTAACAATTGTAATGATAAGATGTTCATCTTGGTAGATTCAATTTCCACATTAAGTTTGAAATCTTCTTGGAGACGCCAATGAAGCGGTAACGTATGAGAGTATGAAGCAAGGAAGAGTGAGATTGAACATTGTGTTTGAACTCAGCTTTGCTCTTAGAAATTCAAAAGGAGGAGGAGAGGGGTAGTGTGTGGATCTAGTTGGAAAAGATTGAGAAAGAAGGAGGAGACATGGGATGACGATATGACATTAGGAAGAGATGATGTTTTACTTTTATAGTCTTTCTCGTTGGACTCCTTGGTTCTAATAGTGGGCAGGTGAGTGTTCAGTCATAAAAGTGTGCAAATGAGATGTTCTTGCTTAGGTCAATGAGCATTATCATTGTAGTTTTATTGGCTTCCGTGTTAAATGTTAATGGATCATTTATTTAGATGCAAAAATTAAAAAATTTAGATAAAATACATGACACAAAATTGAAGTCCAATTTATAATCTAATTAGATTTTTTTTAAAATTTTAGTTAAGATAAATAGCGTAAATTAAAAATCTAAATCTAAACACGTAGCACAAAATTAAAATTTTAATTTAAAATTCTATTCGAGTATCTAATAATTATATACATAGGTTACTGAAATCCGAATCCAATATCAAACTTAAATGCTGATGCGATGCATGTACTGATTCCTTGCCATGTGTACAAAATCAGATATCGAATTTTACGGTACCAAGTATCTCCCTACACCTTTCCCATAATTCCTTTCATGTCCATCGTCCTTCGCCTCCGCCTCTCTCTCTCTCTCTCTCTCTCTCTCTCTCTCAACCCGTTGTCTTGTTGGCCTTGCCTTTGTCCCTCAAAGCTCTGCAAAACCCTGAACCTTCTCTCTCTCTCTCTCTCTCTGTTACTCACACTCACTCGGTGCCTTTATGAACTTTTCATAGTTATTTGTTTTACTAAGGAGACTGAAACTCTCAGCAAAGTTGTACTTTTTTGTCTCTCGTTTTGTTTCTTGTTTTATTTATCCAAATCGCCATTAGAGACCCTTTTGGTTTATTTACCTTTATTTTGCTTTTGAGCCTTCTCTGCTTTGTTCCAAGACTGAAACAACTAAACCCCTGTTCAGTTTTTGGACTGCTATCTTCCAGTCAATGCGTTTCTTTTCACTTTTGGCTAAACCCCAATTTGTTTGCTTCACAGATAGAACCATGTAATTTTTTGATGTATACTGCGTGTTTCCTCATAGATATTGAGTCTGGGTGAGTTTTTCTGAATTGGGTTTTGTCTGTTTTGTGTGTCTTTTGGTTTTCCTTGACTTGGGGGGTTGGAGTTTTGTGAGAACCAAAGTACCATTTTTCTGTTTTGTGAACTGGGGTTCGATTGTTTTACCTTTTAGTGTATAAAAAGTTGGGTTTTGTTGAGTATCAAAGGTTTTGTTGCTTGATTTGGGGTTTTTTAGCTGAATGTGATAGAAAAGGCTCCTTGAACTCTTTTGGGGCTCTTTATAATTATGGATGTGAATGATCCTAGTTTTGTGTCTTGGGAGGAGCACATTATAAGTCATGAGCGTGGTAACCGTGTTACTCATTTTTATTTAAAGGGTGTATCTGGGGATGTAGTTCTTGCTGTTATAGGAACTGAGAGGAGTGTAAGACACATGACCTATGTTGTCTCAGATGACTTTATTCAATTTTACGGCTTCGAGAGATCTGTCAATGTGTGCAGAAAGTGGCGGGCGAGAAGAGAAGTGGTAGAGTGGCTTGAATCCTTGGTCTCAAGGCATCGTGTGCCGTATTCGGATATATCAAGTATGTGTTGAATGTCTTTCAATTTTTTATTCCTTAATTAGAAATTTGAAGTTTGGGGATCTATATTGAATGAAATCAATGAATAGCATAATACTAGCCTCAACATGTTGTTTGCACCTAAATTCTATATATAAGAACACAAGCATTGAGATGCAGGGTTTACGATAGTAATTTGTGTGCATGATCAAAATTTACTGCTTAGGAGAAAAGAAATTTTCTATGATGGTGCAATGTGAAGATTGTTGTTACTTATCGAATTATGTGTAACGTGTTGCTTCCGTACTGACCATTTGTTAACATGGGTTAAGTATTTCCAACTTTGGTCATGTTGAATTCGTTCCACCTAGATGTTAAATTATAAATTCCTTTCTATAATGTTTAATCATTGTAGTCTTTGTAGAGTAAATGGTAATTGGTTGGAACTTATTGCAAAATTTTACAACAGCATTGGTGCTACCAACTTTTTCAAATCTCCCCTCGTACCTCTCCTTTCCGCAAAACTTACTTATAACAAGGAATTGGTGCAACAAATTGCACCAAATAAAATTTAATATGGAAGAAAACTAGCACTTGGGACACTTAGGTTTATGAATATGAAGTTCATGCAAGATTGTGTTCTACAAAGGGTAACAGTTTTGAAGTTAAAATTGTTACTCCTGAAATTGGTTTCTATGTAAGCTTCTATTATCAAGTCAAAGCTAACAATTAACATAGTTGTTACCTGAAATATAAGATCTAACTGAGAATGCCTTTGATTCAATATGTTATAGTCTCAATGGGTTTCAATATGCAGAGGTTTTTCTGAAACTTTTGGATACATACTAAAAGAGTATCCATGGAAAACTTTGTAAATGTTTGGCAATATCTTGTTGTCACGCACTAAAAGGTGTATTCTTGCACTTTTTTCTTTTAATTTACCAAAATAGATTTTACTCATTTATGATTCCCCCTTTCTCACATGCAAGTGCACACGGTTATATGTTATCTACTGGCATGGTAAGTATTTAGGAGCAATAACTCATCATTTTTCATGAGTAACCGTTCATAGTGGTACTTTTTATTATTGGTCTTAACTTTATATTTTGAATGAATGTGGCTAGTCAGGCTGGAAAAATAATATTATAAGACCAATATGGTAATTTAGCATACCTTTTAGTTAAGATTGGAGTGATCCTTTATAGATTTGGGATTAGAAGATAGAAATTAACTTGATTCTACACGTTAGAGATACTGTTATTATAAGAGATGCTATCATTTTAAGACAATATTTTTTATTAGGATGGGAATAGGTCATATTTTCTTTGAAAGTCGTTATACTTCCTATGGCTCAGAATCGATTTCAGGGGTTGTAGTTTCTTTCTTAGCTTCAATTAAAGTAGTATCTAGTACGAAGATTTGGCTTTGAACCATCAAGTATAGATTGTCATTTTAAGAGAAGTTTTGTGTCATAAGAAACACTTAATCCTTTTGTGGAAAAAATTTTAAGTCAATTTTATCAGACCATCTTTTGAGAAAGAGAGGTTGGTATTTGCATGTCTGACTATGTTGATAGAATCATTAGCTCTTCTTGCCACCTCACCTTCTTCTTTTACTTCTTTGATTTTTAAAAAACCCAGCACACCCAACTCAATTGAGAGAGAGAGAGTGAGAGAGAGAGAGAGTGGTCAGCCAGTTATATTGTACCATCTTTCCATGTATGAGTGGCTGGTGTTACGTGTCTGTGTATTTGCATGCTCTAATAAGCTCTTGCTGCCACATCCTTTTCTCCTTCGATATTTACAAACCACTGCATCCACTTTTGAGAGAGAGAGAGAGAGAGAGGAAGGGGGTACAGTAGCATACCTTGAAACCTCTGTCAATTTTTTTTTCTTCATGCTTAGCATTATTTCTTTTCAATTGTTTATAATTGTTACAGATCCAACTCCTTGTTTCCTAAATCTATAACTTCAATGCCTTTTTTTTTTCCTCTTTGCCTTCTCAATTTAAAGCCTCTACTAGATCTCCACCTTTCTTCATTTGTGAATTTCAAAATGCTTATTATGCTGGTATTTTACTGCATCTATTAAATCTTAAGAATTTTAGTTCACGTCAGCAGTGAATTTCTGTCCAAAAATACCAATTGACGTTATGGCAATGGGTTCCATGGGTTGATTAAACAGAGTCTGTATGGTGAATCATGAAATTTACTTGTCTAGAAAACTGTATGATTGGGTTAACATGCTGTTACTCTAGTTTAAAGAATATGGGAAGTTTTAGTTCTTTAAGAGTTTTTCTAGTTAAAACTGTCTTAGAGTCTTTTCTCTTTAAGAGTCTAAGAGGAATGGCAATTTTACTTTATATTAGAATGGTTAGCTGTTGTATGATTTACTCTTGTGATTGTTTTTACTATATTTGGGAATCAATTATTTGTTGTTTGATTTAATTATTTTTTGACATATGCAATTACCAGTTATGGGAAAGGCAGAAAATTAATTTAGTGTGGTAATCATATGATGAAATAGAATGCAAGGGTGGAAAAAATAAGGGGGAGTCACTTGAGATAGTTTGGTCATGTTCAAAGGAGAGCGACTAATACACCAATGAGAAAGAGTCAGTTGATTCAAGTTTAGGGAATGAAAAAAGATAGAGGAAGACCAAAATTATAATTAATAGAAGTAGTAAAAAGGGCATGTCAATTAAGGAAGTAATTAAGGGTATGACTTCAAATAGAATGGCGGAAAAGAATACATGTGATCTACCATGATTATTTTGTTGAGGATTTATAGCCGATCCCAAAAATTTTGGGACTAATGTTTGGTTTTTGTTGTGGTGGTGGAGCAAAATAGAATAGCCTTTCTTTAGTTTCTAATTCCTATTTTGTTTTTAGAAACTGATTACCAAGAGATTACAACTAAGAGTTTCCAGTTAAAGTAGGTATTATTAATTGAACCAGGAATCATTTGTGTTATCGTTATAGGATAGAATTTTTTTTCTTTTTTCATCTTCAGAATAAATTATGCATGTTAAAAATAATTGTTCACAAGTATTTAAATAGCAATTACAATATATTTATCACTGTCTGTTTTATCCCCATAAGTCCAATATCTTGGGATCGAGAAGGATAGATATCTCTCTCCAAAGTTTTGAGCACCCCCAGTTGCCTAACACATGCAGAGATAGATGGTTTAGTCTTGAGTGGGCTTCTTACCCTTATGATAAACAGACTGCTTATTTTTTTATTATTCAATTGAAACGGAATCAAAACATGCTTAGGGATTCAAATTGGCCAGGTTGGATCTTGGGTTGAACAAGGTGCCCCTCAGAGACGGACCCACGTTAGGGCAGAGGGGGGCCATGGCCCCTCCCCCACCCCCCCCCCCCCCCCCCCCACAAAAAAAAAATTTGAAAAAAAATATAGCACTATATTCAAAAATTTCCCCTAAAAATATTTTTTTGGCCCCCTTCCTTCAAAATCTTTACATTTTAACCCATGAAAACTGAAGAAAACTACAACATCCTTTTGCCCATTGCATATTGATCCAAAAATATGAAGCCCATGGGAACTATAATCAAATGTGTGCAGTGGATGGTAATACTTGTTTGTAGGTTTATTTTTATGAATTATTAACTATTTTTAGAAAATATTTTATTAACATTAATGTCGTTGTAGCTTGTGGGGTATGTTTTTTTGGTTTATTTTTTGGACTAAATTTTGAAACGATAGAGCTATATAATATGGAAATAACGAAACTTTTACTTGAATTGTTGATGATGGGAAAATTATCTATAATATTTGATTTTTTTAAAGAGAAAAAATTACAAATAATTTGAAGCTGATAATGCAGTATTGCCTCTAGTGTTGATGTCCCAATTCGTGAAAATTTTCAAACAAAATTCCAAAAAATTACCACCGATTAAATTAGTATTCAGTCCAAATTGTGAAAACATGAGATTATAATGTTAATGAATGTGATGAAATTCAACAAAGCTTGAGTAGATGTTAGTTTTGATTTTTATAAACTTTTTTGGGCTTATACTTTGGTCCCCTAGAACTTCGAATTCTGGTTTCGTCCCTGGTGCCCCTTTACCTTTCCACTTGCCAGAAATGTATGGAAGCATTCTATGATTTATAAGTTGATGCATTCCTAAGTTTTAGCTTCTTTTGGTATTTTAATCGTGTGCATCACACTTGAATTTGTGCATTGTCTTCTTGTCACATTATTATATTTACATATATCCATAAACTTAAGTCGTGAAATCAGTCTGCAGTGAATTATCTGAGTGAAACTTTCTTTCCATTATTGAAGGGGAAGATTTTAAAACAATATTAGTATATGTGAAACAGATACACCAACGGACTCAAGGCAAGCTTTAGGATCTCTTGAAGTATCAATGGCTGGGCATCAAACATACTTTCCCGATCATATGGTATCCATTTACTGTAGTTTGTTATCTGCTTCTAGATTAGTGTATGTTCTTTATTATGAAATTTTGAATTCTCATTAATCCAGGTTCCAAGGAAACTGAAAGTTCAAAATTCAGACATTGTATGGTCTGGTGTTGCTTGGATCTGTGCCAAACAGCTAAAGCACTACCCAGCTTTTGACAGGAATGGCACCACTATAGCTGTAAGCACCAACACATTGGTTGTTTCTACATTTAGTAATGGTCTTGCCCTTGTTAAGCGGTGTTACAATTTCTCTCACTATATTCAGATCCTCAAGAATATCATTTTTTTTTTCCTTGATTTTTCCCTGATGTGCAGGTTCATTCATTTGTATTTATTATGGGTGAAGAAGGACAATATCTTGGTTACTTGGAAGATATTTATGAAGACAAGAAAGGACTCAAAAAGGTGAAAGTGAGGTGGTTTCTCCATAATAAGGAAGTTGAAGATCTAATCCCTCAACTTAATCCACATCCAAGAGAAGTTTTCATCACACCTCATGTTCAGGTGATCAGTGCTGAGTGTATTGATGGCCCTGCAACGGTGTTGACTCCTAAGCATTATGAAAAATTTGTGCCTGCTGTTGCACCTGCTTCTTCTCCTGGAATCCACATGTGTTTTAGGCAGTTCAGGAACAATAAGATCAAGCCCTTCACTCTTCCTAAATTGCGCGGGTATTCTAATCAAGCAATCCTCTCTTCCTTAGATTGTTCTCTTGTGCCCAAGCAAAAACTTAAGCGCCATAAATTGCATGTGGAAGATGAGGAAGAGTTTGCACATGATGATTCTGTAAGGGTGGGTACTAAGAGGAACAGAAGTCACAAGGAGCATCAAGGACTTGTAACTGGTTCTTCTGGTGTCAGAAATTCACCCCCTAGGAATCAATTAACGAAGTGTGAACCAAATTATCCAAAGTTGAAATTAAGGTTTTCGAGGAAAATGATGGGAATAAAGATCGTTGAACCCCAGGTCCAGTGTCCTGTTCCTTTTGAGGTTGATGAGAAGATAGAACTGCTCTGTCAAGATAGTGGCATTCGAGGCTGCTGGTTTAGGTGTGAGATCTTGCAGGCATCTGAGAAGCGTCTGAAAGTTCAATACAATGATGTGCAGGATGCAGATGAATGTGGCAATCTAGAGGTAAACTCTCCACAAATTTAAGCTCCGAATTTTCCTTGGCTTTTATTGGGACTGAAACATAGGTTGTGGCAGAGGCAAATATTGGTAGAATGCCTATTCTTTTCTTCTTCTTTTTTGTTTTTTTTTTCTATTCGGCCCTGCCTCAGTACATACACAATGAAGTTTGATAACATAAATTGGATGGTAAGCAATTAGGCTGTTAACGCTATACTGATGGTTCTGTTACTTGTTTATTGGTTGACGTAATACTAATTCTGATGATTGCCAGCCTATAGAACCAGAGAGACGTGGCCCATCCCATCAATTGGTTTGAGCATGTGCATGTGCATTAAATGTTTCCTTTCAAATAAAGAGCTAACCAGGAACAAAAATAGAATTTTATCCTTTTTTGTTAATATGTAGGAATGGGTCCTTGCATCTAGAGTTGCAGCTCCTGATAAATTGGGCATGAGATGCTCAGGCCGCTTGACAATTCGGCCAAGGCCTCCTAAGGATTTTACTGACTGTATGTTGGAGGTTGGTGCAGCAGTTGATGCATGGTGGAGTGATGGCTGGTGGGAAGGTGTTATAACTGGATTTGACACATCTGGAAATGATGCTGTGCATGTTTACTTCCCTGGTATGTTTTAATATAGCAATATCTGATGCATTTAAACTTAATTTAATCTTGCCAATGAGCTCTAGCTCAACTGGCACCTCCTCATCATATAAGTGCTAGGTGAAGGGTGAGGTCGTGGATTCTAGACTCATTGGATTCGTGTGTAACATACCAATCAGAAAAAAGTTCAACTTTTCTTGTGACACTGTATGGGGTGTACATGGGCTCATTGACCTGCTAATAAGTGATGAATAATGTTATGGTTATACCCATCAGTTGTTATGTTGACTTACATGACCTATCCTGTGATATTAGGCGAAGACAAGTTTCTTAAGCTCGAGAGAACGAATCTTCGAACTTCCAGAGATTGGGTAGGGAACAGATGGTTTGATATAAAACCGAAGCCTGACATACTCAGCTATTTATCTGAAAATGTCAGTCCTAGCTTGAAGCTCTCAATGTGTTCTACTTCGGCTGAAGCATCTGAGTGTGGTGGCTCTGCATTGTTGGAGCCCAAAGTTTTCACAACTCCCAAACTTGAAGCAGTTGAAGAAGACAAGCAAGCATCACCCAATTTAGCCATACCCAATGGCCTCCTGGGAAAAATGAAGGGGGTCAATTTCAGTAAGCGATCTTGTAGCGATGATGATGATGAAGATGGTGACAATAACAATAATGGTGATCTTGATTCTTCCAACCAGAGATGTGATTAGAAGCTGAAGCTATAGCAAGTGGTCACTTAGTGGAATTTACGAGGCAGAGAGTTTTGACCTCGAAGATTGATCCTTAAAGTTGGGTTCTTTCTTTGTGTAAATTTAGGTGCATGACTGTTGGTATAGGAAAACAATGATGATTATCTAGTTTTCTAACATTAGGCGAATTGGCGGTGTATAGATATCTGATAGGTTTAAACATGGCGGGGATGAAAAGTAGCATTATAGATGTAAGCAAAGTTTAAGGTCACTAATGCCAGGCTAGGCAGACAGGTAGTTCAATTCACTTATAGGACTACAGTGCTTTAATTTCCACCTGCAGTTTTATAGTGCAAGTATAGTTCTGAACTTTCAACTGTAAAGTTTATTTTAGTATGGGAAAGAAATTAAAGGTTGTGTTATTTTCAATATTGTCCTTTCTTTCCATGTTTTTTTTTTTTTTTGGATTAAAAAAGGTGAGAATAAAGGAAAGATGGTTTTGATATGGAGCAGAAGTACTATTTTTGGGTGTGGGAAGCACAGGTAGTTTCAGTCCCATCTTAGGCCTTCATGGGCCTGTATTTTGCGGTTTCATCAGTACTCCCAAAATGCAAGAATCTTCTTATTTTTCAAGTGAAGCCCTGTCAAAGATCAAGGTAATTCAGCTGTTTTTATTCTTTGTGGCTTTAAAATTTGTAGCTTTATCTTGATACCCATTCTCTCTCTCTCTCTCTCTCTCTCTCTCTCTCTCAGGGAAAATTATCTTATGAGATAATTTTATAACACATCTCTCACATAACATGTGGGATTTACATATGTTGTGAGAGAGTTGTCTCAAGAGACTGATGAGATACTTTCTCAACATTGAGACCTGCTTCCTCTTTTAGGCCTTTAGCCAAGGCCCAGCTTTATTGGTAGAAGATTCTCAAATTTTTAATCCAAATTCATATATAATATGGGTAAGGCCCATTAAATTTTCCCTGTGCAAAAATTGACCCATGGGTTTGGGTTAAAGGGTTTCACAAATATTTTCTAGAAATAGATTCTATAGTATTCAAGTTTCTCACTTCTAAATTCTTATGCTTCCGTTCCTCCGGGGAAAGCAATTCTTTTGGATTATTTCTACCCCTTTTTGGTCAGTGTCTTAAGTGTATATATTTGGGATGTCATTGCTTCATGTATTATAGTATCTCATGTAGTATAATGTCATGAGATATTATAATACATGAATCATGACATTATAATATATGAAGCTAAGACATCCCAAATTAATATATATAAAAGCAAAGAGTTTATGTTAGAGAGTATGAGGTTGTGCCATGTGGCACATTTCTAAAAGTTCTCTTTATTTAGGGTTTTAAATCAACAAAATTTGCATTTATATCAAAGTATTAGTTCATTAAATTAGCCAATAGAATAAATGCATATATTAATTATCTATAGTTGTGCATTAATTATTTATATTAAATGAGTTTATATGATTATTTTTATAAACTCTATATATAAGAGATAATTTTTAGTTAGTCTATATATATATATATATATAAGCAAAAGACCTCATGTTAGAGAGTTTGAGGTTGTGCCATGAGGCGCATTTCTTAAAGTTCTCTTTATTTAGGGTTCTAAATCAACAAAGTTTGCATTTATATCAAAGTATTAATTCATTAAATTAGCCAATAGAGCAAATACATATATTAATTATCTATAGTTGTGCATTAATTATTTATATTAAATGAATTTATTTGATTATTTTTATAAACTCTATATATAAGAGATAATTTTTAGTTTAAATAATAATAATAAATTTAGTATTTGATATTCTTACTCATGTTTAGTTGCTTTAACAACAATTGACACAAAAACCATAAAAAAAATTAAATATTTGTGAATTTACACAATCAATAATGTAAAACAATAATAATAATAATAATAATTGAAGGATACATGCATTTTTTTAGTAAGCATGAAACATGCTTATCTTCATCAACTATTATATCATGCAATTTTCAATTTGTGAACATATTTATAGTGTGATCAAATCACTACACTACCTTTAGTGTCTTTCTATTTTGTCTATAAAATAACTAAAGATTACAATTTTTTACAAGGAAATTTATTGAAATTTTTTTTTATACATCGATAGTTGGGAGATCTGAATCATGGATGTATCTATTGAAAATTGAGGTGCTAACCAATTAAGTTACAAGATTCTTGGTGAATTTACTGAAATATTGAAGAAAACTAATAATAAGTTGCACCGCACATCGTGCGAAAATTCACTAGTGTATTATAATATCTCATGACATGTTATGAAGAAACTTAAGGATGTTCATGAGGCACCAAGACATAACAGCCTTCTAATGTCTTTTATAAAAAAAAGCATTGGATGGGGAGATGATCCTGCATAAAATATAAGATATATCACCCTTAAATCTCCATTTTATCATTCTAATCTTTACTTGTCAACCTATTTCTACCAGTTAATCTTTACTCGTCAACCTATTTCTACCAGTTAACTTTTAGAGCACTATGTATTCCCAAGTTTCAACACAAGTGAATTGGCCTAATTTGGCCTAATTTAGCCTAATATCAAAAAGAAAAAAGAAAATTGACCTAATTTGGAATGGAGCCAACATAGCTTCTTCCCCCCAACTCAACTAGAGTGAGCTTACACTAGATTGAAATTAGATCTTCCAATCTTGCAAGCTTAAGCTTCCAAAACCCAATCTTTCTCATGTAGCACACTAGGCAACTTTGCATTTTTGTTGTTAGACAGCATCAGATTCACATACTACTCTAAATCTATATTTCCAATAAAGCACTCCATTTTGATCACCACCAATCATTCTAGTGGAAGATGTTTCTGCCAGATCTTGCAGCATATTTCAAGAAAGGTCAGTGCCAAAGTTTTACTGACCAACTCAATACAGTTTGAGGTCAGCTCAATAAAATTTGAAGTCTAATGCGAAAAAATTTAAATAGATATTTTTATATTTAAATCACTTAAATAATATTTAATTTAATATTGTAAAATTTTTTAATTTGAACTTTATTATTATTAGTTTTATTCACTTAATAGTGATTGGGTTGAATTTCAATTCCTTATTTGGAAAATGAGCCATTACAATCTAATGTGATAATTAATGTAATTAGAGACTAATTCATTTAAATTCTTTTGTATGCTGGAATGCTTGTTTTGTATTTAGAGACTCTACTTTGTAGCTCATTCCCTAGCCCAACGGGCTTATTTTTGAGACAGGTGTTCTCCGTAGTTTCTGAGTGTGTAGAGGGAGGAGTTGGTTGAGTCCCATCCCTTCCTTGTGGTTTTGTTTGTTTTGTGTTGTTTGTGTTTTTCCTTTCTCTGTTAGTGCAATATCTTACTCAGCAAAATATATATATATATATATAGAAGTATTTGAATTATTTCATATGATAGGTGACACATTAATTTGTAAAACCAATATAGTAAAATTTGCATCTCTAACATCACTCAATATTTTGAACCATTTTAAGAGTAGAGAAAAAAAAAAAAATATATATATATATATATAAAAACTTATATAAAGAAAAAAATCACTTATTGCAACCCACATTTCGAGGCCCTAGGCCATAGCTAAGTGGCCTAGACCTAGGGTTTGGCCTTGAAGTTTTAAAAGTTTTTTCCAATCCCATTTACTATTTTAAGGTATTTGCACCATTTATTATTAAAAAAAAAAAAAAAGTCTTTCCTTCCTTCAAAAGATTAGTATTTATCCAAGCCACTCAAAGAAAACTTATATTTGTATACCAGTTTTCTAGTTCTTTCAAACCCAATCCACCTTTCTTCTTTAATTTTTTAGATGTGCCTACATTCCAAGTTAGTTTCGCGCTAAAAGTTAACTAACTTTACTCTTCCATAAAAACTACTGAGTTTCTGTTCAAGGCGTCTAAAAACCAAATAAAGGAGCAATAACAAGAAAACTTCAATTTTCAGTGAAGTTGCACAAAGTCCAAACAGATTCCATTGAACTCCTCAATCACTTCCTATATCAAACTTATGGATGGCAATTCAGCACCGGGTACACCATCAGGTCATTAGCAAAACAAAGATGAGTAAGCTATAAACTTTTAGAGTGAAACCTGAAGGCTTTAACATTCTGCACCATCAACCTGGAAAACACCTCAAATGCTACTTTAAACCTGTACAGGGATAAGGGATAATCTGGTTTAAAATAGCCTACAAAGCTGCCATTGAAAGCCGCTGGGATTTAGGATGTAGTTTATACACTACTTATAACTTATGAAACAAACTCAAGAGAGACTCCCTAACTTATGAAACAAACTCGAGAGAAACTCCAACGACAATCAAACACACAAACAACTCAGTCATAGACTTTCATGAGATCTACTTTGATGGTGCAACAGTGCAAATTCCTTTCTCTGTTTAACAATTTCTTATACCAGCAGCACATATTTTGCTACGTGGAACAAAAGCAAATTGACTTTGAATAATGATATATTCAAACTACGCTTCCACCAATTAGCCAAAATCTCAGAGATATATTTATTTATGCACAATGTTGCAACATTGGCTTATATAATTCAGCAACCGCCATGATTTGAACCCCATGTTAGAGCATGTCCAATTAACCAATTGGCAAATATCATTTCTTTGTAAGCATACAGATAGAGCAAACGAGGTACTTAGGATGGTTGAAGGGGGCTGCACGTTGGATAATTTCCACGTTGAAGTACATTTTGTTTCCAAACTGTCCTAGGCTGTGTAATAATAAAATGTTGAATCATGTTCTTAAGGTCTAGTCGTGCATACATCTCATTGTAACATGCAATGACAGTAGACCAAGAGTTCGAACACAATCCGTATTTGAGTGTAATTTGCCAAACACCAATTTCCCTACCAGAGGTCCAGACTCCAAAGCACACATTGATCCCTTGCACTCACAATTATTTCTGATAGAAACGGGGTACAACAGTACAAGTTCGGCTCAAAAACATATTAGAAACATGATGAATAGTACCTACACTTTGCAATGAGGCCACAATATGGTGAGAAAACAGGGTTTTATTTTCTCTAATTTCATTCAACTCATCTTGATTGATACACCATTCTGGATGTCTTATGAATGGTATACTATTAATATTTCAAGATAGACCACACGAAGATATACCATGCTTTTTATTTTCGGGGTCAAAATTGATACAAATGAAGCTAATTACAACTAAGACCAAGAACAATGGGAAACATGGGATAGTTTCATGGTTGAGCAATCCCCTTTTTCACAAGCATGTCATAAACCCTGTCAATTTTGCTTGTTTCAAGCTTGAACAAGCGATGGGCATCAGCTTTCTTAGAGACATTTCCATTGATAATTTCGATGGACATAACCTCTTGCATGTTGAGATAAAGAGCTGGGGGTAGCCGAATCTCACTGCAGAGTCGTTTCTCCTGTAAACACATAGAAGCAGACTGCTTAAGTCATTGGTTCAATAAAAATGCACACATATACAGTGCATAGAAAACTTTAGGCTCAAACTGTTATTTGTGTCATAGCGTAATGAGCCCAAATAAGTTTTCATCCTATCAACGTTAAGGATATTTAGTAGCAAGTGGTACTTTTTTCTAGGAATATGGTAAACAAACTGGATACCCTCGTGTTTCTTTGTGGTTTAAGAATTAGAAGATTGAGATGGCACACTTACACTTTCAGACAATAAATCTGCCCCATGAAGGCCTGCTATCTCCAAATCATTAATGGAGCTTGAAGTTGCCTGTACCGCTGGTCGTGAATTCGACTCCTTGCCACCAGACTCTGAAGCCAGGAATGGATTTGGACCAGCCTGACTGCTTGGACCAACTTGAGCACTTTCCTTTGCTCTACGAGCACTTTCTTCAGCTTCCCTTTTCCTTTTCTGTTCAAGGTATCTATCAGCCTCAGCTGCAGTGCGGCAACCAGCAGCTCGGGCTTCCTGAATGATAAAATTCATGCGGAGATGACATTAGTTTGACCAATTGAAAGCATCATCATACTTAATACCAGAATGAAGCATTCCTGTTTAGTATATATTAATTATGTGTTTGTGTGCATGCATGGGTGTATAAAATATGATATCATGAATGGCAAGTTCCAAGAAAAGCCATTTGGCATGCTTGTTTTACAAAAAAGTGTTGGGTATACAATATATGGTATGGGTATTTACCATATAAAATATTTCAGGCACAACTGCGTTTATTTTACATAGACAGTCTAAACAACCTCTGTGGGGCTAACCATGTATCATACCTTAAGTTCTTGAATTCTTTTAAGGGTCCGATGCTCTGAAATAACAGTCTGAAGCAAATCCTCATGCTCTTCCTTGGAATGAAAGCGCATGAAGACATCATATCGCCGACAGATTGCCCTCTCTTCATGCGATAAATCCTTCTCAAAATGATTTGGATACAGCAAATTTCTTTCTAGTATGAAATCCTTCCTACGCTTCCTCTCATCAAGCCTGCCAACAAGTTTAAGTTAACCATGATGCAGAGAGAGTGTGTGTCTTAACATATTTATATACTATTAAATACAGTAAGCTTATACCATATTATGAAAGCCTAAACATAATCTTCATATAGTGATAACTAGTGAATAGTTTCATCAACAGGTGAAGAAGAATCAAGAAATCACACACACAAATGGTCATCCTGTCTTCATCATAATTTACGACAATATTATCTCAATTCATATTTTCCTCTCTTCTTTTTTATTTTAATTTTTTTTACCATTATGAGAAGTTGGTCTGAACTTAATGCTGTCTTACAAGTTTCATATGGCTAAATAAATAAATGTACCAGTAAGTGTGAAGTTATATGGAAATCAAATTATTTTGATAATTTGATAGTTACAATGGGGGTGGAGGTATTTGAATCCTAGATGTCTTTGTTGGAGACACCAGGAAGTGCAAATTGCACTATTAGGATCAAATTATTGTCACCAAGTACCTCTTTGCATAGATACGCAGCACTCGCAACTTCAGCTCACGTTCATCCTCAGTGTCTGTATCCTTAAATTCCATCTCAGCCAATAACTGCTCAGCATCATTGTCATATTCAGGATCAAACTCCTGTCTTTTATGGTTATAACCACTCAACTCAACTAAAGAAGGTCCCTCGCTCCCTGAAGAGTGCGGTCTCTTCCCCCCAAAGCTCCTGTCTGCTTGATGATCTGCACAAAATATAAAAAAACATAATTTAATAACCAGCTATTTTCTCATAACCATATTGATTATGAATGCACCACCAAGTTTTCAACCTTCTAGTAAGTGAAAATAGTAGGTAACAGATGCCAACAAATAACAAAATGCAAAAGTATAATTAATTGCAGTCATTCAAGAAAGGCTTTCAGCTAGATCAACATTAAAATAAAATAGGATGAAATACATAATTCCTCCTATAGTTTGGGGGTGGTTTCAAATTAAACTATAGATTTTAAAAAGTTTATTAGAGCATGAATTTTTCAGTTGTTTCATTTAGCCTCCTTGGTGAGTTATTATTTAACAAAAAGTAATGAAAATTCGTATTAAAGGTAATTATAATCTATCAAGATACCAGAAATTAATCCAAGTGAATCACATATATCATTTTGCCACCCAAAATAGCATACAAAATAACTTTAAAAAATCCTCAAAAATAAATACAGTTTAATGAACATGTGACCATTTTGTGAGGTTTTTTAGGGGGCAATAAAATTCCATATGATGTTCATATTGCAGGTCCTTTGGTGCCCAAATAAGCATGTGGCAACTTACTTAATTTTTCGTTCCTTTTAGTTAAAATTGACTATTAGAGGGGGCGAATTGGAAAATTTCAAATAATCTATGTTTTTAATTGAAACATTTTACAATTTAATAGTTTAATTTGAAACCACCCCCAAACTACAAGGGAATTATGTAATTGCACTGGAGTGTGTGTGTGTGTGTGTATAAGAGAGAGAGAGAGAGGTGGTTAGTTGGCAAAATTATCCCTAATTTTAAGGAGGTTCACTCTCGGATTAATAGAAAATATATATTAACAAAAAGGAAAACAAGAATAAGAAAAAAGAAAAAAAAAATGATTACTTCCAACGACCATTTGAAATCTGTAGATAATATATTCGTCTCACCTTCCACTTTAACGACACCAGGGCCATCCTTAACTTGGGCCATGTTAGATGCCTTCTTGTTAGCAGCTGTTGCAGCCAAACTTGAGCTACTAGAACGGACCCCAGATTCCACTTCTGAAGTATAAGAAAACAAAGCAAAGAATCAAATATCATGGTGTAATTGAATTAATTATTTAATATATCATACGTAGCTAGTCAGAAATATTTGCCTCACCAGCATTTAAGCTTGACAATAAGCGGCTAGAGGAACCACCTTTATGTGACTCTTCGACTCTGATTAAATTGATAAAAAAAAAAAAAAAACACATAAGAAGTTATCTCAGCTAAATTGTATAATACAACCATGGTAGTGAATGATAGCCATACTTGACTCTTGAAGGAGAAAAAGGAGATTCTTCCTTCAAATTAAGCTCCCCCATCATAGGAAATCCTGTGATAGTCACCAGAAATTGCTCATCAAGAAATGAATAGCATAGCCCCACTAATCATAAAAAATAAATGGAAATCATTCATTGACAACCATGTATTGCCTCCTAATTCAGTAGATGCTTACTTTAGCAGAAGATATATATTATGAAACTGGAACACCCCACCCCCCACAAAAAAAACCTAGGTCAAGATAAACCTCTCATGTCTTTGGTTACAATTTTCTTTTATCACAAGGCACATTTCTATACCAAAGTGTGGCCTAGGGCTATAAACTTTATAGGCCAGAGCATCAGCTACCCTATTAGCATCCAGAATATGAAAAAAATATTTCTTGTGATGTGACTACTGCATAAATTATGATTTATCACCATGTAAGCAAGATAAATTTTTTATTAAAAAAAAAAAGAGGGATTGAAAAGTTATCATAACATTATTGCACACCTTTCTTGTCCTCACTATGTCCTTTAGCCATGGCAAGAAGCTCCTTTCTATTTTTTCCAACAACATGAGACATGTCCTACAAAAAGAATATGTTCCACAACTTATTTGCTCTCTAAAAAGTTGCAATTCAGAAGATAATTAAATCATTGATTTTGTTTAAGATGTCATACCGGAAGAGGGAAGTATGGGGAGTTCTTATATTTGTTGGTATAGTGATCTATACATTGTTCTTTACTCTTAGTCCCCACATGCTCAGCAACTTCTGCCCAGTTACCCATGCCATACATTTCAATACCCTGGAATAAGAATTTTAATTATACAAAAGTCAAAATAGACTCCTCCAGGCCAGGTACCAAATATAGTGCTGAAAAAAATAATTAGGATCAGTCAACTCCATAGTAGGGATTAAAAACGAGATTAAAAGTACCTCTAGAAGCAGTATTTCATCATCTGCATTCCAATCAGGGCAAATAAGAGGGAAGGATAAATTGTCCTGTTGAAGTGAAAACACGAGAATAAGCACAATTTATGGGTTTACAATCTTTTGTCCACACTCTATTATCAGCAGCAGCATATCATGCTGAAACAGGCACAAAGTTACATCCACATTATAAAGACATGAAAAGCAGCTTCTATAGATAAATTAACACAATGAAAACTCTACAAGTCTGCATGGTATCCAGAGAAGAAATAATTTATTAACAGTATTACTAACCATAACCCTGTAAGGGTGATTGCTCTTATGCGGTTGCACCTCAGCTCCAACAGAAAAACACTCTATACATAGGTCAAAATCAGGGCAATTGAAACACTTGATACGGATCTTCCCTGTAATGTCTTTGTTGCAATAATTACAGTGGTATGAAGCCCTTTTCCCTTCACTTGTTCCTTGAACTGACTCAAAGATAAAAGAAGAAAAAAAAAACACACACACACAAACACAAAGAGAGAGAAAAAGGAAGGGTCAGGGAGAAAAGAAAGACAGTAAAAGCACATAGACGAAACAGTAGCACTAACAATGATGGCTGGGTTAGGAGAAAAAAAGAACCATCATTTTCCTATAGAAGCTTCTACAATATACACATTTCTAACTGTCAATCAGAGGACTTTACAATGCCTAAATCATTTTTCTGAGGCAACCCTGTATCTTTGCCATTTGAGCCAAGACACCCACGGTCTCCCAGAGTTACAGACAGTATAGAAGAGTTCGAGTAAAAACAAATTTAAATACACAAAGATTTAAGAATTATTGCAACAAAGGCATTACAGGGAACAAGTAGAGGGATAGGTTAAGGAACAAGTCAAGTGACCTGACTCAAAGATAAAAATAGAAAGCTGCTGTAATTTCTTTGCATACTAAACACTTGATGCAGATGTTCCCTGAAATATGTTTGTTGCAATAATTAACAAAGGTAAAACTTAGGTATAGTTCCTTAGGTGCTAGACATTAGGTTCCCCAGTTAGATTCAAACATGCGGTTGCATTACCAATGAAGCACGAACAATATTTTCTTTTCCAAGAACAATTAAATTCAATGTAACTATGCATTTTAATTTAATTCGGGAACCTAAATGTACTATACCTAAGGAACTATACCTTAGTTTTCCCCTAAAAGATGATAATAAAAAAAAAAAAAGTTGGTGGTTTAGTTTTAATAAATTTTTTCTAAAATAGGGGCAGTTTAATAATTTCCAGATTTTCTGGAATGGGCTGCCCTAAAGGCCCATGAGTCTTATTTTATGTTTAGAGTGATTTTCCTATTTGGTTTAAAAGTTCTAAAGTATTTTTTGTTTGTTGGAGCATGTCCACTTTTGACGCATGTAATCATCACAACGAATCTAGTGCACTGGAGGCACAAGACCCAAGTTTTGCCCTTGTTTGTTATTAGTAATCCTAGTGAGTCGTAGTAAAAGGATTTAACAATAGCCTACATAAAGGCTTTATTGTAGTCCATAAAATTAGTAGTGTGATTGATTTTACTAAAATTCTAACAGCTTATTTTAAATTTGAGCTTTGAGAGTGTGATTGCCTTCTCCTACTTAAGTGTGATTGCCTAGTGTCATTTCATGTTCTATTCATTTTTTTAAAACCAAACAGCCATCAACATATTCAAGATTCAATATTTTCTTTACCCAAACCCTTAAACATCAATCCTTATTCAAGAACTCTTCAAGATCTCATCAAGATATCTAATTTAGTGCTGAATTCTTAAAGATCCTACATCAAAAATTGGTACCACAGCCCATTAAGGCTTCCATCATGCATCAGCCATGTAGCCACATCAGCCAGGACTTAACTAAATTAAAAAAAAATGGAAAACACCTGTGCCCAGGCAGAACCTTGATCAAATGACCAAATAACAAATCTAAAATTATGTCATGTAAAAGTACCCGCAGCGGCAGATTCTGAATTTTCACCACTGTTAGCATTCTTTTTTCTCCTTGATCTGCATAGAAAGTTTTGGTATTTAGAAATAAAACTTATAGTAATGTGCCAACTATAAATCAATAAAACAACTAATATGATACATCTCATATAAACCTACAAAACTTTGGCAAAATCCTAGTTACCAATTCAAGATTCGAATAAATACTACAGACAAGAGGGCACTTCAAGTCCGAAAGAAGAATAAAACCAGAAAGCTAATAAGACTACTTTGTTTGCAGAAAACTCAAAAACATTGATAATGCTACAGACAAGAGGGCACTTCAAGTCCGAAAGAAGAATAAAACCAGAAAGTTAATAAGACTACTTTGTTTGCAGAAAACTCAAAAACATTGATAAGTAATTGTGTCAAAATGCTTGAGAAGTATTAATAAACACAATGTGTTCCTTCCTATAGTTCATTTTGTTGTTCTAGAAACACATGGAAAGATTGTCAAATTAAGTACAATATAACACTGACACAAGCTCTAACTTCTTCACTATAAAGATCACTAATAAAAACAACTGTCCATAGAATCTTCAGCCATAATGTTCAGTAGAGGATAGCACCAAAATGCAGTACCAAATTGAGAGGATTGAGTTTCGGACTTGGAATGGTGGGCAATGCTAAGTTTCTTAGAGTAAGCTAGGGGTGTTTCAACTCTTCAAGAGTCAAAATCTTGGAAAATGCCTCTCATGCTTTCTTTTTGATAATCAAAACTGACTACAACATGCACTACCTTGTCAATTTATAGTTACACAAGAATGCATGTCATTGGCTAACTGCAATGCTATAGGCTCATAGCATTTGATTGACTCTTTTATAACTAACTACGCTTTGAAATAACTAACTAGTCACCTAGCTTATCATCTTAACCAAACTGCTACAGAAACTGAAGTACAGTACACAAGTAGCTACTAATAAGATTGCACAGCTACCCAAAAATAAAAACAAGCAAACGGATCTTTTTTTTTCCTCCTTCAGGATAAGTATTAGAACAGCCCCATTTTGCATTTAATCCATTATTTTCTCTTTCACAATACTACACATTGCTGATCACATATAGCACTTCACAATTTTATTATAGTCTGCAACTATCTGGATATGGAACAGTAAGAACTAAGAAAACAGAATGTATATCCCACAAAAAAATCAAATTTCACAGGAAAGAAAGAAAACCCACATACCATTCAAGCACAAATGTGAATTAAACTTCAAAAAAAACAAAGAAAATCATTCAAATTTTCAAACCTTTGGGTTGGGTCCTCATCAGGAGAGTGGAAATTCCCACGAGACCGACCCATTGAATCCTGAAGAAGCTGAGAGAGTTTACGAACCCCTTTGCAATATATACTATATACTATATATAAACTACTTTTCTTAATTAAAAGGCACAATAAAAAGAATGAGAAGAAGACTGGTATTTTTAGAGGGGGCAAGTAAAAAGTAAAAAAAAACCCTAACTTTTCACAGGGATTGTGAATTGGTTTTTGATAATTTCCCAAATAAGCATTAATGGGTTAATCTCAAAATCACATCTTTCTGAGATTTTTGGATGGTTTTTGAACATTAAACGAGGTTGGTGTAGATTTGGATTTTCTCAAACACTTGCGGCTCTGTCTTCCTGTTTTGTTAGTTACTACCTAAAAAAGGCTGTAAAAACTGTTATTAGTTATGTAGGATGGTAAAGTTACAGGTCAACGTTAAACTTAGTTTGGCTGTTTGACTGTTTTTTTTTTTTTTTTTTTTAATGTATGAACAAAAATGTTTCTCTGTGTCTGTGACTGCGTTTTTTTTTTTTTTTTTTTGAGAAATCTGTGACTGAGTGTTTGTTTGGTAAAAACAGGGTAAGTGCAAGCCAATAACACTTTAAAATTATAAGAAAAAAGTTTAGTTTGTTTGGGCATGGGCTGAAATGCTGAATTATCGTAAAGAGAAAGTCAGACAAACAATTTGACCAAAAAAAAAAAAAATTGACCTTTTGCTAATGTTAAAGATTGTTAATGCTAAATATAAATGTGATATTAATTGTGGTTTCAAATAAGATCCAATAAAATTTTGCTAAGATGGGAAAAATGTTGTTAAATTGGTTGTGTAATTCTATCATAATTGATAGATTTTTTATTTAATTGTAATGAATGGGAAATTGAAGCCTCTTTGTTTTGGGTAATTAAGATTGGAAGTGAATTGGGCATTTGGGCTAAAGTGTCATTATAATTTATAAATGGGATTACATGATAGAGTTTTGATCACCCACGTAAGAGTAAATAAATAAATGTTGAATTCTTTATGTAATAACAAATTTTTTTTATAGATACGATAATATTTAAGCTTAGAGCAAGACTTAGGTACAGTATTTAGGTACTATTCTTTAGGTTCCTTTCTTAAGATTCTGTCATGTGGATTTTTTCTCATGGGATCAAAGTGTATTTTTTTAGTTTAATAGTCATATAGCTAGATTTTAAAAGGGAAATCTAATGAACAGTACCTAAGATACTATAACTAAGTTTTATCCTTAAGCTTATAGTGTCTACTTTTATTTTTTGAAAGGGAATACATATTGCATTGCAACAGAGAAAGAAATTACACAAAGTAAAAACCTGCTGTGCAGGATTTTAGTTCAGCATGTCTGCTTGTACAATTGATTCTAAAAAAGGAGTAACCCATTTCCACAACTGATGAGAACCATTCCTACGGGCAAAAAGAGCAAGCTCATGAGTTGCATAATTGAAAGCCCGGTTCAGATGCCTGAAAGAGCAGAAAACAAAGGATGCTTGGGCCTGAATAATATCCTGAATAATGTGCCCGAATGGAGTCCCTAAGGCAGAGTCATTTATTGCGCTAATCACATTGGATGCATCACACGAGTGAGCTGCAATTCTTGGGCAAGCAAGATACCTTGCTCCATTGCGAAGACTTCCACTAATTCCTCTGGGTAGTGGGACTAAAGAGGTTTGCAAAGGGTAGCAATTGTTTCACCTTTGCAATCTCTGATGATGACTCCAATGCTAGAAGTTCCATCAAGGTCTGATAAAGCCCCATCCACATTGATCTTGAATACACCAGGAGGTGGAGGGGACCAGCAACTAGAGAGGGTCAACCTAGAAGTAGAAAGATCAGTGGTTGCAGCATCAGAGAAGTCTTCGATAGAACTTCTAGCCATCTGTTAAACCTGTATGGGGGAAGCGCACTTGCCCTCATGGATGGTTCTATTTCTATTATACCAAATTGCCCAAGCTACAGTGAAGTACAATTCTAAATCTTAAGAAGGCTTGTGTGCAAGGATGAACATGGCCAAGTCAGGGAGAGTGCAAATGTTCCTTTGGATCGGTTGCAGACCATCAGACCAAAGACTCCAAACTCGGATAGCAAACTCGCAATGTAACAAAGCATGATGAATAGATTCAATCTCCCTATCGCAGATTGGGCATTCATTGCTGGTGTTGATGCCACGGGAACACATTTTTTCCTTGGTAGGAAGCTCGTTGACACAAGCCCTCCAAGCAAAGATTTTTATCTTAGTAAGGAGGTTGAGGAGCCACAAACACTTCCAAAGGGGCTTGAGAGGATCCCCTATAGAGCTTCCCACATCATCCTTATCTTCAACCAAGCAGTAGGCAGTATGGTAAGCACTCTTCACAGTGAACTCACCACGGCTATTCCCCATCCATATTAATTTGTCTTCAGGCAAGCAACGACTAAGAGGAATCCTTAGAATTGTTTTAGCTTTAAAAGGAAGGAAGGTTGCATTAATGACATCAACTCTCCACCCTTTTTGTGGCCAGGTCAATGAGGGAAGATACCATAAGGAAGGTTAAGAGATTATTAAGGGGGGTGATGACTTTGTGTGTTGTGGGGGTAGGGAGCCATTTGTCATCCCATATGTGAATTTGTTTGCCATTGCCCACTCGCCACCGGGTTCCCTTTCTAATGGCCTCTATACTGTTAAAGATGCTCCGCCAAGAGTAGGATGGGTTAGAGCCAAGGGTTGCACCAAGGATGTCACCGGAAGGAAAATATCGAGCTTAGAGGACCCGGGCAAAAAGGGAAGTTGGATTTGTAAGGAGTCTCCAAGCTTGCTTTGCCAACATAGTTAGATTAAAAGCTTGCAAGTTTCGGAAGCCCAAACCCCCTATAGCCTTAGGATCGCACATTTCTTTCCAACCGACCCAAGCCATTTTTGCCTCTTGATGCTTTTGGCCCCACCAAAAATTTCTCATCATGCTTTCAAGATCTTCGCATAGGTCCTGAGGGAGCTGAAAACAGCTCATGGTGTAGGTAGGGATCGCTTGGGCAACCGCGCCTTAATAAGGATTTCCTTTCCACCCATAGAAAGCAGCTTACCCTTCCAACCGGCTAGTTTTTGCCCAACTCGCTCCTTAAGATTAGAAAAGACCTGATTTTTTGATCTCCCAATGAAAGACGGGAGTCTAAGGTACTTGGAGTGCCTTGAGTCTTGCATCGGCCCTAAAATGGCAAATATTGCATCCTTTGTTTCTTGATGAGTATTTAGGCTGAAAAACACCGAGGATTTATCAGTGTTAATTTTCTGGCCTGAAGCATCCTCATGCCTCTAAAAAATTTGCTTAAGCTCCTGACATTCTTCAGGCTTAGCCTTGCAGAAGAGAATACTATCATCTACAAAGAAGAGATGGGTAATACTAGGGCAACTACGACAAATAGAGATACCCGTAAGGAAGTGATTTCTTGCTGCCACATGAATGATGGCCGAGAGTCCCTCGACGCAAAGAAGGAAGAGGCTCAGGGAGAGGGGGTCACCTTGGCATAGACCTCTAGATGGGATGATGTTCCCATAAGCCACCCCATTTATCAAAACTGAATAGGAGATTGATGTAATGCATTGCATAATGAGACTCACCCATTTAGAACAGAAACCAAGCTTTTCCATAACCCTTTTAATAAAGCCCCATTCTACCCTATCAAAAGCCTTGCTCATATCAAGCTTGACAGCCATATAGCCCTCTTTTCCCACTGTTTTATGGTTTAGTAGTGCATTAGCTCAAAAGCCACCAGCACGTTGTCCGTGATGAGGCGGTCCGGGGTAAATGCACTTTGGTTCTTAGAGATGATATGAGGGAAAAGGTTTTTAAGTCTGTTGGCCAAAGTTTTGGAGATAAGCTTGTAGATTACGTTGCATAAGCTTATGAGCCTAAAATCAGTCATTTTCTTTGGGCTGCTTGTTTTTGGGATGAGGGAAATGTTGGTTTTATTAATTTCGGTCATGGGCAAATTGTTGTTAAGGACATTCAGGACCATATTAGTAACGCTATTCCCTATAATACTCCAATATTTCTGATAAAAAATAGCGAACATACCGTCAGGCTCGGGGGCTTTGGTGGGGTGAATTTGCTTGAGAGCCGTAGCCACTTCTTCTCTAGTAAAAGCACAAGATAAGCTCTCATTCATGTCCTCAGACACTTTGGTGGGGATGGCTTTAACAACATCTTCAACCCGTGTGGGGAATGCAGTGGAGTATATATTTTCAAAATAGTCCACAATAGCTTGGGCAATAGTTTCTTTCTCCTCACACCACCTGCCATGTTCATCCCATAAACCCAAGATTGTGTTTTGTTTACACCTTTCCGAGGCATGGGCGTGAAAAAATTTCGTGTTCCTATCTCCCTCCTTTAACCAATGTGCCTTGGCTCTTTGACCCTAATATAATTCCTCATCTTCTAACAACTCATTCAACTCCCTTCTTAGGTTTCTAATCTCAGTACTCAGCTCTCCATTTTTATCTTGCTGTGTTAGGGTGCTCAGAGCATTTCGCTTTGACTGGATTTTCTTAGGGATGTGACCATAAACCGAAGAGCTCCAGCTAAATAATTCTGAGGCACAATGCTTTAAATTCTCCATAATACCTTCTGGTGTGCTCAAGTCCACCCCCATCCCCCAAGAGGATTCAATAATGTTCCTGCATTCCTCATTCTTTGTCCACAAGGCTTCAAAGTGGAAGCGTTTAATGTTGGACATGCGTTGGGGAGGTGAATCAGTAAGGAACAAAGCACAATGATTAGAAGTTAAGTCCACGAGGTGGTAAACTCTCATCCCTTCAAATTTCCCAATCCACTCGGTGTTAGCAAGTGCTCTGTCAGGTCTTAATGGAATCCTATTCTCCCCATCTTGCATATTAAACCAAGTGAAGTCAGCACCCTGATAGCTCAAATCCACAAAACCACAAAAATTCACTACATTCCTAAATCCCTCCATTTGTTGCTAGGGACGAGTGACACCCCCTTCTTTTTCATTTATAGATAATATTTCATTAAAATCTCCCAAGTAAAGCCATAGGAGTTGGAATTGGCTATGTAAGAAAGCAAGAAGGCGCCAAGACTCATACCTTCGATGAGCTTCCAGGTGACCATAGAAACCAGTAATCCTCCATTGAAAGTTGCCTTCAGTCTCCCTGACAATGGCGTCAATATGATTCCCCGAATAGCTATTGATATCCAAATTGACATCCCGGGTCCAAAACATAGCCACACCACCACTACGACCTCTACTGGGGACAATAAGGCCATTTGCAAACCTAATCCTGTTTTTAATTTTCTCCATCCACTTTACTTTCGACTTTGTCTCCATAAGGAAGACAATCTTGGGCTTCCAGCATCGCACCATATTGTGCAACGCTCTGACTAACCGGGGGTTCCCAATCCCCGGCAATTCTAGCTTAGGGGATTCATTACTCCCGGCGGTGCTGCATTGCAGCCACCGCCAATCTCTCTTCAAGGGTTGGTTGAGGTGTACCTACCTCTGTGCATCTTTTCTTTGAGCTGAGTTTTTCCACTTCTTCCTTAAAAATTAGTTTGCCCGTGCGTTTAGAGCCTACTGGTGTTAACTGCACTTCAAATGCCAAGTCTTTAGCTTTCCCTTTTTCCTTGGCTATTTTCACACGTGTGGGATAGTCCCCATCCCTTAGGTTTTCTTCAAACTGTTTCTTCTCCGATCTAATGACGTTGGTCCTCTCTGTAGATCCACCATCCCTTTCCCTCGTTTTTCTCGGGCCATTGATGCTTCCACCAACGATACTTCCATTGCCGCCTTCCTTCACTGATGCAGAAGAGTTTTTTTGCCGTGGTATGAGTACAGTCTTCCATTTCATCCTCATATCATCCTTCTCTGCCACCATCACTGCTGGTGGACCTGGGTTTATCTCCCACGGCCTTTGTGCTTCCATAGGCACGAAGCTAGTCACCATATTGCCTTGAGGCGTTTTGGTAATCCTTGCACTCTTGGCAATGTTTATCGTCATGCCCCAACAAACCACATAAAAAACAGAAAACAGGTGGCCTCTCATACTTGAAGCTAACCAGAATCTGTCGTCGTCAACACTGGTAACCCTTCCTCCATGTCTGAGTGGCTTGTCCAGCTGAAGATCCACACAAATCCTCATAAATTTGCTTGATCTGAATGTTCTATTCTTCGATTAGATTCAATGAATTTCCCCAAACTGTTACCGAGCTCTTTACCTACTTCTAAGGACATATGCTCAAAAGGTAATCCCCAGATCTGAACTCAAAAGGGGGAATGTGTGAAAACAATATTTGAAACTAATAAACCTTTCCGCCATCTGCACAATAGCATTAAGTTGTTTTCGAAATTCGAGAGCCTATTTCGTTCAACCCATTAAAGCCGGAATTCGGAGTTGAATTTGAACTGCAAAATGTTGTTTCCTACTTCCACAATCTGCAAATCTGAACCCATTTTCCACGCAGATCTCAATGTATTTTTTAAAGCCCTCTAGTTCTAGTGCATATTGGTGAGAAGACGACCAAAAAGGCTCAAAGAGCATTCCTTTAGCAGATCCACTTTGCTTTTGGTTGTGATGGAAATTTCTTCCTCTTCCTCCTTGGTGAGGCAGAGGTTAAGTAATCCCTCGACAACTGAATGTTCCATACCAATGTCAAGAGAGGGAGATATGGTATAAGATCAGAGAGAAAAACCCAGTAACGGAGAGGTAGGGAGGGAAGGCTCGACAAAGGTTTCTGGCAAAAGGAAAAGCTCCTACAAGGGAGAGCACATCTTATAGTGTCTACTTCACGATGATTGTTCTCTATTATCAAACCAAGACACCAATTGATTTTTTGTGTAGACGGGCATTGAACTTCAAATATTTTATTCAATAACAATAGATTTTACTAAATGAATTAATTGGAACCTACATTTACTTGCTATACTCACCCAAAAATGATATTATTATAGCATTACCATCAGATCTTTCATAAAAAATTGCCATTTTGACATACCAAAAGTCTACTTCATTATTTTAGCACATCATTTTACAATACACTATTCGTCACATGTTCTATTCTTTCATTCTAAACATTAAAATAATATATACATCACATTAAAATAATATATTTATTTAAAACCCAGCAATATACAAACACACAGCCTAATGGCAGTCACCACCATCCAAGAACCAACAACCACCGCTACAACCATCGCCACAACAACCACCGCCACAAACTACAACCACAATCACCGGATCTTCTAACAAATTCCAAATCCAAAAACCACAACAAAAGAAGGGGAAAAAAAAAACTCAAAATCTTCAACAAAACCCCACCATACACAGCACAGCCTGCCACCACCATACCCAAGCACAGCCCATAATCACAATCACATGGAATCCATAACCGAAGAAAAAAAAAACAGAGGGAGATCAGAATAAGAGATCTCCACGGCTCCACGACGACGGCCTCATCGGTGAGGCTAAACTCCACGGCGAGGCTGAACTCCACGGTGGCGGCCGACCTCAGTGGCAACGGCCTAGGCGGAGGAAAAAAAAAAGAAAAAAAAAGGGAGAGTGACAGGGAAAAAAAAAGAGATAGAGAAGGTGCAGAGAAAAAGTGACAAAAAAAGGTTTAATGAACTCCCAATAGAGTATTACAATGCAGAGGCCTTGCTTCATATCGAAAAAGAGATTGATAATCCATCAGCCATTGTCGTATGTTATCCGTCAGCGATTACCGCCGAGAATGGAGCTTAGCCAACCTGATGGAGAGATGGAGGCGCAGGCATGCAAAATGCATGATTCCAAAATGCCAAGCATAATGTGGGGCCCAGCTTGAATGTGCGTGATAATGCGTAAGAAGATGTACCTGAGAGTACATACGAACCATGGGTAGTGGTAATGCGCAAGAAGCAAAGGCCAAAAAATCAAAGGCACGATGGGACCATAACGAATATAAGGCATGGCCAGGCACAAATAGGGAAGGAAACACGATCCTATATGTTTTCAGGTTCAGCTGAAGCAAGTACTGGGCCAAGTAGAGATACTAAGAGAAAGTTGTCACCCCATAGAATTGATGATGGGCTTCAAGCAAATAACGTAGCCCAACACCCAATAAAGGAGGATCTCAACCAATTTAATGGTTCCAATAAAACAAGCCCAAGTGATATGATATTAGAGAAGGCTCCGTTTAGTCCTGGAAAGGTGGCAACGTCTAGTAAGCCCAATGACAAAGACCGATTATCTGATTCTTTCATCAAACCCAACGCGTCCAACCCGCAAGCCTCAATTAAGGGTAAAAAGGGCATTGCCCGAAGCAGGGCATCATACTTTAATCCATCTAACGTCATTGAAGGAGCTAAATCTTTTAGGAGCTCACACGAGGGAGAGAAAGGGAGTGATGGTAAGCAACTATTGGTAGCTGCTATTCAGTTTCAATTCTTAAGTGAGTTAGAATCATCGTTGGGCTATCAATTTAAAGGGGGTTGTCTTAGCTGAGATCTTGGTGTATTCAACTCCGATTATGGGCTGGATCAATAAGAAATTACAGCCGGAATGGAAGCTCATCCTCCCTCTAACAGAGAGGAGTGCGAAAATTCTATGGTGGGATCTCATGGCAAAGTTACCGACGGTGGAAGAAAAGAGATGTCTAATTCGGGTGTTCAACATGTGGGAATGTCTATCGGATGTGCTGAGTCCGAAGGGGGATCAATGCTTGATCGAGGAATCCATACTCCATATTTCTGCAACCCCGAAGAAAGCTATGAAGCTACTGGGATGGACCTTATGGGTGGTGGCGAAGCCTCTACCTCCTGTTGATGAGTGCCCCACCCCTGAACATATTCTCCTTATGAATATTATTGCCCAGAACTGCAGAGGTGCTTCGAAGCCTGCCTTTAGAAGTCATGTTAGAGAGTTGGTCCGCTATCATGACCTAGCTATTTTAATAGTGATGGAAACTCGTATTGGGGGAGATAAGACGAAGGAGATTACAGATGATTTGCCGTTTGATGGAGCTATTCACACTAACACCATTGGCTATGCGGGTGTCTTATGGTTACTATGGAATGAAGATAGAGTGGAGATCACTCAGTTAGCCAACACAGAACAAGAAATACATATGGTTGTTAAGGTACGATCCTCTAACCTTAACTGGTTATTAACTGCGATTTATGCTAGCCCCAAGTGTGCTGAAAGACAGGTTTTATGGAGTAATCTTATAAAAATGGTTGAGCTCCATGATATGCCGTGAGTAATGGCGGGAAACTTTAATAAGCCGTTGATGGAGGGCGATAAATTTAGAGGAAGGGGGGTGTTTGGATGCATGTAGCATGATTGACATAGGCTTTTCGGGTCAGCGGTTTACCTGGACAAACAGAAGGGAGATTCAGGCTCTTATTTCGGAGAGGATAGACAAATTTTTTGCAAACTCCTAATGGTGCCTGATATACCCTGAGGCTCGAGTGGTCCACCTCACGAGGTGCCATTCCAATCACTATCCTGTTCTGATGGAAATGCAGCCGAGGCTTCACGAGAATAGGAGGAAATTATTTAAGTTTCAAACTTGTTGGATGTCTAATTGCAACTTTCCTACCATTGATACTCAGGCTTGGAGACAAAGCCCAAGTCTAGCACAGGCTATTGAGACATTCACTAAAGAGGCAACTAGGTGGAATAAGGATCAGTTTGGTAACATTTTCGCTAGGAAAAGGACCATTATGGCAAGGTTAAATGGCATCTAGAGAGCTATGTCTGTGAAACCTTCGGTTTTCCTCCTTAACCTTGAAAACGACCTCCTTAGGGACCTTGATACTATGCTAAATCAGGAAGAGGAACTTTGGGCGTTAAAATCTAGAGTTAATTGGATGATTCAAGGGGATAGGAATACGGCATTTTATCATGTTTCTACCTTGGTGAGAAGAAAGAGAAACAAGATTTTGGCTATCAAAGATTCAGTGGGTAAGTGGATCTATTAGGAGGAGGATGTCAAAGAATATGTGAAGAATGGGTATAGAGATATTTAAACCGCAACCTTTTCTAGTGTTCCGTTTCTCCCTCCTAGGATTTCTTCTTGGCAGGCTAGGTTATCGAAGGAGAAAAAGTGTAGTATTAGTGGAGAGGTGTCGGAGGAGGAAATAAAGGTCGCATTATGGTCATTGAAAGCTTTTAAGGCTCCCAAGCCGGATGGGTTACATGCGGGTTTTTTCAAAGGTTCTGGCTTACTGCGGGCAGCTCAGTTATTGATGAAGTTAAAAAAGTTTTTGCTGATAGAAGAGTTCCGGAGTACCTTAATACAACTCACATTGCTCTTATTCCGAAGAGTCAAGGTCCGAAGACACTCAGTAATTATAGACCCATCAGCCTATGTAACACGGTGTATAAAATTGTGTCGAAAATTATTGTTGCTAGGTTGAGACCGTATCTAGATAAGTTCGTTTCCCTGTGCCAATCGGCTTTTGTTCCGGGTAGGAAGGGTATTGATAATGCCATAATAGCGCAGGAGGTTATCCATTCCCTCAGTAAAAAGAAGGGGAAAGTAGGATACGTAGCTTTGAAGATTGATCTTGAGAAGGCATATAATAATTTGGAGTGGAGTTTCATTCGAGATATGCTTATAAGAGTTAATATGCCTACTAATCTGATGGACACTATCATAAGTTGTGTGACGACGGTCTCCACTTCGATTGCTTTTAATGGGGAACCATTGGATCCGATATACCCATCAAGAGGGTTAAGGCAAGGGGACCCTCTTTCTCCCTGAATTTTCATTCTTTGCATGGACTTTCTTAGGCAGCTCATTGAGGAAAAATGCAGTGCTAACCTTTGGAGACCGATCAAAGTCTCACAAAGCGGCCCTTCAGTCTCTCATTTGATGTTTGCGGACGATTTGGTCCTTTCTGCCAAAGCAGATAATGTCAACTGCTGTGACATCAAAGATGTGCTGGACGAGTTTTGCAAGATGTCGGGACAAACAGTCAATGACGGCAAGTCGAGGATGTTTTTTCCTCCTAATGTTGATATGAATGATAGGGAGGCATTTTGTGACATCCTTGGATTTGCTTCCACTCCCTGCCTAGGAAAGTACTTGGGTATTCCCATTAGACAACTGGGTATGTCTTCCCAAGAGTATAATTTTATTCTAGATAGAGTGAAACATAAATTAGCGGGTTGGAAAGCTAGTTTGCTCTCTTTGGCGAGGCGTGCGGCACTTATCCAAGCTTCCTCAGCAACTATCCGTTCCTATGTAATGCAGTGTGCTTCACTTTCAGGTAGTGTTGGATGGTATAGATTGGGTGAACAACAATTTTTTGTGGGGTACTACGGAGAATCAAAGAATAATGCATTGGGTTGGGTGGCAAAAAGTTACTAAAACTAAGGAGGAAGGAGGCCTTGGTCTTCAAACGGCAAGAGGAAGGAATACTACACTCTTGGCAAAACTGAACTTAAGGTTGCACATAGAGCAGGAAGCTCTTTGGGCTAAGGTCTTAAAGCAAAAATATTGTGCTTGTAGGAAAGCAAGTGCCATAAATGCAGACCGTCTCCCTTGCTCACAGGTCTGGTTAGCTATAAAGAGAGGTAGGAAGGTATTCAACAAAGGTAGTATGTGGCTGGTTGGTAGAGACAGTAAATAGAGTTTTTGGTTTAGGAATTGGATCAAAGAGGGCTCCATTCGTCAAAGGATTCAAGGCCCTTTGACCCATGAAGCTAAACAATGTGAGGTTAGGGATGCATTGCTTGATTCAGGATGGGATTGGGCTCGTATTCCTTTTGTGCTGCCTACGAACATCAAGAATTTGATTCTAGTTACTCCAGTGTCAATCACTTGTAGAGGGTCTGACAGATTATTTTGGGCAGGTAGTGCCAGAGGTGGGTTTGATGTTAAAAGTGCGTATAAGTTTGCTGTAGATACTAATAATATGCCTTCTTTGGCTGCGGGGTGGATCTGGAAAGTCAATACGTTACCTAGAATAAAAACTTTTATTTGGAGATGTGTGCATGATAGTATTGGGGTGAAGGATTTCCTGGCTAGGAGGGGTGTTGTGTCTGATGATTTATGTCCCATTTGTCAAGAATAAAAGGAATCGGTTTTGCATGCACTATGAGAGTGCTCTCGGGTTAGGAATGTCTGGTTACAACTGGGAGTTAGGAGCACAAACCAAGCTTTTTGGAGAAGCGACCTTCAAGAGTGGCTCATAATGAATGGGAGTATGGGCAGCAGGGTCATGTATGGGAAAAATCAGTGGAGTATGCTTTTCTCCTTTGTAGTTTGGATGATATGGAAAAGTAGAAGCCAAGCGGTTTTTTCTGGCAAAGCTCAGAACTCGAAGCTTTCGACTAAAATTGCGAATCAGTCCACAGGGTTCATGTATTGTGTCAGCCCTCCGAGGTGCCCCGTCCCTAGGGTGGTAGTTGCGTGTCGATGGGAGAAACCACCTGAGGGATGGATGAAGCTAAATTCTGATGGGTGTGCTACAGGTAGTCTGGGCTTAGATGGATGTGGAGGTGTTGTGCGAGATAGTCATGGGGAATGGATTTCGGGATTTTCAAGGCATATAGGGATCACGAATAGCTTTGTGGCTGAATTATTGGGATTAAGGGATGGGTTAATGTTGTGAAGAAACTTGAATATTCCCTCGCTTATTGTTGAACTGGACGTTAAATCCATAGTGGATATATTTTGTAGGGCTGGCTATGTCAATGATGTGATTTCTCCCATCTTGGATGACTGCAGGATGCTCATCACCAAGTTTCAACAGGTGCAATTTAAACACTGTTTCCGGTCGTTGAATCAATGTGCAAATGCTCTTGCTAGGATAGGTGCTGACCAAGATTTAGAGCTTAGAATTTTTGAAAGTCCGCCTGTGGACGTTTTTAATTTCTTTGAACAAGACAACAATGGTCTATACTATAACAGGTTGTGTCCTGAGCCTGTTGAGTTTTCTTAGCTTTTAATGAATTCATCTTTTTCACCAAAAAAAAAAAAAGACAAAAAGGAAAAAAGGGGGGAAAAAAAGAAAAAAAAAAGGGAGAGGTGGAGGTTCTGGAGAAAGAAAGAAGAAGAAAAAAAAAGGAAGAGAAGTGAGAACTGAGAAGATGAAGTGAGGCGGAGAAAGAAAGAAGAAAAGAAAGAGAGAGAAGAAAGAGTCATAAATGAAGAGTGAAATGGAATAAAAAACTTATTGTTTTTTAGTATAGTTGTCCGTACGATTCCAAAGATGGAACGGTACTGTTCATATGTGCTAAATATTATGGCGTATAGAACATTTCATGAGGTATGAATTTTGATATTTGGTGTGTCAAATGTCAAATATTTGGCATTTGGCACACCTGATGGTAGTGCTCTTATTAACATAACCATGTCACTAGAATAAGCTTGAAGATTAAAGATGGAGCGTGCAACTAAAGCTTATGCTAATAATTTGACGAAAAAGTGAGGAAAATGATATTACTATTAATTATACCTTAGAAAATTTATTTCGTCAATATTATTCTTACAAGATAAGATGTATGGAAAGAGTAAATCAGATACCTCAAGAAGGTGCAATTGAAAGTAATTGCCCACCGTTGAAGTGAATTGAGATCTTGGGCGAAGTTATTCAACTCATAATTAACTTTAATTTTAAGGTGGTTAGGGAAAGTTAAAAAATATCAGCAGTATTTATTGAATGAATCTTCATTCAAGCCTATTATAAGCTTTTTTTAAGTCAATTTTAAGATCATAGACCTAGTTTTTTTTTTTTTTTTTTTTTTGAGTTGATAATCTTGTTCTAGTTTTTTCAGTGTGAAGCCGATGCACCATTTCTCGAGCAATACTGAGGTCATCAACAACTCTATTCGACATGATGGCTAACTGTAATGGAGATACAATATGAATTAAAGATGGGCCTCCCATGATTGACACTAATTTTTGCAATAAGCTTGTATGTAGTATTTCAGAGCCTATAGGTGGATACTAATTGAGAGACTTGGAGACTTGGGACCCATGCATTTGGGGATCAAAGTATGAGAGAGTGGTTCGCATAATATGGGAGAAGAGCTTGAGAAAATGTTTGTTGGATTTCATCTTATTTTTAAAAGAAAACTTTTTAAACAATCTTGGGACAAAAGAATTTCTTTTCCTTCTTTATTTATTTATTTATTTTTTGGTCCTTCATTGATGCAAGGAAAAATATTGAACCCGAGAGTTTAGTGTAAATCAAACATAACACATAATCATGGCCATGTTAGAATTATCATGCCTCGCTCAGATTGGACCAACTTGTAGGCATGTAGCCCAAGATAATTAAACCTTCGGACTTATTTGGTTTTGAACCCAACATAACCCATAACATGGCCATGATATCAACAGTTTGGGCCCAATTCATCATATGGCCGAAGGCAACAAAAACAATACGTGCATAGAAATTTGATAATGGCTACGAGGCTATCTAATTGAAAGTTTCTATAATTCAACTAGCACCCCAACACTCTGTTGTAATTACCGAATTTATTAAAAAAAATATTAAAAAGAAAGTGTATATATTTTACCCCTAAGGATCCGTTCGGTTAGAGGAGTGGAAAAGTGGGAGGATGGAAAATTGTGAGAGGATGGAAAAATGGAAGGATGGAAAATATTTAGTTTTCTCTCTTATGTGTTCGGTTGGAGGGGTGGAAAAGTGGGAGGGTGGAAAACTCTTTTGTTTGGTTAGAGAGAAAAAGAAAATGATGGAAAATGTAATTTATATAAATTGACTATTATACCCTTGTTACATAATATGTAAAAAATAGTTTTATTTGTAATCATTAAATAATATAAAATTTATCACATCATATATATAAATTTATATTATTATAATGTAAAAATTAGATCAGATCACGTTGAAAAAAAAAAAAAAAACAAACAAACATCGTTCAATAACGTTGAAAAGAAAAAAAAAAACAAAAACAAAAACAACGTTGTTCAGTAATGTTGAAGAAAAAAAAAAAAAAAACCAACGTTGTTCAGTAACGTTGAAGAAAAAAAAAAAAAAACCAACGTTGTTCAGTAACATTGAAAAGAAAAGAAAAAAAAAACAACAACAACAACGTTGTTAACGTTGAAAAGAAAAGAAAAGAAAATAACTTTGAGGTCAACGTTGAAAGAAAAAGAAAAAAAGAAAAAAAAAAAGAAGAAAAAAAAAACGTTGAAAAAAATAGGTGGGAAGAGAGTATTTTTGTAAAAGTGCTACTATAAAACTTTTCTCTCCAGATTTTCCTTCCGATTTGGAAGGAAAAAAAATGTGGACCCGGAGAGAAAACTTTCTCTCTAATTTTCCATCCTTCTTATTTTCCTTCTCCAAACGAACAGTGAAAAACAGCATTTTCCACCCTATTTTCATCCTCTATTTTCCATCCTTCTTATTTTCCTTCCAAACGAACGAACCCTAAAACCTGGAATTATTTTCATTTGGTCTTTTATGTTTGAAATTTTCATTTTATTTCCTTATGTTCGATTACAGGTTTCTACGGGTTGGTCCGGGTTGGGTTTGTACCCAATTTGCAATTGACCCGACCAAATTTGGTGGAAAAATGCTAAACCTGTCACTGACTAGTGAGATAGTCAAATCGGACTGGTCAGATCTCACATCGGGTGTCGGTCAATTTGGTCAAAACCAGCAACAGTGAAGAAACTGAAAATTTTGCCTAAATCAGGGAAAGATCTCATCGAATCTAGTGAGATCTCACCATATATTGAGGAAATCTCGTTGGATCTGGTGGATTTCCACTGATCTATAGCTAGAAAAAACTTAAAACTCGTCGAAATAATTGGTTTTAATGGTTGGGTCAGGCGGCTCAAGTTTTGAAGAAGCAAACCCGCCAACTGACCTGCCAGTGTTAGATTCCAAGGGTGAAGACTTGTTGTCGACCACCGGAAAGTCAGTTCAAGCGGCAAGTTGATCAAGCTTAGTTGGGTCATTAGTTGGCTTGGACACACTTATGTTTGATTATGTTTTCATATTTAGGTTTACCATCCTTCTCTATTAGTAATATGAGCATTAAGTGTCAAACTAACAATTAGATTACTTTTTTTTTTTTTTGAGAAACACACACACACACATATAGGAGAAGGGGGATCAGATAAGGGAATACACTCACACGCTAACACCAAAACTGCATGCGGCAGTTAGTGTCACGGAGCAAGTGATAAACCCGTTCTCAATATCACACCTTACCGATGTGGGACAACAACAATTAGATTACTAATTACTCATTTGGCACTTAATGATCACATTTCCAACATAAATGAACGGCTAGGATAATATGAAAAATAGAATCAAATATGAAGGAACAAAAGTGTAGTTTAGTCAATTATTAACATAAATTGATTAGTCCATGGAAAAGGGTATCAAATCTCAAGCTGAAGTTAGGGCCCAACTTATTAAAAAAAAGAAGGGTGAAATACAAAATTCATCCTAAGGTTTTAGATTATACCGGGTTTTACCAATTTTCAAAAATTTTCAGTTTTGTCCCTAAGTACAAACAACACTTTAATGACGTTTGAAGGTTAGATACTCTTTTAAGTCATCTATTCCCTTCCAACAACTTGTCTTGACTACATAGGTCCCCCGCAATGATTGTACTATGGCAATTATACTTAAGTGAGTATTTGGGTAACCTGGTAGATAAATAGCAACCAAATATGGACAAAGAAAGCAAAAGGAGCCAGAGAGTTTTCAAATTATGTTAAGTGATGTTTGTGCTTAGAGATTAAATTTATTTTTATTTTTTTAAAATTTATTGTAAATATTTTGATAGTAAATGGTATTAGCTCAAATTATAGGGATGGTTTTGGTATTTTATTATAAAAAATAAAAAATAAAACCCTTGAGCTAAACCTTCAGCCCTGTTCGGTTTTGGGTTTGGAGACTAAAAAGCGCTTTTGGACATGAGAAGCAAAAAGCACTTCCTTATAATAAAAAATACAGGGTCACCCTTCCCTGAATTTTATATGCACAGGTATTGATTTTTCATCATAATTTTGCTTTTTGTACTTATAAATGATTTATATACCATTAGATTTTCTCTTTTTAGGCTTTTTTTTTTTTAAGTGGATTCTGATTGAACCGATGGTATTTCTCAATGTCATTGTTATTACTGTGATAATTGGTGTCATCATTATTGAAGTTGTTGATGCTTCAATGGCCTCCGAACCCTTATCATCATCTGGTATGATTTGTGCCATTATCAAAGAAGTTGAGGAAGCTTGAGTTGCCTTTGGGACCTATTGATCGGTTGGAGTGGTTGATGAGGGAAGGTAGAAAATGTTGCCATTGTTTCAACTTTCAAGTTGAAGTAGGGTTAAACAAGACACTAATATAGAGGGTTGGCCATTGCCTTGGGTGAGTAAGGTAACCATCTAAGGCCCACAAATGAAATAAGGTTCCTAAATTTTAATTAATGGGTATCTTTTAACGTGTAGGAGTCAAGGCCTCAAATATTGTCCAAGAAATTAAAAAAAAAATTAAATAGGGTAAATTCCATAAACCTCCCCTAAGGTTTGGACTAATATCAATAAAGTTCACAACAGTTAAAAAGTGATCATTTTAGTCCTTATTCCCAAATGGTTAGTAACACCGTTACATATCCTCTGTCCTCTCTCTTACCACTCTCCTGAGTCTTCTATCTTTCCTTTCTCTAATTCAGAGAAGAAGAAAAATTTGAAGAACAGAACCCACAAAGCCAGCGACTCGACCCAGCAAAACCCACAAAAAGCCAGAAACCACCGACCACCGACCATTAGCAAAACCCACAAACCCTGCAACCACCGACCACCAGCAAAACCCACAAAACCATCAACCACCAGCAAAGCAACAGCATCAACAAAACCCACAAACCCAGAACCACCGACCACTGATCACCAGCAAAACCCACAAACTCCTCAGCAATACCAATACCGACCACCCCACAACAAACCCAGAACCAGAAACACAAATCAAAATCCACAAAAATCCAACACACCCACAAAAAATCAAATTCTCTATCACCAATCCAAACCAAAACCGACCCACTACAAAACCCACCACCACAGCACTACTATAAAGAGGAAGAGAGAAGAGAAATTGCAAACCCACCACCACGGTGCCGGATTTGAGCAGAGGAGATTGAAACTTCGCCAGACATCGCCGAATCTGAGCAGAGGAGAGTGAAATGTTATCGGTCTAAGCTTAAACATCACCGAATCTAAGCGGGTTTTTGAAATTCCTCTCACTCACTACTCACTAAAACTCAAACTCACCACTCAAAACTTAGGCGTTGATAAAACCATCGTGCCGATGACCGAAACACACACCCATAACAATGGTGGCAACGAATGTGAAATCAGAGACGATGGCTCTAATGGACAAGAAGGAGCGCCTTGGAGATCGAGATGAACGCCATCATCGACCGCCTCTGCTAGCCTGGCGGCCCTAGCCTTTCTGGCAATTTCATCGATTCCAAGGTCTCTTTCTTCTCTTTCGATTTTTGATTTTTTGAAATTGTGAGTTGTGAGCAATAATATGTACTCAGAGGAGAGAGAGAGAGAGAGAGAGAGAGAGAGAGAGAGAGAGAGAGGAAAGAACAAAGAAGAAAGAAGAAAAAAAAAAAGTAACAGTGTTACAAACCGTTTGGGAATAAGGACCAAGATGGTCACTTTTTAAATATTGTGGATTTTATTGGCATTAGCCCAAACCTCAGGGAAGGTTTGTAGAATTTCTCAATTAAATATAATCTTCGTTAAATGGGCTATAGACAAATGCTTCTATTGTTTTACGTTGAAGTTTTAGGAATGCAAATCCTCCATACCACTTTTTGTATTCTACTTTATGTACCACCAATCAAAATTTGTCATGTATTTGATTGACTTTCCTTATAAAATAATCAAAGTTTAATATGAGAAAAAAAAATCAAACACATGACTAATTGTAATTGGTGGAACACAAAAAGTGGTACATAGAATTTGTATTCAAGTTTTAAAATGTACTTGTATTCTCAAACTAAAATCTCTCTCTCTCTCTCTCTCAACAAAGAAAAACTAAAATCTAAAGACTAAAAAGAAATCAATTTCAAACCTTACTCTCTTTTTTTGTATTCCTTATCTAGTCCAAAACCCATCTTTTAGTAATATGCATTCATTGTTTTTGATAGGATTTGAAAATGTAATGCTATGGGCATAACATTTTGACAATAAAGCCTAGGTGACAAGCTGTTATTGGTTTTCATACGGACTCACCAGTGTCATCGCTTTTTTACTTACCATTCATAGCTTGTCACTTAGGTTTTATTGTGAAATTGCTATAAAAATGTTGTGCCTGTACCTTTATTAGGATTGATAACCTTACCCTACCATTCATAATTTATGGTGAGTTTAGGTTTTCTTTTCTTTTTTGAAGTAATTGTAGTCCATGTTCACATCTCACATTTGGCTCATTAAATGCTATATTTAGCAAATCAACCAAAAACCACCCCACATCAAGCTCAAATGCTCAACAATCCATTGCATAGTAGTAACATATGAATAGTACCTCTATTAAGGGTATTGTTCATCATTATTGTTAAAAAAAAAAAAACAAAAACAAAAAAAAACTATTTGTTCACTCTCTCACTCACTCACTCTCTCTCTCTCTCTCTCTCTCTCTCTCTCTCTCTCTCTTAAGAACCGATCCACGTAGATCGGCAGTTGTTAAGTTATTTAGGGTGTCGGTGGTCCAGTGGTGGAGCTTTGATTCGGCTTGTGGAGGTGGTAAAACTCAAGTTACTTTGATCTAGGTTGTAATTTAGTTGATCAGAGTTGTGAATTTCTTTTTATGAAATTCACAAAAATTTATAAAAAACAACTTTCATCCTTAAATGCATTTTGCATTTTTGATTTACAACATGTTACAATGTTATGTATATTTGCATAACATTGTAGCATCTTGCGAATGTTATAACTTCTTTTTTTTATTCATCTCTCTCATTGATCAAAGTTGTGATTTGAGTTGGTTCGTGTGGTGGAAAATCAGAGATTGATGGGCTAATACTTGATAAATTTTTGGGTTTGGTAGTTGTTATGGCGGTTGCTGCAATGGTTTTTTTTTTTTTTTTTTAAGGGCTAGTTTTTTGGTTTGATTTTTGGAAAGATGAAAAATAATATCCAAATGAGATGGATACAGAACATTGCGGCCAATGTGGTGGTATATGAATAGCTGATTAACTAAAGTAATATAAGTGGAGTTTTTAGGATAAATTTGACTAAAAGTGCGTTGATACTGATGCTAATGCTCTAAAAGCATTCCCAATGGGTCATGCAAAACCCGAAACAATGCAAAATAGATAATAATATTCACAAAAATGCATAAAAAAACAACTTTCAACCTGAATTGCATTTTGCATTTCTGATTTACAACATGCTACAGTGTTCTACAATGTTATGTATATTTGCATAACACTGTAGCATCTTGCAAATGTTATTTCTTCTCTCTTTTTTCATCTCTCTCTCTCTCTCTCTCTCTCTCTCTCTCTCCCCTTTGACATTCTCCCTCTCTCTCTCTCCTTTGACATTCTCCCTCCTCCTTTCCATTTGCTAATGTTGTTGTGGGTAGAAAATATAATATTTTAATGTGATGAAATGTAAAATAAAGATTGAGATGTATGGTATGTTGTTAAAGTAGTTGTGTAAGATAAATAAAATGACTTTTTAGTTATGCAAATATATATATATATATATATATATTTTGCATTTTCGAATAAGGAATTCTCTTATAGGTAGGTTTGGGTTTGGGCTTGATCAACAAATAATTAAGGAAAAAACTATCACAATTTTGGTTTAGTGAGGGTCAAGCGAACTCTTAGAGACAATAGAGTTCATGCCACTTTCAAATGACTAGATGTTACTCTTTTCAAAACCAAAAGAGGTCAAAATTGTGTTTATTTTAAAGTTTAGGATTTCTACTTTTTACTTAAATAAGTTTTAGTAAAAATATTCATTATAAGTATAAAGGATCTAAGAGCATTCCCATCAAGGAAAGCAAAATATTTAGCATATACCACCTCAAAACCCAAAATTTTAGCATTTAACATCTCACTTTATAATACATCATACATCAAAGATTCTAATTTTTTTAGCACTTCATTTAAATATTGTTTTTTATTCTCTGTTTCTTTCCCTCTGTCTCTCCCTTTCTCTGAAAACTCACCCCTTTCTTTGCAAACCCACACCCACGGCTAGCCACTGCCGGCCACCACCATCGAAAACAAAAAAAACAAAAAAAACCACCCGCTGCACCACCATAGCTACAACAACTGCAACTGTCACCACCACCCACAACCATGACCACCAACCACCAAAATCATAACCAAATCACAAACCCAAACCCAAAACCTCATCACCATTCACCACCAACAACCAGTAAAAGAAAAAGAAAAACAACCCTCCAAAATCACAACCAAATCACAAACCCACAACCTCACACCACCAACAATCGGAAAAAGAAAAAGAAAAACAACCACCAAGAGAGACCCACGCAATTAGAGACCCATCGATCAAAGACCCACGCCGAACTCTTAACTGATGACCCACGCCGATCTACCCTCAATGCCGATGCCCATGCCGATCAAATCCAAAATGCTAAATCCATAGCCCACACAACCACTGCCAAATCTACGATCAAATCACAAAGTAAACTAAAAAAAAGAAAGAAAGAAAGAAACCACTGTGATAGAGATCGGCTTGCCTTGATGCTCCGGCCTGAGTTTTATCGAAGAGGGAGGCAGAACGTCGAGTAAAGAGAGAGAGAGAGAGAGAGAGAGAGAGAGAGAGAGAGAGAGAGAGAGAAAATGGTTGGAAGCTCTCAGAACAAGAATGAGAGACAGAAGAAAGCCAAGGAAAGAAGAAACAAAAAAATAAGAAGAAAAGCAAGCGGGGCCCATGAAATAAAAAAAAAATAATATAACTTTTACAATTGGTGAACAGTGTGGTCTCAAATTTGAGACTGCACTGTTCATCAATGCCAAAAATTATAGCATTTAAAATTTTTGATTGAAATGATTTTTAAGAGTCTAGGGTGTCAAATGCCAAATATTTGGCATTTGACACCCTTGATGAGAATGCTCTAAGCAAAAGACCATTAACTCATAAGCATATTATAACATCATTGTCTTTGAGTAGCTTCTAAACTAGACTAACCTAAACACAATTTTATTGATTAAACTCAGATTAGATATATTTTGATAGGTGAACCCAAAAAAAAAATTTTTGACAATATATCAAATGTTTTGATAATCTCGTGTCTAAGTTGACAATGATCACAAAAATAGATGAGTTAAAAAGGTAATATACTCATCGAGCTTAATTAAAATAGGGTTGTATTAACAGGCACCACAAGGTGCCCCTTAACAACAACTTTTTCAAAATTTTTCTGACAATTTTTTTTGTTTTTTTTACAGGTTTATCTTATTTTTTCAACTTTATAAGTATTGCTTGATATTTTTTTTTCTAATATTTTTTTGTCTTTTTTATACTTTAAAAAGCACTGCTCGATATTTGTTAATATTTTCTATTAAAATAAAATAAAATAAATTAGTATATTCTTTTATACCCTTTTTTGTTCTCCAAGTATGTCTCGTCATCACGATGTTTGAACATTTGACCAAAATAAATGGAAGATTACAAGTATGAAAGGAGTTCGTCATGACAAACGTCAGCTATTGTGGTGCTTGTAATCTGTTCATGAATCTTTAACGTTCTTTTCTTTTTTTCTTATTTTTTTTGTTGCTGAATCATCAACCTTTAACATTCAATAAACCATGTGTTACTGCCAAGAAATTTCTGGTGCTGGGCATATTGTAGTTGGCCTCCTCAACTAATATATAGCCCAACTCTTGTCTCCCAATTCCACCACGAGCACTCTCATTTCTCTCTTCATTACCAATCCTCCTTTTTCTTCTATATTATCTGCTTCTGCTCGTTTCATCAAAATTCTAGCCTACATATTCAAGAAAGCCACCAAGAGCTAGCTCCCCAAAACAATGGCAGCTTGTATTGCTAATTCAAGAAGTGAAACTTCTAGTGCTGATCCATTTAATTTGGACTCCAGCAAGTGCCAAATTGGTACTCGTTGCAGGACCCAACTTTGTAGACTCAATTCGTCAAATCTGGTTTCTGGTAAAACCAGCAACTGGGGTGGGAAGAAAGTCTCAAATTCATCAAAAACCATTCTGCATGATGAGGATGAAGATGGGTTGTGGTTGAAAATTAAAGAGGAAGCTTTACATGATTTAGAACAAGAGCCTATCTTGTTCAAGTACTACTACTCATCAATATTGTCGCATGTTTCACTAGAGAGTGCATTAGCAAGTCACCTAGCCATGAAGTTAAGCAATGCGCATATTGCTAGTGATGCACTCATGGAAGTTTTCTTAAGCTTTTTTCATGAAGATCATGAGGTCAGGAGAGTCATCAGCGATGATCTCAAAGCTGTAAGAGAACGAGACCCAGCTTGCATCAGTTATGTTCATTGCTTGTTGAATTTCAAAGGTTTCCTTGCATGCCAAGCTCATAGGGTGGCACATAAATTGTGGTCACAAGGTAGGGCTGTCATAGCACTTCTAATTCAGAGTAGAATATCCGAGGTTTTTGCAGTAGATATCCACCCTGGAGCGAAAATCGGACGGGGGATATTACTTGATCATGCCACCGGAATTGTGATTGGAGAGACATCAGTCATAGGTGACAATGTTACAATTCTACATAATGTGACATTAGGTGGTACAGGAAAAGTTTCTGGGGATAGGCATCCTAAGATAGGTGATGGGGTTTTAATAGGTGCAGGAACTAAGGTTTTGGGTAGTATAAGAATTGGAGAAGGGGCTAAAATTGGTGCAGGGTCAGTGGTTCTAAAGGAGGTGCCTCCTAAGACTACAGCTGTTGGAAACCCAGCTAGATTGGTTGAAGGGAAAGAGAAACTGTCATATGAGACAATTGCTGGAGGATCATCAGTTGATCTCCAACAATAAGATGTTAAGATTCCTCATATTTTGGGAGGATCTGAGCTTTTGATAGATTATTGTTGAGAGCCTCTTTAACTTTCTTTGTAATGTAAAATATCTTCATGCACTCTGTTTGAACATGTGGTGGTTTGTATTTGGGGATTGAGTTGATAATGTAGATTAAGCCTCTTTCATCTTAAATCATTGTGACAATGTCAACTTACCAAAAAGGTAGACGATAAAATATGAAAATAAAATATAAGTTTTGCATAGAAAAATGACTTGCATTAGCCACTTCTTATAGTCCTTCATTTGACTGATTCGACTCAAAAGATATAATGATAGATTTCAAAGTATTCAGGGTATGACTCAGGCATCCACTATCAAAGTTCTTAATTTGGTTCCTTGTGCCATTGACCACTACAATACCTACAGGACTGTTCTTATTCAATTCCCTAGTTAATTATTAATTCAATGATCAATATTTCTCACTTCTCATTAATTATTATTTTAATCTAAAGTGACAATTTACCAATAGTTTCCTAGGAAATTTCTCTTTCATATTCTTCTTTATATATATTATTAATGCAATGATTATGACAACCCGATCCCATATCAAAGATTATCCTTTTAATTTAATGGAATATACTATATATTATTTTCTCAAGATTCGTCTTGGGGAGTGATTTTCAGGAGCATCTTTTTGATAGAGCTCCAATATTACCCTGCCCTGATCACTTTTCTTTTCTCTGTGGTTTAATTGTCAAGTTATATACTATATATAACACATGGTACACTTTGCCTTGCTCGATCAGTTCCTATGTCACAGGATGGGTTGAGTTTAAAAATTCAAACAATTAGATGGCTGGGAAAACAACTAGTTATGCACTACAATTAAGTGCATTAATGATAATGAATATGTGATCTTGTCAATGAAGGCTGGTCATAAACACTACTGATAACATTCATTAAGTGCATTAATGATAATGAATATTGAATCATACCTCTCAAGTCTCACACAGAACCAACACAACTCTCACCACTGCCTGAACTGAAAAAAAAATAGATGGAGTAGCTTCCAATCACCTAATACAATTTGAAAAACATGGTGCAACAGCCAAAAAGCCTCAATTTCTATACATATAAATAATGATATAAAAAGCTCTCACCAAGAATAAATGTGACAACTCAATAAAATTCTCATACAGGGAAGTAAAAGAAACACAAGTTACACTGATCATGTAAAAGACCTTACAGAAAGAGGTCCAAAATACCTGCATAAATTTCTCTTCTGAAGAAAAATACAGATACAAAATCCCCTCACTCTTGTACAACTCCGGGATTGTGTTATATTTTATCCCTTCGGGTGTTCAATAGATAGCATTCCAGAAGAACATCACTAGCCCTTGCTATATAAGGAACAAAACAACACAGGATATCAATCATATCATAGCTTGATGACATCCACAAGACCAGCTTGTCCCAATTCCATGGACAGAGTTTTCTAATATTCAAATGAAACTTTACTAGCAAAATGAAATAACACATGAATTATTCCTTTAAAGAGTAATTTTATCACGCTTCAATTTTGTAAAATTGTAACCTAAGTTTCAAGAGGTCATAGAAATTTATTTCCCTTCTCTTGATATTCGAATGAATGAATATTAATAAAAATAAAGCCGAAAAATTAAAAATTATAAGCATTACCAAAAAATTCGAAATGAAAAATCTACTAGCAAAAACAAGAAGGCTCATCTCACCTCTCCTCCAAAAACGACCTGTTTGATAACCATTGTCTTGGCCTAGAGCTTTTGGTTTCCATTGTATAGATGAGATCCTCCCCTTTTAAGGCCACCCTCATTCCAGGTTCCCTTTCCTCCAACCTTTCTCCTCTTCCTGCTACTGTCATTCCAGAATCCCTTAGCTTCACCAACTCCCCTTGTCTGGCTACCCTCATTCCATGTTCCCCTATCAGTTCTTGTAAATTCCGATGCTTTAACTCATTATTATTTTTGCCCCACTGTTTCCTACTAAATCCATTTCCCCCACAATCTCTCCATCCTCTATCTTCTAAAGTTCCATTATTCTGTCTAAATCTGCTTTCCCAAGGATTGTCACCATTATTTAAATTTTTTGGCTCCTTTTGGTTCCAACCCCAATCTTTATTCTCAAATTCACCCCATCGTTTATTTTTCACTGGCAAAGGATTGTCACCATTATCCCCCTGATTCCTACCCCATCCATTTCCCCCACAATCTCTCCATCCTCTATCTTTAAAAGCTCCTTTATTCTGTCTAAATCTGTTTTCCGAAGTATTGCCATCATTATTCAAATTCTTTGGCTCCCTCCGGTTCCAGCCCCAATCTTTATTCTCAAAATCACCCCATCCTTTATTCTTCACTAGCCAAGGGTTGTCACCATTATCCCACTCATTCCTACCCCATCTGTTTTCCTCACAATCTCCCCACCCTCTATCTTTTAAGGCACCATTATTCTGTTCAATTCGGCTTTCCCAAGTATTGTGACCATTATTCAAATTCTTTGGCTCCTGCTGGTTCCATCTCCTACCTTTATTCCCAAAATCATCCCATGCCTTATCCCCACCATTTCCCCAAGATTCCCATGGGTTCCACTCCCCTACTTCTTTTTTCAAAGCTCCAAGATCCACCACATTGGAAAATTCACGAGGATTGTTATTATTTTCTTGTTGCATATTATGCAACTCTTCATCCAATTCCTTAATCAGTTCAGGATCAATGTTAGTATTCCAATCTATTTCATCAATATACATATCTGGATCAGGCAGAGAGATATCACAGAGGAGGCCATTGATCTCTGCCCAAAAACGTTTCTTTGCATTTTGAAATGCCACTTTACCAGCGGAATCATCCCAACTGAGCACATTATCTTGAAAGTGTATATACTTCTTATTATCTACTATCTTCCCCCATGGTATCCTTCCAACTGAAGTGCAAAAGTTCTTTTCCCATAAAGGCACAACATCTTTCCCCCCTAAGAGATAGAAAAGGGGAAAAAAAAAATCAATTTAATGAGCCCACTCAGATCCATGATTTGTGCTGATAAGAACTCTCCATCTAAACAAAATGAAACAGAGAACATACATGACAAAAGGAGAAAAAGACACCCATGAATTAAAAATTTCCTCACCAGTAAAAGAAACTTACTATCAGGAAAAGACATATAGCATTGAAGCCAGTGTACCACATTCATAACAAGCAGAATATTATGAGAATCACATAACATATGGTAGAAACTTTCAGAGAATTCCTTTCTATGTATAAGTATTTCACGAATTCCCATCAAAATTTCTAACATCAGTAATGTACTAGACTGAGATACAAGGCAGGATGTAAGAGGCTTTGATTATAAAACTCAAGTTTGAAACTCTTTGCTGATATGGGTTATAGATTAGGGTAAGGACTTTTTAAACCAATAAAACGATAATCTCTAAACTATTCCAACACGTAAAACCTTATTCATTTTGAAATACAATGCATAAATGTAAACGAGTTAGCTTCCAAACTAACACAAGCAGACCTGTATTCATTTCCTAGGTCTTTCAAGATCATACATTTCCTTCTTATATTAAAAATAAAACATTTTAATGGTAAACCTTTCAATGATTTCACTCAAGTCTTTACTCCTGAGATTGATGCATGATTGGATTAAAATATTAGCCAGCAGAGAGTCCCCCTCTTTTGTAGAATTTGTTGATCTTTTAAAATCCAAATTGCAATTTTTTACGAGTTTCTCTAGTACGCTTCTAGTGTATTAGAGTAATCTTCTCCAATGATCCTATCAATAAATTGATCTTTGCTTATAAAAGAAAACAATATCAGGTTGCCAATGAGCATTGACTCAAATGGATGGTGAGGTCATGGGTTCAAAACCCACTGAGTGTGAATTAAAGCATGTAAATATGTAAATTTGAGATAAGATTAGACTTTATGGCTCTCTCTCTCTCTCTCTCTCTCCTTTGTTTACTGCTTGGATCACTCAAATCCAATGTTACGGTAAACCTACCATCCCTGGCCTCCCCAAAGATATAAAATTTACTAATTCAATTCTTTACTTTCCAAGAATTTCTCAGTTATCAAACAGACAGCAATAAAAAATAAAATAAAATAATTCCAAGAAATCAGTTTTAGAAAACATAGTACAGTAACAGAGATTTCATATAATACCCATCAAGAAAAACAACAATGCCAATAATTCTACAATATTGTAAAAACACCCAATTCAACAAAGAACCAAAAATATTCAAATTTAAAAAAATAAAAATAAAAACAGAGTTACCTGGGGAAAAATTTTCAAAGTCGTATTCTCTGTGGCGAGGCCTTGGAGGCAGTTTTTTATGGTAAAATCTACGTAATGGATGATTTCTCCAATTACCCATCGCATCCACATACACAGAAACCCAAAAGATTGGGGGACATAAAAACTCTGCTCAAGCTTCTCTGATTCTCTTATTTTCACTCAAGAAAGCAAGAGAAAGAGAAACACAGAGAAGTAGAAAGTAAAAGAAAGATATTCAAAGTGTTATTTGACATAATATGGAATTAGTAAAATAAAAGAATGGAAGTAAAGGAGATAACTATGGTGAAGTTTTTTTTTATATATTGTAATCTTATGGCTGGTGAGTAGTGAGTGGTGAGTGGTGAGTGATAATACACTGAAACGATATAAACGCAACCCAGTCCTTTAAACCCGGGAGACTAGAGGGAGAGTGTGGGTGTTGCAGAAACCTTTTAGTTTCTTCATAAAAAAAATATTTTTTTAAAAAATAACTTCTTAAGATTTATAATCATTAGCTATACTTTTTTTTTTAGTCCTTGCCTTTTTTTTTTTTTAATAATAATATTTATTAGAACAAACAAGCACAAAAGTAATATATAGAATTAAAGTAATATATAGAGTTTTTTAAACAAACTTATAATACATTACATAACCGAGTACTACTACAAAATGTTCTAATTTTTGTAGTAATAGCCTAGGTTATAAGGACTGAAATTCTAACACACAATTGATGTGGGATAAACATCTTTATATATTTTTTTGTTGAGAAAACAGTAAAACTTATTAGAATATACAAACACGAAAGTAATATATAAAGTTTTTTAAACAAGCTTATAATACATGATTGAATCTTAAGAGAGAAACCTAACTAACAGCAAGTATTATATAGCAAATCATATAATCCAAATCTTTGGTATTTTTGTTACTTGATTTTTTTAGGATTTAAGCATTTTATAATGTGTTTTTGTTGGATCTTTTTAGAACTTAGAACATATAGAAGAATAAAGAAAGAGTATAAAAAGAGAAGAGAGAATTTACAGATTACGTGGTTCAACTTAACGACCTACATTCACAAAGAAAAATTTTTAACGATTACATCTTCACTATACTAAGTTATAAACTTACAATGAACCTAATATGGGGGTATTTATAGGAGACTAAGCCCCAAGCTAACCATACATTAACCATGGTTAGTAGACTTGTGTATTATAACTTTATAACTAGTATTCTTTATCTGCACATTAAGGATTGTGCTTGAACCATGACTAGAATTGGACTTGATATCTTTAAGAAATCTTAAGTCTAAGAGTTTGATATTTAGTTCGAGTTCAAGCTTGAGCTTCATTTGACTTAATAATCAGGTCGAGCCAAGCTAGCTTCAAGTTTGTAAACTTTCTAACGAGCTTAAATTCAAACATTGTTTTGTTGTAGGGATGATTCAAGCTCTAGATGAGTTTATGCTTTTTTTTATATATATAAAAGAAGTGTGGGGGGTGGGGCATGGTCACCCTGTGGACTTTGGACCGAGAAGGAGGTTCTAAATATTCACTTTTGCAACAAGGGACCAACTCATATGCCCACAAGAAAGCCAAAGCCCAGAAGAAGAGAGACCACATGAACCTGTTACCGAGGTAATTCGAGAGACTTGTTTGTCCCAAGATAAGGTGACCTAATTGAGAAGTGATTAGCTGACTTACCGAGGATACAGCTTCAACTATCTTCCCTAAGGAACGCAAAGGAGAAGATGCAAAGCCTAATAAAGCAGTCACCTCCACATTAATGAGCTCTTCCTACCTAATTCAGCCCCATTAAATGCTGGATGACTGACCTGAACATTAAGAACACCCCAAAAGTCTACCTTGATGATCAAGAAATGGTAGAGGAAGAGTCTAATGGGACAAATATCTCCATAAATCCAGCTAAGAGAGGAACAGCTGGAAAGGAGAGGATAAAGGAGGAAAGAGCCAACATGAAAGAAGGTCTAGAAAAATTGAGGAAGAACAAGAGAGAGAAAAAAGTGAGAGAAAGAACTTGTATTTTCACTTAGAACCTCCGTTTGTACCTTGGGAAACTGATTTTCATCAATCAAAGTGTCTTTCTATGTTTTCTTGACCTTCAAATTATCTATCTAATCTTCCCATTGCGGAATTTCATCCACTTTGTTAGAAATTAATTGTGTTAATCAAGAATTAGAGAATCTTTTTCCTTAGTTTGTGCTTTTGACACCCATAAGAAGCATTTTACTTTTATTGTTGAGTCAAGATCAAATATTTACTACTCCCCAAACTTGCCTTGTTTAATTATACGATATGCACAAACTCATTAAACGCCATTGTACTCAACAATTCACAACACAAAACTTCGCGCTCTCTAAATAGTTAGGGCACTCATATTAGTAAACGTATAACAGTATAAGGGGTAAATTTAGACTGTTGTTATAGAAACCATGTAAATATACACATTTACTATTTAAATGCAAATCTATTTTTAATACTTATTTACCCATATAAATAAGGGGGAGAGAGAGAGAGAGTAATAAAAAAAATAATTTTTGGATGAAATGTAGAGTAAAATATCTAATTTGATAGGAATGTTTTAAAATGTTGTTTTGAAAAAAAAAAGGTATATATTTTTTTTGTTTGCTAAAAGAAACAAATTTTGCAAGATTCAAAGCAAATGATCTATCAATAATTTCTCCAATAATACTAATAACTAGTGAAAATCCCGTGCGTTGTATGGTTTTATCACAAACTTATAGAATATATATTTTATCTGATAAATAATAACCAAATAAATAATTATTATAATAAAAAAGAAATAAATTGTATTGGTATAATAACTATCAAATATCAAAATAATAACACCTAAATACAAAACTACTAATGTGTAACATACCAATTGTGCTCTAATGAGAATTTTGCATCTAGTGGATCTGTAATATAAATAATGAGTTTTGTAACTAATTTGCAATTTTGTTAGTAATAATATTAATGAGAAAAAAAAAATGTTAAAAGTTGTTTTTACTTTTGAGAGATTGTTGAATACCTCTTTGTACACTATATTTTTAGTGTATCATTGTTCTTGTTTGTCATTATTCCTTATTAAAATCTTTAGTCTTTCAAAGCTTGTTATTCGAAACAAAGCAACGTACAATTGGCCGCAGCTGATCACTAAACTTAGCAAGTAGAGGCCAGCATTGTTTAGAGTTTGTTCTTGACTTTTGTTGATTGTCATAGCATAACAAATCTTTAAAGGAAATTGTATTATTTTAAGGATGAATTACCACTTTGATTCCATAGGAGATAGAATTATTCGAGGAATAAGAACCTTTGTTATGATCTTTGGACTTGTAATAATTTTTGTTTCTATTATCCAAGTTCCTAAATGTGTCACAATCAGCCTTGTTCTATTAGACTTTAATTAACTTCCCTGCTTCCTTGTCAAACACTACAAAATTTGCATGTACTGTCGTATCGCCAACTTACATTGTTGGAAAAATATATGTTTGTATCGTATACAAAACTTACGCAGTGAAAAATTAACGGATCTACTTCATTCGCAATTGATAACATGTACTATGTAAGTTTCAGAATTTAAGAACAAGAAAGCATACTTTTGTGTAGTGAAATTCAAAACAAAAGCTTAGAAGTACTTGAGAACACTTTTAATCTTCACTCCATTTTGACTTAATGCCCTATAAGTGTGGTCTCTCAATCAGTTTCCAAGAGGAGAATAAGAGAGCGTCAAACACTCACATACACATCATTTCATTCCTTATATGATCTTAATGAAAACCGCTTATGAAATTTTGTATGTTTTTCTCCTTATATATAACTGATTATCTAATTAGGCTAGCTTTTTGGGTCATTCCAATTGGGCTTTAGTATGTAGCTTGGAGTGGGATCAAAATGGAACAAATAAGACTCTAGCTTTAATGGGCCTTGGACTTTTCTGTCAACTTTTAACAAGTCCAAAGTTACCATTAATTATATTCAATACCACTATATGAATATAATTACACTCTAGATTTTATTAATAAATTATATTTCAAGACTTTATTATACATGCAACCTTTTCATTAAAATATTCGTAATAATACAAAGTCGTGAATGTTGACTGCCACTTTGAAGATTACTACATCTTAATCATTGAGTACCCGGTTTAACCCTTTAAGTTATTCATCATATATTTATGAAATCCAATTTCATAAATATATGTTTTAGTAACTCCTTACTAAAGTGGTTAAGCCCAACACTCTGAATAACTAAACCCACTAAACTTATATCAAGGGAATATTTTATATTTCTGTTAAGAGATTATGAATTTCATCTTGAGAATATATGTTCCGTCAACACTAAATGCGGCTGCCCAACATACTGAGGTTTTAATCGTAACTTTTAGATCTTACTCCTGATGTATCAAAGCAACCTACACATCATGATCAGGTCCATTATTCTCTCAGGATTTAGGTTGATGTAAATAGAAGTCGTGAGATTTATTATTTATTTAACAGTCGTTAGGAGAATAATAAATCTCACAGCGGTCCAGTTCAATATATCTTAACTCTTAAAACATATCAACATATTAACTAGAAGTCTCCACTTTTATGATTAAGACAAATCATTTTAGTTGATATGTTATAGTCTTCGCAGATGAAATGCCCAATTTCATCACCGACTACGAACTAAAATTCTGAGTTTACAAAAAACTTGTGATTTATATCTTCTGTAACTAAATCACATACTATGCATCTCATGAACTAAGATAATGTCTCATTAGTTCATTTATAGATTGATTCTCAAACCATAACCATATAAATTGCATAAAACTTATGGAAATTAGGTTAAACAAAAGACCAAAAAAAAAAAAAAAAAACACAAAACCTATTCAATTTGATGGAAAAAGAAGAAGAGAAGAATAGAGAAAAAAAATTGCATAGTAGGTATTCATTATGAATTGTTTGATATATATACACACACACACACATACTTCACATTGAAGAAGTTAATATAAACAAAAAATTTAATGTTAATCTAATTTAGTGAGGTGTGAAGTTGAAATCTAAAATTTAAAAATAAGTGGCATGTGAAGAGGAAATCCAAAGAAAAAAAAGAGTCACGGTGTGTGAAGAGGAAATACAAAGAATTTAGAATTTTATTAAAACACTATAAACAGTTGCATAGAATTTTAAAATAGACCTTTAGAACAAAATCATATACTATGTTGCTATATATATATATTTTAAATTTTTTCAACGTGCAGTAATGTAATTTAAATTAAAAAATTAAGGATTTGATAATGATTTTGGATTGTCATCAAGTTAAGATTTTTTTATCAACATATAAATTATAATAATAAAAGGATTATATGAAGAATTAGAAATTATAGTAGAAGAAGATAAGACCAAAAAAAAATTATATCCATTTTTTTAAAATCACTTTTTTTTTTGTAATTTGATAAAACTACTTGACATAATCACAACTTTTAAGTCCAACTTTTATTATATAGTACATGGTATACGATATGATATTACGGTGTAATTTGAACAAAAATTGGGGGGCAAATTAAAATAATTAAATCAGTGTAGTAGACGACGGAGCCAAGACACACAAACAAAAGCCGCGCGCTTCACGCGAAAATTTGAATTGAATTCAGACAGCGCTCCAAAGTACAACAACAAGCGAACCCATAGCCTGCCACGTGTCCCCCCCGTTTCTCCAAATCTTCAAAAAAAAAAAAAAAAAAAAAAACAACCTTAAAATATTCACATTCATTCATAATCAAAGTATCAAACAGCAAACTTCATCCTCTTCACCTTCTCAAAAAAAAAAAAAAAGAAAAAAGAAAAAAAAGAATCAAAACCCCTAAAACCACGTTCTCCCTAAGTTTAGAAAGTGTGTTCGGAGTTTTGAATATTAATCTCCGAATAATGGCGTCTCTGAAGCTGAAGCCCCACTCGCGGTACAGCTCGTACGACACGCGCTCCTCAACGTCCTCGCACTTTTCCGACCCATCTTCATCCACTGAACAACTAAACAAGCAGCTCAAGCTGAACTCTTCTTCTTCAAAAGCACTCGTTGTCAAGTCCTCTAAGCCGTCCGATCTGTCCTCCCACGCCAAATCCCAGCCTTCGAATCCCAACTTAGCCACAATGGTGAAGAAGTTCATGGAGAAGAAGCCGTCGTCTTCTTCGTCGAAGGCGGTGAAGATGGTGATTCCGTCGGATGTGATTGCAGAGGACTTGAAGAGGACGGCGAGGAAAGGCACGAGCTTCAAGGGCCTGCATAAGAAGCTGTTTGGGACTGGGACTGGGAGTGAAACGACAGTGTTTGACAGTAAGAAAAAGAAGGAGGTGAAGGCTTTGACTGAGGTGAAGGAGAACACGAGGACTTTGGCGATGGTGTTGAGGAGTGAGAGAGAGCTTCTGGGTATGAATAAGGAGCAAGAGATGGAGATTTCTCAGCTTAAGTTCATGCTTGAGGAGAAGAGCACAGAGGTCAGTGACTCAGTGGGTCTTTTTTTTTTTTTTGTTTATTTCTTTTCTGGGAATATTTTGCTCTGTTTGGATTGGGAGAAAGGGAGGAAAAAGAAAAGAAAAGAAAAGAAAGACGGAAATTTGGTTTGAACATTTTCTCTAATTTTTACAATTGCTATTATGGGCTCATATGAAATTCAACTTGTCAATAGCTAAAAATAAAGAATTTTTTTGTATGTAGCATTCCTCTTTGTCTAATTAATTACTGGTTACTAAGGGAAAGAAAAGGACTTAAGTATGACTGTGAATAATTTTTTTTTTTTGGTTAACAAAAAAAGTGCTTTCTGATTTGTTTCAAGTTTTCAATTTTTGCTTCAAGTGTTTATTGTTCAACTAAGTAGTAGTAGAAGAGGTCGAGCCTTGGTGATAAATTACCGATTGTCTCAAAATCTTAAACTATTAGGAAATGATGAATTTAATTACTTAATTATAATTCTAACACTTCTCATGTGTGGCCTTAAATTCTACCTTAATAAGTGTAACCCAATGCATGAAAATTTTAAAATATTAAAATTTTAAATGGAAGGTAGAGTGGAGACTTAGGAAATGGTGAATTTAATCACTAACCATAATTCTAACAATCCCCATCAAGCTTGGGTCTAAACTCTCTCTTAATAATGGAACTTGATGTGTGGTAATTTTAACATTTTAAATGGGAGGTAGAGTGAAGACAAGGATCAAACCTGATAAATTACTGATTGTCCCAAAATCATTTAACCATAATAGAACACTTGGTACGATGAGCTAATTGCAATTACCTTCCATCAAAAGTGATAGGTCATAAACTTGAGTATGAGAATCAGTCTCTTCCAAAAATAATGTAGGGTGAATTTGTTTACCATTACTCCTTCTAAACTCTATGAAAAGTGAAAGTGTTGTAGTTTTGTATGCTAGGTACAACCTTTACTAATAGTAGTTCTAAAACAACAATTTAGTGGAGTGAACTTTGATTTTAGATGCCATAATTTCCAGACCCATGAAACAGTTCCTCAATCAATGCATATTGTTTACATTTCACTATTAATTGCCATATCAAATTTGATTAAGTGCAAAGGGGCTAATCCACAATGTATTGAAATGTATGCATTTTGTGGACATGAAGGGAAGAGGGCATTTGTAATTTGGCGGTTTGTTTCTATGAGATTTGCAGGTTGAGAAGTTGAAGGATTTGTGTTTGAAGCAACGGGAAGAAATTAAGGCATTGAAGAGTGCGATACTATTCCCAGATATTCTGAACTCTCAACTTCAAGGACTTCTAGAGAAGCAAAATTCAGAGTTGAAACAAGCGAAACAGCTCATCCCAACTCTCCAAAGGCAGGTCACTTCTCTCACAGGTCAACTACAATACCTTGCAGAAGATCTTGCTGAGGTATGATAAATGACAACACCTACATGGAGACTCATTCACTGCCAAACTAGTTGGTTTGGTGTTTCACAAACTATTGGGCTGCAGAAACTAGAGCAAACAATAAAAATTTAGAGTTTTTGCATATATGATTTACACGATTTCATGACATAAGAAATAAATCATTACATATCCATGTTGTAAAATGACTATTAAGCTTCACTACCAATATTAAATCAAGTTTAAACTGTTAATTCTAGCTATTAAGTTGCCAATTGCTTGTGCTGATCCAATTACGCTGTCACTGCTGGATTCTTCCACGATAAAGAAATCTTGTGCCTTTGTAAAGAACTAGGTTAGAGTTAGGGTTAATAAGTTGTCTCAAGTGGATTCTTGAGATTTGGATGCTAGGATTTTATGTTTAAGGGCCTTGGATTTTTGGGTGCAGCTATGGAATTAGGGTAATTGATGTGTTTAGTGGGTTCTTGAAGTGGAAAGTATCTAGGTTTTGGATGGGAACATTTCTATGGTTTCGACATTAGTGATTAGTGATGGATTGCTTGAAAATGATGATGGACTTGTGATTATTTCAAGAGAGTCATCACTTCCAATGATGAGACTTCTTCAAGAGAGACTCTACCTCAAAGAAAATCACCAAGAGAGAGAGTGAGAAACTAAGCAACAATTTGATTATTCCTCCATTCATCATTGAAGGTTACATTGCTCTCTATTTATACAACTCATGCCCTATTCTCATTGGCTCACTAATTGAGTACGTGCTATAAATAATATACACATCTGATTAATGTATTACATGTGCACTAACCCTAACTAATTCTATCTACTTATAACCAACTCTTGAACTAACTTCAAGGATCAATCCAAGCTTGAATAATATGTTCAATTGAGCTCATGGTTGTCCAATAGAAACTTCCACATGGGTATGACCCTTGAAATTTGGACACAAATCTGCACTCCAAGTAGGAAGCAGTTCAACTCTTGATTGCTGAACCTACCCTATTTTGGCTCCTAACAACCTTCTAGAACCAGAAGGTGTACTTGTTGTTTTCATTCCAATGTCAAAGGGAATTCGACTGATAAATAATGTGGCTAGTAAAATAAATTCTAAAGGTGAACTCATCTAGCCAAAAAGGGCTTGTTCCCATTTGCAGCTCCAATGGTTCATTTATTGTCTTGACAACTAAAATTTGTGCCAATTTCATTGATATAAAACTTCAGTTTGCTAGCATGTGTGCAGGAGTATATTGAACATGATACTCATATCAATTACAACCAAGAAGTACAGCCAAGAGTCAGATGATTATTTCAAATGGTGGCCCTGAACAAGATTAACCATTAATATTATGATTGAGGAAATTATTCTCTAACAGGGTTAAATTTATCTATTGGATTTGGACCCAACATGAGTATAGGCTTTTGTTATGAGATATTTTGCAAATTTAAAATGAAGATAACATTGCTGTATGTTGCTCTAAACATTTGCTTTTATTAGAAAAATTAGCATTTTTAATTTTTACTTTTTTTTTATATATATTAATAGAGACTAACAACAATTCTTGAGCAGGTGAAAGCAGATAAACATTCAGCAAGAGCATGTTTCCAACATCATGGCAGTTCTCCAAGGACACCAATATATGATCTTGAACAGGCCTCTAATTCTTTGGTATGAATACTATAATAAAATGCAAATTTCAAGCTATGGCTTGTTTAATTTAGTTATTGTTAATGCTTGATGGTTGTTCATGATATAAGTTCTAGTGTTTGATTTACAGTAGGCATTCTCATAGCAAAAAAAAAAGAAAAAAAAAGGCATGATTATCTTTTCTATTTCCTCCAAAACTTGAGAAACTAACTGCTTTACTTGGATTGAACTATCTTCTCTAGTCCATGTCTTAGCATCGTGACCTTTGAATTTTAATAATTTCAATAACACTGTCCAAAATTTACTTAGGACTTTAGCTCTGGTGATCCAACAACTCCTGGTAGTCCAGATGACATGTTCCTCAAGGATGTAAATCCCTGCTTAACACCCTATTGTGCCAAGTCAAAATCCAAAGTAAGCACGCAATACTAGATTCCATTTCTTTAAACTGTCAATATACTCTAAGAGCACCTTTATGAGACTCAAATTTATTGTCATTATTTTGCAGGAATTTGAGGCAACGGGCTACGATTCTCCAGATGATGAATTCCTATTTGAAAACAATATGGAGATCGGATTTAACTCACGAGTGAGGAAGATGTCCAAAAGTTCTGATTGTTGCCAAAATGCTAATACAGGGAGCACAATGGCCAGAGCAGCTCGTAGATCAGATGAAACCAAATGCACATATGGAAAGCAAATGCACCATAAACTTTTCTAGATAATGCCAATCCCCCTTTTTTGTTAAGCATTGATCTCATCTCTAGTTCTTTTCCTACCTGTATCAGTGTATTGACTGTAATTTTGGTTGGTATTGAATACATCATTTCGTATATTGTTAGAAAATTAAGCCTAAATGATGTTAATCTATTTGAGCAGTACATTGCCCCCCTTTTCAAATAGCAGACTATGTATGTTCTTAAACATAATAGGTTTCAGTTCTATTCCCAGTTGTAAATGGTGTATTTAAAAAGCCTGTAAATAAAAGATGAGTGAAGTATAAGTTTGTTATTTTGTGAGACATTGTGATTTTAAAACATGTTTTACAAGTCTAAATTCTTAAGCAGAAAGATATTGTGGCTGTGAGAATTTTTGTTAACAAAAAACCGAACAGAAATGGGGAGCATGGTTGCTTATTAATATAGCATAGATATATTCTACATATGGATAGCATAGACCCACAACTCAGTTGACTTTGATCCCCTCATTTGCTTGGGCTTAGTGTGGCCCTCGTTTTGTCCTTAGAAGGGTTTTGTGGTTTGTCTTGTCATATTTGTCCTAGAGTATGGGCCTTCAAGGCCCACTGTGTTGTGTAGCATGTAAAAAAAAAAAAAAAAAAAAAAGCCATGAACATTTTTTTTTTGTTTGAACAAATTTGAGGTTTGTAATTAACTTGTGTTGTCGAATCACCTAACGTTATATTAGGTTAGGTTTTTTTTTATTTTTATTTTTTTAACCCTAATAATCTCAAAGGCTATTTGGTATGCTTTTTTAGGCACCGATATTGATTGGATGCTTATGATGAATAGTTGGTAACTACAAAAAACAATAGCAAATTTGGATAAAACCCCCTAAATCTTATCTGTAAATATTTATAGTGCTTTTGAAGGCAAATGACCCTCAAAATTTATTCCATGAAGTTATCTTACGTTATGTTTACTAGGTTTTCATCAACTCAATATATTTTTATTGCTTTTTTGCACACATATAAAAAAAGTCGTAACTAGTGTACAAAACTCTCATTATGGTTTTGAAAAGATGATTGGTATCTAATTTCTTTTGCAGATTTCATTTTAGTTTTGACAATGATTTGTGCTTTAATCCAGGGCACCCAAACTAGTGCCAAGCAGGCCTTGCCCCCCTGAGTAGCATAATTTTTTCTTTTTCTTTTTTTCTTTGTAAATATATGAAGGCATAATTCGAATTGGACCCGAGAAAGGAGGGTTGGGTTTGTTTAAGATAGCTGAGTGGAGGAAAGATACTTTTTTCAGGTTTATTTGGAATTTATTTGCATACAGCTCTATTTGGGCAGCTTAAACTCCTGTGTATCTTCTTAAATGTAGATCTATGCGACTCTCTGGTAGGTGGCTATTTTAACTAATTGCTCATGGAATTGGAGAAAAATCCTTTAACCAAAGGTTGTGGGCTAGTCCTCACTATCAAAACACGTCGTAGGAAATGGGGAAAATTTTGTTGCACAGCATGATTCTTAACATATAGTGGTCCCTTGCTGCAAAAATATGGTAATAGGGTGATGCATGACACAAGTTGCTGCTTTGACAGTTTGTCTAAGTCTATAGTTAATGGTCTTTTGATGTGGCCTACTGACAAGTCAGAAAGCTTTGAACAAAATCAAAGTAAACTTTGTGAAGTGCAAATTGATGGTGAGGATAGAGAAGATATAATTGCCAGGATACGCAGTGTGTGCAGTAAGAGATGTGAAGCCTATAGAGTTCCTTGGTGACAGCTGGTTTGGTTTTCTAAAAGCATCCTTACTAAAGGGATGCCTTCATTGCTTGATTAGCTTTATCAGCATAAGCTTACAACCCAAGATAGTCTGGTTTCTTGGGGGTACAAAGGATACTTCTATGCTCTTTTGCAATGGAAGAATCGAATCCAGAGATCATTTTATTTTGATTGTCCCATCTCTAAAATGATATGGATGCAGATTCTGACTAGGGTCAGGCAGGTTGTGTCATGGAGTGAGGAAGTTGATTAGGCTCTGAAGAAACTGTAAGGGAAGAGTTTTCAGAAGACTATATGCAAACTGGCTCTGATGCTACCATGTAGTACTAGTATCACATTTGACTTCATCATATTACTAGAAAATTTCAAGGAAACTTAAAGGCAGAAATGGAGCAGGTTCTAGCTACTATGTCTGATGTTAGGTCTTGCTTTATTTTGGTCTAGGAATGTTAAGAAATTCGATTCTAAAAAGGCTTCCTATTTCTCTTACTTTCTGTTTTGTTGATAGATCTACAGTGGTCTAGCTGCTTGTTTAGCGCTGGCTGTTAAGGGCAGCTGGTTGCTGCTTCTTGTTCTGTTTATCATCCTTCATCAAATTAAAAAAAAAAAAAAAAATCCTGGAATGGAAAAATTATAAAATGAACTGGACAACGATACTTTTATTATTGCAAAGTAGGAAGCAAAGATGTTCTAACTTCACTACATGGTACATTGATGTCTTTGAAGACGTCCATATTACACCAAACTTCCTTCTGCTCTTGCTCAGGCCATCCCACCGCTTGTAGCTGTCCTTATTATCTGAAAGAGGGCTGCCAACAAAAAGATCAGGGGAAATCAAGTGATCAATTGCCTGTTAAAAAAAAGGGCAACTTAATCACCTAAGAAAATCTAATGTCTATGTATATTAACAATGATACTAATCACCAGTTCAGTAACTATAGGTCCAAAAATAAACGTCCCCCCAATCAATTCTGTAGTCTTATCCCACCGGCATGCATCAAGGAATTTAGAATAAGCAAAATTAAAAACTGACACCCCTATATGCTACCAAATATTATGTTCTTGACCTGTAAAGTTGCAACAAGCAGATAATATCAATGTGAATGATAAACATTACAATGCACATATTTTTAGCATGCTCAAAGAGCTACATTAATGTTACTCAAACCCACACATCATAAATTAGTTCTATAGCCCACATCCCTGTCAGAATTACAAGAGAAAAGCAGTAGCCACTAGATTCAGAATTACAAGAGAAAAGAAGTAACCACTAGATGAAGTCCACAATGTTACACAATAGCATGTTTGTTGGACACATATTTTCATCTTTTTAGTAAGTTCATGCAACAACTTTATGTCACAGTAGACTTTAAAAAGAGTAAAAGACTCTGCCAAGATATAGTAAATATAAAACATGTGGAAAATTGAATAAGAGCCCCTTCACCCCCAATCCCCCCAAAAGGCTATTAAGAGCATTAATAGTATGTCAACAATAAGAAGTTAGAAAGGCCATACATGATCCAATGACAACAAAGACAAAGAAACCAAGAACAATAGGCCCAACTGGGTAGTCATATCCCTTCTTTGAAGTGGTTTCAGGCACTAATCCCCTCTTTGTGATGTTCTTCTGAAACTTTGCCACTTTCCTCTCAGAAAGGCGCTTTGAAGTAGTCTGTCAAATCCATATAACAACCAATACACGTTTCCATAAGAACTATGAACCACTGAAATTAACAAACATCTAAACTCCTGTAAACTTTCTGCTTATACCAAAATGCAAATTACCTCCAAAAAAATAAAAACAAATAACATCACACAAAGAAACAATCATTTGGCATTCAACCTAACAGCCAGACCTTACTACCAAAAAATTTGAGGTCGGCACCGAATCCTATGCAGACTAATCAGGGATAGTCACAGTATTCTATTTGGCATTCAACCCATATACGAAAAATCATTGAAAGCACCAACTGTAGTTCCTAAGAACATAAAATATATTTCTTAATCTTCAAATTAAATTAAAAAGACGAATTCAGCACCAAAGACCAAACCACACTCTACAACAGCATAGATAGTACTAGGATTCAATCATATAATTAAGTTCAAGCATTCACATAGAAAGGGGCTAACTTGCTTCTTTCACTAATCCTATCCATCCATCCATCCAGGACCAAACCAACATAGAAAAATCACATAAACACACTTTATTTTAATCAAATTACAAAGCATTTGATAGTGATTTCTACTTTACCCAGAAAATGTAAAAGCTTTACAAACCCAAATTTTATACCCATAGCTGACCTTTTGCCATAAAATTTGAACACTAGAGCTCAAATGGGGTAAAAAGAAAAAAGCAATAATAAGAGACAATTGAGCAGAAGTAGCAAAATCTACATGCCAAGGTGACTTTTATATAAGCGTGTTCATCCCAAAAATAAAATTTGTATGCAAAGCTATTTCCTTTTAAGCTTATTCATCCTAGAAATTAAAAAAAATTAGAAAATAAAAGACAGAATTAACATGCAACTGTGATTTTTCTTTAAAATTAAGGTCAGCAGTAATATACTAAAATCACAAACCAGAAAAGCAAGAAGGGGAAAAAAAAAAGAACATAAATTTTGAGAAATTGGCCAAAAAAAAAAAAAAAAAACCTTTACAGACTGAATGGAACCAAAGAGAATTTGATTAGAATCTAGAGAGATTAAATGGTAGAGAGAAATGAGGAGGAGGAAATCTAGGAATTTTACAGAGTTCTTACCATTTTGCGTTTTTGGGTGATGAAGGAAAACTGAGAAACCTGAAAAAGTGGCTTTATTTTTATTTATTTTTCATTTTTTAGGGAAATCTAGGACTTTATATACTCCTGGTTCTTGTTACACGTGTCGGAACAGAACGTATCAGTTTTATTTTTTATTTTTTATTCTAAATACGTATCAGTTTTATTTATTTAGTTATTTATTTATTATTTGATAAGATCTATCCACTAATTTCGTTATGTTATTACTTAGCTTTTGTATGTTTGGAGGGGAAATGAAATGGAATGGAAATGAATGAAGAGAATAATTTTAAAATATTCTCCCCTTCATTTGTTTTGGAATTTTAACAGAGGAAATGAAAAATTTATTTTCTTGTTTGGGAGTTTAAGGCTGCGTTTGGTTCAATGTAAATTGAATTCCGAGTGTAAAATGAATGCAGGGGAAAGTAAATTTCCGTAAGGAAAATGAAATCCGGGTGTTTGGTTCTGCAACGGAAAATAGTCCAAAAAATGATTTTCGGTATTTGGTAACATTCTGAAAATGCTATTTTCCTACAAAATTTTCACATTTTCCCAGTCATTTTCTTAGCTCCCAAACAAATTTTATAATAGAAAAATTCAAAATATACACTTAATAGTCAAAGAAACACAAATAAAAAAAAAAAAAAATCAAAATCACAAGACCAATCGTGAGAGAGGGATAGAGAAAGAGAGAGAGAGATTAAAGGTGGCGGCGACAGTGGGTTAATCTAAAGGTGGTGGCTCGATCTAGGAGTGGGTCACTCACTGGGTGGTTTGATCTAGGAGTGGGTCACTCACTGGGTGGTTCAATCTAGGAGTGGGTTGCGCACACGGTGGACAAATCAGTACAGGGGTGGGTTGCTCATGGCGGTCCGATTGGCTCAGGGGTGGGTCGTTCACTGGGTCATGGACTCATGGTGGTCCGATCTATTTTCAGGCGGCGAGATCTCGCCGGTGCTGGGGTGCGACGAGACTGGTGCGATCTGGGGTTGGGGGCGGTGGTGCTTCAGGCGGCTTCCTATCGCCGATGCTGGGGTGTTCTTCTTGCTCACTCTCGCTTCTTGCTCTTTCCCCCTCTCTCTCTTTGGGTGTCGATGGTGCTCTTTCTCCCTTTCTCTTTGGGTGTCGGCGGTGCTCTTCTTGCTCACTCTCTCTTCTTGCTCTTTGGGTTTCTGTCTCTTTTCTATTTTCCTGGGGTGTAATTGATTTGAAGGTAAAACAAAACCTGAAATGGTTTTACATCAGAGAGGCCTTATTTTACGGTCAACATGGAATACCAATGCCATTTGATCCAATTTTCAGTACCTACCAAACACACACGCGGGTGTAAAAGCATTTCCGGAAATCCTTTGAAGCCAAAACAAATGCAGCCTAAGTAGGAGGAAAAGGAATGAGTAGAGGAAACATTCATTCCTTTCTATTTCCTTAAAACTTCAAATTTTCATTCTCTTGAAATTATGAGGAATTGAAGGGAATGAAATTAGATTTAATGAAACTCTTCTAAAAAAAAAAGATTTAATGAAATTAGGAGTGACAATTAAATTATAAGACTCTTGTTAAATGATATATGTCTTACACCATATGAAGTCGCTTCAGATTGCATCTATCCTTTAATTTCATTATGTCTTAAATTATAATCCCATTATAAGACTCTTGTAAGACATATTTCTTTGAAATCTTTTTTTTTTTATATAGGAAAGCACACACTTATATTAAATCAAATAACAGTAGAGTTTACATCATGAAGAATTGCTAATTCTAAGAAACTAGGACAATTCTCCATCCACATTAACTGATGAACTATGCCCTTGGCATACTTTGCTAGCAAATGAGCTGGGGTATTTGTAGTACGTTTTACATGAGAGAAATACACATTATGGAACTCCAAGGCAGCTGATCTAATACCCAAAATCACCGCATTAATCGAGGCCGGAGCTGAGGAAGAGTGACTCAACACCCTAGAGACAATTAACGAATCACCCTCAGTTATGAAATCTGAAACACCAAGCTGCTTTGCGAACTGCAAAGCAACTTCAACAGCCTTCGATTCCGCTTCAAGAGGTCCTAGTGGAGCATGAATTTGCTTACACATTGCTGCTACAAATTGGCCATTCCAGTCTCATGCTATGACTTCGATGCCCACAGAGTTTAGCTCCAGAAATATTGCACCATTAACATTGAACTTGAAACACGGTGCAGGTGGCGGACTCCATCTCAGAACGTGTTGGACAGACTCATGAGCATCCGGTAATGAATTCACAGCAATCCGATATTCTTCCAAGTATTGCATTGCCCATTGTAGAAGCATCCTCCCATCTTTACGCGTTATGCCATACCGAATATCATTCCTGTTACCCTACATAGCCCACTCACAGGTCAACAGAAGCTCAATGTTTCCCGGTGAACTCTTTACATCATCATTAAGCACCATAACATCTCCTTAAAAGAGCCAAGCTGGTCCACCACGTTGGGGAAAACCAGCTTCGGCGAAGACCATAATTCTTTGACTTGGGTACATTTCCAGAAAAAATGGATTGAATCCTCTGCCTCCACTTTAGTTTTCAACAGTAATATGTCTTGACAAGCTCTCCAAGCGAAGTGCCTTATTTTATGAGGCCGTTGATCTTGCATTTTTATTTCCAAAAGCTTCTTTCTTGACTGCCATTAGAGCTTGAACCCGTGGAATCAGCTAGAGACATTTGAGACACAACCTAGTAGGAATTTTTAACAGAAAAAGCTCCATTAGAACTCCAAGCCCAAATCTGTTTGTCTTATGGCAGATTAGAACTTATAGGGATTGCTTTTATAGCCTCTGCTTCATGCGGCAAAAACAGGGCATCAACAACACTGACCTTCCATGAAGCCTTTTCCTTATCTATCAGTTCTCCAACCTTCATATCTTGTGGCATGAACAACCTAGGAGATGAAACCATAAAAGTTGAAGGCTTGGGCAGCCATCTGTCACCCCAAATCCAGATTCTCTCACCATTACCAAGTCTCCACTGTAAACCATATTTAACAAGAATGGGAGATGAAACCATAAAAGTTGAAGGCTTGGGCAGCCATCTATCACCCTAAATTCGGATTCTCTCACCATTACCAAGTCTCCACCGTAAACCATATTTAACAAGAAGTTGAGCAAGCATAATACTCCGCCAAGTAAAAGAAGGATTATTACCCAAAACAGCCTGTGAAAAATCAGTTGTGGGGAAATATTTAGCCTTCAAAACCTTGTACACCAATGAGTCATGACCCTGTTGAAGTCGACACCGTTGCTTTGCCAATAAAGCCAAATTGAACTCCTTAAGCTTTTTAAAACCCATCCCTCCACAACTCTTTGGAGCACATAATTTCTCCCAACTCATCCAAGCTACTTTCCTCTCATCGTTTCTTTGGCCCCACCAAAAATTACGAATCATACTAGTCAAATCCTCACAAAGAGAGTTAGGCAGTTTGAAAACACTCATAGTAGACGTCGGAATTGCTTGTGCCATAACTTTTAGCAACACTTCTTTCCTCGCCTTGGACAATAACTTCTCTTTCCATCCAGCAAGCTTTTTTCTTAATTTGTCCTTAATAGAATTGAAAGTGTTCTTATTCCTACTCACCAATGATGGCAAACCAAGATATTTTTCATGGTGCTTAATTACTTGAGCCCCAAAACTCTCTTTGATGACTTCTTGAATATCAATAGGCGTATTACTACTAAAAAACAGAGAATTTTTAGCACGATTTAATTGCTGCCCCGAACCACCCTCATAAACCCTCAACACCCTCTGAAGGGCATCACACTTCTCTAAGGAAGCTCTACAAAATATCAAACTATCATCGGCAAAGAAAAGATGTAATATTTTGGGACCCCTCCGGCAAACTGCAACTCCCCCCAACCTTCCATTCTCCACCTCTTTCTTAATAAGAGCAGAAAGTCCTTTCGCACATAACAAGAATATATAAGGAGATAGTGGATTACCCTGCCTAATTCCCCTACTTGGAGCCAAAGTGGTTACTACCGTTAGCCCTTTCATACAAGACTAATGCAGATGGGCCGGTTTTCTCGAATCAAAAAGAAGCTAGGGTAGTTGTTACTATCCAAGATCATGTGGAAAATTTTATTATTGGTCTAAGCAAGAAGCTCCAGGTTCCGATGGGGGTTGTTGAAATTGAAGCCAAGGCTTTTGAGACTGGTATTGTGTTTGCAGAGGAAGAGGGCTTCTAGGACTTTGTGTTAGAAGGTGACTTTCTGATCATAGACCATGCCTTGTGTGAGAAGTCCCTAGCTCCTTCGTCAATGGCTCCTTTGATTCATGGGGTGCAAGCTGCTTCCTATGAGTTTGATAATGTTATATTCTCTCATGTTTGTAGGCAAGGCAATAAGCTTGCTCACCTTTTAGCTAAACATGCTTTAGGTATTAATGACTTTTCTGTTTGGATTGAAGAGAGTCTTTATTTTCTAGAATAAGATGATTTTCTCCATGATGTATTTATTGCTTTTATTTCTAAACGAAGTTTTTTGTCCTTTTCATCAAAAAAGAAAAAAAGAAAAAGAGAAAAAAAGTGGGATGTTTTAATTGTCACATTCTAGTTGTTCTAAATTATAATAGAAAGTAAGTGTTAGGATTAGTGCCCTCAAATCCTATTGTATGCCATGTATGAAATTATGTTCTATGTAATAAACTTGTTTTATTATTATCTAAGATAATGGTAGCATGAATGTTTGGATATTATCATATAGTTCTTGATATACATAGTATGTGATTTATGTGATTTAGTCACAGAAGATATAAATCACAAGTTCTTTGTAAACTCAAAATCTTAGTTTGTAGTCGGTGATGAAATTGGGTATTTCATCTGCAAAGACTATAATATGTCAATTAAGTTGATTTGTCTTGATCATGGAAGTAGAGACTTCTAGTTGATATGTTTTAAGTGTATAACAATATTGAATTGGACCACTATGAATTTATTATTCTATCAACAACTGTCAAATGAATAATAAATCTCATGACTTCTCAATTACATAAACTCTCAATCCTGAGGGAATAGCGAACTTGATCATGAAATGTAGGTTGTTTTAATATATCAGGAGTGAAATCTAGACAAACGGTCAAAATCTCAATATGTTAGGCAATAGCACGTAATGTTGAAGGAACACATATTCTCAAGATAGAATTCATAGTCTCTTTATAGAGATATAAAATATTTTCTTGAGATAAGTTTCATGGGTTTGGTTATTCAGAGTGTTAGGCCTAACCACTTTAGTAAAGAGTCACTAAAGTTTATATTTTATGAAATTAGATTTAATAAAATATATATGAATAACTTAAAAGATTAAACCGGGTACTCAAGGATTAAGAGGTAGTAATTTTCAAAGTGACAGTTACACATTATGGCTTTGTATTACTACGAATATTTTTATGAATGGGTTAAATGTTTAATAAAATCTTGGGATATAATTTTTTAATAAGGCCTAGAGCGAAATTATATATATAGTGATATTAAATATAATTAATGGTAACTTTAGGCTTATTAAGAGTTGACAGATAAGTTTAAAGCCTATTGGAGCTAGAGCTTTATTTGTCCCTTTTGGTCCCACTCCAAGCCACACCCTAAAGCCCAATTGGGCTGTTTCAAAAGGCTAACCCAATTAGATAATTAGTTACTTATTTAATAAGAGTTATTAAATAAATGTAACTGCCTAAGTGTAGAAATATATGTGTGATTAAAAAAGGAGAAAGAATTAGAGTTCTTTAATAAGGGAGACACTTGATTATTTTTCTTTTGAACAATTACATTTAGAATTGATTGAGAGACCACACATCTTGGGCACATTGTGGAATTGGAGTGAAGATTGAAAGGCATCTCAAGTCCAATCTTCATTTGTTTTGAATTTCACTGCATCAAGGTACGTTTTCTCATTCTTTGTTTCCAAAACTCAGATTTTACATGCTATCTCACATAAATGAAGTAGATCCGTTCATATTCTACGCGTGTTTTTGTATGAGATACAATACTCTTTTTTCCATGTGTTTTTCCAACAGTTGAACATCCCGTATTCAAATATTTCTCTTACAACTATTCAAGTATCACAAAAGACATGACATTTAAATAAATTGAAATAGTTCTATACCAAAATATTCCATAAAAAATGGACAACTTAAAATGGAGTCTCAAATGTTATCAAAACTTTGGTTTGTAGTTTTTTTTGTCATATAAATTGAACAAAATTGAAAAGGCAAGTCTGTGAGGCCTGGTTTAGGAGAACATATTAGCATCTGTGTTGGTGTTTCATATCCAACAAGTGGTTGACACCAATCCAAAAAAAAAAAAAAACCCAGCTCAACTTAGTCCACCAATACAAGCCAAAAGACAATTTTGTCCCTAAAAATATTTCAAACCCTCCACTTATTTTCTCTCTTTTTGATACTGTATTTTGTTTGACTTTAAATTTCGATAGAAGTTTTGACCTAAAAATGAATGATTTCATGATTCTAATAGTCAAACTTTTTTTTTTTGTTGATTTCATCAATTTTTATGCTGTTGACTACATTTAGTTGAGTTTTATTGGAAATATAAACATTAGATGATATTATTTTTGGAGCTATGTTTAGGATTATGGAATTCCCTTTAATTCAAGGAAAATACCAAATTTGCATTTTAATTGTGAAAAAGTACATAATATTTTATGGAATGCTTGCTAATTTCTAGTATAATTTCCATGAAAAATCGGTATTAAATATACCATTTGAGATTCTTCATTTCTTCTATTGAGCATGCCATAAAAGTTTGAGCATCAGATTGATTAAGGAATTTAACTAATTTTTATAAATTACGTATCTAGTTTTTATCTGGGTCCAATTACTTTGTCATATTCAGTCCCTTTTATACTTATCAGGTCATATACATGGTTTATTTAAAGATTAAGTTAATTTCCTTTAATTAATGATTATGTCAATTTTTTTTCATAACTGTTGATTTAAGGTATAGTGCACTGCAGTCTAGGTTTTATCCACTGCCCAGGTGAATCAAGGTCTGTCTCAAAGGAGAAAGTATACCATGTTTTGGTAATACCAACTCAACATTTTTTTTTTGATATTTCCTACCCAATAAATGAGTGAAATCTATTTCAAAAAACCACATCAAATAACTCTAATAAATTATTAATTAGAAATATTAAAACAGATGCTGAGTTGGTATTACCAAAACATGGTATACTTTGTCGTCTCAAAGGGTGACACGTCACTTTCTTATCCACTTCTAGTCCTGTTCACATTCCCCTATATATTCATCTTTTTCTAAAGGACTAAAGAAGGATCTGCCCTCTTTCCCCTTGGGAGGGCACAACCCCAAAGAATTCTTCCTGTGTCCCAAGGCTGGTCCTTAGCTTCTACCTAAAAATCCCAACAACCAACATCAAAAAATCCCAAGCAAAAGTCCCTATTTTTCCTTCGCCTCCCCGAAGCTCCAAAACCCCATTTATTTTTTCAGCCCTTTCCTTCATCACAAAATATGCCATAGAAAAGCTCCTAAAAATAAGCAAGAAAACCACTTTCCTGACTCAAAAACCACATAAAAATCTCTCATTTCTTCCATTTACACCAACACACAGTCAACCCTCCTATAAATCCAATGTTACCAACGTGTATCCATAAACATTAGTAAAAGTCAGGGAGATTCCACCAAATGGGTCAAAGCTAAAACTAGATCCCTAACCGCTATTTGCCCCAAAGGCAGAAAGTTATATTGCCATCCCTCCACGTGGAAAGACCAATAAAAGAGGCCCCTTTAAGGGCTGAATCCTAAACCATCACTACAAGCATTAGGTACGATTGGTACACTGTAATAGATTTTATAATGTAATAACTATTCCTTAGGAATAACCATTCGGTTATTTGGTTGTGTTTTTATTACAAGTAATAGTTATTTCTAAGGAATAACTATTCTTTAAAATGAAGAATAATTATACCTTACCAAAATGTTTGTAATAACTATTCCTTAACTTGCATAATAAATACAAAAATAAAAATTACTAAGAGCCCCCCAATACTAATAACTCTCTCTCTCTCTCTCCCCTCTCTCTCTCTCTTAAGAATAAATTCATAATTTTTTTTACTATTTTTTGGCTTCTTTATTCTTCATGTTAATTTTTTTTTTCTACTATTATTTTCACTATATTGGTTCTACATTCGAAGCTCAATGATGGGAAAAGAGTAACAAAAAAAAAAAAAAAAAAAAAATCCCACTATGCCATCATGTTCTTTGTTATAATTTGGTAATAAACTTTTGAAAATTATAAATTGTATTTAGTTTTATATTGTTTGTATTTATAAATTGGTATCTATATGTTGTGATAAAAATAACTATATTACTATGATATGATGTTATTAGTTTTTTATAATTATTAAAATTAATTAATAAAAATAATACTAATTTTATAGGTGCAATTTTGAGTTCCTAGCCCAAAAGGTGAATGAACGTGACCCAAAAGCCCAATACAATGAATTTGTAGAGAGTGGGTTGGAAAAAACTGGGTTTTAGTGAATCACACAATAATCTGAACGTAACCAAATGATGAGACAATGAAGGTAGACTAGTTTAATTTAAAGAAAATTATCCTCGATACAGTCCGAGGAGACTAGTTCTTATTTATTTCACTTAAATATGATTACAAGTTTCAATTGATGATTGCTACAATGTTTTTCTCTCTTTCTCCCCCACTTTTCTCTCAGGGTGTCTCTCCTATTTTATACTACCTTCTCTTCCATCTCTACCCTCTACGTGTAGATTAGTTTGTTGGCCATGATCTTTGTCCTATCCGCCCCTTCAAGAAGTCTTTGGGTAATAGTTGTAAGGTTGGAAGTTATTGTTCAGACATCACCTCCTCATTAATGCGGACAGAGAGTTAGCTACAGAGTATTTAATGTGGTGGTAACAACTTTCCTTTAGATATTTCTCAACTCCCACCTGTCCTGTATATTCACAGTGTATATCCTTATTACATTATTCCAGATAATAGGATACATATCTTGAACTTTATCTCGCTTATCCGAGAGAACATTCCTCCTCGGACAACCTTCCTTAGCCTTTACAGTCGTAATTTGTTCGTTAATCCCACAGGCTTATGCCTTCCATACTTCTGATCCATTCTCGGGTCATTTGAGCATCCTCGGACAAGGCCTAAGGCCCAATACCCATATTTGGGCCTCTTGTCCCTACAATAGCCTTTCAAAATTCCGTTTTTCTCCTCCTGTCCGAGGATAAAAAATGGGGCTTTGAACGTGCACGAATAATTTCACAAGTTTTCTCAATTTTTACATGTGGGAGTATTGCCTCATGTGCAACATAACTGGTCATGACGTTTCGAAGTCCAAAGCGTCTCATAAAATGCTCTAGGCGGCACTCTGTTCCTCCATCTTACGGTGAGATGTAGATCTTATGGCTAATGTTCCTCCTCAAATTTTGCATGGGATAACTCCCACTCAATTTCGGCCCCTATATAAAGCTCTCGGGGGGAGTCATTTTTCTTCACTTTCCAAATCTTTGAGCTCTCAAGAAATTCCTAACTTCCCAACCTTCAAGGCGTCCCATATTCCTAAGGTTTCCAAGTCTTTTTCTCTAAAAAATTTAGACTTTTAAGAAGTATCAGAAGCAGTACTAGCACTCATTCTTGTAAGTCTAGGTCATTTTCTCCCCGACCAGGCTCCTCGACCTCCCATTTTTTGTTTCCTTTTCTTGAAAACTTCATCCATTGTTCTTTTGTTAAACTAGATGGGTAGATTTAAGCACCTTGTTGACTCTCATGCCGCTATGGAGGCTTTTAGAGCTAAATACCATATCCCCCAGGGAGTAACCCTGAAGTACTGCCCACCAGACAAAGTACTTACTGATAGGGAAGTGAGTGAGGTGGTCATTCCCATAAGCCTTCATAGAACGGAGAATGACCCTCCCTATGGGCACAGTAACCCGAGACTACCTTCGTAACCACAGGTTGTGTCCTTACCAGTGCGCGCCCAACCTATTTAGGGTCTTGGGCAGCGTCAACGCCTTCAACGAAATTATGGGTTTGAAACTCGTTGACGCGGGGTATTACCTCAAGTCCAGGTCCCCCATTGTCAAACTTCTATCGTGTCTTCCCAAGTTCAACAAGGGCATGAAGGACAACTACGTGATCGCCTTCGGGGAATGGCACAATAGTCTTCACTGTCCAACTCGAGAGGGAGAGCCAGGTGGGGTGCCTTAGGATTAGGTTATACTAACCTAGATTTTAGTTCCTCAATTTTGCTTCACTTTAATATTTCACTTCATTTTGTTGATGGGGCTAATTGATCTGACCATGGTTTTGTTTCTCGGCTGTCATTGCAGATAAAAGGTATGTTGCTCCTAAGCTCAGCCTTGTCAACGTCGAGAATCTCAACAAGGTACTGAGATTTGAGATATTTGTGAGTGAAGATGGACAGTTGCAAGCCGTCCATCTCATTTGGACTTCGTGCCCCTGTTGAACAAGTTCCAAGAGGTTGGCAACGCCATCAGGGTAGGCGACCCAAGACTCTGCCGGATAGACGTCTCACGGCCCGGTTTTCTAGCTCAAGAAGGCTTTCCTCCAGTTGAATTGCCCCTTCAACGTGCCCTCCTTGAACCAGCAGCTCCAAGGGAAGAGACTGCTTCCTCCCATCTATCTCTAGAGGCCGAGATAGATTAATTCCACCTTGAGGAAGAAGAAGAGGTGTAGGAAAAGCCCGTTTAGATTTCGCACTCTGAAGGTGAGCTTGACAGAGCTTCCGTAGCTCACTCCCCTATACTCATTGTTGCCTGCGAAGATCCAAGTTCCGAGGGAGGCGAAGGCATGGATCTAAATCTGTGGAAAGGCCTAAAAGACCTCCTTGCTAGGAGGAAAGGTTCATCATCCAAAGAGGCTCCAAAGTCCCAAGTTCTTGCTAGTCTCCCCCTTCCCCCTCCTTTCCCTATAACTACAGTCGAGCTGCTCCTTTGTCCCGACCTAAAAAAGAAAAGGTGCAGGAGGTGGAGGAAGGAGAGGTGGTCCCTTAAAAAGGGGCCAAACAGCAAAAGAATGTCAAGGACAAACGGACCTCCTCCGTGGAGAGCAGGAAGGATCCGAGCATGGTCGAGGTTCGCCAGCAATGCACCTGGGCTCCGCAGCTGGAGTTGGATGACACTGCCATCCCATGGAACTCTTCCATCAGGGAGTTCCAGAAAAGGCACTTGGCCTACATTGCTGAAACCCTAGAACAGCCTCTCCTCTTGCCCAAGGACATGGAGGCTGTCAGACGCATAAGGCAGCTAGACCTTTTCATGTCTTTGAAGAGGGACCTTGCCATGGTAATTTCTCTATCAATTCTTCTAGATAAATGTAAACCTTTCCTTTTCACTCTCCCTTATATTTCTTATGTTTTCATGGAATTCCTTTATTATTTTTGTGCAGGTTACCCAGCAGGTTTTCGTGGCCGAGGAGTGGGTCAGGGACGTTCGTAATGTGGCAAGGCAGAGGCCCACTCTCGCATTGAGGCTGAGAAGTCCCTGAGGGGCATGAAGCAAGAAAAACAAGAACTGGTCAAGAAGCTGATGGTTAAGAAGAGAAAGAGGAATGTGGAGGCTGGGCCGAAGAGTGCCCAGAACCAGGCTGAAGACCAGCGAAAAAAACTCCACATTACTGAGATAGAGCTGGCAACTCAAAGGCAGTTGCTCCTAGACCTTAAAGCTGACTTCGAGAAAGCCAAAGCTGTCGCCTGAATTGCCGAGGAAGTTGCAGAGGCATCAAAGCAAGCATTTCACCTCCTTGGAGTGGAAGAAACCAAGGTTAGGTTGGCTGAGGAGTTGGCCGAAGTATGCAGAGACTACTGCAAGGTAACATGGGTGGAAGCCCTTAACCTTGCAGGGGTTCTTGTTGATTCAGAGTAGAGGCAGCCTAGGAGCATCTTTTATCATCCTAACATCCGCGAAATCCCAGCTATGCTCCCACCTCCCTCTGCCCAAGCCATAGAATCTTTCGAGCAGTCCTTGATTGTGCAGGCCAATCTTCCTCCCCCTAAGGCTGATAATTAAAGCTAGGGGGATGAGGTGGCCAAAGACAAAGGCAAAGGCAAGGAGACCAAAACCCCTTCAAAGACCAAGGATGCTGCCAAGGCCAAAAAAGCTACAGTCAAGGCAAAGGAGGCCGAGGCGAAATCTAAAGAGGCTGATCCTGAGCCCAACAACATTTCTGCCTCTCAGCCGAGCAAAAAAGAAGATCTCCCTCCTCCAAAGGCCAAGGCTTAGTATTAGGATTCTGTTTATTTTTTTTTTCTTGTAACCTTTTTGGCATATTTTCTTTGTACTTTCCCTTTCAGTTAATGAAAAAGGTTTATTTTCACTTTATGTTTCTATTTTTCTTTCTTGTAATATTTACCCTTTGGTTTGTATAGTTATCATTTCTAGCTTATCTAACATTTAACAATTGTAGTGACGTAGTAAAACTCTTCTCGTCAAAATAAGTAGTAAGAAATTTATTCTATCTCACATGGTCAACAACAAGATAGGTTAAATTTACTAAGTCCACCATCTCGGCGAAGCATAACTTTAACTTCAAAACCATATACAATAATGTAGCACACACTCAGGTCTGAATTTACTCCGCTCCCTACTTATTAGTAAGTTCGAAGGACCAGAGAGATAATCCATTCTCAAACGAATACAGATACGCCTACAAATGCTTTAAGTGATGCTCATGAGCATCTACTTGAGCCTGTCATCACAGTGACAATACTTGCTGTTTAGAGCGGCTGATTATACTTGACATTTCAATCATCAATAATAAGTACTAATTTACCTTAAATATGTAGTCCAAAAAGCCTGAAATAACTAAGGCTTTGCCCAGATATTTGGCGAAAATGATAGGAAATATTAATTTACCCAAAGTATGTGGTCCGAGAGACTAGATATGACCAAGGTTCTGCTTCATACTTAGTGAGAATAAACTGAAGTATTAATTTACCTAAGGTATGTGGTTCGAGAGACCAGGCATGACCAAGATTCTGTTTAACACTTAGTGAAAATGAACTGAAGTATTGATTTACCCAAGATATGTGGTCCGAGAGACCAGGCATGATCAAAATTCTATTTAACACTTAGTGAAAATGAATTGAAGTATTAATTTACCCAAGGTATGTGGTCTAAGAGACCAGGCATGACCAAATTTCTGTTTAACACTTAGTGAGAATAAACTGAAGTATAAATTTAGTCAAGGTATGTGGTCTGAAAGACCAGGCATGACCCAGGTTCTGTTTAACACTTAGTGAAAATAAATAGTAGAATGCATGTCATGTAATGTAATAAACCCAAATGTAGTAATCAAAGCTTTCATTAATAGTAATACCTTCTTAGGTTATTTACATTCCAGGAGCGTGGTACAACTATTTCCTCCATATCTTCAAGATAATAGACACCTATTCCAGCCACTGATGTGATACGATATGGTCCTTCGCAGTTGGGCCCTAACTTTCCCTAGGATGGGTTTTTTGCAGTACCCATTACTTTGCTTAACACCAAATCTCCTTGTACCAGTGGTCTTAGTTTCATGCTGGCATCATACCCTTGCTTGAGTTTGTGTTGATAATAGGCCAATTAGACCATGACATTTTCTCTTTGTTCTTCAATTAAGTCTAAGCTTTTTTCTAGTAGCCCATTATTACTGCTTGGGGTGAAAGAACTTGTTTTCAGCGTTAGGAATCCGGTTTCTAGAGGAATAGCAGCCTCGATGCCATAAGCTATTGAAAAGGGTGTCTCCCCTGTTGATCTTCGAGGTGTGTTCTGATACGTCTAAAGGACGTGTGGCAATTCTTCCACCCACTTTCCCTTTGCATCGTCCAATCTCTTCTTGAGTTCACTCACTATGACCTTATTTACAGCTTTGGCTTGTCCATTCCTTTGGGGATAAGTCGGAGTGGAGTATCTATTCGTCATTCCTAAGTCGCAACAGTACCTCTTAAAGGCTTTACTGTCAAACTGAAGTCCATTGTCTGAGATAAGTGTACGAGGGATCCCAAACCAAGTGACAATATTTTTCCAGACAAATCTTTTGTCATCCACATCTCTAATATTAGCCAATGGTTCAGCTTCAACCCACTTGGTGAAGTAATTTGTGCCGACTAGTAAATATCTCTTATTCCCTGCTGCTTTAGGGAAAGGTCCAAAAATATCCAAGCCCTATTGAGCAAAAGGCCAAGGGCTGGACCAAGGATTCAGGACTCCTCCCGGTTGGTGAATATTTGGTGCAAACCTTTGGCATTGATCACACTTCTTCACGCACTCTTGTACTTCCCTCTACATGTTCGACCATTAGTACCCCTGAGTGTGGGCTCTGTGAGACAAAGACTTGCCTTCTGTATGGCTTCCACAAATCCCTTCATGTAACTCTTCAAGGAGTAGCTTTGATGCTTTGGGGTTTATGCATAGCAAGTAAGGCCCAGAGAAAAAGCGCTTGTACAACTTTTGGTCATCGGACAGTCAAAATCGAAGGGTCTTTCTCCGCACCTTGTCAGCTTCTGCTTTTTGATTGGGAAAGATATCATCCTTAAGGAACAGTACTATAGAAACCATCCAACTTGGTCCCACTCTGATTTGATGAATATGGACCACCCTCTTTTTCACCTCAGTGGGTCTACATAGGTCTTCAACAAGGATAATCCGAGGCAAGCTTTGAGCCGAGGAAGTTGCAAGAGTAGCCAAGAATCGGCATGGGTTTTTCAGCTTCTAGGGATGTGTAGTAAGTTGAAAGACTTAAACCCTGATTGTAAGTGCCTAACCTAACTTAAATATTCTTGCATTCTCACGTCCCTGACTTCCAATTCTCCCTGAACTTGGCCCACAACCAGCCTTGAATCTGAGAATATCTCCACTGCTTTTCCACCCATTTTCTGAATCATGGTCATTCCTACCAATAGAGCTTCATATTCAACCTCATTATCGTGGTTGAAAAGCCCAATTTCAAGGATTTCTCAATTGTGATCTTCTCGGAAGATACCAAGACTAGCCTCACTCCAGATCCTCTCTAATTTGCTGCACCGTTAACGTATACCCTCTAGGACAAAGGTTTTTGCATGGAGATCAGGCCAACTGATTTTTTATCCATGTCTGGCCTTTCGGCACTTTCTTCTAGCGAGAGCTCAACAAATTCAGCCACCAAATCAGCTAAGACCTGGCCCTTAATAGAGGTACGAGGCATGTATTTGATGTCAAAAGCCCCTAGGATCGTACCCCACTTTGCAATCCTCCCCGTGTAATCAGCACTCCGAAGTAGAGATATAAGCGGGAGCTAGGTTAATACAACAACCGTGTGTGAATGAAAATAGTAGGGGAGCTTACGAGTGGTGTGCACTACTGGTAAAATAGCCTTCTTCAGTGGCAGGTAACAGACCTCGGCCTCATGTAGTGACTTGCTTACATAGTAAACGGGTCTCTATATGCCACAATCAACTTGTACAAGCACCAGGCTTACCGCGTGGGAAGTCATAGCAATGTAAGCAAACAAAACCTCATTTGCCTTAGGTTTGGACATAATGGGTGGCTGAGATATTCTTTCAACTACTGGAAAGTCAGGACGCACTCCTCAGTCCATTCAAAACCCTTCTACTTGTTCAACAACTAGAAGAAAGGTCTATACCTGTCTGCTGATTTAGAGATGAATCGGTTTAGAGTAACAGTCATCCCTGTTAACTTCTGGTTCTCTTTGGGATTCTTAGGTGGCTGTAAATTGTTGATTGCTTTAATCTGGTCAGGGTTGACTTCAATTCTGCGGTGTGTTACCATGTACCCTATGAACTTCCCTGATTCGATACCAAAAGAACACTTAGAAGCATTAAGTCGTAGCTTGTGTCTTCTTAAGATTTCAAAGATATTTCTAAGGTCATCAATATACTTGGATTCTTATTTACTCTTGACCACCATGTCGTCTATATAAATCTCAATGTTTTTTCCCAACTGTGGATCAAACAAAGGTATTTGATGGTATCCTTGAAAGGCATCTAGAAATCTTATCCGAGAATTACCTACAGTTGCGTCCACTAGTTGATTGATCCGAGGCATGGAAAAAGGGTCCTTTGGACAGGCTTTGTTCAAGTCAGTGAAGTCACACATACCTGCCATTTTCCATTATTCTTCTTTACTACCACTGTATTAGTCAACCATTTAGGGTAGAAAACCTCTTTAATAGCCCCAGCTTGCTTAAACTTATTTACCTCTTCCTTGACAGCATCAAAATGCTCTTTAGATGAGCGCCGAGGTGGTTGCTTTCTAGGGAGGATAGCTGGATTCACGTTCAAATGATGGCAAATGAATTCTGGATCTACTTTAGGAGCCTTATAGGCATTCCAGGCGAACACATCAATATTCCTCCTAAGAAGCGCCAGCAGTTCATCCTTCTCTTGAGGAGACAACTGAGTTCCAATTTGAAAAAACTTCTCCAGATTGCCATCTATAGAAATTTTCAACTTCTAAAATTTTGCTTCCTCGGCCATTCCATTCAAGGGTAAAACTGGAGTCCTTGATTGCTATAAGCCCTTATCAATAGAGACCGAGGAAGATCTGGATACATAATCTCAGCCCCACTACCTTGGTCTACTAGTACCCTCTTCACATCATACCCCCCATTCTTAAGGGTGATCACCAAAGTGTCATCATATGGTTGTATGGTCTTGGCCTTATCATCATCCAAGAAGCTCAACGCTGGTTGAAACCTTACTCTGGCCCTCTTCGGCTCGTGTTCAAAATTCTCGGTAGATAACCGAGACACAGACATCACCTTGGATGGATGAGAACCTATTCTTCCTGGAGTAGCGAGGATGACATGGATTATATCCAAAGGGGGTCTTGAAGAAGCATTCCCCTGAGCCCCTGATCCTGCTTGGCCTCCTTGCTCGTCAGGTCGACACAGATGCTTTAGCCTACCATCATGGACCAGCTGCTCTAGATGATTCCACAATGTTCTGCTGTCCTCAGTGGTGTGCCCTCGTTCCCGGTGGTATTGGCAATGAAGGCTCTGATTTTGTCTCATGGGATCTCCTCCCATCTTGTTTGGCCATTTGAAGTATGACTCATTCTTGATCTTCCCCAAGACCTGATGCACCGGCTCCCGGAACACCATGTTAACCACTTGGGGAGCGAAAGACCCGGATTGCCCAGCAAAATCCCTTCGGGGCCGGTTATTGTTGTAACGGTCCGACCTAAAATCCCTCATCTCCTGAGGGATAGCCTTAACCTTTCCTTTCCCTTGTTGCTAATCTTCCTCCATCCTTTTGTACTCGTCGATACGATCCATGAGCTGACGCACACTCCTTACTGGTTTCTTGGTCAAAGACTTTCTCAAATCGTGCTCAGCAAGTAGGCCAACTTTGAAAGTCTTGATAGTTACATCATCAAAATCTCCATCGATCTTATTAAACATCTCCCAGTACCTGTCTGAGTACGTTTTCAGGGTCTCTTCTTCTCGCATCGACATAGACAATAGGGAGTCCAAAGGCCGAGGAACCCTACTACGCGTAATGAAATGTGATCTAAAGGCTTGAGTGAGCTCTTTAAAGGAATCGATAGATCTTGCTCCCAAGCCATCAAACCACCTCATCGCCACAGGCCCCAAGCTGGATGGGAGTACTTTACACATCAGGGTCTCGTTTTTGGATTGCATTGCCATCCTCTGATTGAAATGACTTACATGCTCCACAGGATCTGTACGGCCATTGTACATGGTACACGTAGGCTGAGTGAAACGTCGAGGAAGCCTTCCTCTCTCAACCCTACGCGTGAAAGGTGACCTGAAAATTTGGTTGAGCGCTCTGCTCATTGCATCATTTCCCAAGCCTTTGGAGGATGAGCCCTTGTTCTTGGATTCCTGGTGATAATCTTTGTCGTATGAAAAAGACTCACTGGGGGGAGTCCTTGACCTGGGCCTATAACTATCATCACTATCAGAGGGAGAGTCTGAGCTCAAAGGAGTCTTCCTCCTCTGCTTACGACACAATTTTATCCGTAGATGATCTATCTCATGTTGCATGTTTCTAGTATTTTCTTCATAAGAGATGTGGCCCTCATCTCGAGAATGACTCCTGCCAGTATGAATGGTGTGCACGCTTCCCTTGTGGTCCCTTTCTCATTCTAGATGGAGAAAGTAATCGTGATGTTAGGACCCCCTAGACTCCACCTGATTTGGACCTGATCCTATCATAATTGAATGTCAAACTCACTACCACACCAGAATTTCCCACAAACGGTGCCAATTGTATGGGCGCAATTTTGAGTTCCCAACCCAAAAGGTGAATGAACGTGGCCCAAAAGCCTAATACAATGAATTTGTAGAGAGTGGATTGGAAAAAACTGGGTATTAGTGAATCACACAATAATCTGAATGTACCAAAATGACGAGACAATGAAGGTAAACTAGTTTAATTCAAAGAAAATTATCTTCGGCATAGTCCGAGGAGACTAGTTCTTGTTTATTTCACTTAAATATGATTACAAGTTTCAATTGATGATTGCAACAGTGTTTTTCTCTTTTTCTCCCCCCCTTTTCTCTTAGGGTGTCTCTCCTATTTTATACTACCTTTCTCTTCCATCTCTACCCTCCACGTGTAGATTAGTTTGTTGGCCATGATCTTTATCCCATGAGCCCCTTCAAGAAGTCTTTGGGTAATAGCTGTAAGGCTGGAAGTTATTGTTCAGACATCACCTCCTCATTAATGCGGCTAGAGAGTTAACTGCAGAGCATTCAATGTGTTGGTAGTAGCTTTCCCCTAGATATTTCTTAGCTCCCACCTGTTTTGTATATTCACAGTGTATATCCTTATCACATTATCCTAGATGATAGGGTACGTATCTTGATCTTTATCTCGCTTATCCGAGAGAACATTCCTCCTCGGACCACCTCCCTTAGCCTTTATAGTTGTAATTTGTTCGTTAATCCCACAGGCTTAATCCATTCTTAGGCCATTTGAGCATCCTCGAACAAGGCCCAAGTACACATATTTGGGCCTCTTGTCCCTACACTAATCAATTAATCATATATGTTTTTTCAATTTATAAAAGGATAGATATTAAGCCATACTGTAAAATATTTATTTTTTTAAAATAGTATTTTAGGAAATTTGACAAAAATATAATGAAATTCTACTATCTTAAAATATATTGAGGCATTCATTACAGTGTTATCATCAAACAAATGAATAGGAAAAGTTATGCCATTTCAACTTCTTGTATTACTTGTAATATTTATTCCTATTATAATGTAATAACTATTACAGTGTACCAAGCGTGCCTTTAGAGCGTTTTCATCAAGAGTTTTAAAATTTTTAGCATTTAGCACTTGAAAAACTAACTTTATAGCATTTAACACATCACTTTACAATACACCTAACATCAAAACTTCTATTATTTTTTTTTACCACTTCATTAAAATATTATTTATTTATCATTTTTATTCTCACCATCCAAGCCACCACAAACCCACAGGCACCACAAACCCACACAACTAATGGCCTCCACCACTGGCACAACCCATAGCACCAACCACGGCACAACCAACCCCCGGCCTCCACCCATATCACCACCCACGACACAACCCTTACTTTTCTCTCTCATCCTCTCTCTGCCTCAACCCACAGCACACCAACCTCCAAACTCACCTATTTCTTGTCAACCCAGCAAAACCCACATCCACACACCCACTGCTAGCCACAAACAGGCAACACCACTGAAGGAGAAAAAAAAAAAAAAAAAAAAACCAACCACAACAACCCACTAACCATAAAACCCCCTCAACCACTGCCATAGCTATAGCCACAACAACCACAACCACTATCACTACCACCCACAACCTCAACCCCCAACTACCAAAATCACAACCAAATCTCAAACCCAAACCTACAACCGCATCACTAACAATAATCGGAAAAAAAAAAAAAAACAAAAACAAAAACAAAAGCCAATTAGAGATCAAACCACCATCGAAAATCAGAGAGAGGGATATGGGTCGATTTGGGTTTCTAGATTCAACAATCTCACTATATGTGGGTTGGGTTGATGGAAGTTGTGACTTGATGGAGTGTGTGGTGAAGAAACGGTAATTGAGAGAGAGAGAGATGTGGGTCGAGTTTTGAAGGAGAGAGGGGGCTGAGAAGGAGAGAGGGGGCTGAGAGGGAGAGAGTGACAGAAAAATTTTAGAGAGAGCAGAGTGTGAGACCTGAGAGGAGAGAGAGAGAAGGGGAATAAAAAATAATAAAAATGAGTAGCTACTTGCTACAGTAGGGTGTTAATAAAAACATCTTACTGTAGCAAGGTGCTAAAAAATTTAAAATTTAGTACCATTAATGTGGGGCTTTTTTAGTGGCTTTGTTGCTAAAAATAGCTTTTGGCATTTATCACACCTTTGACGAGAATGCTCTTAGTTGCTTTTGTCTAGATGGAAGGAAATGAGAAGAAAGAAGAGGAGAGGAGAGAAACAGGTGAACAAAAGCACCCCAAATATAAGCCATCGGCTGGTCAATAATCAGCAAGAATTGAGGGTTGAGATCTATTGGCATCCTAATATAATTCCACAAGGCCAGTCGATTAGCAGTAATTGATGCTTCGCATCTCATGAATTTATAGCAGGCATTTGCAGCACAATCCTGCAAAGGTTTCTATTGCCAAAATATTTAGAGTGAACCCAGATGCGTTCAGGCTTGTTGCACTGTTAAAAGTCTGCTTTTGTATATCGCATTTTTATTAATGGCTTTCACAATTGCCAGTCTGAGATACGTGCAAATCACTTCATTGCGGTTTATTTTTGTCAGCTTTATACAATTTCTCCTCTTTATCCAGTATTTTTAAAATGGAACTCATATTATTTTAACATTGCAGTGCTTGTTAACATTTGCCATAAAAAAATATTCAGCTAAAACCATGCCGACCATCATTAACAAAAAAAAAAAAGCATTCTCTCATCTCAAATTGAAACCAATTTAATATATATATTTTTATATGAACCATATAAGGACATCAATTTTGTTTCAGATGCAGGCCATTATCATTCCCTGGCCTGTTCAATTGTCTTATTCAGATACAAGAGTATAATACATGAATGAAGACAATTTTATTTGGAGCCTTTAACGTTTAAAAGGAGGTAAAAAAAAGAAAAGGAAAATACAATAGAGAAAATAAAAGATAAGAGATGGTGAATTACATAGCCACATAAGTAATCTTTCTCTAGCTAACAGTCAAGTAGGAAGTATACACATGAGTAAAAATTTGAAAAAGAACAAAAAAAAATCCGTGTACTCTATCAAAACTGGACTCCTCCATGGATGCAATCCCCAGAACAAGAAGCGATGGCCACACAAATCTGACGGGTTGAGCCAGTGGAGAGACAAATTTGGCAATTTCAACGTAATTCAGGAAATCAGAGGTTAGGACAGCAAAACTTTTTACCAATTGTGCAACTGAGAAGTAATGCTTTTTACCACAGGGTGATATGTTGTGTGCATAAATCTCTTAGCTTTCTCCGAGCCTGGTTGCTCTAGCCACTCATCATATAAGCTTTTTACAAGGGGATTCTTGAAAGGGTCAGCAACCAGAACCTGTATGGTAATAAAAGTATAAAAAACTAGAACCATAGAAGCATGACCATGAGCAAGCCAAAGAAAAGCTCAAGGCAAAGTAAATAAATAAATGAATGTGTGCGCGAATAATACATGCTAGCCAAATGAAATCATCACCTAAAGCTCTATGTAGCATTTTTAATAAGTTCATTTTAATCACCACACCATTTGAAGCATCATTGATTGCTCATTTGTCTATGCAGTTAAAATGGATTTAAGTTGGAGATTTTTGAGGGGCAGTTAATCCATTATGAAGGATATCCGTACTCTAAGATATGTCCTTGGATTAGAATGAAATTCCAATTGTGCAGATCAAGCATCAATAAGGTTCATTCCAGGGAGACAATTAAATAACATTGAAAACCTAAGTTATCATGGGTAAGCAAAGTTGATGATTCAATAATGTATGATTACTGGATGTGTAAGGACTTGACCCACCAATAGTAGATTAATTCATCATATAACAAACCAAGACATGCTTCAACATGAAAGTCCAATTTTGCAAGTGGAATCTAACAGCACAGAAAGTCATCTGAAAAACTTCTAGAATTCCAAATACACACTCACATTTTCCATATAAGCAGCTTCTAATAACTGAATCAACTCCTTTGCAGACTGCCCAGGCTTTGGTTTGATTTGACCTCCACCGTTCAAGCAACCTGTTTGATCATATCCAAATTTCAAATTTCTTTAAAAAAAAAAAACCAGGCCAAATATATTACGCACATGATCCATTCACAAGTAACAAATTTTTTTAAACGAAATAAAATAATGAAAAATGAAAAATACCTGCAGGACATGCCATGATCTCTAGGAAATGGTAATCACATTTTCCAATTTTAATTTTCCTGACAACATTTTGCAGGTTCCGGAAACCATAACACAACGCAAATTTCAGAACAGTTTTCCCCTCCACCTACATTAAAAGATGGCATGATATCTTACCCATAACAATAAGCAGCAAAATGCAGATACTTAATAATATGTCCTATGAAAAAATTTCAAATCTTTGTAGCGTGAGAAATCCAAAAGGGCACACAAAGATGTGAAACAATTAGAAAGGGTCAAGCATAAAAAAAGTGGAACCCAGGGTTCCAAACTCTCACTTTTGTGAGGTCTGGGAGAGATCACAGTAGGTAGCCTTACCCCAATTTTTATAAATAGTCAAGCATGAGAATTAAAAAATCAAAATGGAGCTAATTATCAGATTGGTCCCTAAGAAAAACACATATGACATTCTGAAGAGAGGAACGTCGGGACTGTTCAGAAATCAAAGTCCAATGAGGCTTATTTCAGTGGAAAGGTCTAACTAGAGGGATCATCAAATTCTCATGTCAATATCCCATAAAAAATGTATGGTTTCTGTCAAGCAATGCTTCTTACAAGAACATTCTCCATATGACTACAAGCTATATGAAGAAAATTCGACAGGCCTGAACTTACTTCAAGAGACACTTCTTGGAAATCTGAATTTCTAATCATTCTGAAGTCAAGAGGACCTTCAATTTCTCTTCCAAAGAGTGATCTAGCAGCATATCGAAAAATTGTTTCAGCATAACCTCCAGAACTTCCATGGACTCCAAAAAGATGCCCTTCTTCATCAACATTTGTCAGCCTGCAGGAAAATCATAAGAAACTATATGTAAATGACTCTATGACACAAGGGCAAACTAAAAAGGACAGTGTGATTCTTACATTCTATCTGGTGGGGACTCTTCCATGGATATAAAATTCACTGATTTTAACTACAAAAATTGGCCACACAAAATTAATATATATAGATAGCTGTTGTTAGAGAAAGCACTATAATAATGGAGGTGCACATTAAATCTCACCTGTATCAATTCTAAAACTTCCCCTGTGGTTAACACAGAGTCTACCTCTGGAATGCTAAGACCATTTTCATGAGTTTCACTTTGGGGTAACGCTTGAAACACGAAGTCCTCCCTGGCAGCCTCTAGCTTTTTATCATAACAGGGCATTACAGTTACATGGTAAACCTCGTCTGGCCTAATAAGTTCATTGTAAAACCATCAAATCATAATCAAGAACTATCCAACTGCAGATTTTATAAACCCAAATTTTAAATGCTGAGATTTCTTGACCAGCATAAATTAATCCTAGTTATAATAGCCTCAGAGAATAATATAACTTAGGCTATAAGAATTTTCTTATAAACCTATGACTCCAAGAAAAGATATGCTTCACATCACAGATATAAAAATGAGATGATTTGATATTAGGCCGGATAGATTACCTAAGACCCATTTCTCGACATACATGATGCTTAACGATCGATCCAATTGTCTGCTGGGGGCTCTTCACTGAAGATATATAAGGCAGAATATAGGACCCAAGTTGTTTTTCAGCATAACATATCCACCCTGCAAGTAAAGGAAAATTTTAACAAAATACTATGTTACAACACTCAGACATGCTCTACAGCACTATCTCTAATCAATAGGAAATTCAAAACCGTAACTCCATGCTGACTCCAAAATCAACGCAACCACATATCCACCAAACCGTACAACAAATTCTTGACAGGAGTTTCTTTTTTGGGCTGTAGGTTCTCTTTTAGGAGAGGAGGGAGGGGTTGGGGCAGGGAGAGAGAAGGAAGGGTCCAATAGCATCACAGAATCATTGTAGGCTGACATGTATACCTGGACATGCTGATGAAATCATGGGCAGTGACAAATTACATCTTTCATCATCAGTTGATTGACTTTGTTTGTACCTACTGATGAACTCGTTACAAGTTTCAACAAGGGTTAAGTCTCTACTGCAACTTGTATCAAAGACTGCCTTTACTCCCAAGGATTTAAAAAATGTTGTAAGTTTCTTGAAAACCTGAATTTGGAAAAGAACTCACTGTTAGAAGTGAATGTGTGTAAACCATACCAATTATCAAAAAGAACAATGAGTGATTAAAGGCTTTTCCTATTACTGCACACTAATGAAAACTTGAGGCATAGACCATAGTTAGACTAATCTTCAACACGACAAAGAAAAATGGCAGTTATAAATTAAACTCATCTTCAAGCATAGGACGGAAGAATCAAGAATATAAGTAAATGAAAGCAGTAAATCAGAAAAAACAGTGTCAGTTTCACCTGTAGTGGAGAGATGCCAAAATGAACTGCAAGGGAAGCTCTAGACTGGGGTGAGAGTGAAACAATGACAGTCTTCCCATTATTAACATTAGCAAGAAACTCATCCAAACTTTGCTTCTCCAGCATAACTGTCTCAGCTGATGTTACGCATCCACTGCATGGTCAATTGAAATCATAAATTTTAAGAGATTTATATGGGAAGAAAATCAAGAAAATTGTCCAAAGCAACCAGAGAGACAATATGTTCCACTTGAAGGTCACCAATACAAGGACCAAATATTGGCATCTAAAACATCTTATCCTGAATCTCTAAGCAAATGCCTCTTAAACAATTACTCTAACAACAATTTTGGCCAGTAGCCCCCTAACAGCTTGAAGGAATGGCACTATAGTAGAACCTATACATACTCATAAAGTCTACAATTTCACCTAATCTATTTGCATTTATTTCTGAGCATTTATAAGATGGTTGGCCACATGTTTATCCATTGTGGTGTTGCATGTTTTGTGGGGTGTGGTTTTTAGAGCTTTTTGGGATTCAATGGGTGATAGCAAAGAGAGTAGCTGATCTATTGTCTAGGTGCACAAATTGGTTTGGGAAGCAATCATTGAATATTTGGAACCTTGATCCGCTTTGTTTGATGTATATATTGTGGAGGGAAAAAATACAGCAGTACTTTAGAAGATACTGAAAGATCAATAGCTCAGTTGGAATCCCTATTGATTCAAACTCTGTTTGATTAGCCTCATGCTTGGGGTCTTACACATGGCAATGCCATCTAAAATTTTAAAGAATCCCTAACCCCCTTTTTTTTTCTCTAATTATAAGTAATGAAATTTTATTGATATTAAAAAAAGATTCATCCAAGCATATAGGGAATTTACAGCTGGGGACTAAACAATCAAACATGCAAATTACATTAATCTATCAAATCAAAGAAACAGAGCATAAAGGCTGACAACGCAAAGTCGATATCCATTCCAACAAAGTTTGAAAGAAAAATAATTTGATATCAGGCATAGCTCTCTCTGTGTCCTTGAAACTCCAATTGTTCCTCTCTTGTGCATAATTCCTTGTAACTCTTTTAGATTACTTAAGTACACCATTGTGAACATGAAGTAATCTACTTTCTCAGTAAAATATCATTACTTATAAAAAAAAGGCCCAGGAAAATTAATCCACTTGATTAATTCTTACAACAAACCCAATCATGGCAATAGTTATATACAACACACATGACGTTAAATAGTACACTTGCCTTTACTTTACAGAATACAAGTGTAATTGCAACAGAAAGTTCCAATCGATACGGTTTACTTCAGCAGTTCTAAAACCACATTTTTTTAAAGAACAGAGTTTTAAAACCCCTTTTTAGCATTTGCAAAGAAGAACAGCCAAGAAACAGCAAGACCACCAAATTCCCAAAACGCAACAGTCCATGAAAACCCACTTGGGTGTGAGTCACGAGTACCCAAAAACAAGTGAAACCACAAAAGTTCACTAGCCCTAAGAAACTATGATTGAATTAATTCAATTAAAAACATAACCCAAAAAAAAAAAAGTGTAAGCAACTAAATTATTGCAAGCCATATGCCATCAGGGTCTATGTCTAAATTTCTAATTAACATCATATGTATTTGAATACAGCAGGAGTGTTACGCCTAAAAAATTTTCACACCAAATCCAAAGTGGTAAGTTGTTATTCACTTATTCATTCTAATCTGAACTCACCACTAAAATTACTTTCATACCATTTATTGTGAAAGTGTTGTGGGCATAGCATTTCTTTGAATATAATACACCTATATACAAGTGTTTGTATAAGGGTGGTTTAGGTTTAAAATTAGCGCCTGTAAGAAAAAAAAAATTGCATTTTAAAAACGCACCTTTAAGCTCTCAAAAGGCCTAACCAAACTGACCCAATATTAATGTTAAAGCAAATAACTAATATTTGTTATAGTTTTTCATACTAAGCTTAATAAGAACTTCAATAAAAATTTCAGAACAAAGAAGAACAATTAAACAGAAAGAAAATGGTATATGATAAAAGTGAAAATACCTGCATGCTAAGCAGTCTTTGAGTGAAATTTTAACCGGTTCACTTTGCAATTGCTTGTTAGAAATCGAAACCTTAAACCAACAATTTCAAAAATACAATCAGACCAATGAACTAATTAAATAAAAATGAATTCAATTCAAAACCCTTTATAATACGAATACTTTTGCTTATCAAAACCCTAATTCTGAATCAATTTAAAAAAAAAACCTCAGGTTTATCTGGCTTGGTTGGATTAGCTTTGAGGCCCTTGAGAGAGACTATGCAAGCCTGCGACGGCGCAATGAAATCGCTCAGATCTCCAATCCGCAGCGTCGCCGAGAATTTCTCCGACATCTCCTTTCTCCTTCTTCTTCTCTAAATTCGCGAACTCAATCCGCGACTTCAATCCTCCCTATTCTTCTTCTTCTTCTTCTTTGTCTTTTAGGGTTCCGGAAGACACGGAATTTCGTTACAGTGAGAGAGAGAGAGAGAGAGGCGAAAACTGAAAAGAGGGAAAAAGGAAAGAAGGGTTGGTTCAGAGGCGGTGAGTTTACGAGAAACGTGAAAGGGAAAGTGATTATCATATGTGAAACTATAAACTGGGAACAAGCTGCTGAGATATTTTTTTGCCGAACCAATGAGGTGTGATATTTTTGTTGAATAAACAAAGTCAAAAACCGATTGTTTGTTTGGTCTTGTGGTCCTCCGCGTAGAGTATGTTATTTGTCACTCGGTAAGGCACGTGTTCGCCACGGTCCACTACCACTCACGCTACTTTGGTGATAGGAATATTAGGCAACAGGGAAGAACCAGGGGATGCAAAAATTGTCCAACCCGCCAGGCCTGAAAAGACTATTGTTTTTTTTTTTTTTTTTTTTTTTTTTTTTTTTTTTCAACTTGGATAAGATGATGAACCTAGACAAGATGATGAGAGGGGTTAGGTTTTACTTATGAGAGTGGTTAGGGTTTACTTATGAAAAATGATAGAGTTATTTATTATTTTATAAATTATTGGTAGTGAAAAAGTAATGTTAGTGGTGGACTCAGTTGTAATTTGGTTGAGTACTAAAAAGTTGATAGTGACCGAGTAGAATTATTGGTGCTATGATATAGCAAAAGCTTTACTTGCTACTTGTTAAAAGTTGTGGTCCTTCGAGTTTTCAGTGAATTAGACAAATTGATTACGGGCGACCTGTCAAGGAAGGGGAACTTCCCATGCAAGTGCAATGTGGACCAAACTCACCTGCTGCCTCAATCAGGGGTTAGCTACTTAGCTCTTATAAACTTCAAGTCAATGTTGGAGATATCTCATTAAGGATGATAAAATACATTAACTTGTCTTATTTCCACTATGACATGGTGCATCCATCGCTTTGTCTCAAAGTGAGCTTTTTATTTTTTAAAATTTACATATATGAATTCGCGTGTAAATATAATTGACACACAATTAGCGTATAATTGGAAGGACACTTAGACATAGAGTAAAAGTGTATTTAAAATCTTAAAACACTTGACATAAATAATAGGGTAATTTTCTATCTTTTAATTCAAAAAAATTGAGTAATTAGAAGACCATTTGGCACAAAATTGGAGTTTAATTAGAATCTAATTTAAATTCTAGATTGAGTTTTTCCACTTTAATATATTATGTATGATTTGGATAGAATGGTGCATATTAGTCTAGCTATTGTTGAAAAGTGATGCAAATATCTGTATAAATGCTATAACTAGGTCATCTGTTGCTACTCCTTAAAGGTGAGTTTGGATCACATTTGCGTGAGGGCGTTTGGCATTTTTTTTTTTCAGCTCCGCATCATGCACTGTTCATTGGCCATGAACAGTGAAAATAGGCCAATGAACAGTACATCACAGTAATATGAACAGTAACAAAAAAATATTTTTTATTCTTTTCAGTTTTCAGCAAAATAAGCAGTATCTAAACGCATATTTAGTAGGTCACTGCTAGTTTGTTCCGTTCAAGTGGGCTTCTAGAGAGGCTAAACAAGTTGATTATGTTTCATCTTGTCTTTTAACAATAGATATTCAAGTTGTTTTGTTCTTGGCTTTACTCCTTCTATTTTTTGTGATCTAATAGCTTTGGAGCAATCTATCTATTTATAAAAAAAGGGGTTTGGAGCAATCTAGGTTTTTGTTATCTTAACTGCTGTTTTTGTCTCTTTTCTTAATAATATTTTTGTTTATCAAAAAAAAAAAAATACAACAACAACAACAATAACAAACAAAAACAAAAATGGGTGCATAGTGCAAGTCCTCATAGCTTCAATGGTAATTTGTAATTAATCCAAAATTCTGGCAATCTTTTTTACTCGTGTGAATAGAGTAATGTCACAATCACATAAACTCGCAAGTGACACCACTTTTATTAGCCCTAATTACAACATACCAACTCCACAGTTATGGGAGAAAAATTGTAATTTTTTCTCTAGATTTTTTGTTCATGTTGTCTGTTTGTTTCTAAGCTATAATTATTTTCAATCAAATGTTTATAAGTTTTCTTCTAGTTACATTTCCATTTATATCCTACAACAGATATTTGTGTATAAGTTAAAGGGACCTATCACTATCAATGCCACTCAAATTACTTGAGTATATGTTACCCTTTTTAACATGCAGTCTAATTACTACATGTTTATATCAAAATAGTTAGAGCATCCACATCAAACCATAGGAAATAGAAAAAGAGATTAATTTTACACATTTCACCTGAAAAGACCTACATCAGTTGGACTAAAGTTGTCTAAATATCCAAAATTATTACAGTACCCATGTAAATATACATGTTTACTGTTCACTGGATATGCTCTCTTTCCCTCTCTCTCTCATCAAATTTACTCTCCAAACACAAGATCCCCTACAGAGACTCAACATCAAATACTTCATCTACATAAACTCATAATCAAGACCAAACCCACATCTCAGCCACACTGTCAACAAACACAGACATTGCTACTGAAGCTCTAGCGAAGCTCCACTTCACTCCAAAGCCGACACAAACATCAAGCCGCTATCACCGCAAGGAAGCAAGTTAGGCAATTAAATTAAGACTCTTAGGCTGGGTTTGAATAGCAATGCATTTGTATTTTTTGGCTGGGTTCTATGCATTGTTTATGGGACCCGCAAGTAGGAAAAAATGTAAATCTAATTTTAAAAGTAGGTCCCACAATACTATTTACACATTTAAAAATTATTTTACTACAGTATTTTCAATTTTCAGCAATAAACAATATCTAAACAGACCCTTAGACTAATTTTAGTGAGAGAAAAAAAATAGAAATTGAAGAAACCAACTGCCAAAGAGGTTGGAAAATGCTATGATTTTGTGCTCTTTTATTTTTATTGGTATTTGTTTTAGGTTAGATTAATTTGGGCATTTGATATTTGAAAAATTTGTGGGTTTGTTTTGGATTGATGATAAAATTTGGCTACTAGCATAAGTTTGTCTTTAAGATTGTTGGATTTTTTTTTTTTTTTTTTTTAAGTTTGGTGTTGCTTTGACTAGATTTTTTCTTGTTTGGCTTTTGTTTGAAGGGTTGTTTGTTGAGGAAGATAGGGGTATTTGGAGGAATAAAAAAATAAAAAATAAAAAGTAGTATTTTATTAAAATATAGTGTAAAATAGATAATTTGATGTGAAAGTTTTTACAAAGTGCTGGTGTAAAAAAAGAAAAAGAAAAAAGGATGTTATGCTAAAATAAACAAAAAAATTTAGATGGACTGATGCAAATGCTCTTAGGTCTTATTATTTAGAATTCAATGTTGTTTTTGGATGGAAAATGGTATTGAGTTTGAAGGGATTTAAAAAAAAAAATTAAAAAATTGGAAGTTGCTTGCTATCAAGAGCCAAAATTTCCCCCAATTTTTAATTAAGAATTCATTTTTTTATGTTAGCTAGTCAACTTTTTTTAAAATGAAATAAATAAAAAATCTCCGACAATCTATCTATTATATTACTATATTTCATTTATTCTTTAAAAAAAAATCCCAATGCACTCTTCTTCTTTTTCTTCTTCTTCTTCTTTTTCCCTCCTTAATCCCTTTCTTTCTCTCTCTCTTGTTTAATTATTTCCCTCTGGTTTAGTTTCTTTGTGTCAATACGGTCATGGTATTGAATCGTGACTTTGACTACGACGAAGTGAAACTCATTGATGATTGATATATTTGGGGATTGATTTTCCTATTGGTGAGATAGCTTGGGATTGATTTTGTTGTCGGGGGTGGTTGCATACGTGATTGATGGAGGAAGGAATTAAAAATAAATGGTTAGTCACTTTCCAAGTTTGGATAATCACGATAGTAATTACAAAATTTGGTTGATTGTTGCTACTTGCTTATCTATTGGGTGAATTCTTGGGTCCCAACTCTCCAAAATTTGAGTGAAAATGAGACTTTGGGACATCAGCATTAATTTAAAGGCTAAGCACAATCGTCCACCATAAAGTATAGGGGTATTTGCAATATGCAATTTAAAATTTTGGAATCAACAGTTTAATTCAATGCTAATTTGTAATGGCCAAGGCCTCAATGTTTAATTTAACTAACAGATAAATTTTGTAAGAAATTATTTATGATCCATTGATTTCATGAATACTATTATTGTTAGTCACACTTAATTTATGAGGTTTTCTACTAAAACTAAATTGAAACTAAATACATTGGGGGGAAAATTTTTCTAATTCATGGAACTAAGAAATGTCACTAGATCATTGTGAAATTGTTACCTACAAACTTGTTGGTTCCTAGGTATCTTTCTTGTATTATTTATGTTTTATATATCAATTAGCTATAAAAACTTCTAGAATTTCATGATACAACAATAGAAAAAATAAAGTCATAGTGATGCAATAACATCACAATTTAACCTCCAAATTTTAATTGAACTAAGAGTAGCCAAAAATAGATCCTTACCAGGTATACGCATCATACAGAAAACCAAAAATATAAATTGGCACATAATATGAAAAAATAAGCCTAAATAAATTACAATGCTACATAAGTAAAACCGTATACATAAAATCTAAACAAAATATTTAAGACGACCGTAATATTTTAAAAATTAACATACCTCTCAGAAAGAAAAACAAAGATATTGTGAGAAAATTATGGAAATTTAAGTTTTAATTCCAATGGAAATGGAGATTTATACTGGACAAACATAGAGACAAATAATATATGCCTAATTCACTGAACTCGATTCTTGCAATTCTGCATTGAAGTTAGTCTTATGAAGAAAATTGAAAAGTTTTTTTGATTTCTACATTTCCCATGACTTTTTAGATCCATCTGTATCAATTCAAAGCATGTAAAGTTATTAATGTATACAAATTTTTTGAATTTTATTCCTACATTTTCCATGACTTTTTAAATCCATCTATATCAATTTAAAGCATGTAAAGTTATAAATATATACAAATTCTTTGAATTTTATTAATACATTGAATTAAATGCATTTGTCATTACTTAATAGTTTGACATAAATGCTAAATTTAGATGAGGTGGAAGCCTAAATGAGAAGGATGTCATACAATGTGCCACTTGGCAAAAACTCATGCTTTCTCACATGAAGTCTTTGCTTTTATATATATATATATATATATAAAATTGAATTGATGTGAAGAAAAATAATATTTGCTCAATTCATTGAATTCGACTCTTGCAATTCTGCGTTGAAGTTAGTCTTATGTTGAAAATTGAAAAGTTTTTTTGATTCCTACCTTACCCTTGACTTTTTAGGTCTATTTGTATCAATTCAAAGCATGTATAGTTATAAATGTATACAAATTTTTTGAATTTTATTCCTACATTTTTCATGACTTTTTAAATCCATCCATATCAATTCAAAGCATGTAAAGTTATAAATGTATACAAATTCTTTTAATTTTATTAATACATTGAAATAAATGCATTTTCCATTACTTAATAGTTTGATATAAATGCTAAATTTAGATGAGGTGGAAGCCTAAATGAGAAGGATGTCATACGATATGCTACTTGGCAGAACGCTGTACTTTCTCACATGAGGTCTCTACTTATATAATATATATATATATATATATATTGATGATTGATTGATTGATGTGGAGACAAATAATATTTGCCCTATTCATTGAATTCAACTCTTGCAATTTTGCATTGAAATTAGTCTTATGCAGAAAATTGAAAAGTTTTTTGATTCCTACCTTTCCCATGACTTTTTAGATTCATCCATATCAATTCAAAACATGTAAAGTTTTAAATGTATACAAATTCTTTGAATTTTATTTCTACATTTTCCATGACTTTTTAAATTCATCAGTATCAATTCAAAGCATGTAAAGTTATAGATGTATACAAATTCTTTGAATTTTATTAATACATTGAAATAAATGCATTTGCCATTACTCAATAGGTTGGCATAAATGCTAAATTTAGATGAGATGGAAGCCTAAATGAGAAAGATGTCATACAATCTGCCACTTGGCAGAACTTCATGCTTTCCCACATAAGGTCTCTGCTTATATATATATATATATATATATATTGATATTGATTGATGTCAATTTGGCATTGGATTATAAGTCAGCTTTTTAGCCTAAGGCTTTTATGTGTAGTTTCTTAAAAACTTTTTTTTTCCTTATATTTTCAAAAGTATAAGTATACTTTAGTACACTTTCAACTAAAAAAAGCGAAATAAGCTAAATAAATTGTTCCCAAACAAGGGCCTAACTATCATATCCACCCTATACAATGAGAGCATTAGAAATATACCTCTAATCTTTAAGGAGTTGGTAGTTCCTAAAATCTTATGATATCTATGAGATTTTAGGTTCTCTTGTTAGCCTCTTGGAATCACTCTAAGGGATTTTTTTCCTTAATAACTTCATGCATGTGGAGCTAGAGGACTGTATATGTTTGAGGGAATAGTTAAATACAAGAGATCTGAATACATTTGTTTTTAAAAAAACGTGCATCCTAAATTATGAGACTATTTACAATGTGCACCATAAACCTATTATATCATTGTTTATATATATAAACCTATTATATCATTAGCAAAGTGGATTACTAATTTGGATGGTGAGCGTGAATATCACAAATTATTCTTGATTTGGGGTGTTGATTGCATAATTTTAAAATTTAGAATACATGCTGCAAATAATATGATGAAAAGGTGACTAAGTACAATTAATCGTTAATTTTAAATATTTTATGTATGGGAATATTCTTTATAGGGTAGAGTTTGATGACGAGGTTATAGGTTTCACCCGATTGTCTTCTTCTTTTCTTCTTCACTTTCTTTTTTTTTTTTTTTTTTTTTTTTGGTTGAGATTTTGGTGCATAAGATAACAAAATACTACTAGGTTCATGTACTAGAAAAGAACAAAGGGAGATACCAACTACCAAGTGCATAAGATACCAAAATATAAATAAAGTCCCCAGATTCCATATGGTGACAAAAAAGAACAGTGTATAAACGATGATTGCAAAAACGAAATTTACTCACAAGGAAGGTTTTTGAACCAAATTCTAGAACGCAAGAACAACCTATGTAATGTAGTGGTTTCCTTTTCCTGATCCTTTGGATTTTATCACTTCACCAAAATATGGCTTCAAAGAAAATTATCTTGTGTTTTTAATTTTCCAAAATTTATTCATTCTTATAGAGTCATCGGATTCTTGGCACCTCTCACAAAGAGTGTGGACTCTTACCATGACTTTTGAATGAAATTTGTGGTGTAACTATTTCCTCTCCCTTGTGTGCGGTTGTTTGTCTCTCAAAAAAAAAAAAAGAGTGTGGACTCTTGTATGAGACTCATGTTATGATTGGGTCCATATCTCTTCGGTAAGACTAAATAATTTCATACTAATCTCGTACATTCATTTCAAAAAAAAAAAAAAATCAGAGAAGATATAGCGAATTTTTTTCAACCAAGGAAAAAAGAAAAAAAAAAGCGAAACTGCGAAAGATTTTCATTCCCACTAAATCTTTCATCCTCTTTTTTTTTTTTTTTTTTTTTTTTGAAAGCAAATCTTTCATTCTCTTTAGGAGTTGTGGAACCATGATTTGAAAAAAAAAAAAAACGTCTTTAAGAACATGATATATAGTTATATACTAAGATTCAAACTAAATTAATAAATAAAAATATAAACTATGATCTATTTAGTATTAATAAGATATAAATAATTTATATTTTTAAAAAATATATAAATACAATAAATAACACAAAATAGTTGTTTCTTAATACATTTCAACTCAATTGACTATTTTTAAAGAATTTGAATTGTTGTGGGCCACATGTGGCTTTACTTGCCACAAGTCCAATGTTTTTGTTTTATTTAATGGGTCACAAGTCCAATTGGAAATACCCCTAACCAACTCAAAGCCTCAAAGGTTAGTATCTAGGAGCATTAACATTAGTTGTGCTAAATACTAAATTTTTAGCATATAGCACACTAAACACAAAAAACCCACCTACATCAGATGTGTCAAATTAAAAAAAAAAAAAAAAAACATTGAGCTACAATGATGTTCTAAATATGGGACGGTATGGATAGATATTCTAAAATTTTTACTTATATTTTTTTAATTCATCTCTCTCTCCTCTTGCCTTTCGAAGCAATGCTGGTGGTTTTGTAATCTCCGCCAATCTTGACAATTGTGTTGCTTTGCTACTCACCAATCTCATGAGTTGAAAGCTTCCCCTTCTCACAATTTTGTTTGTTTGTTTGTTTGTTTTTTTTTTTTTTTTTTTGTTTCTTTGTTTTTTCTTTACAATCTAGGTTTTTGTGCAGTGTCTCATGGCGGCACTGGTTTTGGTGGTGTTATGGGTGTAATGGTTTAGTGAGCTTAGTTGTGGCATTGGATTTGCTAAATTGCTGGGGGTTTTTTGCAGATTTGGTTTTTTTTTCCCCCTTTATAGATATGGGTTTTGGATGTGAGTTGCGGTGATTGGGTGGTTTTGAATATGGGTTTCTGTTGGTTTCTTCAAATTTGTGGTTTTCTCCGTGGCCATAGGCCTATAGCCATTTTACTCCTTCGTAAATTGCTCATATCGATGATAGGGTTTTTTTTGTTAACTGGGTTGTTTGGATTTTTTTCTTTATGTTTTGTAATGGGTTATTTTATTTTATTTTATTTTTTATTTGATTGGGTTTTGTGAAGACTAGTGACGGTGGTTGGGTGATGGTGGGTTTGAGATTTTGGTGGTGGTGGTGGTGGTGGAGGATTTCCAGTGGTGTTAGGTTGCAATCTTGGGTTTTACGGTGGTAGTGGTGGGTTGTGGGTTTATGGTTGTTGCTGCTGTGGAGAGAGAGAGAGAGAGAGAGAGAGAGAGAGAGAGAGTGTGTGTGTGTGTGTGTGTGTGTGTGAAATGAGTAAAAAATAAATAGAAATGAAAAATATGAGATGTGATGTAGAGTGAGTTGTGATATAATGTGTTATAATAAATAAAGTAACTTATTGATGTGTCAAATGCTAAAATTTTTTAGAAGAGTCGATACTAATGTTCTAAGTATATAATTATATATTCAAATTTGGTTCTGTAAGAAACACAAGAGAGATGCAGTTGTATAAAAACAAAACCTATGCGTGAGATGCAGTCACATCTACATAACACAATTTGAGGTTGACTTGTCTTATGTCATTTGTGAGAGAGAGCATAGGGGTGTATTTGCGATTTGAGTTTCTTGAGAGTTTTATTACATTGTTGTATCTAACTATTTCTATAGTAAAATTTCTAGGTCGTCCCATCACTCGATGTAGATAGTTTTATGAATCACATAATTAAATTTTGGTATTCTTTATATGTACTTGTTGTTTATTTTATTGTATTTATTGTTATTAATTTGAATCATGAAGGTGTTATTTGCACACCATGAAACTTTACAATAATCTATTGTTGATTATAAAATAAATTTTCGTGTAATTTCTCTTTTAGTGTATAAAATCAAAGCTCTTATTAAAAATTCATCTTCTAATTTTGCTTTTATTAAAAATAATTCATATAGTAATTTGAACATAAAAAAGGGTAATTATACTCTCCTCTCTTGAGGTTTGAGAGAATGACACTCTACCCTAAACTTCAAGAAAAAAACACACTCCCCCTTTTCAGGTTTGAAGAAATTAACACTCATCCTTTCTGTTTATATTAGTAACAAAATATTTTAAATTTTTATAAGAATCTCTTTACAAAAGTTTAAACCATGGTTAGTAAATACATAATCACTAAATTTAGAATAAAAATGCAATATTTATTATGTATCAAAACACTTGCAAAGACAAATCTTTCCATAAACCATTGAAAAAAAGAGAGCAAAAGTCATAGTCAAAATTTTAAAATACACTTTAATTAAAAATTTAAAACATTAGATTTTAATATTGAAATGAAGGATAATTTTAGAAACTTGCCCTTAAGTAAAGGGCAAGTTAGTATGCAACATTTTTAATATTAATTTAACAAAATTTAGTCAACCAGACATCAAAGGAGTAAAAAGATTTTTTTCCTCCAAATTTGAAATAAATTGTCATCTTTCCAAATATCAAGAAAGAGGAGTGTAATTAATAATAAAAAAAAAAAAAGAGTCAAGTCATTTAATAAACAAAGTTGACACAACTAATACCTTACCTTTGAATATGCTATGTAAAATGAATTTTTTATTTTTATTTATTTTTGAAGGGACCACCAGCTAAAAGTAGGTTAGATGGCCATTTTATTTTTTGAATTTTTAGGCAACATTCAATTTGAAGGGGAATAAGACTTTATAAGTGTTAGCTAAAATTTAATTGAAATATTACGTCCACAATATTTTTTATAATATTTTTATAATAAATTTTAATTGGTAAGTTGTTATTTGCTGTTACTAGTGGATAAGAAAATAATTTCAATATTGAATTTAAATTTAAAACCTGTAACAACCTACCAACTAAGATTTGTCGTGAAAATGTTGTGAAAAATGTTGTGAAAATAACAATTCTCCAAATTTAATTATGGACAATGGTAGTGAATTGTTTGCAACAACCTGAATATAAAGTATATTTTGTGCGTGTATTTTTTTTTTTTTTCTAGTTCATTTTAAGGCGAATAATGAGTAGATAAATCTTTTTTTTTTTTTTTTTTTGTCTAGTTCGTTTTAAGGAGAATAATGAGTAGATAAGACTTTTTTTCTTTTCCTTGGCTGGTTATTTCCCATGAATGCTAATGTTAAATTCAGCTAATTGGTCATTGTCCACTTTAGTATAATATTTATTTTTGTATGAATTTCAATTAACTTAATTAGTATTTTGACCTGATAATAAAAAAAACAATTATCATAATACGGATCTCATAGGTACAGATGCCATCTATAAAATTTATTTCTTTTTTAATTTTTGTAGCATACTAAAACAGGCTTAAAACAGCTGTATATGTAGAAACCAAGCCTCAATTTATTGTTATATATGCAGAGTGTCACAAGCCCAGTTTTCATCATCATCATACATAGAAGGCATCCAAATTACATAACCATGTGGGCAAGAGCTAAGAGGGCATTGGACTATAGATATAACTAAGATAAGTCTATTAGTTACAGCCGAGAGTTAGCCTACCACCACCTTGGGCTGCCCTTGCCCTTGTTCCCACCATACAAGCGGAAGAGGCTAAAAGCAGACATACAAGAAATGGCAACCATGCTAAGGCTAACTAAGAGTGCACTCGCTATTCCCTCACCAATTTGGTTACAATACTTCCCATACAAATTGCATATACTCATCCATTGCAGTTCTGACTGCCCCAACTTCGAAATCACTGCTGATTGTACAGTAGCAGCCACCGCGGCCACGGTCACATACGCCATTACCTGCTTAAACAAGTTAATTAGTTTTTCTTTTTCAATGGTACAAAATAATTAATAATGAAGATGAAACATGACAAATGAACAGTTGCTACATGTTGGACCATATTGATAGCACTAATTAGAGGCATTTATCACGGAGGAGTACCGAAAGACCAGAGGACTTTAGACATGGTATGACAGCTTCGATCTTACCACCTAGTCAAGTCTTATCAGTCTTTCTCAAAAAAAAAAAGTCTTATCAGTCGGTCTCACAAATTTTATTTAGGTAGTACATTAATTGAGGTCATAAATAATAGTGCAAGGCTGCAATTTAATTCACACGTGAAATGTTTCATAATCACAACTCTTAAGAAATAGAAACAAAAATACAAGAGGCATCTACTTATCAGTTTGGACTGCTTAACAAATGATATATATATATCAGCATATGTGGCCCAGGAGTGTTCATCACTGACTAGAGACTACCGATTTGGACATCATGAGATAGTCACGTGAAGGGGACCAAAAATTTATTGGTAGAGACATGAAGCAACAGGATGTGATCAAATGGCCAAATGAACACATGCATATGGCCTTGTTGTGCCGATGGTGGTTGTTGTTGTTGTTTTTTGGGCTAAATATTGTGTCGGTTGTGATTGTGACAAAAATGAAACATCAGACGTGCAGAGAAATGGCCCTACTGAGAATGCAGAAAATGATCTTTGGTTCATATACAAATCTAAAGATGCACAACTACGCCATTTAAAATTTTAAATAATATGGTAGTCCATATGAAGTAAAATTTCAACTATAAAAATAAACAAAATGGATAGGGTTCGAAAGGGAGAGGATACTGTTGCGCAGTGTAATTATTGCTATTTGTAATTGTATGACACTCATGCAACTCCAGTGGGTTGGTTTAGTGGTTTCTTATGTCTCATGAGATTCATAAGGGTTTTGGGCTATTTAGGATTAGGAATTTACCCCTTTAATTTTTTTTTTTTGTTTCTAAAAAAAAAAGAAGAAAGATTAGGAGTATCACCTCACTCTATTCCACACGCAATGAGTTGACAATCACCCCCAAGCAATCAAGAATTCAAGTAGACAAAAGAACCCAAGGAATTTGGTAAAAAAACTCATGATATTCCCACATCAAAACTTGACTATGAATCCAGAACACAAGGAAGATTCAGAATTAGCCAGGTTTACAGGAATTGAATTGGCAAAGTTCACGTAATTTGAAAAGAATTGTCCAAGCCTTTCGTTTCCCAACACTCAACTCATAAACCCCAAATTCACATCACGCCCAGAAAAGAGAAACAAATACCCAGCATAAATGATAAAACCAACGAAATGCAATATCCCCTCTGTGAAGTTGTTAGCATTTTCGGGTGAGAAACTAGATAATCATGCTTCCCTTCACAAATCAGATCAAGGATTCAATAGCCAATACAAAATTTAAGAACATCAAATTTTGCAACATGAATGGATAGTGTGCAAAAGCAAAACCAATCCAACTAAAATCTAACAAAATAACTTGAGGAATTTGAGAAAAAACTCTCACAAAACTTGAGAGAAATTCAAATATCTAACATAAACCCTTACCCACCCAAGAACCACCTAAGAATTTAGAAATCACCACCAGCATCATCAAACCCAGCATCATAAGTGCCCATCTCAGACACATCAGAGATCATATCTTCAACCAGCAACCCACCAAGCAATCCAGCTCCTAGTCCCAACGCCATCTTCCCACTGCCACCGCCACCACCACTCTTCTTAGGCGGCTTGGCGCCATACCTGCCGTACCTGACTTATGGGTACAGGACGGCTGATGATGATACTGCGGGTAACGACCGTTATATGCCGGTTGAGGCTACCCACAAGAAACACCCACTCAAGATAATAGTCAGGTAAGTGTCTTGAGGCTACCCACAAGAAACACGCACTCAAGATAATAGTCAGGTAATCGAAGAGCTGGACACCCATGCAAGTATGCAACTAATTGTGACAAGGTTCTCAAGGGCCTAGACCTATCAAGTTGATGAATCTGTTGCTTTGTACATTAACCTTCGGTTTGGCTTAAGAAATAAGAAGGAAAAGAAAACAATCAGATTAAGATCTTTGCTGATGATTCCTATACCAAATGAATGCTTTTGGGAGAAGAGGAAGATCCTTTTGTTTTTTACCCCTGAAAATATTAGACAAGGTTCTGCAAGAGTCTGCCACAAGGGCTTTGTAATTGGGAGTGGAGGGAAATTCATAAAACTGAGAAATAAAGTTATGCTTTCATTGAGGCATAAAAATGGGAATGGTGAGCATATATTTGAGTGTAGGGGAGAAAACACCTTGGGAATACTTTAATTGCCTAGTTAATATAACATATAGGGATACCGCTTAACCCAAAAGGCTTAAGCCTACGAGTTTGGACCCAATTATGTTATATTAACCACTATTTGTCATTCTTATTCAACGTGGGACTTCACTCACTCATGTATACTCAACATTGAGTGGCATGATCATTGACATATTGATGAACTTTTTGCTCTTGAATTATGGCAACAGAATCATGTACAATATCACTAACAAACCTCCTGATAAGTATTACTAATAATCATTGGAACTGGCCTCTTGCCAAATCTAATAGTGTGGCTGATATTGAAAGCAAGTTGGGTGCTTTAATTGTAAGAATAGTTGGTGTTCTTTGCGTTAAAACTTAACAGCCTATTGTGTGCTAGTTGCAACCAGTCTGTTTCCCTGAGAACATTCCTAAACATGCATTTGTTGCTTGGTTGGCTATCTAGAAAGATAGGCTTACTGGTTGGGGGTTATAAAGGTGATCTTTACTACAGGAAAGAATTGAGACTAGAAATAATTTTTATTTTGCTTGTCCTTTTCTAGAGAGGTGTGACTAACTGCTTTAAGATGTTTGATCAATAGGCAGGTAGGGGATTAACTGAGTTGTGAAGAAGTTGGGAGTTGAAACTTTTCAGCATACTTTGTGTATGATAGCCTGGTCTGTGATTATTACCATCGTTGATGCGATCCAAATGCTGAAACTTATAATGAGAGTGTTAGACCTGAAGAAGAGCTGGTTCATGCTGTGTTGTTTAATGTCAGGTGTCGGATTTATTGGTGCATTTGAAGCTCTATTCTTAACAGATCCCTTTGCCGCCTTTGAAGAATTCCATTGTTTTTGTGAGTTTTAATTGTTTGTGTTTGTACTTTGTAGTCCTAATGATGTTTTGTTAGCTGGTTTGTTTCAGTTGTGGCAGTTGGTTGTAGTGCTATGTTTGCTGGTATCTGTTATGTTGGTGTTGTTCAGTAGTGTGGCAGCTTGTATAGTCGGGGCTTGATTTGGTGTTTGTTATTGTTCTGTTGTATATTGCTGTGTGAATAATAAAATTTTAATTCATAAATAAAAGAAGGGCTTATTTCAGCATCTGAAATTCATTTTCTAGTGTATTAAACATAATAAAAACAATGGAGCTCAGTATAGCTGGTATACATTCAATTTTATTTTAATATTCATTTTGCAAATAATCCAAACAAGGTCAATAACACCTTTTGGGGTGAATAGTTAAGTGTAATTTTGTTAATGTCTAGCTGAGTTTAATGTTAAAAAAAGGGAAAAGGTTATTAGCACTATCAAAAAGAAAAACCAAAATCTGGTTAACTTGACCAAAGGGGAGGAGATGAAATATTGGAACCTATCATCATGAGACATGATATTTAAGTATTTAACCAATTGTACTAACCCTTTACCATGTTACTGTGTATAATCCTAATGAAACTATGAACTTTAATTTCAATATCTTCAAGGTAACATACTCCTTCAGAATCTGAAGGTCAGATTTTTAATATTTTTCTTGTTTCACATGGATTTTCATGCATGCCATGTGCAAAAAGAAAAAAAAAAAGAAAAGAATTAAGGCCATAAATAAATTAGCAGAAAGTGTAGATCTTTGTTTTGTTTTGGATCATCATAAAAAAGTCTAGAAGGCAATGTACCTGATCACCAGAAAAGATTGCCCAAGCTAAGGGCTTGCTGAAAAGCACATGCCCTCTAATCATGCTCACAACACAACGCAACACTTGCATCAACGAGTAGGTAGCAGCTATCCCATTTGCTATCACCAAAAAGCTGCAGAAAATGGTAACACAGCGCGAAATTTGATCACAAATAACCTCAAAGAGAGAGAGAGAAAGAGAGAGAGAGAGAGAGAGAGAGAGAGATGGTTTGAGATCTTACACAAGAGCTTTCATGTCTGTATATCTAGCTTTCTTTCGGATTGAGAAGATTTCTCTGACCTGGGAATCAGTCCCCACAAGAACAGCTGCAAGAACTCCAAGGCCACAGATCACACACCTCAACACCAGCTCTGCCACCCTCACTCGCCTATCAACTACCTTCACATTCATGCCATGAGACACTGGGACATTCCCAGGACTTATACCAACACCCAAATAGCTCATCCTTAATTCCCAACACACACACGCTTTCAAAAGTCTAGAAAAACACAGGAGAGAAGTTAGAGACAACCCTCAAACTCACACAAGGCCACCCAAGCACTTACACAACCACCGGCAATAATTTCCACTACTTTAATACACACACAAGGCAGACACAACTTTTATTTTTTTATTTATTTTTTCCTCAATATTTGGTGATGGAGATTAGTGCAAGCCTGTGAGGTGTGCCAAGTGGTCAAAGCTAGAGGCAGCAGAAATGCATGACCTCTGTCTGGAGACAGGGTACCTCGCTCGTTTTATAAGTAGAGCATTCAATGGGGCTTTTAAGTTTCATAGGTCTAGTTCTGTATTTAAAGGACCTATAATATTTATTTCCTCGAAGTTTTGTAGATATGCCAGGCCCATAAAGAAAATGACGGACGGACAATGTTCATTTTTGTTTATTAGCAATGCCACGTAAACACAAAATTTTATAACATTTTTTATACATGTCTGTTGCCAAGTTTGTACTAGTTTTTATTTGAGCTTGGTATTGACACTATGTTTTTAGAAAAAATGTTAATTAGTATAATAAGATATTTTTTAAGAATGATTTATTATGGAGTTTAGGTAATAAAAAAATGGTATGAATTAATGAGGGGATTGAAAATATTAATAAAATAACAAATGAAACTCAAAAGGTTACTTCTATTAACTTAACATCGTATAAAATAAGTTAAAAAATTTAGCCGTAAATCAAAATAATTTGATAAAAAACTATTTTTAAACGGACACTCGTGCCCGTTAACACTCTGCCATGTTAACAAATATTATTTTTTTTTATTTATAAATTTTTTTATTTGCATCTATAATAATAATAAAAAAATTTTTTTTTTGCAAGGTTGTCTTTTTTTCTTTCTTTCTTGGAAGAGGAGAGTTCATGTCCCAAGGAGTCAGATAAGGAAAAGAAGGCCTTAAATTTTCTCATTGAACGATGGTGTGGTCAGTGGTGGAATTAATGATGCCCCATTACTTTTGCAAACTGCAATAGGCAATTTCAGAAAATGACAAACTAGAGAGCTTTTACCCAACAGAGTCAGTCTACAGATAATTAAAAAAAAAAAAAAAAAACTTTACAAAAAATTTTACATTTGGTGAGAAGTAAAAAAATGACGTATAATAGTGTGTAAAAAAAAAAATGTTTTGTAATGGTAAGATAAAACATAACAGTTGAAAAAAAAGTTGTCTATATTTTTTTTAGGTGTAACAGTAAGTAGCATTAATCTTACCTAGTACGAACATATGCAATAAAAAAGGAGAGAATGGTAGTTTGAAAGCTTAAACAAAAGCAAGCACAATAGGGGCAAAAGCTGAAATGACAGATAAAGAGGAATGGGTCTTTTTGTCTTTGATGTTGATTTGCTCTCTGTAGTGGTAGTAGGTTATGCGATCTTATCAAATGTTAGCATGATGAAATGTGACCATTTAGACCACTTATTATTCTCCCTTTGTCCAAGTGACTCCCACAAAGCCACGCGTTTTCTTAATCCGATAAACTTGTTTTAAAAAGAAATGACGGCAAAAATTCTCATCTTTGCCTTATTCTGTTCGAAGTTTTTCCCGTGACAGAAAAGCGAAAGATTTTGCTTATATAATAATAACAATAATAATAATAATAATAATAATAATTCAAATTTCTCTAAAACACTTGTTTTCTCTTTCTCTTAACACTTCTACTCTCTCTTATTAAAGATATAGCCATCTCATTAAGCATAGCAAAATACCTCTAATTGTCTTGCCTCTGGCTTATCTTGCTTCCATCTCGCGTGAGTTTTCCTTGCCCAAAAAAAGGCAAGACAGAGATGGGCACCTATAATTCAATACTATCCGTCCTTACCATCTGTACTTACAAGTGCTAGGTTAGAAGCAAAAGATGTTCGAGATCACAACTAAAGGACACCTAAGTATCAAACCTACTACCATCTTGATGTGGGTAGAAGCCATAAGAAGAATAAGATGTCTATTTTAAGAAGATAATCTTGAATCCACAAATTGATGAGACCTAGAATTCACTAGAAAAAAAATACACAAAAAGTTACCAAAACTAAATTAAATTACCTAGAGGCTATAATCCGTTTAAATAACAAAAGAAACCATAGGGTATGAAATTAGGTGACAAAATAGTAAATTTTACAAACAAATTGGTAAAATTGAGATAATTGCAAAATTAAATCCTATTGTCTTTAATTGAAATAAAATAGACGTCTCTAAATAGACAGAACTTTATTCAGGTTTTTAAATTAAATGTTTTAATTGAAATAAAATTACTAAAAACAACCAAAAAGAATATTTCATAGTCCAAACAAAGAAATTTTCCCGAAAAGTGGCTTCGGTTGTGGTAGAAGGTGACTAGTTTTACTCCCAGTTCGTTATTTTTCATGTTGCCAATTTTCACATAATTCCATCACCGTTGCCGGTGATTTTTACTAGCACTTTTCTACTTCCTAGATTTTTTGCGCACTTACTTTTGACAGTCTCTCTGCTCAAGGAAAATATGTGCTACTTGTTCTGCATCACATCTAGATAATGAACCACTGACAATACTCACGAAATTATTGCATGACACTACTTTAGTTGTTGGTGAAGGCGAAAATGATGCTCCACTTCAACGCTTCATTGGGACTAACAGGAAGCATGTCGTTAGGCAGAGTTAAGTTCAACGTAGTAGGTATTGTATTTTAGATATTTTTAAAGAACTGTTACGTCCACAATATTTTTCATAATATTTTCATAATAAATTTTAGTTGGCAGGTTGTCACAGGTTTTAAATTTAAATCTAACACTGAAATTACTTTCTTACTCACTAGTAACAGCAAATAACAACCTACCAACTAAGATTTGTTATGAAAATGTTATGAGAAATGTTGTGGACGTAGTATTTCTCATATTTTTATAATTAAATTAAGTCATAAGATTGTATTGTCCAATATAAATATTGCTATTTTGAGTATTTTCCTTTTAAGATAATTTACGCTAATTAAGTTGTTTATTTATCGATGCAATTATATGATTGAATTTATATAGAGAAAAAAGTACAACAATTAAGATACTGAACTTGAGTTTTGTTTATATATTTAATTTTTATTATACTTCTAGTATTTGTATATAGACAAAACTTAGATACAGTTTTTTAGATTTTCCAATTGAATTGATTAATATAATAAAAACTATTATACTTGTAAGGATAATTAAATTCAACTATATAGTACATTGGCCAATACAATTATGTATTTGAATTTAATTGGAAAACTTAAGGTACATGGAATTTACCATTCTTATATGCTTTACTACAAGAATATCATTTATCATTGTTCATCCTATGCTTAAAGAGCCTAATACTATGAATTGTTCAAATTGACCCCTCTTCTTTAATTCAACTAGTTATAATTGATAGAAAATGATCATATGGTTTGCATGTGACCACTTTACTCTAATAAAATATTTTTAAAAATAATACATGCACAAAGTCCTAAACGAACATAAACAGAGTCAAACAATCATGTAAACAAAGCTAAACATGTAAGCAACATATATTTAGCATGAGTGATATTCAAAAACATGATAAGTGTGCAAGTGTGTGCATCAAGTGTATGAGATGTGTCTATGTGATGCATGTGCAAGGCATAGGAATGGCAACGGGTCGGGTTCGGGCCGGGTTTTTTCATACCCGGACCCGACCCGTGGGCCAAGACCCGCAGCCCGAACCCAGCCCGTTTACTAAACGGGTTTTTTTCCCGGGGCCCGAACCCGCCCCTGCCGGGCCCCGCGGGCCCCACGGGCCCCGTTAAGCCCTGCCAGATTTGGGCCCAATCCGTGGCCCAAATCATGGCCCAACAACAAAAAAAACCTACTAAAACATAAAAGAACATAAAAAACAGCCCAAATTCAACTCTTTCTGTCTCCAAATTCCTCCGCTTCAGAACTAAAAACTAAAAGAACATAAAAAAAAAACCCCCTACTTAACATAAAAGAACATAAAAAAAAAGACCAAATTTAACTCTTTCTGTCTCCAAATTCCTCAACTTCTCACCAAGATCTTGGATTTGGGTTTCAACCCTATCCTTCTCAGCAAGATTTTCTTGGGTAGATACTATGAATCTCAAACTCAGAGAAAGATCAAAACTTTGAAACGAACAATAAAAAAGGGCTGGTGGGTTGGTTAGTGAGGTGTGTTATTTGTATAGTAGATATGTGGTTGAGAGATTTGAGAGAGCCAAAAGTCTGGCTTGTCTTGAGAGATTTGCAGCAAATAGTGTGAGACGAAAAGGCCAAAGCAAGAGAGGTCGTGTGACTATGTGAGGTGTGAGGCCGTGTGACAGAGCGTGATTGTCCGTGTGACTGTGTGAGGTGTGAGGCCGTGTGCTGTGTGAGGCAGTGAGGGTGAGGACTGAGGAGGCGTGAGCTGAAAGGATTGAGGAGGCGTGAGGCCGTGTGCTGTGTGAGGCAGTGAGGGTGAGGACTGAGGAGGCGTGAGTTGAAAGGAGGGAGTGAGGGTGAGGAGGCTGGAGGCGTGAGCTGAAGAATGAGGGAGTTAGGGTTAGTGTTTATAGCTATATATATATATATATATAGGGGGGGTTTTTAGTAATTTAGGAATAACCGAGCCGGGTTCGGGTCCGGGTTTAGGCCAGGTTTCGGGCCGGATTTTTTATAAAACCCGGACCCGACCCGGATCCGCACCGGGTTTTTTTAGAAAAACCCATACCCGACCCTATTCCTTATCGGACCGGGTAAAATCCGGCCCATTAGGATCGGGCCGGGTCGGGTACCCGCGGGCCGGGCAAAAATTGCCATCCCCAAGGTACGGCAAGGCACGATAGGGCCAAAGTGTGTAAAACATATAACCATAGATCAAAACAAGATAAACAAGTTCAATCAAGGTAATCTCCAAAATTTGGTACTCATTAGAATTCAAAACAACACAAAAATGCCACTTGAGCATTTTATCAAACACTTGATATGCAACACTATACTTAATATGTGGGCAATGCATGAACATGTGAAAATCTACCTAAATACATGTTAAAATTGCCTCATGGGGCCAACACAGTCACAAACAAGTCAAATGGGACACAACCCAATCAAAAATTTGAAAATTTTTTGACCAAAATCATGATTCCCAACCCCTTTTTTTGAAAATCCCCAAATCAAGAAAACCTAGAACAAATTTTGCATAATCTGAGAAAAAAGGAATAAAAGATTGTTGAAAACATACATTTGAAGTGATTTTGCAAAGATTGAACTTGAAATTGATTGGGTTTTTGAGTGAAAAACTGTTTGGGATTGAGTGAGGCTCAAGGAAGGCGAAAAGAGGGAAAAATAGGATGTGTTTGAAAAACTGTCACATCAGCCCTATAAAACTGAAAACACACGTTTTTCGCGGGTTACATACTCGACAATGTCCCAAATACTATCATTGATAGAACAAAGGAATGCCCTCATATGGAGGAGCATTGTGTGATTGAGATCGGTCCATTTCAAAGAGGGTCTAGGATCACACTTAGGTAATAAAACCATAGCAAGTGTACCCGCTCTGATACCAATTGAAAGCTCAAATTTGTGTGAAAACACAAAAGCTGTTTAGACCCCGAAATTAAATATTACGGCTCGATTGATTTTACTTTAACTTAAACTAAGTGCAGAATAGAGTAAATGTGACCGGATAAACAAAGTAACTACTCTAAGCTATATTCATCATAACACAACAGTAGAATGAAAGCTAAAAGAGTAGGGAAGAAGAACGCAAATACAAGATAACACGCCAATGTGTTATCGAAGAGGAAACTGAAGACCTTGGTGAAAAACCTCTTCGCCGCCCTCCAAGTGGTAAATCAATCCACTAGAGAATAAGTTAGAGTACACGAATAATAAAAGACCCTCCAAGTCTAGTCTACCCCATGTACTCGAGCCCTCCAAGCTCTTGCTACCAACAGACTTCGCCAAGCCTTGTCTTCTCTAGCTCTTCAGATCACATAATTCAGTCCAATTGCATCCACCAAACAAATGGCTTCTTCTAATGCTTCCTAGCAGCAACAAAATCTTACTTTTTACTCAAGATGGGTGTGGTAAGTGTTTGGACTATCAACCTCTCAAGGATTTGCAAATAGAGAGGTAAGAGTTGAGGAAAACCACAAAGGATTGTGTTGAGGATTGTGGGTATAACAATCTCTAACTCTCATGGGTTTTATGTCTAGAGTTTTCTTTCTAAAAAGCACTCGCGAGACACTCGTGAAAACCAGCTGTCACCATCTGTCATGACACTTCGCATTCCAGTCATGTGCAGGGCACATGCTTTACTTCGCTGAAAGGCTTCTCACGAGCTACCCGCGAAAATTTCTTACTTTTCACTTTGCCTTGAGTTTTCACACTCTCTCTCTCACACAACTCTTACAATGAAATCCCATACAAAATACTGGATATATAAGATTGAACTTAATTAAAATCAAATTTGGCATGGAATTAAAACCAACACAAAACTTTACAGGTTTGTTGTTTTGGAGGGTATGAAATTGGAGATGGGTGATTTAATTAACATTTGAACTACATTTCATTTATTATTTAAAAACATTTTGGTTGAATGGTTCTTAAAATTTCATGATATCCAGGAAGCCTTCGGTTTGAAATCTTTAAGTAGCATTTTAGGACTATGTCCAAGCAACAATTAATATTAATAGTTCTCACCATGAATTCCTGTGCAACAACCTACACCATTTGATTTTTAAAAAATTTTCTAATATCGATCTCATCGAGGATTCAAATCCCCCCTCCCGAGTTGTAACTAACAAATTATAAAAATTAAAAAAAAAAAAATTGGCTTTATTGTTTTTGTTGTTGTTGTTGTTGTTATTAGAGGAACACTTATGCTCCATCAATTATACTATTTTATTTGTGTTTTTATTTTCATTTCAAAATTTAGTTTTTTATGTGAAAAAAAGTAAAAGATATTGTACCCTAAATGTATGTAATTTCAATTTCCGATTCAAAAATTAACAATACAAAGACAATATATACTATTTCATTTATAATCACATGTTAAATAGCTAATCTTTTTTTTTTTTTTTTTACTATTGACTTACAAATTATAAAGTAGGATCATAAAGCAAAACTATTTATAATTATTCAAATGAATTTTTTTTTCTTAGGTTGGGGGTGGGGGGGGGGGGGGGGGTGGGGGTGGGGGAGAGAAAAAAATTTTAATCTCCAAAAACCCAAGCCTATTTTTTTTTCTTCTTCTTTTTATTCTTATTATTAAGGAAATAATCAAACTTCATAAAAATTTTCTTATTATTATTATTTAAGAAATAAACCAACTTCATTAAAAATTAAGGCAAAAAGAGAAAATCAAATATTATTTGAGAAAGTTACTCTTTACAGATTATATTGGTAGAAATTCATAGTCTTGAGATTAATTGATTTCTTCTTCCTCAATAAATTCCTTATAAACTCATGGAACTTTCTGAACCCCTATAAACGAGCAATATGTTATAAAATAATATATTATTAATTACTCATTTGAAGACACAATTATTATTAATCTTGCCACACAGCTGAAAGTATACTTTTATTTTTTTTCATTTTTTGAATCTGGATACGTTTATGTATGATTCATGATAAAATATGTAAAAGTCATTAATTTATTAATAGCTAAAAATCATAATAAATTCTATTAATATGATTAAATAATATTCGACAATAAAAATAACAATACAAATATTAATAATGTTGACATTCGGGCTCATAGAGAGGCCCGAATTGGGGCCCATATAGGCAACCCACCGCATTAAGGTTTTCTAATGTGCACATATATAAGAGTACACAATCCCTAATTAGAAAAATAATCAAAACATATGTTTGTATCCAAACAATTAGAGTATATGTTTGCCTAATGATTATTATGTTCATTCTTTATTTTATTTTTAGTAATAATTATGATGCTTTCAAAAATTCTAACGTTTAAATAGCTTATGTTTGTTATGTTTGTACATAATAATAATTATTATATAAATTGTCACAAATTTCAGTTATTATAAGTTTTTAAACTAGTAAATTATAATAAACATAAGTATTTGCTTATTAAAATTATTGTTATAATTGTTGATTTTTAATTTCCACTAATTTCATGCCAACAGTATTTATAATTTAAAATGGGTTCAATTATGACAAGTATCATTTCATTTCTCATTTTGGCCAAGTTTACATATACAAATTTGAATGTGTATCACTTCCAGATTATTTGAAACCATTTTAAGTCTATCTAAAACTACTTCTACTCCATTTAATGTAGATTTTATATGAAATCACTTCTTAATTATCTAAAATTATTCTGGATGTCTTACAAAATTTATACCATGTTCTAAAAATGGGTTTAATCAATAGTGTATTTTATTTTATAATATAGCACAAGATTTTTTTTTTTTTTTTTAAGTGTAGCGCAAGAATATTTAAAGAAATTACATTTTTTATATAACACTAAAAACCTACATTAGAATGGGCATGTGTTGAATTCAATTACCCAATGCTTGTGAAAGCTTATAATAATTATAATTAGTGTTGTAGGAACATTATTTTGTAGAATAGCGTGTTTGAAACTCATATTGTGAAATAGTTATAAGAATTATTGAAAATTCAGTTTTTTTTTTTACTATAAATTGTGTCTTGAAAACAATATTTCAATTATATCAAATTTTGCATTGAGTCATGTTTTGAAAATGATAGGCCAAGAATGTATTGACCTCTTGTGATAAATTAACCAATTAATTTAGTTAAGTAAATTACATAAGTTAATTAATATGCAAAGCGTGTGGTAGCATAAACAAATCACCAAGTAACTAAATGCAGCGGAAATTAAATGACATGAGTGATTTGTTTATGAATGGGAAAAACCACCGAGACAAAACTCTACCGGGTGAATTTAAGGTTAACACTCCCGAGAATCCACTATTATCAAAACAATCGGTTATAAGTAAAGGAATCTTAATACCTTATACTAACTTACAATTGAACTTTTACCCCAATACCCAATTGAACTTGTTCTGTAGTGACAATCTCTCATTTTAGTGCACGACTCCTGGAATGTGACTAACTAATCTGATGCGTGGATCCTAGTATGCGAAATACTCTTTTACATGAATCCAAGTACGTGGCTAACTCCACAAAAATCCTTTGATTGTTGTAATTGATTTGCAGCAGCTTTACATAGAAACACCAATAAGATCTTCAATGTTGGTGCAAGAGACTTTGCTTGATTACAAAACCCAAAGGTGTACAAGAAACGCAGCAAGAACTTTTTTTTCTATTGGAGGAGACTAAGGTTTCAAAAAGAAAACCTTATGAAACTCTTTAGGGTTAGGGTTTTTCTTTTTCTACCTCCTTTAAAAGGAGCTTAATGGGTTCTCCTATTCCAAAAAGGTTTACACAAACCTTGGGCTTTCCCAGTCCAATAAGGATTATACAAACCCACAAACCTTGGGTTTTCCTAGTCCTATAAGGATAAAAACGTTGCTGGCTATAGTCTGAATCCCATAAGCTCAATAGATCGAGACATGTGTCGAGCTTTAATGAATCTTGACAGATCGAGCTTCTATCGAGGAGGTATCGAGACCTGCAAATTGCACTTTTCTTGAGCAGTTCTTGAGTAATCTTCATGTCTTCAATTTAATCATTTGTAATGATCATCTTGAACCTTTTTAAATTTACCCAAATACAAGTAAAGTGCTTTTTGTTAAAGAATATGCCAATTATATAAAAATATGTCCTTAATAGAAAATATAGCTTCAATGTAAATATATTTTATTAGATTGTGTTTTGGAAACACGATTTCAATATAAAATTTGAAATTTCAATACTTAAAAAAGGAAGTAGTCTCCAAAATAATTTCCCAACAATGCAATTCTATCATATTCCGGAGCATTGAATAATTACGCAGATTTATATACTACTAGTAATGTTTATTCCTAGTTTATAATAAAACTTCATAAAAAAATAAAATAAAATAAAATTGAAGAGTAAAAAATGTCACTTAATGTTTAAACCTTATAATTTGAGAGTATAACAAATTAAATCTTGAGATTTAAAAGTTAATTGATTAATCAATTATACCCTTTAACCATGACATTTTAAAAATTAACAAATTAAACTTCCTTTTATTTAAGTGAAGAGTAATGTGTTACAACCACAAACTAATTTACAATCTTTTTAAAATGCTAATGTGCCCAATGCCACATCAGCTAGATTGAACACTGCCAATGAGAACCATGCCTTATCTATCTATTCATAACAGGATTCTCGTTTTTAGGCAGAGTTTTTATGTAGTTCAAAAATACTCTTAGATCCTACATTTAATATGGACAAAACTTGACGATAACCTGGTAAAAATATATATCAAACTTAACATAAAATGCCTACAAAATAGGACACTCTCCTACTATTCCATACCTTCGATCCAAAGTTATCCAAAAATTAAAATAAAAAAATAAAAATAAAAACTTCTTAGCTCACTTTGATATTTCCCTCAAGACCATGTTCCAACTCTCTTTTTTTTATTTTTTTATAACTTTATCAAGACTTACCGGTTTGTTTTGTTTTGTTTTGTTTTTTTTTTTTGACTCACTAGTGTTTGTGGCTCTACCATTATTCTTAATTGAAATAACATCGTGTTTGAGTTCAATATAAGTTACTTAATGGTTAATTTATTACTTTTTTGAAATCTCCTGATTTAATTTGTTAGTTTTGAAACTTTAGAATTTACTTTGTTACATTCTAAATTATAAGGTTCAATTTGTTACACCCCTAAATTTTCGGATTTAAAGTGTGGGTTTTCTGTAATAATAATAAAAAAAATGCCAGAGAGTGGCTGGGGAATGTATAGGTCTTTCTTTATAAATTAACAAGAAATTTGATTTATTTATAACAGATGATTATGAGGTATCACAAGATTCAAAACTACTAAATTTGATAGAATATTTTGAATTGAGTAATGCCACATTACACACACATCGTTTTACAACAACTGTATTATTGACAAGTCTTTCTCAGTTCTTATCGGAATTTTGCTACTAAATTAAAAACTTGTTATCTCAATACTTATGAAATATTTTGTGAAAATTTGTGATCTTTGAATTAAACCAAAGTACACAACATGTACAATAAACACTTTTCTCTTGATAAAAGTAAAAGAAAATTTTATTCAACCAACAAATATTTATAGCTGCGAACAAAGACAACAAACTTAACCAAATTCTAACACACATTGCTAATTAAACTGAAACAACCAAAAGCAAATTATACATGATCATTCTCTTCCAAGCGTAATTATTGAAACTGTATAGGATTGTGCCCTCTAGAAAAAGTCTTGGTAACAATGATTTTTTTTTTTTTTTTTGGATACAACAAAATTAATCAACATGTTGTCAGTTAACCGATTGATGTAAGAATACATTCTTAATTGTAACTTCTTTAAAGAACTAACGAGGATCTAGCTCCGTAATTGAAGCCTCATTTGCTGAGTGTTGGACATAGCTGGCTTTGGAATGATCTGACCTTGAGATGTCTGATTCAATGTTGCTGTGCATAAAGAATGCAGGTTGTGATGGTACTGGAAGAGTCATTGAATAGCTATTAAGCATAAGAACAATCATAGCCATGGTAGGCCTGTCAGTTATACTTTCTTGAACAGATAGTAAACCAATGTGGATGCATCTCATTATTTCAGATATTGGGCTATCTTTCAATGTGGGGTCTATAATATGTGAAGCAGTTCCCTCCCTCCAATTTTTCCATACCTGCAAGATATAATTAAATGGGCAGACATATTAGAGAAAATTATTTTATGACCAATTTTTACTTTTGTTCCCTTAACTATTGTGTAGTTGCAATGTCCCCTTAATCTAAAAAACGAAAATAATATTGTAACTGAACTATTGGTTATAAGCATTGTATCTTATGTTATTAGGAAGTTTGTCAATGTTAAGGAAAATATCAAAATTATATTAATTACCTGAAAAAAAAATTGGCTTTTCCATTAAATTTGATGTAGTTTCTAACAAAAAGCGGTAAGAGAGGAGCAATGGAATATTGCTTAGTTTTAAAATTTAAGGAAATATTACAACTACACCTAACCGCTATGTTATTTTGCCCATTTCATGCATATGCACCAGTGACACACCACAAAAAGAGGGAATTGTACCGAAATTGATTGTACTTACATTGCTTAGAAGGTCCTCCACATTCTCTCCATTTCGAAAACAATTGTTCCTTTGTCCACTCACTATTTCCAGTATCAACACTCCAAAACTAAAGACATCAGACTTTATTGAAAATTGTCCGTGCATTGCATATTCTGGAGCCATATATCCACTGCATGGTGGATATTAATAATATTAGTTTAATGTTGTTTCCAAGAAACAAAATAAAAATTAGCTCTCCACTCTCAAGATACTTACTAGGTTCCCACAATTCTACTTGTACTTGCTTGAGTTTGTTCCAGTAAAAATAATTTTGCCATACCAAAATCTGAAATTTTGGGATTCATTTCGTCATCTAAAAGTATGTTGCTAGCTTTAAGATCACGATGGATAATCCGCAGCCGCGAATCTTCATGAAGGTATAGAAGCCCTCGAGCAATACCTCCTATGATTTTGTAACGTATTTGCCAATCCAAATGTAAACGCTTGATAGGATCTACATAACAAATCGATGATAAAATTTAATTAATTAAAATATGTGGAGGCTTTTTCTGATAGGACAAGGAACCCAAAAGAAAATTTATGAACATGACTTGATAAAGAGAAGTGCAAACATACCAAAAAGGAAGTGATCAAGGCTTGTATTTGACATAAATTCATAAATCAAAAGCCTTTCTTTCCTCTCCATGCAAAACCCTAAGAGTCTGACTAAATTACGGTGCTGAAGTTTGGCAACCAATAGGACCTCATTCTTAAATTCTAGATATCCTTGTCCAGATTCTATTGACAACCTTTTTACTGCGATAATTTGTCCATTATTGAGCATACCCTGATGATATATAAGAATAAAATTCATGTAATCACGAGAGAATTTAAAGATTTTGACTGAAAATGATACAGTTCTCCATGATATTATACTATAGAATCACCTTGTAAACAGCCCCGAATCCACCTTGTCCAAGCTTATTTGCTTCAGAAAAGTCATCTGTCGCAACTCTAATAGTGCTAAAGTCGAATTGCAAGGATTCCACACTTCCAATTTCATCGTCAATATCTTTACATGAAGAACAAGTAAATACTTACATTAATAAATCAAGTTCAATATTTGATGAAGAGTGCCAAACTGCCAATTTCATCGAATTGCAAGGATTCAATGCATACAGTACTAATGATAGCTTCTTTTTTTTTTATAATGGAAATCACTTCTTAATTGATAGAGAATTTTGATTCAACGTTACTAGATAGGAGTTCAATAACTTATGATATAGAATTATTTAGGGTTCAACTCACATTTAAAATAAAAATAAAAATATACCATTCTGTACTTCAATATCTCTTTCACATTTTTTTTTAGTTATACTTTACCCATTTATAATGGGACTTTCATTTAAATTTTTTTTAAAAAATAAAGTGGTACAAGACATGGGTGTACATTAACTTTTTAAATTACTCTTATGTAGGTAAATTATCTTTTAAAATTTATTATATTTGGATCACTCTTCTAACTTATTCTGTTTATGAATGTACATTGATTATTTTTATTAATATCTTTTTATTGTCCATGCCTTAAAAGTAAATTCAGCTTATATTTGCATTATATATTATGTGAAAATTTTAATTTTGGTTTATTTATTTTATTGTATATATTAGATATGTTACACGTAAATGTTAGCTAGGCCTAGGGCTGTGCAAAAACCCGCTCAGTCCACCCAAACCACCTGACTCACTCTGCTTTGCGTCACCCCGTATAGACATGATATTTATTTCCAAGCAAGTTGGGTGGATTCAATTATTAAAGTAACCGATTGGATTGTGTATCAGGTTTAGTTTTTTAAACAGCCTAGACTCATCCTAACTCGCCTCTCTCTCTCTCTCTCTCTCTCTCTCTCTCTCTCTATATATATATATATATATGAAATTTAATTTTTTTTATTAACTCCATAATTTACATATATAAAAAGTGTGATAATTTTGCAACATATTTGGAAGCATACATATGAGTCGAAATCGGCCAAAATTTCAGCCATTTTTAAGTTTGGTGAGTTGGTAGTTGTTTGGGCTGTTTTTTCCAACCCACTAATGGCCGTGGATTAGGTAAAAAATTTCGCCACAACCCACCCAATTCAACTCACACTCACCCCTATGCCAACATGAAAACTAGCTACTTTTTTGAACAACAGATTTCAAAACCAAATTTTCACTTACTTTCTCTTTGCCTCGGCTGCCTCCTTGCTCTTAAAAAGATGTAGATGGAGACGATTAGTACCACAAATGCAACAGTTGGTACAACTATAATGATAACAGTCCGTGATGTGCTGCCCCCATTCCCTGCAAAAACCATAAATTTGTTCTCATTAGAACATTCAGGGGGTGAGATCCCGAATTAGAATTACAAATTTTAAGAGACTGATTGAGAAAAAATATTAAATTATATTTTAAATAAGAAAAATAAATTGTCCGTAAAAAGCTGCAATTAACTTAAAATTTTTGGTAGCTCTTGTAAGAATAAATTGTCTCATTTGATAACATATCCATTTGATAACTTCATATATGTTATGGTTTAATAAGATATTACATATTCTTAAAACATTGGTTAATAGAGAAGTAAGTTTTTTAAGTAACTCTAACTTTGATGGGCAATTGGAGGTTATAGATACAAAGAATTTGGTTATCTCTCTACCTATAAAAGAGACATTTAGCTACCACATCACATTCATTCCCGAATCATGTTCGTTACTACAAGGATTGCCTTGAAGATTCGATTTGCAATGCAAACATATACTAGGATTGGCTTTATAGCCTCTAATCAACTACTGGAAACAGTATCATGAGATTTACTTTAAGAACACTCGAGTTATGATGAAAATACAGGTTGGTTCAATACTCTTGAAAACCTACTTGACTCGACTTTAGTGAGACCTAATATAGTTCAGTATGTGGCACACACATATACCAGGTCAATACCCAACTTAATTAAACAATTCGAAAATTAGGATTCTTGTGTCTCAATAGAGTGAGGCTTAGTCAAGAAGCCTGCTTCAATTAATCGAGACATAATCAAAAGGTAGTCAACTTTGAAGAAATTGCCTTCTCTAGAATTGAATCTTGGACACTTGATCTTGTACTTTATAACTCAATCAGGATCACAAGTTATGGAATTTGGCACTAAATCCTAACATGTAATATAATAAAAGATGGATTTGATATATACCACTTATTCCATTGGATTTAATGTAGACATTAATTACACGTTACACGTTGGACATCTATGATTTTTTATTATGGGAAGTCACTATAAGTACATAAAATTATTAAGATGATTTGTTTTAGATAATTTTCTGTTACCAAAGTCAAGTTCTAAGAAGTTATAATATTATTTGAGTTCAGAATTTATTACAAATATTTCAAGAAAAAATAATCCTTATTTATTTTAAATTATTTTATCCATCTATATTTCTCTCAAAAAAAAAAAAAAATAATATTATGATACTGCCATGTACTTCAACATATATTTTTTTTATTATATCTATTTTATGGTTCAATTTAATAATATTAATGCAATTTTTTATTTATTTAAGACAGCCTAATAATCAATTCTGATAGGAAACAGAATAAAACTGGGGAGAAGGTAACGACACCAAAAATTAAATCGGTTCTTGTTTCTACGTTGACCAGGGAGTTCATAGTTCTTACTTTTTTTTTTTTTTGATAAAGAATTTTTTAATGTACTTAAAAAGGCTGATTAAGATGTAAGTGCCCGAGAACAAAAGGAAGTGATGTTCGTTGAACTTTCCGAGTGGAAGGCAAGCAAAGCTTTTTCTTTGGGGAATGAGTTTTTACTTCTTAAGCAATAAATACATGCAGTCGCATATTCATGTCATAAATGTGGTCATATTCAAAATAACTCAACAAATTCATGCATAATATTTAAGAAGGGTTGTAATCTCAAGATCCTAGAATAGCCAAGGAAAAATAAGAACTAATTCGCATATAACCAAAAACGAAAATCAACTCAACTAATCGTTTGTATTAAACTTTTCCTACTACTTCCGTCATATATGAAAACCAAGGACTTCTTTTCTTATGTGGTCTAAAAGTAGTAGTTTAAAAACTGGATTCAGACTATAATTAAAATGGCATTTCAATGATTTTGATCCTCTTTCAAGTGAAAAGTGAAAACAAATCTTGTTTAGCAAACATATTATTGTTTGCTTCTACACAAAAAAAAAAAAAAAAACTTGGTTTAATCATTTATTTGTTTGGTTGTTCTTGGTTTAACCAAACAAATAAATGATTAAACCAAGAACAACCAAACAAATAAATCATTTTTTTTTCTCAAAAAAAAAAAAAAATGATTAAACCAAGTGTTTTTTTTTTTTTTTTGAGGATGATTAAACCAAGATTAAGATAAGTCAACTTCTAAGCCAAGAAATAAAAATATGAAAAAGTCATGAAACATCAGTGCTTATATACCTGGTGTAGTTGTAGGCGATTCTGGTGGTGGGGATGCTGCAGATGGGACTAGTGGCGGTGGTGATGGTGATGGTGGTGGCTCAACTGAAGGGTCATAAAAAGAGTACACTTCAAACCTTATATCACAGCTGGGTGTTACAAATTTACCTCCCTGTTTTCCATTACAACATTGCGGTATATAACTCTGAACCTGCTCTAAGCAACTGGTGCATTCTAGCTTTTTCAAATCAGGGGTGCACTCAAGAAGTGCATATATGGTTTGGTAGTTTGGGGCAGATAAGGCACTCTGCGCAGCAAACTTGGAAGTAGAATTTCCTGATGCAGTACGGTTTCTTAGGCTAATTAACAAGGGAAATAGCACGTTGTTGAAAGCTTCTACGTCTGAGACGTTTCCTACGTTGAAAAAGGCAAGAAGAGGGACAGCTACCATAGCATTAAATATGGATCTGTTTGAGTATCGAAGTGAGCATTTATCAGGCCAAATGATTGCCTCCTTTTGGTTTGGACAAGCTTTCAACAGGTCGGAACTTGCCCCATTGATACAACTACGGCATTCGCTGGGCGAAGTGTCTCCTCTACAGAGTGCAATCGCGTATACTTTGTCGGGAGCTTCACCAAAAGAAAAATTGTAAAACCCATAATTAATTTTGGTGTTGTTAATCATTGAGTCCAGGAGAGTATTGAGGTTTGCTCTGTAGGTACTGTTACTGGTGTAGTTTCCAGTGTCATAACAGTATTGGGCAGCTGTGGGAATAATAACAAGATGAATGAGAGCAACATGGAAGAATAACAGTAGTCTCGAATGACCCATTTTCATTGTTCCTCGGCAGTTGTGGCTAGGTTTGAAGAATTTTAGCATAAGACTCCTATGTCATTCCTGTTCTATACTTTCGTCAGTTCATGTATCTGCGCCTTTCTACATTGACTAGGGTGAAAGGTGCTGAAAACTTCATTTAGCTTGCGCGTACATTGACTAGTGTACATTTAGCTTGCGCGTTTGCGCGTTTATGTTTGCGTGGAGGGCTGAAAAATGCACGTCTTAGCCCCATAAAGTGAAACCAAACGGGCACGTCTCGATCTATATATTGTTCACACACAAAGTCATGCCGCACCTTAACCCTCATAAACGCAAATTACAAGTCAACAACCTCTTTTACAAGCAAAAATACTTTGACAACATTTGAAAACGAAATTTGGATATAAAAGGAAAAAAAGTGTCTTGCAATAGAAATGGTAATAAAAGGTGTTAAGTTATGATTTTTCTCATAACATTTGTATTGGCTTATTCCATGACAAAAAGGTGTTGTAATTTCATTAATTTACTTCCTTGTATTATTGTGGCATTTATTTGTATTGAGTTTTGTATTAAGCGGTGGAGATTTGATCAAGACAGCTAAAAGTGACATGAGAAGCACGTTCTAGAAGTTGAAGAGTCAAGTGCTAGCTGTGGAAGTTGAAGAGTCATGTGCTAGCTGTGTCAGCTGTTTTCACGACTCAGGTGACCTGCAAGTGACCTGTGAGTGACCCGTGAATTTCATTGGTTAGAGGATTTTTTAGTGTGACCTATTTGCCCATCACTTATATTACATATACCCTTATTACCTACAGAAATTGTAAGGAGCCTATTGAGAGAAAAACCCTAAGAAATGTTTCTACAACACACCCACCTTATTAGAGAGAGAGCTACTCATTCTTAGAGAGATATCTTTGTAGTCTCTTCTCCTTCCCTCTCCCATTGTTATACCCATTGAGAAGAGATTTGTACCCAAACACTATCCGCACCCATTCAAAGTGTTGAGAGTATTTTTGGAACTTGGAAAGCATTGGAAGATGCCAAGGATGGCGGATGCAATATGGAGCTTATTGCGGGATCCTGAAAGCTAGAGAAAACAAGGTTAGGCGTAACCCTGTTGGAGCAAGAAGCTTAGAGGGCTTAGGTGCATTGAGTAGATTAGGCTTGGAGGGTTTATTGCTATTCATGTATCCCAACTAATTTTCTAGTGGATCATTTATCGCTTAGAGGGTGGTGGAGAGGTTTTTCGTCGAGTTCTTTGATTTCCTCTTTGATAACACGTGCCGGTGTTATCCTTGTGTTTGCATCTCTCTTCCCTTACTCTTTATCCATTAATTGCTACTGTGTTTGTGATTAATTATGTGTTAAAGTAGTTTGCCAAATTGGATATTGCTTGTATTTCATATTCCGCACATATATTGTTTGAATATAAGCTTGTGTTGGTTATTTTGTAATTGGAGATCTAAACATTCACAAGTGTTTTATACACGAAGTGAGCTTTCAATTGGTATCAAAGCAGGTACACTTGTTTTGGTTTCATTACCTAAGTGTGATCCTTGTCCCCTTGTGTTTATTGCCATGGATAGTGCTTTGTATGCTTTCATGCATGTTTTGGATGTTGATGAATGTAACATGCTACGTGTTTGTGAAAATGTCTCTATGAGTGATAATCCTCATGATTGTGATGCTATGTTACATGAATCTTTGAGTGTTATTGATATTTCTAACATCAAAATCTTGAAGAAAAAGGCTAAAAAGTTTCATAAGAATTTGAGAAAGTTATTTTGTGAAAAGGATGACTTGATTGCTGAGCTCAATGAATCCAACAAATTGGTTGAGAAATATAAGAAACTTGCTGAAAATTCTCTTGACAAGCTGAAAGAGTTTGAATGTTTGAATGTGGACTTGGATGCTAAACTTTTTTTGTCTAACAAACTTATTGATGAGCTAAAATGTGAAAATGAATCTCTTAAGATGCATGCCAAGTGTTTGATTGCTGAACCTATTGTTAAAAATGATGAAAATATTTGTTGTAATTATGTTGTAGTACCCAATCCAAGTTTGTTCCAATTTGTCACCATTATAGTGTGATTGGTCATATAAGACCTTAATGTCATAAGTTAAAGAGAGAACAAAACTACGTTGCTAAATCCCTTTCCAAAAAGCCTAGTGGACCTAAACACATTATTTGTCACCATTGTTGTGCTTTTGGTCATCTAAGACCTCATTGCTCTAAGTTTCATGCTCTTAAAAGAATCATAAGAAAAGAGAAACTTGAGTTCCTTGGAAGTGTACTAAAAATGGTAAACCGGATTTGAGTGAAAATAGCATGTTGTTAAAGAAAGTGTTTAACACTCTTAACTCATTATCTATGTGCATCTCCGGTTTTTATTCTTTCAACCCTCGTCTCTCTTCTTATGAGACACTCATTCCAAAATATATGTTCCGTTTGGATGAGGAAGGGTTCTTATGGTTGAGCTTTTGCTCTTTTGGTCCTTGATCTAATTTTTTCAATCTTTGTAGGACCCTTCATGCATTGATTGTCATATCTTCATACATTTTGTGCATCTTGCATTTCTTTATATGCATTTTTTTTATCTCACTTTTTTGTTTTAGTTTTGTGTGAGTAAAAATCCAAAACCACATAAAAAGTGAAAAATTCAAAAAGTTTGATCGCATATGTTTGAGCACATATCACATGTGAGTTTAGCCTTGTACCTCTACTAATGGCTTAATGCATTTATGAGCTTAGCCTGTTATGTATGCACATCTATCTCTGTGGGAAAAATCTTGACATCTACGTGTGATAGTTGTAAATCGATATTCAAACTTGTCATAAATGATTAGTCAATAGGTTTGTTGATCTTGATACATGCATAGACTTGTTACATGCATAGACTTGTTCTTATATCTCTTCCCACTCATTTATGTTTTTGCTTAAAAGCTCAACCGATGTCAAATCTCAAAAAGAGATAATGAGTTGCAAAAGCTGTCGCATATACTAGTATTTAACTAGGAAAAAGGAAAAGTGACTTGTAATTAAAATATATGGTGCCCAAAAGCAAAAGGCTTGTTTATCAAATTGAAATATCAAAAATTTCAGGCCTTGATCTCAAAAAGAGATGTAAAGATCAAAAATGATCAAATGTTATGAATTGTAAGAAGCCAAATGAAAAAGTTCAAAGATATGTAATCATTTTCTTGTGAGAGGTCATATATGTTCATTTCTATAATTGAGATAGATCACTTGATGTGGTACTAGTTGTGTATGACTTGATTGAATTGATCATTGAAACTTTACTCTAAACTAAGGGCTATTCCACATTTGATAATCACATACAACACACATGTCTAATGTTCAATGAATGCCTTATTCATTTGTTCGATTGTACTTGTTTCAATGTGATGTGTGTGTGCTCAACTATATATGGATCAAACCAAAATTTTTTTTGATCATTTTATCTGTATTTGGAAGTGATTTTTATCACTCTTTGTATTCATGTTTTGTGCTTACTTTGTTTTTCATTGTTTAGAGCATGTTTTGTATTGAAAAACAGGTGTTAGAGTTTTTCGTGACTCACTCTCGACTTGCCAGTTGAGAAACTAGAAAAATGCATTTTTTTGCATTTTTTGGTTCTCTGGCAAAGAGGTTCGCGACTCACTCACGAGTGAGCACTCAAGTCACCAAAAAGACTTAGAAAATTTTATGGAAATTTTTTTTCGCGACTCATGTTGCAACTCTCCCAATCGCGAAATGCCTAGAAACAGCTTTTTAAAGGGCTTTTCATGGGAAACCTATGTTAAACCTCTCCCATCCTCTCTAAAACCCCTCTTTCAATATTTTTACATCAAAACCCAACCAATTTGAATGGTTTTTCATTCCATTAACATCTCTAAGGTAATTCTAAACTCTTTTTTATTGATTTTGATTTTTAGATTATGTTTTGGAGAGTTTTTGTGCTCTTGGTTGGGAGTTTCATCATAGGGATAGAGATCACTTAATTTTTGTCAAATTTTTTGTATGGGATTTGTTTCTTTTGATGATTCACTTTGGATGTTGGCCGCTTGTGGCATAAAGAACATGTATTAAGGGTAGATTTCATGATATTCATGCATTGTTTTACATTGTTGTTCACAGTGTGCACGCTAGGTGTTTGATAAAATTCCTCTTAGGCATTTTCTCACTTGTTTGGACTTCAATGAGTACCAAACTTTGGGGTTTCTCATGTTTCCTCATTAGGAACATGTTTGGTTTATTGGTTGTGTATTTAACACACCTTGCCCCACACGTGCATTTTCCATGCTTTGGTCATGCATTGCACATAGCCACCTCTTGCATACACCTTTGCTACCTTTGTCATGCATTGGTCTATACCTTGCTTCTTCATCCTAGCATGTCATGTTTACTTTATGCTTTGTAGCATTTTGTTTTATCTTTTGTTTGTGCTTTATTTCTTATTCATCTTGCAACCCTTATGCATCATTATCCTTGTTCATACCTTCATCTCTTGCCCTCATTACTCCTTGACTCTTTGTCTATTCATGTCAAAAAGGGGGAGAGTATACTCTAGAGTAGTATACCGGAGTGTTTTGTCATTTCTATATGACTCTTGTGCACATTCTTAGGGGGAGAAATTCTATTTCTCATGCACATTTGTAGGGGGAGATGCACATTTGTAGGGGGAGAAGACTTTGTGTTAGTAAGAAAACTTTGTTGTGTTTGTCTTTCTTTATGTTAGTTTTCTTGTTTGGTTTATAGTGCTTTGTGTTATGTTTAGTATCTATGCTTTGTTGTTCTCAATGCATCGTGTTTGTGTGTTGGACATGCATACATCCTTATGCTATTGTACTTCATTGAATACATGTTTAGATGATCATTTGCTTTTCTATGTGATCATTGTAATCATTTCTATATGACTGTTTTGGTGTATGATCAAGTTGCTTATATGTTTCACATCATTTTTACTTCATCGCTATTTACTTGTTACATTATACTTGTCCTTTTATTACTTGCTATACTTTAAGGGTCTAATGTGTTTTGTGCAAGTGTTTCAGATTATAGGTATTTTGTTTCAAGTTAAAGGTTTCTACAACACACCCACCTTATTAGAGAGAGAGCTACTCATTCTTAGAGAAAAATCTTTGTAGTCTCTTCTCCTTCTCTCTCCCATTGTTATACCTATTGAGAGAGGATTTGTACCCAAATACTACCCACACCCATTCAAAGTGTTGTGAGTGTTTTTGGAGCTTGGGAAGCATTGGAAGATGCCAAGGATGACGGATGCAATATAAAGCTTATTGCGGGATCCCGAAACCTAGAGAAGACAAGGTTAGGTGTAACCCTGTTGGAGTAAAAAGCTTGGAGGGCTTAGGTGCATCGGGTAGATTAGGCTTTGGAGGATCTAGTGCTATTCATGTATCCCAACTAATTTTCTAGTGGGTCATTTTACCTCTTGGAGGGTGGTAGAGAGGTTTTTCACCGAGTTCTTCGGTTTCCTCTTCGATAACACATGTCGATGTTATTCTTGTATTTGCATCTCTCTTCCCTTACTTTTTAACCATTAAATGCTGTTGTGTTTGTGATTAATTATGGGTTAAAGTAGTTTGCCAAATTGGGTATTGCTTATATATTGTATTCCACACATACATTGTTTGAATATAAGCTTATGTTGGTTATCTTGTAATTGGGAGTCTAAACATTCACTAGTGTTTTATACACCAAGTGAACTTTCAGAAGGAAAATGGTAATTTGGTATAGTTTTTTGCTTTTTGTCTCAAAATTCTTTTTTCAAATAATCTAACTTTTTGGTTTTTTTTTTTTTTAATTTTTTATGATCAATAAGCTAGTTTTTTTTTTTTTTTTTTTTTTTTTAATTTTTTTTGGTTATACATTGACATAAAACTTACTAAAAATTACATATAAAAAAAAAAAAATACTATGCACTACCGAAAACAAAATTTTTTTTTTAAATGTTAAAATATTTTCCATAATTTTTAGGGTTGGATAATTATTGGTTTAGTCTAACTAGGACTTAGTCTCCGTTTGGCAAAGATTAGTTTTGCCAACTTACTTTAATATTTAGCTTATTTTTTGTACTATTTATAGGTCTCATTGTACTTTTTGATACTATTCACTTAGTCTCCCACTTACTTTAATATTCAGCTTATTTTTGGTACTATTCATGAGTCTCACTGTACTTTTTGGTACTATTCATGGGTCCCACTGTACTATATCTGCTAATTTTTGCCTTTATCTACAATACTTTTAGCAAAACATTTTCAGTTTCAGCAAAATAAGTGGATCCCAAACAAACCTTAAATTGGCCAAAAAGTCTTTCACTAAAGCCAAGCCACCGATATATATAACAGAGTCATGTGGAAGTGGAACACCTTCCCAATTCCCATTGACTATTGGCATCTTTTTTTTTTGGGGGTTGAGAGATATTTCTTCTTCCTTATGGTGCTTATAGGATTTTTCCACACAGTAACTGATCTTGCTAGCACTACAAAAAATTTGGGCTATCACGGTGGGCGAAAAACATTACTAAAGACCTAAAAAGCGCCGCAAAAGGTAGTTTTGACCTTCAACGGCAGGTGCTATTGTGACACTTCATCCTGTCACTGTTGCAGTGCCACTATAGGTATATTGCGATGGTACCAAAAAGCGCCGCTATATATTCACCTTGTAGCGGCGGCTTTGGTTTATTACGGCGGGCAATAATCGCCGCCATATGCAGTTAAAATTCAGAGAAATCAACTTTTAGCGGAGGTTTGAGTACACCGCTATAGGTTTCCACCTTTAGCGGTGGGCATATGGCGCCGCTAAAGGTCTTTGTTGTGAAATTTTAAAGTACTTGCAAGTGTATGAACCGTACCGAAGTATAGTTTGACAAGAACGAGGTCGAACCCATAGGGACTTGAATGAACGTAGGAAACTTAATTAAACCTTAACCAAATTAATCCTAATCTAGTTTAATGAAAATTAGTTTTCTGAGATTAAATAAACTAAGCAAATAATAAAATTAAGCAAATAGTTAAACTAAGCAAAAGATATAAAGCAATAAAAAGATGTAAACAATCAAGAGAAAGGAATTAAGGTTTTGGAATCCGCCTTGTAAGTCATATCAACATATATTTATGATCATTAATTTTTCCCAACCATTGCATGATAATCTAGAAATCAATCTTGCTATCATGGAAAATATCATTATTAAAACTTATGTTTAAAAATCTAAAGTATGTTCTGCTTTGCTTCCTAAGTATAAAATCAAATCATCAATTGTATCCATAGCCAAACAAATCACAAAATATATCCAATTCTAAAAATCAAATCATAAATTGTATCCATTGACAAACAAATTACAAGCGATATCCAATTCTATAATCAAGAATTAATAAACCAAGCATTCAATTAATTAAGAAAAATCCTAAATCATGAGAAAAACATGATTAAACTCATATCTAGAATCCTATCTTAGTCAATTGATATGAAGCAAGAACAATTTAAATCATTAAAGAACAATTATTGTGGGAAAAATCAAATCACATAAATATTACTGATAATCCTTAACAAGGTTTCATCCTCAACCCTAATTATAAATTTAGCTACTCATGATAATTGAAATAAAACACAAGAATAAAATACTAAACATTAAAATAGACAAATAAAATAGAGAAAGAAATAGTCGCAATGCTATTATGGAGAAAAGTTACAGAGAAGCCACATGTGGCACTGCCTCTTGCTCCAATTTTATGTTTTGCATCTCAGCCCTAGCACTAGCCTCTCTGAATTTTGCCCTAAAGAGCCTTTAAATAGGTTAACGAATCCTATTACAAGTTGAATTCCCGTTTGGAGAAAATCCCAGATTTTAAGGCCTCACTTAACCGACAATTTTGGCCCATTTAACGTCAGAATTAGGACTTTTGGTAAACTACAACGTTGTAGCCCTTTAAGTTAACTTTCCAGCCCAACTTGAATCATCTCGATTGGACATTTGAGCCGAAAGTTATGCCAAAAATACTAACTGATGTGCAGGCTGGAATTCTAATCCGAATTGGACTTGGATTTGGTGCAAATTTCCTTTGATTCCTTGCTCCAATTGGACTTAAATTTAATTGGGTTGGCTTTTTTTAACTTCATCATGGCCCTTGTAAAATAAAGTCGATTAGCTTTCTTCTTTGCACAAATCCACTTATTTAATTCCATTCTCCTACAAAAGACAAATTCACGTAATAAGATTCAATTAAGCACAAAATTGATTATTCAACATTATTCCAAAATCAAATATAAAATGCATGAACTACCTCAAAATAAGTATGATAATGCTTTCTAACAGTGATATAAATATGCAAAATTAAGCTATTATCAATGCACATCAGTCTTTAATTAAAACGGTATACTTGCACTTGTAGTGGCAGCTAGAAACGCCGCTATATGTGACAACCTTTAGTGGCAGGCGAGAGGTGCCACTATAGATCTTCATTTAATATAAAACATATGCACCTTGTAGCGGCGGGTGTGACCGCCACTATAATGTAAACCTTTAGGAGCGGGTGAGAAGTGCCGCTATAGGCCTTCATTTAAAACATAACTTTTGCACCTTTAGTGGCGCTTTTGACCTCTGCTATAGGGTTTTTTTTTTCCCCGGGTTTAGAAACCACTATTTGCTGATACACTATTCCCACCTGTTATAAAGAGCCTGTAATACTTTTATCAACCACATATGTAACTAATTAATAACACTACAAATGTCTTCAAACTAACATGATATTAATATAGAAATATATTGTCAAATACATAACATTGTTTATAACCATCATCATAAGATTAACAAAAAAAGATGTGGTCCTTTGAATAAAACAACCACTCAAATTAAGCTAATACCATAAACAAAGTTCTAAAGTGTTTAAAAATATCCTTCAACACTTGCAAAAAGTGTGGTTGTTTAAATGTAGTTCTTTGTACACAAAAAATCTGGGAACACCAAGATAAAACTTATAAGCTGGCTGGTTGATGGGATGCAGTTGATGATTTTTGGAGAGCTGTGTACGGAATTAACATGAAATTCCCAACCTGTGAGAAACAAAAATAGAGAAAACACACACCAAAGAAAAAAAAAATCACACGCACAAGACAGTATTTACGTGGTTCGGCAATTTGCCTACATCCATGGAGTTATAGAGATTTCACTATTATTAGAGAAAAATACAAAGTGCGGCCGTAAAGTTTTTTCACTCTCTTAAAAACAACCAAACAGAACCCTAATCACCAAAATAGCAGTTTCTATATCCTGCACACAGGATTCACAATGGGCTACAAAATGAATTTTTAGCAAGAAAAATTGCACTCTGACTGTCACTTTGTAGAATGCCCATCTCTTGCTTCTTACCCAATTCATCTAAGAACCCATGTGCCCACATCATCTCCTTTCTAGCTTCAGTCGCTGCAACATACTCAGCTTCTGTAGTGGACAAAGTAACAATCTTTTGTAAATTTGAAGCCCAAGATATAGCTGTACCACCTAGAGTAAATACAAACCTAGTAGTACTCTTTCTACTATCATTTTCACTAGTGAAATCAGCATCTACATCACCCTGTAGTTTCAAACTTGCACCTGTAAAGCAAAGACATGTATTTGATGAACCTCTCAAATATCCTAAAATCCACTTGACTCCCTCCCAATGCTGCTTTCCTGGCCTACTCATGTATCTGCTCACAACTCTTACTGCATGTGTAATGTTTGGCCTTGTACACACCATAGCATACATCAAGCTGCCAATAGCTGAGGCATGGACACCTTGCTCATATGGTTTCTTTCTTCTTCTGTCTTTGGTGACTGGTCTTTACTTAGTTTGAAATGACTACCCAAGGGTGTGCTTACTGGTTTAGCTTCATTCATGTTAAATCTGCTGAGAACTTTCTTCACATACTCTGATTGTGAAAGCTTCAATGTACCATTAGCCTTGTCTCTAATGATTCTCATACCAAGGATTTGCTTTGCAACTCCTAAATCCTTCATTGAAAACTATTTTGACAATTGCTTCTTTAGATTATTAATCTCCTTAATGCTAAACCCTACAATAAGCATATCATCCACATACAACAGTAAAATGATGTAGAATTGTCAAAAGACTTAACATAGCAACAGTGATCAGCTTCACATCTCGTAAACACAATTCTATGCATAAAACTGTTAAATTTCTTGTACAATTGTCTAGGAGCTTGTTTTAGGCCATATAAGCTCTTTCTCAGTTTGCAGACTAGATTCTCTTGTCCCTGAACAATGAACCCTTCTGGCTGAATCATGTAAATGTCTTCCTCCAAGTGACCACGAAGGAATGACGTCTTCACATCTAATTGCTTAAGATGTAAGTTTTCTGCAGCCACCATTCCTAGTACCAGTCTAATTGTTGACATCTTCACGACTAGAGAAAATATCTCTGAGTAGTCAATGCCCTTCTTCTGCTGGAACCCTTTAACAACAAATCTGGCCTTGCAACGTTGCTACCATCATGCTCATTCTTTATTCCGTATATCCACTTGTTGTGCAAAGCCTTCTTTTCTACTAGCAATTTAGTTAGTTCCCATGTCTGATTCCCCAACAAGGAATCCATCTCATCCTTCATGGCTAACTCCCACTTGCTTGAATTCTCATCTTGCAAGGCTTCATCAAAACACTCTGGCTCACCACCATCAGTCAACAAGAGATAATTTAGAGCAGGTGAAAAATGCTGTAGAGGTTTAATGGTCTTAGAAGATCTGCAAACTTCAGCTACATGTGTACTCTGATCTACCTGTGAATCTACATTCTCCTTATCTTCTTCACCCATTTTTTGGACAGTACTTTCAGTCAATTCATCTAAGTTGACAAATTCAAATTTATTTTGATCTATCTTTGTAACATCTGGCATTACAGTTGACTTGTCCTTATACATAACTTGTTCATTAAATATCACATTTCTATTTATGATGATTTTCCTGTTTTGTTCATCCCAAAATCTACAGCCAAATTTCTCATCACAATAGCTAATGAAAAAACATATTTTAGACTTTCCATCAGAATCAATATGAACATAAGAAACACAACCAAAAACTTTTAAATGGGAAAACTTTACCTCTTTACAGCTCCAAACCTCCTTAGGAAGTCTGAACTCCACGGGAACTGATGGTCCTCAATTTATTAGGTAAGTTGCAGTGCTAACAGCATTAGCCCAGAAAGTTTTTGGTAGTTCAGCATGCAACCACATACTCCTAGAACACTCATTGAGAGTTCTATTCATGTGCTCAGCCACACTATTCTGCTATGGTGTCCAAGGAATGGTCTTCTCCATCCTAATTCCTTGTGCAGCACAATACTCATTAAACCCTCCATCTATGTACTCTCCTCCATTATCTGACCTCAAACATTTTACTTTCAAACTTGTTTCTGTCTCAACCATGGCCTTCCACTTCTTAAAAGTTTCAAATACATTAGATTTATTTTTTTAGAAAATAAACTCATACCTTTTTTCTTGAGTCATCAATGACAGTGATGTAGTACCTTGAACCTCTAAGTGATGCAACCGAAAAAGGCCCCCACAAATTAGTGTGTACTAACTCCAATTTTTCAGCCTTCGATGTCTTGCCAGTTTCAAACAGCTCACATTTTTCTGCTTTCCAAAGATGCAACTTTCACACATGTCAAAATCAATGGACTTCAATTCTGGTAGTTTTCCTCTTGATAGTAGAATCTTTATCCCCTTCTCACTCATGTGACCAAGTTTGCGGTATCATAGGCTTGTATTAGTACTTGCTTCAGCAATTGCAATTGTGTCTCTTGGACTTGAGGTCATATATAGAGTACCAGTCTTCTTTTCACGAGCCAATACCCTGGCTCCCTTTGTAACCTTCCAAGTACCACCAGCAAATAGTATTGCATGCCCTTCATCATCAAGTTGTCCAACAGAAATCAGATTCCTCCTTAAGTCAAGAATATGTCGAACCTTCTCTAGTAACCAAACAGACCCATTGGGCAACAATATCCGGATGTCTCCCATACCCATAACATCCAAGGCTGTACCATCAGCCAAATACACCTTACCAAATCACCTGCAGCATAATTCTTTATGATTTCTCGGTGTTGAGTGGTATAAAACAAAGCTCCTAAGTCCAAAACCCAATCATCAAGTGGACTGTCTATTGCAAGAAGTAATGCATCCTGTACCTCTTCTATTACAGCATTAGCAGAATCATCTTCATTCTTCTTCTTAGGACTTTTACATTGCCTCCTAAAGTGACCTGTTTTTCCACAGTTCCAACATTGTACTTGTTGGCCTAATCTAGATTTACTTTTGTTCCGATTAGAATTTCTAGATTTTGATCTGTCCCAATTTGAATTTCTATCATTACAACTGCCTCTTGTCTCAAGGTTTAGGGCAGAACCAGATCCTGAGGTTTCACCTACATCTTTTCTACGAATCTCCTTAGCCAGAATCAAATCTCGTATGTCATTGTACCTCAGCTTTTCTTTTCCTGTAGAATTACTTACTGCCATCCTCATTGCCTTCCAACTGTTTGGCAAAGAAGCCAAAATGATCAATGCACAGATCTCATCATCAAAATCAATTTCTACAGACAACAATTGATTTGTAATAGTGTTAAATTCATTCAAATGTTGTGCTACTGATGCGTTTTCTGCCATCTTCAGATTGAACAGTTTCTTCATCAGATGCACCTTGTTGTTTGCTAACGGCTTTTGATCATAGTTTTAAAAACCGAACCAAACCGGTCGGTTTGACTAGTTCAACTGGGAACCGAGAGCCAGTCCAGTCTAGTTAAAATCCTCAAAACCGGTTAACAACCGGTCAAAAACCGAAAAATCGGTCAAAAACTGGCCAAAAACCGGGATTGAACTGAAACTTTTGAAAAAAATGGTTCAATGCTCGGTTCGGTTTTTAAAACCATGCTTTTGATACATACCAGAAAAAGCATTCATCAGATTTGTTGTGGTCTTCTCCTTTGCAACATTGTGTGCAACAGACCTAGACATAGTTAACCTGATAACTCCCAATACCTGTATGTCTAGATGAGCCCATTCCTCATCCTTCATAGTCGGAGGTTTTTCCCCTAGAAGTGGCAGATGCAACTTTTTCCCATATAGATAATCCTTGATTTGCATCCTCCAGAATCCAAAGTCTGTGCCATCGACCTTTTCTATTCCAGACGCCTTTCCTACTTCCTCTACCATTGCTCCCACTCAAACCTAACCCTAGGCAATTGTAGGGAATTAACATGAAATTCCCAACCTGTGAGGAACAAAAATAGAGAAAACACATGCCAAAGAAAAAAAAATCACATGCACAAGACAGTATTTATGTGGTTCTGCAATTTGCCTACGTCTACGGAGTTGCATGAATTTCACTATTATCAGGGAAAAATACAAAGTGCAATCGTACAGTTTTTTCACTATTTCATAAACAACCACACAAAACTCTAATCACCAAAATAGTGGTTTTTATATCCTGTGCATAGGATTTACAACCTCCGCTTATGGACTAAGCCTCAAAAAATCTTCCATTAAAAAACTACGCAACATTATTTCGGGTTGGGTTAGGTCGGGTCAGGTTGTCAATCGGATCAAACACAATTAGGCTCCACAAAGCCTAACGAGCTGGAGATTGTTGGCTAGAGGAACATCCTGTATACAAATTATGATTACTCAATAAGTGCATATAAATAGAATAGAATAACAGGAAAATATTACCAAGGCAAAAAATGGGAAACTGAGTTTATGGGATATAAAATTGTTTTGTGGCAAATTGAAAGTAGGAAATTTCTTTAAATATCAATAACAGTAGATTGAACATTCATATGTAGCATCTTACTATTGGAAAAATACATGTTTGTATCGCATACAAAACATACACAGTGAAAAATTAACGGATCCATTCATTTGCAATTAATAACATGTACTATGTAAATTTTAGAATTCAAGAATAAGAGAGTGTGCCTTGGTGTGGTGAATTTCAAAAACAAAGATTAGAAGTACTCAGAAACACTTTTAATCTTCACTCTAATTCCACTAACGCTGAAGAAGTGTGGTCTCTCAATCAGTTTCTATGAATATGTTCAAGGGAGAATGAGAGAGTGTCCAATACTCACATACATACCATTTCATGTTCTTACAAAATTTTGTATGTTTCTCTCCTTATAACTGATTATTTAATTGGGTTTGCCTTTTGGGCCTTTCCAATTGGGATTTAGTATGTGGCTTGAAGTGGGACCAAAAGGGAACAAATAAGACTCTAGCTCCAATGAACCTTGGGCTTTTCTGTCAACTCTTGATAAGTCCAAAGTTACCATTAACTATTTTTAGTACCACTTTATAAATATAATTGTACTCTAGGCTTTATTAATTAAATTATATCCAAAGACTTTACTGTACATGCAACCCCTTCATAAAATATTTGTAGTAATACAAAGTCATTAATGTAGACTGCCACTTTATGAATTACTACATCTTAATCCTTGAGTATCCGATTTAATCCTTTAAAGTTATTCATCATATATTTATGAAATCCAATCTCATAAATATATACTTTAGTAATTTCTTACCAAAGTGGTTAAGCCTAACTCTCTGAACAACTGAACCAATTAAACTTATCTCAAGGGAATATTTTGTATCTCCATTAAGAGACTATGAATTCCATCTTAAGAATATATGTTCCATCAACACTAAATGTGGCTGCCCAACATATTGAGATTTTGACCGTTACTTTAGATCTCACTCCTGATATATCAAAGCAACTTATACTTAATGATCAAGTCCATTATCTCCAAGAATTAAGAGTTCTTGTAAATAGAAGTGTGAGATTTACTATTCATTTGACAGTCTTTAGGAGAATAATAAATCTCACAGCGGTCTAGTTCAATATGTCTTAACTCTTAAAACATATCAACATATCAACTAGAAGCCTCCACTTCCATGATCAAGACAAATCATCTTAGTTGATATATTATAGTCTTCGCAGATGAAATGCCCAATTTCATCACCGACTACGAACTAAAATTTTGAGTTTACAAAGAACTTGTGACTTATATCTTCTGTGACTAAATCACATATTATGCATCTCATGGACTATATGATAATGTCCAAATATTCATGTTACCATTATTTTAGATAATAATAAAACAACTTTATTAATTACAACATTAAGTCATACATAATGTCATACCTAATAACATACATAGCATCATACAATAGGATTTAAGGGCACCAATCCTAACACTTACTATATGTGGTACCATAGTTGACACAAGGCAATTTTCAAGTTTCCAATATCGTCCACAATGAAATTTTTGGTATTTATTTAGTTTCCAAATTCAAAAACCCTAGTTGAAATCTATGGGAATATGAATGATTGAACTTTATATGACAAAGGCAAAAACCTACTTGAACTCTTAGATGATCAAACTTATGCTCAGAACAGAAAGCTATAATGGAGGGTACTGGTCTCATTTTCTATATACAAGAGACATAAAGATCATGGTTTTATATAACTATATGCTTTGACAGAGATTTAAGTAAGGGTCACCAAAGAAGCAAAAAGTTTCCTTCTTAAATTCCTTTGATATCTTACCCTATATACTTCCCTATGTGTCTATATATATATATGGCCAATTGTTATGGTTTAGCAATGTGCTATCTTTTGCCAAATTACAAAGATTGGCTCATAGAGAAAATATAAAGCTGGTTAGGAGACTTTCTGTGGAGACATCCCAAACCAAATAGGACTAGGTAATACTATAGGCTTTGTATCACAAGACAAGAAAGCTAACTTAATATCAATGGGTTATACTTCCATGTGGCAAACCAAATACTAAAAGGAATAACTTGGAAATTGAGTTTTAGAAAATACCCAAAATATGACAAAAAAAAGTTTTCCAATAAGACTTCACAGCACTGTTTATCTAGGTGTGAATTTATTACAATCTCTAATCCATAAGCAAAAGAAAACGAAAAATCAATCCCCTATGGCCCATTAGGACTGCCAAGCTATTAGCCCAACTCTATGCCCATTTTACAGCTAACTTCAATTTTAAATTATCTTGAAATTGACATTCTAAAAGTCATTTATCATACTTGACTGCATTGTCAAGAAAGTTGTTGTATTTGTTGAAGCATACAGGCCATTCTTTGCTCCATATCTTTGAATTGACTAAGTCTTTATTTCAATTCATCAAAACATACCAGTTTCTCCTCCATAGTAGCCAAGGAAGCCTTTAGTTGTGCAACTTCATTGTCCCTTGCTTGACTTGATTATGCTTGACTGTTCGTAAGAGCACTCTTGCTACTTCGAGCACTTAGGCTTGGACCAAATCCTACCCCACGAATACGACCTTTGCGCTCCTTACCCATCACTTTGGCATACACATCATCTGTTAACCATGCAATACTACCAGATGTGTCAGATGACTGCAGTTGATTCGAAGGGTCAGCCAACAATGCCTTCATTTTTTCATGATATTTGGGTTTGAAGAAAACAAAAAAGTTAGAATAGAGGCTGTTGGCAGTTGATTATTTTAACTAGTAATTTCCAAACCACACTCATGCTAATCTTTTATATTTGAATAAAATATGATACAGCCGAATTAGTTTGAAAAGTGTTAAATAACAAGACATTCTAAAAGTCATTTATCATACCTGACTGCATTGTCAAGAAAGTTGTTGTATTTGTTGAAGCATACGGGCCATTCTTTGCTCCATATCTTCGAATTGACTAAGTCTTTATTTCAATTCATCAAAACATACCAGTTTCTCCTCCATAGTAGCCAAGGAAGCCTTCAGTTGTGCAACTTCATTGTCCCTTGCTTGACTTGATTATGCTTGACTGTTCGTGAGAGCACTCTTGCTACTTCGAGCACTTAGGCTTGGACCAAATCCTACCCCACGAATATGACCTTTGTGCTCCTTACCCATCACTTTGGCATACACATCATCTGTTAACCATGCAATACTACCGGATGTGTTAGATGACTGCAGTTGATTCGAAGGGTCAGCCAACAATGCCTACATTTTTTCCTGATATTTGGGTTTGAACAAAACAAAAAAGTTAGAATAGAGGCTGTTGGCAGTTGATTATTTTAACAAGTAATTTCCAAACCATACTCATTCTAATCTTTTATATTTGAATTGGAATAAAATATGATACAGCCAAATTAGTTTAAAAAGTGTTAAATAACAAGCTTTAGAACATGATACATACATGAATGATTCAAATGTATAACAATTAACAAGATACATATCTGTGTCATGTTTGTTGGATAAGAAGATAACAAGATGCAAACTATAAGAAAATAAATGAAATGAAGGCAAGACATGCCACCAGCCACTACCAAGTACCACAATACAGCTCACAGTAAGTACCAAGCATCACAATTACAACTCACACTATGTACAACAATAAGTATACACAAACAACAGCATCAGCCCTTAGTATAGTATCCATAAGCTATATATTATTCTAAAGAATATAATGCTAAAATCATATCACAACTTAGCCCTAGCCTTGAGTATCATAAATTACCAAAATATTAGTCATCTTTAAATATTATATCACATTTTTAAAAAAATATTATATTAACAAATGATTTAACAGCAACTATTCACTAAACTCTTTTATAAATAAAATTTTCAACTTAAAACATTCATGACATAATAATTATTCTTTATTATTAGATGGGCTTCCAATCCATTATGATTGATTGTTCTTAAGTATATTTTATTTAGCCGAAAGAGACTTTGCGAATTGAGTTAGTTAAAGCTATCTTTTTATTGACATATCAACAAAGGGTATTTGGGTCCATTCAAATTCTCATAGATACAAATCTCATAGAAATTACCCGCCATTTTTTCTTGCACCACATGATTAACTGCAGATCCATCTTTACGAGTATGCAGTATTGGATATAATGCAACACGCTTTATAGGACGTCCATCTGCTTTTGCCTACATTATGAATAGCATATTTATGTAGTGATGAATATTGGTTCCACATAAGGCTATAAGAAGTTGTCAAAATCATTTAGAAATTATTACCTTTTTTGTAGCATGCACAGCATAGCTACAAGAACCAGCAGAGTGTAAGTCATCTTGTTTAGAATGACGGTCCTTATTCTTCTCTGACTTTATCTATATTCAAGAAAATTACACAATTATATACAGTGTGCTTTAAATGTCTATTTCACAAGTACAAAGGTAAATATATGATCTTCGTGAAGCATGTGAAGTTAGATATATACCACTGCTTCATCAGTATATCAATGCTCAACAAGTACATCCCAATCTTCTGGTATGCATCCCTTGGGTTGGTTGTTCTTCACTTGTGCTTTGTTTCTTGAATTCGGTGTATAATGCTTACTTTTCAGCCTACACTTATGATCCCTCCAAGGCTTCCCAATTTTCTTTAAGGTAAATGTCTTCAGAGCCACATATGCAATAGGATCAATAGGCACAGAGTACTTTTGCTACAATCAAAGAGTTGAGTTAACAAGTTACACGTATTTTCATGCTAAAATACTTATGTAAAACCTAGTACAAAATGACATAATTACAAGTATTATAACTTCTTTAATACCTCAACTGTTGGAAAAATACATTTTTGTATCATATACAAAACATACGCAGCGAAAAATTAATAGATCTACTTCATTCGCAATTGATAACATGTACTATGTAAGTTTCAGAATTTAAGAACAAGAAAGCATAGCTTGGTGTGGTGAAATTCAAAACTCAAAGATTAGAAGTACTTGGGAACACTTTTAATCTTCACTCCAATTTCACTTAATGCCTAGGAAGTGTGGCCTCTCAATCAGTTTCTAAGGAGAGAATAAAAGAGTGTCTAACACTCACACACAAACCATTTCATGTTCTCATGTTATCATAATGAAAACCACTTAGAAAACTCTCATAAAAAGCACTAATGAAAAGTATTATAAAATTCTGTATGTTTCTCTCCTTATATATGACTGATTATCTAATTGGAGTAGCCTTTTGGGCCATTCCAATTGGGCTTTAGTGTGTGGCTTGGAGTGGGACCAAAAGGGAATAAATAAGACTCTAGCTCCAATGGGGCTTGGGCTTTTCTGTCAACTCTTGACAAGTCCAAAGTTACCATTAATTATATTCAATACCACTATATGAATATAATTGCACTCTAGGATTTATTAATAAATTATATCCCAAGACTTTATTATACATGCAACCTCTTCATTAAAATATTTGTAGTAATACAAAGTCATAAATATAGACTGCCACTTTGAAGATTACTATATCTTAATCCTTGAGTACTCAATTTAATCCTTTATGTTATTCATCATATATTTATAAAATCCAATTCCATAAATATATACTTTAGTAACTCCTTACTAAATTGGTTGGGCCTAACACTCTGAATAATCAACCCATTAAACTTATCTCAAGGGAATATTTTATATCTCAAGGGAATATTTTATATCTCAGTTACGAGATTATAAATTCCATCTTGAGAATATATGTTCTATCAACACTATATGCGGCTGCCCAACATACTGAGGTTTTGATCGTAACTTATAGATCTTACTCCTAATATATCAAAGCAACCTACACCTCATGATTAGGTTCATTATTCTCTTAAGATTTAGAGTTGATGTAAATAGAAGTCGTGAGATTTATTATTCATTTGACAGTCGTTAGGACAATAATAAATCTCACAGCGGTCCAGTTCAATATATCTTAATTCTTAAAACATATCAACATATCAACTAGAAGTCTCCACTTCCATGATCAAGACAAATCATCTTAGTTGATATGTTATAGTCTTCGCAGATGAAATGCCCAATTTCATCATCGACTATGAACTAAAATTTTGAGTTTACAAAGAACTTGTGATTTATATTTTCTGTGACTAAATCACATAAATCACATACTATGCATCTCATGAACTAAGATAATGTCCCATTAGTTCATTTATAAATAGTCTCATATAATTAAACAATTTAATTATTTATGACATGCCAATAAATTGGATTTTAGGGCATAAACCCAACATCAACAACATGCCAACACTCTTCTTTAAGTTCTTCTGGCATGGCCTTCCAATTAAGATATCTAATTAGGCACATGTGGGGTTTCTGCACAATCGTACCCAACCATCCAGTGAAAGTCCCCGCCCTTTATCAGTTGGCTAATGCATACTATTTAACGGCAACTCTATCACTTGGTCATTGGGAAGATCCCAAATTTCCAAGTATTTTCTTGGCCCGCAAATGGCATGTGCAATTGGTGGCACCTCTGAAATTCAAGGCAAACAATATCAACCAATGTCAAACAACAAAGGAGTGAAATATAAAACAAAATAGATCCAGAGGTCAAACAAGACTCCACATAAGACAAGCGTATGGCATTACATATGAAACCTTAGAAATTCAACATAAAAATATAACCAACTTTACAACTTTTTGTGCCCAATACATTTGAACATACTTGTTATTATAATTTACCCTCATATAACAAGCAATGTTACTTATAAAGAATCTACCCAGCACTATAAGGGACTAGTTTTGTCCAGCTCTACTTACCCCTGGTTCCTATGGAAAGTTGCCCCCCCCCCCCCTGTGTTTTTCTTAGAAAAATCTGTTCAAGGAATACCACATACTTTCAAAAGTAATTTTTTTAATTAATTTTGATTGAAAGAATTATTTAGAAAGGAATAGAAAAGTAAATCAGTTAAACTGTAATTAAGTTCACATCAAAGGTTAAAATTAGGTAGATAAAGTAAATAAGACAGAAAGTATGTAGCTTACAAATAGAGTCAGACTCTAGGAAGCATTTGCAAATGAAAAAGTTAATTAACTCGAATGCCATCCTTGAATTAGAGTTAATTACTAGTTCTCTCTCCTTTTTTTTTTTTTTTTTTTTTTGAGGTTGAAAAACTCTCATGAGTATGACATATACTTCAAATAGAAATCAAATACAAAGAAAAATAATAACAAGTCCATGTAGCATATATCAAACATGTAGACTTGTATTCAATGAAACACCACCTTAATCACTAGATGACATAGAAATAAGTTCATTCGTCAAAATCTCAACTTGCATGAATGAGGAAAAAAACACACTGAATTCATTGTAAGATGATGATCTAGTCTATTGTCTGTGTGGTAATAGTACACTTCTTAGGCTGTAATACTCAAATTACCCTTTGCTATGAAAGGCATATAACTAAGTCAGGACACATACAGCAAACAACATACATGCAATTAAGGATAGTTCACCTGAATCACCAAACCAAACAAGGCAGCAACCAACGACACATGCAATAAAGGATAGTTCACCTTAATCACCAAACCAAACAATGCAGCAACTAAAGACACATGCAATTAAGGAGAAGAAGCTATCTTAATTTTAAAAAACATAATTGGGTCTGTTTATGAACATGGAAAACATATATTTCAAGCCTTGTACAAGTAATGTTTTATACTACTAACTCTTTAGGATTGTTCAAATGATGACCTTTATTTTTGCTAAAGGAAAGCATCCCAACTGGCTTGGTCTAGACCTTCCTCACTTGGTCTAAGCCTTAACTAGACTCATCATCACTAGATGCACCATCATAGGACTCATCATCATATGACTCATAAACATCATCACTAAGCTCTTCATCATCGATAAAGTCTTCTTCAAACAATTCATCCTCACTAATCAATGGTGTATCAAAAATGGTCCAAAGTGGGGCAAACTACAGTAGGTGTAACATTTTTCCATCACACGGCAGACTAAGCAAGCATTTAAGATCATATAAAGTTTTTAAGTAACTGTGCTATTTAATTCCAAAAATTTATTCACATTAAAATGTGTTTGATTACATTTTTCTGGATACAAATCTCCCGTTCCACTATTTTTGTTTTTTGTTTTAATTTATGTTTTATCGATCATAATTTGCCATATAGTTTGACTTTCCTTACAAAAAAACCAAATGTTAAGGACATATTTTATGTAATTGGCTTATCCTTTGACAAAATGCACTTTACTTGTAATTATGTAGATATAGGATGGGTTTAGTATTTCAAGAAACATGTTGTTCAAGTCTAGTATTAAAGCCATGAAGATTGGACCAAGAAACAAGTGAAGAGAAGCTGTTCATTAAAGTTGGACAGACAGCTCGACAACTACTAACAAATAGCTATCTATTGAGGTCTCGACAGCTGTGGACAAATAGCTATCTATAGAGAATTGTGAAATCAGAATTTTCAGATCTAATTTTCGGCCCATGCTGACATGTATGTGTAGGGTTTCTTTTCTCACAACCCTAGACATATATAAGGCATATTTCAAAGGCCGTCACATAAGAGAATACAAGGAGAACACATGCAAAAGGTGACTGATGCCTTATTCTTTTTGAAAGAAGCTACTGTGTCTTTACGCCTTAGGGTTTTGTAACCAAGTGCTTCTTAATCTTCATTGTTGATAAAGTGAAGAACTTTGCAGCCAACATTCTTCTTCCTCAAGATGGTGGGTGAGTCATGTACTAGGATTCGTGCAAAGAAGTAAGCCGCGTACTGGGATTCGCGCATCAGATTAGTTAGTCACGTACTGGGAGTCGTGCATTACCAGGAGAGATTGTCACTAAAGAACAAGTTCAATTGGGTATTAGGGTAAGGGTTCAACTGTAGGTTGGTATAAGGTATTGGGATTCCTTTACTTGTAACCGCTTGTTGTGATAATGGTGAATTCTCGAGAGTGATGACCTTAAAATCACTCGGTGGGGTTTTTGCCATGTAGGTTTTCCCCATTCGTAAACAAATCACCGTGTCAATTTATTTTCCGCTGCATACTTAGTTTAATTGGTGATTTGCTTGAGCTACCACGCGTTTGCATGTTAATTTGCTTGATTAATAAACTTGGCTAATTAATCAATTAATTCATCACAAGGGGTCAATACATTTTTGGCCTATCACCAAAGTTTAAATTGAAAAACAAATTAAACAAAAAATGGCATTGCATGACTAATGGAACTGTTAGGTTCCAAAAACTTAGAACAATTGGCAAATCATGATCGTAAATTTGTCTAGATATAGATTAGTAAGTCTATAGGTATGATTAGACATTGCTTAAGCTGATTAGACATTGCTAATTAATCAATTAATTCATCACAAGGGGTCAATACATTTTTGGCCTATCACCAAAGTTTAAATTGAAAAACAAATTAAACAAAAAATGGCATTGCATGACTAATGGAACTGTTAGGTTCCAAAAGCTTAGAACAATTGGCACATCATGATCATAAACTTGTCTAGATATAGATTAGTAAGTCTACAGGTATGATTAGACATTGCTTAAGCTGATAAAAGTCAAGATTCAAGAATGTACAAGTTGAAGAAAGAAGAATTAAAAAACTGCCTAGTTCGACCAATAAAGAAGACAGTTCGACCAATCAAGACACAGATCTACAGAATTTAATCAAAACCCAACAACCCATTAAACCCATCAAGTGATTAGGGTTTCAAATCTAAAGTATTAGTTTGACCTTTCCAAATACCTTCAAGTATAAAGTATAATTTCAATGATTAGACTTAAAGTCGCAGACTTGTACGATACGAAATAAATTTTTCTTTGCTAACTCTGAGACAGGCAACGATGTCTGTCCTGCCATTACATTAAGGTGAGCCCACCAGTTGCTAATTTTCCAAAACATGCAGACCAATGCAATGCGTAAATAAAATTTAATTATTTGTTTTTTCGTTAACTAAAAAATGAAAATCGTAGATATAACTTGTAAGTATTAGTCTTAAACTCTTTTTAAAATGATATCATTATTTTCTAACAAAGTATAGTTGATACAATATATTAAAATTTCTAAATTAAACTATATATATTTGTTATTTGAAAGTGTTTTAAATTTTGTAAAAAATTTTCACGCAAACATAACACATTTACAATAAATTATTATATAAGGCGAGATATTTTGTAAATAATATAATGTGGGTTGAAATTTTTTTTCTAATGCTCATTATAATCGATTCATCTTTTGTTCGTCTTAAATGGCCTAAAGATGAAGCAAATGTAAGTAAACTTATTATTTATATTAAAAAAAAATACAAGACTTTAATAAACATTAAAAATAAATAATTTTATCAAGAACACATAGTTGTCAAAAGCAACTCCTTTTTTTTTTATACAAACATCTCCTCTCAAAGCATCGCTAAAGTGGACCAAATTGCATCGAATAGACTTATCTAGTCGCAAACTTGTACGATACGTAAATAAATTTTTATTTACTAACTCCGAGACAGGCAACTGTGTCTATCCCGCCATTACGTTGAGGTGAGCCCACCAGTTGCTAATTTTCCTAAACGGGCAATATTAAAGTATTAGTTTGACCATTACAAATTTCTTAAGGATGAAGTATAATTTCAATGAATAGACTTAACTAGTCGCAGACCTATACAATGCGTAAATAAAATTTAACTATTTTGTTTTTCATTAACTAAAAAAATGAAAATTGTAGATATAACTTGTAAGTATTAGTCTTAAAATCTTTTTAAAATGATATTATTATTTTCTAACAAAGTATAGTTGATATAATAGATTTAAATTTCTAAATTAAACTATATAAATTTGTTATTTGAAAGTGTTTTAAATTTTGTAATTTTTTTTTCAAGAAAACATAATACATTTTACAATCAATTATTATATAAGGCGAGATATTTTGTAAATAATATAATACGGGGTTGAAATTTTTTTCTAATGGTCCTTATAAATGGTTCCTCTTTTATTTGTCTTAAATGGCCTAAAGAGGAAGCAAATGTAAGTAAACTTATTATTTATATTATAAAAAAAAAACAAGACAGCTCAGCCGGGCTACTACTCTACGAGGAAGACGACCATGAAGAGCGGACAGACAGCTCAGCCGATGAATGAGGAGCAACCAAACCAGCAGAACCAGTCCGGTGGTGGAGCCAATACAGAGGGAGTTCCAAATGTCTGTGACCGTTACATGCAAGGATTTGTTACGCATTCAATGTGTGACAGCCAAAATGAATTAAATCCCTATGATCATGCATGTCCAGTATCTACGCAGCCTTTATTGTCTAATTTGAATGGGATGTCTAGCTGTCCAAACGGCAATGCACCAGTCTTAAAGGTGATGATTGAAGAGCCACAAAAGTCAGAGGGGTCAGAAATGAGTCCAAATACATTTGGGGTCCCCAAATCACGTGCTTTCCTAAATGAAACAAGTCCAAATCAGTCAAGTGAAGCATCTCCTCCTCACGTGGTTGATGGGGTTTCAAAAAATAACTTGCAGGGGCGTGTTCTTCCTTCTTGGACCCGTAGAAGCAGACCTTCAACACTGACTGAACTTCCCCCTGCTCAATTTACCACCGGAAAAAAAAGACCTATTCCATCTCAGGTCTCAAATGATAATTCTGAATTGCCTGCGAAGCGGTTTCAAGCTTATCAGAAAGATGATGGAGTTTTATTTATATTGGCAGAGGCTGATCATCAGCCCTGCCAAGAACAATGAGTTGCTTAGCATGGAACTGTCGTGGGCTTGGGAACCTACGCACAGGAAGAGAGCTTGTGAAAATTACACGGGCAAAAGATCCCTCTGTAGTGTTTTTGGCCGAGACACTTACAGATGAAGCAAGGCTGGAAATTGTACAAAGAAGCATTGAGCATGATCATCGGTGGGTGGTCCCAAGGGTGGGGAGGGGTGGTGGATTGGCTTTATTTTGGAAGTCTTCGATCGATCTGACAGTTGTGGATTCTTCGAAGTATTTCATTCATGCAGTCATAAACAAGGACTCAGAAAATGAATGGCGTTTGACAGGCTTTTATGGTGAACCAGAGACAGTAAGAAGAAATGAAGCATGGGATCAACTTAGGTTCCTCAACGCTCAATCTAATACTCCATGGTTGTGCGTTGGGGATTTCAATGAAATCATTAGGCAAGATGAGAAGGTGGGAGGTGGAGTTAGGCCTCACAATCAAATGCAACTCTTTAGAGAAGTAATTGATGAATGTGGGTTTATGGATTTGGGTTTTGTGGGTCCTAAATACACATGGGCTAGGCACTTTGAGAATGGGAGTTCGATATGGGAAAGATTAGATAGAGGTTTAGCCACAAACAGTTGGTTCCTAAAATTTCCTAGCACTAGGGTTCACCATCTACGTTGTGACTCTTCTGATCATATACCCCTCTACATTGCTTTTTCGGGTTTGGAATCACATAATCGAAAGAAGCCGTTCCGATTTGAGGAAATGTGGCTCTCCAATCCAGGCTGTAATGAAATTGTGGAAGCTGTATGGCATGGTTCTAGTACCACCGAGTCTAATGGGGGAATTTTACAAAGGGTGGAGAAGTGTGGTAGGGATTTGAGTTGGTGGAACAGGAATGTATTTGGGAATGTGCGGAGGGAATTGGAAAAATTGAGGAATTTACTCCTCAAGGTTGAAGGTGTGGCTGTCCTTAGTGGGGATAATACTCAGGTCAGGCAATTGAAGAAGGAAATTAAAATGCTGAGGGAGAGGGAGGCAACTATGTGGGCCCAAAGGTCGAGGTTGCTATGGGCAAGAAATGGGGATAGAAATACAAAATATTTCCATAGTTGTGCCACGAAGAGGTATAGGAAAAATATGATTGATGGTGTTAGAGATGGTGAGGGTATTTTGAGAGCCCGCCTGGAGGAGATAGTACCAATTTTTGTAAGTTACTTTAACACACTTTTCTCTTCTTCGGGACACAATGGGTCTGCGAGGGTGTTGGAGTGTGTTCCAAATGTGATTTCGGATGAGATGAATGCTTCTCTAAGCCGTGCCTTTGAAGCAAGTGAAGTTCATGTGGCTTTACAACAAATGGCTCCTTTAAAAGCTCCTGGACCGGATGGAATGCCCCCCCTATTTTACCAACATTTTGGGGAACGGTTAACCAAGATGTCACCTCCTCCATCTTGTCGTGGTTAAATACAGGTACTCTACCTTCTCCCCTAAACCATACTTTTATTACACTTGTCCCAAAAACTAACTCCCCTGAGCATGTCCACCAATACCGTCCCATTAGCCTCTGTAATGTGTTGTATAAAATTTTTTCTAAAGTTTTAGCCAACCGCTTGAAGAAAATACTCCCTCTCATCATTTCAGAAAACCAATCTGCTTTTACAAAAGATAGATGAATCTCTGATAACATTATGGTGGCATTTGAGACTCTACATTGCTTGCAAAGATATAATTCTAGTCGCCATGGGTATATGGCCATTAAATTAGATATGAGCAAGGCCTATGATAGGGTGGAATGGCATTTCCTAGAGGGAATTATGAAAAAGATGGGTTTTAACGAAGGGTGGATTAATCTTATTATGTTGTGTGTGAGCACAGTTACGTACTCAGTTTTGGTTAATGGGGAGCCTAGTGGGTTGATTCATCCAACAAGGGGTATTAGGCAAAGAGACCCATTATCTCCTTTCCTGTTTTTACTTTGCACGGAAGGTCTGAATGGGATGATTAAAAAAGCAGAGATGGATGGGGATATCCATGGCTTTTCCCTTTGCAGAAGGGGCCCAAAACTAACTCATTTGCTTTTCGCAGATGATTGTCTTCTCTTTTGCAGGGCAACTATGGATGAATGTGGGAGGGTGTTGGATATTTTGAAGGATTACGAGGAGGCATCAGGACAAAAGATAAACAAAACAAAAACAGCCCTCTTCTTTAGTAAAGCAACTGACGCTGCAATAAAGAATAATATTAAAGAAGCTTGGGGAGTACCGGAAATTATGCAATACGAGAAATATTTGGGACTTCCTTCATTTGTTGGGAAAGGGAAAAAAGCTAGCTTCAACTACATCAAGGAGAGGGTGTGGAGAAAAATACAAGGATGGGAAGGGAAGTTACTTTCACAAGCAGGTAGGGAAGTGTTGATAAAGTCAGTCATCCAAGCCATCCCAACTTACACAATGGGTTGCTTTAAAATTCCTTTGGGCCTTTGCAACGAGATTGAAGCTATGATAAAAAAGTTTTGGTGGGGACAACGAGGTGATCGGAGAAAAATTCATTGGGTAAAATGGAGCGATTTGACAAAATCAAAAGCGGTGGGTGGTTTGGGTTTCAAAGATCTTGCCATGTTCAACGACTCTCTCCTAGCTAAGCAAGCATGGCGGCTCTTGCACGACCATAATTCTCTTTTCTACAAGGTTTTCAAGGCAAGGTTTTTTCCAAATACTTCGATCATGGAGGCTAGGGATTCAAGATTGGGCTCTTATGCATGGAGGAGTATTCTCATTGGGAGGGACGTTATTCAAAGGGGAGCGAGGTGGAGGGTTGGCGATGGGAAAAAAATTAGAATTTGGCAGGATTACTGGATGCCAAGGATGCACCCTACTCTGTTATCAGTTTGTCCAATTTCTGATTTTGAAGACTCCTCCGTGGATATTCTCATTGATCCACAAACCAGGCAGTGGAATGTAGAGATGGTGGAGGGTTTATTCCATGAGGAGGAAGCGGAGTTAATCAAGCAGATTCCTTTGAGCAGCGTTGCCTCGGAAGACATCCTATATTGGCCTTATTCAAGCAACGGTGTGTACAGCAGCAAGTCTGGGTATAAGTTCTTAAAAATGGAAGATGAGCTGATGGACAGAGCTCATGATTCAGTAGTTGATGATGATTCTCAGGTTTGGAAGAGGTTATGGTCCATGAATGCGCCACAAAAGGTTAAGACGCTGCTGTGGAGAGCTTGCCGTGAAGCCTTACCAACTAAATGCTCTCTGTTTCGGCGCAAAATTACAGAGGAGGACTTATGTGTGAGATGCCGTGCTGCAATAGAAAATTCTTTACATGCTTTGTGGTCGTGTACTGAGCTTGATTTGGTGTGGGGAGATCCGGAGCTGTGGAGTTTCAGAAATGAAGTTCAGTTCCTATCCTTCAAAGAACTTTTATCATGGATTATCAAACACACACAGCTGCTAGAATTATTTGCAGTCACGGTTTGGTCCATATGGAACCAACGAAATCGTGTGCGACTTAACCAACCTGCAGATGCCATCCATCAGATTGCTTATCTCTCCAAAGAGTGGTTAGCTGAATATCAAGCACGACAAGTCAGCCTTGGTCCATCTCTGATCCACACTCAACCAACGAGGTGTAGGTGGTTGCCTCCCCCATCAGGTGCCGTTAAAATTAACTTTGATGGTGCAAACTTTCCAAAGGAAAAGAAATCTGGTATTGGTGTGGTTATTAGAGACACAAGAGGCCTTGTTATTGCTTCATGTTCGAAGGTGGTGCATCAGGTACTCAGCGTTTCTGATATCGAAGCTTTGGCTGCGACGTGGGCTCTTTCTTTTGCATCGGATGTTGGCGTGAGGCGGGCTATTTTAGAGGGTGATTCTTTGACAGTCATTTCAGATTTAAGGGAGGATGGAAAGGTTTTGGCGCCATATGGGTTATTACTGGAGGATGCAAGAGTTTTGTCTCTATATTTCGAAGAACATCGTTACTCTCATACAAAGAGGGAAGGCAACAGTTTAGCACATGGTCTGGCTAGATATGCACTAAGTATTCCAGATCTTTTAGTTTGGATGGAGGATGTTCCACCACAATTTTATTCTGTACTTCAATCTGATTTACCGAGTTTTTCCTAATAAAGTTTGTTGAGGTGGTTTCTCAAAAAAAAAAAAAGAACACATAGTTGTCAAAAGCACTTCCTCTTTTTATACAAACATGTTAAAGCATCGCTAAAGTGGACCAGATTGCACCAAATAGACTTAACTAGTCACAGATTTGTATGATACGTTAATAAATTTTTCTTCACTAACTCTGAGACAAGCAACCGTGCCTATCCCACCGTTACATTGAGGTGAGCCCACTAGTTGCTAATTATTCTAAACGTGCAATATTAAAGTATTAGTTTGACCATTTCAAATTTCTTAAGGATGAAGTGTAATTTCAATGATTAAACTTAACTAGTCGCAGACTTATGCATTGCGTAAATAGAATTTAACTATTTTTTTCGTTCACTAAAAAATGAAAATCACAGTTATAACTTGTAAGTATTAGTCTTAAACTTTTTTCAAAATGATATCATTATTTTCAAACAAAGTATAGTTGATACAATGGATAAAAATTTCTAAATTAAACTCTATAAATTTGTTATTTGAAATTGTTTTAAATTTTGTAATTTTTTTTCAAGAAAACATAATACATTTTACAAACAATTATTATATAAGGCAAGATATTTTGTAAATAATATAATGCGGGGTTGAAATTTTTTTCTAATGATCCTTATAAATGGTTCATCTTTTATTCATCTTAAATGGCCTAAAGAGGAAACAAATTAAGTAAACTTATTATTTATGTTATAAAAAAATTCAAGAATTTAATAAACATTAGAAAATAAATAATTTTATCAAGAACACATACTTTTCAAAAGCAGCTCCTCTTTTTATACAAACATCTCCTTTCAAAGCATCGCTAAAGTGGACCAGATCGCACCGAACAGACTTAACTAGTCGCAAACTTGTATGATACGTAAATAAATTTTTCTTTGCTAACTCCGAGACAGGCAACCATGTCGATCCCGCCATTACATCGAGCTGTGACCACCGATTGCTAATTTTCCTATATGTGCAATTTTAAAGTATTAGTTTAAAATTTTCAAATCTCTTAAGGATGAAGTATAATTTCAATGATTAAATTGAACTAGTTGCAAACCTATGCAATGCGTAAATAAAATTTAAATATTTGTTTTTTCTTTAACAAAAAAAATCAAAATCGTAGATATAACTTGTAAGTATTAATCTTAAACTCTTTTTAAAATTATATCATTATTTTCTAACAAAGTATAGTTGATACAATATATTAAAATTTCTAAATTAAACTATATATTTTTATTTGAAAGTGTTTTAAATTTTGTAATTTTTTTTTCAAGAAAACATAATACATTTTATAATCAATTATTATATAAGGGGAGATATTTTGTAAGTAATATAATGCAGGGTTGAAATTTTTTTCTGTTAGGACATATGTGATTCACATATTAGGAACATATGTCATTATTTTATGTAATTGGCTAATCCTTTGACATAACGCACTTTACTTGTAATTAGATAGATCTAGGATGTGTTTGATGCTTCAAGAAACTTTGTTTTAAGATCAAGTGTTAAAGCCATGCAAGTCTGTCCAAGATTCAAGTGTAGAAAGTGCTTGTCATTAAAGTCCAGGAGGGACTTCACACACATACACTTAGATTAGATTAGAATAGAATTTCTAAAAAAAAAAAAAATCTCCTCTTTTAATAAAAACATCTCCTCTCAAAGCATCACTAAAGTGGACTAGATTGCACCGAATATACTTAAGTAGTCGCAAACTTATGCGATACGTAAATAAATTTTTCTTCGCTAACTCTGAAATAGGCAACCGTGTCTATCCCACTATTACATCGAGGTGAGCCCACCAGTTGCTAATTTTCCTAAACGTGCAATATTAAAGTAATAGTTTGACCATTTCAAATCTCTTAAGGATGAAGTACAATTTCAATGATTAAAGTTAACTAGTCGCCGACCTATGCAATGTGTAAATAAAATTTAACTATTTTTTTTTTGTTAATTAAAAAATGAAAATCATAGATATAACTTGTAAGTATTAGTCTTAAATTCTTTTTGTACAGTTTTTAAACCCCTAAAACACAAATAGATTAACCTAGTTATTTAGCCAAGTGATTAACTTAGGTAAATTATTCAGAACTAAGTTAACACAGATAAATAATATCATTGAAATAGTGCGGAAAAATAAATAACACAACAATATGATAACCTAGGAAAACCAAACCGGTAAAAGACCTGGGGAGGATTTAACCTAGTTGTCCTCAAGGTAAAAAACAAATCCACTATGAAAGAATTGAAGTTTTACAATAGCGACTTAGATTACTAACATCCTATTGCTACCTCGAGTAGAAAACTTACTACTACGACCACGTGATAGCTCTGAGTATACGGACTACTTCTTTCTTGGATTCACAGCAACCATAAGTACTCCCACTTGTGTTTTCTTTAAGCTCTTTATGCAGCAACTGAAATGATCACCAAGCTCTCGACATCAATCTTGATCTTCATAACCTTAAGTATGTATAAAGGTAAACACCTCTAGATATCACAAGAGATTCATACACACAGCGTAAAACAACAACTGAAAAACGTGGCTAGGGTTTTCCTTTTATACTTAAGGCAAAACATAAAATCCTACACATCATACGAGCTTGGGCTGAGTTGGAAAAATCTGCAGAAAAACAATCTGCACGAGCTTCGATCAATTGAGTCTAATTTTCGATCGATTGAGCCTTGAAGATTTACATAATAAATCCTGTAGTACACTTGATTCCAACTTTACACATAAACACACTTTGAGCAACCTAATTCCAGACTCTAAGTTTTGATAATGGTTTGCCAACATTACACATTGAAGTTCTAATACATTTAGATCCTAAATCCTTAGAACTTAACAAACTCCCCATTGGCAATCCGTGACAAAACGCATAATAAAGCAAAATGCTCAAAGTTACAAAAATAGCCCATTACAATAAATGTCGAATACACAAAGAATTCAACCTAACTACTATCTATTAGTTGCAAGTGTAGATAGCAGCATGAATGAATCAACCTGTATATTCTTGAAACACTTAACAAACACATAAACGCATGTGTGGAAAATAAAAGTAAAAAAACATAAATTCTTGATTTCACATAACATAAAATAAAATACATATATCATGAAGAACCTCATAAATATAAATTAATAGCCAATGTAGCACAATGTGAAACAAGAAATAGAAATAAAACAATAATGTCTCCCATTATCATATACAACTCATAAAGAAATAAAGACAACAAAATAAATACATCATGAGCCAAAAAATAGGTACAATGTGAAGCACCTAGATACAATCTAAAGCTCAAAAAAAAAAAAAAAAAAAAAACTCCCCCTATCTCCATCCATATATACTCCCCCTTTTTGTGACAAATTGCCAAAGGGCAATCAAAAATCATCATCAAAAGGAGGTGGTGGAGGTGACCATCTAAATCTCGCCAAATCTGCACGCAAAGACTGAAGCTCCATGAGCACATCCACCAAAAGTTGACCATGAGCCACTTGAACAGTCATGATAGTGTCCAACACACGACGAATGCTAAAATTATCCGAAGTAGAAGGTGGAGGAGTAGCAGCAGCAGTCGGATCAACATACTCATCAGCAGTCAGATCACTTGAAGAAGAAAGAGGAGGAGGTGCAACACTCGAAGATGACTCAACTCTAGGGCGTTTAGATCTAGCTCGCATCTGAGCAGCTCTCTACTTAAGGAAGGTGGCACCTATAGGAGCTATAATGTGTACAGGCTTAGAAGCAAGAAACTCATCTAAGCCTAAATGCAATAAAATCCGATGAATAAAAATCGGAAAGAAAAGAGCATGTGCAGAAGAATGACTCCTATGTACCTCAACCAAGGAACGATTGAAAAGATGAGGAAGACTCATAGGAACATTTGTCACTAGAGCATACAAAAATGCACATCTCTCGGTCAACTCATGAGAAGTGATCTGAGGATTAGTACCCCACTAAATGGAAGTACCAGTCAGATATGACATGATATTATTAAGAGGAGGGCTCTCGTCATAAGAATAGACTGGCTGTCGTACCAAAGGTACCCCAAGAGTACAAGCCACTACTGAAGCAGTAATGGTATACCCTTCACCTTATCCAACTCACCATATACTGGTTGTTGGAATCATTGGAGTGAACAGAGAGGTTCGAATAGATCTCTCTAATCAAGGCAACCGGAGGGGGATGAGAAATATCTAACAAAGGAAGCCAACCCCTACGCTCAAAGTTCCTCCTAATCTCTTCATCAAGCTCATCTAAAATGAATTTCCTCTCAACCCACACAAATCTAAGAACGTTCAACTTCTTATGGATCTCCTGGTTTTTCTCACTAAGAAACCTCTTGCTATCAAAAGCTAGAGTAGACGTGGAGGCAGATGTCCTATGGGCTCTAGTCTTCCTAACCATGATACTAAGGTTTGGAAAGGATAGACAGAAAAGAAAAAAAAAAAAATTAAAGGCAGACTGCATCAGACAAGGTTAGAGCTTAAAAATATAGAAAAGAACAATCTATATGATGCATGAACAAAATGAACAGATGATGCATGCTCTAATGCATTGAGAATAGTCCAATTATACTTTAGAAACCAACAATTGACTTGAACATTGAGTTTTAGTACAAAAACCCAAATTTGCAAATACCCAATTTCAAAAATCCAACCAAATTGACCAATTAATCATTATACTAGTTAGATAATAGTATATAATGACACAATTAACCAATTACACAAGCCAATTTCATCAAATTAATCTCAATTGAACAAAATCCCCAAATTCAGTAAGTTTCAAGCCCTAGAATTTTCAATTCTTCACAAATCAACAAATTGATCAAATTAACTTATGAGGAACATGTTTACATCATCCAATGATAAAAACCCATTGGCCAATTTTGAAAGAAAACAACCCAAACATCAAAAACCCCAATGATAGGCCAAAAATTTATTAATCCCTTGTGATGAATTAATTGATTAATTAGCCAACTTTATTAATTAATCAAATTAACATGCAAGATGTGCGGTAGCACAAACAAATCACCAATTAAACTAAGTATGCAGCGGAAAATAAATTGACATGTTAATTTGTTTACGAATGGAGAAAACCTACACGGTAAAAACCCCACAGGTGATTTGAATGTCACCACCCCTGAGAATCCACTATTATCACAACAAGCGGTTACAAGTAAAGGAATCTCAGTACCTTATACCAACCTACAGTTGAACCTTTACTCCAATACCTAATTGGACTTATTCTATAGTGACAATCTCTCCTTTTATTGCACGGTTCCCAGTACGTGACTAACCAATTGCGCAGATCCCAGTACGCGACTTGATTCACTAACTAGAGAAGGTTGTTGGCTGTAAAGTTCTTCAGTTCATCACACGGTGACGATCAAGAAGATACTTGGTCACAAAACCCTATGGTGTACAAACACAGCAGCTTCTTCATAAGAAAGATGAACTAGGGCAAATTTAGTCTCCGGTCACAATTTGCATGAACAAACTTTGCCACACGCACGAGCAACCCTTGAAGGCCCTTAAAACGATCCTTATATATGTTTAGGGTTGTGAGAAAAGAAGGCCCAAACATGTAATCCCAGATTGGATGAAAGAAAGTCCTGAAAAACTGAACTTCATAAATCTCGATAGATACCCTATTTTTCGAGCTGCTGTCGAGCTACGGGCTTTAACAGCTCTAAAGATCTCTATAGATAGCTATCTGTCGAGCTAGCTGTCAAGTTTTAATGAACAACACTTTCTACACTTGAATCTTGGAAAGACTTGCATGGCTTTAACAATTGATCTTGAACCAAAGTTTCTTGAAGCATCAAACACATCCTAGATCTACCCAATTACAAGTAAAGTGCGTTTTGTCAAAGGATTTGCCAATTATATAAAATAGTGACATATGTTCCTAACATGTGAATCACATATGTCCTAACAATCTCTTCCTTTGGCAATCCATGAAAAAACCACAACAAACAAATGAACATATAAGAGAAGTTATAAATTACTCAACTCATATTTACTTGTTGAATACAATAAAATCTATCCTAACACAAACTCTTGAAAAGCTTTGCAAGAAGAGAGTTCTTGGCAAGTAGACTTTGACAACCTATATTTTTGAAATACTTTAAACAAAATTCATCAAGGCATCTTAGTGTGAAACAGAAATAATATATTGCATACAAAATATAAGAAGCATGTGTATAAAGAAAGAGAAGAAACAACATATGGAGAGATAGGTGAAAAGAAAAACATACATCAATATAAAAAGAATATAAGTACAATGTATGTCAAAACGGTCACAAGACCAATATACAAGCTATGATGTATTTGAAATAGAAAGAAAAGAAAAAATACATTAAGTCCTCACTACATCCCTCAATGTGCACACTCCCCTTAACAAAATCTCCTATGCTAACCCTCCCCCTACATATGACTACTCTCATAACCAAAACTACTTCCCCTTTTGTCACGAGTGACAAAGGGTAAGAGTGTCAAGTAGACATCTCATTGGAGTTGGAAGAGCTTGCATCTCCATCCCCATCTCCATCATCATCATCGTCATCAGAGTCGTCGTCCTCGGATGCCTTGAGTGCCTCGGGAGGAGGAGAGGGAGACTTAACAAAGCCACCAAGGCAAGCCTACCGTCTAGCAATACGGCCGACGCGGGTGTTCACTTGACACAACTTATCAGTGAGCGCGTCAAGGCGAGCATCCATGCGCTGAAGCTGCGCCATGATAGCATCCAGAGTCACACCACCTGCAGAAGAAGAAGGAGCGGAGGTGGATGGAGGTGAAGAAGTGGAAAAGGAACAGAAAAATGGCATAAGATCCTTGTGATAGCGGAAGGAAAGATGAGTTTATCACGGGTAGTCGTATCCCTATAGACATCTATGATAGAAAGAATGAAATGAGAGGAAAAATCTATAGCGAGCTCTAACAAAGAAAGCAAAAACCGAGCACGGGGTTCTGTAATAGAGTTATAACAAGAAAGAGGATGTAAAAAAAAAGTCATGACCATGTTCATGAATCTAGGACCTTTAGCAAAGGTTGAACATGGAGTAAACTGATGATCACCCCAATCAGAAGGGCGCTCGTAAAAAGTAACTGAAGAGCTCGATAGATAAGTTAGGTGTCGAGAGGTGTCAAGGAGCTGTCCAGATTACTTCAAACAGTTTTTCAAAAAGAGATAAACATAGACATGAATGAAATCAAACATGCAACTCAACTAGAGATCCAATTAACATTTTAATCTCTCAAAATCATCTCTAAACTAAGCAAAGAATATCCTAAGCTTAATGTTGGATGCTTCATTTGCAATGGCCCTCATTGTACAAAAGACTGTCCAAAGCATGAGAAGCTTAATGCCATGGTTGCTAAAGATGGTGGTGGGCAGTCCGACGAAGAAGTTCCCTGCAGAGTGAACCCCTTGCAATTGCTGACTGCACTGCGTGCAGGAGGTAATTCTAGGGGTTTGTCTTACATTCAAGTGGAGATGAACGAGAATGGGGCTGAGGGTATGCTTGATTCTGGTGCTACCCACAATTTTGTTGCTGATCGAATGGTCCAACGGCTTGGTCTGAAGTGAGCAAGTGTCCAAGTAAGATCAAAGCAGTAAACTCAGAGGCAAAACCTGTGTTAGGAATTACTTATGGAGTTAAGTTTAAGGTGGGCGAGTGGACAGGAAAGGTGAATTTCCTAGTCATGGAGTTAGATGACTTCGATGTTATTCTGGGTGATGAGTTCCTAGTGGCTGCTAAGGATGCCTTATTGCCATTCCTTGGGTTATTGTTAATCCTTGATGAGAAGCAGCCATGCTATGTTCCTGTTAGGCGTGGGGCATGGAATAGCAAGACTAGCAAGGGGAAAGAACCAATGGTTTTAGCCATGCAGGTTAAGCATGGGCTGAAGAAGAGTTAGATGACTTACTTGGCTACATTGGTGGAGATGAAGCAAGAAAAGTATGTTGAAGTTCTAGATGCTGTGGCTGGATTGTTGGGGGAGTTTGCTGATGTGATGCCTCCAGAATTGCCAAAGACCTTTCCACCAAGGCGTGTTGTTGATCATAGGATCGAGTTAGTTCCTGGATCAAAGCCTCCTTCGAAGGCCCCGTACAGAATGTCCCCAATGGAGTTGGTTGAGATGAGAAAGTAATTGACAGAAATGCTAGATGCAGGCTACATTCAGCCCTCCAAGGCCCTTTATGGTGCTCCTGTTTTGTTCCAAAGGAAGTGGGATGGCTCATTGCGGATGTGTGTAGACTATAGAGCCTTGAACAAAGTAACTGTGAAAACAAGTATCTAGTCCCTTTGATTCAAGACCTCTTTGATGGATTGAGCAAAGCTATTTACTTCACAAAGATGGACTTGATATCAGGCTATTGGCAAGTGAGAATTGTTGAAGGGGATGAGCCTAAGACTACTTGTGTGACCCGGTATGGTTCTTATGAGTTTTTAGTTATACCTTTTGGTTTAACCAATGCCCCTGCTACATTCTATAATTTAATGAATGATGTCTTCTATGAGTATGTGGATCGCTTTGTTGTGGTTTACTTAGATGACATAGTGATCTATAGTGAATCCTTAGAGGATCATGTGGAACACCTTAGGAAGGTGCTGTCCAAATTGAGGGAACATCAATTGTTTGTTAAGAAAGAGAAGTGTGAGTTTGCCCAGCAAGAGATTTTATTTCTAGGGCATAAGGTCAACAAAGGTATGGTAATGATGGATGAGAGGAAGGAGCAAGCTATTCTTGATTGGCCTCCACCAAGTAAGGTTGCTGAGTTGAGATCTTTCCTTGGATTAGCTAACTATTACAGGAAGTTTATTCAAGGATACTCCAAGAAGGTGGCTCCTCTCACAGATTTGCTGAAAAAGGACAAGAAATAGGTATGGACAGATGCATGTTAAGAAGCTTTTGAGAAGATAAAGGTTGCTGTATTGAGTGAGCCAGTGTTGCGTCTGCCAGATTTTAGGTTGCCATTCAAAGTCCATACTGATGCTTTCGATAAAGCAATTGGTGGGGTGCCAGTGTAAGAGAAACATCCTATTGCCTATGAGAGCGAGAAGTTGAATGATGTAGAGCAGAAGTGTTTAGCTCATGAAAAAGAGATGATTGCAGTAATACATTGTTTTCTGGTGTGGCGTGTGTATCTGCTAGGGCCCAAGTTCGTGGTGAGAATAGATAATGTGGCTAATACCTTCTTTAACACACAAAAGAAGCTGTCACCCAAGCAGGCTAGATGGCAGGAGTTGCTGCAAGAATATGACTTTGTGTGGAAGCACAAACTAGGCAAGCACAATGAAGTAGCAGATGCACTTAGTCGCAAATAAGTGCAAGAGTATGTAGTTGCCTTCACTAGAGTGGAGTCAGATTTTGTGGACCGGATCAAAGAAGGTGCAAAGCTTGATGCTACCTATCAGAAGCTAGTGCAAGATGTGAATGTAGGCCTTGTGAGGCGTTATTGGCTTGAGGATGGCTAGATGGCAGGAGTTGCTGCAAGAATATGACTTTGTGTGGGAGCACAAACCAGGCAAGCACAATGAAGTAGCAGATGCACTTAGTCGCAAACAAGTGCAAGAGTATGTAGTTGCCTTGACTAGAGTGGAGTCAGATTTTGTGGACCGGATCAAAGAAGGTGCAAAGCTTGATGTTACCTATCAGAAGCTAGTGCAAGATGTGAATGCAGGCCTTGTGAGGCGTTATTGGCTTGAGGATGGGTTGCTATATGCCATGGGTGGCAAGCTATTTGTTCCAAGTGGAAAGATCCGTAGGGAGTTGCTGAAGGAAACTCATGATCCATAATGGGCAGGACATCTGGGTAAGGATAGAATGTATGCTTTACTGTCTCATTCTTATTTCTGGCCTAAAATGGAGTTGGATATTGAATTATATGTGAAGACCTGTCTAGTTTGCTAGCAAGATAAGGGCTTGACTCAAAAGGAAGCAGGTTTGCTATAGCCTCATCCTATACCAGAAAATCCATAGGTTTCGATTTCGATGGATTTTATTACTGGTTTGCCAAAAGTTAAGGGGATGGGTTCAATATTTGTGGTGGTTGAGCAATTCTCAAAGTATGTTGTTTTTATGGCTGCACCAAGTACATGTACAGCAGAGGCAGCTGTTGATTTGTTCTACAAGAATGTGGTGAAATACTTTGGGTTGCCTGAAGTAACAGAGACTCGAGATTTACTAGTCGATTTTTGAGGGTTCTGTTTGGTTTGATGGGTTTAGAGTTGAAGTTTTCGACTGCTAATCACCCTCAAACAAATAGGCAAACAGAAAGAATTAATGCTGTGTTGGAGGACTATTTGAGGCATTATGTGACTGCCAGCCAAAAGAATTGGTTAGACTTGTTGGATTCTACGCAGTTTGCCTACAATTTGCATAAGTCTTCATCAACTGGGATGAGTTCGTTCGAGTTGGCAATAGGGCAACAGCCTCTCACTCCTCATGAGATTGCTAAACAGCGTTCAAGAGGCAAGTGTCTTGGAGTGTACAGGTTTGCCATCAACAAGAAAGAGCTGATACAGGAGGAGGCCTCTTGAGTTGCAGGTTGGGGACAAGGTGTTGTTGAAACTAACACAGCAAATTTGGAGGAAGTTCAGAAGTGAGCAAATTCACAGAGGTTTAATTCCTAAATACGATGGTCCATTTGAGATTGTAAAAAGAGTTGGTGGTGTGGCTTACAAGTTAAAGTTGCTAGGGAGATTACAAATTCACCCAACAATTCATATGAGCTTCTTAAAGCCTTACCATGGGGATGCAGAAGATCCTACAAGGGGTGAAGCAAGGCGTCCCTGCCTACTGTCATGTTTCAGTTTGATAGAGAAGTAGACAGAATTCTTGACAAAAAGGTGACAGGTTATCGGAAGGGAGGAAATATGATAATTTACTACTTAGTGAAGTGGAAAGGGGTGGGCTGAATTAGAAGCAAGTTGGGAGAAGGCATCTACATTGTGGCAGTTTGAGAAAGAGGTGAAGGCATTTGAGGATACCCTACCAACGAGGACGTTGACTTCTTCTGGTGGGGGTGGTTTGTTAGGGGCTTATGAGTTGTTGATGATGACATAAGGAATTGGAGTGCTTGGACAACATCAGGCCAGTCATTTGGCTCAATATTTTCTCAAGACACCAATAGCTCTTCATGCCTATTTAGTAAAGCTCCTAACTGCTCTTTAAGGGGGATAAGCCCGTACTCCTTGCTAGATTCCGAATGATGAGCATGAGGAGGGGCAACATGTGGAGGCATCTTGCTCCACATGATGCCCCAAGGCCATGGTAGAGGAGGTCCATGGTGGGCAGAGATGGATTTTGATGATGGGCAGCAGCAGGTGGTGTTAACCTTACGTAGTGGTACATGGCATGGGTGGCTTGGCTAGTGGTTGCTTTGTGTGTGGGCTTGGTGGCTTGAGTGCAAGGCAGTGCTGGGCTGCTGTGATGATGTTATGTTGTGCAAGGCATTGGGCTGGTTGGTGCTGGCAGAATGCATGGACTTGTGTGAATGGGCTGATGGCAGTAATTTGTTGTGCTGCATATGGGCATGTTGTGTGAGTTGTGATGCTGATGAGAAGGGCTTGGGCAGGGGGCCAAGCCTTCTAAAACATGATGGAACAATTGTGTGTGGGTTGCTGAAGCATGGGCAGAGGCCCCATGATGTTCTGAAAGATGGGCTGACATGTGCAGAATGTGCAGTAACAGTTATCGACAGTTACCAAGCAGTTCTAAGCTTACTGGATGTTTAGACCTGCTGTGTAGGGGCTGGAAACGTGGAGAACAGGCCAAGACAGCATCAGTTGAAGGTGTCCTGAGTCAGACCATATGTGGCTGCAAGTCCTACACAAGGGGGCAGTTACTTGGCAGTAACTGCCGCGACAGTTATTTCTGTGTATTTATCCTAGGCTGTTGGGGTTGTCAACAACAGAATGTATATTTTGGTTTAGAGAATTTTTTGTGTATTCTCAGGCTTCCTTTATCTTGATATTAAGTAATAAAGGTTGGGGTTGGTGCCCTGTAAACACTGTGTGTGCTGTGTGTGTGCATTCCCTTGATAATTCTGTGTTGAGTGCTCCTGCAGTGTGTGTGTGTAGTGTGTTGGCTGAGACTGAGTGAGGAACACACACACACACACACACACACACACACACACACACACACACACACACACACACACACTAAATAGGTCTAACCAATTTTATATTTTAAAAATAAGTCAGGACAGTTTAGTGAGCATACATTAACACATGTAAACTTGGTGATGTCAAATCACATTGTACTTGCACATGTATCAAGAGTAGCAAAGAATATTGCGTGTTGTGTGTGAAAAACATCACAAGATTGCATAAGTGTATACCTGTTATGACGATTTGAGATATGATAAAATCACTTCAACTCACACATAATCATAACTGTTTGATAGGAACTATCACCTTTGAGGTACATCTTATAACTCCCACATTTCCTAGAATACATGCTTGCAATCATATATAAAACATTTTGATCTTTTGCTTTTATTTTTCTTTGTTTATTTTTCTTTTTATTAAGCATATCTTGTATGGGCATATAAGAGAGAGAAAAGAAATACCCATTTATGTTAAGCTTTTGACATTGCACTTTTGCTATGTCGAAGCATACAGATGTTATTGATATTGCACTTTTGTTATGCCGAAGCATACAGATGACATTTTATGATTGGTAGGCAACAATGGTGAGATGGTTATTTATGCATTTCTCTTAGGATTTTCTAGTCCTTCCCGTCAAAAAGAGTGATACGAGTGTTAAGTATAAGAGACTACTTAGCCTTACTCATTACAAACACGAGCCACAAAACTCACTTGCTTAGTTGTACATAGAGATGCCTATCTAAGTTACAAAAGATACAAAGTTTAGAAAACTTTGTTTCAAAGGCCATCCAAGGTACACAAGTACCAATGTACACAAATACACACTGTTTTTGTATTTTTAAATTTTTTAAATTTTTTTTATTTTAATTTGAAAAACAAAATAAAGCAAAATTGAAAAATAACCAAACAAAAACCTGTTAAACAAAACAAAGCAATGCATAAAACAAGATTGACTCAAAAACACAAAAGCAAAACACACAAGTAATGCAATCAAAAATAGAGAGAGAGAAAAGTGACTGAATCACTTCAAGCCTTTTTCCTTCCACACCTTGGAAGAACCTTTCCTTTGAGTGAACCCTTGAATCGATGGCAGGGGAGAAGAGTTAAAACCGTTCAAGTTTGAAAAGAACATGAGGGCTTTGAGAAGATCTCCAAGGGGAGCAAAGGATGATGGAAACTGATTCTAGTTTCTCGATGCAATCATACCGTTGCTCGGTTAAGTGGCTAACCATTTATAGCAATTAGGTCGAGTATGACCGGCTGCTTCACAGTGTTGACAGAGATGTTGCTTCTTCTGTTTAGGCTTTTGAGAGTTAGCCTTCTTAGCCCTGGGGTTTTTAGTCTCATTCTTAGCAAGTTTAGGGGTGCTCCTAAGATAGACTTACTCTTGTCTATGCTCTCACTAGCTAAGTCATTTTTAACATCATTGTTCTCAGTTTCAACATTATTAGCAGGAGGAACAAAAAAAGTAGTACTGGAAGAGGCAATATTAGAGGGAGAGAAATCATACCTTAAACTAGTTCTGTCGGAAGCAGATTTTTGTAGGCTGAGCATTTCATCAAGTTTTGCACTTGAAGTCCTCTCCAACTAAGCTCTAACTTGAAATAACTCCGCTTCAAGCTTCTTGGTCTTCTCAGCCAAGAAATTGTTCTTAAACCTAAGTGCTCTAATAGTCTGATTAGCTTCATCAAACTTTGTGAAGAGTTCTTCACGTTCGAGCTCCACATTACTGAGCTTCTTGATGGCCAGCCTATACAACTTCTCATGCTTTTTAGAGACCTTGTATAACTTTGCATAGGTAGTGTGGATGTCATCTTGTTCATCCGTCTTTTCAAACATTGACTCCACCAAGTCTTCTTCTTCATCCACATCTTCTACAATCCCCTCAGTTGGATTGACAGTGGCAGTGAAGGCATTTAGGATCCCATCATCCTCATTGTTAGAATCATCCTCAGGCTCAGTGTTACTTAATGTAGTAGCAAGTGTCTTGCTTTTCCCAATGGTCTTAAGATAAGTAAGGCACTCTTGTTTCATATGACCAAAACCTTGACACCCAAAGCACTTTGGTCCTGAGGGAACAGTGTATTGACCGCCATCCCTAGCATCATTCTTCCTTTTGTCTTGGATCTTAGACTGAGAAGAACTTGACTGTCTACGGTCTTTGTCGAAGCTCTTTGCATTGGCATTCTTCATGAACTTCTTGAATTGCTAGGTGATGTAGGACTTCATCTTAGAATCATCATCATTAGAAGACTCATTAGTATCACTGCTCTTGGCCTTCAATGCCATACTTTTACTTTTGCTTGATTTCCTGATCCTTGTCAAACCCAACTCATAGGTCTGAAGATTTCCAACCAACTTCGTCAAAGGAATTTTGTCAATGTCTTTTGATTCCTCAATGGCAGTGATCTTGGCATGGAATCTCTCGAGTAGAGATCTGAACACATTTCTCACAATCTTGGGTTCAGGAATGATTTTCCCAAGATTAAAAGCTGAGTTCACTATGTACTTAAGCTTGGCATAGAACTCATCAAACGACTCATCCTCCTCCATCTTAATCTCTTTGAAGCTTGTAGTGAGCCTCTGCAGCTTTGAATCCTTGACAGCCTTGGTTCCTTCATAGGTTGTCTAAAGGATGGTCTATGTTTAGGGTTGTGAGAAAGGAAGGCATAAACATATAATCCCGGATTGGATGAAAAACAGTCCTGAAAAATTGAACTTCATAAATCTCGACAGATACCCTATTTGTCGAGCTGCTATCAAGCTACGAGCTTCAACAACTCTACAGATCTCGATAGATAGCTAGCTGTCGAGCTAGCTATCGAGCTTTAATGAACAGCACTTTCTGCACTTGAATCTTGGAAAGACTTGCATGGCTTTAACACTTGACCTTGAAACAAAGTTTCTTGAAGCATCAAACACATCCTAGATCTACCCAATTACAAGTAAAGTGCGTTTTGTCAAAGGATTAGCCAATTACATAAAATAGTGACATATGTTCCTAACATGTGAATCACATATGTCCAAACACCCAAAATCTCATAGGTTTGAAAATTTCTCTAAAATGCATAACAAAATGCATGAAAAATGAAATTAAACCACAAAAAGAAGGGGTAGAATGGTCTTACCGGTGCTAGAAGATAAAAACCTTGAAGAAAATTTGAGGGAAAACGACAAAAAATTGATGTTGAATCTGGATCGGTCAAAGGGTGTGAGAAAAGCTTTTGAAAACTTTTGAAATAGTAAAGAACACGTGAGAATCTTATGTTTTTAAAAACTCTCTGAACGATTTCCAATCGGTCGAAAAATAGGTTCGATCGATCAAAAATCATATTCGATCGATCCAGCATCAATCGATCGATCAATTGAGCAACAAGTTCGATCCAGCATCATTCGATCGATCGATCAAGCTAGGCAGATTCAAACCAAATTTTTAATTGCAATTTTGATCGATTGAGCAACAACCTTGATTGATCGAAAATCTGGAAAAATCAAATTTTTGAAAAACATATCATTTTAATGTAGAAACTCCTTAAGGCACATTGCTTTATGAATGAAATGCATGAGTACGAGATGAAAAGTTTTCAAAAACCCTTGAATTTAACCCAGATCTTCAAAAAAAAAAAAAAAAATTCAATCAATTTGTCCTCAAATCTTAAAATTTAAACTCATTTTGCATTAAAATCATGGGAACTTTTAATCTCGGATGGCCACAACAAGATCACACATAACATAATGTACCAAGTTTAGCAAAGTGTAACTTGTGTGTGCAACTAGCAAAAACTTGAGATACATGTGAGGTGATATGTAGATAGTAATCAATCACAATTTCTACAAAATTCATCACATAAATTTGAAAGACACAATCACCTAAAGAGTTACATCATATAACTCTCCTCACATCTCCTAGAATAAAAGCTTGCAATCATATAAGTTTCTTAATTTGCCTCATAATGTACACACCAATTTTTTTTGATGTGAAACTTATTAAAATAGCCAAGATAATGTATACACCAATTTTATTTGATTGTGAAGTAATTATAGCCCAATAATGTACACACCAATTTTAGCATTTAATCCAAGGCTACACCTTATGTTCTTTTTGTGCATGTGCTACCCTTTCTCGAGCACAAAATATTATGATATGCACTAAGGTGTTCATGATTGGCTAGTGAATAGTGGTGAGATGGTTAATTATGCCTTTCTCATTAAGTTCAAGTCCAAAAAATCAAAGACATGTGACTTCAAGATCAAGATTATGTGATCAAAAACTATAAAACAACTCCCACACAACATGCATTACAAAGCTCAAACTAGTAAAGTGCAATAAAATAAGCTCATCCAAGCTAAACAAGGTATATAAACATGTTATGTAAAGATAATATGGCCAACATTGATTTCAAGTCCAAGAAAAATAATGCAAAACACATTTTTCCTTCCTTTTCCTCATTTTTTTAATTAAAAACAAAAACAACCTAGCATGAAATGCATGAATGTTATGCAATGCAAATCCTAAAAAAAAAAAAAAAAAAAACAACAACAACAACAACAAGCAACAAAGAAAAATGGTCTCAAAGAATAGAGAGATGAAGAACAAGGACAATGTCAGAAAGACTCAATTAGATCGAGCCTTTTGCATCCAAAAATTTTTAGATGCAACTCTTGCATTGGAGTTATTATTCATATTAGAATACTGTGCAACTCCTGGATTGGAATAAAGATTTAATGCCTTTACCAATTCACCAATTAGTACCATGTGATCTTCTACTTGAGGCACAGGTACTTTTGGCTTATTTGCTTGCTTAGCAGCTTGCAACTTGAAACAGTTTGGAAGAATATGTCCAGACTTTCCACAAAAATGACAAACCTATGCAGGTCTATCACGCAACTTTTCCTTAGGAGGGTTGGGAGTCTTAGGTTTAGACTCTTTGAGATCAACCCTAATCTTCCTAGGAGGTGTAACTTCTGCTGGTTTGACAATCTCACTCACGGAAGGCTCAGAAGAAGAAACAAAGTTTGTGGAATGATTCTTAGACACAGAGATGCTATCTTCAAAACCAAGACTAGTTTTGTCTAAGGGAGACTTCTGAATACTTAACATGTGTTCAAGTTTGGAACTAGCAGACCTATTTGTTTGTTCTCTAGCAACAAATAATTCAAGTTCGAAATTCTTAACTTTATCAAACAATAACATGTTCTCAGTCTTCACCTTATCAAGCAATTCATTAGCATCAAACAATTTCATGAGAAAATTTTTATTATCAAGTTCAAGAGAAAAAATTTTCTTTAAACCTAAATCAACACTCATAGCATCTTTAGTAGCAACCTTGCAAAGTTTATTATATGCTTCTTGCAAATCAGCACATTCAGTGAGTTCCCCATCAGAAGGGTTCTCATCAACCACAACACTTTCATTAACTACAGTAGTAGCTGTGAAATCAATGAAGTTTCCATCCTCATCACTACTAGACTCATGCTCAGAAACTTCATCATCACTAAGGGTTACAACCATTGCTTTACCCTTTGCATAAGACATTCTGATTTCACATGACCATACACTTGACAACTAAAACATTGTTGACCCACAGAATTATTAGAAATTTGACCTACTTTTTCTTTAGGTTTTTCAGTATTGTTCATTTTAGTGGGATCATTCCTCCTAAAATTTCTAGGTTCAGTATTGTTTTACCTCTTGCCCTTCTGTTGTTGTTCTTAAGAAAATTTCTAAACTTCTTGGCAAGATATGCAATCTCTGTAGCAAAGAGTTCATCATCAAATCCATTTCCATCAACATCATCAACTGACTTAAGAGCCATTGATTTGGATTTGTTTATCTTAGGTAGGTCTAGCTCATAGGACTAAAGAGCTCCTACAAACTCATCAACAAGGATGGAGTCCACATCCTTGCTTTTAGTTATGGCAGTCACTTTGGGTCTACAGTCCTCAGTCAAAGATCTAAGTATCTTCCTAATAATTTTAGGTTGATCATAGATTTCACCCAAATTATAAGCAGAATTAACAATATCATTAAGCTTAGCATAGAATTCATCAAAACTTTCATTATCGGACATTCTAATCCTTTCAAATCTAGTTGTTAACTACTGCAACTTATTGATCTTAATAGCCTTTATGCATTCATGCTCCTTTCAAATCTAGTTGTTAACTGCTGCAACTTATTGATCTTAACTGCCTTTGTGCCTTCATGCACAGTTTGGAGAATATTCCATGCAGTATGAGCAACCTCAACATTAGAGATTCTCTTGAATTCTTCCATAGAAACAGCATTAAAAATAGCATTCATTGATTTCCTATTAAAAGCGGCTGCTTCTTTTTGAGAAGTTTGCCACTCGTTTACAGGAGTAGTTTGCTTTTCCCATCTGTATTCAACAGAATTTTAGACTCTCTCATCAATAGATTTCAAGAATGCTTTCATCCTTACTTTCTAGTAGGCATAGTTGTTCCTATCAAAGTGAGGTGGGATAACAAGAGAGTGACTGTGTTCCACGACAGCAAGGGTCAATGATCAACTCTTAGATCAAATGATCTGAAAACAAGAGCTAACTTGCTCTGATACCACTTGTACAGTTTTAGACCCCTATAACATAAACAGATTAACCTAGTTATTTAGCCAAGTGATTAACTTAGGTAAATTATTCAGAACTAGGTTAACACAAGTAAATCATATCATTGAAATAGTGCAAAAAAATAAATAACACAATGATATGATAACCCAAGAAAACCAAACCGGTAAAAAATCTAGGGAGAATTTAACCTAGCTATCCTTAGGGTAAAAAATAAATCCACTATGAAAGAATTGAAGTTTTACAATAGTGACTTAAACCACTAACATCCTATTGCTACCTTGAGTAAAAAACTTACTACTACGACCAAGTCATAGCTCCGAGTTCACGGACTACTTTTTTCTTGGATTCACAGCAACCATAAGTACTCCCACTTGTGTTTTCTTTAAGCTCTTTATGCAGCAACTGAAGCGATCACCAAGATCTCGACATCAATCTTGATCTTGATAACCCTAAGTATGTATGAAGGCAAACACCTCTAGATCTCACAAGAGATTCATACACACAGCATAAACAACAACAAAAAAAAAAACGTGGCTAGGGTTTTTCCTTTTATACTTAAGGAAAAACATAAAACCCTACACGTCATACGGGCTTAGGTTGGGTTGGAAAAATATGCAGAAAAACAATCTGCACAAGCTTTGATCGATCGAGTCTAATTTTCGATCGATCGAGCCTTGCAGATTTACATAATAAATCCTGCAGTACACTCGATTCTAATTTTACACACAAACAAACTTTGAGCAGCCTAATTCTAGACTCTAAGTTTTGATCATGGCTTGCCAACATTACACATTGAAGTTCTAATACATTTAGATTCTAAATCCTTAGAACTTAAGAACATTGATCACTATAGTCTGTGTTGGGTTAAGATAGCCTAACCCCGGTTAATTAATTCAATTACTCAAGTTGATTAATTAGGTTTGATTTCGTGCAAATCATGAAAGTATTAACAAATCACCAATTAAGCTAAATGCAGTGGAAATTAAGTTGACACAATGATTTGTTAACAAACAGGGAAAACCTCTCACAAGGCAAAAATCCCACTGGGTGGTTTTAAGGTCACCACTCCTAAGAATCCACTAATCAACAATCATACGGTTACAATTATAAAGAATCTTACCAACTACCTTGACCTATCTCGAAATACTAACCTATAGTTGAATCTTCGCTCTAATACCTAATTGGACTTGATCTTGTAGTAGCCTTCTTTCCTTTGATGAACAAATCTCCAATCTGTGACTAAGCCTTTTCACAGATCCCAGTATGTGACTAACTCTAGCAATTTGAACAGATGTTGTTGGCTGCAAAGTTCTTCACTTTATCAACAATGAAGGTCAGGAAGCACTTGGTTACAAACCCTATGGAGTACAAACGTAGTAGCTTCTCACAGAAAAAATAAATCTCTTGGTCTCTGTATCCATGTGTGACGCTCACAAAATAATCCTTATATATGTCTAAAGTTGTGAGAAAAAAAAAAACCCTAAACAAATACAGAAGCTTGGGCTGAATTTTAGATTTGGAAAGTAGAAAATTATAAGTCTCGATAAATCGAGCTATTATTGAGCTATCTATCGAGCTATTTGTTGAGACTTAATGACTGACTTTTCTTCACCTGTTTCTTGGACCAATCTTTATGTCTTTTAATACGAACACTTGATATGCTTTGAACAACATATTTCTTGATGTATTAGGCCCATTTTAGATCTACTCAATTACAAGTAAAATGCATTTTGTCAAAAGAATAGCTAATTATATAAAATATGACCCTAACAATCTCCCCTTTTAGCAATCCATGACAAAACCACAAGAATAATTATGAGAGAAGTATAAAACAGCAACTCTATAACAAATACAAAAGCCAAAAAGCCAAAAGTACATAAGCCTAACTAATATAATGAGCTGTTGAAAAACTTTGCAAGAAAAGAGATCATGGGATGATAGACTTGCAACCGGTCTTATTTGAAACACTTAAACAAGATTCATAAAGGCATCAAGTGTGAAACATAGACAAGTTGTATAAAAGAAGAAACATGTGTATAAAGAGAAAAGAAATGACACATGTGAGACAAGGTGTAGAACATACATAGTATATATATAGAAAGAAGCAATACAATGTATGAGTAAAAGGGTCACAAGACCAAGGTACATGTAGAGAGAAAAGATACAATAAAAACTCACTACATCACTCAAAAACATTTTCCCCTAACTAGTCTATCTCTATGCTAGCTCTTCCCCTAACAAGCTCTCCCTTAACAAAAAGACTACTCTCATATACAAAACTACTTCCCCTTTTTGTCACGAGTGACAAAGGGTGAATCGCTGAGAGGGAGTCATCTCATCATCAGTTTTGGAGGAAGAAGCATCATCATCATCATCATTTCCACCATCTGAAGAAGACTCAACTGGCTCGGGTGAGGGAGAAGGAGCAAAACAACCAAGGCAAGACTAGCGGCGAGCGATATGACCAATTCTGGTGTTCATTTGACACATCTCATAAAAAAGATGGTCAAGACGACTTCCAAAACTAGCATCTTTAAAATATCCTTAACATCATTTGAGGCTTTGTTCAACATTTATAGTATATCTTTCAAAAGTTTTCTTTGGTTGCAATTGCTTGTCTCGAGATCGACGGCTATGATACCAATTATTAGGAACTTAGATGTAACACCCGTCTCACTTAAATTGAATTTAATTGCTTCTAGAGTGGATTTTTTTTTTTTGATTTGGACTTCTAGAGTGGAATTGATAAAATATTTAATTTATTTTGAAGGTGATATTATTTTATATTATAATCACTACAAAGAAAATAAATAAAAGAAGATGTAACGTGAGAGTTATTTTGTGGATTATTCATTTTAAACTTTTAGTTTGCTTATCAGTTTAGGAAAATGATAAGAGATTAAAATGTATTTGAATTAGGAGTTTAAATGTTACTGGAATTCTTTAGAGTTTTAGCCTATCTAAACAACCCTAATATGATTTTTAGTAGGAATTAAAGTCTTGGAAGCTTATTTAAGTTTTATAGGCTTCTTAAATGCTAAAGAGATAAGTTTTAGTGGATTTTAAATTTCAGCCCTAGTGAAAACATTTTTAACGTGTAAAGCTGAAAGGTAAAATAGTGTTTAATTTGTGAAAAGTAAAGAGAGAGAGAGACTGCAAAATTACAAGAAACAAATTCTGCATCCGTGTGGTCGTGTGGTCAGGTATATCTCTCTCTCAAACATTCATGGATAAAACCTATGTTGCTAGAGTAGTTTAATAGATTTGCTTTAATATCCCATATGAACTCTCGAATTAGATGATAAGCTTTTGAGTGATTAGTTGCTAGAGTTTACGCGTGGTAGTGGGGCTAGTCTTTTGAATCTTGTAATCTATATTATGGTAAAGTTTCTAAACTTTTATCAATACATGCTTCAGGTCACTAGGTCCTACGGGTAGGAATTACTTGGTAAACCTATTGTATTCTTTCTATGGCTTATGGGTAGGAAAATCCTTGGATATTATATATATATATATATATATATTTATTTATATATATTAGATTAAATTTCTAATAGTTAGTGCATGCTATAGGTTGCTATGTCCTACGGGTAGAGATTTCTATGGATGCTAAATATATTTGGATCTTATAGAGTATTTTATGGTGGCGTTGAAGTGTTAAATGAAATCTTAAAGAAATTAAGTGTTAAGGAAAAACCTTGGATATTATATATATATATATATATATATTTATTTATATATATATTAGATTAAATTTCTAATCGTTAGTACATGCTATAGGTTGCTATGTCCTACGGGTAGAGATTTCTATGGATGCTAAATATATTTGGATCTTATAGAGTATTTTATGGTGGCGTTGAAGTGTTAAATGAAATCTTAAAGAAATTATGAAACTGACACTTAACTAGACAATAGTTGTATTGATATTAACCGATTAGGACTTGATGAAAATCTTAGTGAACCGCTAGCATGCATATTCTCATTAGATGATATCCTTATGTGTGGTAATACCTCAGTTAGTCTTAAAGACATAATAGTAGTAAGGAGAAGTAATATATTATGGAGGATTGTAGAGATGTTTAAAGACTAGTAAATTATTAGGAAGTGTCCCTTACATCCTTATGGTATACGTCAAGGTGGATTAATTATATAATTGTGTTACTCCTTTACTTTTAGGTGTAGAGGAAGAGCTCATTTGATTTTGGATCTAGACTACGAGTATTAGCAACTAGAGGTAGTGGACTTTAGAATGTGACGTCTCTCAAGACATGTATATTTATATATATATTTTTTTTGGTAAAAATATATTTATATATATGAAGTTTCAAAAACTTATACCATTATCAATGCTTTATACACATGAATTTTATTATTTCTTGTAGATTACTTTATGTTAGGGCCATATTTTTATGTAATTGGCATATCCTTTGACAAAACGCACTTTACTTGTATTTGGGTAAATCTAAGAATGTTCAAGATGATCATTACAAGTGGTTAGATTGAAGACATGAAGATTACTCAAAAATTGCTCACGAAAAGTGCAATCTGCAGGTCTCGATACCTCCTCGACAGAAGCTAGACACATGTCTCGATTTATTGAGTTTACGAGATTCAGACTATAGTTAACAACGTTTTTACGCTAAAATGCTATTTGTTTATAGGTTTGTACTAGGAAAGCCCAAGGTTTGTGTAAACTTATTTCAAATAGGAGAGCCCATTAAGCTCCTATTGAAAGGAGGTGGAACAAGAAAAACCCTAACCCTAGAGAGCTTTATAAGGTTTTCTTTTTGAAACCCTAGCCTCCTCCTACAAAAGAAAGAGTTTTTGTTGCGTTTCTTGTACGCTTTTGGGTTTTGTAACCAAGCAAAGTTTCTTGCACCAACATTGAAGATCTTATTGGTGTTTCTATGTGAAGCTGCTGCAAATCAACTACAACAATCAAAGGGTTGCTGTGGAGTTAGTCACGTACTTGGATTCGTACAAAGAAGTAAACCGCGTACTGGAATCCGCGCATCAAATTGGTTAGTCACATACTAGGAGCCGTGCATTAAAAGGAGAGATTGTCACTGCAGTACAAGTCCAATTGGGTATTGGGGTAAGGGTTTAACTGTAGGTTGGTATAAGGTACTGAGATTTCTTTACTTGTAATCGCTTGTTTTGATAATAGCGGATTCTCATGAGTGGTGACCTTAAAATCACCTGGTGGGGTTTTGCCTATGTGTTTTTCCCCATTCGTCAACAAATCACCTGTGTCAAATTTATTTTCTGCTGCATATTAATTTAGTTGGTGATTTGTTTGTGCTACCACGCGCTTTACATGTTAATTGAATCTAATTAATTAACTTGGCTAATTAATCAATTAATCTATCACTAGGGGTCAATATATTTTTGGCCTGTCACTTTGAAACTGTATAAGTTAAGAATGACTCAAAATTATATTTTTGAGAAAGTATTTATTATATGATATATGATTTGTGTTGACAATATTGTAATAAAGAAAGAATGCTTTCAAATGGTCAGCTAGACAGTCTGCAACCTTTGCCAACACATGGTTAAGTGTTGGTCTTTGGTTGATGTAGTATTATTGTGGTGTGGTGCAGTGTTATCATTTGCTTTTCAGAGCCAGTGTTATTGTTTTCTCTTTGGAGTCAGTGTTATTGCTTGCTCTTTAAGGTTTGTGTTATTATTCCCCATGGGAATCACCCATCGAGTGTTTAGCAGTTTATGTCTTTTTTGACTAATGTTTTCCATATCAAACTATTGTTTTATTGTTATTGATCTTTATAAGTGGAAAAATTGTTTATTACTATAATATATTGTTTTACCTATTTAGTGTATTTTGGCTAACTAAAGTGGTTACTATTTTATTTATTGATTACAGTGTTATAGTAAATATTTTCTTTCCGACAGTTTTATAGAATATATTATATTACTGCTAAAACTATTTGTAAATGTTTTATAAAGATTATATTTTGTCAATGATACTATTGTTTTGTTTTGAAAAACATCCTCATGTTATATAGTCTCTTATTGGGCTTCTAGCTCACCCTCCTTTATCCACTCTTTTAGATTAGAGAAGTGGAATATATTTTGGTGGTAGATCATTGGAGTCATAGATTGAAGACTTCTTTTGGAGCTATGTTAGTCGATGGGCTATTTTATTATGTTTTCTTAGGATAGTGAGTTTAGTATTCGTGAAACTATTTGGGATTGTATTTGAAGACTTTATTTTTAAATTTTAGTTTGATGTATTTTATAAGAAAGATTTGATGGTTTGATTCTTATTTGTGGATATTTAATTACACTTTGTTCCATTATAATAAATGTTGATTATTTATAAGACAGGTTGTGCATCTAAATCCTTAGTTTGGGTTTGGGGTGTTACACTAGAGGTTTCTAATGGGGATGGGTATGAATTGTAGGGGGATTGTAGTCACCCTCCATAGAAAAATAGAGAGAGAGAGAGAGAGAGAGAGAGAGAGAGAGAGAGAGAGATGCACTAATGCACTAAGAAATTGGTTTATTCTTCAATTGATATCTAATGTTGAATTATAATCATGTATTTATAGAATACTAACTGTAATGTCATTGACCTACATGACTTAAGATAATTGGTTAGTTAATTCAACATGTGCTCTATGAATTAAGCCATGTGTTAAATGAACTACATGTGCTCAAATTCTGACTAACTCATCTTAATTTCAACCAATTCCCTAACTACCTAACTAAAAGGATTACAACAATTATTTCATATTCCTAACAGAGACAATGGATAATTTATCATAAATCTTGGAGCAATTGGTCTTAAGCTAAAAAAGTTAAAGTTTTCGTTTATTAAGGGGGAGTATGGATTCACAATTGGTGGAAGTATTCAAATATATATATATATATATATATATATAAGTTGAAGCACAACTTTTGTTGTTCTTACACTTAAGTCGAGCCACATCATCGCCATGTCACAATTTTTTTTTTTTTTTGGGTTTCCACTTCACACATCATCTATAATCAATCATCTTTTCTCTCTCTCATCATCATCCCCATAACTAATTTCCCAACTTATTTTTACATATTCTCCAACCTTTTCCCTCTCTTTTACATTTTCGTATCCCCACTACTATTGATCTTAATATCACTCTCTCATTCTATACATAGTTTTCCCATACACAAAAGGTTATTTCTCTCTCCCTTTCTCTCAATTTTTTTTTTCATTTTTTTGGTGGATTTTATTATTTTTCTTGCATCTTCTACTTTAGGTTGATGAATTTTTGTGTTCTATATAACTTTACTTTATGTTGATGTGATTTAGTTTTTTTATTTTTAAGTTGTTATCTTTTTTGTTTTGTTTTGTTTTTTGTTTTTTGTTTTTGTTTTTTATTTCATAGGTGATATCTTATTGAATTATAAAGATAATATATAAGAAATATATTGTTATTCTATTACATAGTATGACTTAGATAATTTGGTGTTTATTACAATATCTTTTATCTTTACTCTTTTTCTTCTCATCTTATTTTCTATAAATTTTTTTTTGTTCTCTCTCATATTCTCTCTTGAATAAGTGATTATTCTCTCTCTCGATTTTATATTCTTCCTTGCAACTCTATTTTAGGTCAATGAATCATTATATTTTTTAAGACTCTATTTTGAGTTAATATGTATTTTTGAGTTCCCTATCACAAGTAGTCTCACTCCCTCTTGTACTTCTGGTTAGATTTTTGTTTGAGTTAATACTTAGTTATTTTGGAAGCGATAATTAAATTTGAATAATATATTTGAAACTTAAAAAATTTAGTTGTAAAGAAAAAAACATTAGGAAATATATCAAATTGATCATGTTCGGTCCATTTCGGTCTATCTAGTCTACCTCAGTCCATTCGGTTCAATTTAGTCCAATTTAGTCCAATTCGGTCTATTTGATCTACTTAGAGCATTAGCATCTGGTATTTAGAAAATATCACATTTTACCATCTCAAAAGCTTCTTTATCTATTATATCATACCATTTTACAATACACCCAACATCTCAACTTTTATTTTTCATACAACACATCAAAATAATATATTTACACAATAAAATAATATAATCCAATACCCAAATAAAACCCATAACCCAATAAAATATTATTTTAAAATATACCATCTTGTTACAGTACCATCTTATTTATAAGATGATATTGTTGCACATAAGATGGTACTGTAGCACTATTGTAAATTTTTTTACAATTAGAGTTTCGGATAATGCACACTTTTAAGGTTTGGGTGCTATAAATTTACCATTTGGGGGGTTTACAATACCCAATGCCAATGCTCTTAATTCAATTTGGTAAATTTCAGTCCAATTCAGTCAACTTTTCTCTATTCGGTCCATTTGGTCCACATATGTCCAATTCGGTCCACTTTGGTCCATTTGGTCTAATTTAGTCCATTTCAAATTACTTTGGTCCGTTCGGTCCAATTCAGTGTACTTACTTAAGAATGGAAAAAAGACAGGTTTTGGTTGAGAGTACTATCAATTATTTGAGTAATATCAATTGAAATTATAGGATAAGTTTTGGTTATCACAATAATCTTCTTAAGAGAATGAGAATTTGAGTAATAAATTTAAAAATTAAAAATTTTAGTTATACCGAAAGAAATTAGGAAAATATGATACATAATAACAATAGTTAGAAGAATATGGACCATTTCAAAAAAGAATATTAATATCAATAAAAAACATAAAAAATATAAAATTTTATATTTGTAAAAATTGAGTGATGGAAATTACTTTTTGAAATTGTTTAATTTTTACAAAGAACTAATTATCTATAATAAAATTTAGAGAATAAATTATATATTTAAGGACTCAAAAAGAAAAACCCAAGCCCACCTAGAATAGTGGCCCCTAGTCCTTCAAGTCAAGCCCAACACAATGAATTTTTTTAAGAGAGTGGGCTTCTGAATCAAGTGCAATGCTAAGGAAATTACAAACTTAGGACCAACAGAACCAAAGCGGTTAGCGTGATTGAAAAGAACGATAATTCAATATAAGCTCCTCCTTGGGCAAGTCCAAGGATGGGTTTCTCATTAATAAATAGGAGTGATGTGTTTACAGAATGGTGTTGTGCTCTCTCTTTTTATGCCTTTTTTCTTGTAAGGTGTTCCTCCTTTATTTCTATGGGGTTCCCTTCCTTATATAGTCCATTCCATCTGTACGTTTTAGGGGAACCATTTGGATACTTGTCCCATCGGGATCCTTCTGGAGGTGGTAGAGAGGGTTATGAGCTGTGAAATCACTGTTTAGGTGTCTTTTCCTCATAAATGCGGCCAGTTCAGTTGGTGCAGTGCATTAAATATGGAGGTGGTAGCCACCTTTTTAGATATTTCCCCCTTCCGTTACTTGCATGACTTTGTTGTCTTCCCTGAACCTTTACTTTCTGGTGTAGGCAGTTACTTAAAGTATTCCTGAGGTGTCTTTGCTCCTCAGGATCCTCAGTCGGCGGACCAGTCTGCCTTTTCTCCTCGGGCCCCTCATTCATAGCTTTCTTCTGTTTCAGAATGATGTAAACGTTTTCCCTCCTCGGACTTAGTCCACGTGTCACGCTTTGGTTAATGTATATGTGAATTTTTTAATCATCCTCGGACAAGGCCCATGGCCTAAAAATGTGCTTGGATCATTTACTCCCACAATATATATTCAATATAAGTTTGTTATGAGTTTTAATTATCATGATAGTTTCCTTTAAGAGAATCAATAATTTGAATAATTTATTTGAAACTTAAAAAGTTTAGTTGTAAAAAAAAAAAAAAAAAATACAGAGCTCTATAACATAATTTTGAAGAATATGGACCACATTATAAATGAATAATATCAATCATCAATCAAACACACCTAAAATAATAGAATGATATATTGGTGGAGATAGAAAGATGAAAAATAATTTAAAATTTTTTTTAATATTTAGGAAGAATAAAATTATCTTCAACAAATTTTAGAGAACAAATTATACATTATATTACAATTACAAAATGATTATCTATTCCCATGCATCGCATCTTGGGTCTGCGACTGGTAATAATTTAATAATTAAAGTCATCGTTTCCGAACAATTTAAACTTTAAAAATAGATGATATTTTGGGTTTGTTTGGGAACCGCTTATTTTACTGAAATTGAAAACTTTTTGTTGAAAATATGGAAGATAAAGGTAAAAGTTAGCTGAAATAGTACAGTATGACCCATGAATAGTGATAGGCCAAGAATGTATTGACCACTTATGATAAATTAACCAATTAATTTAGCCAAGTGAATTAATTAAGTTAATTAACAAGCATAGCACGTAGTAGCACAAACAAATCACCAAATAACTAAATGCATTGGAAATTAAATGACACAAGTGATTTGTTAACGAATGGGGAAAACCACAAAGGCAAAACCCCACCAGGTGATTTTAAGGTCACCACTCTTGAGAACCCACTATTATCAAAACAAGCGGTTACAAGTAAAAGAATCTAGTACCTTATACCAACCTACAGTTGAACCCTTACCCCAATACCTAATTGGATTTATTCTGTAGTGACAATCTCTCCTTTTGATGCACGGCTACGAGTACGTGACTAACCGATAGATGCGTAGATTCCAGTACGTGACTTAATTATCAACTTGAGAAAGATGTTGGTTGCAAAGTTTTTCAGTTCATTCAGACGATGAAGATCATGAAACTCTTTGGTCACAAAACCTTATGGCGTACAAACACAGCAGCTTCTTTAGAAGAAAGATGAACTAGGGCAAATTTTGTTTCCAGTCACAATTTGCATGAACAAGACTTTCCTCTATACTTGTGCAACCTTTGACGGCCTTTAAAATAATCCTTATATATGTTTAAGGTTGTGAGAAAAGAAAGCTTAAACACATACTCACAGATTGGAGTGAAATCAGCTCTGAAAAACTGAATTTCATAAATCTCGATTGATAGCCTATTTATCGAGCAGCTGTCGAGCCTCGGGTTAGAACAGCCTTTTGGACCTTGATAGATACTAGCTGTCGAGCTTTAATGAACAGCACTTCATCACTTGTTTCTTGGACAGATTTGCATGGTTTTAACACTTAAATTTCAAATCTTGTTCCATGAAGTATTAAACACATCATAGATCTACTCAATTACAAGTAATGTGCGTTTTGTCAAAGGATTAATTAATTACATAAAATATTGACATATATTTCTAACATGATTCACATATGTCCTAACAAATAGTATCACAAAGTGGAGTCCATAAATAGTAGCAATAATAAGTTAAATAGTAAAATAAGTTGACAAAATTAATCATGCCAAATAGACACTTTATCGCAAAAAAACTAAATGACATCTTTGGGTTAGCTATTAGTGCTTGATGATTTCTTTAGATCAATGGGGTTGAAAGAATTCTGCACCCCAACGTAATATAAAAAAATTAGCAGTAATTTGAGCTTTTGGGTGGCGTGGAGAGAAGCTAGGAAGTCCCGAGCCAAGCTTTACTCATGTAAAAATATGGTGTTACTTTCAAGTCTCAACTCACAGCAAATTGGCAAATGTTCTACAAAGCATTCGGATAAGCTTTTGCTCAACAGAAGGCAGCAAACTTATCATCGAATTAATAGATCAGTTAATTCATTTCAAACATTATCCAATTATGATGTGTACATGATAGCTGCATAATTTATAAATCTCTCATATAAATGTTTCTGCACTTGTAGCTTTCGTTTTCCTTCGAATTTCACTAGAGAGACTTGGAACGCGTGTTGGGGACTGATAGAGATAGCAAAGATTTGATAACCACAATGGGAGATTCACGTTTACCAAAAAATCATGAAGATTCCGAGAGTTTCGAAGGGATGGAGAGTGGAGACAATGGAGAGGTCACTGTTCAATCCTGAAAATTATTAAATATTTCGAAAGTATCATAAATGTGTACTCTATTTTCTTAATAAATTATGGGCCCTATTATTAATTTAATTAGTAAAACCTACAGTTATATGAGAGGGAGGAATACGAATTTATAATTCTCTAAGAGTACTCAATAATTACCAGTCCATTTGGCCATACTAATGGACAGTTTGCGATAGTATACAATTTTTATATACATGGCAATCTTTTAAAAAAAGAGTCTATACTTATCCATCTATTTTTATGATTAAAAAATAAAGTATTTGGTTTTGAATTAATTGACTTACGCGAGGACAATAAATACCACCATGTGTAGTGTCAGAGTTTTGATGTGACTATCATTTGAATTGCTCATTAAGTGAAGTAATACATAAACTTCTATTATTAAGTCACGGTAGTAGTTGGAAGTCTTATCTTCAAACTCCCTTACACCCGATCTCCTAAATCTTTTGTCTATATTATCTCTAAAAAAAAAAAAAAAGAGTCATGGTGGTAATATACACTACCCATCTTTTATTGCTTTTATTGCGCGCGCGCACACATACACACACACATATATATATATATATATATATATAACATGCTATATCAACATATTTATCTTTCTTACTAAACATTAAACAAATCACATTTATCTTTTACCATGGGTAGTCTAGTGCCTATTGATATGAAAATTTTCTTACTACAATTATATTGGGATTTTTCAACAGTAATCAGAGTCTGGTTTGTGAAACTTTTCCAATTTGTTTGATGGTATACAAATTTCACTATTTCTTTCATAATTAACAACAATGATGTCAATAATGATCTCATATGAAATCTGTCACTTTAACATCCTTTGCTTAGATTCATTTAATTTGAAGTATTGATTCAATTAAAAAACAGATTATCTTTTATTATTTTATAATCCATTTAATTGTGATAAAAAAGTTCTGAAATTTGTGACAATATGTAGCATTGTTGAAAGTTTATATAGGATTTTTGTGAGGGTAAACAACACCACCACCACCTAAATTTAAAAGTTTAAAGCTAAATCAGTAAGTTTATGCTTTACAATTTTTCGATTTTTTGTTTTGATCTTCCGTTTAATTAGCTAGTGATCAATGAGTGTAAATGGTAGAAGTCATTACGATTTATGAGCCTACGAGTCACAACCAAACCAATCAACGGGTATGATTGTCTAAGGCCATTGAGCTAACTTTGTTTTTTTTTTTTTTTTTTTTTTTTTTTGAATTTGTTATTGAGCTAACTTTAGCCCAACTCAACGGCCTAGTAGATACAACAAGTTAAGCATGTTGGGCTGAGTATTTGAAAAACTTAATGTGTGTTTGGTAACTTGATTTAGCTTTTTACAAGATTAGTTTTTTATAATTTTTTTTGAAGGTTTTGGGTACAAGTGTAATTAACAATTTTACTTTAAAAAAATGAATTTACAATTTTACTTGATGCAGTTTCGATTAATTATCTATGACTTATTATCTTTCCCAATTCTCATCAAAATGAGAGTTTTATTCTATCTTTCCCTAAAATAAAAGGCACAGATTCTTTTAGGTACAGTAATTATTTTATGTTATGCGCGTTTCACCTATTTTATATTTTAAATATAAATATTATTAAAAATTTTGGACATTGTGTATAAAATTATTGACGTTGTGTGTATAAAGTGTACATCAATGAGTGTGAAAAAACAATTATAAAAAAAGGTTATTGTACACTGAATATGACATTTTAAATGTAATCTTACCTATGCTGCCGAAATAAACAAAAAGTTAGTTTAATACTAAATAGAATCCATTTAAAATATAAATCATGCCAAAGCACATGAAATAAATAATTAAGAGCCCTTCTACCGACATTCCCATAGTAAAAAACTTTTGTAAATAAGCATTACCTTCAAAAATTTAGAGAGAGAGAGAGAGAGAGAGAGAGAATCTAATGCAATTCCTTTATTTTCAGTCAAGACACTCAAACTTTCATCAATCATGGCATTTGCCGTTACAAAGCAGTGTAAGTACTATAATTAATGGACATTCACGATGTTTTCATTCAAGGAAGATACTCAAACTTGCATGATTTGTGACCTGCCACCAAAGACAAAGAAGAAAACATCATGACATTTTCCACTACACATGCTAGTAAAACCAATTAAGATTCTCATCAAAAACAGAAAAAAAAGAAAAAAAGATAATGTATTCAATTGTCACCTCATTGCCTTTAGTACAATCTAGTGATTTCCATCCACCCTTGGACGCTTTCTAGTTTCTAGTACAACCTAAAGATCTCTTGCTCAAAATCCATTCTAAAATAGATGACAAACCCTTCAAAAATCAAGTAATTTCCACATGGATTATACCTTAATTTAGGCACATGGACTTGTATTCTCAACTTCTATAGGTCAGTGTCATTGTCTTTATTTGATTGAACAAAAAGATTATACTGACACAGATCTAATTTCAGAAATCCTGAGTAAAATTTCTAAACATCTCACATCATTCAATAGACTTGAAGTATAGTGAATTATAGTGGGATTCCTTTTTCTTTACTCCATTAAGTAGTCGGTCCAATTAAGATGCTATAAAGTATACAGAAACAAATCAAATTGCAATCCTGTTATTAATCTAAGTTGAAAAGAGAGTTGTGTGGGATTGGGATTTCTTAGATATCTTACTTGGGTCAAGATCTGTGATCATTGCAGCAGCGTTAAAATAGCAAGTAGCTCCAATGTGCTTGAATTTCTGATAGTAGTTGTTGAAGGCATAAGAGGCATGATCCCTCATTGTATTTGGTAAGTAGCAGGGCTTGTTTACTTGTATTTTGCTGCAATCTGCTCCTCCTTTTCCACAAGCCCAGTTAAGGGCCTTAAGCAGCTCATCATCTGGGGTCTGCTCATCAGCTATGCACCATTCCTCAAATTGCCCATCTAACATTAATCACCAAAAAAAGTTTATAATTAGACACAACATTTGATGATTAGGAACCACATATAATATATGAAGGGCTATGAACTTTGTTAAAGTTCAACCTGTTAACAAGTAACACAAAAACATGAATCATTGGCTTCTTAACATATAGTGAAAGGTTTAAAGGTATACATATCACAAGGCACAAAATAGAGTGCTTTCAAATGAAGACAGAGCAATATGTTTTTGTTTAATTTTATTCATATCCACCCATGTGCCATGCATTTGTACCCTTATAAAATTTGTTTTGCAAATCAAACAGTGCTACATATTTTTATGCACCATGTTAATAATTATAATTAAAAAAGTGATAATGATGATTCTACCAGATTTTTGCAGGATAAGTGTCAAAAGGAGCAGAGCTAGAAGAGTTCTTAAAAAAGCAGATGACATTGTTCTCCAGAAGCTGCTGCAGAAGCTTAATCTATAGCCAGAATTGGACATTCACATTACAACCAACAGTAAATCCTATATATCAAGCAACTTTGATACTGTCAAAGAAACTCTCAGCTTTAACGAAAGTTGAGATACCATTCTATATGCATTCCTTCAATCTTACGTTAAAAATTTAGACTTGCTTTTCTTTGAAATGCCTAACATACCCTCATTTCTAAATTTTGATTCTGAAAGTCATTTACAAAAATGCTAAAAACGGACACCTTTGATTTAGTGTTTGAAAAAAAGTGTACCGATGTCCCATTTCGGACATGTTGATTTCCTTGATTGACTAAAAGGAACATTAACTGTGCTTAATTTTAGTCCGATTACGGGATTTAGTCCGACTACGGGATTCTCTGAAGACAAATTTAGTTCCTATAAATATTATATTAAGGGTTCACAGTTAAATAACAATTTATAATAATAAAAATATAGCTGTTAAGGATTTTCCATCGTGAACATTAATTATCAAGCTGAACTACGTAAATCCTTACTTCCACTCTCTTTTTCTCAGGCCAAATATTTTATTTTTTGTTACTATTATTTTAAAGGAGAATGTTAACAAGTGCTGTATAGCACTTGTTAATAATCCATTTTAAGAAAGTTTTAATAATATTTTTATGGGAAATAAAAAAAGCTGTTAAAATATTAATTATTTTTTTTTCATTTCCCATAAAAACTTTCTTTAAATGAATTATTAATAAGTGCTGTACAGTACCCGTTAACAGTATCCTTATTTTAATATGGAATTAGATATATTTTTCCATGGCCTTTAATAGTTTTCGAGCAACCCACCACCAATCATCGCTCAACTACAACTAGCCATCGTATTCTAGCCACTTCTGGGCCTCTGGCCATTGTTTTTCTTCGGACATGACACTTTCCCACTCTTTTTTTAGACTATAATTTAGGGGTCTATTTTTCTATTTGAGGTAATCATATCATATCACGCAAATATCTGCATCAATCAATCTTTTTGGGATCAATCTAAATAAAATTTGCCAACTCTCTCACATGATTCATCATGACTGTCCTTTGCCAATATTCCTCAGGCCATTAGTGTAGCCATCATTGGGCCAGAGTAGCAGCTCTTGTGCAACTATTCTTATGCCCTAGTAGTCCTCTTCCAGCATCCATTCATTATCCGTTGTCATCATCAACATTTTGCATGATTCATTCCACATTATGCCTGACCCATATCATCTTCGAGGCATCTCCATGTACTTACATTCCAAACTCAAGGCATCATTTAACATCTACCTCAAGCTTGAGGGAGGATGTTAGTATATAATGCATATCGCATTTAGCACATGTTGAGATCCTTGTTTTACTAAAATTAAGGAACATTAATTGTTTTTTATTTTAGTCCAATCAAGGGATTCTCCTAGGACCTAAGTCAATTTTACTTCTTATATATATCCCACTTTGTAAAATTCTTAGAAGAATCTAAATAAAATTGAGAGAGTTTTATTGATTGGAAAGAGAAATACAGTCAATTGAATTGAAAAATACGTAGCCTATTCTATTTATACACAGTCCTAATCAAGTATAACTAACTTCCTAAAATGGCGCCAAAAAACTGTTATTTGAATCTTCTAGAACTGTACACGTGTCATCCAGATATAACAAACTTTGTTACTTCCTAAATTCACAGAATTAACTCCTCAAAGCTTTGAATGAATAGCTCATGATAAGGTATCTCCTCAATTACTTCTAGAATCTTTGTGCTAACCCAGGTAGGCTCTAATGATACCTTCATGGCTTGGCTAGTGCACCTCTCATCAACAGGTGTTGCACTGCCTGCTACCCTCATGGCTTGGCTAGTGCACCTCTCATCAGCAGGTGCTGCACTGCCTACTACCCTGGTGGCTTGGCTTATGCAGCTCTGCTCTGTGTTGCCATCTGCAACGTTAACACATTTTTTTGAGTAAACAGTAATACTTATTAGAACACATACGAAAATAACAATAGTGTTTTAAACTGGGTTTATAATACATTACATAACCAGAGTACAACTACAAAAGGATCTAACATTTGTAGTTGTAGACTGGGGTTATAAACAGTGAATATTAGACACATACAACTAATGTGTAACACACTTAAGATTCACGGTAAAACAACAATTCATAATAATAAATATGTAGTCGTTAAAGACTTTTTGTTGTGGATGTGGAGCGTCAAGCTGAACCATATAAAGCTTTCCTTTTGCTCTCTATTTCCCTCTCTAAATCTTATATTTTTCTTTTATTTTAACAAAAAGGGCCAGACATGTTATCTACTTATCATTGAATTGAAAGCAACTTGCTACTTTATGAGTGAAAGTTGTATTCCACATCTAACAGATGTTATATCATCTAATGGTCAAAGAATCCCTTTAGCTTGATCTAGCCTCCCATTGAAGCGTTGGCTGATACGTATGGAATACTTTTATCTGCAATCTTACCACTTGTTTTATACGTTTCTGATAAGTGCCTTTACAAGTCTTCATACACAAGACATTAAAGTATGTTATACAACCCATACGCCAAGGAAACTCAAAAGAAAAAATAAAGAAGTATAGTGTTCATTTTTAAAATTCCACAACAATGCTAAATGTTGTCCCATGTTAGTGCATCTTGCACATGTATAACCAAAGAAGCCATAGCAAAAGGAACAACTTAAAACAAGACAATCCAAAACACATTACAAATTTGAGATAAAGTAGTTTAATGAAAAGAATGTATGAATTGGATATAATAAATATACCATTTATCGTAAGAGTATTGTTTATTACACAGTACTCCCAATAACTCCCTAAGAAGTTATTCATTCATCGTAATAATCTCAATTAGAATTGAGTTGAAGGTTTCTAAGACAATTTATGCCCCCCAAAAGTTGCTGCAAACCATGAATCTCCACCTCGTCCATTTCATTCTCCTCCATATCATACCAAAAGAGTTTTCCCATCCTGGCCTCCTGCAGGAACAGAATTCGACCACCACTATTTGAACAAAATAATGCGCCTCAAATGCCCATACACGTCCTTTCTAACACAACACAACAATCTCAGAGTACTTCACCCCGAACTCCTCCATATCACATACAGATCTACACAACGCATATGAATATGTTGGTAGTAAACTAGTAATACAAACACAAAGTTTTCCTCCCAAGTTGGTTTCAAACTCCCAAACCCACTGAGGCACCACATGGAAATTCTCAGACCCAAGATCGAAAGCCACAATTTTTTTGATCCTTGTGTCATACTCAGGGCCTGCTCAACAGCTTTTGGGGGCGTAAAAACGAAAAATTTAAATGAAGCCTTTTAACAAAAAATGAGGTCTTTTTTTTTTAATATTTAAATATTAGTAACAACAAATTTATTCCTACATCCTTTTTTAGATTCAATTTATTTTTCAACTTTTTATCTCTTTTTTTTTTTTTTTGAAGTTTTTCATATTCAAATAGATATTTTTTAGTAGACACTTATAATTATGAACAACAAGTATATAAATAAATAAAACACGATTCATAATTGAAAATTATAATTTAACTAAAATTAAAATTTAAAGTATAGAATAATAAAACCTAATTTATTAATTGATACCAATTAGTGGTGAAGCTAGAAATTTGGGTTGGGGGGGGGGGAGATAAAAGACAGAATTGAAAGTAAAAAATTAATCTGAAAAATATTAATTAATATTAATAACAAAGTAAATAACCAACTATATGCTAATGAAATTCTCATACACAATCTAACATAAAATGTAAACTTTAATTATTTTTTCACACCTATTTTAATTTATTCAATTGCTATCGACGATTTTTCAAATCTTGAAACCGCTGCATGATTTCTTCACACTCAATAGTCTTGAATATATCTTTATCAATATATGTGACTAAGTAATCATTTATCCATTGATCTTTCATTCGATTGTGTAATCAATTTTTAATTATGTTCATTGTTGAAAACATTCTTTCAACAGTAGCTTCTGCAACTTGTAAGATCAATGTTGATATTACTAACATGTAAAACAATGGATATAAAACATCCTTTTTCATTTCTACTATTATTTTAATATAAAAGTTGTTGGAGTGTAGGTCAATTTATGTGAGAGCATTAGCATTGGTGGTGTTAATCAGTCATATTGCTATTTTTTAGCATCATCAATACTAAAAAGCCTGCTGCAATGGTGGAGGAAAAGTCAAAAAATTTGGTTGTTGAGCTACAGTGCATAGCCAAAGATGTCTGTGCACCGTAGCTAAGATGGTAAAAAAAAAAAATTTTTTTTTATTAGAAGTTATATTATTTTATTTTGTTGGTGGTGATGGTGGTTGTCGTTTATTGTAGTAGATATATTATCTTATTGTATTATTTATATTATTTTATTGTGTTGAATGTTAAAATAAAATCACTGCTATTGAGTGTTTTGTAAAATGAAGTGGTAAAATAAATAAAACAGTTTTTTGTGGTGCCAAATTGTGAAAATTTTGGCACCACCAATGATGCTCTAAGAGAAGCTGCTGTGGGAATTGAAAAAAAATAAGAGAGAAGTTATTTGTCCTTTTGTGGTGTAGGGGGGCAAATAAGACATTTTTGTATGATATAGTAATATTATACTATTATTAGAGAAATATTTGGAAGTTCAGGGGAGGGGGGAGGGGCACATGCCCCGCCTCGACCCCCCTCCCTCCGCCCCTAATACCAATGTTGCAACTTTACTAATGTTGTTGTTTTTTTTTTTTTTTTTGATAGGAAGACTGTGAATACTTTTATTGACTTTGAAAAGCAACATTAACATCATGGAGAAGAGTTTGTTCTTGGAAACAAGGATTCTCTTCAACCCAAACAGAGAGATCAGCAATGCCACAAGCATGCTTTGCTAATAAATGGGCTAGCCTATTGCCTTGCCTACAAATTACATTACTACAAAATGTATTTTCAGTGATGAAAATATTCGTCACTAAAAGTCCAGTTTTTCGTCAATAAGGACCTTTAGTGACGAATTCACTAATTAGTGACGAAATGAGTTTCGTCGCTGAAAGTACTGGCGACAAAAAATTTTGTCAATAAAAGTCCGATTTGTTTTAAAAAAAAAAAATTTTAGCGATGAAAACGTTTCGTCGCTAAATATTTTCGTCGCCAAAGGCACTATTTGGCGACGAAAATATTTCGTCGCCAAAAACACGTTAATTTATTAAATCATATTTAGTGATGAATAATTTCGTCACTAAAACTATTTTCGGGTATATATAGTGACGAAAAAGTTCGTCATTAAAATTATTTTTAAGAAAATCTAGGCACATATAGCAACGAAAATTTTCGTCACTAAAATCATTTTTTACAAAATTTTGCTACATTTAGTGACAAAATATTTCGTCACCAAAACAATTTTTTGTTGCAATATTTGTGACGGAAATATTCGTCACTAAAACTTATTTTCTGTTTTTATTTTTTTTTCATGACTTTGATATTAACTTGTAACCTGTCATTATATTATTAAAACCTCACATTTGAATAACATATTTATTTCAACAACACACTTATAAAAAAAAACGATCCATACATTCCACAAGTAAAAAATAAAACAAGTACCCAATTCACATTCCTTCCATACAATAATTGTTTGCAACACATACAATAACACAAGATGTTTTATAATATTACAAAAAGTGTAGTATAATATAATTAGAACCAACGGAAGATGTCCTCATATGTCTTCAAGTAATTCCAAAAGTAAATCTCCTAAAAGCCACCAATAAGAAATTTGCATAAATATAAAAGCAATACTACATTAAAATCGTAAAGTAAAAACATTAACTATGTTATAAGAAACATTTCTAACAATGCATTAAGAGTAGCCGTGCACACCAATGAATTAAAATCACAACTCCTAATGTATAAGTTGTAGAAAGTAAATACAGATTTTCAAGTATAATATAATACAATTAGTTTCAAACAATGCATTAAAAAAAGTAGTCTCATCATGTGGTGTGGGTCAATTATCAAAATAAAGTACTAGCCAATAAGTGTTTTAACTTGAAGATGAACCATCCCCATAGGTTAGAGCGTCATCGTAACCCTTGCTCCTTAAAAAGTTAAGAATATTCTTTTGGATCTCTTCTTGCTTAGAAGTTAAGAATATTCTTTTGGACCTCTTCTTGCTTAACTCGTGCCTCTTCCCTAGTTCTTTCCTCTTTGTCCCTAACTCTTGCCTCTTTGAGCTCAATTATCTCACATTCTATAAGCTACTTAGATAAAGTTCTATCTCATTCATAAATGCATAAGTCTATATTAATACTTAAACAAATATACATTGCACACTCAAACACTCCCAATATGAATTTAGACCACCTTATAACACTATACAAGCTACCCACTTATTCTAATACAACAACTCACCATAAAACCAATCACAAACATCATAAGTACAATGCTTACAAGTATTAAAATCGAATAAAGTAATATTCATCACATCTAATTAACAAGTTCCATTCACGTTTGCAAGAAACTAAAAACACGTCCAATATGAATTTAAACCACCTTATAGCACCATACAAGCCACCCGCTTGCTCCAACACAGCAACCCACCACAAAACCAATCACAAACACACAAGTACAATGCTTACAAGTATTGAAATCGAATAAAGTAATATTCATCACATCTAATTAACAAGTTCTATTTACATTTGCAAGAAACTAAAAACACTCATAGTATGAATTTAAACTACCTTATAACACCATACAATCCACTCGCTTGTTCTAATACAATGACCCACCATAAAACTAATCACAAACATTACAGGTACAATGCTTACAAGTACTTAAATCAAATAAAGTAATATTCATCACATCTAATTAATAAGTTTCATTCACATTTGCAAGAAACTAAAAGCACTTTCAATATGAATTTAAACCACCTTATAACATCATACAAGTTACTTGCTTGTTTCAACACAACAACCCACCACAAAACCAATCACAAACATCACAAGCATAGAGTATTTATAAGTATTGAAATCAATTAAAGTACTATTCATCACATCTAATTAACAAGGTTCATTCACATTTGCAAAAAATTAAAAATACTCTCAATATGAATTTAAACCACTTTATAACACTATGCAAGTCACCCTCTTGCTCCAACACAAAAACCCACCACAAAATCAATCACAAACATCACAAGTACAATGCCTTTTATAGGTATTTAAACATATTTTACTTACTGTGATTAAGCTAAGCGTATAAGTTTGATTTGTTGACCTAGCTTTGGCCTTTGACTTTCACGGATCGAAGCCTCTTTCTATTCCCCCACAACAACCCAAACAATTACTAACCTTGTCATCACATTCAACCAAAAACCAATTTCTTCTTAGCTTGAACTTAATAGATGTGATGTATGGACAATACCAATTCCTTAAATCTTAAGACATATATGTTTTTTTTTTACCTAACAAAGTTGAAAGATTCACTCTTTAAACCTAACAATAGGCAAGGTACAATGTATCATATAGCATACTAAAAAAAGTAAAATAAAATAAAAGATGCAAATTGTCATGAGGCATACTCTTTTTCTAAAACTTCTATATAAAGTCAATTTAGCATTATGAAAAACTCCAAAGGGTTGGTGTACATGTTTTCAAGACTTGTGATCAATAAGGTTAGTTTAAGTCTCTTAATCAAAATACCTTGGGATCACTTAAAAGAAATTCATTCTTATAATTATGTTTTTGAGATAATTTTTATAATAATTTAGTGTGTATAAAATGTAGATTATATTTATAAGCAGTGAACACTTATATTTAAAAAAAAAAAAAGCATTATAAAATTCACATATAAAAATAACCTATAAAAACACTCCCAATAATATGAATTTAATCCGCCTTATAACTCCATGCAAGCCACCCGCTTGCTCCAACACAAACCACAAAAACAGTAATCAACATCATGATATATAATGCTTACAAATATTAAAAACAATTAAATAGTCATCACATATAAATCAACAATATTCAATATTCACAATTCAAAAAAAAAAAAAAAAAACACTCCCAATTCACTCACAATATTCATTCACCTTAGTCATATGCCAGAACTCATCTCCTTGTACACGAACAATACCACCCTGCATTATTGTGCATAACAATAAGAATTCTGTCAATCCTTATTCTTCAATCATGTAACTCTAAGCTAAAATTTCTGAAAGTGCCAAATTATATTTCAGAAGAGCATAAAGAGGCCATCTTATAAAAAAACCCCCATATATTATGCCAAATTGCCAATGCTAAGTTAAAGGAATGCCAACAAACTTTCTAAATAAAATAGTAATGATAACAACAATAACAACAACAGTGACTAATATCAACTCAACCAGCCAAAAATTGACGATAACCAAACACAAAACATTCTTGCCTCGACCAATTTAGCATGTCTACAAAATCCCAACAAAGAAACATCTCCAAACCAAAAAATCCAACCCATTACAAGAAACTAAAACAAAAACCCATTACAAGTAACTAAATACTATAAATTCATACTTACACCACAAATCTTAAAATTACTCAAAACTCATACTACAAAATCCCAAAAAAGAAACATCACCAAACCAAAAAATCCAACCCATTACAAGAAACTAACAAAAAACCCATTACAAGAAACTAAAACAAAAACCCATTACAAGTAACTAAATACTATAAATTCATACTTACAAATCTTTAAATTACTCAAAACCCATATCATTTAAACAAATCCAAACCAAATTTTACAATAAAAAGATAAAAAATAGAAACTTACAATGTTCAAATAAGTGGAAGGAGAAGGTAAGGGAAGGGGGGAGATAGAAGGAAGGAAGAGGGGATGTAGTGGAGGAAAAAGGGGAGGGAAAGGGGAAAAAATGGAGGGGTGGTGGTGGAGGAGAGAGGGAGGGGCGAAGGAGAAAGGGAGGGACGAAGGGGAGAGGAAAGGTCGGTGGCGGTGAGCTTGTCGGCGAGCTGGCAACGGCGGACTTGCGATGGCAAGCTCGTTGGTGGGTAGGGTGAGGGAGCCTCTTAGTGGGTCGGCGGTTAGGTGAGGGAGAAAGTGAGGGAAAGAGATGGGTTTGTGGGAATGAGAAAAAAAAGAAAAAGAAAAGAGAGACTTGATTGGTATATGTACAACGTTTTTAGTGATGAAATCGGATTTGTTACTGTTGCGTACCTGTAGCGACGAAATCGGATTCGTCGCCGATATCGTTACAAAAAATACAACTTCAGTTTCAGCGACGACTTCTTTTTGTCGCTATTTCTCACATTCAGCGACGAATTCAGTTTCGTCACTAATAGTGTGACCAGCAACACCTTTAGTGATGAAAGTTTTTGTCACAAAAAACTTACACTTTTAGCGACGAACAAATTCGTCGCTATAGATGAATTTAGTTTCCCGCCTACGCTTTCGTTTGGCGCCCTTAATGCAGCACAATATATAGCGATGAAATCTAGTTTTCGTCGCTAAATGTTACTAATTTTTTTTATAAATAGCGACGAAATATAAATTTTGTCGCTATATGGTACTTTTTTGTCACTAAAATTCGTCACTGAAAATACATTTTGTTGTAGTGATATATGAGAAAACTCCACACGTAGGAACTCATGGGAAATTGACATCGCATTGTACAGCATAGCAGCCATCGAGGCTGGAGGTGGTGAGGCTTCCATAAGGGCATTCACTATCACCAACGAGTCACCTTCGAGCACAAAGTCGTGAATTAGCATGTCCCGTGCAAACTGAAGACCAAACTCAAAAGCCTTTGCCTTTGTCTCCACTTTATAATTTAAACCTTCACGAATAAAAATTAATTTATTACATGGTTTAAGAAATTAATATCACCAATATAAATTGGTTGATATGATATATATCAAATTATCAATTTGTGTTATAATTGATAAGTTATAAAGCAAAAGATTTACACATCACGTGGCTCACTCTCTCAGTAGCTATGTGATATGTTTAGAAAGAAAATAATAATAATAATAATAATAATAATAATAACAATAATAAAAGACTGGAACTAAAAGGGTGAGTGGGTAATAGTATTATGTTTTATCACTTCTATGTGTCTTTCCACTGCCATGATATATATTAAAAAAATTAATAGCTTAAAGAGAAAAAAAGAAATAGAGTGAGAGCTTAAAGCCAAAATAGAAGGGAGAAAGATCTGAAGCCCAACAAATTTCAAGCTACTACAGAGAGTTTAAATGGAGAGAATGACAAAGTTTCTAGCAATGAGTATAAAAATCTAAGGTTTGAGTTTGATTTGTTTGGGCCTTTTGATTTTAGTTTTTAGTTTTGCTTTGTTGAGAGAGAGAGAGAGAGAGAGAGAGAGAGAGAGAGAGAGAGAGAGAGAGAGAGAGAGAGAGAGAGAGAGAGAGAGAGATTTTTCAGTTTGTGCAGTATGAGAGATAATCAATTCTACGTGCCCACAAGATTTAGAACCTAACAATATATGAGAGATAATCAATTCTACGTGCCCACGAAAAGTTTTTATTTATATTTTTTCTTTGATAGAAAAATATTTTTGATGCATTGATTTATTTTTTTGGCCTTAATTAATACTCTTATAGGGAAGAAAATATTCTTATTGATTCAAATTTGGGACTTCAGGTAATTGTCCTTTTTGCTTTTAAAGTAGAACTGGCACTGGTCATATTCAAATGCCATTCAATGAAAAGCCCCTCATACTAGTTATTGTGTATTTCCGGAGCAATGCTCCCTCCTCTCACATGAGGAGGGGTTCTCACACATGAGGCCCACCCCTCAAGTGAGAGGGGAGAGCATTGCTTTGGGAGTATTGAATAAGTTTCCCATGCTTGGACTCCCATCTTGAGAAACCTTGAATGAAATAACGTGAACCCTTTAACCTTCTCCACGTATTGCTTCTCATACTATTAAGTATAAACTATTGCCTCACTTAGAAACAAAACCAAACCTTCATTGCCTCTATACTTGCACAGCACAATCCTCAGTTCATCATCAGTCACGTACCACCTTGTAATTATCACTATCCAAGTCATACCCAAATCCATATACGCAGCCCTCGCATTTCCCATAACCATAGCCACGGAAATTCAATGGAAGAGAACGGCAAGGTCTTGCGCTTGAGTACTACTTTCCCGTGGAAAAATTCCAAACAAACAAGGCCAATGGAGCGCTCTCCTATGTGGTTTCCAAGGATGATGCCGAGATTGGTCTGTGTTCGGACCGTTTGCAGTGGAGGTTGATGAAGAATATATGGATCCTCCAATATTGTTGAACACCATTGTTTTGATAAGCTTTTGAAACGTACCACGCTCTTTGCAGGTATTCGGGACATGATGTCAAAGAACAGTTCCGAAGGGACATTCATGTTCTTCTTCGACGTGAGTGGTTGGTCTGTGTGTGACATTTTGCTTTGTTTTTGGTTTGCCATTTAACATTTTCCTTTCAATAAAATTTAGTCACTCCCTCAAAAAAATAAAAAAGAATTAATCACTTTTTTTTTTTTTTTTTTTTGAGAATCAAAATTAATCACATGGTACATTATACTCAACACAATTTTTTTTCCCAAAGTATACTAATTAATTATTAAGATAATTTTTTTCCGGCTGACTTTTTATTTTTTAAATAATTAAAACATCCAATGTATCATATTGGATTGACAATCTAGTAACTAAATCTACGATTTCATACATATATAGCAAGGACACACGGTTTTTTCATTAAGGATGCACATTTTGATTTTAGAAAAATGAAAAAGACTAATTTTAGGATTACATAGAACACCACAACTACTTTACTATTTACATGAAAAACTTTAATTAGTTGCTTATTATTTTTATATGAATTCGTTACTTTTTTCTTCACCAGTCTATCACAGGGCAAAATTTGCCAAATAACATGTTTTTAGAAAATATTTAGGAAAGTAGCACACGTATAGAAGAAATTAATTAATTAAGTAGATTGTTTTTAGAACTTGAGTTTGTCAAACTTGAGTTTAGGCTGAATCTCGAATTCCAATCAATATTGATACATGCTGCTTAGAACTTAAATTTGTCAAACTCAAATTTTTAAAACAGTCTACTTAACTAATTAAGTCGCATTCTATTCAGTAAATTTTTTTCTTAAATGGTACTATTTAGCCAATTTTGCCGTCTATCACGTGAAAAAGTCGTCATAGAATGTTTGAAATGAAAAAGATGTACGATTTGATTTTCAGACCCATTTTGAAAGTTTGTTGGCCAGCTCAGTAATGTGAGCCTATGACAGTAGACACTGGTAAAGTGATTGGACCGTGGCCCAGCCCACACCCCTCCCGCGGGAAAAGTTGAGCGACCTCTTCTTCTTGTCGTTGACAGTGACAGAGAGTATCTATTATGAACAAAGTATAAACTGCAGGGTCACGAGTCTCAGAGACACGTTAAAAAACGTATCTCTCTTCGTTTTGATCTGGGCTGTTCACAGCAAAAAAAAAAAAAGAAAAAAAAAAAAAATCAGACTGCAAAAGTAGTGAAAAATTGTAACAAGCTATTATTTTATGATAAACACCATGATTTTTCAACGGAGCTACCAATATTTAAGCCACTTGATCAGGTTTGGTCTCTTGACTTTATAATGATACAAACAGTAATAGACTGAAACTCTTGGATACATAGCTTCATGAAAAAACATGAAAAGCACAAATCTCATAGCTAGCATTAATATTATGGCGATGACTCATCCAATATTACATTACCGGAAATAGTGCTCTCTCTCTCTCTCTCTCTCTCTCTCTCTCTCTCTATATATATATATATATATGGTCGTTTACAGATGGAGAGAAGTATCAACATCAGGGTGAGAATCAGAGTCATTGAATTTATTGAAAGAAGTGAGAGCAGAGGGTCTATGATCTGTGGGGCACGAGTTCACGACGAGTTGGGTCTGGCTGTAGCTGCTAGTGTAATCTGCATGATTGGTTTGGGATTGTGGCCAAATAGAGAGTGCAACATGGGGTGGTGATCTTGGTGGAATGCTCAACTCAGAGTCGAAAAACAACCTGCTTGATGGCTGAACATAATGCGTGTTGGGATTGGAATCGAGCTGTTTATGTTTAGGTTCGGTGAGCATGCTCTTGAGTGCTCTTTCCTCTCTCATTTCCTTCGCTCTTTGGAGCTGTCTAAACCTCTCTTGCAATAGAGCAATGGAGGAATGAACGACAGTAGTACTACTGGATTCATGCTGGTCTTCCCTGCTCATTTGAGAAAGCACTACTCTTTTTGGTCTTTAGCTTCTCAACTAGGCTGGTGGAGTTACCTCTAAGGGAGCCTTAAATAGCTTTAGGAGTATATATAGGATATTGGATATTGTTTATATTTTTCTTAAAATTAAGCAAATTTAGTTTTTCGATGAAATTCTAAATGATTTGGAAAGGGAATGAGAATCGGCTACAAAGCTGCAAGGTCCAAAAGGAAGAGGTTGTATGGCCAAATCTGAGGGGTTTGTTTGTTTAGAGTACGTGAGGAGAGAGGCAAAAGCAACATTGCTAAAGCAGAAAGGAAAAGGGTTTGGAGAAAAATCCAAGAGAATGTTGAAAATAGCAAATGGAAGGGTGTATTTGGAGGAATTATAGGTTGGAGGATGCTCTGTCAGTTTGTCCCAAAAAGCCCTCCTTAATTTGCTTTGGAGGTGGAGGCTTTTTTTGTGACCTTTTGTTGGGATGTAAAATTTTCTAACTTGTTGTTTCCTTTTCAAATTCTCCCTCTTCTGAAATTTACTCTTTGTTGAAGCAGAATAGGTGGGGGTGGCCTAAGAGGAAAAAGACAAGGGTTAGAAGAGAGAATTTTCTTTGGAGGTCATCATGCTTGGATTGAATATCAATGCTATGACAAAGACAAACATACCAACATTCTCTCTCTCACACAATATAGGTTTTGTCTTGGAGTTTTTGGCTGATAATGGCATGCATAAATGAAAGCTGCAGATGCTACTGGTGCTAAATTAGATGCTTCTTTATGAAACATAAGCCGCCCAACCCCCTCCCACACCACCACCCCCCCCCCCCCCCCCCCCCCCCCCCTAATTCTTCTCTCTGTCTCTCTCGTTTAATTTCATTGGAACTTCAAAGTTTGAAAGACGGTTTGAGAAGACATATATTGTGTCCTCAATGGACAGACATGTAATTAAAAATCTCCCTTATATCCATTTGCATTGGGCGTATATATACATCCTTTTTACGGAGCGGTGTGGTCGGTCCATTCAAAACAGGATCAAAATTGAGAGAATTCTTATACATATTTCGATGCATGTGTTTATATTTAGGGAACATGACTCCCTCTATTTTATTGGAAATAATGAGAGTTCAATTAAGATTTTATTTTATGAATTTAATAGTGCACATTATTTTATAATATTTTATCTAAGTCATGAAATTGATTAATTTTAATTGCAGAGGATTCTTAACCCATCATGTAAGCAAAAGTTTTTTTTTTTTTTTTTCCTCTTAACGGGGAAGTCAATTTTATTTACGTGTTACAACCATAACATTATATTCAACACAGGCATGTTCAATACATGACATCCCATGATCTTATAATGAAGAAGGGGCGGTAGGATGAAAGACAACTATTTAAAAGTAAGATCCCATAAAAATAAATAAATAAATAAAGAATTGGAAACTAAAGGATATGCATGCATCACTTAAAAAAAAAAAAGAAAAAAAAAGAAAAAAAGAAGAAGGAAGATATCAGAGCCCACAGCTGCCACAAGTTTTCTTAGATTCTTGCTATCACCTTTTAGGCAGGAAAAAAAAAAATCTAGGAGCACAAATGTTTCACAACTTCCTCACCGCAACCTTAATGTTGCAAGGTGTGAGTGGTAGAAAAAAAACAGAAGAAGAAAATGTCAAATGACTCATATGTAAGTGATAGATAATTATTCACAATTTATCATATTAAAGTGTGACAAAAGAATTATGAAATAGTTTGTAATTTTAGAACCACTCAGCAATGAGCAAACAGTAATAACCATCATGATTTATACCAGTACTGTTTTGTCTGGGGTGCTTTATACTGGAATGGGATCGAAATGTTTACAACCCATAAAGAAAGAGTAACGCAATCCGTATAACCAACTTTGCTCTAAACTTTGTGGTAAACTCATACGGTTATAAGCAATGACTTAAGTATAACATGTGGTACTTGCTAAGTATAGTTCAATATTAATTGCAGCCTATTCTAGAAGGCAACAAAGTAAGTGAGGGTTGGACGTACAGTTCTTTGATGAGATGCAATTGGCCATGTGATAACTGATAAGTGATGATGCCGACTAGCTAGCGGGCCTTGTCTGCGTGTGTATATATGTATATGGGTGCCGTGGCCATTGGCAAGATGGTTCTTGAGTGCATATGGTTGAGAATCGAGATAGATATTAAGCTTGGAGTTCTCTTATGGACATATGTGAAAGTGTGGAGTTAGGAATTGAACATGATCCTATTTATTCCATGAATGGAGAGAATCCATTTTCAAAATTGATATTTTATTTTGTTTAGAAGTAAATCTTTAACATAAGGTAACACCAATACACCACACCCATCGTAAACCTTTAAGGTTTTGTAATATCTAATTCAAATCATAAAATGAAATCATTTGAAATTGAAGAAGAAAAAAATATTTTTCCATAGAGACATGGATAATCCACTAAGAGTATTCAGTCAAATACATAAGTGGATGTTCTAGAAAGTTAGAAGTGCCTCTCTTTCTTCTTCTTTTCTTTTTTTTTTTTTTTTTGAAAAACAAACACACACACAAGAGAAAGAGAAAGTGGTTTCAACACAAAACTAGAAGTGCTTTGATTATAAGATTTTATCCAAACTTGCATGAGGTGAACGTGTGTTCACTTTGAATATTTTTCAAAGATGATCTCTAGGAGTTAAACCCAAATAATTTTTACATCAAAACGGATAGCTTTTGACAAGCTATCAAAGTCAAGTCAGACCAAGCTAGATGATCAGTAGGATTTCACCATTTCATGACACTTAATTTTATGACATTTTGGACAAACTATTACAAGGTATTATATGACAATAAATTTTTATCACATCAAAGAATATATTTATGGTGGATACAATGACGAAGTTAAGAATTTAATTTAAGGAGACAAGATTGAAAGCAAAATCATTTGTAAAATTATTCAATAGATTAATCTTGAGTACATAAATTATAAACATATAATTTGATTACTAAAAAAAATAATTATTTAAATAAATATAAACCTTTTAAAGTATAGCAAATTAGCAATATATCTAAAAAGTTGTATATTAATTGCCTTAATTGTTATTATGTATAATTGAATTTTATTCCCTTATCTTCTAATTATTTAAAATTTTGAACTTGTGGAAGATTTTTCAACATTGGCTACATCTCCAGATGATTTATCTCCGATTTTGTCCTTGATTTGACTTGCTTGTTTTGGATCCTGTGGCACCACCATCTCTTGAGCCTCCTATTGGTACCGACCTTTTTCGCCCTACTTAGTTCAACGTTCCTCTTCCTTATCTCATTGATTATTTCTGCTCTTTTGCTCTTGCCATTCTCTATGAGACTCACACCTATCGTAAGGCCCATACTAACCCCCTTTGGTAGAAAACCACACCTAGGATATAGTTGATTTGCCTCTTGGTTAGTTTGTAGTAGGTTGTAAGTAGGATGGGCTTGGGCCTATGCTATGGGTTAATATGTCTAATATATTTCTAATAATTGCAAAGACGCAAGTTTAAAACTAGCTGAAGATATTGAAGTGAAAAATATTAGTGTAGGGGATATGTATTAAAGTATTCACATTAATGAGTGTATAATAGAAAAAATATTTAAAATTTAAAAAGTTTTACCTAAAAAATACAAATATTAGCAAGTGTATAATTGAATAAATTTACAAGTTTGTTACAATAATCATTTAAATTTATACTGACTCTATTAATTTTGCATTTATTTAATTTTTTTTAATTTTTTACGTATCCCTGAAGGAAGAGAGCATCCTTGTTGTATGTGAAGAAAGAAAAACAATTAAAAAAATTAATTTTTTTTGATATTTTAATAAAATATAATATAAAATAGATAATATGATGTGAAGTGTTTTGAAAAGTGAAGATGTAAAATAGAAAAAATAAGTTCTTATGCTAAAATAGACAAGAATTTTTGTACTAATTGATACGAATGTTCTTAGGGATTTAGTGTCATTAGAAAATAAAAAATAAGAATAATGCTACAATAGCAAACTTTTTTATAATATTTTTACAAACTATCAAGATAACAAATTCTTACTAGTTCTCATTTAGGTCTACTACTTATATAACTTTTTTATTTACCAATAATCACTCATTATATCAGTAGTTTGTAAAAAATATTAGAAACAAAGCTTATAACTTTAGCATTTTCCAAAACATAAATATTATTTTAAGTAATGCTATGAGAAAGATGATTTTGACTTGAATTTATAAAAAGATTAATGAACTGGGAAATTGGATTTCAATTATTGTGAATGGCAGTAATGATTATGAGATAAGTTTCAAGGAAAAAAAAACTTTGTTTTTATTTCTCTGCGCTTATTATTTTAACCCCATAGCTTTTTAGGAGGGAACTAGTCTAACATTATTGTCTATTAATCATCCATTTCATATTTACTTGGATATGCAAAATGTGACATTTCTTTATGTAACGTGTTGCACATCTGCCATCCAATTAAAAATATATAGGAAAAAATTGTAAAATTCAATTAGAATGGATCTTATTATATTGATTACATATATATATATATATATATATCTAAAAGCTGAAGCGTAGTATTTATTGTTGATACACTCTAATTGAGCCACATCAGCATCTACGTCATTATCATTTTTCTTTCCAAATTTTCTATAATTTTTTTTAACATCTACACATTTTTATTATTATAAATATTTACACTTTCTCTATCTCTTACATTTTCATCTCTCCACTGCCTTCTACCTTACCTTTTCATCTTCCCACTACCCTCTACCTTAATATCACTCTTCATCTTTCCCTTCATCATCCATTTTTTTTGTCCTTTCTTATTTACACCCTTTTACTATAAATTTGTCATACTCTCTTCTATTCTTTACGTACTTTTCCCTCACAAAAAAGGCTCTCTCTCTCTCTCTCTCTCTCTCTCTCTCAATTTTTTGGTGGATTTTTTATTTTTCTTGCATCTCTACTTTAGGTTGATAAATTGTTATGTTCTTTAGAACTTTATATTAAGTTAATGTGATTTAGTTTTGTGATTTAAGTTTTTTTTTTTCTCTTTAATTGTTAATTTTATTACATGTGTGTTTTTTTAAATTCTTAGTTTGGGTGCTTTGAATTAATCTATTTAGTTGTTCTATATATGTTATTTTTGTACAACATCACATTTGTTCTATGAAATTCCTTTTAGACTTGATACGTTATCTTTTCATTTGATTTTTTTTTTTGTCTTCTAATAAATACTGTTCTATTTATATATTTAGAAATCTATAATGCATTCATGTTCTCCTCATATCGTGATAAATCTGAGTAGTTGAAAAGTATTGTTATTTAATTTACCACCACTATATATTTTTTCCTAAAAGCTACATACCATCGATCGTAACACCAAATGAATATTTCAAAGTTCATTTGTATGATTATTTTTTTGTGTGGCGAGTTGAAACATTGCTGGGTAATGATGAACGCTAGATTGTATGTGTAACCTCTTGTATTTCTTGCAAGGAGTAAGTACTGATTTATGCTAAGTTTTAGTTATTGGTATTTTTTAGAGCTATAATGGTTGATAGGTCTAATGAGGCTCCATTAATTTATTTGAAGCTTCAATCTCACCCAAATGACAAGCAATAAAACAAGACAATTCATGTTCAAGTTTAAGGTTTATTCTTTTTTCTTTTTTTTTTTTTATTTTTTCTTTTTTAAAAAATGGTTAGCTTCTGGTTACCACTAATTTGTTTTGTTAACTCAACATCATAAAGTAACTTTAATCTAGTTATATAGATAGGGTTTATCATTTTTCATGTTGCATATATATATATATATATATATAATGTTTTAATTAAATACAAATAAATAAAAATTTCCTTATAAAATTTTACTCATTTTTTTACAACATTTACACTTTCTCCAACATTTCTTATTTTTTTACATTTTCATCTTTCCACGACCCTCTACCTTAATATCATTCTTCATTCTTTATCTTTATCTTTATCTTCATTTATTTTGTTTCTTCTTATTCTTGTTCTCTTATTATAAAATTTTTATTATCTTTTCTATTCTATATTTCTATGCATAACCCTCACAAAAAAGGTTTTTTTTTTTTTTTTTTTTCTCTCTCAATTTTGTGGTGGATTTTTTTATTTTTCTTGCAGTTCTGTTTTAGGTTATTAATTTTTCATATTTTTAAGAACTCTACTTTGAGTTGATTCAATTTAGTTTTGTGTTTTAAGTTTTTTTCTTTTATCTTTTTTGTTCTTTATGATTGTTAAATGTTATCCTATTGCATTATAAAGAATATAATATTATTCTATTACATAGTATGATTTAGATAATTTTACCATATAAGAAATTTATTAAGTTACATAGACAATAGTAAAACAACAACAACAACAACAACGACAACAATAATAATAATAATTATTATTATAATAAAAAATATATATATATATATTTACGTGATAACTCTAAAAAAATTATCACGCGCAACATATGTGTATGCGACTAGTCTATATATATATAATACTAAAAGCTGAAGCGTAGCATTTATTGTTGCTACGCTCTAGTTAAGCCACATCAGCGCCACGTCATCATTTATTTTCTTATTTTTCTTGTTTTTAGATTTTATTTTATTTTCTTATTTTTTTATTTTTATTTTCAGATGTTGCTCTTATCTTCAACTTTATCATGTGTCCTTCCATTAACCAAGACTCTTCAAATGCCGCTATTATATGGAATTCTGACAGTCACCAATAGGTTACAACCTCCTCACATCCTTTATTTGTTGTAACTTCTTCTATTTATTGGCTATGATATGACAATTCTCTCTCTCTCTCTCTCTCTCTCTCTCTCTCTCTCTCTCTCTACATATATACACACACACACACACAGCTGAAGCATAGCATTTATTGTTGCTACGCTCCAGTTAAGCCACATCAGCGCCACGTCATCATTTATTTTCTTATTTTATTTTTACTTTTAGATTTACCGGTTGGCATTTATTGAGCATCTCTTTAAATTCGAATGTTACTTTTATCTTCAATTTTATCATGTGTCCCTCTATTAACCAAGACTCTTCAAATGCCGCTATTATATAGAATTGTGACAGTCACCAATAGGTTACAACCTCTTCACATCCTTTATTTGTTGTAACTTCTTTCATTTATTGGGTATGATATGACAATTCTCTCTCTCTCTCTCTCTCTCTCTCTCTCTCTCTCTCTCTCTCTCTCTATATATATATATATATATATAGACACACACACACACACACACACACACACACATAAATTTCAACCAAGTGGTTACATAAATTTCAGCCAAGTTAACATTTAAAAACACCAAACATTGTGGCTTTTCAGGATTTTACGTTTTTAACTAACCGTTTAATTCAATACTTTTTAAATACACCTTTTAAGAATTAACTATAAATAGGTGCCTTTTCCTTTGGTTGTTGATGTGAAATGTTTTGATTTCTAAATTCTACAAATAATATCACACGACTAAAAAAAAAAAATGCAAACTAACGCCACATTTTGCTTGACTCTGTATAGTTTTAATTTTTACAGGTTTCATAGCAGTTCTTTCAAAAAAAAAACCACAAAGACTTCTCTCTTCCCTATCTTTGTACGTACTTCTCCTTTTCTCCGTCTCCTGCTGTACTTTATTTCCTACAATAATAATTTTGAGACTTTAACTTCATAAAAGTTTTGCTCATTTTGCAAAAATCCTCAAAATCAAGCAAATTGTCAAAGCAAGCCCAAAAACCAAAGGTTAGATCCCTTCTCTCATTCTATAATTTAGTAATCTAATTTTACCTATCTTAAACCCAAATCAATAGATACAATGAATGGATAGAACTGCTTTTAGCCTTCTTACCCTTCTGATTCTTTGAATGATGCAACAAGTTTTTCTAATTCATCTTACACGCATGTGAAGGATATGGGAGAGTAAGCGGTTGACGAGGAAAACAAAGGGTCAAAGTCAAAGTTTCTGTTCTTTCTGAACTTCGAAGTCCTCAATCTCCACTCCACTCTCTTCCTCGATAACGATATTGCTCAAAACACCAACTCCTTCAAGATGGTCACTCTCTTTCTCTCTCTCCGACTAAATCCATTTTAGTAAGAATGGCATTAAATATTTGTGAACCGTTTTAACTTTTATTTAGTTTTACTAATTCGTGAATGTGTGAATTGCTTTTAGTTTGAGTATTGTTGGTTTCAAAAGCAAATTTGGATTATAAGAGTCTATTATAAACCTAAGAATTTTTTAAATTGACTAGGTTTGTTAGTTCGTTTACTCATTAATTTTTTAATGTAATTCCTTACTATTATTTCATAGCCGATAAAGCACATCTCAAGGTCCCTAAAAATTGAAACTTCTATTGCAGTTCTTGTGAATTAAATCTGAGTTTTTGGGAAAAAAATTTGATTTCTTGACTGAATATTACTTAGTATTGGATTTGCATTTTAAATTTTTGTATGGTAGTTATTTTTATAGGTTGGTAGAATGGCAGGCAAGTTTGCGAAACCAAAATTAGAGTCGTTACAGAGGGGACTACACCTTTGGATTTCACAAAGTATGGGTATATGCCATTTAATATGCGGATTCTCTTTGGTTTCTTTTATTTTTGTTTTTGTTCGTTAGCCCACCATGAAGCTTAAATATAATTCAAATTATTGATATTGAACCATACTTTTATTTTGTTGTTTTGTTGTGATTGTTTAATACCTAGAACATGCTGCTTCTTTTTTAACTGCTATCCCATTTGGTTATACAAGTTGAACATTTGATATCTATGTTTTGAATATATCATATAGATACAGATCAGTGGAGATAAAAGATGATATCATATCCTTTTTATGTTTTGCTAATACAATGCATGCATATTCTTCAAAAATTAGGTTTCAGTCTTCTCTTTACAAGCCATGACCTACCAATTTAAAGCCTTTTGTTGTGTATTATTGTGATTAACTTAGGTGAGCAACGATGAAATGAAGACATTATGGTTGTTGATTTTAACATCTATTTATTTTCCTTTTCAAGTGTTATGGAAACTAAGAATTAATTTTGCCAATGAAGCTTACAATTGTATACCATAAATAGTCCATCTTGGAAAAGCTAATAACTTCCAAGTAATAAGGTCTAGCTTTGATTGCTATTGGACTCACATTGAAATTCTCTTAACCTAATCTTTTTAATTACGTGGAATCACAAAAACAACAAAGCTTATGCATTGATTGTTTAATCTATTGAGTTTTTTGTATGCTTTTTGGTCAGAACTTAGTTTACTTTTTTGCCTTTTCTAAATGCATCAATATATGCATGACTTCCGGAATCTTTATTGCTTTATCCTAGAATTTGTTCTAGGTTATAGGGCTTGGATATGACTTTTTATTTCTATATTGCATTTTGATTTACTAGATATGCTTGTTGTAGGGAAATAACTTTTTGAAAAGATATAAACAGAGAGAAATTGCCATGTCATCGATGATGGAACTTATATAGCAATTGATATTTTTTGAAGGTAAAGATTGCAATATCTATGTTATTTAGCCAATATATATATATATATATATATAATTTCTATGATTTGAATTTATAAAAAACCTGTGGCTACTTATTCCGTCATTAGTACTTTATTCTTAGTCTTTAATTTTTACATTCATAAATGTGATGTTTACAAATTATTTGATTCCAAAAAAATTTGTCACTAACAAACATTTAATAATTAGCAGTTAATGGCCGTTAGCTTTTTTGGTTATTTACTTATGTACAACTTTGAACAATTTTTAAGACTCTCACTTACAACTATACTTCTGTCAACTTTCAACAAATAAAATTTTCTTAATTAAATTCATTAAATTGTTCAAATTTTCTTTATATGTTTGTATGGTGTTTTCTATCAGAAGGGAGCTTGGGTTTTGAATAAGGTTTTCAAATTGGTTTTTAGTGAGTGAATAGTTTTGTATTACTAAAATAATTCAATTTTTAATTTAATTATAGATTTTTTTTTGGAGGTTTGTTCAATGAATTGTATTTCTTCCTAATGTATCATATAATATTATATATTGTGGTACATGTTATATGCTTAATAGCTTTCCTGTGCATCGCATGGGTTAGCGACTAGTACTAATAATACTTGTGATTTTTTGAAAAGTCAAGGGACACAATTCCCCACTCCCCTCGTCCCTCTCTCTTGCCCCAATTCCATGGGTCTCTACGATGCCCCAAAAATATAAGAGATACCATAAAAGAGCTATACATTCATTCACTTAAAAGAATGTGTTGAGTTCAAGCTTTAATTTGAGTTTTTTAAAGAATAATATAAGTAGAGCTCAATCAAATTATTTTATTTTCCCTGAAGATGATGAATATAGAGTTGAAAATTTTAAACAATCCAAGAACTAGCTTGATGTATGCTAAGTAGAGCATGACATTGCTTTGATAAGTGATACGGACCTCATGGAAAACCACCAAAATATCTAAACGTGAGGCCCCTATTGCTTCATTGAGTCATCAAATTATGGTCTATATTTATCCTCGGCTTTTAAGAGACCTTATCAAGCAATTCAAAGCACTCACGCACGCTCTTTCTCTAGCCCAGCCAAGCTCTTTGACCTTATCACTCAAGCCCGTAGGTCACATCAGTGAAGTATGCTCACCGATCTCGCTCACTCTCATTTCCATAAGCCACAGCCCACAGGTGCTTTTTCCCTCATGCATGTAATTATTTTTTGTTATCATTTTAGTTTCATATACATGCATTTGCATTTTATAATATATACACTTCGAGGCTTTTGTTTCAAGGGTGAGAGAAACCTAGTGTAGATTGACCTATTTAATTTTTATTTATTTCCTCAACATTTAAAACTCCTGGGAAATTGTTGGAAATATGGGAATGGTGGGGATTTAAGGGAGGTATGAGATGTAGGCTTGTGCTTGTACTTTAATAAAGATTTATCGTTATTGTTATTTGGTTATTTGCACTTTTGATTTGGGTTTTAGTTTGTAAGTTAGTGTCCAGGTGGTTGGTGATGGTGTGGAACTGTTTTAATTTGTATGCTTCCTTTGTCGTTGAATCAAGAAATGGTGTTACTTAGATGGACAAAGCTTGATTTTTTTTTTTTTTTTTTGGGTTTTGACTTGATTTGAGCTTAAGTTTTTGAATTGATTGATAGAGCAAGCCAAGCCGAGTATATATGGTTCAAGCTTTATGATTAAATTTTAGCAGGCTACACTTGAAGGTTTTTATTCAACATGTATGAGCAAGCTTGCATCAAGCTCAAGCAGAGATTGAATATCTCATTAATCTTGTCAAGTCAAGTTTGATAACTCAATGTTTGGCTTGGTTTGGCTAGATTAGAGCCCTAATCATTGTCAACAAATAACACTACAATGGAAGTACTTACCCAAAAAAAAAAAAAAACTTGGAAGTATAGCTGTGACCAGTTGTCAAAATGGGATTAGGCAATGAGTGCAATCATTGGTTAGTCATACTTAGCAAAAAAGAATAGGACTAAAATCCTCTTGAATTGATATTATTGGCCTCATACCAAGGTTAATGATTCAATTATGTATATGGTCAGATCTGCTAAAATATGATTAACTTAGACCCGTATGCATGATATTCTTAAAAGTCAACAAAAGAAAAGCATATTGTATAGATTTTGTTTTCATTATAGTAAATAAAAGCCAATGGCCACTAGACCCATTAAGACACGGATATGTGTTTAATTTTGAACACGTATTTGCATTGTAATGTGTCAAATGGCACTGGCCACTGGACACAAGCTCCACCCATTTTTAAACATTATCCTCTGTCAATCTTGGCAAGAGTATGTCCTTTGTTTATGTTTTTTTTTTTTTTTTTTTTTTTTTTTTTTTGAATAGGGAAATAAGATGGCACTAATAACCAAACAAATTAAGAGTACAACAACAAAGAGAGTTCAGATACAAGCCAGACAACATAGAGAGTTCAGACACATAATGTCAATTCTTTTTCTCATAGATCTTAAGAATATATTGATACTCTTAAAAAAAATCCCTATTGTGGGCCAAGGTTAGAGTGGAATCTAGAGGGATTTTAATAGTTCTTAGATGTGAACCAGGTAGTCTAGTCAAGCAATTCTATAACTCAGCCGTGCACTTTGAAACCCAATCAATAGCCAATGAAACCATCCCAGCAAGAAGACAACTAAACCACTGCACCCAATTCAATCTTGCATTGCCTACGATAATATGTGCAATCTCAATAAAAGCCACCTGCAGTATGAGAATAACACCAACAGAAACCCAAAACAATGGATTCCGATGAATGCTCTTAAACACATTCTTCTTCTCCAATTCCCTTGCATTTACTTGGTTAAATACTTGGAAGAGAACAAAACTATTAAAGATAATGGTTTTACTATCCTTATTGCTAATACCCGGGATAATTTGCCCTTTGAATTGGAATGCCACTGAGATGGTAACTTGATAGAGAGCTTGAGAGACAATGTTTCTCCACATGGCCTTGGTGATAAGTGGTTTAGTTTGTTTCGATGGCAGCTTTTCCATCAGTTCCTCTGTTGGTGGCTCAGTCAATAATCCAATGCCGCCAAGAAGTGACACAACAAAGTTTGCCCATAGCAATTGGATAGATGTAATTGGAGAATATCCGCAAAACATTGCTGTGATAGAGGTTATCAACAGCCCTGCTATATTCATGGTGAGCTCCAGTTGGATATACTTCTGAATATTCTCGAAAGTACATCTTCCAAACCTTAAAATGGTGACCAAGAAACTGAGATTTCCATCACCGATAATGATGCCAGAACTTGCTCTAGCCATATAAGTGCTACAAATCCTCGTAGTAATCCCCACATCAGCTTCTATTAGTGCTGGAATCGCATTTGTTTTAACTCCCACCATTGCTACTATATGGCCTTTGTCCTTCAAACATTTCACTAAAGTGAGCTGGTCAGATGGGTTTGAACTTCCTATCAAGATGATTTGATCAACTTTATTCATCCTCTCTTCCTTGCTGAATTTCCGAAATTCTTCACCCTCAAGCACCATTGCATTTGAGCAGGGAAGTAGTCCACAATTGAGAGCTATGGTTTCCAACACTGACACATTATCTTCTGAAACCAGAGTGATGTTAAATCCGGCAATTTGCCAAGCTCTTATTTCCCATCCAACCGGCAGTGGGTTTTGTATTGGCATACACCAACCTGTTGTATCGATGCAAATACTTGTGACTGAACTCATGGTGAGACAAGCAAAAGGTTCTTGAGCAAAAGCCTGTACAGAGTCTTCAGACATCATCTTCTTATTCCAATAAGAGATGGCAAGCGTGATTACAAAAGGTATTCCTTCCATTACTCCAACCAGCAATGTAGCAAGTGAAGTCGTTAAGGTACTAATCTTCCCATTTGGTTTCATCACAACTTTCTCAATCGAATCCATTATCTCTTTGATTGCCTTTGGTTTCCCCTTGAGGTCTGGGAGGCTAGACTTAATATCTTCCTTCAGAAGCATAAAACGGAGGAATAACACTACAAGGATGAGGATAGATATTGAAAGACCAAAAATTTGTGTGCCTTTGTTCACCTTGTCAATTTGCGCTGGTAATGGGGTCTTTTCGGGGACATTGGTAACCTGCTTCATCAAATCACCCAATCTAGTGTTCATGCCCACTGATGCAACTAGCATGCAACCCTTTCCATTAATCACCTTTGCACCATAGAACAAAAAAGGGTTGTCCTCATTAATGGTGGACTCTAAATCATCATCCAGTTTCAAGGATTCACCAATGAACAAACCATCAGCAGGGACAATATGGTCCCTCTCTAGGCGTACTAGGTCACCAATCAAAACATCGCCAATGACTACTTGCTGTAAACATCCCCCTCTTATAACATCAACCATCATTCTCTGCAATTCAAATGGTTTATGCTTCCCTGACATCCTTTGGGAATGTTTAAGTTGACACTGATTACGTAGTGAATCAATGACCACAAGTATGATGATGGCAAGAATTATGATGACCCCTTCATACCAACCAGTTCTCAGGCCTTCCTCCTTGACACCAAAGCCAAGTGACAGCACCGCACACACGAAGAGAAGAAAAATGATGTAATTATTGCATGATTCTGGGAGAAATTGAAGGAAGCCTAGTGCACTAGTTTGTGTTGTGGACGGTGTGCAAGCTATGCATCGAGAGCGCACATCAGCAAGGATGTGTCTCATCTCTAAATCAGCACCCAAAGCCTCTGCAATTCCTTGGATTCCTCCAAACTTGTGTATGGAATCCAAATCTTTCTCCTTTACTATCTTGGCAATGTTTGATTGCTGGAGCTGTACTTTTTCATCTCTGATACAGTCGTCATTCTCACCATCCAAATTTACACTTTGAGGTGATTCAGTTATTTCCACAATATCCTGCTATATCAAATAGAAAATAAATTAGTATTTTGGCTATTTTATTAAACTTGAATTCAGTTTTAGTTCTAAAGCAGAGTCATAATCCCATTTGGACCAAGAGTACTATTTGTTAAACTCAAGGCAAAAATGAGATCATGAAGAGAGGAAGAGGAAATTAAAATGATAGTATTGCACAGAATGATCGTGTACATGGTGGGTGCACTGTATTTATACACACATAAAAACAATAACAGAAGGGCAGTTAGCCGTTCTACATTCACACTAGTTGATGTATAACCGTGCACAACAAGTTGACATCACTTGATCAGATCTGATATATGTTTAGGGTAATCTCTCTTCACACACATCTTGTTACACAAAGCGTACACACAATTCAAATTTTGAACTAAAATCGTATCTTGAAGTCACAATTTCTATTCAAAAACAGAATTTTGTGCGTTTGTGTGTCACTAACAATTAGTCAATTACCCAATATTTATATGTTTTAAACTACACGTTGTATGAACTATGAAACATGTTTAGAACCTAATTAAACCCTCTGCTATATATCTCTTCACTATCCATTATACAACTTATTGATATCCATGGGAGAGAAAATAGAAGAAGAGCTTACTGCTTCTCTTGTATCATCATTGAAGCTGGTAAAAGCACTGTAGTAGGAAGTGCACGATGAAAGAGATCTGAGGAAAGCAAGAGAACGATTGTCATCAGCTCTATGTATGAGATTTCGCTCATGCAAGCTCAAAAAAAGCGTGCGCCAACGTTCTCTTGGAGGATTTCTGGGCGTCAGCAACACAGTTTGCTGAGACTCAAGGTCAAGGCCAGAGCTTGTTGACATTTCGGCTTCTCAAAACACAACTTTCTGCACTAACAAGAGCAATTAACTAATCAATAGATACACAAAATAACGGTTAATTAATTAGGAATAAAAGGAAAAGAACTTTGCATAATAGATAGATAGACATACTCGTACTAATGCAAGTAGAAAATCAATCGTATATAAAATGAAAGCTGTTTGTGAGAATTAAGATTGAGGTTTAATTGTTCCAAAAAAAACAAATGCTTGAAGTTTGTTGTAGTTTGTGGTACTAGATTTCTTTTTTGTCTAACACGGTTCGCTTTATGCGAAGCTTCGTACGAAGCTAGTGAGAAGTTTTAGAAGCTTCGTAAGAAGCTAGTGAGAAGTTTTAGAAGCTTCGTAAGAAGCTAGTGAGAAGTTTTGTTGTAATTTGCTTCTTTTTGACTATTGACTACTTGTAATTTCTATTGCTTTTTATTGTCTTTTTTAAAAAAATAAGGATAACGCTTTATTAAATACCAACAACCAAACAAGCATCAACACGCTCAGCTCCTAGGAACCTTAAATTTTCATCTCCTTCATGAGAGACCCAATAGAGGACGGAGGAGGTAGGAACAGACCTTGAAGCCTAGGAGTGAGCAGTCCTTCTAATAAAATTATTTAATGTATAAACTAAATATTTTATCTCATTCAGATAAGATTAGTCATTTTTCTCAAAAAAAGATAAGATTAGTCATTGGCTTATAGCTTAGTAATGAAGGTGATAAATATGAAGATACATTAATTTTACCATTGATTCAACTTTTATTATGAACAAATACAATAGGTCAATAATTGTGAAAAATATTATGTTTCTGGGTAATTATTGCATATTAAATATTAGTTTGTTTGCAAGTGCACTTTTTTTTTTCTTTTTCAAAATAATTTTATTTTGCTTACTATTATAACTACCTTTAACTTTTTTTTTTCTCTACTAAATTTATAATTATAGATAATTCAATTTCAAGAGATGACCACTTTCCAATCACTCTAATTCTTTCATATAAAATTCTAAATTCAATCATTTTTACTTTGAAAAATTTAATCTCATTATAATCTATATTTTAAATTCTTTCTTTAAAAAAAAAAAAAACTATTTAATGAGTACTTTTTTGTTACCTCAAGACTACCAAATCCTACTCATGAAAGGAAGGAAGATACAAAGTAATGCTAGGAAATTATACTAAGAGAAGAGTCTATTTCAAATTTCTTCTAATTCCTTTTAAGAGAAGAGTCTATTTCAAATTTCTTCAAATTTTTCCCCTCATTTCAGAAAAAGTTTATGGTGTAGACAGGAGGAAGGGGAACTAATTTTACAAACCCAAATTGACTAGAAAGTACATATGCAGGATTATATGGCTCCAGATAGTGTCTATGACCAAAGACTAATAAATCTCTACGCTATAAGAAACTGTACCATATCCCATGACTCCTTTCATCGTTCATGATAGAAGAAAAATTCCTTAAATAAACAGAACCAAATCTTCTCTCACCAAAGGGTCTAAATTAATCAAGTCGCGCCTATTATCAAAAGCAGAAAATTCCTCAACCCATTGGTTGAAAGAAGGAATGGACGTGATGTCTTGTAAATGTCTTGCTTCAGCTCTCTAGTCCCTTGGGTTGGAGCTTGAGCAATTGGAAGGATGGTACCAGTGGTTCTCCTGGCAGTGATCTTGAAGAGGGAATGACAAATCCAGGTCAAGTAGAATGAACACTCCTCATCATAGGAAGGATTTTCCATTGTTGCATGATAAGTTGAGAGTGCGCCAAGAAGCCATACATCTAGGAGCTAGAGAAAAAAGGAAAGTATGACATAAAAGTAAGTTCATCAGTTGGCTCTGATATCAAGAGAAACCAAAAGAAAATATATAGGACACTATGTTCACAATATAAGCAAATGCTGCAAGGTATAAATAGTTTAGACCACAGAAAGTCAATTATTAGAGAAAATATTTGTGATTGTTATTTGAATTGAATCTTAAATATTGCACATGAGAAAATGCTCCTCTTTTTACCTATCATAAATCAACTCTCTTGCTACAGAGGCCAAAGCAATTTGTAACTCTCATCCATCGCTTCATAACCTCAGTCTAGCAGACATAGTTGGAACCTACATATTACAAAATCAATTCTCTATATCAATACTATAAAGTAGAATAATTACCGCTGAACTTGCATAGAGAGGGACTAGTAAAGAATTAAAAAGGCCATGAACATGTATCTTTTAAGCTAAGGATCACTATAACACCGAATTTCCAAATCATGTTATGTAGTGACTCTCGAAGTAACCAAAGCATACACTCAAAATTTTTTTTGAGAAAGAAGACTTTAAAACTTATATTAAGAAGGCAAATCTGCCTCGTAAGCAAGTAAGGTATGTGATGGGACATCTTCCATCCATACAGAAAAACCAGTGACATGACGTGCATGCCTAGCTAGGTTGTGAGCTACTTTATTTCCTTCCCTACGAACATGAGAAAACCTAATACGTTGAAAAGATTCAGCAATAGCTTTCACATCTTGAATCAACAGACCAGATGAAGCTAAGGATGGCGAATCCTCCATCAATGACTTCATGAGTATTTCACAATCACCCTTCAAAATTACCGAGTTTAGTCCCAGTTCTAGTGCAAATTCCAGGGCCCTTGCTGCTGCTATTGTTTCTGTCTCCAATGCAGTGAATGGAAGAGGGATTGGTTGAGATAAGGATGCCATGACCAAGCCATTATAATCGTACGAAGAAGCATAAAATATATGCGATATAAATATGTAGTGTGATGGATAAGGTGTAAGATGATTTTAGCATTAATTGTTACCATAAGGTGTCTACTCAATCTCTTTTTATTTTGTTTGAGAGAGTTTCAATCTATGGCGTCCGCTCCTAATGATAGCTCTTTATCATCAGACCAAGACACCGATCGATTTTTGGTGTAGGTGGAGATTGAACCCCAGATCTCTTATTCAACCATCAGAGACTTTACCAGTTGAGCTAACAGGAACCCACCAATCTCTTTTTATTGGGTGTGAATTTTGACACATTCACCATTGAAATACATTTTCTTCTTATATTCTTTATTCTTTAAAAATTTCCAAAAGATTAAAAATCAATAATCATGTCATCAATCAAATATTTAAATTTCAAGTTTTCGTATTATAAACTTATGTATAAAATATAAGTTTGTGGATCGAATAATAAATAACATTTGTTTTACACAAAATTTGACATGTGTATTAAGAACATAAAAAACATATAATTCAACAGATACATCATTAACATGGTTACATTATGTTACCATGTTAATTTTTTTTATTGAGATTTGTAATACATACATACATACATACATACATACATACATATATATATATATATATTAAATGTGTATTAAATGCTTCCATGTTACACTTGTACAAATAATTTCAATTTGACTTAACTTTATTATTTTTATCAATGCTAAAATTGTCTATTTTGTTAAGGTATACATATCTAATCTAATCAAATTTGCACAATTTAGGGTATTAAAATGACTACTGCTTAATTCACACTATACCCCAAAATGACTAGTTCAATCACAATTAGAGCTCCTTAGAATCGCTTGTAAACCAGTATATACCTATTTGTTTTGTTTAGACCCCTTAAAACTAGATTAGTTTAACCTAATGAATTAGCCAAGTAATTACTCAGGTTAATTATGAGATCTAGGTTAAACACATGCAAACATTACTTAGTGCGGAAAATCAAAGAAGACAGTAGTATGATGACCCAAAAAAACCAATGAAACCAACCATTTCAAGGTAAAACTTGAGGATGATTTAACCTAACTATTCTCAACGTAAACAAATCCACAATGATAGAATGGAAATTTACAATAGATTTAAACCCTAAATCTAGAGCCACCTCTTGTAGAACTTACTAACACGACCACGAGCAGCTCCGACTCCACGGACTCCTTTACCTTGGATTTGCTGAACACAAACTCTCACGTTTGTGACTTTGAGATCCCACTTAATTTTCAGATCACCATTAGTAGTACATCTTTATGCAGCAACTTGTTTCACAGTTCTTGATGGTAGATCTCTTGTTCTGGCAGATGCTTATTGAGCTAGAAGGTATAGAAACTTCACAAATCTCACAAGAGTAACTCACAAGACTTCCAAGAACGTATAAATATAGCTAGGGTTTTCCTTCTATACCTAGTAGTGTTTCACTCAAGCCTTAAACATTTTCGTGGGATTTGGGCCTGATTTAAAATATGCTGTCTAAAATTTTCAATCAATTGAGCTTGATTTTCGATCAGTCAAGCTTCACAAAAACTGAACTCTTCTTTCTGCAGCTTGCATGTTTTTGAATCTTGACTTAAACCATCATAATGAGCAATGTATAACACCTAATCTAGACATGTTTTGATCTCGGTTTGTCAACATACATAAATTTAGAAATCATAACATTTAATCCTAAATATTAGAACCTAACAATTTCCTCCTTTGGCGATCCGTGATAAAACATACATAAAAATGAATTGCTCAACTCAAGAACTAAGCCAATTACAAAATATTGCCCTAATACAATTCTATCACAATCTACTATTTATCAGTTGCTAAAATAGGCAGTAGTTGATGAAAGAATTAACCTGTAAATTCGTGAAACACTGAAACAAAACAAAAATGCATGTGTGGAAAGTACAGTATAAATAATATAAGTACTTGATTTCATAAACAGAAATAAAAAACAGATAATCAATGAATAAAATCATTAATATCATCAAAATCAGCAGTGTATCAACAATACATATCAAGTTTTGTGAAAACAAGAACAAAAACCAAATATATACATCACAGATCATCAAAAATATTAAACTCATCAAAGTCTAATCTATCTTCCCAAAAACTAATCAAACTCCCCCTCAATATAAAACACATTTCCCCCTAAGTACAAGATGTCACATCTACTCCTCCTTTTTGTTATGTATTGCCAAAGGCAATCATTAATGATTATAGGATGGAGGAGGTGGAAAAGCACTCCTATACTCAGAAACAAGAACAAAAACCAAATATATACATCACAGATCATCAAAAATATTAAACTCATCAAAGTCTAATCTATCTTCCCAAAAACTAATCAAACTCCCCCTCAATACAAAACACATCTCCCCCTAAGTACAAGATGTCACATCTACTCCTTTTTGTTATGTATTGCCAAAGGCAATCATTAATGATTATAGGATGGAGGAGGTGGAAAAGCACTCCTATACTCAGAAAAATCTGCTCTCAAAGCATTAACATTTGAAATAAGTTCATCCAAAAGCTATCCATGTGCTGCCTGAGTAGTCATGAAAGTTTATATCATAGCACAAAGAGAGAGAAGAGGAGCAATAGGTGGAACAATAGGCTCAGCATCGTCAATGTCAATATTAACCTCATCCACATCATCATTAGTAACAACAGTTGTAGGATCAAAATGAATCTCCTCAGCAGGTGGATCCACAGTGGTAGTCTCTACTCGAGGTTTCTTAGATGAACCAGCACTTGGTTCAACCGTCTTTTTTTATGCTTGTTGCTGTCTAAGAGAAGAAGATCCTATGGGTGCAGTGAGATGAACAGAATCAAAGGTAGGAAAATCCTCAAGCTCTAGATAAGTTAAGATCCTACTAATGAAAACATGGAAGAAGGGATGATGCTTCCTAGACTTACTCCTATGTACCTTAACAATGGTTTGAATAAAAAGAGATGGAAAACAGATAGAACCATCAGTACTAAGGGCATACAGAAATACACATCTATCAATAGTATGCACATGAGATATAGGAAAGATATTGTGACATGCTATCCTAAACAATGTGTAATTGAACTCAGTTAACTCATGAGAGTTAACTCTTGGTTCATTACCCCAAGTGATAGTTCTTCCACAAAGAAGTGTCATAACATCATCTATATGAGGAGTCTTGTGTAAGGATAGGTAGGTCTAGACACAAGAGGAACATTGAGAGCTTAAGAAACTATTTTCTTGAAACCAATTGCTTTCTTAGCACTTTTCTGCCCGACTCGCACCACATGAGTCTGCAACAAGACCACAATTCATTTCAAACCCATTTGGACATTACAACACTCACCAATATATTCCATTAATCCATAATTCTTTGCCCCATAAATTTTAATCTTACATAGAAATTCAAAGCAGACTATACAACAAGATCACAACAACATAGTCAAAAGCACAACCCCTTGACTTTAAAAACCAAAAATGGGCCTTCACCAAACAAGCCCATTCCTGACATAAGGAGAAGCCCACGTAAAGAAAATCTCGTAAGTGCACAAGGTGGAGCACATGCAAAGAAGGATGCTATGCAATCAGATAGTGAGTACGTAGCAAAAAGGAAACAAGAGCATGCATGCACGTCATATGCTAAAAGTTTAGAGATTAAAAAAAAGATGCGCATAGAGGAGGAAACCAGACAACTTAGTGCCTTATTTGCTGAACACTTAGGATCGGCGGAGGCTGTTGGGCAGCCCTGCCGGGCACAATGAGTCTGCTAAGTTGGAATTGTCGGGAGCTTGGGAACCTTTAGTCAGTTAATGCCTTGGAAAAGGTTGTTCAAAAAGAAGATCCCAAACTTGTCTTCCTCATGGAGACAAAGTCAGATAAGAAGAACTAGATGGATATGGTCAAGGATAAATGCAACATGAAGGATGGTTTAGTTGTTCCGAGTATTGGGAAGAGGGGGGGCCTGGCTTTATTTTGGAAGGAAAGGGCAACCGTGGTGGTTCAAACGTACTCTCAAACACATATTGATGCATTAGTGGATAGGGGAGCAAATGTTGGGGTGGTGGCACTTCACTGGTTTCTATGGGAACCCGGACACAGCCAAATGCCCTGAGTCTTGGGAAAAAATTAAATATCTCAAGGGAGCTTCTGCTTTGCCTTAGTTGACAATCGGAGACTTCAATGAGATTATTGGTGCATCAGAGAAGGAGGGAGGCAGCGACAGATCGAGACAACAGATGGTGAATTTCAATGAGATTATAAACTTGTGGTTTTCGTGATTTAGGGTACATTGGTCCTAAGTTTACCTGGAATTACAAGAGGGTAGATGGTGTGCGGATACGTGAAAGGCTGGATAGAGCGCTAGCGACCCCCGAGTGGATCAGTCTGTTTCCATTGGCAAAGTTATACCACTTATCATCATCGGTTTCAGATCATGCTCCTTTAGTGTTATGTATGGTACCAAAACTGAGGGGTAGAAGACAGAAGAAACTATTTTGGTTTGAATTGATGTGGTTGAAAGACCAACGATGTGAGCAGGTGGCGAATGATGCATGGAAAAAAGGGTTGAGTTCAATGGAAGGAAATGTTTTAGAGAATTGCCTGGAACAATGTAGGTCTAGTCTGGATGATTGGAATAAAAAGGTATTTGGACATGTGGGTAAAAAGGTGGCTGAGCTCTAAAAGAAAGTAGAATGGTTAGAGCTTTAACCCTCATTAATTGAGATTAATGAAGTTCTAAGAAGTACTAGGTCTAAATTGAATAGTTGGCTTGACAAGGAGGATGCAATGTGGAGACAACAGTTAAGGCTAAATTGGTTCCAAGCTAGGGATAGGAATACAAGCTTTTTCGATGCGAAGGCTTCCTCTCGAAAAAAGAAGAATCTCATTACAGGTATGCTAGATGATGAGGATGTATGGCAGGAAGAGGAGATGAAGGTTGATGAAATTGTAGTGGGATACTACCAAAACCTTTTCTAGACAAACAACCCCACGGAATTCACGGAGTTGCTCGCTGCTGTCCAAAGAAAGGTAACCCCTGCCATGAATCAACAACTCACCAGAGAATATAGTGAGCAGGAGGTGAAGGCTGCTCTTAAGCAAATGTATCCTCTCAAACCATCAGGCCCGGATGGGATGCACCCCCTGTTCTTCCAGCATTTTTGGCCTACCTGTGGGAGTGTGGTCTCTAAAACGGTACTGGATTTCTTAAACCAAGGTATCTCTCAACCCAACTTTAATGAAACTCATATTATGCTAATCCCTAAGGTCAAGGAACCTAAAAGAGTGACTGATTATAGGCCTATAAGCCTGTGCAATGTCGTTTATAAGATTGTATCAACAGTTATAGCAAACAGGTTGAAAAAGATCCTACCCTCTATCATCAGTGAAACCCAAAGTGCATTCATGCATGGCAAGTTAATCACCAACAATGTACTCGTTGCTTTTGAAACTATGCATCACATTAGCAATAAGAAGACTGGAAAAGTGGGGGAGATGATGCTTAAACTTGATATGAGTAAGGCATATGATAGGGTAGAATGAGGGTGTTTAGAGAAAATTTTGGAGAAGTTGGGCTTTGACAAGAGGTGGAAAGGGCTGGTTATGAGGTGTGTGAGGTCTGTCACTTATTCTATCAAAATCAATGGTAGTCCTAGGGGCCATATTATTCCTTCAAGGGGCATCCGTCAAGGAGACCTTTTATCACCATATCTTTTCTTGTTGTGTGCAGAGGGGCTTTCAGCTTTTATAAAAGCTTCAATAGCTAGCGGCAACATGAAAGGAGTTTCGGTGTGTCGAGGTGGTCGTAATTTATCTCACCTATTTTTTGCAGGTGACAGTCTCATATTTTGTAAAGCTTCCCTTGCCGAATGTGATGCACTTTAGAAGGTCCTATAAATGTATGAGAAAGCTTCGGGTCAACAATTGAACAGAGCAAAAACCTCCCTCTTTTTTAGCAACAACACCCTTACCACTATCAAGGAAGACATTAAAGGGCGATTTGGAGCACAAGTGATCAAACATCATGAGAAATACTTAGGCTTACCTTCCTTGGTGGGCAAGAACAAGCGTAGCTCCTTCAATGACATAAAGGAAAAACTGGGTAAGAAGCCAGCAAGTTGGAAAGAGAAGATGTTATCCAAGACAGGCAAGTAAGTCATGATTAAGGTAGTGGCATAAGCAATTCCCATCTACACAATGAGCTGCTTCAAAATTCTAGATTCCCTTTGTGATGACCTAACTAGCATGATAAGGAATTTTTGGTAGGGCCAAAAAGCAGATGAGAAGAAGATTGCTTGCCTAAGCTGGGAGAAAATGTGCAAACCAAAATCCAATGGAGGCATGGGTTTCAAGAAGCTGAAACAATTCAACTTGGCCCTCCTAGCTAAGCAAGGGTGGAGGTTGCAAACGAATCACACATCCTTGGTCTATAGGGTACTCAAGGTCAAATACTTCCCCACATGTAAGTTTATTGAAGCGTCTATGGGAAGCAACCTGTCATATATATGGCGAAGCATCATGGCTACTCAGTCCGTGGTTAGGTAAGGGATCAAATGGAGGGTTGGCAATGGTAGAAATATCTGGATATGGGGTGACAAGTGGCTGCCTTCAACCCAAACTCATAGAGTGGCTCCTCCAAGGTTATTTCTACACTTGAACACACTAGTGGGGGAGCTCTAAGACCAAGAAAATGGCAGATGGAAATCAGATGTCTTGGCTGCTTTATTTCTTCCGTATGGGGTTGACATCATAGAGCATACCCTTGAGTTCCTGTCTTCCAGAAGATAAGCTAGTGTGGGCCAAGTCACCAAATGGAAAGTTTAGCATTTGCAGTGTATATGCAGTAGCAACAAGACTCTTATTAAACCCCAATAGTAGTGCTAGCTCGGATATGGGTCTAGGTCGACAATTTTGGAACAGGTTATGGGCCCTTCCCTTCCCACACAAGACTAGACACTTTGCATGGCGAGCTTACAGCGACATATGGCTCACCAAGATAAACCTTCTAAAATGTAAGGTAGTACAAGACAGCCTCTGTGATGGATGTAGGTTGGAAGTTGAAACAACAGGGCATGCCTTCATCACTAGTCCAAGGGCACGTGAGGTGTGGGCCTGTTCAAAAATAGTGTTGCCAGGTGGAGCATTCTCTATGACTTCCTTTTATGATCTAATATGGAAGATGCTTGTGGTGGACCAAGTAGATGTGGACATGGTGGCTTGGGTAGTCATATTAGCATGGGCAATGTAGCATAATAGAAACGAAGTAAGACTACGAGCCTAGAGAAAGCTAGGCAACGTGTTGGTGAGTTGGGCGGCCTCCTACATAGAGGAATATAGTGTTGCTATTGCAGCACAAACAAACTTGGAGCCTATCATGTAGATAGCCGCGACATGGTCCCTACCATCACGGTCTTTGATCAAAATAAATGTTGATGGTGCGGTAGCTAAAGTAACAAAGAAGGTAGGTGTTGGTGTGATTGTCAGAGATGAGTTAGGTAGGGTGGAGGCTGCAATGTGCAGGAATTTGAAAGCTCCTTTAAGTGCCATTGAGACCGAATCTAAGGCTATTGAGGTTAGGTTGCTGTTCGCACAAGATATTGGCATTCGGGACTCTTTAATCATGATCCAAGCTCTGAATGGAATATCTGCTCTCCCATTTACAGTCTCGGTAGTTGTACAAGGTATTATGGACCTCAGCAAGGGCTTCCGTAGGGTGGAATATTCTCATGTTAAAAGACAAGGGAATAGGCCGGCTCACGTACTAGCAAAACATGCTTTTGGCATTGCTGATTTTATTGCATGGATTGAAGAGACGCCTTGCTTTTTAGAGCAAGCTCTTATCCACAATGTAACAACTTAAGTGTTTTATTAATATCATTCTTAGTATTCCTATCAAAAAAAAAAAAAAAAAAAGCACAACCCCTTATAAATGAAACAGTAATTCCATCTTTTCATTAAAAGGAAATTGAAAAAAAAAAAAAAAAAAAACTACAGTTACAATATCTTTAACTACAATTGTAACTAACTAGAGCACACCGAATTTATGCAACCATGCGGTGAGCATAGAGCGAACTAAATTTTTTTACTGTACAACAAATTTTGTACAAAATTGAATTACAAAGAGAAGAAAATGTGACAAACCTTACCTACATAAGAAGCTTGATATGTTCGAGCGGAGCCATGAAGGTCTTGGCGGTTGTGCCGGCTATGGTGCCGGCGCCGGCACTGAAGAGTGTGACTTCTTGGAGCTGAGCCGGAGTCAAGTCGAACTCTTTTGTCTTTTCTACCATTGAAAGGTAGGTGAAATTACAACGATTGCCATTGGCAATGCCACCATCAGTGAGTCTGTTGTTAGTTAGAAATGTAGGAAAATTTTAGACTCTAGTTGATAGAATTAACAAGTTTTAAATCCAAGTTGTTAATTAGATTTATTATGAATGAAACTTGTTAAAACAAACAAACATCAATATCAAGTCAATAATCATGCACATCGGAAAAGTAAATAAGACAAGATATGATGACCTAGGAAAACCAATGAAACAAACTAGTTTTACAGTAAAAAACCTGGGGGGGAAACCTTCCCGAAAAGCAATCCACTATAGTAAAGAGGAGTTTTTGATCTAGTACAAAACCTTTGTCCCTAGACTTTACAATCCCCGTAGATGAACTTACAGTAAAAACCTTCTACTGCTTCAGAACCTTTGAACTCTTCAATATATGAACGTCACCATTTTTTGCATGGATCCCAATACGTGACTAACCAAAGATGCACGGTTCCCAGTATGTGACTAACATACCAATTTGAAGAAGATTGTTGGCTGCAAAGTTATTCACTTCATTAACAATGAAGATCAAGAAGCACTTTATTATAAAAACCTATAGTGTACAAACATAGCAGCTTATTCATAAGAAAGATAAATTAGGGTAAATTCTGTCTCCGGTCATAATTTGCATGAACTTGGGCAACTGTGTAACCTTTGATGGTCCTTAAAACAATCCTTTTATATGTTTAGGGTTGTGAAAAAAGAAAGCCTAAACACATATTCACGGATTGGAATGAAATTATAACTGAAAATCTGATTTTCATAAATCTCGACATATAGGGTATCTATCGAGCTAGCTGTCGAGCTTCGGGCTTCAGTAGCTTTTTAAACCTCGATAGATGTTAATTGTTGAGCTTTAAGAACCAGCACTTTCTCACTTGTTTCTTGGACAGACTTTCATGACTTTAACACTTGAACTTGAAACCTTATACCTTGAAGTATTAAACACATCATAGATCTACCCAATTATAAGTAAAGTGCGTTTTGTTAAAGGATTAGCCAATTATATTAAATATTGACATATGTTCCTAACATGAAATCACATATATCCTAACAATCTCTCCATTTGGCAATCTGTGATAAAACCACAATAAACAAATGAACATATGAGAGAAGTCATAAATCGCTCAACTCATATTCACTTGTTGAATACAATAAAATCTATCCTAACACAAACTCTTGAAAAAATTTGTAAGAAGAGAGTTCATGGTAAGAAGACTTTGATAACCTGTATTTCTGAAACACTTTAAACAAAACTCATCAAGGCATCTTAGTGTGAAACAGAAATAAAAAATTGCATACAAGCAAAAAGAAGCATGTGTATAAAGATAGAAAAGAAACAACACATGTAGAGTTAGGTGAAGAAGAATATACATCATATATATATATATATATATATATCAAAGATAAGCACAATATATGTAAAAATGGTCACAAGACCGGTGTACAAGAAGAATGAAGTAAGCACTCCCCCTAACAAGATGAAACACAACTCCCCCTTATAAGGGCATGTATTTCTCCCCCTAACATGTAGAATCTTAAAAAGAAACCATATATTCTCCACAATTTCTCCCCCTTTTTGTCATAATTGACCAAGGGTATAAGAAGCTAGAAAGCTTCACTCGAGAAACATAAAGATGATCAAGGGGGCATAAAGAATCCATATAAATGCATGAATGTAATGAAACAAGATGCTATGGATGACAAGATAATAAAAAGATACAAAACATGTGAAAAACAATGCATGTAAGAGGATCTTGACAGATCGAGAGTCTGTCGATCAAATATTTCCTAACATAAAAATCACATATGTCCTAACAATCTCTCCATTTGACAATCCGTGACAAAACCACAACAAACAAATGAACATATGAGAGAAGTCATAAATCATTCAACTTATATTCACTTGTTGAATACAATAAAATCTATCCTAACACAAAGTCTTGAAAAACTTTGCAAGAAGAGAGTTCATGGCAAGAAGACTTTGACAACTTGTATTTTTGAAACATTTTAAGCAAAACTCATCAAGGCATCTTAGTGTGAAACATAAATAAAAGATTACATACAAATAATAAGAAGCATGTGTATAAAGATAGAAAAGAAACAACACATGTAGAAGTAGGTGGAAAAGACCATATATCATATATATATATATATATATATATATCAAAGATAAGCACAATGTATTTAAAAATGGTCACAAGACCGATGTACAAGAAGAAGGAAGTAAGCACTCCCCCTAACAAGATGAAACACAACTCCCCCTTATAAGGACATGTATATCTCCCCCTAACATGTAGAATCTTAAAAAGAAACCATATATTCTCCACAATTTCTCCCTCTTTTTGTCATGATTGAGAAAAGGTATAAGAAGCTAGGAAGCTTCACTCGAGAAACATAAAGATGATCAAGGGGGCATAAGGAATCCATATAAATGCATGAATGTAATGAAACAAGATGCTATGGATGACAAGATAATAAAAAGATGCAAAACATGTGAAAAACAATGCATGCAAGAGGATCTCGACAAATTGAGAAGTTGTCGAGCAGCTATCGAGCACCCAAAAGGTTTCTTGATGGATTGAAGTAGCTATTGAGAGCTATCAAGAATGCGATAAAAAACAACTGAAGGGTCTCGATAGATAGCATAGCTGTCGAGAGGTATCGAGATTGCTTAAAAACAGTTTTTCAAAGAGGAGAGAAACACAGACATGAAAGCAATTAAGCATGCTACTCTATCAAGAATCCAAACAACATTTTAAGCTCTCAAAAACATCTCTCAATAACAAAAATTTCAAGAACATGGATCCCACACACACACACTAAACAATTCTAACCAAGTTTATATTTTAAAAACAAGTTAAGACAGTTTAGTGATCATACATTAACACATGTATTCCTTATGACAACCAAATCACATTGTATCTGCACATGTATCAAAAGTAGCAAAGAATATTGCGTGTTATGTGTGAAAAACGTTTTACGATTGCATGAGTGTTAATCATGTTATGACAATTTGAGATATGAGAAAATCACTTTAATTCACACACAATCATAACTGTTTAATAGGGACTATCACCTTTGAGGTACATTCTATAACTTCCACATCTCCTAGAATACATGCTTGCAATCATAAATAAAGTATATTTATTTTTTGCATATTTTTCTTTTAAACAAACCATGCATGGACATATAAGAGATAGAAAAGAAATACCCAATGATGTTAAGCTTTTGACATTGCACTTTTACTATGCCGAAGCATACAGATGTCATTTCATGATTGGCGGGCAACAGTGGTGAGATGGTTATTTATGCCTTTCTCTTAGGATTTTCTAGTATTTTTCGTCATAAAGAGTGATATGAGTGTTAAGCAAAAGATTACTTAACTTTACTTATCACAAACACGAGTCACAAAACTCACTTGCTTAGTTGTGCATAGAAATGCTCATCTAAACTACAAAAAACACAAAGTTTAGAAGACTTTGTTTCAATGGCCATCCAAGGTACACAAGTATCAATGTACACAAAACACAGACTGTTTTTGTGTTTTTTTTTATTTTTCTCTTTTTATTTTGAAAAACAAACAAAATAAATACTAAACAATCAAAAAAAAAAAAAAAAACAGACAGACAATATGAAAGTATGAAAGAAAGATGTATATGCATGAAGGCATGATAGAAAGGTGCAAATGTATGAAAGCATGATTCCACAAGCAGATAAGAAATTAAGCAAATAGAGTCCTACTTTAGATAGAAAGAAATAAAGCAAAGGACAAACAGAAAGACAATTACGTCTTAGGCTCCTTTCTCACCCACACAGCACGAGTCTTTGGCCGTGAAAATGAAAAGGCACGTGTCCTAGTATGTCTACTAAAGGACATAGAAGAATTAAGATTCTCTTGAAATTGACTTAAAAAGCTCAAAACTTTTAATAACTCTCCAAACAAAGGTATAGGTCTTTGAGAGGAAACTTGTGACCGTTTCGACACTTGCTTCTGAGAAGTAATTAGGACGAATGTGTCCAGAAACACCACAATGGTGACAAACATGAGGTCTAACAAATGATTTAGAATTAGTCAAATTAGTTTTGGATTTCATACCTTATCACATTTTTTAGATTGGGGCACAAAGACAGTCTTTGATCCAGAAGCCATGGAAGAGGAGAGGCCGGGGGAGACAGCATATCCTAAGCCAGTCTTATCAGAACTAAGCTTTTAAGCACTTAATACCTCATTAAGCTTTGAACTAGACATCCTCTTTATTTGAGTTCTAGCTTGACTAAGCTCAACCTCAAGATTCTTGTCCTACTCTTCTAATGAGGTGTTCTCTACAACAAGAGTCTCAACTAACCTTGTAGTCTCATCTAGTTTAACTAACAGATCAGCTTTTTCAGTTTTAACCTCATTATGCTCTTTTCTACAAAGATGAGAAGTCTTTTTAGATTTTATGAATTCAGTGCATAGCTTATCATAGGCTTCCTAAAGGGTTAACTTTTTAGGTACTTCATCATCAGAAGAATCCTCACTGTCACTAACACTCTCCAAAATCACCTTATCGGTTGTGGCAGCAAAAGTTATAAAGTGACCACATTCATCCACATACTCATCAGAAGAGTCATTTTCAGTATCACTCCCGGTAGCAACTAACCCTTTATCTTTTGATTTTTTGGTCTTTTTCTTCATAAGGTAGTTTGGACACTCTATCCTCATATGACCAAAACCTTTGCACTCATGACATTGGATAGGGGGTTTCTAATTCTTGCCCTTCCTTGAGGATTTAGGTTTCCTAGGAGGTTTGCCCTTATTTTTTTTCCTTAATTTAAGAAGCTTGATAATCTCATTAGTTATGAAGGTTAGATCCTCATTTTTCATCATCATCTTTATCTTCAACTACAATTTCACCTTCATCTTCAGAGTCCTCAATCTCTTCCTCTATACCCTTAAGAACCAAGTTTCCACTCTTTCCACCTTTTCCAATTAAACCTAATCCCATCTCATAGGTTTGAAGGTTCCCTACAAGTTTAGTCAAAGGAAGTTGATCAATGTCCTTCACTTCCTCAATGGTAGTGATCTAGGCATGGAATCTTTCAGCAAGGGACCTAAGGATTTTCCTAACAATTTTGGATTCCGTAATAGATTCTCTAAGATTGAAGTTAGAATTCACAATATCCTTGAGTTTAGTATAGAACTCATCAAATGTCTCATCCTCTTCCATCCTTATTTCTTCAAAACTACTAGTGAGTCTTTGAAGCTTCACTGTCTTTACTGCCTTGGCAACTTCCGTGGATGATATTTTCTTGAATTCCTCATTGGTTACCCTATAAAACAAAGCATTCAAGGCCCTATTGTTGAAATTTGCCGCTATGATTGTTGCATCATCCCAATCTACTGGCGCTTCCTTTGGCTTAATCCAATTAATTTCAACAGCTTGCCATACCTGTTCACCTAAAGCCTGCAAAAAACTTTCATACGAACTTTCCAATACGCATAATTAGTGTCATCAAATAAAGGAGGAATTAAAAGAGATTGTTCACGATCCATGATAACGGGGGTCAAGGATCACACTCAGGAAATTAATCCAACCAAAGTGTACTTGCTTTGATACCATATGTTGGAAAATTTTAGACTCCGGTTGATAGAATTAACAAGTTTTAAATCCAAGTTGTTAATTAGATTTATTACGAATAAAACTTGTTAAAACAAACAAACATCAATATCAAGTCAATTATCACGCACAACGGTAAAGTAAATAAGACAAGATATGATAATCCAAGAAAACCAATGAAACAAACTAGTTTCACAGTAAAAAACCTAAGGGAAACCTTCCCGAAAAGCAATCCACCATAGTAAAGAGAAGTTTTAGATATAGTACAAAACCGTTGTCCCTAGACTCTACAATCCTCGGAGATGAACTTAATTACAACAGAAATCTTCTATCACTTCAGAACCTCCGAACTCTTCAATATATGAATGCCACCCTTTTTGCATGGATCTTAGCACGCGACTAACCAAAGATGCACAGCTCCCAGTACGTGACTAACACGCCAACTTGAAGAAGATTGTTGGCTACAAAGTTCTTCACTTCATTAATAATGAAGATCAAGAAGTACTTGGTTATAAAACCCTATGGTATACAAACACAGCAGCTTCTTCAGAAGAAAGATGAACTAGGGCAAATAATGTCTCTGGTCACAATTTACATGAACTTGGGCAACTATGTAACCTTTGACAGCCTTTAAAATAATCCTTATATATGTTTAGGGTTGTGAGAAAAAAAAGCTCAAACACATATTCATGAATTGGAATGAAATCAGAACTGAATATCTGATTTTCATAAATCTCGACAGATAGGGTATCTATCAAGCTAGCTGTCGAGTTTCGGGCTTCAGCAGCTTTTTAAATCTCGATAGATACTAGCTGTCGAGTTTTAAAAACCAGCACTTTCTTACTTGTTTCTTGGACAGACTTGTATGGCTTTAATACTTGAATTTGAAACCTTGTTTCTTGAAGTATTAAACACATTCTAGATTTATCCAATTACAAGTAAAATGCGTTTTGTCAAAGGATTAGTCAATTACATTAAATATTGACATATGTTCCTAACATGAAATAACATATGTCCTAACAGGAAAACTACCAAAATATCTAAACGTGAGGCCCCTATTGCTTCGTTGAGTCGTCAAATTATGGTCCATATTTATCTTGGCTGTTAAGAGACCTTATCAAGCAATTCAAAGCACACACGCATACTCTCTCTCTAGCCCAGCCAAGTTCTTTGAGCTTATCGCTCGGGCCCGTAGGTCACATCAGTGTGTATGCTCAGCGATCTCGCTCACTCTCATTTCCGTAAGCCACAGGTACTTTTTCCCTCATGCATGTAATTAATTTTTATTATCATTTTAGTTTCTTGTACATGCATTTGCATTTTATAATACATATACACATTGAGGCTTTTGTTTCAAGGGTGAGAGAAACCTAGTGTAGATTAACCTATTTAATTTTTATTTATTCCCTCAACATTTAAAACTTTATTTCTTCCCACTTGCATGCTCTTGTTAAATTTTTTTTCTGGGAAATTGTTGGAAATATGGGAATGGTGGGGATTTAAAGGAGGTATGAGATGTAGGCTTGTGCTTGTACTTTAATAAAGATTTATCGTTATTGTTATTTGGTTATTTGCACTTTTGAATTGGGTTTTAGTTTGTAAGTTGGTGTTCAGGTGGTTGGTGATGGTGTGGAACTGTTTTTGTATGCTTCCTTTGTCGTTGAATCAAGAAATGGTGTTACTTGGATGGACAAAGCTTGATTATTTTTTATTGGGTATTGACTTGATTTGAGCTTAAGTTTTTGAATTGATTGATAGAGCAAGCCAAGCCGAGTATGGTTCAAGCTTTATGATTAAATTTTAGCAAGCTACACTTGAAGGTTTTTATTCAACATATATGAGCAAGCTTGCATCAAGCTCAGGCAGAGTTTGAATATCTCATTAATCTTGTCAAGTCAAGTTTGATAACTCAATGTTTGGCTTGGTTTGGCTAGATTAGAGCCCTAATCATTGTCAACAAATAACGCTATAATGGAAGTACTTTCCCAAAAAAAAACTTCAAAAGTATAGATGTGACCGGTTGTCAAAATGGGATGAGGCAATGAGTGCAACCGTTGGTTAGTCATACTTGGCAAAAAAGAATCGGACTAAAATCCTTTTGAATTGATATTATTGGCCTCATACCATGGTTAATGATTGAATTATATATTTATATGATCATATCCGCTAAAATATGACTAACATAGACTAGTATGCATGATATTCTTAAAAGTCAACAAGATAAAAGCATATTATATAGTTTTTGTTTTCATTATTGTAAATATTTAAACATTATCCTTTGTCAATCTTGGCAAGATCGTATGTTCTTTGTTTATGTTATGTTGATGCACTTTCAGATATATAATGTCAATGCTTTTGCTCATAGATCTTAAGAATATGTTGAAACTCTTAAAAAAAATTACTATTATGGGCAATCAAGTACAAACTATAATTTTTATAAAAATAAAAAAGTACAAACTATAATGCTAGGGCCTTTCAAATTAGGTTGAATGTTACGAGTTATTAGACTACAAACTAAAAATGGAAATTATTATAAGCTAAGGATGTGTAAAAGTAGTACTCTCTCTCTCTAAATAGAAACTATGCTTTATTGATTTTGAATGAATGAATACAATTGCTTCTAATCCTATCCTCACATTCAGGTTGAAGCTAAAGCAGAAAAACTAACTGCTTCCCTATTTTTAGGGAAGTTTGTTACAATCAAGTACCTACTTAAAACTTACACGTGTACATTGATCAAATCACTTTAATCAGACAGACAATTATGTAACAAAACACTTCACCAAGTTAAGAACAAATTTCTGCTCTCATTCTTTGTTGTTCATTTTGCTTATACTAAAAATGGAATTTAGTATAACTAAGGATGGGTGAGTGGCAGCTCAAGGTTAGAAGTGGAATCTGGAGGGATATTAATAGTTCTTAGATGTGAGCCAAGTAGTCTAGTCAAGCAATTCCATAACTCAGCCGTGCACTTTGTAACCCAATCACAAGCCCATGAAACCACCCCAGGAAGAAGACAACTAAACCACTGCACCCAATTCAATCTCGCATTGCCTAAGATAATATGTGCAATCTCTATAAAAGCCACCTGCAGTGTGAGAATAACACCCACAGAAACCCAAAAAAATGGGTTCCGATGAATGCTTATAAACACATTCTTCTTCTCCAATTCCCTTGCGTTTACTTGGTTAAATGCTTGGCAGAGAACAAAACTATTAAAGATAATGGTTTTATTAACCTCATTGCTAATACCCGGGATAGTTTGCCCTTTGAATTGGAATGCCACTGAGATGGTAACTTGATAGAGAGCTTGAGAGACAATGTTTCTCCGCATGGCCTTGGTGATAAGTGGTTTAGTTTGTTTCAATGGCAGCTTTTCCATCAGTTCCTCTGTTGGTGGCTCGGTCAATAGCCCAATGCCACCAAGAAGTGACACAACAAAGTTTGCCCATAGCAGTTGGATAGACGTAATTGGAGAATATCCACAAAACATTGTCGTGATAAAGGTTATCAACAGCCCTGCTATTATCATGGTGAGCTCCAGTTGGATATACTTCTGAATATTCTCGAAAGTACATCTTCCATACCTTGAAATGGTGACCAAGAAACTGAGATTTCCATCACCGATGATGATGCCAGAACTTGCTCTAGCCATTTCAGTGCTACAATTCCTCATAGTAATCCCCACATCAGCTTCTTTTAGTGCTGGAATCGCGTTTGTTTTAACTCCCAACATTGCTACTATATGGCCTTTATTCTTCAAGCATTGCACTAAAGTGAGCTGGTTAGATGGGATTGAGCTTCCTATCAAGATGATTTGATCAACTTTATTCATCCTCTCTTCATTCCTGAATTTCCGAAATTCTTCACCTTTAAGCACCATTGCATTTGAGCAGGGTAGTCCACACTCGTGAGCTATGGTTTCCAACACTGACACATTATCTTCTGAAACAAGAGTGATGTTAAATCCGGCCTTTTTCAAAGCTCGTATTTCCCTTCCAACCGGCACCACGTTTAGTGTTGGCACACACCAACCTGTTGTATCAATGCAAATACTTGTGACTGAACTCATAGTTAGGCAAGCAAAAGGTTCTTGAACAAAAGCCTGTTCAGAGTCTTCAGACATCATCTTCTTATTCCAATAAGAGATGGCAAGCGTGATTACAAAAGGTATTCCTTCTATTACTCCAACCAGCAATGTAGCAAGTGAAGTCGTTAAGGTACTAATCTTCCCATTTGGTTTCATCACAATTTTCTCAATCGCATCCATTATCTCTTTGATTGCCTTTGGTTTCTCCTTGAGGTCTGGGAGGCTAGACTTAATATCTTCCTTCAGAAGCATAAAACGGAGGAATAACACTACAAGGATGAGGATAGATATTGAAAGACCAAAAATTTGTGTGCCTTTATTCACCTTGTCAATTTGCGCTGGTAATGGGGTCTTTTCGGGGACATGGGTAACCTGCTGCATCAAATCACCCAATCTAGTGTCCATGCCCACTGATGCAACTAGCATGCAACCCTTTCCATCAATCACCTTTGCACCATAGAACAAAAAAGGGTTCTCCTCATTAATGGTGGACTCATCATCCAGTTTTAAGGATTCACCAATGAACAAACCATCAGCAGGGACGATATGGTCCCTCTCTAGTCGTACTAGGTCACCAATCAAAACCTTGCCAATGATTTCTTTGTGTAAACATCCCCCTCTAATAACATCAACCATCATTCTCTGCAATTCAAATGGTTTATGCTTGTGTTTAAGTCGACGCTGATTACGTAGTGAATCAAGGACCACAAGTATGATGATGGCAAGAATTATGATGACCCCTTCATACCAACCAGTTCTCAGGCCTTCCGCCTTGACTCCAAAGCCAAGTGACAGCACCGCGCACACGAAGAGAAGCAAAATGGTGTAATTATTGCACGATTTTGGGAGAAATTGAAGGAAGCCTAGTGCACTAGTTTGTGTTGTGGACGGTGTGCAAGCTATGCATCGAGAGCGCACATCAGCAGGGATGATTCCCGTCTGTAAATCAGTACCCAAAGCCTCTGCAATTCCTTGGATGCCTCCAAACTTGTGTATGGAATCCAAATCTTTCTCCTTTACTATCTTGGCAATGTTTGCTTGCTGGAGTTGTACCTTTTCATCTCTGATACGGTTGTCATTCTCAACATCCAAATTTACACTTTGAGGTGATTCAGTTAAAATTTGCACAATATCCTGCTATATCAAATAGAAAATAAATTAGTATTTTGGCTATTCTATTAAACTTGAATTCAGTTTTAGTTCTAAAGCAGAGTCATAATCCCATTTGGACCGACAAGAGTGCTATTTGTTAAACTCAAGGCAAAAATGAGATCATGAAGAGAGGAAGAGGAAATTAAAATGATAGTATTGCACAGAATGATCATGTACATGGTGGGTGCACTGTATTTATACATACATAAAAGCAAAAACAGAAGGGTAGTTAGCCATTGCACATTCACACTAGTTGATGTATAACCGTGCACAACAAGTTGACATCACTTTATCACATCTGATATATGTTTAGGGTAATCTCTCTCACACACATCTTGTTACACAAAGAGTACACACAAATCAAATTTTGAACTAAAAACGTATCTTGAAGTCACAATTTCAATTCAAAAACGGAATTTTGTGTATTTGTGTCACTAACAATTACCCAATATTTCTATGTTTTAAACTACACGATGTATGAACTACGAAACATACTTAGAACCTTTACTGTCTGCCGTATTTCTCTTCGCTATTCATTATACAACGTATAGATATCCATGGGAGAGAAAATAGAAGACGAGCTTACTGCTTCTTTTGTATCATCATCGAAGCTGGTAAAAGCACTGTAGTAAGAAGTGCACGATGAAAGAGATCTGAGGAAAGCAAGAGAACCTTTGTCATCAGCTCTATGTATGAGATTTTGCTCATGTAAGCTCAAAAAAACTGCGCGGCGCCAACGCTCTCTTGGAGGATTTCTGGGCTTTAGCAACTGAGACTCAAGGTCAAGGCCGGAGCTTGTTAACATTTCGGCTTCTCAAAACACAACTTTCTGCACTAACTAACAAGAGCAATTAACCAACCGATAGATACACAAAATAACAGTTAATTAATTAGGAATAAAAGAAAAGAACTTTGCATAATAGATAGATAGACATACTCGTACTAATGCAAGTAGAGAATCTATCATATATAAAATGAAAGCTGTATGTGAGAATTAAGATTGAGGTTTAATTGTTCCAAAAAACACAAATGCTTGAAGTTTGTTGTAGTTTGCGGTATTAGATTTATTTTCTTGTAATTAACACGGTTTGCTTCTCTTTGACTATTGAGCAGATAACACGATTTTTTTTTTCTTGTAAATGCTTGAAGTTTGTTGCAGTTTGTGTTATTATATTCTTTTTCTTGTAATAACACGGTTTGTGGTACTAGATTCTTATTCTTGTAATAACACGGTTTTTTATTTTTGATAAGAACACGGTTTGTTTTAATTTGCTTCTCTTTGTCTGTTGACTCCTTGTAATTTCTATTGCTTTTTATGCGTCTTTTTTTTTTTTTTTTTTTTTTTAATTTAAGGATAAAGCTTTATTAAGAGCATTCACGTTGAGCATTGTAAATGGTATATGTAATGAAATTTTAGCATCAAAGTACAAAACAACCTCATTACCTGGTCTTGTACTTGTAAAAAATTTTACAATAGTGCTATAGTGGACTTCTACATGTACAAGTTACTGTTCACCCATTGTAAACCTAAATTTCATTTTTTTTATTGAGTAGTATATATTATTTTATTGAGAGAAAGATAGGATTATATTATTTTATTGGGTAGTATATATTATTTTAATAAGTTGAATAAGAAAATAAAAGTTAAAATGTCAAGTATGTTGTAAAATAATATAGTATAATTGATAAAGTAACTTTTGAGATGATAAAATAGAATAGGAAAAAAATTGAAGATGTGAATATTAAATACCAACAACCAAACAAGCATCAACACGCTCAGCTCCTAGGAACCTTAAATTTTCATCTCCTTCGTAAGAGACCCAACAGAGGACAGAGGAGATAGGAACAGACCTTGAAGCCTAGGAGTGAGCAGTCCTCCTAATAAAATTATTTAATGTATAAACTAATAGCATGTTTGAGAGTTAAAAAAAGGAGGGGGAGTAGAGTAGAGGGAGGGAGAGTAATTCAATTACCTTGTTTGGAAGTTTTTTAAGGAAGGAGGGGGAGGGATTTGGAAGAGTTTGGAGGGGTTTCAACTCCCTCTAACCCCTCATTTTTAATTCCTCCAAATTGGAGAGATTTGGAGGGAGAGTAGAATAGATAAGTTATTGGCCAAATGAATTCCCCTAATTTATCCTTTCCAAATTAATAAAATTACTCTTTCTAAAGGGCTAATTACCCTCTTCCCCCTCCCTAATTTTAAAAACATCCAAACAATGTAGAGAGGAATCATTTTCCTCTACTCTCCTCCCCACTACTCTCCTTTCCCCTACTCCCCTCTACTCTCCTCCCTCTTAAACTTCCAAACAAGCCATAAATGTTTTATTCCATTCAGATAAGATTAGTCATTTTTCTCAAAAAAAAGATAAGATTAGTCATTGGCTTATAGCATAGTAATGAAGGTGATAAATACGAAGATACATTAATTTTACCTTTGATTCATTCAGCAAAAAAAAAAAAAAAAAAAAAAAAATTACCTTTGATTCAACTTCTATTATGAACAAATACAATAGGTCAATAATTGTGAAAAATATTATGTTTCTAGGTACTTATTGCATACTAAATATTAGTTTGCTTGCAAGGGCATTTTTTTTTCTTTTTCAAAATAAGTTTATTTTGCTTACTTATTATAGCTACCTTTAACTTATTTTTTTTCTCTCTACTAAATTTAATATTATAGATAATTCAATTTCAAGATATGATCACTTTCCAATCACTCTAATTCTTTCATATAAAATTCTAAATTTTAATCATTTTTACTTTGACAAATTTAATCTCATTATATTCTATATTTTAAACTCTTTCTTAAAAAAAAAAAAAAAAAAACTATTTAATGAGTACTTTTTTGTTACCTCAAGACTACCAAATCCTACTCATGAAAGGGAAGGAAGATACAAAATAATGCTAGGAAATTATACTAAGAGATCCAATAAATTTAAACGTCCTTTCTTCTATTCCTTTTAAGAGGAGGAGGGGGAACTAATTGTTCAAACCCAAATTGACTAGAAACATATATATGCAGGATTATATGGCTCCAGATAGTGTCTATGACCAAAGACTAATAAATCTCTGCACTATAAGATACTGGATCCAGTTTCTTGTACCATATCCCATGACTCCTTTCATCATTCATGATAGAAGAAAAATTCCTTAAATAGACAACCAAATCTTCTCTCACCCAAGGGACTGAAATTAATCAAGTCCCGCCTACTATCAAAAGCAGAAAATTCCTCAAGCCATTGGTAGAAGGAATGGACCCGATGTCCTTGTATGTGTCTTGCTTCAGCTCTCTAGTCCCTTGAGTTAGAGCTTGAGCAATTGGAAGGATGGTACCAGTGGTTCTCCTGGCAGTGATCTTGAAGAGGGAACGACAAATCCAGGTCAAGTAGAATGAACACTCCTCATCATATGAAGGATTTTCCATTGTTGCGTGGTAAGTTGAGAGAGTGCCAAGAAGCCATACATTTAGGAGAGAAAAAAGAAAAGCATGGCATAAAAGTAAGTTCATCAGTTGGCTCTGATAACAAGAGAAACCAAAAGAAAATATATAGGACAATTCACAATGTAAGCATATGCTGCAAGGTCTAAATATTTTAGACCACAGAAAGTCAATTATTAGAGAAAATATATGTGATCGTTATTTGAATTGAATCTTAAATATTGCACACGAGAAAATGCTCCTCTTTTTACCTATCATAAATCAACACTCTTGCTACAGAGGCCAAAGCAATTTGTAACTCTCATCCATTGCTTCATAACCTCAGTCTAGCAGACATAGTTGGAACCTACATATTACAAAATCAATTCTCTATATCAATACTATAAAGTAGAAAAATTACCGTTGAACTGTAATTAAAAAGGCCATGAACATGTATCTTTTAAACTAAGGATCACTATAACACCGAATTTCCAAATCATGTCATATAGGGACTCTCGAAATAACCAAGGCATACACTCAAGTTGTAATCGTACGAAGAACCATAAAATATATGCGATATAAATACGTAGTGTGATGGATAAGGTGTAAGATGATTTTAGCATTAATTGTTACGTTAAGGAGTATTTAATCTCTCTTTATTGGATGTGATTTTTGACATATTAATCATTGAATTACATTTTCTTCTTCTATTCTTTATTCTTTAAAAATGTACAAAAGATTAAAAAATAATAGTCATGTCATCAATCAAATATTAAAATTTCAAGTTTTCATAATATAAACATATGCATAAAATATAAGTTTATGGATTGAATAATAAATAACATCCATTTTACAAAAAATTTGACATGTGTGTTAAGAACATAAAAAACATGTAATTCAACAGTTTTATTATTAACATGGTTACATTATGTTACCATGTAAATTTTTTAATTGAGATTTGTAATATATATTTATTTATATATATATTAAATATGTATTAAATGCTTCCCATGTTATACTTGTACAAATAATTTCAATTTGACTTAACTTTATTATTTTTATCAATACTAAAATTGTCTATTTTGTTAAGGTATACACAACTAATCCAATCAAATTTGCACAATTTGGGGTATTAAAATGACTACCGCTTAATTCACATTATATCCTAAAATGACTAGTTTAATCGCAATTAGAGCTTCTTATAATCGCTTGTAAACCAGTATCTACCTGTTTGTTTGTTTAGACCCCTTAAAACCAGATTAGTTTAACCTAATGAATTAGCCAAGTAATTACTCAGATAAATTATGAGATCTAGGTTAAACACATGCAAACATATTACTTAGTGCGGAAAATCAAAGAAGATAGTAATATGGTGACTCAAAAAAACCAATGAAACCAACCGTTTCAAAATAAAAACTTGGGGATGATTTAACCTAGCTATTCTCAAGGAAAACAAATCCACAATGATAGAATGGAAGTTTACAATAGATTTAAACCCTAAATCTAGAGCCAATTCTTGTAGAACTTACTAACACGACCACGAGCAGTTCCGACTCCATGGACTATTCTACCTTGGACTTGCTAAACACAAACTCCCACGTTTATGACTTTGAGATCCCACTCATAGGTTTCAGATCACCATCAATAGTAGATCTTTATGTAGCAACTTGTTTCACAGTTCTTGATTGTAGATCACTTGTTCCAACAGATGCTTATTGAGCTAGAAGGTATAGAAACTTCATAAATCTCACAAGAGTAACTTACAAGACTTCCAAGAATGTATAAAATATAGCTAGGGTTTTCCTTCTATACCTAGTAGTGTTTCACTCAAGCCCTAAATGTTTTTGTGGGCTTTGGGCCTGATTTAAAATATGCTATATACAATTTTTGATCGGTCGAGCTTGATTTTCAATCGGTCAAGTTTCACAGAAACTGAACTCTTCTTTCTGCAGTTTTCATGTTTTTGAATCTTGACTTAAACCATCACGAGCAATGTGTAACACCTAATCTAGACATGTTTTGATCTCAGTTGCCAACATACATAAATTAAGAAATCTAAACATTCAATCCTAAATATTAGAACCTAATAATTTCTCCCTTTGGCGATCCGTGACAAAACATACATAAAATTGAATTGCTCAACTCAAGAACTAACCCAATTACAAAGAATTGCCCTAATACAATTCTATCACAATCTACTATCTATCAGTTGTTAAAATAGGCAGCAGTTGATGAAAGAATTAACCTGTAAAATCCTGAAACACTTAAACAAACCAAAAACACATGTCTGAAAAGTACAGTATAAACAATATAAGTACTTGATTTCATAAACAGAAAAAAAAAAACAGATAATCAATGAATAACATCATTAATATCAACATAATCAACAGTGTATCAATAATACATATCAAGTTTTGTGAAAACAAGAACAAAAACCAAATATATACATCACAGATCATCAAAAATATTAAACTCATCAAAGTGTAATCTATCTCCCCAAAAACTAATCAAACTCCCCCTTAATACAAACCACATCTCCCCCTTAATCTATCCCAAGACTTTATTATACGTGCAACCCCTTCATAAAATATTTGTAGTAATACAAAGTCATAAATGTAAACTGCCACTTTGTGAATTATTACATCTTTATCCTTGAATACCCGGTTTAATCATTTTTTAAGTTATTTATCATATATTTATGAAATCTAATTTCATAAATATATACTTTAGTCTTACTAAAGTGGTTAGGCCTAACTCTCTGAATAACTGAACCCATTAAACTTATCTCAATGGAATATTTTATATCTCCGTTAAGAGACTATAAATTCCATCTTGAGAATATATGTTCCATCAACATTAAATGTGGCTGCCCAACATACTGGGATTTTGACTGATACTTTAGATCTCACTCCTGATATATCAAAGCAATTTACACTTCCTGATCATGTCTATTATTCTCTCAGGATTAAGAGTTCATGTAAATATAAGTCGTGAGATTTATTATTCATTTGACAGTCATTAGAAGAATAATAAATTTCACAGCAGTCCAGTTCAATATGTTTTAACACTTAAAATATATCAACATATCAACTAAAAGTCTCCACTTCCATAATTAAGACAAATCATCTTAGTTAATATGTTATAGTCTTCGCAGATGAAATGCCCAATTTCACCACTGGCTACGAACCAAAATTCTAAGTTTACAAAGAACTTGTGATCTATATCGTTTGTGACTAAATCACATAAATCACACACTATGCATCTCATAGATTATATGATAATGTCTGAATATTCATGTTACCAATTTCAGATAATAATAAAACAAATTTATCAATCACAATATTAAGTCATACATAATGACATACATAATGTCAAACATGATGTCAAACTTAATATCATACAATAGGATTTAAGGGCACTAATCCTAACAGAGTTCCCATATACTCCTCTTTTTTGTTACATATTTTTGTTACATATTGCCAAAGGCAATCATTAATGATCATAGGGTGGAGGAGGTGGAAAAGAACTCCTATACTTAGAAAAATTTGCTCTCAAAGTAGTAACATTTGAAATAAGCTCATCCAAAAGCTATCCATGTGCCGCCTGAGTAGTCATGAAAGTCTATATCATAACATAAAGAAAGAGACGAGGAGCAACAGGTGGAAAGTAGGCTCAGCATCATCAGTGTCAATTTTAACCTCATCCACATCATCATTAGTAACAGCAGTTGTAGGATCAAAATGAATCTCCTCAGCAGGTGAATCCATAGCGATAGTCTCTACTCGAGGTCTCTTGGATGAACCAGTACTTGGGTTCAACCGTCTTCTTTTGTGCTTATTTTTGTCTAAGAGAAGAAGATCATATGGGCGCGGTGAGATAAACAGAATCAAAGGCAGGAAAATCCTCAAGCTTTAGATAAGCTAAGATCCCACTAATGAAAACATGGAAGAAGAGATGATGCTTCCTAGACTTACTCCTATGTACCTCAACGGTGGTTTGAATAAAAAGAGATGGAAAACAGATAGAACCGTCAATACTAAGGGCATACAGAAATACACATCTATCAATAATATGCACATGAGATATAGGAAAGATATTGTGACATGCTATCCTAAACAATGTGTAATTGAACTCAGTTAACTCATGAGAGTTAAGTATTGGTTCATTACCCCAAGTGATAGTTCTTCCACAAAGTTGTGTCATAACATCATCTATATGAGAAGTATTGGTGTAAGGATAGGTAGGTTTAGACATAAGAGGAACATTAAGAGCGTAAGAAACTATTTTCTTGAAACCAATTGCTTTCTTAGCACTTTGCTGCCCGACCCTCACCCCATGAGTCTGCAACAAGACCATAATTCTTTTCAAACAACTAAAGAGAACCCCAAATTGAACTAGAAATTCAAATCCCATTTGGACATTACAACACTCACCAATATATACCATTAATCCATAATTCTCTTTGCTCTATAAATTTTAATCTTACCTGGAAATTCAAAGTAGACTATACAATAAGAACACAACAACACAGTCAAAAGCACAAGCCCTTATAAATGAAACAGTAATTCCATCTTTTCATTATAAGGAAATTCAAAAAAAAAAAAAAACTACATGTTAGGACATATGTGTTTCACTTGTTAGGAACATATGTCATTATTTTATGTAATTGGCTAATCCTTTGACAAAACGCACTTTACTTGCAATTAGGTTGATCTAGGTTGTGTTTAATGCGTCAAGAAACTTTGTTTCAAGATCAGTGTTAAAGCCATGCAAGAATGTTCAAGATTCAAGTGCAGAAAGTGTTGTTCATTAAATCTTGACAGCTAGTTATCTATCGAAACTTGTAGAGCTGTTGAAGTAAGTGGCTCGACAGCAGCTTGACAGATAGGGTATCTGTCGAGGTTTATGAATTTCAGTTTTTCAGGACTGTTTTTCATTCAATCCGTGATTTTATGTTTGGGCTTTCATTTCTCATAGCCCTAAACATATATAATAATTATTTTAAGGGCCATATCAGGTTGCACAGCCAAGAGAAAAATTGAACAAGAGCATAATTCCTCAAGTGTGACTAGAAACCTAATTTGCCCTAGTTCTTGAAGAAACTGTTGTGTTTGTACACTATAGGGTTTTGTGACCAAGCAACTTCGTGATCTTCATGTGTTGAAGAACAGAAGAACTTTGCAGCCAACATCTTTCTCTAGTTGGTGAACCAAGTCGTGTACTGGAATCCGCGCAATTAGTTAGTCACATACTAAGAATTGTGCATTAAGAAGGAGAGATTGTCACTACAGAACAAGTCCAATTGGATATTAGGGTAAGGGTTCAACTGTAGGTTGGTATAAGGTACTAAGATTCCTTTACTTGTAACCGTTTGTTGTGATAATAGTGAATTCTCGGGAGTGATGACCTTAAAATCACCCGATGGGGTTTTTGCCGTGTTGGTTTTTCCCCATTCGTAAACAAATCACCGTGTCATTTATTTTCTGTTGCATATTTAGTTATTTGGTGATTTGTTTGTGCTACCACGTGTTTTGCATATTAATTTTATTAATTAATTAACTTGGCTAACTAATCAATTAATCTATCATAAAAGGTCAATACATTTTTTGCCTATCAAGTGGTATTAGAGCAGGCACACTCTGATTATGTTTAGTCTTTGTGTGTGATCCATTGACTCCTGTTTGTCATGGATAGAGGAAAATCTTTGATTATATCTCATTTATTTGATGGTACTAACTATGCATACTAGAAAGTACACATGAGAGCTTTCTTGCAGTCACTAGATGAGAATGTGTGGCAAGCTGTATAGATTGGCTGGACCAAGCCAAAGGAAGCGCCGGCTGACTGGGATGATGCTAAGATCAAGGCGGCAAACTTCAACAGTAGAGCATTGAATGTATTGTTCAGTGCAATCACCAACGAGGAGTTCAAGAAGATATCCTCTACTAAAACTGCTCAGGTAGCATAGACCATCCTCCAGACAACCTATGAGGGAACTAAGGCTGTCAAGGATTCGAAGTTGCAGAGGCTCACTACAAGCTTCGAACAGATTAAGATGAGGAGGATGAGTCATTTGATGAATTCTATGCCAAGCTCAAGGACATAGTGAACTCAGCTTTTACTCTTGGGAAAACCATTCTTGAACCCAAGATTGTGAGAAAGATGCTTAGATCTCTGCCTAAGAGATTCCATGCCAAGATCACTGCCATCGAGGAATCAAAAGATATTGAGAAAATACCTTTGACAGAGCTAGTTGGCAATTTGTAGACCTATGAGTTGGGTTTGTCTAGGATCGGAAAGTTGAGCAAAAGCAAAAGTATGGTACTAAAAGCCAAAAGCAGTGATATTGATGAGTCTTCAGATGATGAGGACTCTGAGATGAAGTCCTACATTACCCGACAGTTCAAGAAGTTCATGAAAAATGCTAATGCAAAGGGCTTCGATAAGGATCGTAGACAGTCAAGTTTTTCTCAGTCTAAGAGTCAAGATAAAGGAAGAAGGATTCAAGGGATGACGGTCTGTACACTGTTCCCGCAAGACCAAAGTGCTTTGGGTGTTAGGGTTTCGGTCATATGAAACAAGAGTGCCTTACTTATCTCAAGACCATAAGGAAGAGAAAGGCACTTGCTGCTACACTAAGTGACACCGAGCCTAAAGATGATTCTGACAATGAGGATGACAGAATCTTGAATGCCTTTACTACCACAGTCAATCCTACTGAGGGGATTGTTGAAGATATGGATAAAGAAGAAGAATTGGTGGAGTACAAGTTTAAGAAGATGGATGAACAAGATGACATCCATACAGCTTATGCAAAGTTATATAAGGCCTCTGAAAGTGTGAGAAGTTGTATAGGTTGACCACCAAGAAGCTTAGTGATGTAGAGCTCGAACGTGAAGAACTCTCCACGAAGTTTGATGAAGCTAATCAGACTATTGGAGCACTTAGGTTTGAGAACAATTTCTTGGCTGAGAAGACCAAGAAACTTGAAGCGGAGCTGTTTCAAGTCAGAGCTCAATTGGAAAGGACTTTAAGTGCAAAGCTTGACGAGATGCTCAGCATTTAGAAATTTGCTTCCGATTGAACCGATTTAGGATATGATTTCTCTTCTCCTAGTATTGTTTCTACTAGTTCTACTGTTTTTGTTCTTCTTGCTAATAATGTTGAAACTGAGAACATTAATGTTAAAAATGAATTAGCTAGTGAGAACATAGGTAAGGGTAAGTCTATCTTAGGATCACCCCCTAAACCTACTAAGAATGAGACTAAAAACCCTAGGGCTAAGAAGGCTAACTCTCAAAAGCCGAAACAGAAGAAGCAGCATCTCTGTTATCACTGTGGTGTAACCGGTCATACTCGACCAAATTGCTATAAGTGGTTAGCCACTCAACAGAGCAATGACATGATCACATCGGGAAACCATAATTAGTTTCCACCTTCTTTTGCTCCCTTTGGAGATATTCTCAAAGCCCTCGTGCTCCTTTCAAACTTGAACGGTTTTAATTCTTCTCCCTCACCTTCGGTTCAAGGGTTCATTCAAAGGAAAGGTTCTTCCAAGGTGTGGAAGGAAAAACAAACTAAGTGATTCTATCACTCTCTCTCTCTCTCTCTCTCTCTCTCTCTCCCCTTCTTGTTTTTATTTGCATTACTTATGTGTTTTGCTTTTAAGTTTTGAGTCAGTCTAATTTTATGCATTATTTTGTTTTTTTTAACATGTTTTTGTTTGATTATTTTTCAGTTTTGCTTTATTTTGTTTTCATATAAAAATAAAATGAAAAATCAGAATAATACAAAAACTGTGTATGTTTGTGTACATTGGTACTTGTATTTGTAGCTTAGATGAGCATCTCCATGCATAACTAAGCAGTGACTCATGTTTGTGATGAGTAAGATTAAGTAATCTCCTGTACTTAGCACTCATATCACTCTTTTTGACGTCTAAGACTAGAAAATCCTAAAAGAAATGCATAAATAACCATCTCACCACTGTTGCCCACCAATCATGAAATGACATCCGTATGCTTTGGCATAGCAAAAGTGTAATGTCAAATGCTTAATATACTTAGGTGTTTCTTTTCTTTCTTTTACATGCCCATGCATGATTTGCTTATCAAAAGAAAAATATGCAAAGATAAATAAAAAGCAAAAAGATAAAAATGCTTTATATATGATTGCAAACGTGTGTTTTAGGAGATGTGAGAGTTATAGGATGTACCTCAAAGGTGATAGTCTCCATCAAAAAGTTATGATTGTGTGTGAGTTAAAGTGATTTTCTCATCTCTCAACTGGTCATAACATGTATACACTTATGCAATCTTGCGATGTTTGTCACGCACTACATGCAATATTCTTTGCTACTCTTGATACATGTGCAGGTACAATGTGATTTGGCCATCACAAGATTTACATGTATTAATGTATGCTTACTAAATTGTCTTGACTTGTTTTTGAAATATAAAATCGGTTAGACTTGTTTAGTGTGTGTGTGTGTGTGTGTGTGTGTGTGTGTGTGTGTGTGTGGGATCAATGTGTTTAAAATTGTTGTTGAGAGATAATTTTGAGAACTTAAAATGTTGCTTGGATCCTTGGTTGAGTTGCATGCTTGATTGCATTCATATCTATGTTTTTCCCTTTTTGAAAAACTGGTTTAAAGTAACCTTGACAGATCGTCGACACCTCTTGATACCTGGCTTATCTATCGGGCTCTTCAATTGATTTTTATCGCAATCTCGACACCTCTCGATAGCTAGGTGGATCGATTGAGAAACCTACTGTCTCCTAGATAGATTCTCGACAGCTAGTTGGACCAATCGAGAACTCTACTGTCTCCTCGATACCTCCTCGATCCATCGAGCTTATTTTGCTGTGGACACCTCTGGACACCTCTTGATAGATTCATCTGTCGAAGCTTTTAAAGCTCGACACCTATCTCAACACCTTTCGACACCTCTATCTGTTGAGAATTACTGAACTTCTATATAAGGGTCAAACGTGATTTGGACTTCATTTCCTCAATCTCTCTCGATCTGTTCGTGTCTCTTTCACTTCTAAAACCTCTCTCACTCACCTTCAACCTCTTCGTCAAGGATTTTCAAGCTTCTTCAAGTTTTTCTTCAGTTGGTAAGTTTCTAATCCCTCATTTTCACGCATTTCATGCTTTATAACCTAAGTTTTTGGGATTTTTGCAAGATTTGGGGTTTTTCAAAATCAAAGAGGTTATTGTGAAATTTTTGGGATGGGTTTTGAAGATTTGATCTTAAAAACTTCATGCATTGCATCACATTTGTATTATAACAGTATTATCATGCATTTTAGATGTGTGCAATTGAATGTGTGCTGGTAGGATTGGATTGGGCTGTGTCACGCCCCAAACCTAAAGGGTCCAAAGCATGAGAAAGACGTCTTAAAGTACCTATAGAATTTTTCTTTTTGACAATTCAATCCACATAAATCATATGAAGTACCAACATCAAGAATTATCATAATAATTCCATTGAATATACTCTCAAAGTAAGTCAGAGTTCTAAGCAATAATTACAAGGACCATTGGCCACAAAAGAATAGAGATCTGAATAAATAATTACATATCATCAGCTTGTCCCATCAGTGGGAGTAATGTCACAATCACTATAATATACAAAAGAAAGAATCAAGCCTATTCTAAGATGTACAACATCTAATATCTTCACTACAAAAATTCAGCCTTCATTAGTAGTCAGTCTAACTACTATTAGCCACCAAAAAGCTGTCTCAAAAGATTTTTGCCTACTCTGAAAAGTTTATAAAATAATGGAATCAGATAGAGCCCAGTAAGTAGCATAATTAATGGGGGTAGCGGAAATATAAGTTCCATTTTCAATAATAATAATAATATGATATGACAAGAATGATTGAATAATGAAATACAAAGTTTCTTAAAGTAAATACCTTAAAACTATGTACTATAATCTGTGAGCACAGACAATATAATTTTCGAAGCCATAATATCTATCATATGGTAATTTATAACAAATATACCACAATACCATATAGACCAGTCAGGGGATCCCCACATTCATAACTGGCACAGACTCTTGGCCCCATGGACAGCAACCTCACCCATACCCTCAAGGTTTTTCTCTCTCTCCATAAGCAGCAAAGAGAGTGCGTCAAATAGGATCTCTCTTGCATGTGGTCTTTTGGCCCCATGGGCAGCGGCCTCACACACACACAATCAAGGAACCTCTTCCTCCCATGGGCAGCAAGGAAGAACGCATCATCCAAAGTGAAAAGGCACTGATCTGGATTTGATTCCATTATCACAAAGACTATGAAAACCAAATTGGGTGATTACCGGAAAATCACACATGGCATAGGGTTAAAACCACATAAAGCTCACAGGTATACATCTCCTTTCAAATACATAGTTTATAACCAAGTAGTTTTAGAAAAACCTTAAATAATCTAATTTCCACAAAATTTGTAAGGTTTTCAACTTCATTCCTGTCAAGAAATTTTCTATCAATTTCCCAAATAATACAAGAAAAGATAAGCATCTTTAAATATTTCAATATACCATAAAATCAACGACTTTCTTATCAAAGATTAAATAAAGGATGCTCATTTTTTTATATCAACAATTCATGCATTTCCCCAAATGCAATACCAAATATGATGCATTTTCATATATAATAATATATAATAGGGTCACAACACAACACTTTTAAGAGAACATATATCCATATATAATTTTCCAAAATGTGTTTGACCCATAAACATCATTTATGAAACATGGTTATTTTCCAAAAATATCCCATTAAGAAGCTACTTACCTCGCAACCGCAAAATCCTAATTCTCCAAGCTTCAAGGAGATTAGCTAGAACCTAAACAATATCAAGTAAACCTATCACAATAAGCATAGAGCTTGAAATTGCATCTAGCTACAATTTAGGAATTGCCAAAAGAGCACCTAATTAGGCAAGCCTATTATTTTACCTCATCAGTAATAATATATCTCACTTCCAAAGTTTCTCAACAAATTGATTCAAAAGGCATAAACTCCAATTTATAAAGTTAACCTATTTAATATCATCTCCAACATCATGACTAGCTTCCATAAAATTTACACTACATTATTAAGAGACCATGAAAGCAAAATCAAAATATCCTCCAAGAAAAGATATTTAGAACTTCAATTAACTCCAAATAAACCCAATGGCAATGGAAAAATTAAGTTTACTAACTATCACATGTTATAACTCAAAACTCCTAAATTTTCTATCACAAATAAACCTTAGATAGTCATTATTAGCACAAACCATATACCCACTCATCAAATAATTTCACCAATACAAAACCCATACATAAAAACACATAAATACACATAAATATTACTTCTAATACTCATAAATCAAATGAGTATCATTATTAAAGCTTAGATAATAATAACCTCAAGCAAAAGTGTAAAACTCACCAAAAAGATAAGAAATTTTTACCTCAAGGATGTGAAGGTGTTTATGGGTTCACAAAAATTTCTCGGTGATCATGCCAAAAAATGATGGTGGAAATGGTGGTGGTGGTGGTGTGGAAGTACCGGGTAGAAAAGATAAGAGAGTAGAGGAGTGTATGAGAGAAAAGAAAAGAAAGAAAAGAAAATAAGAAGAAATGATGGCCGGCCAAGTGATGTAGTGGTAGTGTGAGATGAGTGGTGGGTAGTGGGGTTAGGTGGGGCACGTGGGAACCCAAAAAAAAATCTGACCTTTCTCTTCTTCTTCTTTTTTTTTTTTTTTTTTTTTTTTTTTTTTTTTTTTTTCTGACTGACTGGGATGGGACGTTACAGGCTGAGTCCATGATGCCTTTTATATTGCATGTCACACGTTCATGCATTCCCATGCATTTATTCTCTCTTTACAATATATTTTGATATATTTTGAATTGCTTGGGACTTTTCTGAGTGTTTCTTTCTTCCCCCCCCCCCCCCTCACTCTCTAGTTTACGTTAGTTGCTTTTATGGCACCTAAACGTAAATCTACTCCGTCTCGGAACCCTCTTCATTCCAAGACATCCACTTCTTCTGATCCTACTCCCTCACACATCCGTTTCCGTGATGAGAAGGCCAAGAAGGACTTCTTTGAGAACTTTTCTCGACGAGGCGTTCATTCGAAACACCGAATCATTTTTTCGGACTTTACGACATTGACCTTCCTACTGTCATTCATAGTAGGGGATGGGAATCACTGTGCAACGTCCCAGTCACATGTCCATCCGTGTTGATCCATGAGTTTTATTCCAACATGCATGGATTCGATTATTCTGTACCTCTCTTTGCTACTCACGTTCGAGGTACGCACATTGTTGTCACTCTAGATATTGTATCCGAGGTGCTCTATGTCCCCAGCGTAGATCATCCTGACTACCCCAGTTGTAAGCGTCTGAGATCTATGTCCAAGGATAAACTGATGTCCGCTTTTTGTGAGCGTCCCTTTGATTGGGGGCGAGCATCTGTTCACACCATATTCGGCCTTTGCTAAAGGCCCTAGGATCATGAACATGGTTATGACTTTTGTTTTGCATCCACTTTCTCTCTATAACTCTATCACAGAGCCCTGTGCTCAATTTTTTCTCTCTCATTGAGCATCTCACTATAAATTTTCCCTCTCATTTCATTCTTTCTATCATTGATGTCTATAGGGATTCGGCAACCCGTGATAGGCTCATATTCCCTTCGGCTATCACGAGGATTTTACACCATTTTTCTGTTCCCTTTCCCGCGTTCGACCACTTCTCTATTATAGGTGCTATTGATGTCACTACCATTAAACGGCGCGAGGCATAGTTTTAATCGAGGTGGTCCTGGTTAGCTGCTCCTCCCACTCCTTCTGCTCCATCCACCTCCGCTCCCTCTACTTCAGCGGGAGGTATGACTCTAGATGCGATCATGGCGCAGCTTCAGCGCATGGATGCTCGCCTTGACACTCTCACTAATGAGTTGTGTCAGGTGAACACCCATGTCGGCCGTATTACTAGACGGCAGGCTCGCCTTGGTGGCTTTATGGAGTCTCTCTTTCCTCCTCCCGAGGCATCTGCGACATCCGAGGACGACGACTCCGACGACAATGTAGATGATGGAAATGGAGATGCTAGCTCTTCCAGCTCTAATGAGATGTCTACTTGACTATCTTACCATTTGTCACTCGTGACAAAAAGGGGGAGTAGTTTTGGTTATAAGAGTAGTCATACTTAGGGGGAGGGTTAGTATAAGAGATTTTTGTTAGGGAGAGTGTTGATATCTTGAGGGATGTAGTGAGGATTACTTGTATCTTTTTCTCTTCTTTCTTTTAGAAATACATTTATTCTTGTACATGAGTCTTGTGACCATTATTGACATACATTGTACTTATTTTCTTTATATGTTGATGTATGTTTCTTTCACCTACCCTTACATGTGTTGTTTCTTTTCTTTTTTTATGCACATACTACTTATTACTTGTATGCAATCTATTATTTCCGCTTCACATAAAGATGCCTTGATGTGTTTTGTTTAAAGTGTTTCAAAAATACAGGTTATCAAAGTCTACTTGCCATAAACTCTCTTCTTGCAAAGTTTTTCAAGAGTTTGTGTTAGGATAGATTTTATTGTATTCAACAAGTGAGTATGAGTTGAGTGATTTATGACTTCTCTCATATGTTCATTTGTTTGTTGTGGTTTTGTCACGGATTGCCAAAGGGAGAGATTGTTAGGACATATGTATTTCACTTGTTAGGAACATATGTCATTATTTTATGTAATTGGCTAATCCTTTGATAAAATACATTTTACTTATAATTGGGTAGATCTAGGATGTGTTTAATGCGTCAAGAAACTTTGTTTCAAGATCAGTGTTAAAGCCATGGAAGACTGTTCAAGATTAAAGTGCAGAAAGTGTTGTTCATTAAATCTCGATAGCTATCTATCTATCGAGACCTGCAGAGCTGTTGAAGCCCGTGGCTCAACAGATAGGGTATCTTTTGAGGTTTATGAATTTCAATTTTTTAAGACTGTTTTTCATTCAATCCGCGATTGTATATTTGGGCTTTCTTTTCTCACAACCCTAAACATATATAAGGATTATTTTAAGGGCCATATTAGGTTGCACAGCCAAGAGAAAAATTGCACAAGAGCATAATTCCTTAAGTGTGACCAGAAACCTAGTTTGCCCTAGTTCTTGAAGAAGCTGCTGTGTTAGTACACCATAGGGTTTTGTGACCAAGCAACTTCGTGATCTTCATGTGTTGAAAAATAGAAGAACTTTGCAGCCAACATCTTTCTCTAGTTGGTGAATCAAATCGCGTACTGGAATCCGCACAATTGGTTAGTCACGTACTGGGAGCCATGCATTGAAAATGAGAGATTATCACTATAGAACAAGTCCAATTGGGTATTGGGGTAAGGGTTTAACTGTATGTTGGTATAAGGTACTGGGATTCCTTTACTTATAACCGCTTGTTGTGATAATAGTGGATTTTTGGAAATGGTGACCTTAAAATCACTCGGTGGGGTTTTTGCCGTGTTGGTTTTTCCCATTCGTAAACAAATCACCATGTCATTTATTTTGCTGCATATTTAGTTATTTGGTAATTCGTTTGTACTACTACGCGTTTTGCATGTTAATTTAATTAATTAATTAACTTAACTAATTAATCAATTAATTTATCACAAGGGGTCAATACATTTTTGGCCTATCACTACAATTACAATATCTTTAACTACAATTGTAAGTAACTAGAGTACACAGAATTTTTATACTGTACAAAAAATTTTGTACAAAATTGAATTACAAAGAAAAATTTAAAAAAAAAATGTGACAAACCTTACCTACATAAGAAGCTTGATACATTTGAGCGGAGCTGTGAAGGTCTTGGCGACAGTGCCGGCTGTGGTGTCGGCGCCAAAGAGTGCAGCTTCTTTGGGGACGTAAGCGGCTAAAGCCAGTGGGTGTTTGAGGAGTTGAGCTGGAGTCGGGTCGAACTCTTTTGTCTTTTCTGTCACTGAAAGGCATGCGAAATTACAACGATTGCCATTGGCAGTGCCACCGTCAGCAAGTCTGTTGTTAGTTGGAAAACCACCAAAATATCTAAACGTGAGGCCGCTATTGCTTCATTGAGTCGTCAAATTATGATCCATATTTATCCTTGGCTTTTTAGAGACCTTATCAAGCAATTCGATCAAAGCACACACGCACACCCTCTCTCTAGCTCAGCCAAGCTCTTTGAGCTTATCACTCAGGCCCGTAGGTCACATCAGTGGAGTATGCTCACCGATCTCGCTCACTCTCATTTCCATAAGCCACAGGTGCTTTTTCCCTCATGCATGTAATTATTTTTTGTTATCATTTTAGTTTCTTGTACATGCATTTGCATTTTATAATACATATACACTTCGAGGCTTTTGTTTCAAGGGTGAGAGAAACCTAGCGTAGATTGACCTATTTAATTTTTATTTATTCCCTCAACATTTAAAACTTTTTTCTTCCCACTTGCATGCTCTTATTGTCAAAATTTTTTTTTTCTGGGAAATTGTTGGAAATATGGGAATGGTGGGGATTTAAAGGAGGTATGAGATGTAGGCTTGTGCTTGTACTTTAATAAAGATTTATCGTTATTGTTATTTGGTTATTTGCACTTTTGAATTGGGTTTCAGTTTGTAAGTTAGTGTCCAGGTGGTTGGTGATGGTGTGGAACTGTTTTAATTTGTAGGCTTCCTTTGTCGTTGAATCAAGAAATGGTGTTACTTAGATGGACAAAGCTTCATTTATTTATTTATTTTTTTTTTTTGGGTTTTGACTTGATATGAGCTTAAGTTTTTGAATTGATTGATAGAGCAAGCCAAGCCGAGTATGGTTCAAGCTTTATGATTAAATTATAGCAAGCTACACTAGAAGGTTTTTATTCAACATATATGATCAAGCTTGCATCAAGCTCAAGCAGAGTTTGAATATCTCATTAATCTTGTCAAGTCAAGTTTGATAACTCAATGTTTGGCTTGGTTTGGCTAGACTAGAGCCCTAATCATTGTCAACAAATAACACTATAATGGAAGTACTTACCCAAAAAAACCTTAGAAAGTATAGACGTGACCAGTTGTCAAAATGGGATAAGGCAATGAGTCCAATCGTTGGTTAGTCATACTTAGCAAAAAAGAATCGCTAAAATCCTCTTGAATTGATATATATATATATATATATATATTTGATGCATTGAATTGAATTGATATTATTGGCCTCATACCAAGTTTAATGATTCAATTATGCATATGATCATTTCCGCTAAAATATTATTAACTTAGACCAGTATGCATGATATTCTTAAAAGTCAACGAAATAAAAGCATATTATATAGATTTTTTTTTTCATTATTTTAAATATTTAAACATTATCCTTTTTCAATCTTGACAAGAGTATGTCCTTTGTTAATGTTATATTGATATACTTTCAGATATATAATGTCAATTCTTTTGCTCATAGATCTTAAGAATATATTGAAACTCTTTAAAAAAATCCCTATTGTGGGCAATCAAGTACAAACTATAATTTTCTCAAAAAAAAAAAAAAAAAAAAGTACAAACCATAATGCTAGGGCCTTTCAAATTATGTTACATAACTAAGCTCAAGAAGTGTTGCCAAGATAATAGAGACAATCTTTAGCGTTAGCAAACCAATCATTGATGCATTACTCTTGGAGTATGACTCAAAAGAATGGTATATGCGTTTAACTATTGAATTTTGTTTTATTTTTTTTCCTTAGGAATTTTGATGGGATGTCAGTAATCAGTTTTTCATGGCCTTACTTCTTACTTGGATGTTTTCTAATGACTCATTGTAATGTACACATTTTGATTTCTTATCAATTTTCTTGTGAAACTTTAATTGGATTTGACGTTAACTTCTTTTTCTTTTTCTTTTTTTTTTTCTTTTTTTTTTTAGGCTTGTTGCATCACAAAGAGGTCCCCTCTTCTCAACAATGTTCAACTCTCTATGCAGAGTCAATGTAACCATTTGCCTTTTATATAATAAAAAAAAAATGTGTTTGGCTTCAGTTTTGCTAAGTTGCTAGGTTATATTTCTAAGATCATTGGTTTATATGTTGTGCTTTGAGTGAAAGCCATAGAGCTTGAAGAGATAGACAGTTCCAAAGCTACTGCATGAATCTTCGGAGAATAAGAGTAGTAAAGTTGATTTGGAAGAACAATGACTTTCTTATAATCAATCAATGCCCAAGTAACTAAAGTTCAATAGGCAATGAGTAAAAAGTATAAATTTTTCTGCTCATAAGAGTCACTTCTTTTTACTTTTTCCCTCTAACTTCTCAATGAGAAGGGAATTTGGCATATAGTTACAAATTTTCAGGGGAAATCAGCCCAGTAAGAGTTTTCATTTCCCTATTGCATATGTATGATATTCCAATTATGTGAATTTTTAGAAATTAAGATGATATTCCAAGTAATACCTTAGCATAATAAAGAGATTCTTCATCATTCCATGGTATTACAAAAAGAAATGTTGGTGTCAAACAAAGTTTAGTATACGAACATATGCATGATCTAGATATTTACATAATTTTTTTTACAAAAGTATAAATTGTATGATCAATTGCAAACTAAATCATGTTCAAATGTAGACATCTAAATGTTGATTTGACCATGGTGTCATTTCTCTTTCCTTCAACAATTCAGGTTTAAAAAATGGACATTTATAAACAGTTTTGTCTTGAATAAGTTTGCTTTTTATAAAAGCAAATTATTTATAAATGAAGTTTATAGCAAACTTTTTATAATTCAGGTTAAAAATTATTGACCACTTAGCTTACAAAATATATATTAAATTATAGCCAATCATACTCAACTAGAAAAATAATTATATAATTTTGAGTTTAAGATTAATACTTATATGCTTCACGCATAGTTGTCTGTATTGTACGATACGTACTGTATCATGTGTAAAAAGTTTTATATTGTATCGGCGTATCGTAAGTGCTCATGAATTGTACGATATAATGTATATATCGTATAAATCGTATCGTATCATAAAATCATGCGTATCGTACGATACATAGACAAATGCTTTAAAATGAGAATTTTTGTTAAAATTTGTACTTTTATTTGAATCTTATATGTTGTCAGACATGTTTTAAACACAAAATTATTAGGTTACTTAATTTAACTTAATAAAATAACGTATTCAGAAGTTTTTTTTCTCTCTCTTTCTTCTACAAAATTTGGACTACACAGTACACACTTACACTTCACTTTAATATTTACAAATTTATTTTCTATACCATGAATAAGATATTAATTGAAAATATAATTATTTTTATTTTTTGTTTCACTAGAATGCCAAGAAGATTTTTTTTTTTAATTATTAAAATAAAAAGAACAAAAAGAGATAGTAAATGTTAATGACAATGAAGAAAATTTTAATGAAGAAATAAATTTACAAAATGATAAACATGATGATAGTATTGACTTAGATGAGGTTGATTAGCCAATATGATGAATATGATGAAAATAAATTAATTTTTGGGTCATTTGTTATTTATTATCACTTTTGAATTTAAGCAATTTGAATGTGTATGTTATAAACACGTGTTAGTTTGATTTATTTAGTTAGCTTGTTAAATATTATTACATAAGTGATGAATAAATTAGTCATTAGCTAAATATATTTAAAATTTAAAATGAATATACTATTTATATATGTATATCTATAATTTTTTATAAATTTTATTAAGTGTTTGTGTATCTTACGATACACGATACGATACGAAACGCGATACGAAAAAATCAAAAATCAATTCACAATACGATTCACGTTTTGACAACTATGGCTTCATGTACTTATTTCTTCTTTCACTTATCAATTTAAAACAAATGTCAAAATTTTCCGCACATCGCACGAGTATATATAAAAGCAAATACTTTATGTTAGAGAGTATGAGGTTGTACCATGTGACGTATTTCTTGAAGTTCTCTTTATTTAGGTTTCTAAATCAACAAAGTTTGCATTTATATCAAAGTATTAGTTCATTAAATTAGTCAACAGAGTATATGCATATATTAATTATCTATAATTGTGCATTAATTATTTATATTAAATGAATTTATATGATTATTTTTTATAAACTTTATGTAAGAGATAAATTTTAGTTATGTTTAGTTGCTAATCTTTTAAATTTCCTAGCTCCTTTTAGTCACATGTAATGTGTGTGTGTGTAATAGAATAAATATATTTATTTTGTTATAGTATAATGAACTTTTAATATTATTTTTCTAAGATTTATATGAGAAAGAAAAATTATGTGAGAAACAATTCAAACACTATCAAGCAACAATTGAAGCAATGTCCAACAAAAAGAGGGAAAAATTAGTAACACACAATCAAGAATGTGAAAAAAAAAAAATTTGAAGGATATATGCATTTTTTTAGTAGACATGAAACATGCTTGTCTGTATTAAGTTATTAATCACTATATCATGCAAGTTTCAACTTGTGAACACGTATGTATAATGTGATCAATTATTACACTATTCTTAGTGTCTTTCTATTTTGTCTATATAATAACTAAAGATTACAATTTCTAGAAGAAAATTTATTGAATTTATTTTACACATTGATAGTTGGGGGAATCTAAATTATAAATGTCTCTATTGGAAAACTAAGGTGACAACCAGTTACTTATGGCATGTTTGATAGACTGTAATAGGTGTTATAATGTAATAGTTATTTCTATAGTTTAGTTATTTTTTAGTTTGGTTATATTTTTATTACAAAGAATAATCATTCTTTATGAATAGCTATTCTTCAAAATGAGGAATAACTATTCCTTTTTAAAATGTTGTATTAACTATTCCTTAGTAAGTGCAATAATTTCAAAACTTAACATATTTTCAAATAAATAAACTTTCCATATACATCTAACAATTATAAAAGTAAAAAATCATAAAAAATAACTATATCTCTCTTAAATTTAAAGATAACAATTTTTAAGGAGATATAATTGTATGAGTAAGATATTTCATAAAATAAATGTTAAGTTTCATTTCAATGTTATAACTCACAACCAAACTAATGAATATGTTTAGTTAGTACATTACAACATATTTTATTCCTAGTAATAAATATTACAATTCCTATCGTAATCTCCATTTAGTATACCAAACGTATCCTTATTGAAATATTGGAGAAAACTAAAAATAAGTTACTGCACATCGTGTTGGAATTTAGCTAGTTATAGTAATAGCTAAGTCATATATATTTATGTGAAGTTTTTTCACGCGTACCCATCTCTTTGAACCAATTATCATGTAAGCAAACCAAACCGTGGCAATAATCCAAGGTTTTAGTGTAGGTGAGTAGTGGTGGGTAAATTTCTAAGGCCTTGTTGAAACAATTCTTTTCAGGGAAATCAACGGAGAAATATTGATAGGCAAAACCATCGTTGTGATTATGGACGATGAGGGTGCGTTGATCTATTGGCCTCAATGGAAAGATGGAGGTGGAACTTGATGAAATCTTGATTCTTGATTCTTGATTCGAGTGCTCCATTGCTTGGAAACGCAGAGGAAGCGAAAGAGAGACTTCACTAGTAGAGTATCTCATTGGTTATCTCTATTGGAAGATCCGACATCACAACGGTGTTGGTGGTGAGTATAGAAAAGTGGTCAGAATTGTTATTTAGAATTCCTTTCCTTTGAAAATGTTTTCTTTTGGGACGAAATGAATTTACTTTGAATTGTTTTAAAGCGTGGGTACTAACTACTAACCAGTCACTAAGGGCCAAGCCCATTTTTTGTATCATGTGCTTAGACTGATAAGCAACAAGAAAAAGCTACACTATTGGGTTTTGCAAGCCCATTTGATTAACTTGTTTATATTTCCCGTAATAATGATATTTTAAAATTTTCTAATACTTGTCTTTTCTTTTTTTGGTTTGAGATTACTAATATTTTGTTTTCATAAGATACATGTTAACCTATCATCTTTATATGATGAAGAGTTATTGTTTTTTGTTAAAAAAAAAAGAGTTATTATTTTTATTTTACAAAGATTCTCAAAAACAAAACAAAAAATTTACAAATAGATTAACAACAATGAGATTATAGTCCCAATTCTTTTTTTTCTCCGTAGAGTTCTGTGAACACCTTTGTCGTGAGCAATATCAGAAACCTATAATAATGATTAAACTAGTCGTGAACTTGCGCGTTGCACATGATAATTATTTTTATGGTGGTTTTATTAATTTTTTTTTATAAAATTTAAACTAATTTAATAAAGAGTAATGTATATTTATTATAAGAATAATCATAAATATAATATAGGAATAATCATAAATCATAAATCTAATAATTTTTGTTGTACTAAAATGAAAAAAATATAATTTTTCTCAGAAATTTAAAAGACAAGTTAACGAAAATATTTATTTTTTAATAAAAGTTATTTATAACATTTTGCGAATTATTAAAATAATATAAAACTTGGAAATTATTCTTTTAGTTTTAAACAAACTTTCTCAAACTTATTTTTTTCTGCCTACAATCCAAAATACTGAAAAAAGTAACTAAAAAAATTACTAAACTTAACTATAATTAATTGGACCACTTAGGAAAACAATTTGTTGTTTATAATCTACTAAGGTTATTTTCTTTGCAGATATTGTAATTTCGTCCACCCAAAATATATTATCAAATAAACAATTATTAGCAAAATCTAAGAATTAAATTTCTATATATACATTGTTATAAAATAATAATAATAATAATAATAATAATAATAATAATAATAATAATAATAATAATAATAATAATTGAAGTAAAATTGCGAAAGATAAAATTTTTCTCTCGTCCAATAATTTTGGTTTAGCCAACCTATGCTTTTCTCTAAATAAATGGCATTATAGAGTACTTCTAATATAATTATTAAGAGTACTTTGTCCACCACAAAGGATTAAAAAATAAACAAAAATAATTAAAGTCTCATAGTTTAACATCTAAATTGAACACTATTAAAATCATGCTATGAAATTACAATAACTACCAAATTAAATTATACAAATCATGCAATGTTGTAGAATAATATTATAATTTTATATTTAATCATTTATAACGCAATATAGGATAATATTTAACAATCAAAGAGAGAAAAATAAAACTGAATCGCATTAACCTAAAGTAGATTAAAGAATATAAAAAATTATCAACTTAAAGCGAAGATGCACAAAAAATAAAAAATAAAAATCCACCCAAAAATTGTGTGTGTGTGAGAGAGAGAGAGAGAGAGAGAGAGAGAGAGAGAGAGAGAGAACTTTTTTTTTTGTAAGGGAAAACTATGCATAGAATGAAAGAGATAGTCACGAATTTATAGTAAGAGGGTGTGAATAAGAAGAGACAAAAATAGAGGAAGATAAAGAGAAGGATGAAGAATGATATTAATGTAGAGGGTAGTAGGGAGATGAGAAGGTGAGGGAAGGAGAAAGGTTGGAGAAATAGTGGGGAGATGAAAAGGTAAGGAAGGGAAAAATGTTGGAGAAGTGTAAATATGAAATTAAAAAATATTAAAAATAATTATAAGAAAATGGAAAGAAAAAAGATAATGACTTGGACGCTGACGTGGCTCAACGTGAGCGCAGCAACATTAAACGCTACGCTTCAGCTTTTAGTAATACTAGTTGCAAACTCACACAATGCGCGAAAAAATTTGATATGATTCTTTTTATTGGATAATTATTGAATTAATATATTAGATTGTATATTTTTAAAAGTTCAATATGTGTTATTTGAAATTATATTTTAAATTAGAAGTTTTTTGTAGTAAGGTATTATATATAGTGAGATATGTATGAAAACACAATGCAATATATATTTTAAATTGATAGTGTGAGAACTATTAGACAAAGTTGTACCTATGTATACTTTGCTTATTACTATATAGATGTATGCGATTAAACTCTTATAGGTATATTTTCCTCCAAAACATAGATCCACATCTCTTTCTTCCTCACAATTGAAACTAAGTGAAAAAGTAAATAAAGATAACTATACAATAAATCATTATCTATAAATCATATATCATAAAGTGGAAATATAAAATAAAAAAAATGCAAAAAGAAAAAATTTCTTAAGTATCTATATATAAAAACATTAATAGCATAATGATGCTATAGAGTAAATTATATTTTATCTTATTCTCTTTTTGGTATTTTTAGTAAAGATGATTAACTAAGAAAAGTAAAACCTTACCAAGCAAGTTCAAATTAACTAAAAATTTGATGGTGGAGATGCTAATTATTTGTAATAAAATAACCAAAATAAAAATAACAAAAAGTCAAGAAACTTATAGTAAAATGCTTTCTATACAAATTTTCAATAGAAGGGAGACTAATAGGTTGTCCACTTTCTTCAAGACAAGAGATTATAAAATACATAGAGCCACACACTAATAGGCTGTCCACACACATCCTTTGCTTACCCTTTTCTCTTTCTCAAATTCACATTACCAAAGAAGTATATGAAGCTAAAAACATTGTGAATACATTTCTGTTCAATGGAAGTCTATTGGTAGGCACATTCAAGTTCGTAGCCATGTATAAACTCAAATTTCTATTTGAAAAAGAACTACATATTAACCCAAACCAAAATTCAACCAAAGTGATTTGTGATGAGAAATTAAAAAAAAAAAACAACACAAAAAAATTAAATAAAAAAACCATCAACCTAAATTAGAGCTATAAGAAAGAACAAAAATCAAAAAAGAGAGAGAGAGAGTACTCATAGTTTTTGTGTGGAAAAAATATGGATTGAATGAAATAAATGATATCAAATTTATACAAAATAAGATGGAGGGAAGAAGAGTCAAAATATAAGAAAGAAATGATAAAAGAAGTTTAACGGTAAAGTAAAGAATAGCAGGGAGATAAAGAGGCAAAGAGAGAGATGAGAAAGGTTGGAGGAAGAGAAGAGTTTTTTTTTTTTTTTTTTTTTAGAATATGAAAATGAAAAGTTTAAAAATTCAATTTTAACAATTACTTGAAATTAGAAAGAAGAAAACGAAAAGTTGAAATCAATTTGAGTAGTTAAATATAATCGAACATTTGCATCAAATGAATAGTAACATTTGTAATGAATAGTCAAACATGTGTATATATCTACTAAAAAGATAATGAATTATTCAATTTTAACAATTACTTGAAATTATTAAAACAAATTGAAATCAATTTGGGTAGCTGAATAGTCAAACATTTGCATTTAAAACAAATGAATAGTAATATGTTGAATAGCAGTTGAGTGCATTAACTATATTTAATTATTTTATATAAAATAAAATAGAAAAATCATCAAAATTTTTTTTTTTTAAAGTATGACATGGCTGATGAGGTGGCTTAACAGAAGTATAGCAACATTAAATTCTATGTCTCAGCTTTTAGATATAATATAGATATAAATGAATCAATTTTTCGAATGGCTAGTGTTATACAATCATAATGTCCTCTTCACATACTAAAATTTGTAACCCTGCATCTTTATATAAATTCCATCAACTTTCAAATCAATTCAACTTTGGTCAGTTTTAGTTTTTTTTTTTTTTTTTTTTTTTTTTTTTTTTTAATAAAGAACTTTGGTCAGATTAGCTCCACTAAATAAATCACATGAGTGATCTCTTACAATAAGTTCACATAAATAGTATTTTCTTTAAAAAAAAAAATTCTAAAAAATATCTATATTTTACCATGACATCATATGAATTGAATTTAGATATAGATTTGTCATGCCCCAAACCCGAAAGGGTCCAAAGCATGAGAAAATATATCAAAGGTACCTGTAGATTTTGCTCCTTTTTGACAATTCAACCAAAATAAAATCATATCAAGTACCAATATCATGAATTATTATAATAATTCCATTAAATATACTCCCAAAGTAAGTCAGAACTCTATACAATAAATACAATGACCATTGGTCACAAAAGAATGGAGGTCTAAATAAATAATTAGATATCATCAACTTGTCCCATTAGTGGAAATAAAGGCATAACCACTATTAGATACAAAAGAATTAGGTCAAGCCTACTCTAAGTTATACATCATCAATCATCTCCATCACAAAAGTCAGCCTCCATCAGCAGTTAGTCCAACTACTGCTAGCCACCAAAAAGCTGTCTCAAAATGATAGTTGCTTACTCTGAAAAAAGCTTGTAAAATGATGGAATGAGACAGAGCCCAGTAAGTAGCATAATTAATGGGGGTGGGGGAAATGCAAGTTTCATGATAATGAACATTTTTCAGACATGCTAAAATTTGGGAATTTCCATTTGAATTTTTGCAAAATAAATTTCTTTAACATTATGACAAGAATGATAGACATATTGTAACACCAAGCTTCTCAAAGTAACTATGAAACTACATATTATTCATTATGAGTCATAAAATATCCAATACCATTTCAAATCCAGAAACCTCACCCAAGGCCACATGACAAGGTCATCATACAGACGGGTCGTCACAAAGACGGGGTCGTCACATAGACGGGGTCGCCATAAAGACGAGGTCGTCACAAAGACGGGATCGTCACCAGTATCATGGCACAATGACAAAACCATGTCAAAAGCTCACAAGTTAATGTATTTGAAATACACAGTTCATTTCCAAGTAGTTTCATAAACTATTTCAATAACCAAATAGTCACAATATTCTTAAAGTCCTCTAAGCTATTTCTTGTCATAAATATTTTGCGTAAATTTTCCAAATAATACTAGCTAAGATAAAACATCTTTAGAATTTGCAAATAATGCAAATAAATTCATAAAGTCCATTCCCAAGAATTTTATAAAAGAAGCGTATCTTTTCCAAGCTAACAAATCATGCATTTCCCTATTTGCATTACCAAATATGATGCACTTTTCACAATAATCACATACTTTAAAGTTACAACATAAAGCTTTCTAAGAAAACATAGTTTCCATAAACAATTTCCCAAAATGTGTTTAACCCAAAAACAACGCTTTATGCAACATGGTTATTTTCCAAAAATCCCATTAAAAGGTTACTTACCTTGCAACCCTAAAAAAGCTTAACTCTTGAAACTTCAAAGGAGATTAGCTAGAACCTAAACAATATCAGGCAAACTTATCACAATAAGCATAAAGCTTGAAATTGTATCTAGCTATAAATTAAAAATTGTCAAATAAGCACTTTGATTAGGCAAGCCTAATATTTAGCCTCACATGATATAACTCAAAAACTCCTAAATTTTCACCATACATAAACCTTAGTTAGCCACCACTAGTAAAACCATAAACCCACTCATCAATTTAGTCCACCAAATCAAAAACCCATATGCAAAATTACAAGAATATCACCCAAGAAGCTCATAAATCTCAAGAACATTATTATTAAAGCTTGGGTTGGGTAAAATAACCTCAAACAAGAACAATATACCCATCAAAAGATATTAGAACTTTTACCTCAAATAACTTATGTGAAGGTGTGATGTTCTTGAGTGAAAAATGAAAAAGAAAAGGAGGACAAGAATGGGTGGCCGGCCAAATAGAGAAAAGAGAGAATCGTGAGATATGTGGTGGGGGAGGATGGGTTAGGTGGGGCACGTGTGGGTCTTAAAAAATCTGACTTCCTCCCTTTTTTTTCTTTTTTTATATATAAAAAGGGGCTAGGGCATTACAGATTAGTTCTAATTGGGGGTAAAGGGATTGTTAATAAGAATTCATCATTCATGGTAAGCAACTATGCCCTTTCAATCCTTCCCTAGTTGATTTAGGTAAGCGCATTAATTAATGTGACAGATTTTAACTGCAAGTTAGATATGAAGAAGAGAAATTGCTGAAATGCTTGATATTCATCACCCTTTTAACAGATCTGTCACAGATTTTAAATGTGACAGATCATCACCCTTTTAACTCAATGCTTGATATTCATGTTTGGCTTAAAATTTTTTTTCAGGATTTCATGGTAACCTCCCCTCCGAACTCATTGCATTTCCCTGAATTTGATCCCACAGTCCTCTTATTGGTGCAATGTCACTCCAGTGAACGGAATCAACAACTTTTCACTATTTTAAGTGATGTTTCATGAAGGAGTTTCAAAACACTTAACCGCATATATGGTGAACTCTCAGCTCATGAGAGGAATACCCTTCTTTAAAATAGCCTTTTGGGACAGACCATATGTCCCATAGAAGAAAATGTGCAAATTTGATAAGTATTCTTTAAAAAATCTCTTTTAATTAATACTATCCAACATTTTTTGTAATATTGACTTCATGATTTGAAGGTGAAGTTTAATTTAAACTGAATATTTTCTGGACAACACAATTTAAAGAAATTGCACGATTTTAGAGTTGGCATCCCTCCCCTCTTGTTAAGTCCCCTTTGCTATCTCAATCTGAAAACATGAGTTGAAATGTTGAGCTCATAGCTTTAAGGTAGATGGTGAGTTGAATCATGATTTTAGCCCTTAAAATCTTGAGTTCTTATTTCTGTAATCAAGTAATTAACCTCATGTGGAAAGGCATGCTGCATTCCTTTCATACAGAGTGTATCAAACTACGGAAGTATATCATGCAATGATTTTAATGAAAATATAAAAATAAATGTTTATTGATTTTGGTCCCTTTTATTAGCAGTTTTTTTTTTAATAGAAAACGACAGTTTTTTTAACTGATCTGTTCCCTTTTCCTTGTATTGCAGGGGTGTGCTGCGTTTTGACTTGTAGGTTTAATAAAGATATCGTTGATTTTGATTAGAATCACAATAGGTTTTCAGACATGACTTATCTGGGTTGTGCTGATGTAGAATTAACTTTCAGTTCATACAAGTAATTAACCTCAGATAACCCTTCCAAAAAAACAAGCAAATTGAATAGTACTAGTGTATTCTAAATTTGATGATATAGGCTTCTAGAGCGAGATATGTTGATGACATCATAGCTGCGGAGGACAAAGAAATAATAGAATCTATCAGACTATTTCCAAAATTTATTGTAGTAGAACCTAATAGAGCTATAAACCTTACTTCTGTTATCTGATAGTTCCAATAAAATCGTACTTGGAGAAGCAACATTGGAATTATAGTTTCAGGAGGTAATGTTAATATGGGCAGGCAATGTAGTTCATTTAGAAGATTAAATATAAAAAAAACAAGCAAATTGAAGAGAACAAAGGAAATGGAAGTGTAAAGTTAATGGGGAAAGAATGAAGAGGAGAGGGAAGGGAGCAATGGGCCTGAAAGTAGAGAGAAAAGACAAAAGAGAGAAAATTGGATAGAGCTGGGTTAATCGAGATATAAGAACTGGAAATGAACAAGGTGGTAGGGAAAATTCTAAGGATGCGCAGAAGGTAGAAAGCAGAGAAAAGAATAGTGATGAGTCGAAAAACAAAACAAATAGCACAGAAGTACTTGATACCAATCACACTAACAGGAGAAAATGTGAGAGAAACTGAAATTTTGAGAAGATTATGAAAACTACAACTAGGAGTTAAGATGGTGGTAACAAGAATGATCAACCAGAGTTGAAGAATGGTTCCCATTCTAGATCAGACTTCAGATCATGCAGTTTCTATTAGACTTGACTCTGCTCTGCAAATGTTGTACTACAACAAACTGATCAATCTGAATCAACTGCCAATCATGAGCAACAACATTCAGATAGAACACCCTTGACAACAATGGAGGACTGAGATGCAACTAATGGAGAATCTAGAGTTGCTTATACTAAAGCTGATCCAATGTGTAAGATAGGCCAAATGACGAGTCCAAGGATCTAATAGGATAAAAAAAAATTGCACATACCGTCAAGCATAGATACAATGCTACCATTTTTACTCATAGACTAGCTTCTACCTTTCATTGTGCAGCATTATAGATATAATCATCTATGTACACTTGAGAGAACCCTTCTGATATGACTAGACATTCACAATTTGAAAACCAATATATACACCTAGACGGTCATCAAGTTAAGAGAATCTCGTATCCGGTAAAGTTCATTGGCATCCCCCAGTTTAGGAAACAAATACACAAGGGTTTGAAGAAAGCAAACCATTCAAAAATCTCCAGGCATAAGCTACAAACTCATTTATAAAAAGTCGATGGCTGAAAAGTAGTTTCCTAAATATAATTAGTACTTACTCTATTTATCAAGCAAAATATTAGCACTGAAATTTGAAAACTCCCAGTATCAATACAGTCATGAACCCCTAAGGAAGCTTAATAACAACCACAACTGTTGGGTTAAGATTGCTTGATCCCGGTTAATAAATTCAATTACCCAAGTTTATTAATTAGATTCAATTGCATGTAAATCGTAGAGGCACCAACAAATCACCAATAATACTAAATACAACGGAAAAAAAATTGAACATGGTGATTTGTTGACAAATGGAAAAAACCTCACAAGGCAAAAACTCCATCGAGTGATTTTAACGTCACTACTCCCAAAAATCTATTAATCAACAATCAAGCGATTATAAGTATAAAGAATCTTATCAACTACCCTTAGCCTATCCCGAAATACCAACTTACAATTGAACCTTTGCTCCAATACCCAATTGGACTTAGTCTTATAGTCGCCTTCTTTCCCTTTGATGCACAAACCTCCAATTTTTGATGCACAAACCTCTAATTTGTGACTAACCTTTTGCACGGATTCTAAGTACATGACTAATTCCAGAACTTGAATTGATGTTGTTGGTTGCAAAGTTCTTCATTTTATCAACAATGAAGATTTGTAAGTACTCGGTTACAAAACTCTATGACGTACAAACACAGTAGCTTCACATAGAGAATATAAGTTTCTTGGTTTCTGTATCTATGTGTTACGGCCTTTAAAGTAAGCCTTATATATGTTGAGAGTTGTGAGAAAAGAAACCCCAAACAAATATACAAGACTGTGCTGAATTTTAAATTTGGAAATTCTAAAATCATAATTCTCGTTAGATTGAGCTGTTGTCGAGCTATCTATTGAGTTTCACATTAAGTCTCGATAGCAAACATTTGTCGAGCTATCTGTCGAGCTATCTGTCAAGACTTAATGAACAGCTTTTTTTCACTTGTTTCTTGGACCAATCTTCATGTTTTTAATATTGTTAGAGAGATATAATTATTATTTTTTATTATAAATATATAATTATTTCACAAATTCCTATTTAAAGTGATAAATTTTGATTTAAGAGATATTATTTTTACATAGTTTTATTATTGATCCAATTTTCATTATAAACCAATGGCACCTAACAACAATGTCAACAATTATTTTTACACATTTCTTACTAAATATTAGCTATTGTTTGCAAGTGCTCTTTTTTTTTTTTTTTTTTTAAATATGTTTATTTTACTTATTATAATTATTTTTAGGGAAAAATTTTACTTTTACCTTATATTTTAGGGGTTGTAAAAATTAAATCTAAGCTTTAAAAAAAATAACAAATTAAACCCTACAATCAAATTTAATTAACACCACCCATTAACCATAACAAAGACGGAAAAAAACAAAGAATAGAAACTTAAACATTAAACTAGATGATTGAGAGAGACATTGTCACATGCCGTCTAAACCATCCGCCTCACCCACATGCCAAAAATTGTTTTTATTGTGACTGTCAGTTCGTTTAGACCTCTTAACCCAACAGATTAACCTAGAGAATTAGCCAAGTTATTAACTTAGGTAATTTAATTAAACTAGGTTAACACAAATAAATATAAAAACAATAAAGCAGCGGAAAATAAACAACACAAAGATATGATGACCCAGGAAACCACACCGGTAAAAACCTGGGGAGGATTTGACCTAGCTATCCTCAAGGTAAACTGAATCCACTATGAAAGAATTGAAGTTTACACAATAGACTTAGACCACTAACGTCATATTGCTACCTGCCTGTAGGAAACTTACTACCATGACCCCATGATAGCTCCGAGATCCACGGACTCCTTCTTTCCGGAATTCTTCAGCAAATCCACAAGCGCACCTGCTTGTATATCTTTGTGCTCTTTGATTCTGCAACTGTAATGATCTACACAACTCTCGACATAAATCTCAAGTTTGTAAACCCTAAGTGTATGTGAAGGTAAACACCTCTAGATCTCACAATGAGATTCACAAACACAGCAAAAACAGAACTCTGCAGAACTCTGAAAACGTGGCTAGGGTTTTCCCTTTTATACTTAGGGCAAACATAAAACCCTATACATTAAAACGGGCTTGGGCTGAGTTGGAAAATTCTGCAGAAAAACGTTCTGTGCGATTTTCGATCGATCGAGTCTAATTTTCGATCGATCGAGTCTCACAGAAAGTTACAAGTAATTCTGCATAAAAACTCGATTCCAACTTTACAATAAACCCCATACTTTGAGCAAGTCTAACACACGACTCAACATTGTTTTGATCATGGTTTGCCAACATACAAAATGAAGTTCTAAATACATTAGATCCTAGTCTTTAGAACCTAACAAACTCCCCCTTTGGCAATCCGTGACAAAACACAGACTAAACAAAAACGCTCAAAGTTACAAATTGAAAAAGCCCATTACAAAAAAATAGCCACTTAACAATTCAACCTAAACTACTATCCAACAGTTGCAAGGTAGACAGCAGCTCGACTGAAAACAACCTGTATATTCCTGTAACACTTAACAAACACATAAACGCATGTGTGGAACAAAAAACAGGAAATACATAAATAAAAATTTCTTAATTTCACATGACACAAAATAAAAACATATATCATGAATAACATCATCAATATAAGTCAATAAGCACAGTAACATAGTGAAATAAGAAAACATATACATAACAATGTATCTCAACAAAAATATCTCCTAATCAAGAGCTAAAAATGTAAATACACAGTGAAGCACCTAGATACAATCTAATAACTCCACAAGCTCCGCAGTATCACTACTAAGAAAACAAACACTCCCCCTAAAATGTAAATCCCCTCAACACAAAAACAAGCTACTAATGAACTATGCACTCCCCCTTTTTGTGACGAATTGCCAAAGGGCACTCACTCATCATCAAAAGGAGGTGGAGAAGATCGACGAGAGCTCGCCAAATCCGCTCGCAATGCACGAAGCTCATCGAGGATGTCCACCAAAAGCTGACCATGAGCCGCCTGAACGGTCACGACAGTGTCAAGCGTCCGACGAAGGTCAGAAACCTCATCAAACGGTGGAGGAACATCAGCAGCAGTAGCAGCACCAGCAGGAACCGAAGAAGTCCCAGCTGCAAAAGGATCTGCAGAAGAAGAAGAAGGGGGTGGAGTGACACCGGTAGGCTCTACCCTAGCACGCTTAGAGCTAGCTCGAAGTTGAGCAGCCCTTTGCCTCAAAAAGGTAGCACCTATAGGAGCAATAACATGAACAGGCTCGGAAGCAGGATACTCACCAAAACCAAGAAAGAGAAGAATCCTATGAATAAAAACAGGAAAAAACAAAGCATGAGCCTGAGAACTAGACCTATGAACCTCGTTCAAAGAACGAAGGAACATATGCAGAAAACTGATAGGAGCATCAGTGACCAAAGCATACAGAAACACACATCGCTCAAGAGGGACGGTGTGAACATGAGTAATCGGCCACAAAGAATGACATGCTATCCGAAAGAAAAGATAGTGCAACTCAGACAGCTCAGCAGACGAGATCCGAGGATCAGAACCCCACTGGATAGAAGTACCAGTGATGTATGACAAGACGTCATCAAGGGGAGGAGACTCCTCGTAAGGAAAGACGGGATGGTCCACAATGGGCACCCCAAGAGCATCCGACACCACCGAAGGGGTAATGCGGTACTCGACACCACGTAACCACACCTTGACTAAGGTGTCGTTATTGTAGACATGAATAGAGAGGTTTGAATAGAACTCTCTAATCAAAGAAGCAGGAGGAGGATGCTCAAAGTCTAGAAGAGGTAACCAACCCCGACGCTCAAAGTTCCTACGAACCTCAGGATCTAACTCATCCAAGATAACCCTACGCTCAGCCCAAATCTGACGCCTAAGATTAAGGGTCTCATATGTAATCTGGTTAGACTCACTAGGAAATCTCTCGGTGTCAAAAGATGGAGAAGGATCAACAGTCCTATGGGCTCGAGTTTTCCTAGGCATAGTGCTAAGGAAAAGAGACAGACACAGAAAGAAAAGAGCAAAAACCAAAACCAAGAGCAGACTGCAAGTTAGCACAGCATAAAAAATATAGAAAATATCAAATCTATATGATGCATGAGCATGAACAGAAAATGATGCATGTACTAATGCAGTGACATGTTCAATTTTGATTCAAATTAACAAAATTGGCTTGAGCAAGCAAAGTGTATCAAAAATACCCAATTTGAAAAACCCTAGTTTTTAAAACACAACAAATTGATAAATTGATCAACACAATAGTCAATTAACCCAATATAATGATCAAATTAAACAATCTAACAAGCCAATTTTATCAATTTCAACCCAATTGAACAAAATCCCCAATATATTCAAATATAAGCCCTAGAATTTCAAATTTTCTTCAAAACACCAAATAAACCAAATTAAACCACATGAGGTGCTTAGGAAAGGTGTCCCCACAAAAACCCATAAAGAATTTGAGAAAGAATCACTCCAAAACAATTCCAAAAATAGAAAACCCCAAAATTCCGAAATTACCCAAATATGCATGAAAAAAATGCATGAAAATAGAAAATAAATGCAAAAGGAAGGGTATAAGGGACTTACCAGCTGAGGGAGAGAGAAATTATGCAAATAAAGTGGAGGAAAACGACAAAAATCCCAAGAATAGTGCTGACCGGTTGGTAGGAAACCAAAAAGAGTTTTGAAAAGTTTGAAAAAGTGAAAAGACACTTGAGAAACTTTCTTTTAAAAAACAGCCGGCACGATTTTCGATCGATCGAAAATTACATTCGATCGGTCGAAAACTTATTCGATTTATCCAAAAACAGCTTGGATCGATCGAACCAACCAGAGATTTTTCTGAACAAATTTAAACATTTTCGATCGGTCGAAAATCAGTTTCGATCGATCGAAATTCTGGAAAAAACAGTGTTTTGAAAAACCAAACATTTTAAACCAAAAAATCCTCAAAGCAGCAGATTTTTAAAATCAAATGCATGAGTATGAGATGATATGATTTTCAAAAACACAAGTATTCAACCCAGATTCCTCAACCAAAATTTTCTCTCAATATACCAAAAAAAATAAACAAGCAAACATGTTCGGCATCAATTTTCAAAGAATTCTCAAACTTGGTTGGTCAGACCAAAAACACACAATAACATGTACACAATTTTAGCAAAGATTAACTTGTGTAGTGTGTGCAACTAACATAAGCTTGAGAAACATGTGAGGTGATATACACATAGAGATCAATCACAATTTCTACAAAATCCACCACATGAATTTGAAAGAGACTATCCCTTAAAGAGTTACATCATATAACTCCCACATCTCCTAGAGTAAAAGCTTGCAATCATGTAAGTTTCTTGATTTGCCTCATTATTCAAATTAATTGATTAGAAACTTAATAATAGCCGGGATAATGTACACACCAATTTTATGAATTTGTGAAATTATTATAGCCCAATAATGTACACACCAATTTTAATAGAGGCTACACCTTATGTTCTTTTTGTGCATGTGCTACACTTTCTCGAGCACAAAATCTTATGATATGCACTAAGGTGTTCATGATTGGCTAATACACAGTGGTGAGATAGTTATTTATGCCTTTCTCATTAAGTTCAAGTCCAACAATCAAAGACATACAACTTCAAAATCAAGATCATGTGATCAACAAATATAGCATCTTCCCACACAACATGCACAACAAGACTTTAGCTAGTAAAGTGCAATAAATAAGTGCATCAAGGCTAAAACAAGGTACATAAACATGTTATGCCATAATTGATAGACCAACCTTGTCTTCAAATTCAAGGAAAAATAGCAAAACACAATTTGCAACAAAATTTTTTTTTTTTTTTTTTTTATATAAAAAAACAACCTAGAATGAAATGCATGAATGCAATGCAATGCAAATCCTAGAAACAGAGGTCACGAAAGATATAGCAATAAAGCACAAGGACCATGTCAGACAGACTCAATTTAGGTTGAGCCTTTTTGCATCCAAGACTTCTTAGATGCAACTCTTGCATTGGAGTTATGATTCATATTCGAATTCTGAGCAACTCCAGGATTGGAAAAAAGGTTTAACGCCTTTACCAATTCACCAATCAGTACTATAGGATCACGTGCTTGAGGCACAGGTACTGTAGTTTTATTTGCTCGCTTCGCAGCTTGCAACTTAAAACAATTTGGACGAATGTGTCCAGGTTTTCCACAAAAATGACAAACCCATGCAGGCTTATCATGCAATTTGCCCTTAGTCGAAGTAGAAGCTCTAGAATGAGAAGCATGAAGATCAACCCTAATTTTTCTAGGTGGAGTAACATTCAAAGGCTTGACAGGTTCACTCACCACGGGTTTGACAATCTCACTCTTGGAAGGTTCAGAAGAAGGAACAAATTTAGTGGAAGAAGGTTCAAGTACAGAAATACTTTCCTCATAACCTAAACCAGATTTATCAGAAGGAGACTTTTGAATACTCAGCATGTGATCAAGTTTGGAGCTTGCAGACCTATTAGCTTGTTCTCTAGCAACAGACAAATCATGTTCCAAACATTTAACTTTCTCAAGCAAGAGCATGTTCTCAGTTTTCACATTATTCAAAAGCTCATTTGCATCAAATAATTTAACAAGTAAATTTTTCTTTTCAAGATCAAGAGATGCGATTTTCTTCAAGCCTAACTCAACATTCATAGCGTCCTTTGCAGTAACTTTGCAAAGTTTATTGTAGGCTTCCTGTAGATCTGCATCCTCAGAGAGTTCCCCATCAGAAGAGTTCTCTTCAACAGACAAGCTTTCATTGACTACCGTGGTAGCAGTGAAAGCAATAAAGTTTCCATCCTCATCACTTGCGGATTCATTGTCGGAAACTTCGTCATCACTAAGGGTTACAGCCATAGCTTTACCCTTAGACCTCAAATAAGTAGGACATTCAGACTTTAAATGACCATACCCTTGACAACCATAACATTGTTGTCCCAAAGAATTATTAGAAGATTGACCTACTTTTTCTTTAGGTTTTTCAAAGTTATTAACCTTAGTGGGTTCATTCTTCCTAAAATTTTTAGGTTCAACAGTGTTCTTGCCTCTTGCCCTTCTGTTACTATTTCTCAGAAAGTTTCTAAAGTTCTTGGCAAGATAGGCAATCTCTGTAGCAGAGAGATCATCATCAAATCCACCATCATCAACATCATCAACAGACTTTAGAGCCATTGATTTGGATTTGTTAGTCTTGGGGAGGTCTAACTCATAGGACTGAAGAGATCCTACAAGCTCATCCACAGGGATGGAGTCTACATCCTTACTCTCAGTGATGGCAGTCACTTTGGGTCTAAAATCTTCAGTTAAAGATCTAAGAATCTTCCTAACAATTTTAGGTTGATCATAGATTTCACCCAAATTATAAGCAGAATTAACAATATCATTCAACTTAGCATAGAACTCATCAAAAGATTCATCATCATTCATTCTTATGCTTTCAAATCTAGAAGTTAATTGCTGCAACTTATTAATTTTAACTGCCTTTGTGCCTTCATGCACAGTCTGGAGGATATTCCAAGCAGTATGAGCAACCTCAACATTAGAGATTCTCTTAAATTTCTCCATGGAAACAGCATTAAAAATAGCATTCATTGCTTTGCTATTAAAAGCGGCTGCCTCCTTCTGAGAAGTTTGCCACTCACTCACAGGAGTAGTGGGCTTCTCCCATCCGTATTCAACGGAATTCCACACCCTCTCATCAATGGATTTTAGGAATGCTTTCATCCTTACTTTCCAATAGGCATAGTTGTTTCCATCAAAGTGAGGGGGAACAACTAGAGAGTGTCCGTGTTCCATGACAACAGGGGTCAAGGATCAGCTCAAAGATCAAAGGATCAAACACAAAAGCTACCCGCTCTGATACCACTTGTCAGTTCGTTTAGACCCCTTAACCCAACAGATTAACCTAGAGAATTAGCCAAGTTATTAACTTAGGTAATTTAATTAAACTAGGTTAACACAAATAAATATAAAAACAATAAAGCAGCGGAAAATAAACAACACAAAGATATGATGACCCAGGAAACCACACCGGTAAAAACCTGGGGAGGATTTGACCTAGCTATCCTCAAGGTAAACTGAATCCACTATGAAAGAATTGAAGTTTACACAATAGACTTAGACCACTAACGTCATATTGCTACCTGCCTGTAGGAAACTTACTACCATGACCCCATGATAGCTCCGAGATCCACGGACTCCTTCTTTCCGGAATTCTTCAGCAAATCCACAAGCGCACCTGCTTGTATATCTTTGTGCTCTTTGATTCTGCAACTGTAATGATCTACACAACTCTCGACATAAATCTCAAGTTTGTAAACCCTAAGTGTATGTGAAGGTAAACACTTCTAGATCTCACAATGAGATTTACAAACACAGCAAAAACAGAACTCTGCAGAACTCTGAAAACGTGGCTAGGGTTTTCCCTTTTATACTTAGGGCAAACATAAAACCCTATACATTAAAACGGGCTTGGGCTGAGTTGGAAAATTCTGCAGAAAAACGTTCTGTGCGATTTTCGATCGATCGAGTCTAATTTTCGATCGATCGAGTCTCACAGAAAGTTACAAGTAATTCTGCATAAAAACTCGATTCCAACTTTACAATAAACCCCATACTTTGAGCAAGTCTAACACACGACTCAACATTGTTTTGATCATGGTTTGCCAACATACAAAATGAAGTTCTAAATACATTAGATCCTAGTCTTTAGAACCTAACAGTGACTATACAATGCAATAAGAAAACCTTAAACTGGGAAGCACGGGTGTGGCAATCTGGTCGCCACACTTGTGTTGAACGCTTGGGGACGCAGCGTGTAGCTCTGGATGCTGCTTCATACGTGTCCCCAACAATTTATTTTTTATTTTTACAGCCGGCAGTTTCTCGGTGCTTCCTAGGTTTCTCCCTTCTTCTCTCTCCTTCTAAATCTTCTCTCTTATCTATGTAGTGATGCTAAAAAAAGCTTCAAGGTAGCCATGTGTATGGTTAATAAACCATAAACTAAAAAGTTATATATCAAAGAAGCTTCAAGGTGGCCATGTGCATGAATCTTTAAGTTTCATTTCATTTTTTTGGTTAGCATAATCAGAGGAATGTGTCCATTTTCTCAGTTAGCATAATTATTAGTAGTATTACCTAATTATTAGGTTTAATCTATTGGTATCTTGTGTCATCTCATGGTGTCTTGCATATGATATGCAATATATTCTTGTGTCTTGCATATGATATGCAATATATTCTTGTATATGATATGCATATCATATACAAGACAACAAGGGAATACACAAAAAAAAAATATATTTAATTATGCTTTTTCTGATTTTCAGATTTTCTCCACGATGAATCCACAACCTTGTGGTGCATGTTCTGCTCTAAATCAGCCCTGTAATATTGGTTGTTTTTGGGTTCAATACATCAAAGTGGGGGAGGATGAAAAGTTCTGTGTTCTCTTGCAAGACAATCTAGATGACTCGAAAGTTGAGGGATTAAGAAAATCGATAATAAAAACGAGAATATTATCTCAACAAAGTTATGTTGATAATTGATACAAAAGATTCTCTCTGAGGCAGCTCCTCAAATTAAAGGTAAGGAGGCAGATCCTGAGCATAAAGATGAGGCAGAGCAACTTCAGCTCCATGAGTTTCCTCTGTTTGAGGTTAGTTGGGTAACCTGCCAATGCTCCCATATCACTCAGTAGCCGGACACTTTTTTACCTACTCAGCCTCCTCAAAGTGAACCTACTCAGCTTTCTCAGAGTGATACTGACAAAAGTGGATTTGGATTGTTGAATTTTGGCGGTCAGATGTTGGAAATTGTATAGTAGTTCTCTGAGGAAGCTAGAACAACAATTTTGAGTTTCATCAGGAAAAAAAAGGTGGTCATGTGCGTAAATATTTTATATAAAAAAATTAAAACTAAAACATTTTATAGTAGGGTTATGAACACAATATTTCGCAATAATTTCACAACAATTTTTGGTAATAAGTTACTAATAGTTCTCATTTGGACTCACTACTTATTTTTGATAAGTTGTACTGTTGAATTGATTTCTTGATTGAAAAAAAAAAAAATATATATATATATATATATATACACACACACACACACACAAGAGTGTGTTGATTTCATTTCTTTTTTTTTTTTTTTTTGATAAGTAAAAAATATGTTGATTGCTTTTGTTTTTTTGATAAGTTTTATTGTTGATTGAAAAAAAAAATATGTCGATTGTTTTTTTCTTTTGTTGATTTATCATGCAATAGTTATGTATTCATCACTTTATTGTATTCTTTTGTTTTTAAATTAATATATGTTTAATGAAAAAAAAAGTTTATCAATATATAAAATATAAATAAAAATATATTTAATAATGAATTAATATATATATATATATATATATCCTGCCACATCGTGTCTCATTTTTTAAAATTTTTTTTTGTATTGTTGCACCTGTCAACCTGAATCCGTGCAGGTGCTTCCTAGACCTCAAATCAATTGATAAACTATAAACTCATCAACAAATCAAAGGAAAAAAATGATTAAATGAAAAACTCAGCGAGATGAGTGAAAATCGAGAGAATGAATTCAGAATAATGGTCATATATTCAAGAGATGAAGTACATATACATATATAGTATATACAAGACAGAAATACTTTTTTTTTTTTTTTGATAGGTAAAATGAAAACTTTTTATTAAACAGAAGAAAACATTACATCATGATGGAGAGCTTGTTCCAAAAAACAAGAATTCTCTTCCATCCAACCATAAAGTCAACAATACAAATAGCATGTTTAGCCAAGATATGGGCGGGACAATTTCCTTTTCTATATACATGCGAAAACAGCACTTTCCGAACATCATTACAAGAACTTTGAATCCTATAGATGATAGACATCACCGAAACTGATGGAGGCGACAATCCTTGAAGGGCACGAACCACATTAAGAGAATCTCCTTCTAAACTAAACTCCTGTAATCCTACATCTTTGGCAAAGAGCAGACCAGATTCAAATGTCTTGGCTTCCACCTCCAATGGACCCAAAGGCGCATGGATTTTTTGCACATTGCAGCCACCACCAGACCATTAACATCACGTATAATGACACCCACCCCCGATTCATTTCTGTCCTTGAAAATAGCCCCATCCACATTGACCTTGTACAATTGATTTGAGGGAGGCTGCCATGTATGTTGAAACTCAGGTTTGGACTGCACAAGTACCATAGCAGTATTTGTGTCATTTGCTTCCTTAACTCTAGTTCACCAAGCCTCTTACCTTCATGATGAACTTCGTTTCTGTTTCCCCATAACCTCCAAGCAATCGTTCCCATCAGAGCAACCATACTATCATGACAGCAATCAACCATTAACATTTTCCATGCTAACTCCATGAAGCTGTTGAAACCTGCAAAATTCGGACCTGCATAATCTAGATTAAAAAGCCCAGAACTACGCCACACTTGTTTAGCTCTCAGACATGACCAAAAGAAATGACCAGAAGTTTCGGCCTCTAGCAAACATTCCTTACAACTATCATCAGATAACACCTTTCTTCGCATAAGATTAGCTTTAGTTGGAAGAATATCATGACAAGCACGGTAGAAAAAATGTTTAATCTTATGAGGAACAGGTAGCCACCAAACCTTCTTCCAAAAGCAGCGAAGGTTGCTATCATTTGAAGAAGATGCACCCCCGGAAGCACTATAATTGTCCATAGCCAACTTATATGCACTTCTAACTGTGAACAAGCCATTGGAAGTCCCTGTCCAAATTTGCTTATCTGATGGAAGTGAGTAGCTAAGTGGAATGCTACGAATTTCCTCCACTTCAAATGGCAGGAAGAGTTGCTGCAACAAATGAAGATTCCAACACCTATTCTCTATATCAATGAGCTCAGAAAATCTAAGGTCCACAGGAGCATTCAGCCTAGGAGAAACCACTTTATAAGTTGAAGAACATGGTAACCATTTATCTTTCCATACCTGTACTTTGAGCCCATTTCCAATCTGCCAACGTAAACCATCTTGCACAAGCTTTTGGGCAGCCATAAGACTTCTCCAAACAAATGATGGGTTAGCACCAAGAGAAGCTTCTACAAAATCACAATTAGGAAAAATACCTTGCTTTAAAGACATGATAAACAAGAGAGTTCTGACCCATTTGCAGCCTCCACCCTTGCTTAGCTAATAAATCCAAATTGAATGGTTTCAGTTGCTTAAAGCCCATTCCTCCATCTTCCTTAGGCATGCACAGTTTATCCCAACTCATCCAAAACAGTTTTCTTTCGTCCTATTTTTGACCCCACCAAAAATTACGAATCATATTCGTTAATTCCTCACAGAAAGTGTCAGGAAGTTTGAAACAACTAATTATATAAGTTGGTATTGCCTAAGCCACTGCCTTAATTAGGATTTCCTTGCCCGCCTTAGAGAGCAATTTTTCCTTCCATCCAGCTAGTCACTTTGCAAGTTTTTCGTTAATGTCATTGAAAGTTCTTCGCTTGTTTCTTCCAACCAGTGAAGGGAGGCCAAGATATTTCTCATGTTGTTTGATAACTTGAGCTCCAAATCTCCATTTAATTTCCTCTTGGATTGAATGATCTGTATTAGAGCTAAAGAAAAGAGAAGTCTTTGCTCTATTTAATTGTTGACCAGAGGCTTGCTCATAAACCTAGAGAATCCTTTGTAGAGAGTCACATTCCTGCAAAGATGCTTTACAAAAAATGAGACTGTCATCTGCAAAAAATAAATGAGATAATTTGGGACCCCTCCCACAAACAAAAATACCCTCGAGGTGACCATCTCCAACCCCTTTCTTGATCACAGCAGAAAGGCCTTCAGCACATAATAAGAAAAGATATGGAGATAATGGATCACCCTGTCTTAATCCCCTTGAAGGGATTACATTTCCATGTGGCTTCCCATTAAGGCTGCATTTGGTTCAATGTAAATTGAATTTTGAGTGTAAAATGAATGCAAGGAAAAGTGAATTCCAGTAAAAAAAAAATGAAATTCGGGTGTTTGGTACTGCCATGAAAAATAGTCCAAAAAATAATTTTCGGTGTTTGGTAACATTCTGAAAATGCTATTTTCCTACAAAATTTTCACATTTTCTCAACCATTTTCTAAGTTCCCAAACAAATTTTATAATAGAAAAATTCAAAATAGACACTTAACAATCAAAGAAACAAAAATCAAAATCACAAGACGAAGAGAGGGACAGAGAAAGAGAGAGAGAGAGAGAGAGAGAGAGAGAGAGAGATCGGATCGTGGCAGAGAGAGAGATTGGAAATTAATAACTTTCTCATTATAAAATGTTTAAATTTGAAGTTGTAGAACTAATATGAATCGCATCTGATTAGCACGAAATTTGTCATACATAAATTATGAGCAAAAAAATTATGTAAAATCCAACCGTTGGATTTTCAAAATATTTAATCCTATAAAGAAGCTATGGACTGGTGTAACTTTGCAAAAGAGTTACTTGCACCGTATATAACTTGATCCTAACCTCATTATTTTGAGCGAGATGCTATTTTAAACTTGTTTTTATTTGCGATGAAAAGGAGAAAGAAAATTGTGCCTAGAAGTTTGATGAAAGCTTTGATAAGACCTGTCAAGGCCTTCGAATGGTGATCAGGTATTCATTTATTTTGCTCTACTTGTGCTTGATTGCTCTTTTTAATCTTAAATGTTTGTGACCCGTTTAACTGGCAGTACTATATATGCTCGATTTGGGAATCTCAGTGGCAGTAAATGATTTAATTTATATATTTAAAGCCTGTTTAGTGGACATTCTTGTAATTGAAATGACGTCTTAGGCTGCGTTTGGTTTAATGTAAATTGAATTCTGAGTGTAAAATGAATGCAGGGAAAAGTGAATTCCCGTAAGGAAAATAAAATTTGAGTGTTTAGTTCTGCAATGGAAAATAGTCTTGGAAAATGATTTTTGGTGTTTGGTAACATTCTGAAAATGCTATTTTCCTACAAATTTTTCACATTTTCTCAGCCATTTTCTTACCTCCCAAACAAATTTTATAATAGAAAATTTTAAAATATACACTTAAAAATCAAAGAAACAAAAATCAAAACAAAAAAAATATCAAAGAAACAAGACCAATCGGGGGAGAGGGACAGAGAAAGAGAGAGAGAGAGAGAGAGAGAGAGAGAGATCGGTTCGGCTCGCGGGTGAGAGATCGGTTTGTGGGTGCAACGGAGAGATCAGTTCGTGGGTTGCGATGAGATCAGTTCGTGGGTTGCAACGAAGAGATCGGTTCGTGGGTGTGGTGAGATCGGTTTGTGGGTTGCGACGGAGAGATCGGTTCGTGGGTTGCGATCTATTTTCAGGCGGCGTGATCTCGCCAGTACTGGGATGCGATGACACTGGTGTGATCTGGGGTTGGGGGCGGTGGTGCTTCAGGCGGCTTCCTATCACCAGTGCTGGGGTGGGTTGCGCACTCTCTCTTCTTGCTCTTTCTCCCTCTCTCTTTGTTGTTTCGGTCTCTCTTCTATTTTCCTGGGGTGTAATCGGTTTGAAGGTAAAATAGAAGCTGAATTGGTTTTACAGGGGAAAGGCCACATTTTACGGTCAACGCGGAATTGCAATTCCGTTTGACCAAAATTTCAGTCCCTACCAAATACACATGAGAGCATAAAAGCACTTCCGGAAACTATTTGAAGCCAAAACAAACGCAGCCTAAGTTGTACAGAGTAAGTAACAGTGGAAATGCATGTCAACAATAATTTCCTCCATCTATCCTCAAATCTCAATTTCTCCATAATTTTATCAAGGCAGCCCCATTCCACTCTATCATAGGCCTTACTCATATCCAATTTAAGTGTCATCTCTCCTTTCTTTCCTCCCTTTTTCATATTAAGATGGCGCATAGTTTCAAAAGCCACTAAAACATTGTCAGTAATTAATCTTCCATGCACAAAGGCGCTTTGAGTGTCACTGATTATAGATGGTAAAATCTTCTTCAATGTGTTTGCAATCGCCTTTGAAGCTAGCTTATAAACAACATTACACAAGCTAATTGGACGATATCAGTAACTCTTTTTGGCTCTTTAAAATTAGGAATTAAAACAATATGAGTTTCATTAAAATTTGGAGGTATAATTCCAAAATTAAGAAAATCAAGTATTGTTTTGGTGACAACAGTTCCAATTAAAGGCCAAAAATGTTGGAAAAAAAGAGGGGGCATACCATCTGGACTTGGCGCTTTTAGAGGATACATCTGCTTTAAGGCTTTCTTCACCTTAGATTCTTGGAAATCCCTAAGAAGCATTTGGTTCATATCACCAGTAACTTTAGGCTCCAAAGCATCAAGTAGCTCCATAAAGTCAGTTGGGTTAAAGGATGAAAATAATGCAGAATAATAGTCAACAATTATCCCCTCCACAATGCCAATATCCTCCTGCCAAACACCATTCGAGTCCTCCATACCATCTATTAAGTTATTGTGATATCTAGCAGAAGCTTTGGAATGAAAGTACCTGGTATTGCAGTCTCTCTCTCTCTGAACCAGTTAATTCTCGACCTTTGTAACCACATGGCATCATCCTTTTCCAACCAACAATTCAACTCAACTCTTGTTTTTTGCATCTCAGTAATGATTGAAGGAGAAGTGGGCTGTAACTCCAACCATTCAAGAGTTTTCTGTAGTCGTGCAATTTGCTGCCCAACATGGCCAAAGACATTCTTATTCCAAGCATCTAAACTCACACAACAAGATTCGAAACAAGAAGTTAAAGGGAAGGCCGAATCCCTCATCAATCCCACATCCCAAGCTTTATGAACAACTTCTTCATATGTATCATTTTTTAGCCACATGGATTCAAATTTGAAAGGCCGATGATACCTGCGCTTCTTTTTCCTTCTAACAAAGTGCAAGGCTAGCGGACAATGATAAGAAGCAGAAGAGGAAAGATGATAAAGTTTTGCAGCAGGAAACTTACTCATCCAATCATATGTAGCCAAAGCCTGATCCAACCTTTCACGTATCTGTGTGCCATCAAACTTCTGATATAACCAAGTAAACCGAGGACCAATGAAGCCAAGGTCCTTTAGTCCACACATATCAGTAACTTCCTTAAATCATGCCATCTGACTTGCAGGTCTAGAACCTCCACCTTCCTTTTCAGTCAAACCCACCAATTCATTAAAATCACCAATAACAAGCCACGGTAACTGAGAAAAATTACTAAGAGATTTAAGCAAAGACCATGATTCACAACGTCTAGATATTTCCGGGTTACCATAAAAACCGATCAACACCTCCATCAATAAAAGCATCAATGTGGGAAGATGAGTAATTCTGAATGTGAACTGTAACCTCCTTCCTCCAAAGTAAAGCTAGGCCACCACTAAATCCAACACTAGGCACAAACAAACCATTTTTTAACTCACATTGATCACAAACATATTCCATCCAGCCTGTATCAGATTTAGTTCCATTAGGAAAACTAAATTGGGAACTTGTGCCTTGATAATCTTTTTCAAGGCGTTAACTGTCCGTTGGTAACCAAGCCCCCAACAGTTCCAACTTAAATGATTCATTGGACCCGGCGGGGCTGATCAACAGCCTCCGTCGATCCCAAATGTGAAGCCAAAATGTCACTCTGTTCAGCAGGTACAATCTCCAATTTGAACTTCTTTTCAGTCACAGTATCGTCAACCATAGCCTCAAATGTTCCAGAGAAATCACGTTTTATTCCTGAACTGGAGGGATTATTAGATTGCAATTTATCCACACCAATTCTACGGCTTAATCTCGTCCATCTAGCTTTTTTAATTCCACCCTTTTTTACACATTCCAATTTGACATGAGTAGCAGAAAGTGCCTTCTGTTCTGCATCTGTATGTTGATCCGTGCCTTCGTGTACCAGGACATCCTCAAACCGATCTAGTGTAAAGTCTGCATCAAATAGATTAGCACTGATTTGATGATCCTCATGATTTGTTACAACCCCAACAGCGTGTAGGTTAATGTGACCATCGTTATCTCTTTGAGCAGATAGGTTAGATAGAGGTTGAGGGTACGTCACACTCTGAGAATCAAGATTAATCCCAATGTTTTTTGAAACTTGTACAACACTTGAGTCATCTATTTCAATCGGACCCAGACTCCCTACATCATCCAAATTTGGGACACAAACCTCACCATATAATGATATGGCAGACACGTAGGGCTCATTAATGACGTTGGCAACAGCTGTCATTTTATTCCCAAGCAACGTGACCTCCTTGTTTGCAATGTCCTTCAAATCTGCAGTAACTGCTTTTAACCGCTCACCAGAAAATTGCAATTGTTCCCTCTGTCGTTCAGCACCCGTCGGAGAAAATTCCATGACCGGTCTCGCATCAGCCCCATTACCGCAATCTGCTTCTCCAGTCGTTTCAGGAACCGGCTTTAAAGCTAAAATCCCCTCATGCGCAGATAAGAAACTCATATCTGAAAAACTTGAGACACGGCTGTGAGTATCTTTCCTCTCAAAACCCTTGACATCCAAAACAGATTTCCTAGATTGATTGACTAGTGCAGCCCTTATCCAGTTACCAAATTTTTGATCTTCAATTTTCAAAGAACCCTTACTACTCAGCCAGATAGAGCAGTCTTTGTCATCATGAGAAACCATTCCGCACCAGTAACAGATACTGGGGAGCCTTTCATACTTGAAGGAAATAAAACGATCATCATTAGAATCCAAAGTAAGTATTCTGCCCCCGCACAAAGGTTTAGTTATATCAATACGCACTCAGATTCGCATGAAGTTCCCACCAACCATGTCAGAGATACCTACTGAATTGTTGACAGTCCCCAACGATTCACCAATTCCCAAAGCGACTTCAGGATTCAAACAACTAAGAGGGAGATTATGGAGTTGAATCCAGAAAGACAACGTCGAAAAATCCACTCTATCCATTGGCAATAGCCCGTCATATCTTTGCAGCACAACCAAGTGTCTATCAAAAGACCATGGTTCACCCATTAAAACCTTTTCAAAAACAGATTCAAGTTCAAAAGTGAAGAGTGGATGATTATCACCCACATCACGGATACGGAAATCACAACTCGTACGCCATAAAGGTCTAAATGTTAGCCACTGCATCAACACTAATATTCCTCTTTGTAAGAAATTTGGCCGCAAGAACAAACTCCACCCTTTTCGTATTTTTAACCAAGGCCAATTTCTTTCCTTCCTTATCAGACAAGGAGAGTTCTTTCCAACTAATAATAAGATCATCCATAGTACCCCACGAAAATAAGAAAAGATAATTAAGCAGACTCAAAAGAGAAAGGAAAAGACTAAAAACACGAAAGAAAACCAATCGTCTTCACAAAGATGGAAGGAAACGTACTACTACAGCATAGGGAGTTAGGGGAAACCAACTTCCAACGCTGAGAACCTTACAAGACAGAAATACTGAAATACACAGCAACAGAGAAGTCGTTGCGTTAAACAACATATAATCGTTACATATCTCACGTAATATAAGTTATTATAGCTTCTAACTTATGCAACTTGCAGTCTTCTTCTAGTAACACACCACACCTCTCGTAGCTACTTGCTTCAACAGATCAATAATGAAAGATATCAATACGAACATTGGGAACTTCGCCGACTTGTACCTTTGTCATTCAGTGATGCACGACACGTTTTTCTGCTTAAAAACAAGTGTATGCACATTGTAACCCAATCAATAGACAATTAATAACCCATGAAACCATCCCAACCGAAAGACAAATAAACCACTGAAACAAATTCAACCTTGCATATGCTAACACTGCCAGAATATGTGTAATTTCAATAAAAACCACCTGCAGCAGCAGAATAACACCCACCGCCATCCAAAACAATGGGTTACGAGGAAAGTGCTCAACCACAGTCATCTTCTTCACTTGTCTTGCATTACTAATGTTACAGACTTGGCAGAGGACAAAACTATTGAAGATAATGGTATTACTAACCTCCTTGTTAATACCAATCACGGTTTGCCCTTTGAATTGCCATGTCACTGAGACGCCAGATAGATACAGAGCTTGGATGACAACGTTAGTCCACATGGTCATGTTGATAAGTGGTTCAGTTTTTCTCAATGGTGGCTTTTCTATCAGTTTCTTTGATGGTGGCTCTGTCAATAATCCAAGGCCACCAAGAAGAGTCACAACAAAGTTTGCCCAGACTAATTGGATGGTTGTAATTGGAGAATATCCGTAAATCGTGGTCGTGGTAAAGGTTATCAACAACCCTGATATATTCATGGTGAGCACAAGTTGCATATACTTGCGAATATTCTCATAAATACATCTTCCGCATCTGACAAGAGTCACAAGACTGTCCAAGAAACTGAGATTTCCATCCACGATGATGATGTCAGAACTTTGCCGAACCATTTCACTGCTAAAAGTCTGTATAGTGATCCTTACATCAGCTTCCTTTAGTGCAGGAATCACATTTGTTTTAATTCCAACAATTGCTACTGTGTGACCTTTTTTCTTCAAACATTGCACTAGAAGGAGCTTGTCAGAAGGGATTAAACTTCCCATTAAGATGATATTATCCACTTCATCCATCTGCTTTTTGTTGATGTAATTTTGAAAATCTTCAACCTCAAGCTTCAATTTATCTGCATTGGGAAGTAGTCCACACTTGCAAGCTATATCTTCCAATATTGAGACATCATCTTCTGAAACCAGTATGATATTAACTCCAGCATCTATCCAAGCTTCTATTTCTCTTTTTGTCGAGTCAACTGCCTCAGAGTTTATTGATCGCCAACCACTTTTGTCAATACAGACAGTTGTGACTGAATTCATGGTGAGACAAGCCAAGGGTTCTTGAACAGCGGCCTTGCCAAATAGCATCTTCTTATTCCAATAACCAATGGCAAGTGTGACTACAAAAGGTATCCCTTGTGTTACTCCAAACAGAAACGCAAGAATTGAAGTTGATAACGTGCTGAACTTCCCATTTGGTGTCAAGAAAATTTTCTTAATCATATCGATGATCTCTTTGCTTGTAATTGCCTTCCCCTGGAAGTCTGGGAGGTTAAAATGAAATCTTTTCTTTCGAAGCATAAAATGGAAGAACAACACTACAAGGTTGAGGATGGAGAGTAAAAGCCCTGTAATTTGTATGCCAGTGTTCAGCTTATCAAGTTGTACTGGTAATGGGGTCTTGTTGAGGGCGCCATAGGTAAGCTGGTTCAACAAATCACCCAATGTTGTGTTCATGCCCACTGATGTAACTAGCATGCGACCTTTTCCATCAATCACCTTTGGACCATAGAACAGAAATGGGTTTTCGTTGTTAATGATGGAGTCAAGATCATCATCCAGTTTTATGTATTCACCAGATACGAGCAAACCATCAGCAGGGACTAGAGATCCCCACTCGAGGCATACTATGTCACCCAAATAAACATCTGAGATGAATACTTTCTGCGAGCTTCCCCCTCTAATGACCTCAACTTCCACTTGGTGCATTTCCGAAGTATTCTGCCTTCTTGACATCTGCCGCGAACGTTTGAGCCAAAGTTCCCGTAAGGAATGAATAACCACAAGCACCGTGATGAAAAGAATTGTGATCACACCTTCATGCCAATCGTTTGGGCTTTTCATAACGATCCCAAAGCCAAGTAACAGCACTGCATACACGAAGAGAAGAAAAACAATCCAATCATTGCATGTTTTCAAGAGTGATTTGAAGCAGCCTCGTGCAGGAGCCTGTGTTAGGGAGGGTGATGAATTAACAATATCTATGTGTTGAGTACATGGATCTTGCTTAAGACTGGGGATTCCCTTCTCTAAATCAGTACCTAGAGTCTCTGCAATTCTTTGGATGCCTCCAAACTTTTGTATTGAATCAAAGTTCTTCTCCTTTACCATCTTGGCAATATTTGCTTGTTGGAGTTTCACATCACAGATACAGTTGTCATTCTCACTATCCAAATTTACGGTAATGGAGACTTGAGCTGATGCAGATGAGATTTCCAAATCCTGAGAAATAACAATAAGATGATATATTAGAGTTTTGCAAATAAAATAATTATTTACAATACAATACAATACCAAAAAAAACTGTGACCTAACTCAATAAAATGGGTGTGTGCCATACTGCCATGTGCAACTCATTTGGGAACAAAATGATGCGATAATTTACAAAACATAGTTTCTATCTTTTCATGTTTTCTCTTCAAGAAACATTTAATAACTCAAATGATCAAATATGCTAATAACCCTTATGCTTAATATGTGAACAATTGTTTTCATTATCAAGTTAAAATCTGCATCTCATTTAGCCCAAAAGAATAAATAATCATAATCTGAAACTTGATTCGAATTGAAGATGCTAAACTTGGCAATTCTAGTTGAGAATTACCAGTCTACCACTGCACTTTTCCGCATGGCAATGATAAGGCAGCTTCTTATGGAAATAGAATATTGAAGTAGCAATATAGTCTTCTATGTTTTTTTTTTTTTTTTTTGGATAATATATTGGTTCATTACATAACCATATTTTTTGGCGAAGACTTTGATAAAAAATAAAATAAATAAATAAATAAATAAAACACACACTTTTTGATGTGAAATATACTTAATATCCCACACTTTCACACCAAATATCTATATTTTACAAATGGTATGAAAGAATGAAAACATGATGCGGAAGAATGTGAATACTATTAGATGTAAAAGAATAATTTCCTAGAAATAAAACCCAGGCCAAAATAATACTAAGGAGTACTCACTATTCTCTAAGTGTTTTTTTGGTCATGGACTAATTGCATGGGATGCCCTCATGTTAATAGAATGATCAAATTGATTGAATGACTAAAAACTAAGGGCACCTTTGGCATATTAAATGGAGATCACGATAGTAATAATAATCTTTACTATTAAATATAAAAGATAATGTAATGAACTATTCTTATTCATAAGTTTAGTTGTAAAACTAATTGTTACATATAAAAAGTTTGTAAAAAGATTATGCATATGAATTGTTTGTATTTTTTAAAATATATTAATTTAAAAAATGATTACATGTATTAAAGAATTACTATTATATTTATAGTCATTTTTTATACAACATTTTTGTTCATTTTGGAGAGTAGTAACTCCTCAATTGAAAGAATAACTATTTTTAAGAAATAACCATTCCCTAGAATAAATATGGAACCAAATAATTGAATAACTATTTCACATAAATAATAATTCATTATAGGACCTATTAGTGTATAACCCCGTGCATATGCACGAGTACATTTAAAAAAAATCACAATTACACAAAATTTAAATTCTAATTGAAATTCAATTTTTACCTAAATTAACTCACTTAGCACAAAATTCTAAAATTTAAATTAGATGAGACACGTGGCATAAAATTAGACACTAATTGAATTCCAATTGAAAATTAATTGGATTTTCTCTCTGCTTTACCTATTATTATATATATAGATTATATTTTTTATAGTTTATTATATTGGACTCCTCATTTTCTACAATAAATTAACTAATTTGGCACAAAAATTTAAATTCTAATTGAAATTCAATTTTACCTATATTAACTCACTTAGCACAAAATTCTAAAATTTAAATTAGATGAGACACGTGGCGTAAAATTAGACACTAATTGAATTCTAATTGAAAATTTAATTGGATTTTCTCTCTTCTTTACCTATTATTATATATATAGATTAAAGAATAATTAGTGTGTAACTCCGTGCATATGCACGGGTACATTTAAAAACAATCACAATTACACAAAATTTAAATTCTAATTGAAATTCAATTTTTACCTAAATTAACTCACTTAGCACAAAATTCTAAAATTTAAATTAGATGAGACACGTGGCATAAAATTAGACACTAATTGAATTCCAATTGAAAATTTAATTGGATTTTCTCTCTGCTTTACCTATTATTATATATATAGATTACCGCATAACCAACATGCCCTAAGAGTCAACCTTACAAGTTACAAGTTGCATTTAAGATTTTATTTTCAATGTGTAATTAATTAAAGATCTTGCGATTAGTTTTAAATGAGTATAGTTTCCATTTCTTGTTTATGAAAGGAAAGGTGACTAGAAAATTTTGAGATGTTATAAAGCGGAAACTGTTAACATAAATAATAATAATAATAATAATAATAATAATAATAATAAAAGCATTTTTTTACACATGCTTTTTCTTTAAATGGATGACGAGAGAAATATTTCATTGTATATGTTGCTTTGTGCACCACACACTGAAAAAAATTATTAAAACCAAATGACATGGTTAGAACATATGTGAATCATGTTAGGAACATATGTCAATATAGAATTGGCTAATCCTTTAACAAAATGTACTTTACTTATAATTGGGTAGATCTAAGATGTGTTTAATACTTCAAGAAACAAGATTTTAAGTCCAAGTGTTAAAGCCGTGTAAATTTTTCCAAGAAACAAGTAAAGAAGTGCTGGATTTTAAAACTAGATAGCTAACTTGACAGATAGCATCTATCGAGGTTTAAAATGCAGATTTAGCCTGATGCTCGACAGCTTCTCTATAGATAACCTATCTATCGAGATTTACAAAAATCAGATTTTCAGTACTGATTTCACTCTAATCCATGTATACATGTTTAGGCTTTCTTTTCTCATAACCTTAAACATATATAAAGATTATTTTAAGGGTCTTCAAAGGTGGCGCAAGTGTGAGACAAAGTTTTATTCATGCAAATTGTGACCGGAGACAGAATTTGCCCTAGTTCATCTTTCTCTTGAAGAAGCTACTACATTTGTACGCCGTTGGATTTTGTAATCAAAGAGTTTTGTGATCTTCATCATGTTGATGAATTGAAGAACTTTGCAGCTAATATCCTTCTCAAGTTGGTGGTTAGTCACGTACTTAGATCCGTGCATCAAATTGGTTAGTCACATACTAGGAGCCATGCATTGAAAAGGAGAGATTGTCACTATAGAACAAGTCCAATTGCTTATTGGGTAAGGGTTCAACTGTAGGTTGGTATAAGGTACTGGGATTCCTTTATTTGTAACCGCTTATTGTGATAATAGTGAATTTATGGGGGTGATGATCTTAAAATCACCCGGTGAGGTTTTTGCCTTGAACGTTTTTCCCATTCGTAAACAAATCACCGTGTTAACTTTATTTTCCTCTATATATTAACTTAGTTGGTGATTTGTTTATACTACTACGCATATTGCATGTTAATTGGATTAATTAATTAACTTGACTAATTAATTGGTTAATTTATCATAAATAGTCAATACATTCTTGGCCTATCAGGCATGATGCCAAAATATACAACTCTTTGACATAGATGTAGACTGAATCTACTATGGACACTTATATTGAGTTAGGTCTGACCGAATATTTTGGACTCAACCTAATGTTTTTCCAAGATAAATCATTTTCACTTTTATGTTGCAACTTTTTTACGGGAAAAAGTAGTGCTTTTTAACATTTCAAGTCGTATTTTAATATATATATATATATATATATGTATGTGTGTGTGTACAAAAAAGTTTCAAAACACCTAGAAAAAATTAAAATAATTTAAAGAAAAAAAAAAGAAAAGGAGAAAAAGAACTCGGGCGAGTTTAAAGCAAGGCTATGAGTCGAAATATGCCCCAAGATTTTCAAAGCAAGCCAATGACCATCATGCGAGTTTGTGAATTTTTCACATCAAATGAAGTATTTATGGGTCTGATTCATTAACTATTTTAGAAAAAAAAAAAATTATACCACTTTCGAAAAAAACATGTCATAAAATTCAGTTGATTTTTCTTTTTCTTTTTTATAAAATGTTTTAAAAAATATATTCTAAATTAATACGCTTAAACGCCTTAAAAGTATATGTTAAGGCTTGTTTGATACCAAATTTTTAATATTATTGTTCAAAATAATGTAAAAATTATGGTTTAGAAATTATTATAAAAATACGTATTTAAAATATTTAATATTTATAATGTAAAAATTATATTTGATACCATGTTTCAAATATGTTATTTAAAAATTTGAAAAAAAAAAATAATTATGTATTTCATACGTGTCTTTTTTTTTTATAGAATGAGTATTTATCTCACATGTACATGATTTACTATTGTTTTAACATTTGATGAGAGAGAAATTCCATCTCATTACCGTCGGCACTCTCTATTCTTTTTTTGTTTTCTTCTGCTGCGTCCGTCTCCTTTTCTCCCTATCTCCCATCTCTTCTGCCAAATTCTTTAAAGACCCACCAAAAAAAAAAATCCCAAAGAAATCCCAGCAGTAAGACTGTCCAAATACCAAAACCAATCATCCACAAAATCAAATTTATACTCTGTTTCTTATCGGAAAATAAAGAAAGAAATTAAATCAACCCATGCCACAAAATCAAATCCACCCATGAAATCAAGTCAAACCCATGTCACAAAATCAAATCAACCAAAATTGAGAACTTTCTTCTTTTCCCACTTCTTTTTTCTTCCGATCTGAACACTACTAACACACAAATTTGCCACACAAAAAAAAAAAATCAAAACAGTTCACAAAATTCCAATTTGCAAAACCCATAAAAAAACTCAACACACCAAATCTGAAAACTGAAGAGAGAGTCAGCTGGAGATAGAGTGAGAGAAAGAAAGAAAGAAAGAAGAGAGCATGCAAGAGTACTGAAATAGGCAAAACAAAAAACAAAAAAAAAAAAAACAAAAAAAAGGAAGAAGAAGAAGACAACGTGCAACGTGCAAGAGAGAAAGAGGGAAAAAAGAAGAAGAAGAAAGAAATAAAGAGAAGAAGTAGAGAGAGTGGCAGCATGCAAGAGAAAGAGGGAAAGAGAAAGAAAGAAAGAAAGAAAGAAGAAGAAGAAGAAGAAGAAGAAGAAAAGGTTTTGAAACAGAGAAAGAAAAAAGAAAAGTCTAGAAAGAGAGAAATTTCTGGGTTTTGTCAAATGGGTCCTACGCGTATTTATCAAATATGATATTTTTTTTTTTTGGGTCAACATTTTCGGTGTTTGTTATTTACTAAAACTAGTATAAAGAGTTTTTTAAATACAATATTTAAACATCTTAAATTGAAAATTGTGACTTAATCATTCTTACTAAATATGGTATTGTTTTTGGACCAACAGTTTTCAGTGTTTAATCACTTAAAACTGTTGTTTAAAATTAGTTACAAAATAGGTTTTTAACTTTTGTCTTTTATTTATTTATTTATTAAATTCTTCTGCCCACTTTCAGTCTATAATCCACTACTTGAAAGCCTCTCTCGGAATCTACAAGGAAGGCAAAAGATAGCTGTGATTTTTTCTTTCTCCCTCAGTGCTCTTTAGGTCAGTTGAAAAAAAAAAAAAAATCTTGGCCCTGAGCCCGTGACTTGTATATAGCTCCATCAAATCAAGTATAAAGTACATACCCAAGTTAGCTTAAACAAACCAAAGTTTTTACTATCAATCATCTATATAGACTATAGAGAAATAAAGAGATCAAATTTATTTTACAATTTATCTTTTGCTTTTCAATTTGATAATTTATAATATCAAAATTATAAAATCTATTTAAAATAATAATAATAAATGCTTTAGCAAATAGTAAACGTATACAGTTTTATTTGCTCTTAGAATATGTTTGGAGTTTGTTTATTTTGTTGAAATTGAAAATTTTTTACTAAAAGTACTGTAAATAAAGATAAAAATTAGCTGAAATAATATAATGAGACTTATGAATATTATCAAAAAATGCAGTTGAGCTTAAAAATAGTAGCGAAAATAAGTTAAATAGTAAAATAAGTTAGTTTTTTAATTTTTGCTAAACACACGTACGTGAATTTAATCCTTTTTAATTCAGTTTCAAAACGATTTCGTACCAACGGTGTCTTGCAGATATACTTGACAAGGTCTCTACCATTAACAGAAAGAGTAAGCGTGTAATTCAGATCAAGTATGTGACTTATAAGCTCAAACAAATTAACCAAAGTTTCACTAGCCACTACCATAGATCCACAAGAGAAAAAAAAACACTTACCGCTTCTCTTGTGTCACTGGGGCTGACATTGTCTAGAGCAACAGAACTTTTCTCAGATTCGTCACCTTTTCGATCCCGTAGCATTGAAACAATCCATTGCCAACGGTTTCGGGCACGGGCCTGTGTTGGGGAGAGCGTGCTAGCTATGCCTTGAGAGCATAGATCCTGTTCAAGACCAGGGATTCCCTTCTCTAAATCTGTATTGAATCCAAACTTCTGCATTGAATCCAAGTTCCCCTCTACCATCAAGGCAATGTTTGCTTGTTGCAGTTTTGCATCACCAATACAATTGTTGGAGATTTTCACGGCCTGCAAAATATCAATTAGAATATATATTAGTATTCTTGCTATTCTTTAATGTTATGTTTGGAAGAGAGAGAGATAAAGAGGAGTGAAGAGTAAAGGTAAAGCAGCAAAGGTGATATCGACTATCCATATCTTCCTCCATTCAAACTAATGTTAATTTTTGAACTCAGTTGACTTGAAGGCAGACACAAGCATTAAGAAAGTATATTCCGGTCACTTTATCCTCTATTCTCCTCTCCTTTCTCCATGTCCCTCCATCAAAACACGGTTAAAATCTTAAACTTAGTTCATGACTCGAAGGCATACTTCATCACCTCTTGTCTCTTCAAGATAACTAAGGCTCATGATCATTCATCTACAGGTAGGAGAAAAGATAGCAGCGGTGTTTTTTTCTTCTTTTTTTTTCATGGCTTTGGCTTGTGGGAGCTCAAAGAAATTTAAGGTATACTTTTTACCATATATAGATCCATGGGAGAGAAAATAGAAACTGATACTTACTGCTTCTCCTGAGACATCGTGACTGATATTAGAGTACGAGGAAGTCCTTGAGGAAGCTATATCGAGAGCAAGAGAACCCTTGTCAGCTTTATCTGCTCCTGGATCTAGGTCTCCACCATGGCCACCGCTGACCTAATAGACCCAAAATATGAGCTTTATTTTCAGGTCACTAAAATTTTCACGTCTTTCAAAGTTACAAAATAATATCGACACATCCATTTTCTTACCTTATTTCGTAACTTGTTGAAGCAATCAACTATGAGGGCTAGAAAAAAAAGTATAAACCCAAGCTAGCTTAAACAAACCAAAGTTTTACAATCAATCGTATAGAGAAATAAAGAGATCAAGTTTGTTTTACGATTTTTTTTTTTTTTTTTTTTTGCTTTTCAATTTGATAATATATAATATCACGATGAATTGTAATGATTTTTATCAAAATTATAAGATGAATCTATTTTAAAAAAATGCTTTAGAAAATAGAAAAGGTATACTTTCACAGCTTTATCTACTCTTATAGTACGTGAATTTGCTCCTTCAGTTTCAAAACGATTTCGTACCAACGTTTCACTATCTACTACTCACTATCTACAAGTAGGGCACAAGAAAGCAGGGTTTTTTTTGTTTTTTTTTTTTCATGGCTTTGGCTTGTGAGAGCTCAACAAATAAGGCCAAGCTCGTTTACCATATATAGATCCATGGGGGAGAAAAAAGAGAAGTTATACTTACTGCTTCTCCTGAGTCATCCTGGCTGGTATTAGAAATCCTTGAGGAAACTTTGTCTACAGCAAGAGAACCCTTGTCAGTTTTGTCTGCTCCTGGAGCTATGCTGGCCATTGACAAGACCGTTTGTTGAGACTCTAGGTCTCCACCATGGCCACCACTGACCTAAAATAAGATCCAAAATATGAGCTTTATTTTTCAGGTCATAAAAATTTTCACGGAATTCAGAGCAAGTCCTTCAAAGTTAGAATATTTAAAAAAAAAAAAAACAATATCGACACATCCATTTTCTTACCTCGTAACTTGTTGAAACAATCAACTATAAGTGTTGGGAAAAAAAAAAGCCTTAACTCTTATTGTCAACCACTTCAATATGTTGTGATATTGGGCATGTGACTAGATTTATTCATATGCTTAAGCACAAACAAACCAAAGTTTCATTATCGATCCCATACAGATCGACCCAAGTTCCAAGGGAAAAACATATATAGAAAACTTACTGCTCCTGTGTTATCTGGACTGATATTGCTGTAAGAGGAAATGGGTGATGAAGCTGCAGGTATGTCGAGAAAAAGAGAACCTTCCAAAAGTTCATCGATCTCCTCCTGGAGAGACCATTTTCTGAGACTCAAGGACGTCATTTCTAGAGCTTTTGCTAGTTAACATTATTTAGCTTGTCTAAATTAGGCACTCCATAGTATGCCAAACCTTGCTGGAAAAGACATTTTCTGCAATAAGAAAAAAAAAATCAATAGGGTAACCTAAACAAAACGGTTATAGAGGAGGAAAAGATTGAAGAAATAACTGTATTGATGGTGAAGAAAAAGAGCTTTATGGGTAGATGACAATGTATAACATCTCCCAAACTATTCTCATTAAGATTATAATAAGAAATGAAAGTTTCTAAGCAGCTTCGAAGAAATGACAAAGAAAGGATGAAAAGAAATTAATCAAAGTTTATGAAAGCAGCTTCGTGGAAGGAATGAGAAAGAAATTAAGAATGCTAGGTTGAAAGGAAACTTAACCGCGTTATCAATCCTTAGATTTTCATTTCTCATATCATCTTGAGCCACTGCACAGTATGCCAAACCTTGCTGGAAAAAACACACTTTCTGCAATACGGCAAAAAATAAAATTGCAAAAAAAAAAAAAAAAAAAAAAACAAATAAATCAATAGGGTAACCTAAAAAAACAGTTACGGAGAAAAGGAAAAGGTTGAAGAAATAACTGTATTGATCATAAAGAAAAAGAGTTTAATGGGTAGATGACATTGTATAACATCTCCCAAACTATTCTCATTAAGATTATAATAAGAAATGAAAGTTTTAAAACAGCTTCGAAGAAATGAGAAAGAAAGGATGAAAAGAAATTAATCAAAGTTCATGACAGCTTCGTCGAAGGAATGAGAAAGAAATTAAGAATGCTAGACTGAAAGGAAACTTAAACGCGTTATCAATCTTTTGATTTTCATTTCTCATATCATCTTGACTGACTTTGAGTCGAAAAAAAAAAAAATCGCCATATCTGATGACATGCAATTAATGATAATCTTGGTCTCTTGATTGACTCCGATCGACGGCCGCGTACGGTGAAAAAGAATCATATGATATGGACTTATAACCGCGGAAAGGTGGACCCCGTTGTCACTAAGATTGGGATCTCCACAAAAAAATTAATTAATTAATTAATTAAAATTAAAAATTAAAAAAAAAACATATTATTATCTTGTATGCGTTTGGAACAAATTGGAAATTTTAGTTTATTTGTAATTTCAGCTTATTTTTACTACTATTTATAGGTCTCATTACACTTTTTAATATTATTCATAGGTCACAGTGTACTATTCTGCTACATTTTACCTTTACCTGCAGTATTTTCAACAAAAAAATTTCTGTTTTAACTAAATAAACTGTTCACAAACGAAAACTTCACCAAACTATAATCAATTTATAAAATATGTCACACAAGTGAGCAGAAGGTGAAGGACAATCTCAGAGGATGTGAATGAGAGTTTTAAGAAACCAATTTAAAATTTTGATTATTTCATCCGAAAGAGGAAAAAAAATTATTAATGACAAATTATGATTGACATAAAACAAAGTTAAACACTAAAAATGGGGTAGAAGATTTCTAAATTTCTATTTTAGCTAAACAATTTATAAAGAAATTTTGTTTATCATTTACCTTCGGCAACTTCATTAAAACTAATGAATAATAATAGGGATACAATAATTTCACAACAATTTTATATGCAGGAAATTATTAATGATAAGTAAAAATGTGATGTCAGTGATGAGCTCAGATAAGAACCGGCCAATAATAGATTTTCATTCAAGATTTGTTGTGAAATTTAAAATTTACAAAAAAAAAATGTGAGGTCTATAGACACAAAAAAAATACAACAAATTTGACACCTATTTATGGAGACTGTTAATAATATGTAAAAATGTAATATTAGTTGTAAGCTCAGATGAAAATTAGAAGCTTACCGCATCAACCAGTGTTAAAAATTACATATTTTCTTTCTTTAAAACAAACACACACAAAGAAGAGAAAAATATATTCTAACACAAAATACATCACAATCCCCGCTCAAAAATTATGATAATTTTTAAGAAATATATGTCAGAAAGTTTTTGTATACGTAACATTGCCAAATATTGTGAATATAGCACTCATTGAGAACTAAAATCAAAGCCAATGGTTCCTCAAAAAAAAAAATCAAAGTCAATGAAACGATGTTGTCAACTGTGAGACATAGAGATCGTTTGGAATGGACTAAAATTTTCATCTTATTTACAATTTTAATTTATTTTTATTTTTATTTTTATTTATGAATTCCACTACATTTTTTGATACCAATGATGCTAAAATCATCAGTCAAAATGATCGTCAAAACGGAGAGCCGTCTAAGATCATCCAAAGCCCTGCAAGAACGAGTGAAGAAAAGAACACTAGTGTGGTGCCTGCCACAAGGTCTCTGATGGTAAAATCAGACGGCTGAGAGAGAAAAGAGGGCTTAATATCAAAGTATTAGAGTATCTGCGTTAGAACTAAGTACCTCTTCAGGTCCTAAGGTGTCTGTATATATACACTTACTTCCTTCTCCTAGCCGTTGGAGGTGTCTTGATGGTGGCTTCAATATGTTATCTGTAATGCCTCCGTGAGGTGTTAATGAAAGGACCTTCGTCTCTCCAATGGTAAGGAGACTTATTGCTGTTGTGTAACGCCTTGCCATTGACTGTGAGTTAATGGCTTTTCCTCCATCCAACGAGTACTGTTAAGGACGAAGACTGGTGGTTCCCTCATCCAATGGCCCCTACTCTGGACGAGGATAGTGCCTGAAGGAATTATGATAGGTCTATCAGCTGCCCTTCCATTCTAAGGTCGTTCAATTTGTGGACGACCATGGGAATATGGAGTTTTTTTTTTTTTTTCGGCGGTTATGGCGCTTGGGGTTCTACCCCTCCTCATTAATTGCTCAGTGGCGGCGTGGTGTGTGTCGTGGCCACGTGTCACACCCAAATCAGCTAAGGGGTCCCAATTCTTATAAGACCTTTTAGCTTTCCCACTTTTTTCGAGGTACCTTTTTTAAACCTCTAGTCTTCTTCTTCTCACTTCTTCATTTTTCTTCTGCGCTTACTCCTTTGATTTCTTAGTTTCCTCTTTTTCTCAAGTACGCTCCTTTCTTTGTGCTCCTTTTTCCTTTTAGAGTTTTATTTCTTCCATTTCTTTGTGCTCATTTTTCCTTTTAGAGTTTTATTTCTCCCCTTTCTTAATGCTTGATGGTTGATTATTCTAACATTAGGCACACTTCCCCCTCCATTGTGTTCTTTTTTGCTCTCTTGGGTGCATCTTTAGGTTTCCCTAGTAGCCATTGCCCGCGGGTTGGGGATTTTGTTTTAGGTGATAGTAGCTTAGGCCTAGTGTTGGGTAGTTTGTACCCACTGTTGCGCCAATCCTTGGACTGGTTTGGGTCTGCCCCATCTCAATCATTCCATTCCCTCAATGAAAAGTGCTCCCTGAAGAAAGATACCTTTAGTAGATTCAGGGATAGGTTCCAGTTTCCTGAGGAAACCAAGGTTCGTCTTCCTAGGAAAGGTGAGAAATCTTGTGCTTTTACCCATGGTGAGGTTTGTTTCTATGAGGCTATGTTCTTGTGTGGCCTTAGGTTTCCTGTCCACCCCTTTAAAATGGAACTCCTTCATTACCTGAATATAGCTCCGAGATAGCTTATGCTGAATTCGTGGAGAATCGTCATAAGCTGTATGGTGATCTGGAATATTATAGTTGACGGGAATATGATCGCATTAAATGAGTTCGTCTACCTTTACCGTCTGAAAGAATCTAAAGAGTTTGGATATTATGAGCTCGTGCCATGGGATAAAAGGTCTCAGCTCATTGTCGATCTACCTTCGTCCTCCCATTATTGGAAGTCTAGATATTTCTTTGGCTCGAATGATGGTTATGAGACCCTTTTTTATGACTTTTAGGGGGATGTCCCTATACTGCTGCATCGGTGGGAGACCCCTCAACTTGGTGCGTTCGTCTCTTATGTGATGCATTTTTTTTCTTTTGTAATTAATTACTTACTTTGATCGTCCATTCTGACCTTGTGTATTTTTCTGTTTTGCAATCAAAAAGCGTCCCGAGCTTGAGGGCAGATTTGAGGAGCGTGTTTAGGAAGTTGTTAGGTATGCAAGTACTATCAACGACTTTGAGGAGCTGGTTAACCCCCAGACCCTAGCTTGTCACTGTTTAGGACCAAAGCCTTCTCACTACGTCCTTCGTGCCATTCGTCGAGAAGAAAAAAGTAAGTTATCTTAGGGTAAGAGTGGATCGTCTTTCTTCCCTTTCTCTCTTTCTTCTCTTCTTTCCCTTTCTTTCTTTTTTTAACTTCTCTGTTGTTTCTCTTTTTGTAGAGATGATGACTAAATTTAACCGAGAGTTGTATGCTTGGATCAAGGCAAAGAAGAACGAGACCCTCTCTAGTATTAGTCAGCTGAGGTTAAGGGTCATTGAGAACGAAAAAGAGAAGGAGATGATGGAAAAAGGTTCATCTACTCATGCCTTGGACAAAGGGCGTGCTACTTCCCCAGGTGTTTCTCTCGAGGAGATTACTCCTCGTGCAAAAAAGCGCAAGACGAGAGACAAAAGGAAGGAAAAGATAGGAGCCAGTGTCTGGGCAGATGCTGGGACGGCTTTGGCTCGAGCTAATGAAGTCGTGATGCTCGAGGAACTGAAGGAAATCTCAGGCATGCCTTCCCATGAGGTGGTGAGTCTCCACGTTCATAAGCTTGTCCAAGTAACTCTCTTTCATTTCCTCTTTTTCTCGTCCATAAGTATAAATTATATCAGTTGATTTTACTTATCGCATGGTTTTGGTTGCCAGGTGTTGGGGGAGACGATGCACATTACCTCCTAGTACTTGATGAATGAGGAAAAGGCCGTGATGGCCACTTCCAAGGTTGAGGACCTGGAGGTTGAAGCTTCGGGATTGAGGAAGGATTTGATAACGGCAATGGACGTCAACAACACGTGCAAGGAGAAAATCCAGGCTTTATCTGAGAAGTTGAGCACAGAGAAGCTATTGGCAAAGCAGAGGGATGAGCAACTTGCGGCAGCCAACCAAAAGATGAAAAGTGTCATGGCCAAGGCTGTCCATGCCGTTCAACTTACGGACGAATATAATGCCATTTTGTTCAGCTGGTATTTCAAAGGGTTTAAGCTGCTGAGAAAATATTTGGTGAAGCATGGTCTAGAGACAAACTTAGAGGATCTGGACTTTGAAGCCATCGACAAGGAGATAGAGGCAGATGAGGCAGCGTAGGTTGCTCAAGCTGCCCAAGTTGCTGCATTTGCTGGCGAGGATCCTCTAGTAACTGATGCTCTTAAGGCTTAGTTTCTTTGCTTTACTACCTGCTTTTCCTCTCTCTCTTTAATAAAAAAAAAAAAAAAAAAAAATTGGGTGCCTTGCCTGTTTTAGGGCTTGTGAACAATTTGCAACTCTTTTATATATATATATATATATATATATTGTTGGAGCCATCACCAAAGAATTTTCAAGTTTTACTACTCATCCTATTGATATTTTTCACCTGTCCAAACTCCTGTTCAGGCTGATATGCCATCCCCATCATCCATTAAGAATGTTAAACCTAAACCTCTTGCTAAGAAGAAAGGATCCTCTCTTGATGATTTGCAAAAAAGATCCTGATGCTTTGTTTGCTCTGCTTAAGTGTGCAGAAGACCTAGTTGCCAACCGAACCTCTGAAGAAGAAAAGTCAAAAGCCTCTTCTGAAGAATCTGTTGCTAATAATCCCTATTTCCCTTATGACCAGAAACTGTTTGGTCATGATGAAGATTCTCCTGACCAAGGAGATATTTGAAGATTTGCTTCCTGGTTGGCCTGCCAATTGCTTTGTTTAAAGATAAAGCTCCACCTATTGCTCTACCTGTCCCCTATTGGAATCTATTGACTACATCTATTAACTACTTTCGGCACAAGACACCAAAGTGTTATCGCATAGCTTTTGATAAAAGCTCCTGCTGTCCCTCACGGGTCCTGATTTGAATAGTAAAAAGTCACTGTTCATTTTACTATTTACTGTTAAACTTTTGCTTTATTTACCTATATAAGGGGGGATATCCCTTATTGTTAAACTCAGAATTTCCCTTTGGATTAGAATTTCCTTTGAGGATTCTCCACTAGTAAGAGAACTTCCTAGAGCTAGTTTAGAGCTATTAGAGAGTTTCTCTCCCCCTCCTAAACTTACCTCAGGTCTTCTTACTGTTTACTAACCTTGTAATCCGGTAGCCACTACTACTGTAAGTGCTTACCACTGCTGTATATGTTTAACTATTTTCAGTATTAATCAAGTACTTTCTTTATATATATATATATATATATATATGTGCTTATTTCCCTTGTCTTTATGTTGTTTGCGAATACTTCTTGTTTACACTTCTTGTTTTGCCATGACTTGTGTTTCGTCATCCTTGTGCATGTTTTTTGTCCATCTGGGGACCTAGGAAAATTTTTTCCCACTTATGAATTTTGTCGTTTTAACTTAGTGTACGTCCTTCATTCGTTTTAGAAACCTTGTCGCCTTAGTTTTCAGTTAGACGATTTACATCCATCCAAGGAAACTTATCGCCTTAGCTTTTGTTAGGACGATGTATGTCCTTTTAAGGAATCTTATCGTCTATACTTGGTGGGGACGATGTACATACATTTAAGGAATCTTATCATCTTCACTTGGTTGGAACGATGTACAATCGTCTTTCCTTTTTTGGTTTAAAACGATTTACACCCACTTAAGGAATCTTATCATTTCAACTTGGTTGGGACGATGTATATCCGTTCAAGGAATCTTATCGTCTTCTCTTTTTTGATTAAAACGATTTACATACACTTAAAGAATCTTATCATTGCAACTTGGTTGGAGCGATGTACATTCGTTCAAGGAATCTTATCGTCTTTTCTTTTTTTGGTTAAAACGATTTACATCCACTTAAGGAATCTTATCATTTCAACTTAGTTGGGATGATGTACATCCGTTCAAGGAATCTTATCATCTTTTCTTTTTTTGTTAAAATGATTTACATCCACTTAAGGAATCTTATCGTTTCAACTTGGTTTGGACAATGTACATCCGTTTAAGGAATTTTATCGTCTTTTTTTTTTTTTTGGGTTAAAACGATTTACATCCACTTAAGAAATCTTATCATTTTAACTTGGTTTGGATAGTTTGCGTCCAGTTAGTAATTTAGTTTAGATGTGAGGAAAAAGATAGGCAAAAATACGTAAAACACTAAATAATTCGTTTATTAATCTACTTTAAAAATCATAAGACATTACTGATTGCTTACAAATGGACTGTAGTTCCTACTTGTAATACCTCTTTAGATGTTCAACATTCCAAGGACGAGGCAATTTGTTCCCGTCCAGATCCTCCAGGTGATAGCTTCCTCGTCAAAAGTAGTGGACGACTCTGTATGGTCCTTCCCATGTTGGCCCTAACTTGCCTTGTGCTGGATCCTTTGTTGCAGGCGTCACTCTTCGTATGACGAGGTCTCTGATGTTGAATCTTTTGAGCTTCATCTTTTTGGTTATATGTACTCAATATCTTCTGTTGGTACTTGGCCATTCTTTGAGAAGCTTGGTCTCTGACTTCGTCCAAAAAATCCAGGTTCAGTTTCAAGTGGTCGTCATTACTGTGTTCCTTAAAGAACTCCAACCTGAGGCTGGTGAGCCCAATTTCGACGAAGATGACTACTTCTGTGCCATATGCAAGGTTGAAAGGTGTCTCTCCTGTTGGGGTTCTTGCTATGGTTCTATAAGCCCATAAAACGCTTGGTAACTTCTCAGGCCATGCTCCCTTTATCCCCACTAATCGGGCCTTGATGATCTTTAGCAATGTTCAATTCATTACTTCAGTCTATCCATTGGCTTAAGGATGTCCTGGGGAGGAGTATTTGTTTCTAATGCCAAGGCTTGAGCAGAATGACCGGAATACTGTCGAACTAACGACCATTATCCGAGATGATTGTTTGTGGTATCCCGAACCTGCATACAATATTTTTCCACACAAAATTTCGTACCTTTGCTTCTGTGATCATGGTTAATGCTTCTGCCTCTACCCACTTTGTGAAGTAGTTGATAACGAAGAGTAAGAACTTTATTCTTTCCTTGTGGCAGAGGTCCCATGATGTTAATCCCCCACTGCGGAAATAGCTAGGGCGAAGTGATGGCCGTCATTTTCTCCCCTCAAACTCGTTGGAAGTTCCTATACCTTTGGCAGCTATCACACTTCTTGACGAAATCTGTTGCATCTTGTTGCATCGTAGGCCAGAAGTAGCCTGTTCTCATGATCTTCCTTATAAGAGACTTTGCCCCCATATGGTCACCACAAATGCCCTCATGAACCTCTTCCAAAACGTACTTGGCTTCTTCTTCTTCAACACATATTAGGTAGGGTTGCAAGAAACCCTTTTTGTAGAGCTCGTCATTTAGCACAGTGAACCTAGCTGCTCATTTCTTGATCTTTTTGGCTTCGTCAGGATTAGAAGGTAATCGTCTTTCCTTGAGATAGGATAGGATTAGACTCGTCCATCCGGAATGGGTGTCCACCAGAAATGTTTGGAATTCCTCAATGCTGGGAGAGTTTTGCTCTTCCAATTTCCAATCAATCGCCTTCGCCTGATCATTTGACGACACATTCCTGGCTACGTCGTCAACTTCCGTATTTTGATCCTGTGGGATTTGAGCAAACTTTACCTAAGCAAACTTGCCAATTAATTGATTTGTCAACTTCTGATATCTCTGCATCCTTGAATCCTTTGCTTCGAAATCTCCATTGACTTGCCATTTGACGAGCTGTGAGTCGCTTTTTAGCAAGGTAGTTTTAGCTCCAAGTGCCTGGGCGATCTTCAGCCCTGTAAGTATGGCCTCGTACTCTGCTTCGTTATTGGTTACAGGGAAGTTGAGTTTAACTGCATACTTCAAAGTGTCCCCCTCAGAGGAGGTGATGACAACGCCTGCTCCTCCTCTGTTTTGAGTGGATTACCCATTCGTAGGGATTGTCCAGAGAGCTGGTTCTTCTGGGCTATCTTCGAGTTTTGTGGAGGTGAACTCTGCTATGAAGTATGCCAGCGCTTGGGCTTTTATGGCTGTCCTAAGACGATACTCTATATCAAACTGACTGACCTTAATGGCCCACTATATCATTCATCCTACAACCTCGAGTTTATTCATTGCTTTCTTAATGAGCTGATCTGTCATTACTATGACCGGGTTTGCCTGAAAAGTACAGACGAAGCTTTCTGAAGGCCACTATCAGGGCGAAGGTGATCTTCTCTATTCGCGGGTACCGAGCTTCAGCTCCTTAAAAGGCCTAGCTGATGTAGTACACCAAGCGTTGCACCCTTTGCTCTTCCCTGATCAAGGCTGCACTTACTGCAGTCACGGACACTGTTATATACAGGAACGGGTCTTCACCTTCTTTGGATAGACTCAAGAGTGGAGGATTGCTCAAGCAATGCTTTTGCTCCTGGAATGCCGCTTCGCACTCGTTGGTCTAAACGAAAGCCTGCTTCAAGGTTTTAAAGAAAGGGAGGCACTTGTCCGTTGCTTTGGAGACGAACCTGTTGAGGACTGCCACCCTTCTCGTGAAGGGCTGCACTTCTGTGATCGTCTTTAAGGAGGACATCTCGAGGATGGCTTTCACCTTCTCTGGATTTTCCTCTATCCCTCTCAGTGACACCATGAAGCCGAGGAATTTCCCAAAGGATACCTCAAAGGCGCATTTGGCCGAGTTTAGCTTCATATTGTATTTCCGGAGCATGTTGAACGTCTCCTTAAGATCGTCCAAATGATTTTCTTCTTCCTTGCTCTTGACGAGCATGTCCTCTACATACACTTCCAAGTTCCTCCCAATTTGCTTGTTGAACATCTGGTTTACCAAATTTTGGTATATGGCTTCTGCGTTCTTCAATCCGAAGGGCATGACCCTATAGCAATAGAGCCCCTGGCTAGTGATGAAGGCAGTCTTCTCTTGATCTTCTTCAGCCATCTGTATTTAGTTGTACCCAGAGAAGGCATCCATAAAGGTGAGGAGCTTGTGTCCAGCTTTTGAGTCTACAAGCTGGTCGATTCTAGGTAGAGGGAAACTGTCTTTCAGGCAGGCACTATTCAGATCCGTGAAGTTAACGCACATTCTCCATTTCCCATTCGCCTTGTTGACCATGATGACATTGGCCAACCACTCAGGATAATAGACTTCCCTGATGAAGTTAGCGGCGAGCTGCTTGTCCAACTCATCCATGACTACTTTGTTTCGTTCAAGGGCAAAGACTCTTCTTCTCTGGTGGACGGGCTTCTTCTCAAGATCCACGTTTAGGCAGTGTTGAATGATGTTAGCTGGTATGCCAGGCATATCTTCATGACTTCAGGCGAATACATCCAGGTTATCTTTCAGAAAGCTGATGATTTCTTTCTTTGTCTGGAGATTCAGGCTCGTCCTTACCTAAGTCGTCTTTGCGGGATCTCCTTCCACCAATTCAATCATTTCCAGTTTTTCCACGCTTTCTTGCGTCTTTTCTTCAATTATCCATGTATGGTTTTCCTTTGAAGCCAGCACTGCCTGATAGCATTCTCGCGCCAATACTTGGTCCCCCCTTATCTCCCCGATCCCTCTTTCTGCTGGGAACTTCACTTTTAGGCAATACGTGGACGTGGCCGCTTTCCAACGATTGGTTACCTAATGAGGGTATAAGCCAGCCATGACCGTTAGTGTTACTATCCCCTTTGGGTACACCTTGTCTCCACTAAAACTAACAAGAGGGGATTCAAATGGACGAAGTCTTTTCAGGACGACCTTTAACTGCTGGAAAGCAGAAAGGTAAATGATATCCGCCGAGCTCCCATTGTCTACCAAAATCCTCCTAGTATTGAATCCTTCGATCATGAGCATAATAGCCAATGGGTCGTCATGGGGTTGTTTCACTCCTCTAGCATCTTCTTCCAAGAACAGGATATCCTTGTCCGACCATTTCTACTTCAGGGGTGGTATCATAAGGATGATATTCACCTGCCTTTGATTTGACTTCTTGAGAGATCTGAACGATCCTCCCATGGACGGTCCTCATGTGATTGTCTTTATCTCCCCTATTGCGCTCTGTGGACGAAGGGACATGTGGTCTTCATCCCTCCAAGAGATTGCGTGCTTGTCCTTGTTATCGTCCCTGGACCTGTTGGAGTCTCCCTTCTTCACAAATTTCTGTAACTTCCCTTTTCCTATGAGCACCTCTATCTGTAATTTGCTGTGTAATGGCCGTGATCCTTGTGAAAACGGTAGTATTTCTTCTTGTTGCACATGTTAGGTGACGAGTGTAATGGCCTAGGCCATTTGAGGTTGTGCTTATCTTTAATTTGTGCCAAAATTTAATCAACAGGCATGACTAAAGGAGTTAATTTTACCGTCTAAGGGGTTTTATCATCTTTCTGTCTGTTCCCTTCAGTAATCTAACGATCTGTCCATTCTCTTTTTTGTCCTCTCTGGTCGTCTTCCTTTCTTTCCCTTTCCTTAGGCTTCTCTACCTCTTCTATTGTTGCTAGGGCATCTTCTGCATTCATATACTTCTGCACCTTCAAGAGCATTTCGGCCATCATCTGAGGGGGACTTTGCACAAGTGAGACCATGAATTCCCTAGACTTTAATCCAGCTTTAAAGGTCGTCAACTATACTTTGTCATCTGCTTCGTCCACCTCTAAAGTTTCTCGAGTAAAATGCTTCACGTACGACCTTCGGGTCTCCTTTTCTCCTTGTCTAATGGTAAGCAGATGGTCTACCGGCCTTTTCGAGTGTTGTCCACCTACGAAGTGGCTTAAGAAAGAGTTGCCCAGCTGCTCGAAGTTGTCAATGGACAATGTTGGTAACTTAGTGAACCACTTATTCGCCGCTTCTTTGAGAGTGGTGGGGAAAGAACGGCACAATATGTCATCGAGAGGCTGCTGAAGACCCAAAGTCGTCTTGAAGATGTTGAGGTGATCCAAAGGATCTTTTAGCCTGTCAAATGGCTCGAGCTGTGGTAGACGAAACTTTGTGGGCATCGGGCATTCTAGGACTACCGTGGTGAAGGATGAATCTGTCCTCTTGACCATCCGATCCAGGCTCCGGTCTGTATTTTCTTTGATTGCACTCCTCAACTTGTCTATCTTCTTTCTCATCTCCCGGAGAAGGTCTGAGCTTGCTCCTTCTGAAGTGACTAGTCATCAACGGTCACCCCTTCTTTGGCTATCTCCACCATCGTCTCAGTTGGTCTCAGAACAGTTGTCCTCTTGCTGCAGTTACAACCTCATCTCCTGAATCTGTCTGGTAAGCTCCTCCACGCTGGCTGTAAGTGTCTGGATTTGCAGAGCTAACGCGACAGGATCTTGGGAAGTGATGGATTTCATCTGGACATGTGAGTTGAATGGAACTACACTCTCAAACCTAGGTACGAAAATGTCGTTTCCATAGACAGTGCCAAACTGATGATGCTGAAATCGTTAGTCGAAATGATCGTCCAAACGGAGAGCCGTCCAAGATCGTCCAAAGCCCTACAAGAACGAGTGAAGAAAAGAACATCGATGTGATGCCTGCCACAAGGCCTCCGATGGTAAAGTCAAATGGCTGAAAAAGAAAAGAGGGCTCAATATCAAAGTATCAGAGTATTTGCGTTAGAACTTAGTACCTCTTCAGGTCCTGAGGTGTCTGTATATATACACTTGCTTCCTTCTCCTAGCCATTGGAGGTGTCTTGATGGTGGCTTCAATGGGTTATCTATAATGCCTCTGTGAGGTGTTAATGAGAGGATCTTCGTCTCTCCAACGGTAAGGAGACTTATTGTTGTTGTGTAACGCCTTGCCATTGACTGTGAGTTAATGGCTTTTCCTCCGTCCAACGAGTACTGTTAAGGACGAAGACCGGTGGTTCCCTCATCCAATGGCCCCTCCTCTGGATGAGGATGGTGCCAGAAGGAATTATGCCGGGTCTATTAGATACTATTCATGGGTTCCATTGTATTATTTAGCTTATTTTTCAACTTTTTTTTTCTACATTTTTAGTAAAAAGTTTTCAATTTCAACTACATAAATTGTTTCCAAATGAACACATAGTGGACCTAGACGTGAAAACTAACGTGATACGCAAGTAACACAATCTATAATTCTATGTGTTGTGTATGGAAGGACGTGATGGAGAATGACGTTTTTAGTACAACATTCCTTGCGTAGTCACGTGTCAACCTAGTTTCCATTGTCACTTGTGGAGCTTAACACGGTAGGCTAATAACACAACTTATTTCGTAATGAAAATTTTATTGCCACAACTTATCTCTCTTATTTGTCATAATTATGATATGATAGAGTAGAAAAAAAAAACAAAAAACAAAACAAAAAAGAAAGTGGATTCATGATGATAAAAAATTACTTAAAGTCTGCCACATTAGAGTTATGATAAAAAGTTATAAAATAGTATATAATCCTAAAACTACTCATTTTATAACTCGACTTTTTCTCTCAAACTTAAATCATCATCAATTAATTATTAATGTTACTTTTTTTATATACACTAATTACAATTTATCATTTCATCGGACTATAATAATCAATTTATAAAACATGTAGGGGCATAGAATTTTTATTATATTTAAATGTACTCATTATTATGACTTTGAGGACGTGTACCAATTTCATCTCATACATATAAAAAAGCAAATGGAAAAGCATTTTCACTCGTTCAAAATAAATAAGGGTGTGGGGATGGGATAAGCACGCCAATGTTGACATTTTTTTACTACCAACGCGGTTTTAATTAGTTCATACATACACAATGTTCACTTGGCTGGGGGTCAGAAAATGGAACCATTGCCGTGAAAAATGGAGCAGTAAAGAAATCCTTCTTCTACACGAAAATGTTTCACCTAATTGGGATAAGACTAGGATTATCATTTTGCACTTGTTTAAAATCATATACTATATAATACAAGTTAGGCTTAGAAATTATGGTTGCACTAAGTGATTGTACCAAATTGTAACAATTTTTTTTTTCTTAAAAATAAAAACAAGGCTTTGGTTGTTCTTATTAATAATGGGACCTACTAAGAAGTTTGTGTCTATTTTTAATTGGTCTTTTGAAGAATAATGTTAAAAATATAAATTTTTTTACAAATATTTTTATAAATTACTAATGTGGTGAGTAATTATTAGTAAATAAAAAAGTAACATTAATAGTAGACTTAAATAAAAATCAGTAAGAAATTAGCCACATCAATAATCTGTAAAAATATTATAAAAAATAATCTATCCCTTCAGCATTTTTTTTTAATCATGCATTACTCCTTTTTAATGCACAGTTCTCCCTACATGAAGTTAGTGAGATAACATGACCATTTATGATGGGACAGAAACTAGATCCGTAACATAATTCAAGTAAATTCATGGTATTCTTCTATTAAAAAATATTTAAAGGTAAATTCGTGGTACTTGCCATTTTTTTGACATTGTGACTTGATTTGGTGTGGTGTTGGGAAACATTCTTAGGTTGGAACATTGATATAAAGTATGCGTTTAGATACCGCTTATTTTACTAAAAAAAAATTATTACTGTGCTGTACTGTTTATTGGTCTATTTTCACTATTCATGACCAATAAACAGTGCAATACATGCTGAGCCGAGAAAAAAAAAAAAAAAAAAAAAAAAAATCGCTGAACGCATAAACGCAGTAAACGTGCCGCAATCCAAACTCACCGATCCATCAATGTCATGCACCGATCGACCTCAGAAATTTCAACGTCTTGCAAGTCCGGACCAAGACCAATCGCATCTTAATGATCAAGTGGACTCCTTAGTCTTTGCCAGAGATGAGACGATAAAAACTGACTAATTAAATAATCATAAGAGCTCATTAGTGGTAGATGGGCTGGCAGTGATTCTGATTCATACGCCGGCCCTGATATATCCAATGTCAGCGAAGTTAATTTTGGGAGGAAAAAAAAATTACTGTTGACATTAAATTTTATTTCGCAACTTTTATTATCATTTAATTATAAATGTTAATCAAAGTAATACCACTTTTTCATATACTTATCATGAATAAAAGAAAAACTTTCATATATCTTTTTTTATATAAAAAAAAAAGATTAAGTTACTTTATAAATTGGAAAAAAAATATTCTTTGGAGCAAAATACAATTAATAGGGTAAAGTGAAGCATTAAGACATGATTTTTACTCACTTATTACTAAAAATAGTAGTTTGTGACAAGTTTTTTCAAACCCGGACCGTTCATTGAACCGTAAAAAAGAGAGGTTCAAGGTTTTTGAGGTCCAACTGAGGCTGAACCAAGGTCGAACCGTGATGATGTCATAATTAATTTAATAATTAATTTAAGTCAAATATAAATATTAAATTTATAAAACTAGCAAAATTGATTAATATATCTCTATATGTGAGGGAAACTTAATGATTTTCAAGCATATATTTAATAATTAAATAAGAAAGTTAATAAAATAAAATAATAACCATGAAAACATTAAAATTTATGATTAATTTTTGAAGTAAAGTTGAATATTTTTGAAGGATTTTAATTATAATTTTTTTATATTCCTAGTAAGAGATGGATAATTTAATTAAGTAGAATAAAATTGTGTTAAGTTGTTTTTTTTTTTTTTTTTAATTGCATTAAGTTTACTTCAAGTATTTTTTTTGTTATTGTTGAGCATCAAATGGCAAGCTTGGCTCAGTGGTTAAGCTCCAGCTCCACATGTGACTGGCCTAGGTTCTATTCCTGGTATCCGCATTTTCTGAATTTTTCCTATTTGACTAGCATGCTTGAACTGAGTTGGACCGCACGGTTCATGCCACCGGTTCTGCATGAACCGTGCGGTCCAACCCCGGTTTGGGCGGTTCACGGAATTTCATAGGATACCCGGTTCTGTAGGCTTAAAAAACTAGAATTGAGTCCAATTCCCGGTTTTCCCAGTCAGACCGCCCGGTCTGGTCCGGGTTTCAAAACCCTGGTTTGTAACTCATTCATACACGTGGATAAATTTAAAAAGAGACATATTTTAACCTTACCCTATTTGTGCATTTTTCATGCTTTGGTCATGCATTGCACTTAGACATCATATGTGTTTGCTACATTTGCCAAACCCTGCTCAACATCATGTTTACACATCTTATTGATCATTTTGCATCCTTAGCATGTCATGCTTACTTTATGCTCTGTAGCATTTTGTTTTTAATGTGTTTTGTCTTTTATTTGAGCTTCATTTCTCATTTATGTTATACCCCATGTGCATCCTATCCTTGTTCATATCTTCATTTCTTTCCCTCCTTCTTGGAGTATTTGTCTATTCGTGACAAAAAATTTGGAGTATTGTTATTTCTATATGACTCTTATGCATATTCTCAAGAGGAGAAATTCTGTTTCTTGTGCATATGCGTAGGGAAAGAAATTCCATAGGAGAAATGCATATACCAAAGGGAAGAAGACATTTTTTTATAAGAAAACTCTGTTTTGTATTGTTTTGCATTATGTTTGTTTTCTTCATGGTGCTTTAATTACTTTTAGTTCCTCTGCTTTGTTTTTCTCATTACATCATGTTTGTGTGTTGGACATGCATACATCTTTATGCTATTATGTTTTATTGATTACATGTCCGAATGATAATTTCCTTTGCTAAGTGATCATTGTAGTCATTTCCATATGACTGTCATGTGTTTGATCAAGTTGCTCATATAATTCACATCATGTTTACTTGACCGAATTTTTACTTGTTACTTCATATATGTTTTTTATTACTTGCGCTTTACCTTGAGGGTCTAATATGATTTGTGTAAGTGTTTTAGGATTCAGGTATTTGATTTCAAGTTCATCACAGGTTTTAGATTTAGGTGTAAGTGAGTTTTATCATTGTTCTCAAACTTACGTTTAAGTCTAGAGTCTGTTATAAGGTGTTTTTGTCACAGAATAGCCAAAATGAAAGATTATTAAGTTATAATTTTTCACATAACATTTATGTTAGTTTTATTCCATGACAAAAGGTGTTGCAATTACATTAATTTATTTCCTTGTATTTTGTGGGATTTAATTGTAATGGGTTTAATATTAAGTTGGTGAAGATTGCTCAAGACAGTGAAGCTTGTGACTTGATCGCGACTGACTCACGAGTGAACAACCCACGAAAGGTCACATGAGAAGCACGTGCTAGAAGCTGAAGAGTCAAGTGTTAAACTATATTTTGCAAGTCACTATGTGACTTGGCTACCCCATGAATGACCCGCGAAACTCTCTATCTGGATAATTTTAAGTGTGACCCTTATATCCTTCACCCATACTATATATACATTCATTAACCACAAAATTGTAAGGAGGCTATTTAAAGGAAAACCCTAGAAAGCTTTTTACAACACACTCACCTTGTTAGAGAGAGAGCTACTCATTCTCAAGAGAGAAATCCTTGTAATAATTTACCTTATGTTAAATTTTATGGCTTTGGAAATTATATTGTTAGTGCTCACTGATTATAGTATATAGTTTCATTGTATTTATTTTGAGAAACTTTTTTTTATTATTTAATCATTCTTGTCATATTATTATTGAAAATGATCTTGCAGTATTTAGTTGGAAATTTCTCAAATTAAAACATGCTTTGTAAACTGTTCATCATCATGAAACTTGCATTTTCCTTTCCCCCATTAATTATGCTATTTACTAGGCTCTGTCTCATCCCATTCTTTTACAAAAATTTTCAAAGTAGACAATGATCATTTTTAGACATGTTTTTGTGGCTAGCAATAGTTAGACTAACTACTGATGGAGGCTGGATTTTTGTGAAGATGATCGTTAGATGATGTACATTCTAGAGCAGACCTGACTTATTCTTTTGTATATAATAGTGGTGATGATTTTTATTCCCACTGATTGGAAAAACTAATGATATGTAATTATATTTATTCAGAACTTCATTCTTTAGTGGCCAATAGTCCTTACAATTATTACATAGAGCTTTGACTTATTTTAGAAGTATCTTTATTGAAATTATTATGAAAATCCTTGATGTTAGTACTTGGTCTGAATTATTTAGATTGAAGTGTCAAAAAATGAAAAATCTATAGGTACCTTTTGATTGTATTTCTCAGGCTTTAGACCCTTTTGATTTTGGGCGTGACATCTAAGCTTTCAAAAAAAAAAAAACCTTACAGTCAAATTTAATTATCACCAACCATTAACCATTAAAGAGAGAGAGAGAGAGAGAGAGAAAAAAAAAAAAACCAAAATAGTAAGGGGGAACCTTAAACCAAACTTGATGATTGATAGAGAGACATTGCCACATGCCGCCTACCATCCGCCTTTTTCTTGTTTCTTGTGACAATACAGTGCAGCAAGAAAACCTCAAATCAATTAATAAACCGATAAACTCACCAAGAAATAAAAGGAAAAAAGATTAAATGAAAAACTCAAGTGAGATGAGTGAAACACGAGAGAATGAACTCAGAATATTGGTCATATATTCAAAAGATGAAGTACATATACATATATAGTATATGCAAGAAAGAAATAATGAAATATACAGTAACAACATATAACCTTGACATTATCTATAGTTTCGACAGAATCTAGACTCTCGAACTAACACCAATAATAACAGCCAAAGCCAATCACACGTAATATAAGTTACAAACTTATAATAGCTTCTTCTGACGTACAGCACAACTCGTAGCTAGCTTCAACAGATCGATAATGAAAGATATCAATATGTACGTACACGACATGTCCCTTTGTCATTCATGTGATGCACGACACGTTATTTTGCTTGTCAAGAAGTGCATGCACTTTGTAACCCAATCAATAGACAATTAATAACCCATGAAACCATCCCAGCTGAAAGACAAATAAACCACTGGAGCAAAGTCAACCTTGCATATGCTAACACTGCCAGAATATGTGTAATTTCAACAAAAGTCACCTGCAGTAACAAAATAACACCCACTGCCAACCAAAACAATGGGTTACGAGGAAAGTGCTCAACCACATTCATCTTCCTCACTTGTCTTGCATTAATAATGTTACAGACTTGGCAGAGAACAAAACTATTGAAGATAATGGTATTACTAACCTCCTTGTTAATGCCAATCATGGTTTGCCCTTTGAATTGCCATGTCACTGAGACGCCAGATTGATACAGAGCTTGGATGACAACGTTAGTCCACATGGTCATGTTGATAAGTGGTTCAGTTTTTCTCAATGGTGGCTTTTCCATCAGTTTCTTTGACGGTGGCTCTGTCAATAATCCAAGGCCACCAAGAAGAGTCACAACAAAGTTTGCCCAGGCTAATTGGATGGTTGTAATTGGAGAATATCCGAAAATCGTTGTTGTGATGAAGGTTATCAACAACCCTGCTATATTCATGGTGAGCTCAAGTTGCAAATACTTGCAAATATTGTCATAACTACATCTTCCGCATCTGACAAGACTGACCAAGACACCGAGATTTCCATCCACTATGGTGATGTTACAACTTTCTCTAACCATTTCACTGCTACAAGTCTGTATGGTGATCCTTACATCAGCTTCCTTTAGTGCTGGAATCACATTTGAACTAACTCCAACCATTGCTACTGTGTGACCTTTTTTCTTCAAGCATTGCACTAGAAGGAGCTTGTCAGAAGGGATTAAACTTCCCATTAAGATGATTTTATCCACTTCATCCATCCGCTTTTTGTTGGTGTAGTTTCGAAACTCTTTTGCCTCAAGCTTCAATTTATCTGCAGTGGGAAGTACTCCATACTCAGAAGCTATGTCCTCCAATATTGAGACACTATCTTCTGAAATCAATATGATGTTAACTCCAGCATTTATCCAAGCTTCTATTTCTCCTCTTGTCGAGTCCATGTCAACTTCCACTGGGTTCAGTGATCGCCAACCACTTTTGTCAATACAGACAGTCGTGACTGAATTCATGGTGAGACAAGCCAAGGGTTCTTGAACCGTGGCCTTGCCAAATAGCATCTTCTTATTCCAATAACCAATGGCAAGAATGACTACAAAAGGAATCCCTTCTGTTACTCCAAACAGAAACGTAAGAATTGAAGTAGATAATGTGTTGAACTTCCCATTTGGTGTCAAGAAAATTTTCTTACTCGTATCCATGATCTCTTTACTTGCAACTGCTTTCCCCTTGAGGTCTGGGAGGTTAAAATGAAATCTTTTCTTTTGAAGCATAAAATGGAAGAACAACACTACAAGGTTGAGGATGGAGAGTAAAAGCCCTGTAATTTGTATGCCAGTGTTCAGCTTATCAAGTTGCACTGGTAATGGGGTCTTGTTGAGGGCGCCATAGGTAACCTTGTTTAACAAGTCACCCAATATTGTCGTGTTCATGCCCACTGATGTAACTAGCATGCGACCTTTTCCATCAATCACCTTTGGACCATAGAACAGAAATGGGTTTTCGTTATTAATGATGGAGTCAAGATCATCATCCAGTTTTATGTATTCACCAGATACGAGCAAACCATCAGCAGGGACTAGAGATCCCCACTCGAGGCATACTATGTCACCCAACAAAACATCTGATATGAATACTTTCTGCGAGCTTCCCCATCTAATGACCTCAACTTCCACTTGGTGCATTTCCGAAGTATTCTGCCTTCTTGACATCTGCCGCGAACGTTCGACCCAAAGTTCCCGTAAGGAATGAATAATCACAAGCACCATGATGAAAAGAATTGTGATGACACCTTTTTGCCAATCTTTTGGGCTTTTCATAACGATCCCAAAACCAAGTAACAGCATTGCATACACGAAGAGAAGAAAAATAATCCAATCATTGCATGTTTTCAAGAGTGATTTGAAGCAGCCTCGTGCAGGAGCCTGTGTTATGGAGGGTGATGAATTAGCAATATCTATGTGTTGAGTACATGGATCTTGCTTAAGACCAGGGATTCCCTTCTCTAAATCAGTACCTAGAGCCTCTGCAATTCTTTGGATGCCTCCAAAATTTTGTATTGAATCAAAGTTCTTCTCCTTTACCATCTTGGCAATATTTGCTTGTTGGAGTTTTACATCACAGATACAGTTGTCATTCTCACCATCCAAATTTACAGTAATGGAGACTTGAGCTGATGCAGATGAGATTTCCAAATCCTGAGAAATAACAATAAGATGATATATTAGAGTTTTGCAAATAACATAATTATTTACAATACAATACCAAAAAAAAAACTGTGACCTAACTCAATGAAATGGGTGTGTGCCGTACTGCCATGTGTAACTCATTTGGGAACAAAATGTGATGCGAAAATTTACAAAACGTAGTCTCTATCTTTTCATGTTTTCTCTTCAAGAAACATTTAATAACTCAAATGATCAAATATGCTAATTAATCCTTATGCTTAATATATGAACAATTGTTTTCATTATCAAGTTAAAATCTGCATCTTATTTAGCCCAGAAGAATAAATAATCATAATCTGAAACATGATTCGAAGATGCTAAACTTGACAATTCTAATTGAGAACTACCAGTCTACCACTGCACTTTTCCGCATGGCAATGTAAATACAGTTTCTTATGGAAATAGAATATTGAAGTAGCAATGTAGTCTTTTATGTTTTTTTTTTTTTTTTTTTTGGATAATATATTGGCTCATTATATAACCCTATTTTTTGGTGAAGACTTTGATAAAAATATTTGAGAAACAATTTTTGAGAAACAACTATTCCCTACAATGAACATGGAAACAAATAATCGAACAACTATTTCACATAAATAATAATTTATTATAGGACCTATTACCGCATAACAAACATGCCCCAAGAGGCAACCTTACAAGTTACAAGTTGCATTTAAGATTTTATTTTCAATGGGTAATTAATCAACAAAGATCTTGCGATTAATTATAAATGAATATAGTTTCCATTTCTTGTTTATGAAAGGAAAGGTGACTAGATAATTTTGAGATGTTGTAAAGCGGAATCTGTTAACATAAGAAGAAAAAAAAGGATAATAATAAAAGCTTTTTTCTAAACTTGCTTTTTCTTAAATGGTTGATGAGAGAAAGCAGTACTTTTTAACATTTCAGGTCGTATTTTAATATATATGGTAAAAATATGTACCAAAAGGTCCAAAACACCTAAAAATAAATAAATAAATAATTTTTTTTTAAAAGAAAGAAAAGGAGAAAAAGAACTTGGGCAAGTTTAAAGCAAGGCTATGAGTCGAAATATGCCCCAAGATTTTCAAAGCAAGCCAATGATCATCATGTGATTGAGCCAAAGTGTGCCCTAAGATACAACCAGCGTCTTCAAGCCCTTTACGTAGACGGTAAATACAAGTTTGTGAGTTTTTCACATCCCATGAAGTATTTATGGCTCTAATTAATGGGGGTTCTTAGATAATTAATTAACTATTTTAGAAAAAAAAATTTATACCATTTTTGTAAAAAATATAAAAAACTGTCATAAATTCAATTGATTTTTTTTTTATATAAAAAAATTTCTAAATTAATACCCTTAAACTTATGTTAACATTTCTCTTTTACTATTTTTTTTTTTTTTTTTTTTTGGCCCACTTTCAGCCTATATTCCACTACTTGAAAGCCTCTCTCGGAATCTACAAGGAGGCCAAAAGATATCTGCGATTTTTTTTCCCTCAGTGCTTTAGGCCATTTGAAAAAAATAAATCTTGACCGTGAGTCCGTGACTTGTATATAGCTCTATCAAATCTACTTAACTATATAAAAAGAGTCAAGGCTCTAGCTACAATAATTTTAGTTTATTCAAATTTTATCTTTTGTAATAAGTAAAAAAAGGTCAGTTTGATGAGAAAGAAAAATTTTTAACATTAAAAAAATATTATGCTTGCAATATTTTTATAATAAATTTTAAGTAACAAGTTTTTATTAAAAGAGGTGCTACGACCACAACATTTTTCACAATATTTTCACAACAAATCATAGGTGGTTGGTTGTTATTGGTTTAAATTTGAACCTAACACTAAGATTACTTTTTTGCCCTAATAATTACAACCAATAACAACCTGCCACTTAAGATTTGTTGTAAAAATGTTATGAAAAATGTTGTGGACATATCATTTCTCTATTATTAACTATTATTGATGGTAAAAAATAATTTTAGTAGTAGGTTCATATTAAAATCATTAATAACCTACAATCGAAGATTTATTGTAAAAGTATTATAAAAATATTATAGACGTAACACTTAATATTTAATACTATTGTCATAAATATATATTTAAAAAAAAGTATTGTGAAAAAAAGTACTACATCCACAATATTTTTCACAACATTTTCATAACAAATCTTCATTCATAAATTGTTATTCTAAATTGAACTTATCAACGAAATTACTTTTTTGACCACTAATAACAACCTATAACAACTTACTACTTATGATTTATAATGAAAATATTGTGAACATAATATATCTCTTGTGAAAGATATTAAGACATTTTATTGTCATCGTAATATTTTTACAACTGCTGAGGTATTAATTTTATTTTTTTTTAAACTAAAAAAAATGCTTTAGAAAATAGAAAACTTATACTTTCACAGCTTTATCTGCTCTTATAGTACGTGAATTTGCTCCTTCAGTTTCAAAACGATTTCGTTCCAACTGTGTCTTGCAGATATACTTGACAAGGTCTCTACCATTAATAGAAAGAGTAAGCGTGTAATTCAGATCAATTATATGACTTATAAGCTCAAACAAATTAACCAAATTTCACTATCCACTACTATATATCCACACTCCACAGGAGGGGGAAAAAAAAAAAACTTACTGCTTCTCCTGTGTCACTGGCGCTGAGATTGTCTAGAGCAACTGAACCTTTCTCAGATTCATCACCTTTTCGATCCCGTAGCATTGAAACAATCCATTGCCAACGGTTTCGGGCACGGGCCTGTGTTGGGGAGAGTGTGTTAGACTTAGATATGCGTTGAGAGCATAGATCTTGTTCAAGACCAGGGATTCCCTTCTCTAAATCTGTATCTAGAGCCTCTGCAATTTCTTGGATGCCTCCAAACTTCTGCATTGAATCCAAGTCCTCCTTGACCATCAAGGCAATATTTGCTTGTTGCAGTTTTGCATCACCAATACAATTGTTGGAGATTTTCACAGGCTGCAAAATATCAATTAGATTATATATTAGTGTTCTTGCTATTCTTTAATGTTATGTTTGAGAGAGAGAAAGGAGTGGAGGACTTGGAGTAGAGTCCACCATTAATGAGGAGAACCCTTTTTTGTTCTATGGTGCAAAGGTGATTGATGGAAAGGGCTGCATGCTAGTTGCATCAGTAGGCACGAACACTAGATTGGGTGATTTGATGAAGCAGCCCATGACCCCGAAGAGACCCCATTAAATTTTTCAAACATACAAAGTAGGCATGCTCAAGGTCTCTACCATTACCAAGATTGACCTAAAAGAAATACGAACTCCATCTTTAAGGCCTTTAAATTTTCAAACAGACAAAGTAAGCATGTAATTCAGATCAAGTATATGACTTATAATAAGCTCAAACAAATTAACCAAAATTTCACTATCCACTAATATAGATCCACACTCCACAGGAAAAAAAAAAAAAACTTACTGCTTCTCTTGTGTCACTGGGGCTGACATTATCTAGAGCAACAGAACCTTCCTCAGATTCATCTCCTTTCAGTATGAGTTTTCGATCCCGTAGCATTGAAACAATCCATTGCCAATGGTTTCGGGCAGGAGCTTGTGTTGGAGAGATTGTGTTAGCTATGCGTTGACAGCATAGATCTTGCTCAAGACCAGGGATTCCCTTCTCTAAATCTGTATCTAGAGCCTCTGCAATTTCTTGGATGCCTCCAACCTTCTGCATTGAATCCAAGTCCTCCTCTACCGTCAAGGCAATGTTTGCTTGTTGCAGTTTTGCATCACCAATGCAATAGTTGGAGATTTTCACAGCCTGCAAAATATCAATTAGATTAAATATTAGTATTCTTGCTATTCTTTAATGTTATGCTTGGAAGAGAAGGAGAATGAGAAAGAGGAGAGGAGAATAAAGGTAAAGGTGATATATCTCTCCATATCCTTCTCCATCCAAACCTACGTTAATTCTTGAACTCAGTTGACTTGGAGGCAGACACAAGCATCAAGAAAGTATATTCTGGTCACCTATTCTCCTCTTCTTTCTCCATATCCCTCCATCACCTCTTGAAGATAACTAAAGCACTTCCATCTACAAGTAGGACAAAATATAGCAGCGGTTTTTCTTTCTTCTTCTTTTTTTCATGGCTTTGGCATGTGAGAGCTCAAACAATAAGCCCGCTCATAGAAATTAAAGGTATACTTTTTACCATATATAGATCCATGGGAGAGAAAATAGAAAACTTATACTTACTGCTTCTCCTGAGTCATCCTGGCTGATAGTAGAAGTCCTTGAGGAAACTATGTCTAGAGCAAGAGAAGCCTTGTCAGCTTTATCTGCTCCTGGAGCTATACTGGCCATTGACAAGACCGTTTGTTGAGACTCTAGGTCTCCACCATCGCCACCACTGACCTAAAATAAGACCCAAGATATGAGCTTTATTTTTCTGATCATTAAAATTTTACGAAATTCAGAGCAAGTCCTTCAAAGAGAATATTTCAACGAGTGTTGGAAAAAAAAGTGCCTTGACACTTATTGTCAACCACTTCAATATGTTGTGATATTGGGCATGTTAATAGATTTATTCATATGCTTAAGCACAAGCAAACCAAAGTTTCACTATTGATCCCATACAGATGGACCCAAGTTCCAAGGGAAAAACATATATAGAAAACTTACTGCTCCTGTGTCATCTGGGCTGATATTACTGTAAGAGGAAATGGATGATGAGGCTGCAGGTCTGTCGAGAAAAAGAGAACCTTTCCCAGATTCATCTCCTCCTGGAGAGACCGTTTTCTGAGACTCAAGGACCTCATTGCTAGAGCTTTTGCTGGTTAGCATTATTTAGTTTGTCTGAATTATGCTGGAAAAGACTCTTTCTGCAATAAGGAAAAAAATAAATAAATAAACAATAGGGTAACCTAAACAAAACAACTATGAAGAAAAGGAAAAGATTGAAGAAATAAACTGTATATATTGATGGTGAAGAAAAAGAGCATCTAGCTCCCAAACTATTCTCATTAAGATTATATATAATAAGAAATGAAAGTTTTTTCAAGTGATTTAAAAGTTGCAACGTCGAAGGAATGAAAAAGAAAGGATGAAAACCGAGTGATTTGAAAGCAGCTTCGTCGAAGGAGAACGAGAACCAGAAAGAATTAAGAATGCTGGTGAGTGAAGAATGAATACTACAAGAAAAGAAGGAGAGGAAAGGAGATAGGATTTATGGGAAAGAGAGTTTGTACTTGAAAAGGAGAAAATGAAAAGAGAGCATTTAGAGATAGTAGAGCAAAGGGTGAAAGGTGAGCTTAAATAGAGGAGCTAGTTTAACAGCTCATTCATAGGATCCGTGTGGCGCAGAGAATTTGTTTTTGTGTTTTTGTATATTTTTTATTTGTGAGTCCTATCTAGGAGGTTTCTAAACCATCTACCCTGTTTGAAAAGAATCAGAGCACGTACAAGATTCGTCCCTACAAAAAGCATAATAGTAATCCCACTACACTAAGTAAATGAAAATAGAAATGATATTTTTTTTTATTTGAGTGTCCTATCTGGGTGGTTTCTAAATCATCAACCATGATTGAGAAGAACGGGAAAATGAAAAAAGAAATGATAAAGTAAGGAGCTTTCAATGTAGTAAGGGGGACACGTGTTTCTTTTCAGATTACCTTTCTTTCGAAGAATTTCATTTACATTATGCTTTGTTCTCATTCCCTATGTCTTTGTTCTATTTACATTCCTTCTCAAAAAAAAAAAAAAAATTACAATTACAAAGTCTCTGTTCAAAGTTTAAGAAACTTTCGTTTTTTTTTCTTTCTTTTTTTATTTTAAATCTTTCTAAAGATCACCAGCTTTAGATGGTTAACTCTTTGGCTTGGCTCAGCTAGTTAATACGTGACATTAAGAAATTAAGTAGAATGGTATTATTATTTCATCAAACTATTATCAATTCATCATTTACCTTCCGCAGCTTCGTTAAACTAATGAATAATAATAGGGACAACAATTTCAAAACAATCTTATTTGAAAAATTATTAGTGATAAATAAAAATAAAATGTCAATGGTGAACTCAAAAAAGAACTGGCTAATAAAGGATTGTCACCTAAAATTTGTTGTAAAATATAAAAAAAAAATTATGAAAAGGTCTATAGACAAATAAAAAATACAACAAATTTGACACTTATTGATGAAAATTATTAATAGTATGTAAAAATATAATGTTAATAGTTAGCCAAGGTGAAAACCAATATAAGCTTAATTAACATATTAATTAGTGGCAAAAATGTTAGCACAGTTTTTTTTTTTTTTATTTAGAAACAAACACATACAAGAAAAAAAAATATCCTAACATAAAATCAAGACATAAACTCTGACAAAAAATTATGATAACTTTAAAGCGAAAGACTTTAAAGTTCTTGTATACATATATAATATTGCTCAAATCAATAATGGACCCTGACGTGAAAACGAACGAAATATACAATCTAGAAATCAAGTCAATGAACTAAAATCAAGTCAATGGACTAAAATGAACAGTTATTGACTTGAGAACATCAAGTCAATGAACAGTGAGACATAATGGACCCTGACGTGAAAACGAACGTAATATACAATCTAGAAATTTTTTTTTTTGGTTAAAATAGGAATTCATTAAAACTAAAGATTAATGTTCAGGTCAAGACCATGCCTCAGCCTCATCAAATACATGCCAGATATATCAAAATCCAAATTATTCCTAACGTACACAGGCGGACAATCAAAAGATATAAAACTTGTACAATCTAGAATTTTATATACCATCGCACATCTTTAGTACGATAGTCACTTTACAAGTATAAATACTTATAGAGTGTGAGGGGTAAAAATTGGGATTCAAGTCTCTAAGAGAGAGTTTTATACACATATACACTTAGATTTTATTAGAGTTGAATTCTATGTTGTAAAAAAAAAAAATTCCATACGTTGTGGATTGTGAGTTTTTCAGCCCAGCTTCCTCACGTAGCCACGTGTCCATTGTCACTAGCTCGTGGAGCTTAACGCGGTAGGCTAATGTATAACGCAAACCTATTTCATAACTCGACTTTTTCTCTCAATTTATTTCTCTCAAGCATACATCATCATCAATTTATAATAATTTATATTACTTTTTTATATAAACTGGGATAAGCACGCCAAAGTTGACATTTTCACTACCAACGCGGTTTTAACTTTCTTCATACATACACAATGTTCAATTGGCTGGAGGTCGGCAAATATTTGAGCAGGAAAGAAATCCATTCTTTTACCCAAAAATGTTTCACCAAATTGAGATACGAGCAGTCCTACCACTTTGCACTTTATTGGAAATTTTAGTTTATCTGTAATTTCAGTATGTTTTTATTACTATTTATAAGTCACATTTTTGGTAATATTTATGAGTATCTCTATACTATTCAGCGAATTTTTACTTTTATTTACAATACTTTCAGCAAAAAAATTTTCAGTTTCAATTAAATAAACTGTTCCCATCGGACCTAGAAAATCCAACACATTGCCTTTTGATCGGAGCCGTTTAATATAGGAGTTTAAACACATATTTTCAGTTTTTAAATAACATTACACATTTTTTTATATACTTTTTTACCTAAATGTATTTTCAAAAAATAAAAATAACATTAACAAACAGCCCAATAGATAAGTTATACGAAATTTCTAAAATCCTGTATCTTGTATGTGGGCTTTCAGTTTCTTGAAGCGGTGTTTACCACAACAGCAACAATCATCAACATCCGGGAATATTCCAAGAAATCTACCTGTTGGTGAGGATATTGCATACATGATCAAGCCGTCGTCGATACTTCCGAGGCGGAAGAATTATCTCATACATTATACACCTATGCAAGCATAGGATTTTTAGTGCTAACTGTATTTGGTCTGAATATAAAGGGCTCTCAATAGGGTAAATTATTGAGTAAAATTTAAATATAATTACGTAGGAGAAATTCATTAAATTTAAGCATATAACTACATTATATTGAACTAACGTGTAATCCCGTGCATATGCACGGGTAGATTTAAAAATAATCACAATTACATATAATATATATATATATATATATGATTTGAAATCTAATTGAATCTAGACGTTTCGGTTTTTGTCCTCAATAATTTACTTGCCACTAAAATTAACAAATTAGATGAGAGATATGACGTAAAATTGAATTTCAATTAAAATTCAATCTAAAATCTAATTAAATTTAGACCTTTTGATTTTTGCAACTAATAATTCACTTGACACAAAAATTTAAAAATTAAATGACACATGACACAAAATTAGACTTCAATTTAGAAATTAATTAAATTTTCTTTCTGCTTTAGCTTTTAATATATATATATATATATGACTTATAAATTTGAATTATTTTAGTTATATGATTATATTTTTTATGGTTTATTATATTAAACTCCTCGTTTTCTACATTAAATTAACTAATTTGACACAAAAATTTAAAATACTAAATTAGATGGGAAACCTGGCGCAAAATTAAACTCTAATTGAAATTCAATTTTTACCTAAATTAAGTCACTTGGCACAAAATTCTAAAATTTAGATTAGATGAGACACGTGGCGTAAAATTAGACACTAATTGAATTCCAATTTGATATTTAATTAGATTTTCTCTCTGCTTTACCTATTATTATATATATATAGATTACAACCATATTCGTTTGGTAAAGATTATTTTTGCCAAATTATTTTACTATTCAGTTTATTTTTGCTACTATTCATGGATCTCACTACACTTTTTAGTACTATTTATGGGTCACACTGTACTATTTAAGTTAATTTTTACTTTTATTTACAGTACTTTTAGCAAAAAAATTTTAATTTTAGCAAAATAAACAGATATCAAATTAATATAATAAAAGTTTGACTTAAAAATCAGGGTTGTGCTAAACCAATAGGATGCAATTTTTTGTCTAAAAATACAAACAAGAGTTTAGTTGTACCTATTAATAATGAGACGTACTAAGAAGTACATGGTGATTTTTAATTGGTTTTTTTTTTAATGCATCACATGAATTTAGTGATATGACATGGCCATTTATGATTGGACAGAGAACTAGATATGTAACATTATTTAGGGAAATTCATGGTATTCTTCTATTAAAATTTTTTTTTAAAGGTAAATATCGTGGTATTTGCCATTTTTTTGGCATTGTAACTTGATTTGGTGTGGTGTTGGGCATCGTAACAATGTCATGCACCGATCCAGCTCAGAAATTTCAGTGTCTTGCAAGCCCTGACCTAGACCAATCACATCTTAATGATCAAGTGGAATCTTTAGTCTTTGCTAGATCGAGATGATATAAAACTGACAGATTAATAATCACTAGTTGTAGGTGCTTTCTTAAATAATAATAAAAAATAGAGTGAAAGGACCCCAATTTATAACACCACCGTTGATTTAAAAAAAGGGAAAAACAAAAGTCAAAAAAAGCAAGACGAATTCAGCAAAAAAAAAAAAAAAAAAAAAAAAAGAAAGAAAGAAAACAAGGCAAGATGTTGAAAATAAAAAAAAAGAACACAGTGTGAGGTGTAAACATAATTCAATGCATAGAAAATTTCTATGCATGCATGGTCAGATATACTGAAAAGGGAGGGATAAATCTGGTATTTGACTGGCATGGTATATTATCTTCAGTTTTCTCCCCAGAGAAAATATATTGATGGGTTCTAAAAAAAAACATCCAGGTCTCACCAAACAATCATCAAAGGTGTTTTTTCTCTCTTTTTTTTTTTTTTTCACCCTCCCTAAAATCTATCCAATCAAACATACCCTTAAATGACAAAATTAAGATAAAATTTCTACTTGAAGAAGTATAACTCTATACATAAAAAATAAAAATAAATATGTATGTTATACAAAATTAATCTCATTCGTATAATAATTTTTATTACACACAAAATTATGGTAGTTATTTAACATATGAATATCTATTTTACCATAATAGTTTCTTAATACTTATTTATTAAAGACAATATCCGCTCACTAAAAACTTCTAAGAATGTTAATGAATATCTTCATCTTTCAACAATAAGCAAGTGATTTTTACTAAGACATGTCACAATATTTAAATTTTCTTAATGAATGATGTCTGTGGGATCATAGACCAAAATCATGCAATTAGGTCTTGGGCTTTGGCCGAGAGCGTAGGGTTTTAGCCGAGATTATGAGTAGTCCGAGTCCGAGGAAGAATATTCCTCGAATAAGCTAAACACAAATCAGGTATGGATCCTAGTGATCAAAATGACCTTCCAAGAAGCTCTAGTAATAGAGACGTGAGCCACAAACGTACAAGAAGGATAGGAACTTAAAAATATCTAAGGGAAAGCTGCTACCACCACATTGAATGCCCTGCAGCTAATTTTCTGGCCACATTATGTGGACAAGACCTCTGAACAGTGCTACCTCGGGTACCGCAACTCACAAAACGTCAGAGAGGGGGTGTCTAATGGGACAAACATTCAAGAATAGGATTGGATGATCAACAATTAGGAGGCCAAGATCGTTTAAAGGAGATATATAATAGAAGAAACCCACCATGGAGAGAGAGGGGAGATTGAATAGAGAAAATACTATAGCAATCTCAACAACTCCTGTAACCATTGTCATCCAATATATATTAGAACAAAACTCCTCGGATCGTATCGAGGACCCATTCTCTTGTATAAACCTGGTTCATTTCTATTTGATTGTCCTAGAAACTCATTATAACTGTTATCCCATTCACTTTAAGCATAGTTCTTCTACCCACTCTCTACAAATTCATCGTTTTGGACTTAGGATCAAATCCAGTCCTTACAATTGGCACCGTCTGTGGGAAGAGGTTGTGTGATAATGAGTGCAACAGTTAATTATGGTAGGTTCAGGCCCCCATCAGCAAGAATCCCTAGGTAAAGCCATTATGGTGGCCAGCTTACTATGTGAGCAAGTCATTACATGAGGCCGAGGTCTATACTTCGAAGTGTTGACTACATGGGGCATAGTTCTGGGGGTTTTTGACATCAATTGCATGCCTCGTACCTCTGACAAACGACCAAGTCCTCGCGAATCTAGTGGCCGAATTCGCTAAACCTCCATTAGAGGAAGTGGCAGCAACACAGAGCATGGATGGAAAATCGGTTGGCACAATCTCCCTGTAAGAACCTTTATTCTAGAAGGTATATGTTGATAGTGTGGCAAATCAAAGGGGCTCCACAGTTGGGTTAGTTCTAGAACGTATATATTAATATCTTCTAATCTTTGTTCTGTTAAGTGTTAAACAGAGTCTTAACTACGTCGGGTCCCTCAGACCTCCTGCTAGGCAAAGCTTTAGCTACGTCGGGTCCCTCGGACCTCTTGCTAAGAAGAGCCTTAGCTACGTTGGGTCCCTCAGACCTCTCGCTAGGCAAACTTTTAGCTACGTCGGGTCCCTCAGACCTCCTGCTAAGAAGAGCATTAGCTACGTTGGGTCCCTCAGATCTCCTACTAAGTGTTAAACAGAGCCTTAGCTACGTCGGATCCCTCGAACCTCCTGCTAAGAAGAGTCTTAGCTACGTCGGGTCCCTCAGACCTCTTGTTAGGCAGAGCCTTAGCTACATCGGGTCCCTCGGACCTCCTGTTAAGAAGAGCCTTAGCTACGTCGGGTCCCTCAGACCTTCTACTAAATGTTAAACAAAGCCTTAGCTACGTCAGGTCCCTCGGACCTCCTGCTAAGAAGAGTCTTAGCTACGTTGGGTCCCTCAGACCTCCTACCAAGAGTTAAACAGAGTCTTAGCTATGTCGGGTTCTTCAGACCTCCTGCTAGGCAGGGCTGTAGCTACGTCGGGTCCCTCGGACCACCTGCTAAGAAGAGCCTTAGCTACATCGGGTCCCTCGAATCTCCTGCTAAGTGTTAAATAGAACCTTAGTTATGCATGGATCTTCGGACCACATACTTCGGGGAAAGTAACGTTCCATGATATCTATTTGTTTCTCACTAAGTGTCAAGACAGACCTAAGATTATAACCAACTCCTCAGATTGGTAGCTCTGAAAGGAGCAATTTATCATACAAATATCGGGTGCGTAAAACGGTACTCCTACGAGTGTAGGTTAAAGGATCAAGTAGAATTAACTATTAAGAATTCAAAACCCCACTTTTCTCCTTGGGTGAGAGGAGAAAACCAGAGTTTTGAGGGGCTATTATGGGGTCATAGGCTCAAATCATGCAATTGGGTCTTGGGCTTTGGCCGAGAGCGTGAGGTTTTGGCCGAGAGCGTGAGGCTTTAACCGAGATCGTGAGTAGTCCAAGTTCGAGGAAGAATATCTCCTCGGATAAGTTAAACACAGATCAGGTATGAATCCTAGTGATCAAAGTGACCTTCCAAGAAGCTCTAGTAATAGGGACGTGTACCACAAACGTACAAGAATGATAGGAACTTAAAAATATCTAAGGGAAAGCTGCTACCACCGCATTGAATGCCCTGTAGCTAATTTTCTGGCTGCATTTATGTGGACAAGACCTCTGAACAGTGCTACCTCGGGTACCGCAACTTACAAAGCGCCAGAGAGGGTGTCTGATGGGACAGACATTCAGGATTAGACTTGGATGATCAACAAGTGAGAGGCCAAGATCGATTAAAGGAGATATATAATAGAAGAAACCCACCATAGAGAGGGAGGGGGAGATTGAACAGAGAAAGCACTATAGCAATCTCAACAACTCCTGTAACCATTTTCATCAAATATATATTAGAACAGAGCTCCTCAGATCGTGCCGAGGACCCATTCTCTTGTATAAACCTGGTTCATTTCTATTTGATTGTCCTGAAAACTCATTATAACTGTTATCTCATTCACTTTAAGCCTAGTTCTTCTTCCCACTCTCTACAAATTCATTGTTTTGGGCTTAGGATCAAATCCAGTTCTTGCAATGTCATATGCTACAATTAAAACTCTTCATCAAATACCTTTAACCATACACAATGAAAAATTTTGTCATTCATACTTTCTTCTTTATCATTCTACATGAGTCTGGGTGTAATATTTAGTTTACTTAGTTTTTAATGAACACTCATTTTAGGAAAGAAAAACATTTTTAAAAAAATAACAAAAGGCATGTGTCATCGAATTTTCTATTAAATAAATTATAAGTTTTGAATATTTAAATTTAGAAAATCAATGTTCTCCAGGTAATAAATAAAACATCTTATATCATCATTCCAACTTTCTAAGCATTACTATCATCTAAAACTTAAAGTACATAAAGAAAATTTTTGGGATATTAAAATTTAGTAGAGGTATTTTAAACATTACACAATGGAATATTTTTAAAATCACAAGCTTTCATTAGGGTTTAACTAAGAGAAAAACAATATGACATATTTGCTATTTTCCAAAATATTGAGGGAAAAATTGCTTGATTTTAAAATTTAAAAAGGAATTGTGGACTATCCTAAACATAACGGATGAAAAGTGTTTTTATCCTAAGTTTTTGATTTTTGTGTGTGTAAAACTATGTATTTTTACTTAAAATGGTGCGTAAAGATAAAAATACAATAAAAATACAAAAATTCTACCTAAGAAAACTATATGTGAAACAGTGAATTTTGGCTCAACAGAATAGTACAACATTACCGCCTATGATTTGTTATAAAAATGTTGTAGATATAGCACTTCTTTTTTCACAATACCTTTATTTTTAGGTTTGGTTAATTCTAGCATGATATTTTATTTTGACCTATAAAGAATTAAATCTCAACAATTGTGAAAATATTGTGACAATTTTTTGCTACAATCACCCTGGCCAAAAGTATTGGGTGATTGTGGAGAATGGATTGAAAATTTCATTCATGATATTTTGGAATTCAAAAGGTGCATTCTTGAGACCAAAGGGCATTACATTCCATTCGTAATCCCATATCAGTATGAGGATCAGGAACCCCCAGTTGATCATGAGATCATGGCCTTAAAGAAAGACTTCACCCATGACCTAGTAGCTCTAGGAAAGGAATTTGATTTTGAAAGAAACAGAGTCAAAAGAGAAGCCTATAGAGCTAACCATACTTTAGATTAAAAGAAAGAAGTTTTGGAAAAATGGCAAGAATTCATGAAAGAGGTATCGGACGATGTCCCTTTCTTTGAATATTTTGAGAACCATTTTGAATGGCACAAAAAGTCTTATGTCATTCGAAGTAACCTGAAAATCGTTTTCAAGTCCCATGAAGACTTATAGAACTCTTTTGTGGATACTTTAGGGAGGTTCCACTCTCCTAACTTTAGGTCTATATCTGATAACTCATACTCTTCACTATTGATGATTCTAGCTTCTTGTGGAATTTCTGGGAGTGATGTAGATCTACTGGCTAAACTGGAGATAGAGTTACAATGCAAACCCCTTTTTGATAGACTTCGAACCACTCCATCACCTTGGACTCCTACTCATACCCTAATTGTTCAAAACATCAAAAAATGTGTCAAGACACTCCATTGCTTAGGAATTCCCTCAGTCAATTCTTTCAAGATTGTCCAGACAGATGCCTCTGACATAGGTTATGGTGGCATTCTCCTCCAACGTGTTAGTCCTAATTCTCCGAAACAAATAGTCTGTTTTTATTCAGGAATTTGGACTCCCACCCAGTTGAATTATAGTACTATTAAGAAAGAAATATTATCTATAATACTATGCATTTCAAAATTTCAAAGTGATCTTTTGAATCAAAAGTTTTTAATAAGGATTGATTGTTTATCTGCAAAACATGTCTTAGAAAAAGATGTTCAAAACATTGCATCAAAACAGGTTTTTGCACGATGGCAAGCCATCCTTTTAGTTTTTAACTTTGACATAGAATTCATAAAAGGAACTCAAAACAGTATCCCTGATTTCCTTACCCGTGAATTTTAGCAGAGTCCAAACCAAGATGTCGGGAAAGAAACCCGTACCCCCAAAGTTGCCTAAACAGCAAACCCTAGGGAGTACTAGTCAGGCAAAGAACCCTGGCCAGTTAGTACCAGCCTTCCCAGTATCAGTTGCCAATCGATATGTGGTTTCCACCATCCCGAAACCAAATTAAGAAAGGCAAGCCCAACCCAGTTACAGTTCAGCCTTAGCTTCCCCAGCCCCTAGGCAAATTACCCCATATACAGTTGATGACCCCTTTGGCCCCATACAGTCCCAAAGATCATCCTAGTCCCCATCCAGGAAAAATAGGTCTCCTTATTTCAAGAAACTCTTTGTCCAGCATATCTCTTATATTGAACCCCACATAATTCATATAAAAGATCCCCTGGCTTTAGCAATGGAAGTTTTACCAGAAGGATGGCATTACATCCCAAAGCACCCAGTAAAGAACATCAAGTATTACAGACAAATCCTCATCTAGGAAGAGTCTGCTCATGTGGAAAACATTATGAAAAAAGGGGAACTCTCAGTAGTCCTTTATCACAAGTTCATCATTACAGGTTTCCTCAGTTGCAAAGATTGGGGACAACACCCTTCCTTGCTCAAAAAGCTTTCAGATATCAAGTCTTTCTCAGGCTCAGAACTCCATTACAGTTATTATGACTACATGGACGCCTTTGAAAAAGTCCTCTTTTACCAGAACAAGAAGTTCGATCACTCTTGGTTCTTAATGTTTGATAAGAAGTTCTCTAGCACAATATCGACATGGTTCCTTAAATGGAGGGATATGTTTGGATCAGTACCCCAGATCTTCCCAGATCCCCTACAGGATGCCCTAAGGTATTTCAGTTCAAGATGCAGACTTATTCCTCATGGTGAGCAGTTCCTAGCCATCTCGTATATGACGGTCATGTACAGGATTCACTAGATCAGCATATGGAACTATGACATCTAAGGAAATTTATTAAACAGAGAATTCTCAGTCAAGTGGTGGGATAGCCTTAAGATTGATACAATCATCAGTCAAGTTCATAAGGATTTTCCCCCTCCAGTTCAGAGAAATATTGCTCTAGTCACAAGATCTCAGTCCAATCTAGTCTAGCTTCCGTCCAAATCGCCGGAAAATCTAGCAAGGAATTAAAATATCTTGCCCAACAGTTACTTCTTCAGTTAGAAGAGTTACAGTCTCAAGAGAAAGGTTCTCATGCGTCTTTAAAAGCCTCAGCTAACTTCGATCCCAATGATCCTCTGTTCCAGGATTCCCAGGATCCGAATGATGCTTACAGGTTAGATAGCGAATAAAGGTATTCTAGATAGAACCAATCACTATTCAGAACAGTATCTCTAGACAGGTTACTATTCACCTACAGCACCAGTCACTGTTGATGCACAGTACCTGCACATAGCCGACAGAAACAGACAAGGGATAGAACACTATTCATGAACAGTACTAGTCACTATTCATGAACAGTACCTAGCACAATAATTCAGAAGTACTATTTGCTTTCGGTGGAAAAGGTTTTCATCTCAGTAAAAGCAATTTACTCTTTCGAATTTTCAGCAATCATCAGGGAATCCAAAGCTCTCCTCCAGCCTATATAAGGAAGCTTCAGATTCAATCTTCAGCAAGTCCTAATTTTGGCGAAGTCCAATTCAGTAGGAACTTCATAGGTCCTAAAATTTCCAAGAACCAATTTAGGAAGAAAACCTCCCTCTCATTACAACCCAATACTTGTAATCAAATGGCAACCATAGTTTACATTTGTAATTCCTCAATCAGTCTTACAATTGTAACCAGATGACTTCAGTCGGCCGCCAGTTTGTAATCAGATAGCCCTAGTCGGCGTTTGACTCCCCTTTCGCTTGCATTTGTAGCTTACTCCCCTTTTGGTATCAGAGCCCCAATAGCCTGATTCCAGAGCATTTGTAACTTACCCCCCTTTTGATACTTGTAGAGCCGAGATCGAGGATCTCCTTAGCAAAGGAATCATCATAAAATCTAGGTCACCATGGTCTTATCTAGCCTTCTATGTTCAGAAAAATACTGAGATTAAGAGAGGTGTGCCTAGATTGGTTATCAATTACAAGCCCCTTAACAAAGTCCTAGAATGGTTAAGGTACCCAATTTCTAATAAAAAAGACTTAGTCAATAGGCTCTGTAAGGCAGTGGTTTTCAGTAAGCTTGACATGAAGAGTGGTTTTTGGCAGATACAAATCAGAAATTCTGATAGGTACAAGACCCTTTAACCTTATTAGTGCCAAAACCAAGCAACTCAAATATTTGAAGGATGATCCAAAGTACAAGATAGTTGAAGAAAAACTAGCTTGTAAAGACATCCAAGATCAAATCAGAGAGTTTGAAGAAAAACTATATATATATATATATATATTATAAAGAGGTGACTGGATGATATTACCAAGGAAAAAGAAGGCTAGTGAATAGTGCAATTGAATAAACCAAAAAATAAAGGCGTAAATGCACTTTTGATCCCTATATTTTGCACTTTTTCCATTTTGGTCATTACATTTCTATTTTACTACTTTTAGTCTTTAAAACTAAAAACGCGTTCCATTTTAGTCCTTATCGTCACTCACTTAACGGAAATATCCTACGTGACAAACGGAGTGCACTGTTAGCATAGTAAATGCTGATATGTCCATTAAAATAATATTAAAAAAATGCTACATCAGCATCCACGTCAGCTTTCACATCAGCATCTAACCTTAAAAAATAAATTTATCAATTTTAAAAAATTATAAAAATTATAAAAAAAAAAAAAAAACATAATTAATAACAAAAAAATGGTGGAACTTAGATATGTTATGTTTGTGCCTAGTTTCTTTTTCTTCTTTATTTTTCTTCTTCTTCTCTAGATCTTTCTCTCAGTTTCTCCGCCTCCCTTTCTTTCTTTAGTCTTCTTTCTTTCTTCCTCTTTTTCTTCTTTCTCTCTCTATCTTGGTGCTTAGCCATCTTGAACTCTTTAAGCAAGTTCCTCCACTTCTCTTATCTCTGACGAAATCTACTCCCACAAGTGCTTGTTCGACTTCAGCTTGAACCCACGTCTCAGCTTTCGTCTTGGACCCACATCTCGGCTCGCCTTGACTTCTACTTCGACTTCATGGTCCTCGTCCTCACCACTGTTATCGCCGAGAATCATTTGCTAGTGCTAGTGGTGAGAGTGGGCGTGAGTGTGAGGGTGAGGTTGAGGAGCGTGGTGAGGTGGTAGGTCGTCGCCGCCGCCAGCGCCATCGTATGGGTTTCTAGTTAGATCAGAAATCCCTTTCCTTCCTCACTTTCTCATCTCTCTCTTTTTATTTTGGTTGAGTTTGTTGTATTTATTTTGGATTTTTGATAAATTTGAAAAGGGATGATATAGGCTTGTGAAAGGAAGTTTTTGAGTTTGTGATAGAGAATTTGTTGAGTTTGTGTATAAGGGGATTTGATGGGTTTGTGAAAAATGTTTAGATCTTAGGATTGACATCAAAAATTTGGTTAGTTGTTAGATCTGGAATTTTTTTTTTTTTTGTGAAATTGAAAATTTTGTTTGGTTGCCAAGAAAATGTATAAAAGTATCTTAATTTTCCTTAATTAAAACCAATCTAAGTTCAAGGATGGAGTTCTTCACTACCTTGAGCCCATTGGTTGCCACGGTTTGTGTGTGTTTTTGTGTTTATGTTTTTGTGTTTGGTTGACAAGAAATGGCAAGAAAATGCTACAAAATTTGGGTGTGTTGTTATATTTAAATCTAGGATTGTGTTATTGTTGAAGATGAACTCAGATCTAAATTTATGTATTTTTTGAATTTTAATTCTACTGTTTTTTTTTAATAAAATTGTAAATTAATTTTTTTTTTTAATTAGATGCTAATGTGACATTTTAAATTTCTGGGCAATCATACATGTTTAGGGAAGAACATGAAGAATATGAACAGTCATGTTCTTCCCAAAAACTAAGGAATTTTTTATTTATTTTAATGTTTGTTTTTAATTTAATTAATTAATGTGTGTGATTATATTATTTTTTTTATTCTACCGCCAACCACGTCAGCTTTTGCCGTTAGTTGAGTGACGGAAAGGACCTAAATATCAGACGTTAATTGGTTTAGGGACTAAAAGTGGTAAAAACAAAATGTATAGACCAACATGGAAAAAGAGCAAAATGTAGGGACTAATAGTGCATTTACGCCAAAAATAAACTATAGCTACTACTATAGCTTTACAATTCACACTTTTGTTATGAAAGTGTTGTAAAAATGTTGTGGATGTAGCATTTCTTTTTTCACAATACATTTATTTTTAGTTGTGGTTGGTTCTAGTATGATATTTTATTTTGACTTATAAGAAATTAACATCTCAACAATTATGAAAATATTGTGACAATTTGTTGTATTAACTAACAGCTCTATATTTTAAAAAAATTAATAAAAAAAAAAGAAGAAAGAAAGAAAGAGGCAAGCAAAATAGTGCAAACATTGAACAAACCAAACTCCTGTGGCTGTTTACTGTAGCTATAATGCATTGGTTCTAAGGCTATCCAAACCCATCCAAAGACCCAACCCATTCGAAGAAACCGACCGAATCCGATCCGATGCTGGCTGACCTGACTACTCCGGCGGTCGGCGGTGGGTCTTCGATCACCACCAAAAATCGACTATGGTGGGTCAATTTTGGTTTCCCTCCCCCAAAACCCAAACTAAGCAACAATAACCCAAATTCCAGCGAAAAACCTATATTCCGGCGAAAATTTTCCAGATCCCAGTGAAAAATCCTAGATTCTGACAATATTTAACATAGATCTGGTGAGATTTTGACGAAATCTGGTAAAATCTCATCGAATCCAGTGAGATTTCCGTCAGATCTAGCGAAATCTCAAAGAATTCGATGAGATTTTTGCCGAATCTAGGTTTTTCTCACCGTTTTCTCGCTGTTTTCTTAAATATATGATGCTGATCAACCTGTCCGCCACCCGTTGAAAGTCTTATCTGCCCGACCTGACTACTCCGACGATCGATAGCAAGTAAGATTTTCTGACACCCGATTTTGTCGGTCGGTTTTGGGTTAGGCACAAACCTAACCTGAACTAACCCGTGAAATAGCCCTAATTGGCTCTATTTATATACAGATATAGGTAAGAGCTCATGAGTAGTAGATAGGATGGCAATGACTCTAATTCATACACCAGCCCGAATATATCAATGTCAGCGAAGTTAAGGAGGAAAATTAAAAAAAAAAAGCCAGTGGCATTAAATTTTATTTCACAACTTTTTTTATAATTTAATTGTAAATGTTAATCAGAGTAATACCACTTTTCCATATACTTATCATGAACAAAAGCTTTCATATTAAGTTACTCTATAAATTGGAAAAAAAAAAAAAAAAAAACTTTGCAGCAAAATACAATTAAGACATTATTTTTATTCACTTATTACTAGAAATAGTAGGTTTTAACCCATGCATATACATGGACAAATTTAAAAATAAACACATTTTGTTGCCATAAAAATATACACAATTAATTGAATTATTAGAAAAAATAAATGTAATTAGATGCGTGATAAAATTCCTTTCTTAAGTTTAGCACTACTACTTATGATCATTTTTATTCTAAATTTTAATAAGATAAAACATGTGGTAATTTTTGTTAAATAGATATATGATTGATTATTTATTTATTTATTTATAGTTTATTAATATTAAACTTTTAGTATTTTGCACTCATTAACTCACTTAGTACACTAAAAAACTTTACTTAGAGATATAATTTAGTTATGTTATCTCAAACTAAAACAAATAAAATTCATTTCAATAGGGTTCTGATCTTCACTATATGCATAAACCTAAAATTTGTAAGCATGCATGAAAATTCAAAAAGTAAAATATTGGCTTAAGATGATTCATATGCAAATATATTAGTGGTTGTGACTTGTGAACAATTGAAAAAACTAACCATTATTTCAAACATCAATAAGTTGTATCAACATAAATAAAATACCCTTCATAACTTAATTTACGCTAAGTTCTTCTCAAAATTTATTTGAACTAGATAATTTCATAATTAAAAATAAAATATCATAAAATTTTTATTCCATCATAGTTCAATCATCCTAAAACACATCAAGATATAGCCAAATGAATTTACACTTTTATAGTACATGTAAGGTAGTTAACTAATCATTAAGCCAAAAAAAAAAAAAAAAGGTAGTTAACTAATCTCTCAGCAAAAAGAAGAAGAAGAAGAAGAAGAAGAAGAAGAAGAGGAAGATAGTTGACTAATAATTATTAACCAACATTAAGTTATACTTTCATATTCAAAGTTAAAAACCTTCACTCTAAATGATCATCTAATAATAAAATCTGACAATCATAATTCATAAAAATTAAACAGATAAACCCTTTACACTCCATTTGGAAGGTGGAAAAGTAATGGAATAAAATAAATTATTTTGGAATGTTCTTTCTATTTCCTTGTTTGAGAGTTTTGATAGAATTAATAAAATAGATAAGAGGAAACACTCATTCATCTCTATTCCCTCAAAACTTCAAATTTTTATTCCCTAAAAATTAGAGGAATCAAAGGAAATGAAATTATTTAATGAAGTTTTCACCGAAACTCCTAAAATATCTCTATATATTCAACCTTTTATTTAAAACAGGGATCTAATAGTAATATTACCATAAAATGATTGTATTCATTTTCCTCTATGTTACTCCCAAACAATGTAACTTACTTTCCATTCCTTTATTTAAAAACATCCAAACAAGATAACCTAACTTTTTTCTATTCATTTCTTTTCCATTCATTTCCCTTAAATACATTTCATTCTAATTTATTTCATTCATTTTCATTCCTTTTTTATTTACTCATTCTATTTCATTCCTTTATGAACTCCCAACTGAAGTGTTAGACAAAGCAACAAATCAATTCTCTATTCCAGATTAAAAAATAAATAAATAAAAACCCAAAACAATTACAAAATACAAATCCCTAGGAAAAACAAATCACAAGACCGGCCCCAAGAGATTTTTACCCAATTTCTCTTTCTCAGTGGAGAGCTTTCTGCCTCTCTTAACCCTTATTTCTTCCTCTAAGGCTCCACTTTGCCACCAAATCATCACCTCCCACTGATCGCTCCATCTACCTACCAATTTGTGTTACCAGCGACCTGGGTCCATTGGTATCTCTCCACCTCACTAGCCTAATCCATCACAACACTCGCATATGAGTCGAAATCGGCTATGGTATGCCCTCATGGATCTCTCTATCCTCTGATATCTCTCTTCTCTATCTACGATGTGTTCTTGTGGTTGTGAGAAAACCCTTTGCTCTTTAATAACTTAGTTGTGATTCTCGTTTTTTATTTTTGCAAATAAGATGCTAGAAATTAATTGATAATTGCAGTGTTTGTACAACGTACTTATGTATGAAGTAAAAAATTGTGAAAGAAAGTGTAAAATGGCTCCCCACCAAATACGATACAAACCCACTAGACGCTTATTATGCATGTGTACCGGATAATGAACGTGTGTGAACAAAACAATGCCATCTATAACTGTTACATGACCTCTTTAATTTTTATGTATCTTACAATAGATTTCTATCTCTCACCATTTTTTTGTCTTAATATTCATGCATGATGTTGATTAACCATAATTTTAGTTGTTGTTATTAATTTAGTGATTGACATGAGTTTTTTTTTTTTTTTTTGAAACTAGTGATTGACATGAGTTTGAACTTTGAACATTGAGCAATATTTGTTTTCCAGCATCTTAAGGTTTTTTTTTTTTTTTTACTTTGATGTGTTTTGTCCTGATCATCATTTCAATGATGATGATGATAACAATAATTCTCAGCATGTTGTGTTGCATCTCCAAGAAAATACTAAGTCCATAATATTTTCACTACACTTTCACAATAAATCCTAAGTAACATTTTATTATTAGTGGATAAAAAATTAATTTCAGTAGTGAATTCAAAATAAAACCAATATTGCTTTCAAAAAAAAAAAAAAACCAATATTACCATCTAGAAAATTTTGTGAACATCTGTTATGAACTTGGCACCACTCTGCATCTCCTTATATTGATAAAACACCAAAGAATTGTTATTTCCAAGAAATAGGAGGGGATTTAAAAGCTTATATGATGTAAAAATCAACGTTAGTGTTTAGGTTTGTCAATTTAATTTCATGATTTTTTTTTTTAATTTGAGACTAAAAAAATAACAAAACAACATCATTTTGGGGACACTTAACGAAGCAGTCCAAGCAGACAATATGACCTTGAATCAAATTCAAAATTATAGGATTAAAATGAATAAAAGTTCCTTTGAGTTCTGCAGTTCCTAGTAACTTATTTATATAGTGTTTATTTAAAAAAAATATAATTTTTGATAAATTTTATGTTAAATGTGTAATGAATAATTAAAAGCTACCTCATTTCTTAAAGAGCTAAAATTTATATCATTTGAAAAATAAATAAATAAACTGAAACGAAAAAGCAAAAGGCAAATCAACTTTTTCCAACGGCACACTTAAATCAAAATTTATCCAAAATTTAATTTAATCTTTTTCTCTTTCTTCATAAAATTAAAAGAACATGATCCCCAAAATCCATTTCCTCTAGTAAGCCTAATAGAGTCCATTTAGAGCTAGAACTCAGCCCATGAGGCCCAAAATCCATTTCCTCTTGTAATTTACACTAGCAGTGGCAGAGTAGAGAAGTCTACAACTCCAGTTCCATCACACCCAAGCAGAACACGGTGAGTAATTCTGATAGATAGCGTCTGTGACTCTCAACTAAAAATGTCGAAGATGAACATAGACATCACAGCATCGGCGAAGCCAGAGTACCCAGTCTTAGATCGGGACCCTCCGTTCACCAGAGTCGTCGGAAACTTCAACTCCCTCGACTACCTCCGCTTCGTCACCATCACCGGCGTCTCCGTCACCGTCGGCTACCTCTCCGGTAACCCAGCTCTCTCTCTCTCTCGCTACTTTTTCAAACCTGTTTCGTAAATTTCTGAAACTGAATTGAACGATGAAATGTTGAATCATTTGGGTGTGGAAAAATAGGGATTAAGCCAGGGATTAGGGGACCGTCGATGGTGACCGGAGGCATAATCGGGTTAATGGGTGGGTTCATGTACGCTTACCAGAACTCGGCGGGTCGAATCATGGGCTTTTTCCCCAACGACGGCGAGGTAGCTCGTTACAAAAAGTGACCCCATTTTTTTGGGTTTTTCAACAAGTCCTTACATTTGTCACTCTTTTCAGACAAGTTTAAATTTTTAAGGTTTTTTTGTTGTTCTTTTTATTTTTCCCATGATGTTTTATCCTGACCTTATGTTTCAATGATGATAATAATTCTCAAAAACTTTTGTGTTGCATCTCTTTGTATTGAGAAAACACTAAAGAATTGTTATTTCCAAAGACCCTTTTGATTTTGGCTTTATTGATTTGATTATCATGTGTTGTGAATATCCGAATGCTGTGTTTTATGATACTATACATCTTTAATAGAGTGGGAATGTGAAAATCTTATCTGATGTGAAAATCAATGTAAGTGTTACATTTTGTGAGTCTTATGGTGTTGTTGATTCAATAATTAGAAGACCCTTTTAGTGGTACTCTCTGGAATCTGCCAGAATGTTGTTATTGATTTTGTGAATAATGTAGGCGTCATAAAGGGCAGGATTGCTATCTTTTTGGATCAATTTTTAAAAAGAATTATCAGAATATTTGCTTTCTATGTGATTATGAATTAGGTTTGTCAATTGATGGTTTGATGAATACCGTAGTGTGTGCACTTGTGTCAACTATTGCATATGTGCATGGTTCTTGTATTTTGTAAGGTCCTAGGATTTAGAATGTTCTCTCTCAATCTTCTTGTTTAATAGTGGGGTACTAGTTTTGCTCTCTTTTGGGTTGTAGATTATGCTCTTTTCCTAGTTGAGGAGTTCACCCTGCTGGCATCTGGTCTAGTGTATTCATTACAAAGCAAATCTGTCACTAATTTTTTTCTTTTTTCATGGTAGCTTTGAAATAGTCTCATATCATGTCACTAGAGTGGAACTCTGAACTCGGGAATATTTTAGTAGATTGTTTGAATGGTGTTGGCTTTAGAACACTAGGAGGATTTACATTCCAATTTAGATGGTCCTTATTTTCAAGTAATGTTAGTTATGGCTTTGAGAATATGTTTTCTTATCCCAAAAATACTGCTTTAAAGAATGTTTAATTGAGCTATTGAACGTATGTGTCCCTTTTTGTGGGAAGAAAGAATTGTGATAGGCACTTGGGTCACCTGTGCTTAACTTTGTGGGGAGAAATAAAGGTGACAGGATTTAGACAACCCCATACCTTCATAGAGCTGGAACTGGGCAAACATGGGTAGAGCAGGGAATATTACAAATCAATTACTCCCAACATTGCACCTTCCCCTCAAAACTCTGGCGGAATGGTGCATAAAACAGAGAGATGTTAAGAGAATGCGTGATGCAAATTTGAAGCAATCTTCCAGTCTATTAAATGAACTATAGTTAATCTTGAGGCTGAAATGTTGCAGACTGCCTCACTTAATTGGTCTTTTAGCCAAAACTGTTTGGAGCTTTGCTTGGTTGGCCCGGTGAGTGGAATTTGTAATGTGAAACAGCAATTTGTTGTTTAGCTATAGTATCCCATTAAATGTAGAATCATGTCTGTTGCTAATTGCCTCAACTGGCACCTCTTGGTATTTTTAACAAAGAAATCTAGGATTTAAATCTCCCACTCTCATTTATCAAATTATTAAAATAAAATAAAAATAAAAAATAAAAAATCTGCTGCTACTCGACAGGGTTGATGGAATGGCTTGACTCCAAATGGTTGCCTTTTGTTTTAAGGTTGATTTCTTTTTCTTCCCCCTCCCTCTTTCTATTTGGTGTTGGGGTTGTTAACGTGTTTTTCAGGGGACTTCAACGATTGTGGCTTTAATAGAATAATTATGATGGTGTGATTTGTTTTGAATGTGTGGATGGATGTATTTTCGTTTTAGCAGGATGCCACAACAAAATGAGATAGTCATTTTACTCATGTAATTTTCTGATCATTGTGCTGTCCATTCCCTTATTGATTCTAACTCCTGCACAAATTAGAAATGCTTGGAGTCTTTTGGTGCTATGCTAGTTCAGGTCATAATACTTCACCATGTTGTGCAATCCCAACATGTGAAGCAAGCTTTCATTTCTTAATTAAACCTTTAGTTAATCTTGAGGCTGAAATGTTGTGGACAACCTCGCTTAAGAGTTCTTATAGCCAAAACTATTAGGTGTTATACTTGGTTGGCCTGTTCAGTGGATTTCTTTCATGTGAAAGAACAATTTATGCTTTTACTGAAGTAGTTTAGTAAATGATTTTGTATCCATTAAATGTAGTATGATGTCCCTTGCTATTTAACAGGGGTTTTCAGGATGGCTTGACTTCAAATGGTTAATTCTTTTTTTATTTTTCCTCTTGTGGTTGATCTCTTCTTTCCTTTTTCTATTTGGTTTCAGGATGTTGTTCAGGGAAATTTAACGAAAGTGGGTTAAATAGAATAATAATGATGGTACTTCGTTTTTTGCAGTAGCGTGCCACAACAAAATGGGATAGCCATTTTTTGCATTTATAAGTCTGCTCACCACCCCCGTTTCAATTCTTAAAGTTTATTATTCACTTCACAAATTAGAAATACTTATTGTAATTTTGGTGATATAGTAGTTAAGCTCATATTATTTTACTGCACTCTCTGCATATTCATTTCATGCCAGATTGAGGATCCCCAGCAAGAGGAAGTGTGGGGCGTCTTAAAAAGCTAACATCTATATGATGTGGATATTGTGTTGGGCCTGTAGGCCTACGGAATTTACATTCAACATATAACACAATGTAATGTTAGAACGTTAAAGCCCCATTAAAATCTCGAACAACTTGGTGTTATATGTTGAATGCAAATTATATTGCTGTATACTTCTATGTTTTAGTGTTCTAACATTATATTGTTATATGTTGAATGCTTCTGGAGCCAGTTATAATCGTATTTGTGGGCTAGATATTGCATAGTTTTCGTTAGAGGTCAATTTTATTTCTTCTTAGTTTGCTGATCTTAAATCTTTAGTCATGACATTCTCTTGAGCTGGCTGAATCCATGATTATAATGGAGGATAACTAAAACTATAACAATGGTAGTCATCCTAAAAGGTTTTTCCCTGTGAAAGTTCAAAAAACTAGTGAGAGCAATCATCATTCTAAAAGGTTTGTCCTCGTGAAAGCTCAAAAAACTTTGTTCCTTGTGAGAGCAATCACTATAAAGCGGATGTTATAAAAGTTCAAATCTTATTGAACTGGTCGGCGCATTGTGATGATTGAAGCACTTGACATTGTTCGAACATTCCTTTTTTTCATGTATGGAAGAGCCCAGATTCAGCATTAACCATTTCACGTTGCCCTGCCAATATGACGTATTTAATCAACGCTCAAAAAAACTGCTTATATCAACTGGAGTTGTGATCATTGTTCTAGGCTTTTAGCATTAAGGGTTAACTTTGGTAGTTCATCTTTATTTTGTTTGGATGCAATTGATCTTTAGATGGGTAAAAGAGGGTTACTTCTTTTTGTGAATGATAATATATTAAAAAGAAACAAGAGAAGGGTGCAATCCATCTCCAACTTTAGGGACAAGCACCCAAGAAGGAAGAGAGGAGATGGAGATAGATTCATCCCAATTACAGAAGGCAGCCTAGCGAGTCACATTGTGAGGCAAAAAAATAAACATTCCTAGGAACGAAAAAGAAATCCCAAGATGCTAAGGAGTTAAGAGAGCCCCTTTCAGTTCAGTGAAAATAGGAGCGATGAACCTAGGGGGTAAAGAGTGTAGTTCAGTAGGGATATAATGACACATTTAGAAACCCCTGCAAAAATGACATATTGGCATTCGTGCAAGACAGGCTGCCAATTTAATGTCTTGGAAGGCAGCTTGAGGGAGTTGGGTCTGTTGGGGGGAAGAGACGTGAATGTGTAAACACGATATCACCAAACTCATTTCTACAAACAGCTGCAGAGGAGGAGGCATGAGTTTGGAGAGATTCAAGAAATAATAATCAAACTTTGATGCTGCCAGTGGAAGGTGAACACCATTTTATGCTTGGAGAAACAGCTAATGAGGACCATGCTGAGATGATGTGGTCTTGATACACTTTGATTATACCTCTGCATCTTTCCTTGTCTCTGGTGAGTGCCCTGCAAAGTTGGTTTGGTTTCTAATTCTCCATATGTTATCAAATAAAACTGAAAGCAAATAAAGTGAATCGGTTCACAGTCTTAGCTTATAGATACTGGGGATTGTGGAAAAGTACACTCTGATTAGAGATATTAGGCTGTGAAAATTTCCAAGGACATGGATTAGGCATTTGTATTGGCCTAAGAATACGTTAAAATAGAATCCCTGGGTATATATTAAAAAATCGAATATAATTTTATTGATAAGATTATCAAGATATTGAAAGATTCAAGAAATTGATTGGGATTGATTGACATTAGGAGAAATGTATAGTAATAGAATTGGTTCCAATATTTTTTCTACCAATTTATGGTCGGTTTGGATTTGAGAGAATAGAGTAGAATCGAATATAATTGGCCCAAAATTAGCTTATTTATCGTTAATTTTATTATACTCCCCTCCACTCTCCCTCCCTCTCTCCCTCCCTCTCCACTCAATCCAAATGGACCATTAAGTACCTACCATTTAAAGATGTTGTCTTGTGTTATCAACAAATTTATATCCGTCCTTCCATATAGAAAAGTCAAAAAAAAAAAAATGTCAATAATAAAGGTAACAGCCCTTCAGGCCATTTGTGTCGGGAAATGTGAATGTATACTTATTCTTTCTCTCTCTCATAATTTAATTGTTACAACTTAAGAAAAAGACAAGATTTAAATACAAACTATTTTCATTGAAAATATCAGGAAGTGTCAATCATTTAAACTTTTGAACTACAAATCTCTCTCTCTCTCTCTCTCTCCTTTAATTAATTCTAATCTGACCTTACATAGAACTTTATTGTAGTCTTTGGAGGCCAAAATTGGGAATTAACATTGATTTTCAAACAATATAATTAGTAGTCACTGTTTTCAAACTATGTTTTTTACTAGCATCTCAAGTCTAAAAAACTCAATTTAAGGCCTATAAATCGAGTCTTTGTGACTCGATTTCTATGGTCTAGTGAGTCTGACGTGACATTTTTTCCGCGTGGTGAACACCTGAAAATTGAGTCTTAAAGACTCGATTTATAAACAAAACATCTATAATATTTAAGCACACACACGCGGCCTTCACGCGAGAAAAAGAGAAAAAGAACCCAAAAATCAAACACACCTTCTCATCTCATCAGAGAAAAATGAAAAAAAAAAAAAAAAAAAAAAAAAAAAAAAAAACCAAAAACTACGAAGAGATCAGAGTGGCTTTAGACCAGCATCGATAGCTTCATCTCGGGTAGGGTTCAAATCGCCGTCGAAGATCGAGATCGGAGTAGGTGGCTTCAGATCGGCGTTGGCAGTGTGTGGTCGTGGGTGGCCGTCGATGGTTGTGGCTAGCCGTGGGTCGCCGTGGGTTGAAAAAGCTGTGTAGAATGGGTTTCGTTTTTGGGGATTTTCTGATGCTTCCTTGTTCTTCTTTATTTTTGGGCTTCGTCCTCTACATTGGGTGCTGTCCTTCTGGGTAAGTCTTCATCTTTTTTTTTTTTTTTTTCCTCTGATAAGATGAGAAGGTGTATCCCTGTGCTCGCTGGGTGCTATTCTTCTGGGAAGTCTTTGTCCTTTTTTTTTTTGCCGTTGACCCACGCCATCGAAGATCGCCGTTGGCTGTGTTGCTCCGAGTCCGAAGACTTACAGAACCCAAGAACTGTGCCGGCAGTGGTTCTCGTGGGTTTTGGGGTTTTCGTATCCTCTGTTGTTTGTGGCTTCTGGGTTTTTTAAGTCTGTTTGTTTTTTGTGGCTTCTGGGAACTTACTCAGCTAGGTTTTTTTTTTTTCGTATCGTTAGTGGCTTTTGGGTTCTTTAAGTCTGTTGGTGTCTTGTAGGATTAGTGTATATAAATTGAGTCTTATAGACTCGATTTCCAGGTAGATGCCACATGAAAAAAAAAGCCACATCGGACGAAATCTGATCATGAAAATCGAGTCTTTGAGACTCAATTTATATGCCAAAATCGAGTCTTAAAGACTCAAGATGTTAGTAAAAAATATAGTTTGAAATCAGTGTCTATTAATTATATTGTTTGGAAAACGTTGTTAATTTCCAATTTTGGCCGTCTTTGGATGCCAAACTGGAATGATCCATTTATAGGAAAAAATATTTTTCAAATTTTACTTTATAATTTCCTTGTGTCAATTTATGATTGGTACAATATTTCTATCATATGGTATTGTTATTAACATTATTTTTTTTTTTTCATATACCAATCACAAATTCACAGCATCACAAATTCACAAAACGTTAACTCAATAATTATTATTTTAAAAAATAAATAAATAAGATCCTCTAGGATTATTAGGGTAGCTTTAGTTCTTTACTATGGAATTCCTAAAATTTTATTTATTCATTTTGAAAGAAGATAAATTTTGTCACGATGTGAATGTTTTAAATAGACATCAAAAAAATAATATTCAAACTTGATTTAAATGTTGATAATGTAATTAAAAAAAAGTAGCGCTACGTCTACAACATTTCCACAATACTTTTATTACAAATTGTAGGTGGCAGGTTGTTTTTTATTTTAATATAAACCCATTACTGCAATTGCGTTTTATCCTAATAGTAATAGCAAATTTAACAATTTGTCACCTAAAACTTATTGTGAAAATTGTTGCAAAAATGTCGAAGACATAACATTTCTTATAAAGTAAAGTCCAATTCACTAATTTCATATGTGCGTAAGGTTGTAAATGAACTAAAATGTTTTATGAACAACTTGAGGTTGGCTCAAGAAAAAACTTGTTTACTTTTGTTTGTTTAGCAAACAAGCCAAGCGTAAGCCTAAATTTAGGCATGACTATTAAATTAGCCAAGCTCAAAAATTATAATATATTTGTGAATGAGTTCATAAATATGGTTTTCTCAATAAAAAAAAGTTCATAAATATGGTTTGAATTAAATATATATATAGTATTATTTTTTTATATGTATATTTGTCTAAAATATACTTTTATAGACTTGAGATTAGAATGTATAAATTTGTAACTAGGTTGATATGATATTGAATTATTGTTTATGGTTTATTCATAATATAAGCAAACCATTCGTAGTAAAAATTCATAGATTTGTGAAGGGGTAAAAAAAATTATTCATAGTTCTACACTTTTATTATATATGGGAAAAGAATTATTCAAGCATCTTATGCACAAGCTCAAGCTTGTTCAATCAATCTTGAACATATAATCTTATATAGTGATGAGCTCGAGCTTGCCTTGTATTTAAAGTAAAATTAAATGAACAAACTTAAATTTTTAAGGACAAAGTTTAGTTGTAAAATTGGTCATAGTCTTAGATTACAACCTTACTCAATATCTTTTTATCGAAGGTGAATTTTGATAAATCCACCATTAGATTACATTTTCTTCTTATATCCTCTATGCTTGCAAAATTTCAAAAAAGTTAAAGATCAATAGCTATGTCATCAATAAATTTTTTTAAATTGCAAGTTTTTGTAATTTAAAATTATGCATAAAATATAAACTTATAGATAATATAATAAATAATATCCGACTGAAAAAATTTGACATACGTATTAAGAGCGTACAGAATATGCAACTCAACAGTTAGATTTTTAAAATATGTAGTAATATTTGTTTTATTGAGTGAGTTTGTAGCCTTAAGTTACAACCAACTTTGTAGTTAAAACTTTGTCCAATTTTTAATACTGTAAACTCAGCTCGACTCAATTTCAGGACTATTCAATGGATTGATAGGATTATAAGAAATCATTTTTAGAGTTATCAAAGAATGTTACAGCAATACTTTTTGGGTGAAAAAATTTCTAGAGTACTAAATTATAGAGATAAGAATGGGTCGATGGGTATGGACCTATGGTGTAAGCAATTTATTCAACATTCCCCATTCTTTTTTCACCGGAAGGATGCTGTTATTTTCCTGAACCAATTTGCTTCTTTTCTGGTAAAAGAAGCAAGCTGACCTCATCCCACCAGGTTGTGTTTGAAGCTGTTTTGGTCTTTATTCTTTGGCAAGAAAGTATGATTATTCTACACACGTCCACAGAAACACATAAAAATCAAAGTATAGCTGCTATATGACAATAATTGAATTTTTTTTATAGATGGGGCACACCGGAAGGTCTCTTTCTTTAGTTGGAGAGATCAAGACAAATCTTGATTTGTGATAAAACCTATGTTAATGGTTTTCTTAAAGTAGTCAAGGGTTTTGATCTGGTCACCCCTACATTACGTACTAGGTGATCTATGTGGGTCTCATTCTGCTGACGTTTAGGGTTGAGAGTTGAGACTAAACCAGGTTGGTCTAACAATGGCCCATATTATAATTGCACTAGGTGGAACGTTTGAACATGTTGAGAATGCAACTATCTTTGATTTTTAAATTAATAGATGTGTTTTTTACTTGTTTATTGAAGGATTATGACTCTATATATGCTAGGTACAATGCATAGAGGTTTCTGGGAGAACTCAGAAAACAAAAACAAAAATAAATAAAGAAATGCCCAGAGAGACAGAGGCACTAATATTTATAATCAGTGGGTGTTTTCTGTAGCAACTTGCATATGAATAAAATAAGTTTAATGGCTACTGACATAATCTGATGGTCAGTTTCAGAGATATCTTTTGTGAATTATTTTATATGAAGTTCAAAATGGTTCTAATTTGGATTTTTTTTTTTTTTTGGCAAATGGTAATTCAGGGAATGATAAATTGCAGATGTACGTATCAAATATTGGTTGCAAGCATATTCTTGTAAGTAGGAGTGCAGCCAATCTGCTGATCTGTCAAAAGGCAGTCAATCACAAAAAGGGCTCCCACTAAAAGTCTAAAACATAGAAAGTAAAATAAATTAAATTGACAAAAAATTTCCCATAATTTTATTTTGTGGGTATATTTTACAATGATTTTTTTTTAGTGAGTTTCAACATATGATGTCTACTATTAATGATAACTCTTTATCATCAGATAAAAATATCAATCAATTTTTGACGTAGATAAAGTCGAAGATTGAACCTATATGGAGTCGAAGATTGAACCTATCAAAGCCGCAGTCAATCACAAAAATAGCTACTACTAGAACATAGAAAGTAAAATGAATTAAATTGACACAAAATTTCCCACAATTTTGTGTGTGTGTGTGTGTGTGTGTGTGTAATTTCTACAATGATATTTTTTTTTAAAGAGAGTTTCAACTTATGGCATCTGCACCTGATGAGAGCTCTTTATTATTAAATCAAAATACCAATCGGTTTTTAATGTAGACGGAGATTAAACCTGTCAAAACCACGGTCAATCACAAAAAGAGCTCCTACTAAAACATAGAAAGTAAAATGAATTAAATTGACACAAAATTTTCCACAATTTTTTTTTTGTGTGTAAATTCTACAATGATATATATATATATATATATATATATTTTTTTTTTTTTTTGAGAGAAAGAGTTTCAACTTATGGCATTTGCTCTTAATGATAACTCTTTATCATCAAACTAAAATATCAATTGGTTTTTGGTATAGGCGGAGATTGAACTTCAGATCTCTTATTCAATCATTAGAAATTTTACCAGTTAAACTAATTAGAACCCACAACAATAATATGTTAATTGATTGGTATATAATTTTTTTAAAAAATGTCAACATTAGATTCATGTAAAAATGATGGAACATAATATCACAACTTATTCTCTTTTAACAAATTGTGTAGGGAAAAAAAATCCCCAATAATATCCATTTCTCTTGGGCATGGTCTATCACTTTTAGGCTTTTTTAGCTTCTGATTCGCAGCACAAAACCAATTGTGAAACACCTCTAGGTTAGGTTCTAGTGATAAAGAAGGGTGATAGATATAAGATATGGCTTCTTTGGATCAATCCCAATCCTTCAATTTGTGACATTAGCTTACTTTTTCTTTTTTAACTTTCATCACTTTTATTCACTTACCGACACTAAAAAGAAAAAAACTTTCATCTAATGCTGGGTCATTGATGAAGATGAGAAAGTGGGCCATCATTAAGCTGCTCTTTTTTTAAATTTATTTCAAGTATATAAAGGAAAGAACCAGGATTCTCCTTTCCCTAAATTCCCTCTCTCAAACATCATTTTCAGATCTCACCGGCCACTAACCAATAACTATACTTGTGGAAAATGGGGAAGCCAATCGGAAGAAGAGAAAAAGTAATGATAGATCTTTTTTTTTTTTTTTTTGAGAAAAAAGTAATGATAGATCTTAGTGATAATAATTATACCTATAAAGCGAATCACTTTGAGCTCAAACTCCCAAAATTCCATTCTAATTTGGAATCACCGTCCAAAAGAATTTGGAATATGGTGTGCATTTGGGTGTAACTGCATACGAAACTTCAGCAAGTAATTCAAGTAGATATTCTTAAAGTATGGTGAATGTTATTTCATTCTCTTAGAGTTATGATAGAGTTTATTTATTACATTTATAATAAGATTCATTATGAATGTAAAAGAAAAAGTAAGATTTTATTATACTTTGAGAATGCCAACACATTCTCCAAATAATTGCTAAAGTTATCATCAAAAAATTTATTAAAAAAAAGTTTCATTGTAATTAAGCTTCCTAATAATTTGCGTTACCATCTATTGCAATTTGCAACTGAGATTAACAAAGTTTGACCCTCACCCGTCAAGTCGGTCAAACTTGAATGAAAAAAAAATGAAGAAGAAGAAGAGAGTAATATAGGAATAATAATTCAGTTCAATAAGTTTCCGATTTATACTTGTCAAAAATAAAAATTAACAAAATTTCTAACTTATACATGATTTTGAGCCGACTTGATGTGCCTACCCTACCTAAACCGTTCTCAAGTCTTTATTGTAATATTTTAAACTTAAAATTTTTTTTTTATTGACTCAATTTGCCATCCATGTTTGTTTATTGAAATTATCTTAAATCTTCTCTACTACCAAAAAAAATTAAAAAAACAAATAATATTGCTCATTAAATTGCGAACAAAAAAGAATTCTCAAATATAAATATTTTTCGTGTTGTTTTTACTATTGACAATGTGCAATTTCTTTTATAACTTCACTATAAATTTTCTTCCTAATCAGTTACTTTTTTCTTTATCCAATATATTATGTATTGTATGAGATTGGATTAGTTTTTTTTTTTTTTTATGTTAAACTTTTTAACAAATTTGCTTATGTGCTGTTTTTTAAGATGCCTTAATTTTTAAGTACAATTATATATTTGTCAACTTTTAGCAAATTAGATTTTTGTCATAGTAAATAAGCTTTAAGCAAAAACTAATCCAAAACAATAAAATTATAATCAAATGTCTCACAATGAACTTTTAAAAAGATCTTAAATCAATAATTACAGTTTTTAATTATTGTTTTGTTTAATTGTTCAATCATAATCAAAGCACGGACTTTTTTGTTTTGTTTCTTTTTACTTGAAATGTTTTTATTGAGCTTTAATTTAATTAAACTAATCCAAGAGCCTTATAACTTAATTGATTGACACCTCCTAGTATTTTCATAACATATAACACTAAAATATTTTATAAATTCTGCTCAAAAGCTATAATAACTTTTAAGAAAAGCTGAGCAAGTGAAAACTTAACCTAAAACCATTCTTTATGAGATTAAAAGTAGTTGTTTTGAATTTTCCCTGGAGGTGGTTAACTAAATTAGACTCTAATGACACAAATTAATGGAGCACTATCTAGTACAAGAAATAAATAAGCGTTGATTTTTCTGCACTAAGCAAGACCCGAATTTTGTGACATTATTTTAATTCTATCTTCCACCCAACTCTTTTCTTACACTATTTAAGGTTAGGTAATCGTATCAATTGGCTAAAAAGGTTGGAATAAAAATATTCAGGTGATTTATTACATACCATGCAATCGTGCATTTAAAGTAATAAATGTATAAATTTATATAGACCCAATAGCACAATTTGATCGTTCACAACTTAACATTTTCCCTATTTAAATGGTAGTTTCCGCCCAAATCTTTTACCCTATAAGCTAAGGTCGGGTCAGTCTTAGACTCTTATTCATTGGTCAACAAAAATGAAAATAAATAAATATATATATATATATATATATATATATAGCCACATGGGTGACGTGCAACACGCTTTCCATAGTGCATGGAATTAATATTCAATTTGGAAATAAATATAAATAGATACAACCGTTGAACGGTACCTTCTCACCCACAATTTTTAGGGTACCTGCCTATTCGAATGATGACGCGGCACTATGCCTTTGGTAAAGATACCAAAAGTGACTAACAGCTGAGTTGATTATGCATGCGCATTGCGTGTTTATTGTCATGCATTGCCCCCGCCTCCTCGTGTCTCATATGAAAAACACGTTGTGATGACAAGGACTACCGAGTGGTTGCTGATGTGGTTAATTATAAGTGGTCCATTTTTTTTAGAATAATTACTTTTTATTGATATACTAAGGGTGACTTTAATTAAACCTTTTAAAATATTATTTTTTTCAAAGTAATTTTTTTTTTTTTACTATTTCTACTAATTACTAGCCTCTTCCAATGTGAAAAATGAGAATAATTGATTCAAAAAAAAAAAGTGCGTTTTGTAAATTTTACCCAATACATTAAATCACTTTTTGAAACAACAAATGTGAATTTTTGCCCAAAATGTTGTAACCAAACAAGCACTAAAACACATTGTTATAATCACTTTTTTTTCCTAACAGTAAATACTAAAGATATTATCAATTTTGTAGTCTAAGTGACAATGAATATAATTTGTGACTTTTTAAAACATAATAAATAAATATTTGAATTTCATTGTGACTAAAAATACATCAATTTATAAAGATTATGTAGTATTGATAAAAATAAAATTATATAGTAAAATTTATTATCCTTATCACTCCTTTTAATAGTTACAATAGGAATTAAAACATATGGTATTTATGATGATTTTTTTATCATCAAGTCAAAATTCAATAAAATAAGATTTAAAATATATGATATCTACTCTATGATAATTTTTTTTTAGTATTATGTCAAAAAATTAATGAATATATTTTATGTGTAGATGAGATTTGAAGAAATGTTTATGATGATTATCTTTTATGAATTTATCATGAGGCTAAAAAGACACTACCCAAATCACAATTTTTTTAATAAATAAAATATAATTTAAACTTAATGGAGTATGTTATATAATATTTATTTTTAAGCATATGTTAAAACGTCATTGACTTTCTTTTTTGAAGAGTCGTGATTCAAACTTAAATATATTATTATTCACTGCATTAATCACAGCTCTTTTTTTTATTTTTTTTTCTTTTTGGTCTTTACATTAATCACAACTTAACAAATTTTTTTAATGATATATATACATTTTCCACCACGCGATTGCTGCCAAACCGTGTCATATGTAATGCGGGGTGTGGGGTCATGAAGTGAGTGGAAGATGTTGATTTCCACGTCACTATTGATATTTTTTAAAAATAAAAATAAAAGAAATTCTATTTGGTTAGAATTTAGAATCAAAGCTGCTTCGAGGAATGTGTAGGCGTCAAAGTCTCAAGACTCTCAACTCTCAAGTAAAGAAAAATTTTCGTATGCGCCAGGCGCATAAGCCTTCCCCCTCACAGACAGGGGGGTCCCACAGGTGTGAGGCCCAGCTGTCTGTGAGGGGGAAGTCTCATGCGCCTGGCGCATGAGATACCCCCTCCTCAAGTAAAATACATGTTTATTAAACTTCCTTAAAATTCAGTTTATTTACTGAAATGCCATTTGACCGTATTTCTGTATACGAACTATAGAGCTCATTGTTTCTTTATTACACCTCACGGCTTCACTAATGTTCAGAATTCTTCTTCTAGACCCACTTCTATAGTGTCTGTATTTGTATATAAAGTGTTTTTTTTTTTTTTTTTATATCATTTATTCAGTTAAGTTTATTACTACTTTTCATTAGTGCAATGAACACCTTGAAATACAAACAAGTGTCCGTATCCAACATGTCTAATGCCACTTATGCACGAAATACAAGATCTTCCCCTCTTTGATAATCTTAAGTTAAATTTAAGAGTTCGGTACCTAAAAGATATTTGTTAATGGAAAGTTTTAAAGAAAATTTTGATATCATTATTTTTGTTGAAAAATATAAAAGCTACCAAAAAAATCGGCAATAGAACTTTTTTTAATATAAAAAGTTTTGGGTAAATTGCGTATTTAATCCTTATCATTTATATCATATTTCAATTTGATTCCTAAACTTTCAATTGTGTCAATTTGGTCCCTACCCTTTCAGCGTCGTGTCAATTTAGTCTCTGCTGTTATCTCTTGGATCAAAATTACTAAAGGAGTAAATAGTCAAAATAAAAAATTATGGACAAAATTTATCTACAAAATTGGTTGTAGCATTAAGTTACAACCTTACTCAATAAAATAAAAATTACTACATATTTTAAAAATCTAACCGTTGAATTTATGTTTTTTATGATCTTAATACGCATGTCAAATTTTGTGTCAATCAGACATTATTTACTATATGGTCTATAAATTTATATTTTATGCATAATTTTAAATTACAAAAAATAGCAAGTTAAACAATTGATTAATGACATAGCTATTGATCTTTAATTTTCTATAAATTTTGCAAGCAAGGAAGATATAAGAAGAAAATATAATACAATGGTAGATTTAACAAAATTTACCTCCAATAAAAAGATATTGAGTAAGGTTGTAGCCTTAAGTTACAACCAATTTTGTAGTTAAATTTTGTCAAAAAATTATTTTTCTGTTGATGTTGTAATAAACTTTTTTTTTTTTTTGGTCATTTGTCACATCAGCAATAACGAAAGGGACTAAATTGACACATCACTAAAAGGTTATGGACCAAATTGATACAATGGAAATGTGATGTAAAGGATAGGGACCAAATATATAATTTACCCAAAAAATTTTAAGTACATTTCCAAAATTAATATCCTTAAAGCATCCATTAACTTTTCCTTACATGTAATATGTTTATTTTAGACATCTTAGTTTTTTTTTTTTTTTTTTTTGGAGAAGCTTTAGACATCTCAGCTTAGGACTTGGATTAGGTCTAGTCTAGTGTCCAATTGTACTGGACTCATTTAAATGATGACATGTCTAATTGTAAACACATGACATCATCAGAATAGGTCTAGTGCAACTCGACACTGGACCCAATTCTTATCCCTCAACTTAAATGATACATTTTTTAAAAATAAAAATTACAAATTTTTATTATTATGATTATTATTTATCTTTTTCAAAAGAGTTTTAATTCAAATAACACTTTCTTTCTTCTATAATACTAAATAACTGGTCGATAACCTGTACAATGCATGAGAAAATTATTGACTATGAAAAAAAATTCAACAATGAGTGAAGAATTTATATTTATCTCATCATAGTCATAAGAGTAGTTCTAGGACTATATTGTTTTATAACTTTTTTGCCACAACTCTGACATGACAGACTGCGAGTGGTTAACCATCACTTACACGTGGATCTACCATTTTTTCCACACCAATCACACTCTGCCACATCACAATTATGGCAAAAAGTTGTGAAAATTTTTGTAATCTTACACTTTTTCTAGTCCTAAATAGATTATTATTATTGTTGTTGTTGTTGTTTTTATTTATTCAAATTAGGATCAGACTTCACCTTATTCAATAACTAAACACCAAGCTCAAGATAATTACTCTATTTGTAAATCAGCCTAGGAACTATTAGTGTAAAGTTTAGAAGATTCTCATATCTTGTGGTTCTCATTTACCCGATAACCCACTTTTTGTCCTCATTTACTTTTACTTTACTTTCCCAACTTAAAACTTCAGTTTAAGTTTAGAGTTTAAAGTCATAAGACTTTTACATAGCGTTAATTTCTTAGACAAGTTTTCTGGCTATGAAGCTGCAGAGTAAACTGGTAACAATCTATGTCAACGTTCTTGATGTTTATGGTGGTTCGTGGTGGTGCTTGTGGGCTCCCTTGTAGCAACAGCAGCTTGCTACTTATCCAAGCTGATGCAGCAAGTCCCTATTGCAGTCGAACAAATTCAAGTAAACTGAGAGAGAGAGAGAGAGAGAGAGAGAGAGAGAGAGAGAGAAAAAAAAAAAAAAAAAAAAAAAAAAAAAAAAAAAAAAAAAAAAAAAAAAAAAAAAAAACTCATACCAACTAAAACTTGAATTTCGGCCGGAATTGTCCAAAAAGACTCGGAATGGCCGAAACAACCCAAAACAGCCTAAAATTTTCTCTGGAATCAATAAAAAAAAAAAAAAAAAAAAAAAATTTGACTTCTCACCTCATATCTCTCTCTCTCTCTCTCTCTCTCTCTCTCTCTCTCTCTCTCTCTTGAAAAAGGAGGGTGTTGCATGCAATGGTAGTGGTTGTGATTTGTGGGTTTCGCTTGTGTTTGTGATTTATGGGTTTGGTTTGTGCTAGTTGTGTCTTGAGAAACAAATGTGGGTTATGTAGTTAAAAAAAAAAAAAAGCTAAAAAAAAAATCACAATAACTATAAGGATTATGAATGAAAGAATTTTTTTTTTTAACTTTCTTTTTAGATTGATTCAAAAGTTCTTCAAACTTTTTTTTTTCACTATTTCTTATTCTTATACAACCAAACAAACATTTTTAACTTTCGTATAAAAAATACTTATAAAAAAAAAAAAAATTCTTTACTTGATCAAACCCTGATCCGACTGCCTAACTCATCATATTTATATTTATAACATGTGGAACTTTATTGGAGCTTGGTCTGCAGGTATTAAATATAAATAAAAAAAGAAAAAAAAATGTATCACCTGAATTTATGTCTTGTTGAATATGCGGCTAATGTGTCGACAATGCTTGCAAGTTGCAACAGTACCAAGACCTTCCGCCCTTACTTTTGATGGTCGTCGTTTTAGAGGTTGCTAACTTGCTATTAGAGATATATGGAAACATTATAGCAGCCCGCAGGAACTCCATAGCTCATGGAGGATAGAGAGTTTGAGAGAGAGGGTAAAGGATTATGTTGCATTTGAGTGTTTTAGAGTTTTAGATTCATGTTACGTTTAGTCTAGGGTTTGGTTTGGTTTTTATAGAGTTAAAATCAAATAATAACCGGGTTTAGATGTTGTTTTCACTTTTTAATAGAATTAGTAGTGTTTCAGTAGGATAGATAGCAGAGTTGCAAAAATAGAAATGGTTTAAACATGTGAAATGTTATGTATTTTTTTTTTTTTTTACTGATTTTCCATTTTATTATTTAAATAATGTTGATGTGAAAAATTGTAGAAAGATTAGAGGCTTTGGTTTTATATATATAGATGAGATAAAGACTAAGATAATGAGTTTTTTTGCTTTTTTTTGAAGGTAAGTCGACTTTTATAAATTTAAATTATGAATCATTGAAGGAACAAAATAAGAGGAATTTCTTCCATTAAGACATTCATATTATGAGCATCTATTGCTCTTCTAGTCAAAGCATGTGCTACTACATTCACTTATATTATCACCTTAATCTACTAGGCTAAACCTTAACTCCAATGATGATGTGGCCATACTTGGAGAAGTTAGGAGTAGATTCAAGAAGAGATTTCACTGGGTCATGAGTTTAAAACTAATAGATTACATGTATAAATTATTAATATTTATGTCATTTTTGTTTATTGCAAAGTAATTAACAATTTGGGAAGATCATTATATTTATTTTATTAATAAAAAGATATCTATTTAGAGACAGAGAAAATATAAGAAATAAACTATTAACATAAAAATGTCATTATATTATTTTATACAAAATTTGACAAGTTTTGTTTGTCTACTTGAAATTTATTTAAGGATAAAATTTAACTACAAAATTTCTCGTCATCAATGGCTACAACTATACTCAACATCTTTTTATTAGATATGAATTTTGACAAATCTACCATTAGATTATTATTTTTTTTTATATCCTCCATTATTGTAAAATTTTCAAAAAATTAAATATCAATAGTTATTTCATTAATCAAATATTTAATTTTAAGTTTTTTAAGTCTAAAATTATGCATAAAATATAAATTTATAAATAGAATAATAAATAATATTTAATTAGCAAGAAATTTAAAATGCGTGTTAAACACATAATAAACATATAATCTGACGGTTAGATTTTCAAAATATATAATTTAATTAATTTTTTTTAGTGAGAGTTGTAACCAGTTGACTATAACTAAATTTGGAATAAAATTTTATACTTTATGTAATTTATTATCTAGATAGCATGTGAAACCAATTTACAAACCCTAAATCTATCTTCCGTCTAGACTTTTTTATATTAAAGAAGGAAAAAAGAAACAAAAAAAAAAAAAAAAAAAAAAAAAAAAAGAACAAAACATCTTTTCTTGACATGGGCAGGATTGAAAAGCCTCTTTTGCAAAGATATTGACCTTGACACCGACTTACATATACATCTTTTTTTATGGAACACCGACTTACATATTGTGTGTATCGTTGCTTTTAGCACGTGTGTACAATAATGATTTCGTTTTTTTTTTTTTTTTTGAAAAATCCTATGAATTTCTACTTGAAAATAGAATAATTTCCTTGGTGTTTCTAATTTTTTTTTTTTGATAAAGTGTTTCTAATTTTCAATAGTACAAAATAGATCTTTGAAAAAAAAAAATTATATATCCTTTATATTGGTAGCATATTATACACTTTTAAACTCTTTACTTTAGTGCAGTGAGTTGAGTTTTTTAAGAATGTTTATACTTTAAACTTGCTTCCGTTAAACTTAATCTAGATTGAGCTGACTGTGTTTATATATTTTTTGTTTCAACTTTAGCTTCTATTCATTTGACTAACACGAGTTTTTTCAGGAGAAAATATAGTGCTATTTTACTATTTTTGTACGTTTACCATCTTAAAGACTTTTTTTTTTTTTTGGAGAAAAGTACCATCTTAAAGACTTAAACTTATTAGCAGCATAATTTGACATTCTTATTTTTCAAAATTAATTTAGTACTAAAACAGTAAAACGCTCACAAAAGTGATGCGAAAATCACACAATCCTTCAATCATAGTTGTCAAAACGTGAATCGTATCGTGAATCGATTTTTAATTTTTTTGTGTCATGTATCGTATCGTATCGTGTATCGTAAGATACACAAACACTTAATAAATCTATAAAAAAATCATAAATATACATATATAAATGGTATATTCATTATAAATTTTGAATATATTCAACTAATAACCAATTTTTTCATCACTTATGTAATAATATTAATAAGCTAACTAAATAAATTAAACTAGCATGTATTTATAACATACACATTCAAATTACTTAAATTTAAAAGTGATAATATATTGCAAATGACCCAAAAATAATAATTTATTTTCATCATATTGCCTGATCAACCTCATCTAAGTCAATTCTATCATCATGTGTTTATAATTTTGCAAACTTATTTCTTCATTAAAATTTTCTTCAATCATTCGTCATTAACATTTACTATCTCTTCTTGTTCTTTTTATTTTAAAAATTTTTTTATAAAACTTTTTTTGGCATTCTAGTTTCTTGGACTTATAACAATAATGATAAAAATAAAAATTTATGTTGTCAATTAATATTTTATTCATAGTATATAAAAATAAATTTGTAAATATTAAAGTAAATGGTAAGTGTATACTGTGTAGTCTAATTGCAGGAGATAGAGGAAAAAAAACTTATGAAAATGTTATTTTAGTTGGCTAAATTTAGTAAACTAATAAGTTTATGTTAAAAACAAGTCTAATAACTTGTTAGATTCAAATAAAAATACAAATTTTAACAAAAAAAAATCTCATTTTAAAGCATTTGTCTATGTATCGTACGATAAGTGTGATTTTACGATACAATACGATTCATACGATACACACACTATATCGTACAATTCATGAACGCTTACGATACGCCGATACGATACGGAACTTTTTACACACGATACGATACGTATCGTACGATACGTATCGCGTATCGTACGATACTGACAACTATGCCTTCAATGTGCTTTATTTAGTTCTAAAATTTTGTCAACTATATGGCTCTGTTTGCATTCGGCGTTTTCTGAGGCACGTTTTACGCGTTTTGGACTCTTTTTCTTTTTTTTTTTTCTCTTGATTATCTTTTTCTCTATGTCATGGGTTTGTTTTCTATTACTTTTTTTTAGAAGAAGTTTATTTTCTAATACATTATGTCACTATATACACTTATAAAATTATGTGGGTCAAATGAAATTAAAGTTGGGTTCAATTGTGTTGAGCTTATTGAAGCAGTCGGAATTGAAATTGTCAGCTAAATTTCCTTGATTGATAGATAGGCATAAAGAGCTTTTCTATATATGTTACATCTTGAGCCTGAGCTTTCCAAAGATGATAATTAAAATAATTTTTAGGTAGGTACAAAATTGGTGTTTGTTATTCTCACGCAACTCACATTTTAGAAGGATTTGCTCACCAGTCAGCACTTGCATACGTTTTAAAACCATTTGATCCGTGCTAATATTTGTGCATTATTTGCTTGATCTTGATCAAGTTCTGTCTACAAAACTCAACGGGTTTGTACCTCAATTAGTTGGCATATTTTGGTATTTTCAACAAAGACATCCAAAGTTAAAATCTCTTCATTTCCAACTATTGATATTTGCTTGATCTCAATCAAGTTCTGTTTACAAAACCCAAGGAATTTGTACCTCAATTAGTTGGCATCTTTTGGTATTTCAACAGAGACATCCCAAGTTAGAGTCTCTTCATCAATTCCCAACTATCAATATTTGCTTGATCTAAATAAAGTTCTATTTACAAAACCCAAGGGGTTTGTACCTTAATTAGTTGACATTTTTTGGTGTTTTTAACGTAGACATCCTAATTTAAAATCTCTTCATTCTCAACTATCAATTTAATATATATATATATATATATATATAGAGAGAGAGAGAGAGAGAGAGAGAGAGAGAGAGAGAGAGAGAGAGAGAGAGAGATCCCATGTACAATAAAATGATTAGGCAAGGTGCATGCGTGCGACACATAATAAATTAAGAAAAAATCGGAGCTCTCATGACAAAAAAAGGGTAAACATTTTTTTTAATATATCTTTTATTGTAGACAAAACCTTTGTTGAACTGGAACTCGAATGTATACATTGCCTATTTCAAAACGTTAATTTGGTGTCTGTTTGGAAAAGTTTATTTAGCTGAAACTGAAAACTTTTTACTAAAAGTGTAGAAAAAAAAAAAAGTTAAAAAAAAGCCGAATAGTACAATGAGACTCATAAATAGTATTAAAAAATGCAATGAGCTCCGTAAATAGTAGCTGTGAGGACACTAAGATCGACTCATTAAGATTTATCCGCTTTGGGGAGCCAGGCCCGCACGAATTATCCCTTGTACCCAATGGACAGGAAGTGGCAAGCACGGAGCCTGGACCAGCAGTCCCACATCGGGCAGTTGGGCGCTCCCACACATGCTTATAAGCCTCTGGAGCTCACATGTGTGTACGTTTACTCTCGTATGCGATCGCATACGGGAGTAAACGTACACACATGTGAGCTCCAGAGGCTTATAAGCATGTGTGGGAGCGCCCAACTGCCCCATGTGGGACTGCTGGTCCAGGCTCCGTGCTTGCCACTTCCTGTCCATTGGGTACAAGGGATAATTCGTGCGGGCCTGGCTCCCCAAAGTGGATAAATTTTAATGAGTCGATCTCAATGTCCTCACATTAAAACGCTTTTTGGTTGTAGAGGGGGTTGCCCTGACTAGTCCCAAGAAGTTTATCCTCTTTGGGGAGCCAGGCCCTCAAGGATTATCCCTCTTACCCAATGGACAGGAAGTGGCAAGCACGGAGCCTGGACCAGCAGTCCCACATCGGGTAGAGGGCGTTCCCACTCATGGCATACGAGAGTAAACGTACACACATGTGAGCTCCAGAGGCTTATAAGCATGTGTGGGAGCGCCCAACTGCCCGATGTGGGACTGCTGGTCCAGGCTCCGTGCTTGCCACTTCCTGTCCATTGGGTACAAGGGATAATCCGTGCGGGCCTGGTTCCCCAAAGCGGATAAATCTTAATGAGTCGATCTCAGTGTCCTCACAGTAGCAAAAATAAGCTAAAAGTGAAAATAAGCTGAAAAATTCAGCTCATTCCAAACATATACTTGGTACATGATTATTTGGAGAAATAAGATAGGAAAATAAAAACATGAGTGGAATTGCCTGCAAATCATCACGATTCTCATGTGATTTACAGAATTCTCTTTTGCTGCGATTTGATTAGTATGATTTCCATTTTCTTTCTATGTTGAGTGGGTAGAGCTTTAGTGTGATGACAACGTATTTTTCAATAAAAACAATGGCAATATATATGTATGAGTAGGAAGATGATAAAATTATGATATAAGAATGAAGTAAAAGGAATATTAATTATGAAAAACTAATTAAAGCTTAAACTCTCAAAAAAATAATAATTAAAGATTAGAGGAAGGGGAATATGAACCCGAAATGTTTTTGTTGGAAACATTTGAAAGAGTTGGTTGCGTTTCAAATTGAGCTCTTGGTGACCATTAAGAGAGTTTCTTTATATAATAAAGGAAAAAGAAAAATTCTTGAAGCGCTTTTTTAGGGATTATTATTATTATTATTATTATTATTATTATTATTATTATTATTATTATTATTTTACGAAAGCATAATTTACTTACATAAGGAATAGGATAAGGACTAAGGAGAGTTAACTACCACATAAGTCATTCATAGATCAATCATTGACAATCCTAGCCCATCTATCTTAATTCTCAATTTGTTTCAATGGAAAACATTGTGTCAGAGTAGTTTTTCGTATTTTTCAGTGTTTGGTAGCATCAGAAAAAATGAGTCAAAGGAAAATTATCTTTAGTTAACAAAAAAAGTATGACTTATTTTTAGAAATTGTTGTTCACTATTTTTTTTTTTTTTGGAAAACAACTTTATCTCATAGCAAGTTAAATAAGATAAGTTAGAAGATTATTTTTAAACTCATTTAAGGTTGCTACCAAACATAGGAAAATGAGATAGTTTTATAGAAAATAATTTTTGAAAAATGACTCATTTTTTAGAAAATATCATCGCTAAAACAAATAAATTGTTATTGAAACAAACAAACAAAAAAAAAACTTACCTAGATTTAATAATAAAAATTCAACTATATTACTTTTTTGTCAACTTCTTTTTAATTTTTTTTAACATTGTCTCGTATCTTTCAAAATACCCATATTTTCATAGGTTATCCTTTTAAACATTGGTTAATGCAATCACATAGTTGAATTTAATTGAAAACCTAAAGTACAACATCTAATGAATAGTATCTAAATTTTATCATAGTTTAAACTAGTTAGAACTTGGATACCATTAGACATATCTAATGAAAAAACCAAACAATATATAAGTTTTGGGTTTCAATTTGCTAATTTGGTAAATCTCTTATAGTTAAATAAAAAATATGCAATTCACACTCTAGCTACACCAAAAATCAATTGGTGTCTTGGCTTGATGATAAAAAATAATCATTATAAAACAAACGTCATAGATTAAAATTATATGGTATCTGTAAAAAGAAAAAAAATATTATACAAAATATAATTAAAAAATGTTTTGATTGAAAAAATATAATTAAATTTGGTATATTATTTGTATTTTTTTTAAAAGGTATGTTCTTTGTAACAAACTCACTAATTTAACTTCTTCTTTTTTTTTTTTTTTTGTAATCAATACTTATCAATTAAATATATGTCAAATATAGATATTTTTTGTTGCTTCATTTCATGGATTAGCAATTAATTAATAAATATTTTTATTTGAATTAAGGACAATTATATGTCTACATGAATAATACAATGTAAACAATGTAAATTATACACAATGTCTACAATATGACTAATAGTTTCTACTTTGAGAGAAAAATGTAAGATCCTTTTAACTACAATGTACACTTTACATGAATATTACAATGTAAAAAAAGAATTTTTATACTTCCCTCTTTCTTTTTAAAATTTGTTGTTATAATGCTTTTAATAATCTATTTGTTGGTTATAATTAAAAGGAAGATACTTATGAAATCATGAGGTGTATTAAACAACACATCACTAAAGAATGTCATTCATTTCAATATTATATGAGAAAAGTTAACGAATGTCTTAAAAATTTTGATTTAAGAAATATTTTTAGAAACTCTTTATAGGAAAAAAAAAAATTAAACTTTTTTTTATGACAGTTTTTTATATGAAAAATTCCAAGGTCATATAAAATGGCACAACTTGGGCCACAATTGTCTACATGGTAGATTGTGAGTGGTAGAGAAAAAGTGGTTGGTCCATGTGAAAGTGACAGATAACCAGTTACAGTCTGATACGTAAAATAGTTGTGACAAAAATTGTGGTAGTTTATGTGGTACTAAAATTACTCTTTTTATATTTCACATGAAAATGATATCAAAACTTTCCTAAAATAGTTCATTAAAGTTAACAAGAACCATGTTATATTAGTCCTATACTTTTGAAACAAATTAACCTAACCCCTTGATACAAATTTGTATGTTTGGATATCTCCACCAAAAAAGAAAAAAAAAAAAATAATAACCCTACCCAAAACCCCACGTACTAATTCCAATTCCCCACGTTTATAGAAAACTACATGCGGGTTTATTAGTTGCCCAAGAAGGTTCCAAATTTCGACCACTAATCTCATTTCTTTATCTTCTGTTTTTTCTTCTTTTGATAAAGTTGAAAGTTTTACTCTCATTTATTTCCGTCTACAATGTGACTAACTCAAGAAAAGGTCTACAAAGTACAGTATTAAAAACTTTAGCCGAGTAGAGAATTTTCTGCATACGCTAATGTAGAGAGTGCCTGCCGGCTTCCTGGTAAGTGGCAACCAGTAACCCTAAGTTTTGAATAAATAATAAAGAAATGTCACTTGGTTCAACAAGGTGCAAACTTTTTTCAAAAAGACAAGTACCCCTTTATAAAAGGGTAATATTGTAGTTAAGGGAGTAGTTGAGGGCAATTGTTTTATTTGCAGATTAGGTAAAAAAAACTCTATAAAAACGTCAAAACAAGTTAGATCATTATAGGAGGCTGACAGAACTGTTGAATTTGTGGTATTGATCGAGGAATCTCAAAGACAAAGCGAAAAAACCTGTGTGCTGAGAGCTCTGACTAAGGTATGTCAGGTGTGTAATCACTATGTACTCATTGATTTTTACCATTGATATATTGTAATAGTTTGGTTTCATATGTGGGTTCTGAAGTTGTTTATGAGTTCATTAATTTTGGAGTGTTTTCTGTGGGTGGGTACTTTTTCTGGGTCATCTGTTGGGATTTTGTGGAGGTGGGTTATTGTTGTTTTTAACTTTGGATTGGTTATGAGCTATGGGGTTCAGTTTTTGTTGATGATTTTATGATTTCGGTATGTGGTTTTGTTTTTGAATTTGAAAAAGGTGGAAATTTTTTATTCTTTTTTTTTTTTTTCTTCTTGTTGGTTTGAATTCCAATTTGGCGTCTGAACATGGGATTTGCATTTGTTTATTCTTTTGTTGAAATTTGATTAGTTAATTCCTTTATTGAAAATATTGTGATCTATTCAAGGATGTGTTTTATGTAGTAATATGGGATTTCAACATTGGAGGTTGTTATTGGCTTGAGATTGGTTTGTTTCTCAACAAAAATTGAAATTCTTTGGCTCACAGCTGAAGTTGATCTAGTGATGGGTTCATTTTGTTCAAGTTGAACAAAAACCTGGAGGTTTTTTACTTTTTTTACAAATTTAATTACTTCTGAACTTGGTGTGATATAATAGGATTTACCACCCTCTTTGTTATCTGAGGTAAATTTTTCATTAGATACAGCTGTAGTTCTTCCTCTCTTACATAAAACAAAATTTTTTTTTTTCTTAAAAAAAAAAAAAAGTTAATGACTTTATTTTCTTTTCTTAAGATGGATAGTTGACTTAGATTTAGATAGCTATAGTGTATATTAGATTCTTTCACAGTAAGGGCATAAGCCACCGACACATATACACAGGCAAAATATATAGTAAAGTGGTTTATGGAAATGGTTAAATTCTTTCTTAATACTTGTCTGATATTGGGGAAAATTGAGTAGGTATTAGAGTTGTGGATTCTATTGTTTGGCTTTCAACTTCCAAAGTTTCCTAAGTAGGGAAGGCGGATTTGGGATTGTTAAAGTTCTCATAGTTTTAGGTTTTGGCTTAGATGCAGAAATTTTTTATGGAACACCTCTCACCCTCTATCTGATGTATTTACTTTGTGACACTCCATGGGATAGGGGCCAATTAGTGTAGTTTGTGGCTTAGCTGCAGAAAATGTTCTCATTGATGCATTTCCCCTACATAAATAGCTAAGGATGAGATAACCTCATCAACAAATCCTAAAACTTAGGAACTAATCTTATCCTAAAACATAGGAATCAATTTGAATACATGCAAATAACAATACAATACTAATCTACTACTACTTTATTCCGATAAAGATCTATCACTAAGCCTAAATTTATATATATTTCTAATTCAAATAACAACTTATCCAACCCCTCATCTCGGGTCATAACACCCACTATTTGATGTATTTACTTTGTGACAGTCCACGGGATAGGTGCTAATTAGACTTGTGTACAGAAATTGTCTTTGAAGTTCTTTGTAGAGAAGTACCCGAAATCTAAACTTTCTAAATATTTTTCTCTGGTGTCGCCCATTACTTTTTAAATTTCCACCCATTATAGCGAAAGTCAATCATCTACTCTATCTAAGTCTGTCTCAATTGAAGTTTGTTGCATTTGATTCATCATATTCAACTGACCAACTCCTTGGTCAAACGTTTAAGTTACTCTTAGCATCTTCTTGGCAAATGCATGACTACCCAGCCAAAAATTCAAAAGCAGGGAAAAAAAAAGGTGATGGCTTTATTGTGTTAGTTGCTATTTTATTTTTATTAATGTTGGTAGAAAAAGTTTCAACAACCTGCTATCAATGCCAATCCAATGGCCCTGATCATGAATGGGGGCTTAAACTTCTAGTCCTAAGGAGGACTTGACTAGGGAAACTAAACATGATCATTAACCGGGCTTTAACTTTAGGTAGGGCCTGAACCACTATAGCCTGAGCAGCAAATAAGAGCTGAGAGCTCATAGTGCAAGGACATCTATGTATCATCTTAAATGGTAGTAAGGGCTTGAGATGTGGAACCACTCCTGATGAAGATCAAAGAAGAATTTGTTGAATGGTCTTCACTCTTCATAGAAAGTTGGGACAATAATTATCTTTTAATTTCTGTGTCCTTTTCGTTTGTGAACTTAAAAGTATTGAGACTAGACTTGTGGAAAAATGTGCCCCTAATGAAGTCAGAAGCGTGCTACTTGAGGCTTGAGAGGCTAGTAATATTTTTATCCTTTAAAGTTGTGCCTGCTGGATCAACTTAAAGTTGAACTGTAATCTTGTAGTGTTTTTTCTTAAATCATTCATGTCTTTTTGGACTCTATGAGTCTATGGTTGTCTTTTTGATTTGCATTTGTATTGACTGAACTACATGTTTGTCTAGTATGGCTGCTGAGGTGATTAAACAGGATATTGGTTGTTTGGTGATGTTTTACCTATAGAAAGCTTCATGGACTTAAAAGATAGACGAGAGCTATGATTTGCATGCTTTATCCTACAAAAGCACTTGGATATTGCATTTGAGTCAGTGTTAGACTATACAGTAATTCAGAAAGGAGTTCCAAATACTATGGTTTACATCTGTTAAGTGGGAAAATGGAGATTTCATTGAACATGACCTTTTCTCCTCGTTTTTTGGGTAGGATGATGTCAATGTTACTCCGTTTGGTTTACAGTCAAATGGAACTACCATCTTCCACCATCTTTATCTTGAACCTTTGCCAACTTGGCATTGTGTTATGGGTGTTATGCTCCCTAGTTGTTGGTTTGGGACTCCTTCACAGCTTGGGTTGTTTTGGTTGGTTGCAGGTGTCATCATTTTCCCTGTGGAATTATAGCTACATTGCTATTCTTGTGATCCTTGCTTGCTCTTGCTTGATCCGTTTTCTTTGATCTTTTTTCTTCAAAATCAATGTTGCAATCATGTTTGATCCTTTTTTTATATTCTTTTTTTAGCAGATTATATTGGTTTCAAAATTCACTTCTTGACGATAGCAGAAATACTTGGTGATTGAGGCTGTTGCTGGCAAACAAATCATCCAGCTTTTTATATAGTCTTCGTACTTAACTGTTTATCAAGATTGACTGTCTAACTGTATGTTGTGATTCAACAAATGAGTGATTCGAGGTCCTGGGAACACTTATAGCGTCACCGGCAACTCTCCATTTTGTTTCTTGGCTAAGTCAATAATTTCCTATTTTAGATGCAAACTTCCCAGGAACAACATAGTTCTTCCAGTTTACATGGGTTGTACCACCAGCCATTGCAAGAAATTGATCCCTATTGTGCGCAGCATTTCCAGATTATAGAAAACAATGTCTGCCCAGATACTGGCAGCCAAGGAACAACTGTTTCCTTCCAACCCTACCCGGAACAACCTCAATTTTTCACACTGGATTCGTCCCCAGCAACTGTTGGTTATATTGACTACAATTCCCCTTCTGCCACTAGTTTTTTGTCTAACAGAAGTCCCTTTTCCCCTCAAGTTTCTCAGTCATGCCTGTCAGATCAACATCATTCCCCTGACAATACATATGGATCGCCAGCAAGTGGCTCTTCTGTTGCTGATAATGGCAATGAATTCAAGCACAAGCTCAGGGAAATAGAAATTTCATTGCTGGGTTCTGAATCAGGTATTGCCGATAGTTGCCATTACTGTCCCAATAGTGGGATTCACAAAGCCACTTCTGTGTCAGGGTGCGATTGGAATCAATTGGTGCAAGTGGATCCCTCACTAGACCTGAGAAAGGGGCTCATTTACTGTGCAGATGCTATATCCCGTGATGATATGACAACTGCAGTTGATTGGATGGAATTATTGGGCAAGCAAGTGTCAGTATCTGGTGAGCCAATCCAACGTTTGGGTGCTTACATGTTGGAAGGGCTTAGAGCAAGGTTAGAGCGCTCGGGTAGTTCCATCTACAAAGCCCTAAAGTGTGTAGAACCAACAAGCTCTGTAGAACCAACAAGCTCAGAACTAAAGTCATACATGACTATCCTTTATCAGATTTGCCCTTACTGGCCATTTGCTTACAAGTCTTCAAATGCTGTCATTGAGGAAGTTATGGCAAATGAACCCATAATCCACATCATTGATTTCCAGATTGCACAGGGCACTCAGTGGGAGCATCTCATCCATTCTCTTGCACGTCGGCCTGGTGGACCCCCTGTTGTACGCATCACAGGTGTTGATGATTCCCAATCATTTCATGCTCGAGGCGGAGGGCTTCATATTGTAGAGCAGAGGCTGGCAAAGTGTGCTGAGTCGTGCAGAGTACCATTTGAGTTTCATAATGCTGCCATGTCTGGTTGTGAGGTTGAGCGACAAAATCTTAGCGTTCAACCTGGGGAAGCGTTGGCTGTTAATTTTCCTTATGTGTTACACCACATGCCAGATGAGAGTGTGAGCACACAGAATCACAGGGACAGACTATTGAGACTGGTTAAAAGTCTGTCACCCAAGGTTGTGACCATCGTTGAGCAAGAGTCCAACACCAACACTTCCCCATTTTTTGCAAGGTTCCTGGAGACCCTGGACTATTATACAGCTATGTTTGAATCGATTGATGTGGCTCGCCCAAGAAATGACAAACAGCGGATCAGCGCTGAGCAGCACTGTGTAGCTCGTGACATAGTCAACATGATAGCTTGTGAGAATGCTGAGCGGGTCGAACGGCATGAACTTCTAGGAAAGTGGATTAGGAGACTTTCAATGGCAGGGTTTACTCTATACCCATTGAGTACCTCTGTGACTAACACTGTTAACGATCTATTGAAGCAGCAGTTTCATGCGAATTATAGACTCGAAAGGAGGGATGGGGCTCTTTACCTTAGCTGGCTGGACAGAAAAATGGCAACCTCATCTGCTTGGAGGTGTTGATGATTGCTTAGCAATAATTCTGTAAATCTTCTTTTTGTATTTCTTTCTACGACTTCTAGAGCATAAGAGATGGTGGTATTTTATAGAATTGAGTTATATTAGAGCATGAAGCTGAATCTCTAAATTCACTGTACATGTCTACCTAAGAATGAAAGAGAATAGGACTGATTCATACTTGCACTTGATTATGATATACCTGTTGGGCTTGTGACCGAGTTAATTGGAGCTTACATAAAGGGAGGGGTTACAGATGGTGAGTCTTAACTTAAAAGACCATTGATATTTCATTTCAGTGTATATGTTTCTTTAGTTCCTCATACTAGAGAGAGCATTTGCATTCCTTTGCTGAGTCTTTTCTGGCTACAAGTAGAACAAACATGTCACTAGTGGTATCATATTTTAACACTCCATGAGCATAATCAACATCACTGGTAAGCTGCCACTTACGTTTACTGAACATCACTGGTAAGCTGTGACTTACGTTTACTGATGCTGGTATACAGTAGACCCTTGTAGTTAAGAGCATCCCTAATCCGAAATTCCATCTTATCCTATTTTACCATTCCAAAAAGCTACTTTATTAATTATACCATACCATTTTACAATACACCCGATATCCCAAAACTCTATTAATTTCCCATTTTATTTAAATATTCTTTTTTAATCTTTTTTTTTTTTTTTACTATTTATCTTTTTCTCTTCCTTTTCCTCTCTTTCTCCCTAAACTTTTAGCACCGGCCTCAACCTCTAGCAAACCCATACCCAGCAAAATCACAAGAAGCAAATCACAACAAAAAATCACCCAAATCAACAGAAACTTAACCAACCATCAAAAAATCACCCACAGCCACACCTATCTCGCCACCACAACAACTACCAGACAACCACTGACCCAGTCTTCAAGCTGCCGCCGCCGCCGCCATCCCCTACTTCTGCCGTAGGTTGTCGTCATCTCTATTCATCCCAAACCCATCTGTTCTCACCAACTCTTCCTCGTCATCATTATCATCATCATTATCTTCACCAAAACCCACTACCAAACAAACCCAGCAAACATCGAAACCCACCATCAAACCGATCGGAACAAATCCCCCAACCCATCGAAAAAAATCACAACCATCAGACCTAAATCCAACCACCCAAACGCCAACCCAAACACCACCCAAACGCCACCCAAATCCGAAAGAAACGCTGGAAACCCATGAACAAACCCACAAAAACCAATGAACAAACCCACACCGAAAACCCATGAACAAACTCACGACCTCCACACCTTCACCACAGAAGCTGATTGAGCCTCCACGCCGTTGCCTCCATGCCGTTGAAGAAGAGAGAGCAGGAAGAAAGAGAGAAAGATAATGAAAATTATGAAATAATGAGAGAGGAGAGAGAAGAACCAAACCGATTAAAAAATAATTTTTGTTTATACCATTGTGCTACAACGCCATCCTACCTTTAGGACAGTACTGTAGCACTATTGCAAAAATTTTTACAAGTTTACATGTCTAGCTGTTCCATTGTTGAGAGTTATTGGGTCTAAATGCTAAAATAAACTTACATTCGGCATATAACCTTTCCACTGCTGATGCTCTAAAGGTTTTAATGCCAGTACTTGTATTGTTTTAGCCTTTTAGGATGCAGGAGGCTAGGACGTTATTTAAACACATTCTCTTTCTCAAACCCACAGCATCCCCAAGTAGGTTGCTAAATTGATAGTGTTGTGGTATCAGAGCCATCCATTCCAAAACCTAAGAAACCTTTGATTGAGTTAGCCAGTCAACGAGAAAAATTGAATTTTAAAACTTCTCAGGCAAAAACTCTTGAAATTGTTGAAAAAATGCTTTCTGATTTAAAGGTTAAAACTGAAGGTACTTCTACAAGTGCTGCTCGAACTATTTCAAGAAATGGAAAAGAAACTGTTTTTGAAGAAAACACGGATTCTGATTTATTATCTTTTGTTTCAACTAAAAAGATTTTTGATGATGATTTACCAGAAATTAAAAAATTTGTTGGAAAGCCCAATCTTGTGTCTTTTACAAAGATTTGGTATTCAAAACCTACTCCTGATATGCAGTTTGAAAAGAGATCTTTTCAAACTCAATTTTCTGTTTCTGTTGATAAATTTTATGAATGAAATATTGATGGTTTATCTGAACAAGAAATAATTAATAATATGGCTCAAATGTCTATGGCTGGAATTGCTTACTTGAATAACCATAATCTTAGTCACCCTGAAATTGTTGAACTTCTTGTTACTGGTTTTTTTGGTACTCTTCGTGGATGGTAGGATTCATATCTCACAGAAGAATCTAGAGGATCTATTAAATCTGCTGTTAAAAAGAATGATGAAGGTTTTAGTCAATTTAGCAACCAATTCCCCAAAATTGTTTCTAAAGCAAATAAGCTTTACTCAAAAAATTTGGCAGCTCACTGTAGCTTAAACTCAAAAAAAAAAAAAAAAAAGGTACTATAGTATTTTAATATGTTGATGGTTGTGGTTGTTGTTTATTATGTTGGATATATTATTTTATTGTGTTGTTTATATTATTTTCATGTGTTGAATATTAAAATAAAATATTTGATGTTGGATGTATTATAAAGTGAGGAATAGTGTTTTGAGTTGCTAAAAGCTAAAATTTTTAGATGTTTTTCTGTAAATGCTTACAAGGTTACTACCTCATTGTATTCTTCTTTGTTTAGAGCATCCGCATCCGGTTTTCATCTTCTATCTTATTTTACCATCTCAAAAAGTAACTTTACCAATTATACCATATAATTTTATGGTACTCTTCCATCCCATATTTTATATCTCAATTCTACTCATTAAAATAATATTTCTAGGTAATAAAATAATATATATTACAATTACTATTATTCAATACAACACATTATTTATACATCATTTATTCTTTCTCTCTCTTTCTTTCTGTTGAAGAAAAACTACCACCACCGCTGCACAGTATCACCACCACCGGCAACCCAACCCATAATCCACTGTCAACACCAATAAAAAAAAAAAAAAAAAAAAAACCCAGATTTCAGGTACGCGCATCAACACCATAACCACCACCACCCTCTCCGCCCATCAACACCACACAAAAACAAAAAACAAAAAACACAGCAACCCACGAATCGAGGTGAGGGAGATCAGGTACGCGCAACCCACGAAGCGGAATCGAGGTGAGGGAGATCAGGTACGCGCAACCCACGAAGCGGAATCGAGGTGAGGGAGATCAGGTCCGCGCCTTTAGCGCGAACCCACGAAGCAAGCGACGATGAGTCGAAGGAGGAGATCAGGTGTTGCCGGACTTGCTGAAGAGGACGACGACGTCGGAGGAGGAGAGAATGCCGATGTCGCCGTGGAGGGCGTCGACGGGGGAGAGGAAGGCGGAGCGGATGCTGAGGGAGACGAGGGTTTGGGCGATCTTGTTGGCGACGAAGCCGGACTTGCCGACGCCGGAGAAGAAGATGTCGCCGGAGGAGGAGAGGAGGGTGTGAGTGAAGGCTAAGTTTTGCGGGAGAGAGGTTTTGATTCGATGAGGGGGCTTTGTTGAGAAGAATCAGAGATCAAGAAGAAGAGAGAGCAGATAGAAAGAGAGAGAAGGAAGAGAGAGAAAAGAAAGAGAAAAATGAGAGAGGAGAGAGACTTTCCCGGTTAAAAAGAGAGGATTAAAAAAATATTTTTTTTTTTAGAATACAGCTACAGTACCATCTTACATTTGAGATGGTACTGTAGCTAAATCTCAAATTTGAGATTGACATATGACATATAGCTTGCCGGATGGGGAGGATTATTTGGGCCTTTATGCCAAATGCACTTTGCATTTGGCATATGAGAGGCCCAATGCGGATGCTCTTATGTGCTTAAAAGTACATTCTTAGTGCTTCAAAATCCCAGTTATAGCTAGATAGCCTAGTTTATCATATCGGATAGTGAGACCATTCTTGGTGAGGTGCTGCCAAATAAGTTAACTTTTGCAAAATATACGATGATTTTCATACAACATTTGAGGACACACGACCGATTTTCCTAACCAAATAAATGAACATGGTTATCACCCAACAGTTTCTCTTCTCAGTTTTCTATCCTTTCCCTTTTCACACGAATCAAAAAGCCTAAGAATTTTGTGGCTATTGGTCGAAGATACAATTTGAAGACAGTTTCAAAGAAATTGTGTCATACTGGTTTTCATTAATTTCATGTCAATAATCAATTGCACCATTAAAAACAATTCTATGTGATTCACTGAACTGGGAATTTGGCTATGACTTAGGTAGGTTCTGCCTTCATTCATTCTAGGCTTCTCACATGATCAACTGTGATGAATATAGCTGATTTCTATCATTCTATGCAATACCTGTGGCTTTCATAAAGAACCAGTTGTGCAAGCTTTCATCTGCAAAACATGGGAAACATTCGTTGACATGTTAAGTAGAAAAGTCACCGATCAATGCCTGATATAAGAAAGTCTCATTAGCTTTCTGCACAAAGAAATTAATATTATCATGTTACATTCTGCATGTTTTTGTGATGCAAAGAATCAGGACTATATAATCACCCATTTACTAAATCTTCCATAACTAAATCTCTATCAACTAGTAGCAAGTTTTCTTCATATGACACAACAATAAACACTTAAAACAGCCAGCACCTCTAAACCACCCAAAATTAAGTGACCAAAGAACAAGCTTAGTCATAAAGGAATGTTTATGATTTCAACTTCTTTGCTTTTTATACTTCTAGTATATCCCCAAATAGGAAAATTAACCCAACTTTTTTCCCCATTCCTTTCTAGCTTTTCCAATGCATAATACGTATTAGCGACTGATACTTTTTAGATGAGAGAGATTTACTTACAATTTTATGTGCTTTAAAAAGAAAAAAAAATTAGAAACCAAATTAACAAGTCTATTATTCATCTTGCAGAAAGATTATAAATGTCTGGACTAATAAAGGTATATATAATTTTATATACTTTTTTTAGAAGAATATAATTTTATTTACCTAGACTATCAAAACAATAACTTTTTTTTTAATGAAAAACAATAACTTATATAGTTATAGACAAATCGAAAAAATTTTAAGATGGATCTATGTCTTTTAAGATATGATATCTACCTTCTCAAAAAAAAAAAAAAAAAAAGATATGATATCTATTTTATTTATGTATTTTCAAAAAATTTAATCTCTACCATTCCTTCTTGAATTTAAATAAAAATTTAATTATGAGATTTTTTTTTTTTTTTAATGTTTTCAAGGGAGCAGGGATCCTCTTTCTCTCAACTATCGATATCGAATTAAAAGTAAAAAATATTTTCATTTATTTATATTTAAAAAGCACTTTTATGGAGGTCTCAAGGGGAAATTTAATTTAACTTAATTTTAAATAGCTGCGTTAATTTCGGGCTTGCCATAATCTTCTTATTGAATATTGACCAAAAACAGAAAAAGTCTTAAAAAATCCGAAACGTTTCGAGAGCTTAATTAGCATATACGAATGAATCCCACAAAATAAGCTCGAATAATTAGCTGTCAAAACCTCATTAGCCCAAATCGCTGACTAACCGGTTACAAAGGTCCGCTAAACACAAACTCAAAACACAAACACAAGCACAGAAAAGTCGAAAAATGCACATTGCTCGGTCTCCGACAACAAAAGGCCACTCTCAGAGGTTTTTTTTTTAATTATTTTTTTATTCAAATCCCAAATTTTGTATCACACAATTCATTCATTTCAAACCGAATCCATTTCATTTATTTTGATTAATTGTTGAGAAGGAAAAAAAAAAAGCAGTCTTTTTTCATTGTTACTGTTTTTGAATCTGATTGATGTGTTTATATGGTTTAGAGAGCGAATCAGAACATGGGTATTTTTTTTTTTTTTTTTGGGATAAAAAGAACATGGGTGTTTGTTGAGTCATAGGTTGGTTCTGTTGGTTTTGTCACAAATTGCTTGTTTTATTGTGTGTGGTGTTTTGGTTTTATATTGATTTGTATAATATATGACATTAACAAATAACAACTTTGTTCGTTAAAGGGTGTTGTTGTTGTTGTTTCTGGTTGTGTCTCTGTTTGATGTTTATCTAAGAATGTTCATGTTGAAATTTGTAGTTTTGCTTATAATATGGTTAAGGTCAATTGAGATGTTGTGTTTTGGGGTTGTAGAATTTTTTTTTTTTTTTTTTGATTATTGTATTTGTGTTATTGGGTTGTATTTTATACCATGTTGGTTTGGATTCATTGATTTTGTTGGGGTTCTGAGAAAATGAGGAAATACGGATTTTTTTTTTTTTTTGGGGGGGGTGGGGGGTGGTTTATAGAATAATGAGGTGAATGTGTGGCAAGTTTGTTGATGTTTTGAGTGTTGGAAGCAGATTTGAATGAGGATGGAAGAGGAATCAGGGAGGTCGGAGCTGCGGAGAATGCAAAGGGAGCAAGAAAGAGAAAGGCGGCGTATACGGGACAGGCAAAGAAGACAGTCTATGACTGTTGAGCAGAGAGAAAAACATCTTGCTAGGCGTCGTAGAAACTATCAATTAAGAAGGCTAAGAGCTGAAAATGTGAGGTTGGGTTTTCAAACCGGAGAAAGAAGTGTTGTGTCTAGAAATGAAACCGTCACAGTCAATGAACATCAAGCAGTAATTTCTGTTTCAGGACCTAGTGACCAGTGTAATACTGTTCCTCATGTTCAAATCAATCAAGGCCATGAAAAACTAATTGTGGAATGCACAAAGTCTGAGGGTGAGTATTTCATATATTATGAGCTCTTGATTAGTCCTTAGAAAGATACATAAGGAGAGCTTTTGCATGAAAATGATTATGTATTTACAGTGAATTTGCTGCTTCTATAGGTTTGGAAGCTCTAGCCCACAAATCTGCTCATTTCCAAAGAACATTACGTCTAAGTCACGTAAGACATCTTGCACGGACATTGAATCATTCTGTGGGTGAGCTTACAGGCAACCGCCAAGTCATTGCTGCAGTTGTAAACAAGGGGGATGTTACTAGCAACTGTAAGTTGTTTAAGTTCACATTTGATAAATCTAAAGTGTATAAATTTTGTGTACTGACAATTTATTGTTAACTACTGGTTTAGAAGTTTTCTAAGCGTAATGTGATACTGTTGCTATGTTACTGTGATTAATGTGGTCGCAAAAGAACTTAATCTAAATGCAGTTCCTTTTCCATATGATAGGTTCTCCAGTTGGAGATTCTGATTCTGGTAGATCACTGCAAAGTTTACGCTTAAATTGTGTTAAGCGTCTTGCTCGCACAATAAACAATTCAGCAAATTCTGTTATGAAAGAGGCTACTGGTCAAAGTGACCAAAGTGGTGCAGAAGGTATAGAATAACTTATGTAAGTTATTTTTCAGTTGCACAACTGTATTACACTCTCCTTTATTTTTTCAACAAAACTTTTGTCTACTATATTAATCTGTTTCTAAGCATGGTCAATTTTATCCAGTTCAACCGAAACTGCCATGGGGAGGAGACACAGCTGGTAATTAATGATGGCCTGAAACTTGTATGAACTGTTCATTTTAAAGGTATGAAGACACATGATCTTGCTGGGATGCTAATGGCTGTTTGATGTACTTAAACCATTGCATGGAGGATTTCAATAAGTTTTTGGTATCACATTTCAGGATGAACATCTGTCTTGGCTATTGAAGAGAGGGGACCTTTTACTTGGCCACATGCAAAATATGAAGTTTGCTTAGCTCTTCGGAACAGGTTCTGGATTGAAGATATGTAAGTTAATAAACCATTGTCAGTTTTTTTTTTTTTCTTTTTTTTTGGCTGTCATGTCTACTGATTACCGTCCATGTGAATTGCTTTTAATACAATGAAATGGCATCTTATCCCTACTATTTGGTGCAGTTGTAGAATATGGAATATTTTTTTGTATATTACCTGACATTGTCTGCTGTCCTGTCATTCAATTTGGTTTAGACTTTTTTACAATTTTTTTGCATTAAATAGATTGTTTACTATTTCTAATGGAAGATAAAAATTTCTTTTGTAAGCCTTTTCTACTCTTTGAATGGTCTTAAAAATGGAGTCAACTAGCATACATTTTGAAACTTAAAACACATAATTAGTTCCCCTAATGAAAGAAAGGAATGGTCAAGGTTCCAGGGTAATGTTTGATCAGGTTCATGGAAAACCTGTGAAGACATGGATAAATGGTCATATTGTTTAAAACTTTAAATTGAAGGCATTGGAAGCACAGGCAAAGAGAAGAATGTGGGTTAAATTGATGGAAAGGAAATGACATTATATGAATTGTCAGAAATATGTAGCCTTCAAATTAGCATAACAGTGACATGGTCCTTGTCTGGCAACTTTTGAGTCATGGAGAGTTACGGCATTCTTTTCCCCTCCTAAGTTCTCCTACCCTCCCCCTTCCCTGCTGCCCACCGGCCCTGCTCTTGGGGTGGGGGCAAAAAGTATGATATTAACTGGTAAAATCAGAAATACTGCACAGCATCATCATTCATACCATGCATCCAGTGATACTTGGTGAATGGTTTTTTCAATGACTACTAGTTGTTTACCTATTTAATAGTTAGTCTTTTCTTATATAGTAGATATTGTCACTTGTTGATTTTGAATTGGATTGTGGCAAGTTATTCCAAAACCCTTTACATATGAGTAATTGGCTCAGATATCATATTAATTATGCATGAGATCTCAGAAATTTACTTGCACTCATATTTAGCTTGAAGGTGCATGCCAGGCTCACATTTCACGCATGGATGATGCATATTAGCCCATAGCTTTTCTGGATTTTTTTTTTTTTTTTTGGTTCAACAGTTACACTTATCATCATGTATCAGCAACTCTTGCTCTAGGCTGATTGATTGTTCATTTTTTTGGTTATTTCGTAGTGTTGCAGGATGGAGAAAACGAAAAGGAATTGCTTTACGGGCCAGGCATAGATAAATTGTTGGACAGGGCTGCATGATGTTAGGATAACATGACCATAGAAATAATCAGAGACTGAAGCTTGATTCTTCCACCTCAGCTGGGTGAATTGTATTGATGCCTTTTTGCAAATCCTAGGAACTTTGGGTGCATTGACTGCACTTATCTATTTATATGCAAATATTTAATTTGATTTTTTGGGATGATTCTTGCTGCTTGTTATTTTGCTCTTGAGTATTTCAATGGCATACTCATGTTTATTACATCTTTCTGAGTGTTATTTTTCTACATTTTACACAGAATTCAAACAATTATGGACCATGTCAGTATATGTAAGTAATATATTGTTGAAGAGAGATGATCTCCCTATTGTTAATAAATACTGAATATCTTAGCAAACAACAGCCAAACCCAGTAAGCTGAATCAACTAACCTTTCCATTTTTTCAATGTACTTTATTAATTTGCTGACCGTTTTGCTTATGAACGGTTTGTGATGGGTTTAAACCACCTATTTGAATCGTCCTTCCAACTACTAGGCGATTTGGTGACACTGTTATTGTTGGGATCTTTATTCATCTCATGTAATTCTGAGTGTTTTGAATATATGAATGAATAAAGGGGAAATTTTAGCTTTAAACTGGTTTAGATCTATTTTTCTTTCAAGGGAAAAAATCTTTTACACATTGTGTTTTACACACTGTGTTTTTAATTTTATAATTTGAAACATGAGTTTAAGGGAAGTCAATACTGTATTGCACTGGTGATACTAAATGCATGAAAAAATACCAGGTTGTATTGTAATGAGAATTTTCAGATATATCGGCCAATATTGACGTTTATAATAAAAAAAAATGTTAAAATTTTTAATTTATTTAAAAAAAAAAAACATGCTATTTAAGGTAATATATTGGTTAATTTATTTGGGCTAAAATTTAGGTTTATAAAATATGTGGATTTTAAATTTTGAGAAGTGCTATGTTTGTAACATTTTACAATACTTTTACAACAAATTTAGATAGTAAGTTGTTACTGACTCTAATTTGAACCCACCACTAAAATTAATTTTTTACCAACCAGTAATAGCTAATAACAACTCGCCACTTAAAATTTGTTGTGAAAATGTTGTGCCAATTGTTAACATAACATTTCTCTTAATACTAATACTAAGAAAAATAATAATACAAATAAAATAAATACTATTTAATTCATATTTAAATATTATTATTTGATTTAATTATTTATTTTTAAATTGAGGTTTAGGCGGTGTGTGATACTAAGTAATCGTAGTTGGACTCTAATGCTTGGAGTCGTGTACATCTATTCATATATACAAATTAGTTTGTAAAAGTTATTTAAAAATTTAAATAATAATATTTCACATTACCAAAAGAAAGAAGATTGATATTAAAATACTACCACTAAAAAAAATAATACAGAAAAAAAATAAATACTGTTTGATTTATATTTAAATATTATTATTTGAATTTTTTTTAAATTGAGGTTTAGGCGGAGTGTGACACTAATTACTAAGTAATCGTAGTTGGACTCTAATGCTTGGAGTTGTGTACATCTATTTAAACTAGGAAGTCGAAAAAGCCTAGTTATATACTAAATAATAATAATAATAATATTTTATTGAACCGGGATTGCTATAAATACTTGTATGAAAGTACGTACCCCGGACTCAAATTGTTTTCGAGAGCCACCGACTCAAATTGTTCCATGGAGTCTCGTATCAATTTTAATGAAACACCACCAGCACCAGCACCACCACCAACGCCCAACACCACCACCAACTCAGGGGATAGTGTTAGTTCCAACGTTGAAAGCTTTGCTTTTAATTTTGCAAACCTTCGAATTGCTACTCCTTCTTCTAGTCCTGCCTTGAATCAAACCCAACAGATTCATCATACTAATGGAAGACCGCCACCAACGTTCAACACCAACTCAGGGGATAGTGTTATTAGTTCCAACGTTAGAAGCCTTCCTTTTAATTATGCGAACCTGCGAATTGCTACTTCTTCTTCTTCTTCTGCCTCTAGTCCTGCGTTGAATCAAACCCAACAGATTCATCATACTAAGGCAAATTATGAAACTGGGCTCCAAAATATTCCTCTTTCTTCCTTGTCGTTGTATCCACAAAGACAAAGTATATGGTCATGGCCGGACGATAGGCTCGGAGGTATTGATACGCATCTTTACTTGTGTTTATATATGTATGCATGTGTTTATTTATGTATCAATTTGGGTATATATATTTTGGCGGCTCCAGGTTTTTCTTTAAAAAACTTAAATTATTATACAAAATTTCATAAAAGAACTCATATATTGACAAAGAAAAAACTCACACACAAATACATTAAGTAATTGTTGCATAATAATCTCATTATCAAGGTAAGCTACATCTTAATGTAATCGTTGTATAATAATGATGCGAGCTACATCTCTCTCAAATTATATTATTAAATTATTAATGAGAATTAATGCTAGCTACATCTCTTAAAAATTATATTATTAAATTATTAAGGGGATAGTAGCCTAATATATTGTTAAGGAGGTAAAAGTTTAATTTTGTTGGGCCTAAAATAATTTAGAATGGTCACAAATTTTATTTTAAGGTTAAAAAAATAATAAATTTCTTAAAATTTATATAGAATTTTTATTTATTTAAACACATATATCCTCTAGATTTTTTAGGATACTCTATCAATAGATTTCTTTAAATCTTAATCACTCTTTTATAATTTAAAGGTTTAAATTTTGCCATGTCAGTATTCTACTAACAATACTTTTAAAATAATAAAATAATGTTACAAACAAAATATAGACCATTAAATCATAAAAGAATGGTTAAGATTTAAAGAAACTTATTTGGTAGAGTATCCTAAGAAATTTAGAAGATTTGAATCCATATATGTTTGAAGTTTTCGAAGAGAGTAGAATTTACATTTTAATTTTTTTTTGAATTAATATTTGGTTATTTTTGTAGGAAATTATTTGCGTAATGGATATTACCCTAACGATCAAGAAAACTATCTCTCAAGTGCAAATCCTGGTTTTGAGGGCGCATCCACAAGTAATTGGGCCAACCAAAATGACCTTGGTAGATTTCATGCAGCTAGTGTGTTACAAGGAAGGGGTGATAGTCTAATGAATGCAAATTTGAACTTGCTTGGTAGTGGAAGGAGTCAAAATTCTTCGTTTGATTATCCACGTGAAGTAATTGAAAGTAATAGACCCAATGACTTCGGGGCTCCTGGTTGTTTGAGGAATCAACAAAGCTTTGGTGGTGTTGGATACCAAGGTGGTGGCATGTTGCACTCATTACAAGCTAATGTTATTGTTACGTGGGCGAACACTCAAGATGGTTCACAGTTTTTACAAGATATGTTAGTTTCAAGGAACCAAGAGATTATAAATAATTTACTTGATGGGGTTATTGATTCTTTATCAAAGCTGATGATTTCCAAACATGGGTATTATTTCTTTGGTAAGCTTATTGAGTCAGTCAATTACCATCAGTTGCAGCAAATTGTAGGAAACATAATAACCCTGCAACCTCCTGGTGAATCGCTTACTAGACTATCATCAAATTTACACGGGTAATATACCTTTTAACACTCACTTTCTTTTTGTTTTTTTCATTATAAACTATTTATTTTTATGCTTGTAATTTTACTAGGTTGATGATTGAATTTTCATGCGCAGATCAAAATCACTTCAAAAGCTTATCAAAGTGCTTGTTGAAAAACCACCCTTGATTTCTGAGGTGATATCAGCTCTATCTGGGGAATTCTTAAAATTGATGAAATGTCGAACAGGATCTTTAGTTATTATAAAGTGTTTGGAGGTTGCTAATGCTCAAAGTGAGGTAATTCCATTAGTATATGTTGAATTAATTCTTTAAACTTCTTCCATTCCTTGTTCATTACATAGTGATAAATTCGTAATATAACACCTCTTTTAGTTCTAGAGATCCAAAAACATGAAATCATATACTTTGATTAACTATATGTTTCCATGATTCTATTTGAAGTACAGGATAATTTGTTGTCCTTATGACTTTACCATTGTCAATATTCTTTTGAGGTTTATTTAGTTTGGACTTTGAAGTCATATGTTTAGAATAGTTAGTAATGAAGCCATAATTTAGAATATTTTCTATCGTTATTTGGCACCGATTAATTTGAATTATCTTTTCTGGTTCAGTTACTATACGACGCAGCCATAAACAACTTGCGCGAGCTAGCCAAAGATGAAGAAGGATGCATATCCTTAAACAAGTTCATCACAAGTAGCAGAGGTTCAGGCAGAGAACAACTCCTACATGCAATTGCAGAAAGCTCATTATACCTCTCTCAAGATCCCTCAGGGTACCAATTTCTTTTAACATCCTATTTTGTGCATGGTTTAACTTTAAATTTTTTCCCCCAAGTGGGCTTTAAATTTTTTTTTTTTTTTTTTTCATATGCAGTTGTTTAATTAATGGTTTTTTTTTTTTTAGGAACTATGTTTTGCAACATGTCCTAGGACTCGATGACCCTCAAGTCACTAACAAAATATGCTTACGTCTGAAAGGTCACTATGCACACCTCTCTTCACAGAAAGGTGGCAGTTATGTGGTAGAAAAATGCTTGAACTCTGTCGGGATGAATTATGTGATTGAGGACTTTCTAAGCTACAACAGGCTCTGTCAACTTGCTCGGGATCAATATGGTAACTATGTGATCCAAGCAGCATTGAAAGCCACTAAGGTAAACATTTTGAACTATATAGCTGTGGACATTTCAGATTTTATGCACACTAGGAAAATACTCCTATTCTTCACTGCTGATGAATAACATTAATTTTGCTATCTTCAAGGGCAAGTGATCTTTTATAGGTAAAACTTAAAAGTATATTTTGGTTATTAGTTATCATAAAGACTGAAAACATTTGCACGTATTTCAAATGCAATTTTCATTAACCTTTAGCGCCACGAGTAAACATAAGCTTCCTGATTATTGGTATTTAATTGCTAATTTACCTTCCAAATTTCCAATTGTTCCATTTTGTCTTCCAGCGTGTAAACAGCCTATATCATGAACGACTTCTAATGATCCTGCAAGGGAATATGGCTACTCTCCAGTCTGGATATGGAAGAAATGTGTACAGTTTGATTGTCAAAGGGGTTCCACTTGATTGAGCATGATCATGGCTCAGAATGAACCAACCTTCAGTGTGAAGAAAAAGTGTTATTTGCGTCCTTGTTAATGCTTTGTTAGCTTGTTTGTTTAGCATATATGGGTACAGCCTTTGTACTCTTTTGTAGTTACATAGAGAAGTGTGCAAGTCTATTTTAGGCATAGGTTTTGTTAATATATGTACTAAGGACATATGTTAACAAAACCCTTTAGGTATATAATTTTTGAAAATCTCACTTTCTGTAAGTTAATTGAAAGTGAGTATATTGTAGGATCTTTTTTTGTCTCTCATAACAGTTAGCTTGTTTTTAGGATTGCATGATTTATGTAAACTCTAATGTTGTTATGGCTTTTTTGTTAGGGGTTTTATTTTATATATTAAATTTGTCTACAATTCTATCATGGATCTGTTATAAGCATTTTCACTCTACGAGCATGCCTAACTCAAAATTGATGCCCTTATTTAATTAATGGACTTTTATAACTTTGCATTGTACTAGCGACGTAAACTATGAATTTTTCTCGACTCATATAAAGGATAGCCCTTATGATGTAACTAATACAATTGAACAATATATTTCCTTTGCTATTTTTAAATCTTTGATTGACGACACAAAAAGGAAAGAAGAGAAATTTACGAATTAAACGTGTCAAATGCAAAGAAACACACAATCAACTCTTTTATTAGACTTTCATCATTTTTATTGGATGGTAATTTATTCTCTCACACTTGTTATTGAACATTGTCAATACACATCATACACTTCACATTTTAAATATGGATATCACGTGTGAAATTATGAATGCTTTGTTAATTTTGTTACTATAAATACTACAAGGGTTTAGAAAATCAATTTTGTAGCACATAGGATGTATTTGATAAATGAACCGTACCTCGAGGATCTCCTTCTTCAAGTTGACTAAGCCTTCGCTTTTGCATTTGTCCACCCTTTTTCCTGTGTGAAAGTTTGATCTTTGAAAATTGTTGACTTTACTCCCACAAAAACAAAATTTTCCCCCACCTTGGCAATTGTTAAATAGGCTTCTAGGCATGTTTGAGTGAGGGTTTTGGTTTTCTTGTAAATAAGGAATGAAGCTATGAAACAGATACTTTCCTTTTTTTTTTTTTTTTTTTGACTAACTCTTGTAAACAAGAAGTCTGATCGGACAAGTATTGAAAACTATAAATAAATAAAAAAGAATAAATAGCCATTATTATTATTTTATCATCTATTGTACTACAAGAACATTTGTCTATAGTTAATTTGTAATATTAGTAGATACTATTTTGTAGGCAAAGACACGTATTGTCCATAAAATTCTTTAGTATCTTTTAGTTTGCCTTTTTTTTTTTTCCTAAGAAAAAAAAAGTAATGATGTTGAAAATCGTCAGTTGATTTATTACCAAACCTGCGGTCTTCTACAAAAGGTAAAGAGTAGTGAAGCTGCAAAAAATAGAACACTTTCAAAGAGCAACGACCTTTCGAATGTTAAGTCAAAAAACCGCCGTGAACCTTGAAGGAGTTTCTGAATAGTATATTTTGTGCACCTAGGGTCTTGGTGTTTATATAGGGGTTTGTGGATGACCATCTTAACTAAATTGTAGGAACTTGGTGTTATCCCTCAGCTTACTTGTAGGAGTTAGGATCTATCCCATAGTCGATTTGTAGAAGGTGGGAGTTATCCCTTAACTAATTTGTAAGAGATATGGGATGAGTTATCCCTTGGCCGGCAGTCATGTGAATGTATGAGAGTCTTAGATGACGCAAGCGTTGTAACGTGGGCTTAGTATGCGCATTTTTACCCATTCGTCTTTGTGGGTGATGGATGGGTGTGAAAGTTGTCGGGGGCGTTTTTTGCGCGTAGTCACGTGTCTTTAGAGTGACTTTGCTAAGCCCGGATTTGTTTTAGGGAGTCAAACCCAGAACTCGACATTGGGCCATATAGTCCAATGGCTTCCGGTGTATTTTTAAGCCTACAAAATAAATAAAACCCAAAGCCTTAGAATCATGATAATGGTTGAAATAAATAAATAAATAAATAAATAATATTCTAAGCATAATAGCTTTGATTAAATGGTAAGTTGGTATGTTATTATCATATATGTTAAGTGATGTCCATTGTTAGAAAATAATTAATTAGGTGTCAAATGTCCAACAATGGGATGAGTCCAATAGTCCTTGTCAAGTTGCGATTCATGGTTCATGTTTAACATAATAAGGTATGTCCGATAATGGTCCATGTCCAAGTAATGTATGTCCATCAATGGTCTATGTCCAAATAATATATGTCAAATGGTGGTTCATGTCCAAATAATATGTCCAATGATGATTCATGTCCAAATAATATGTGTCCAATGGGGGTTCATGTCCAAATAATATGTGTCCAATGATGATATGGATTCAATTTATTAGTACATATGTTTATTAATGAAGTATTAGTGAGTCCATATTTATTAAATGGTGAGATGATATTAAAATAGCTTGCATCCAGCGGTAAAATGATAATGAATAAAATATATTTAATAATATAAATTTGAGGATAAAATGTAATGACTTATCTTCATATTTTGCAGCTCCAGCCGTAGCATCAGTGGACTTAGCATTTTAGCAACTTTCATGTTCTACAGCTCCAACCGTAGCATCATTGGACTTAACATTTCAGCAACCTTCGTGTTCTGCAGCTCCAGCCGTAGCATCAGTGGACTTAACATTTTAGCAACCTTCATATTTGAAAGGGAAAAATGGGTGCAACTGGAGGGAGAGAGAGCATGTCCAGCCGTGTGCATCGGTTGGTTAAGTTTGTCCCCTTAATCATGCACTTAAATGATTTTCCCCATATAATGCTCTTTTAGCTTTTTGTCAAGTTTGAGTGATGTTGCCTTCTATAAGAAGGGCTTTTGATCTTATAAGTTCTTGCCTTTCATAAGAATTGCTTTTAGTAATGAGTTCTTGGAAGAGTGTTTGATATGTTTTAAGATGTGTGGAGATGATAAGAAATACATATATATATATATATATATGTTGTGAGATATGGTGTTTGTGTTATATATGAGAATTATATGTAGATACTTTGTTGGACATGGAATTTAAAGATGTATGAGAGGTATGTATGGGTATTTTGTGGGGAATGTGTTTGTGAAATATATGGAAGTGTGAGATAGATGATATGAAGGTTAAATGTGGTAAATACATGAGATTAGGGCTACTGCTAGAGTGGTTTTTTGTGTTATGTCATGAGTTATGTTGCTTTCTAAGAATAAAGATTTTTGTAAGGGAAATAAAGAATGAGATGGAGATGTGTTTTTGGACAACAAAAATGATGAAGTTTTAGAATCATAGAGTGTGGGAAAGATGAGTAATGGATAATGGCATATTGTAATATGTGTGTTGTGTTGTTATTATGAAGAGAAATTTGGTAAGAGAGATGGGGAAGTAGGAAGATATGTATGTGGTAGCAAAATGAGTGGAGCTTCAAAACCATGAAGTGGGAGAAGAATCGAATGCTCTAGTGTGTAGCTTGGTCCTCTTTATATAGAGCCAAGTGTGTAACTAGATCAAAACTTAGTTGAAGGGAAAATTAGCAAATAGAGGAAAATCTTTGACAAGGTAAGTGGTCTTTTATTTTTCAACTAAAAGAAGAAATTTTAAGACATCATTGATGACACAGCTGGATGATGTCATTTAAATGACATCATTTGCTTGGAGGAGAATACTTGGCATTAAACTCATGGTTAAACTAAAAATGGTAAGGTAATCTTTATGAAATCCTCTTGTTTCTTTGGGTATTAATGGGCAAATGACATCATTTTAGGACATGTGTCAATCTGCTGGAGCTTCTGTGACTTAGCTGGAGCTGTTACAGCTTCTACAGAAGCTGTCCGCAGCTTCCGCTGGAGCTGTTTTTTTGGTATTTTCAGTTAAGTTTCCTCTCTTGGAAAAAATTATATGTTTAATCCATATATAATTTTGGCAAGTAAACTTGTTGGTTGATATTTGATGAAGTTTTAGAGATGTAACTATGGTCTTTTTGTATTTTAACTAAATCTTGGAGAGTAAATAGAGCATTTAATGCTAGATATGAGATGCTAATATATATATATATATATATATTTAGCCATGTGCTTGGAATTGATTTGTATGAAAAATAATAATGTGATATAATTATATTTTAAAACTTATATCATATGATGGACATTAATTTTTATGTAAAGAGCATGGGGAGTTTTATCATTTTAAGTGTTATGTGATATGAGAAGCTTACCCAATGTTACCTATTGCACACTGACCCGTCAGAGTTCAGGGAATTGAGAAAGACATGCCAAGCGACATGCTTTCCTTTATCAACTTTAAACCGCTGGAGTTTTACTGAACATACTTCTTGGCCCTCCAAACCACGACTCCCAAAATTCCCCCGATGAGACTCATGAGCTTGGATCATGAGCCAAAAATGAGATGTTGTGCCACGAGCTCGAACTATGGGCTTTGACGCCTTTTTTTGTGTAAATATGGGCTTTTTGGGCTTTAAAAGAGATTTTTCCAAAATCCATGATAATGTTGACGTGGTGCGGGTCGCCAATGAAATTAAGCCATGTGGCGTGAAAAAATTTGTCCTCAACAAAAGTCAAGCTTGCAAATACTTACTCCTTAGTTTTTGTGCATGATGTGCATCTTGTTGGAGTAGTGAAATCTTGTGTTAGTTACATCTAGTCTTCTATTTCTGATAGGTAAGTATTTTCGGCAGACTAGCTCATTTGTAAAGACTAGCTCAATTGAGAAGACTAGATATGGAGTTAGCTGAAAAGTTCACGTCAAAAAGGGTTTTTTTTTTTTTTTCTCCATTAAAAGATATATAGGTGATGACCAATTAAAAAGGGCGAGGCTACAGTTTAAATAATTCATCTCCCAAAATAGTTTCTTTTTTTTTTTTTTTTTTTGATATGAAACATACATTTTAACTTGCTCTTCCTTAATTTTCTTTTATTGAGCAACTACAGAATTGGCTTCTTTGACTTTCCAGCATTTCTCATAATTATTCAAAGAATAATAAGAATTTTGTAAGATTAATGAATCATTTTTTTTTCCCCATAAGAATGGATCATCTTTTATTTTTGTACCATTTCGCTATCACGCGGTAGGACTTATGACAAGACATTATGTGCGTATTACGAATCAAAGACTTAGTTGATTTTATCACGTATTACGATATTTCATAATCAAAAGGACAAGGGCCTCTCTAAAGACCATCACTTCTTTCATTTGCATCAACAACCTATATATCTATGACCTTCGTTCAAAATGGAAAAGCAAGGCATTAATATAAAATTCATCAAATCTAAATAAAAGGTTGCGTTTGTATCTTTGATTTGGATTTAAATCAATTGTTTATCTTGATTTAATTCAAAAAAAAAAAAAAAACCATGATTTCAAATTCTTAAATTTTAAAATCCCCTATTTGAGTCTATTTTACATGTCAAATGATTTGAAATTTAGAATTGTAAAACTTTTTGTTTTTTTTTTCTTGAGAAATTTAAATTTATTGTTTGGCTATCAAAATTCAGATTCCAACTTTTAATATATAATATTTTGTTTTGAAAATATTATATTAAGTTACTTTTATGCTAAAATTGTGCTAAAATATAATTATACTTTGAAAAACTAGGATTTTAAAAAGTTATATATAAAGTTAAAAGGTAAAAATTTGTCGAATAAGTCAGAGGCAACTCAAACTTGCAGAGTAAAAGCAAATACCTCATATTAGAATATGAGATTGTGCCATGTGGCACATATCTTGAAGTTGTCTTTATTTAGGCTTCTAAATCAACAAAGTTTGCATTTATATTAAAGTATTATTTTATTAAATTAGCCAATAGAATAAATGCATATATAGAATTATCTATATTTGTACATTAATTATTTATATTAAATGAATTTATATGATTATTTTTTATAATCTATATATAAGAGATAATTTTTAGTTGGAATAATAATAATAAATTTAGAATATGACATTCTCACTTATGTTTAGTTGCTAATTCTTTAAATTTCCTAACTCCTTTCAGTTACATGTAATATATATGTGTGTATGTGTGTGTAATAGAATAAATATAATTTTTTGGTTATAGCATAATGAAATTTTAATATCATTTTTCTAAGATTTATATGAGAAGTAATTTTTTTTTAATGTGAGAAACAATTGAAACGCTATATCATGCAACAATTGAAGCAATGTCCAACAAAAAGGGGGGAAAATTAGTAACACACAATCAAGAATGTTAAAAATAATATTTGAAGGATATATGCATTTTTTTAGTAAGCATTAAACATGTTTATCTATATTAACCACTATATCATGCAACTTTCAATTTGTGAAAACACACACACACACACACACACACATAGTATGATCAAATCACTACATTACTGTTAGTATCTTTCTATTTTGTCTATAAAATAACAAAAGATTAAAATTTTTTACAAGGAAATATATTGAAATTTTTTTTTACACATCGATAATTGGGTATTTGAATCATGAATGTCTTTATTGGAAATTGAGGTGTCAACCAATTAAACTACAAAATTCTTGGTAAAACTTTTTGAAATATTGGAGAAAACTTTTTGTTATGTGGGCAAACACTAAAGATGGTTCACAGTTTTTACAGAAAATGCTGGTTTCAAGGAACCAAGAGACTATAAATAATTTACCTTGTGATGATTTTCCTAACGTGGGTACTACTTCTTTAGTAATAAGCTTATTAAGCCGGTCAATGACCATCAGTCATAGCAAATTGTAGTAAAGATAATAACCTTGCAACCTCTTTGTGAATCCCTTACTAGGGTATCATCAAATTTACCCGGGTAATATACCTTTAACACTATTATTATTATTTTTTTTTTTCATGTAAACTATCTATGTTTTATGCTTGTAATTTTACTGCATTGATGATTGAATTTTCTTGGGCAGATCAAAATCACTTCAAAAGTTTATCAAAGTGCTTGTTGAAAAACCACCCTTGATTTCTGAGGTGATATCAGCTCTATTTAGAGAATTCTTAGAATTGATGAAATATTGGACATGATCCTTAGTTATTAAAAAGTGTTTGGAGTTTGCTAATGCTCTTGGCTTAAATGTATAATGACAAATCATTATAGTTTGGTAGAATATCTTGCACTTGGAGGAAATTATTACCTCTCTTGTATCGGAAGCTAACTAGCTATCTTTGCATTACAATCTTCAGTCTCAGTACTAATTTTGGTGATGCATAGGCCAAGGTCGAAAACTTGCAAAAATCTCACGGCAAGTTATTTTTGGAACAGGAGTAAGAACTTTATCTAGCAATTTAGCAATCTAGCAATGGAGCTAAATTTTTAGCAATTTAGCTTCACCAAAAGTTACTTTATCTATTTTACCTATACATGTGCTGCAGCAGTAGATCTATTTTAGCTTTCAACACAATAAAATAATATAAACATCACAATAAAATAATATATCCCCTACAATAAAATAATACATCCCCTACAATAAAATAATATATCCCACTATCTAAAAAAATCCACAGCACCAACCACAACCACCTCTACCATCAGCCACAGCCACAAACACACCCACCACCACCGCCACTAGCAGCAGTCCACAACAAGAAAAGAAAAGAAAAGGAAAAAAAAAAAAAAAAAACCCACCAACGAAACCCAGAACAGATCGGCGGTGAGATGGAGAACTGGGCGGTGCCGGTGGAGCTTGGATTGACGATAAAGGCGATGCCAGAGGAGCTTGGATGGACGATGAAGCTTAGGTCGGCGGTGAAGATGAACCCAGAACAGATCGGTGGTGAGATGGAGGATTGGGCGGCATGGGGTGGCGACGTAGGCGACGAGGCACGGCGATTTGGAACCCAGATGAAGATCGGCGAAGCAGAGAGTAGATGCGGGAGAGAAAATAAAATGAGAAGGAAGAGGAAGAGAAGCCGGGGAGAGAGAGAGAGAGAGAGAGAAATAAAGAGAGAGAGAGAGAGAAAGTAATTTTTAAATGAAAGAGGAGAGAGAAATACCAATATAATAATTTTTTTTCTTAGCTCTCATGAACAGTGCACGTCTATCTATAAATGTGCACTGTTTATATAGATGTACACTGTTTATGTGGAGCTAAAAAATATAGATTTAGCTCCAGTATTGGAGCAATATTTTTGTGCTTGAGGAGCTATAATATAGCATTATAGCAATATACTTACACTGCTGTGAGTGCTCTAAAAATTGTAACTTCAATTTCCAAAAATCTGAAGAAGAAAGAACTTAATCCCCAGTAGAAGTGTAGAACACAACTTTATTCCCAAACAACTTTAACAACTTCTCAAATGGAGAGAAATTCACAGGCAAACAGTTAATAGTGGAGTATCTAAGACCCTTCGTACTATAAGTGAATACAACTAGCAACTATGTAACATTTAAAATAATAATAATAATAATAATAATAATAATAATAACCACACAATTGTATTTTCTAAAAATGTAAGCATTTATAAAAAATTCACCATATAAATAGATTTAACAATATCTACATTCTTGAAAGGAGCCTAAAGACGTAAAATTCTTTAACACCATTGCAATTTCACAATCAACAAGTTGTGTAGACTACAAAGCAGAGCATGCTAGGAAAATCTAGATTTCCTGCAAAGTAGTTGAACTCTTGAACTATGCATAAGAGACACACTTAACGTTTTGAGATTCCAAGACAGTTCTTGCAGCTTCCATGACTACTTGTCCGCTGACATAGTGCTTCCGACACACGGGCATGTAGACATCAGCCCCACCAATCAATTCAGTCTGTGCCTCCTCTGTTTTCCTTAAGGTGAAGATAGCACGTTTACCGCAAAGTTCACATCGAGAAGTTAATTTAGTCACAGAATCAGCCAGAGGAATTATATCCAGCACAGAACCAAAGCTCCTCCTGTCAACAATATTTATATTCACCATTAAAAGGATCTTGTTTGAATTTCCAAGTAATGTAATACAATGCAATGTCATTTATCTGCAAAAAAGCTTTTTAAGTAATAAGCAAAACTCTCACCACAAAAGAATAGGTGATGATCTGAAAAGCCTTTATATGAATGGTGGTAAATTATAATTAGGTAAGAAAAAAAAAAAGTCAGGAGCTTATAATAATTGGTCGCCTATTTAAATACCTTAAATAATCACCATCTAGTCCAGCAACTATTACTGTTTTGCCATCATTATCAGCAGCTTCACGACAGAAATCATAAAGGTCCTCAAAGAATTGAGCTTCATCAATACCAATCACATCTAACTGTCACCATATACAGGTCAAAACAACGTGTCACTCCTAGTTGTACATTAAAAAATTATGAAAGTTAAATGCAATAATGTTACCACAAAACCACTAAGTCGTTACTACAACAGTGCACATTTACAAAATAACGGTTACTTTATTTCAAATTGATCAGGCTAATAGTTCTGTAGATTTACGTAGAGAGAAAAATAGTTCTGTATATATACAGAAGAATGGATAACTGTCCATTACACATGTATTGCAAACGGTGACATTGAAATACCTTATCATATGCATCAAGACCAAATTTTTGTCTGAATGATGACAAATCTGGTAAGGCCAAGCATGGCAATTTTGCCCCATCATGTGTCACAATTGAATCCAATCCATATCTTGTATCCTTATTTGATTTTATTATTGCCACACTTCTGCATAACAGACATGCAAAAAAAAAAATCATAGGAATAATTTTTTTTGAAAAAGTTTAACATTATTCAGTAAAATCAAGTATTTGAATACTTGCTGCCCTGTATAGGCAAAAAGAAGCAAGGAAATTTTTTTCCAACAAAAGTTTTGGCATTTTTGTAGTTGGCATGGGTGTGCAGTGAGATGCTTCACATAGTTGAAGTATCTCTTGGAGCAGCAATATCAACTATGGTGATAGCAGCTCCCATAGTTGCAAATTAGTTAAAATCAAAAGCTTCAGAGACAAATGGAAGAAATCCAAATCTGGTCCTGACACAATATTTTCAGCTTCGATGTAGCAGAACATTAACAACAGACCTAGATTTAGAGGCAAATAAGAAACTTAGTCAGACATAATTTTTACAAACTTGACAGGGCACAAGATGAGTTCATTATGCCAATAAATTCGATGAAGTTTGGCATCAATTACTTCTCATAAATGTTAAGATATGAAATTGAGAATGATAAGTTTTATGATATCCAACATATCTTGAGAAAAATAATGGGTTTGATTTGAAGTGATACAGATCTTGCAAAAAATGACTTTAGATGTGTATATGGATAAAGAGGGTTAAGGGAGGGGACTCTCTGATTTCTAGAAGGATGAGAACTGAGAAAAGATTGAGAAAGCAGTAAGGAGGAGTGATTCCATATCTTGCAAAAATGACACATAATTTGAAAACTTCTGTTTTAATTTTGAGATTCTTTTTATATAATTTAAATTTAGTTTGGGAACTTGAGAAAAGCAGAGGAGTAAGAAATGCCAGGAATAAACAGCTGCATTTCTCATATATCAGATCATACAACCAAGCCTTAATCCCAAAATTTTGGGGTTGAATTCTCATATATCATATCATATCATGCAAAATATTACGCACTTGTCATTGATCATGTACCATATCATACAACAAAAACAACATCCAAGCCATAATCCCTAAATTTTGGGGCTGGTTTCTCATATGTCATATCATATCAAGCAAATTTTTATAAACTTGCCATTGATCTAGATTGTCTGTGAATTCTAGTATTAGACAAAACATATTTTTACCTTTACACATCATCATAAAACCTGAACAGACTGAACACATAGATACATCTAAAAGGATCATCAAAATGCATTACAAAATGCAATTTTTTTCGGCATTATCAGGACACTGAACAGATCAACCTACTTGCTTGGCAGTTGGACTAGCTCTATTGCTTCTGTACCGAGTTTATAAACTGAAACTAAATGATTTTCTTTGGCACAGATTTTTTTTTTTTTTAACATTCCTGAAGAATGCAATAAATAAATGACCCTGATGTCTAATTAGATAATATTTGGCATGTAACTGATATCCATTGAGGCTCACCCATCAGTGGGTCTTCCTGATTCTAGAAAATTTATGAAAGCACTAAGGTTTTAGGCATACATCTCTTGCTCTCTCAAATGGCCCTGCTTCACAAAGAGAGATAATCACAGGAAATGAGCCTTTTCCATGACATGAGTAAGTTGTCGCTTAGATCAGGAACATAACCTGCATCCTTTAAAATGCAAGTCATTTCTCTGATCAACTCATATATCTCCTTAGATTTTTTATGAAATTTATCACCCTTAAAAAATAATTTGGCCCCATTTTGAACCTCTATTCTGCTATAACCAGGCTCCTTTATGATCCCCAATTCCCTCATCACAGCCCTAACTTCTATAACATTGTCCCAAAACCCAGAGGCGGCATAAGCATTAGACAAGACCACATATTTTCCAGGATTTTTGGGTTTTAATTTTAAAAATTTCTTTGCTGCAAGCTTTACCAAGTCCATGTCTCCATGAACCCTACAAGCCCCAAGCAAAGCACCCCACATCACTGAGTGCTCCTTAGAAGGTATGTCCAGAACAAACTCATACATCTCTTGCAACAGACAGCACGCCCTAAAAGATCAACCATAGCAGCATAATGTTGTCCTCTTGGCTGAATTCCATAATTTTTGGTCATAGATGAAAAATATGCCCAACCCTCATCAACCAAGCCTCCATAGCTGAAAGCAGAAAGAACTGAATGAAAAGTAACATAATTTGATTTGAGGCCTTCATTTTTCATCCCATGAAAAGATTCCAAAACCTCTACAACTTTTCCATGCTGACCATATTCAGAGATTAAAGCAATCCACGTAACAACATTCCTATTTAAAGACTTGTCAAATACCTGATGCCCATCAAATAAACTACTGCATGTAAAGTACATGTCCATGAGGGCACTATTGACTACCACATATTCCCTAATTTGACACTTGATCATGACACCATGGGCCTGTTTCCCATGCCTAAGTGTTGCTAAAGTAGCCCAGGATCTGAAGACTGATGCAGAGGTATACTGATCTGGTATAAAACCAGACTGTCTCATCTTGTAAAAAAGATTTAACCCTACTTCTTCAAGCCCCTTTTGCACATAACCTACAATCATTGCATTCCATGAAACCAAGCTTTTCTCCCGCAAATTATCAAACAGAATGTGAGCAGTTTCTAGATCCCCCAATTTCACATATAATATCAACAACTTTGTCTTTGAATACTCATTGGGATCATATCCAACAACCATTAGTGCATGGGATTCTTTTACCCTTCTTGTACTCTTTTCTGAATATGCATTCCTGCAATAGAAGAGCATAAGTTCCTGGTTCCACTCACACTCCCACAGTGCACAACAGCCCCACAGCTTCCCTCAATCTTCCTGAAACGCAAAGACCCTTAAACATTTTATTGAATAGGAGGTAGCCCTTGTAAGGCTCAACCTGAAAGCTGATCATAGTTGAATTCCATCAATTGAACCAATACATTGTCAAATCTACTCTTTCCTCATTCTAAAAATAAAACACGCATGTCAATTCCATCAAACCTTGAGCTTTACAACAATCACAGTACATACATAAGTACGTATATAGTAATGGAAAATTCCATTCAATTAGCCAAATATTCAAATTACCAAATCCACTACTGAACCTAAAGATCATGCATTTGGCACAGAAAATGATACTACCCACCAAAAAAATGCAGCATTTTTATCAACAGCCCGCATTAATTCAAGCTCAAATTCAATTATAATAAATACATACATATTTATGTATGTAAAAATGGTAACATTCCATTCAGATAGTCAAATATTCATAGTACCTAATTCACCACTGAACCTAAAGATTACATTTTTGGCACAAAAACAATAGTACCCACCCTAAAAATAAGAAGAAGAAAACATATAAATATTTTATAAAAAATCTGCATAAATTCATGCTCAAAATTCAATCATAAAACATACATAAATATGTATTAAAAGGCAGCATAACTCCAATCACATAGCTAAATATTCAAACTACACTTTTCACCTATGACATTTCACATTTGGCAGAATAACAACACTATCCACCAAAAAAAGCAACAATCTCACAAACAACCCACTTAAATGTAAGCTCAAATTCAATTATAATACATAAATTTTAAAAGGAAACATTTCCAATCAAAAAGTCAAAGTACCCAATTCAGTACTGAACCTAAAAGATCTCATCTTTGACACTAAAACAACACCACAAACCAAAACGAGCTAAAAACATTTCAAGCATGTATATAAAACAAAGTAGGTTACCAAACCTGCCATTGCTGCTCTCAGATTGAATTCTGCGAAGAAGGGTGGTGGTCTTTCCGGCGAACATCGGGCCAACGATCACGTGAATCTCTCCGGGAAACTCCGGCGGAAGAGTCGCCGGCTCCATGTGCACATCACGACTTTGGATTGAATGAATCGAACAAGTGGAAGAAAGGGTTGTGGGGTACAGGGGAAGGAGAGTTGTTGTGGGGTTGGGGTTGCATGGAAAGGACTTGGAGGTGAGGAGGGCAAGATGAGTGGTCTTGGGGAGTTGAAAAGTGAAGGCTGACAACGTTGGAGTTAGGATGGCCTTCATTCTCGAAATAGTTAACATGTGTGTGTGGACTGTGGAGAGAGAGAGAGAGAGAGAGAGAGAGGGGTTTAAGAGTTTAGATTTGGCATGTGTTGCTATTTCGAGAGGGTTTTACTTTGGAGGGAAAGAGTACAGAGTAAAGACACAAAGGGGGATAGAAAGACAGAGAGGAGGAAAAGATGTGGAGAAATTTGGGCTTTTCAAAATGGGGATTTTTATTATTTATTTATTTTTTTTGCTGAATTTTAAAATGGGGAATTATGTTTATGCCCGCTAGGAAGGCAGGTTGAGTTGGGTTGGGTTCGGGTCAAAACATGATAGCAGATCTTCAATCTTTAAATTCTTGAAAAAATTTTAAACTATCAAAATAATATATTTGAATTTTAATAACTCAAATCCAAATCTTATTGCCAAACACATAGAACAAGTAGAAGCTCAGCATTGTAAATAGGGAAAGAAAAAAAAAAGAAGCTTTTTTGACTAAAAAGATTTTTTTTTTTAAATTCGTTTTTGTAAGGACACAGATTTGGCTTTCCCACCCAAGGATGGAAGTGACAACCCAAAAGGCCAAAAAACAAGGAATTTGTAGAGAGTGGGAAAAAAAAGCTATGCTAGATTAATTTAGACAATCAATACAATGGGTTAAGATCACTAAAAGGAAGAGATAAAAAGTTTAAATTCCATAAATTATCCTCAGTAAGGGTTCGAGAAGGTCAATTTTGATATTTACTGTTCTTAGTTTAGATACAAGCCATTTAGTCTTTTTTCCTCCTCCTTTCTAAGAAGGATTCCTTCATATTATATAGTTCTTTCAAGATCATCTTCACCCTACACTTATCGATTATCTAAGTCTTCACTCGAGTGTCCGTCCCATCATGCACCTTCTTTTGCCTTCTATGAGTTGCGGTGGCTAAGGTTACACTGTTCAGAGGTCTTCTCCACATAAATGCGGTCAGAAGAGTAGGTGCAGCACATTTAATACAGAGATAGCAGCCTTTCCTTAGATATTTTGGGGATTTCCATTCCTTCAGTCCTGATACACATCTCCATAGTCAGGGTTACGTGGGGATTACTCCTCGGACCGCCCTTACTTATCTCAAATGCGACAAATTCCGTTCTGGGATTCTTCGTATTCATTTACCTCTCCTCGGATTTCACCTCGTTCTCGGATAAAGCTTGAGGCCTAATGCACGATTTTGGGCCTTTATCCCTACAAGGCCCAATACATGATTTTGGGTTTTAAGCTCTACGAGGTCCGACACATGGTTTTGGGCCCCTGTCCCTACAATAGCCCCTCAAAACTCCGGTTTTTCCCTCTTGTCCGAGGAGAAAAAGTGGGGTTTTGACTTTCAAGAGATGCGCACGTTTACTTCCTTGCTTACACGTGCCAGACTATCGTCTCGCACGCCTCAAGAGCGTTACTAACGCTTCAGAGTTCGCGAAGTGTTATTGATTGCTCCAGACAGCGTTATGTCCCCCACATCTAACGATGGGGCGTTGATCTAACGGTGGACATCATTCCTTAAGTTCTGAGTGGGGTAACTCCCATTCATTCTCGCTTTCTATATAAAGCACTTAGAGAAATTACTCCCTTCATTTCACTATCTTTCAAGTCCTCCAGAGAGTTTAGAGAGTTCAAGCATTCAAAAATTGAAAAGATTTTCATATTACTAACTCTCAATCACTTCCTCCTTACGCATTCCTTGAAAACACCCTTTAAGGATCCCAAAATTGCACATACACATTAGTTTCTGTAAGTTTCTGAATCCTTAGATTCTTCTTTTTCTCTTTGGCCAGACTCCTCGACCTTCAAAATTTTTTTTTTAATCTCAATTTCAATTATCTCCCTCTAGTTTGTCCACATGGGTAGGTTTAAATATCTAGCGGACTCCCCGGCAAAAATAGAGCTTTTCAAGGATAAATACCTCATTTCACAGGGAGTAGCCCTGCGGTATTGCGAGTCAGATCGTATAGATTTTGATAGAGAGGAAGGAGAGGTTGACATTCCTATGATAGCTTTTATAGAAGGAGGAATGACGCTTCCAATGAGTCAAATAACCCAAAACTACCTCTTTAACCACAAGTTATGCCCCTACTAGTGCGCACCCAATGTCTTTAGGATCCTAGGTTGTGTTGATGCTCGAAACAAGCATCTGGGTCTGGGGCTCACTTGGCACGATATGGTGCATATGTACGAGTGTCACTCGCAAGCCAATGGGGGGTACTACCTTAAGTCCCGCTCGCCTGTTGTTAGGCTTATCTCATGCCTCCCCAAATTAAATAAAGACATGAAGGACAACTACTTGATAGCTTTAGGAGCGTGGCATGACGGCATTCACTGCCCCGTCCGAGAGGGAGAGCCAGGTGGGGTACCTTAGAGATAGGCATCTTAGAGAGAGTTTTAGAGAGATTCTCTTTTTTTTTTTTTGGTACCATCACTCTTTCCCTTTACCTATATTTCCTTCTTGATGATGGATTCTCATTTTTCTAACTGCGTTTTGTTTCTTGGATATGTTTACAGATAAGAATCACGTAGCTCCTCGGCTCAGCCTAAGCAACGTCGCAGCCCTCAATTACCTACTCAGATCCAAAATTATTGTAAACGAGGATGGACAGTTGCGTGCGGTTCATCACATCCTAGGTTTCGAGCCTATCTCGAAGGTGTTTCAAGAAATTGGCCACAGTATTAGGGCGGGTGATCCTCGGATACATCGGATTGACGTGTCTAGACCAGATTTTCTTGCTCGAGAAGATCTTCCCCCGGTTGTGCTGCCAACCCACCAGAACTCTCCACCGCTTGTGATTCCTTTACAACAACTTCCAACAGAAGTGGTGGATGTAGCCAAGGAGGAGATTGCCTCATCCCGTCTATCTCTAGAAGAGGAGATAGACCGATTTCGATTCAAGGAGGAAGAGAATCCAGTACCAGCGCCAGCTCACACTTTCGATCACGAGGGTGAGACTGGCGACCACTTGAGTGTACACGCTCCTGCAGTAGTGGTAACTTGCCTCGGCAGTACCTTTGAGGAGGAGATGGCTTCAAACCAGAAGGGCAAGGGCTTGAGGGAGCTTCTGGCCTCGAGGAATAAAGGGCCAACTTTGAAGGAAGCTCCCAAGTCCAAAGTTCCTCCCTCTCTCCCTCCATCCCCTCCATCTCTTCCTGCTGACCTCGGTCTGAAGGCCAACCCAGACCTGAAGAAAAAGAAGCCCATTCTAGACCTTGAAGAGGGGGAGGTCGTCCCTCCGAAGGGGAACAAACAGCAGAAGACGACCAAGGAGGCTCGTGATAAGAGGTCCATTTCCATGGACAGTAGGGAGGACCAGAACAGGGCCGAGGTGCGTCTCCCTCCACGTACGTGGTCTCCTCGGTTGGAAGTGGATGGGGCGGCCATACCTTGGGACGCCTTGATCCGTGAATTCTGGAGAGGCCAAAGGGCCCATACTGTTGAGCCTTTGGAGCAGCCATTTCTCCTACTAAAGGACATGGAGGCTATGCGGAATTTAAAGCAACATGATCTCTTTCTAGCTTTAAAAAGGGTTCTTTTCATGGTAGGATTGTACCTGCACTTTTTACTTGTTCAAGTACTACTAAAGTTGTTTTTTTTTTTTTTTTTTTTTTTTTTTTTTTTTTAACGGAATAGTAACATTTCCTTTATGCAGGTCACCCAGGAGGTCTTCGTGGCCGAGGAGTGGGTAAAGGAGACCCGGAGTGAAGCCAAGAATAAAATTTTCCTCCTCCTCGAAGCAAAGAAGAATTTAGGGGCTGTAAAGGCAGAAAACAAAGAACTCAATTCTAAGCTAGTCCTTGAGGAAAGGGAGCGAAAAAGTGCCCAAACAGGGTTGAAGAACGCCGAGGTGCAGGCGGAGGATCAGCGCAAGCTGCTATACAAGACGGAGCTGGAGCTGGCTATGTCTAGGCAGCTTGTGCTAGATTTGAAGGCGCAGCTACAGAGGGCCAAAGAGGCAGCTCAATTGACCAAAGAAGCATCCGAGGTGGAAAAGCAGGCATCCTACTAGCTCGGCGTTGAAGAAACGCAGGCCAGACTTACTGCAGAGCTGGCCGAGGCATGTAGGGAGTTCTACAACGTAACGTGGGACGAAGCCCTCAACGCTGCAGGAGTCCTTATGGACTTGAGCTTGAGGCAGCCTGGGAATGTATACTACCATCCGCACATCCACGAAGTCCCAAATGCCACTCTCTCAGAAGTCCCTGATGCCGCTAAGGCCAAAGAGGTTGAGGTTAAGGACGTTGACTCTGAGGTTCAGGGTGCTGCTGCAGAGGCAAAAGAAACGGAGGCCAAACCAAAAGGAGATGATTCCAAGGCCAAGGAGGTTTCCATTGCCCAGCTAAGCCAGAAAGAAGACCTTCCTGCTCCCAAGGCCCAAGCTTAGCACTTAGAATTTTCTTTTTTTTTTTCTTTTTTTCTTTTTTTTTGGCTTTGTAGTGGCGGTATGTTTTTGCAAAGCAGGAATGTAACTTTTATTTCTATTAATGAATGTATTTTCTTTTTTGCCCTTTGCATGTTTAGTTGCTACACTTTGTGTTTACTATTTCTAATCAAGTTCTGCCAATGAATGTACGTATTTGTTAGTATGAGTTATCAAGTTCTGCCACTAAAAATGTAATTTGCCATACAATTATTAAATTTCAAGTAGTTGTTGGTACGTTTACCATATATTCAAAAACAATTGTCCGAGAAGCTAAGCACAGTCAAATATCATGACATTAGTGTAATAAGACACTTGACCCAAGAAATTAAGTATGATTTAGGCTCTGATGAAATAGGAATGAGAGATCAGCTTACCCAAGAGGTGTTGTCTAAGGAACTAGGCATGACTAAGGGTTTGATTCACTTAGAGAAACTTAATGCAGCATTAATTTTTCCAAAGCAGGTGGTCCGAGGAACCAGGCGTAGCTTAGGATCTGTTTAACACTTAGAATAATTTCATGCAGTATTAATTTTTCTAAAGCAGATGGTCCGAGAAACCAAGCATAGCTTAGGATTTGTTTAATACTTAGAATAATTTCATGCAATATTAATTTTTCCAAAGCAGGTGGTCCAAGGAACCAAGCATAGCTTAGGATCCGTTTAATACTTAGAATAATTTCATGCAGTATTAATTTTTCCAAAGCAGGTGGTCCGAGGAATCAAGCGTAGCTTAGGATCTGTTTAATACTTAGAATAATTTCATACAGTATTAATTTTTTCAAGGCAGATGGTCCGAAGGACCAGGCATAGCTTAGGATCTGTTTAATACTTAGAATAATTTCCTGCAGTATTAATTTTTCCAAAACAGATGGTCTGAGGGATCAGGCATAGCTTAGGATCTGTTTAATACTTAGAATAATTTCTTGCAGTATTAATTTTTCCAAAGCAGATGGTTCGAGGGACTAGGCATAGCTTAGGATCTGTTTAATACTTAGAAAAAATATGAAAAGATATCAATTTACCCAAGGTATGTGATCCGAGAGGCCATGCATGACTAAGGTTTTGTTGACTCTTACAATTTAGAGTAATTAAACATCATTCATAATGTAATGAACACAAATATGATAAATCGCATTCTTATTAATAATAATACCTTTTCAGGTTGTTTACATTCCAGGGGTGCAGTACTGCTTTATTCTCTAAATCTTCCAAGTAGTATGCACCTATTCCAGCCACAGATGTAATTCAGTATGGTCCTTGCCATTTGGGTCCCAATTTTCCCCAGGCTGGGTTCTTTGCAGAACCAACCACTTTTCTCAACACCAAATCTCCAGGTGCTAAAGGTCTTAACTTCACGTTGGCATCATACCCTCGCTTAAGTTTATGCTGATAGTAGGCCAATTGGACCATGACCCTTTCCCTTCGTTCTCCAATTAAGTCCAGACTTCTCTCTAGTAAGTCGTCGTTGTTGCACAGAGTGAAAGACCTCGTTCTTAGTATAGGGAATCTAGTTTCTAATGGAATAACAGTCTCGGCCCCATAAGTCAATGAGAAAGGGGTTTCACCAGTAGATCTCCGAGGCATAGTCTGGTACGTCCACAGCACATGTGGTAGTTCCTCAACCCATTTTCCTTTGGAATCATCTAATCTCTTCTTGAGTCCGCTTACTATGACCTTGTTTACGGCCTCGGCTTGTCTATTCCCCTAAGGATAGGCTGGGGTAGAGTACCGATTAGTTATCCCTAGATCGCAGCAATATCTCTGGAAAGATTTGCTGTCAAACTGCAATCCATTATCCGAGATGAGGGTATGGGAGACTCCGAACCGAGTGACAATGTTTTTCCAAATAAACCTCTTTACATCTACATCCTGGATGTTGACCAGTGGTTCTGCTTCAACCCATTTAGTGAAATAATCCGTGCCGACCACAAGATACTTCTTGTTTCTTGTTGCTTTGGGGAAAGGACCCACAATGTCTAAGCCCCATTGGGCAAAGGGCCAGGGGCTGGTTAGAGGATTAAGCTCTCTTCCCGATTGGTGGATGTTCGGGGCAAATCTTTGGCATTGATCACACTTCTTTACATACTCCTAGGCTTCTCTGTGCATATTGGGCCACCAATATCTTTGAGTGAGGGCTCGATGAGATAAAGATCTCCCTCTTGTGTGGCTTCCACAAATTCCCTCATATAGCTCTTCTAAGAGAATTTCAACTGTTTCGAGATATATGCACAACAGATATGGTCTTGAAAAAGATCTCTTATATAACTTCTGGTCCTTGGACAGCCAGAACCGAGGAGCCTTCCTCCGTATCTTATCTGCTTCCAGCTTGTTCTCAGGTAAAATATCATCTTTGAGGAATTGAACGATAGAATCTATCCAGCTAGGACCCACCCTTATCTGATAAATGGATAACACTTCTTTTTTCGATCCAAAAGGTTTCATGAGATCTTCAACAAGAATTACTCTTGGTAGATTCTGTGGCGAGAAGGTTGCTAACGTTGCAAGTGAGTCTGCATGTGTATTTTTTCTTCTAGGAATTTGTATTAAATTGAAAGACTCAAATCCAGACTGTAAATGTCTAACCTGGCTTAGATATTCCTGCATTCTAGAATCCCGAGCCTCTAGCTCTCCTCGGACTTGACCAACTACTAGTCTGGAGTCTGAGAATATGTCCACGATTTTTCCACCCATCTTTTGAGCCATGGTCATCCCCACCAATAGAGTTTCATATTCCGTTTTATTATTGGTGGCCGAGAACCCAAGTCTTAGTAATTTTTCAATCGTGATGTTCTCAGGGGAGATCAGAACTAGCCCCACTCCAGATCCTTTGAGGTTTGAAGCGCCATCAATATAGACCTTCCATGACGATGCTCGTCCTACGGAGATTACTCCAACTGAATTTTCATCCATGTGGTGGTGTTTCTCCATATCTTCTTCTGTTGGGGCCTCGGTAAATTCAGCTAGAAGGTCGGCCAAGATTTAACCCTTTACAGAGGTACGAGGCATATACTTGATGTCATAAGCCCCCAAATTCGTTCCCTACTTTGCAATCCTCCCAGTATAGTCAGCACTTTGAAGCAAAGCCCTGAGTGGCAATTGGGTCAGGACAACATCAGTGTGTGACTGGAAATAATGAGGAAGCTTGCGTGTGGCATGTACCACAGCTAGAATAGCTTTCTCCAGTGGCAAATATCTGACCGCGGCCTCATGCAAGGATTTGCTCACGTAATACACAGGCTTCTGTACCCCATTATCAACTCTTACTAACACCAAGCTTACCGCATAGGCAGCCACTGTGATATAAGCAAATAGGACTTCATCCGCCTCCGGTTTGGACATAATCGACGGCCGAGAAAGGTATTCCTTCAACTGTTGGAATGCTAAGGCACAGTTCTCTGTCCATTCGAAGCCCTTTCATTTGTTCAATAAATGGTACAAAGGTTTACACCTATCTGCAGCCCGGGATATGAATCGATTCAAGGCAGTGATCATCCCTGTCAGTCTCTGCACTTCCTTGGGATTCCGAGGTGGCTGTAAATTATTAATGGCCTTAACTTGGTTTAGGTTAACTTTGATTCCATGGTGAGTAACCATGTATCCTGGAAATTTTCCTGACCCCACTCCAAAGGAACATTTGGAAGCATTGAGTTGTAACCGGTGCCCTCTCAAGACTTCAAAGATGTTTTCGAGATCACTAATGTGCTCGGCCTCCTTCTTGCTCTTGACCACCATATCATCAATGTAAATTTCTATGTTCTTTCACAGCTGTGGTTCGAACATCCGTGTCATCATCCTTTGATAAGTAGACCCTGCGTTTTTAAGCCCAAACAGCATCACCTTGTAATAATAGTTCCCAACGGGGGTGACAAAAGTTGTTTTCTCTTAGCCTTCTAAGGCTAGAGGTATCTGGTGATAGCCCTAGAAAGCATCCAGAAAGCTCATCCGAGGATGTCCCACAGTTGCATCTACCAACTGTGGGACATATCATCAATGTAAATTTCTATGTTCTTCCACAGCTATAGTTCGAACATCCGTGTCATCATCCTTTGATAAGTAGACCCTGCGTTTTTAAGCCCAAACAGGATCACCTTGTAATGATAGTTCCCAACGGGGGTGACAAAAGCTGTCTTCTCTTGGTCTTCCAAGGCCAGAGGTATCTGGTGATAGCCCTATAAAGCATCCAGAAAGCTCATCTGAGGATGTCCCACAGTTGCATCTACTAACTAATCAATCCGAGGCATAGGGATAGGGTCCTTTGGGTAGGCCTTGTTCAAGTCTGTGTAGTCCACGCATACCTGACATTTGCCATTCTTTTTCTTCACCACCACAGTGTTAGCCAGCCAGTCGGGGTAAAACACCTCTTTAATAGCCCTGGCCCGCTTAAGTTTCGCCACCTCTTCCTTGACGACATCAAAATATTCCTTTGAAGAACGCCAAGGAGGCTGTTTTTTAAGGGTAACGGACGGATTAACGTTCAGATGATGACAGATGAAACTCGAATCTACTCCCGGGGCTTCGTAAGCATTCCAGGCAAATACGTCAATATTCTGCCTTAAGAATCACACCAACTCTTCCCTTTCCCGAAGAGGCAACTGAACGCCGACTTGAAAAAATTTCTCTGGATCATCATTAATAAGAACTTTCTCCAACTCCTCACGCTTTACCTCATTAGCCTCGCCGCCAGAAATTGAGGTCTTGGACTTTAACTGCTACAATTCTTTATCGGCAGGAGCAGAGAATTTTGACTCAGGTCGGTGAGTGATAGCAGCTACCAAACACTGCCTGGCCACAAACTGACTTCCCACCAATTCCTCAACCCGGTCCCCGAACTGGTACTTCACCTTGAGATGAAAGGTGGACGAGACGGCCCCAAGGGCGTGGAGCTAGGGCTGTGCCACGATAGCAGTGTATGGGGAGAAGGCATCCACCACTATAAAATCCACCTCCACCACCTCTAAGCCAGCCTGGACCGGCAATCTGATTTGTCCGCGCGGAACAACAACCTTTCCATCAAAGCCGACCAGAGGTGAATCGCAACTAGTCAGATCTTCCGGCTTGAGGTTAAGCCCTTTGTACAGATCTGGATACATAATCTCGGCCCTATTGCCCTAGTTTACCAGTACCCTCATCACATTATAGCCACCAATCCTAAGGGTTACAATTAGGGCATCATCATGAGACTACATAATTCCGGCTTTGTCCTTGTCCGAGAAGCTTAGTGCTAGATAAGTCCCTATTTTAACCCTCTTCGACTCATGATCAGAGACTCCGGCATATGGCCTAGCTACGGTCATCACCCTAGAGGGACATGATCTAGTTCTACCTGGCGCAGTGAGAATGACATGAATGGTTCCAAAAGGGGGTCTTGAGGAATTGCTACCTTGAATCCCCGAGACTGTCTGACCATCCTGCTCGTTAGGTCGATTCAAAACTGTTTCAATGTTCCATCCCGGATTAATTGTTGTAAATGACTCCACAAGGTTCTGTAGTCCTTGGTCATATGCCCGCGCTCTCTATGATACTAACAATGTAGACTTTGATTACGTTTCACGGGGTCTCTGCTCATCTTACTCGGCCACCTAAAGTATGGTTTATTCTTAATCTTCTCCAAGACTTGATGTACTGGTTCTCGAAACACAGTACCAACAACTTGGGCAGCCCTGGGTCCGGACTCCCCTCCAAATTCTCTTCGCGACCGGTTATTGCCATAACGATCCGACTTCAAATCCCTTCTCTCCTGAGGGATAACCTTGCCTTTTCCCTTCTCCTGCTGCTGGTCCTCCTCAACTCTTTTATACTTGTCAATCCTATCCATGAGTTGTCGCACACTGGTAACGGGTTTCCCTGTTAGGGACCTTCTCAAGCTGTGCTCGGCGGGCAAGTCGACCTTGAAGGTTCTGACGGCTACATCATCAAAATCACCCTCTATCTCATTGAACATCTCCCAATATCTATCTGAGTATGTTTTCAAAGTCTCTCCCTCTCTCATGGACAAGGACAGCAAGGAATCTAAAGGCCGGTGAACTCTACTACATGTGATAAAACGGGATCCAAATGCCTGTGTGAGCTCTTTGAAAGAGTCAATGGAACCCGCTCTCAGGCCATCGAACCACCTCATCGCCACAGGCCCTAAACTAGATGGGAACACCTTGCACATTAAGAGCTCATTCCTAGAGTACACTGCCATTCTCTGATTGAAATGGCTAACATGCTCAACAGGGTTTGTACGACTGTTATAGAGAGTGAAAGTGGGCTGGGTGAACCGTCTAGGAAGTCGTCCCCTTTCAATCTTGCTCGTAAAGGGAGACTTAGAGATTCGGTTAAGCGCCTTACTCATGGCATCATTTCCCAGGTTCCTCGAAGATGAACCTCCACTCCTGTGTTCTCGACGATAGTCCTCCTCATACGAGAATGTCTCGCTTGGAGGTGTTCTTGATCTACGTCTATATTCGCCATCCTTCTCACCATCAGAAGAGAGGTCAGAGACTGAAGGACTTCGCCTCCTCCATTCTTGGCACAATTTCTTCTTCAGGTAGTCAATCTCCTTCTGCATGGCCTTGGCATGTTCATCACGAGAGACATGACTATCACCTATAGAATGACTCTCACTAGTATGGATGGTATGCACACTTCCCTCATAGCCCTCTCGAGGATGATCTTCCTGTTGAGACCCCATAGACTCCAATTGATGTGTGCTCGAACCTACCATGATTAAAGATCTAATACTCTAGCCAATCAGATTTCCCACAAATGGCGCCAATTGTAAGGACACAAATTTGGCTTTCCCACCCAAGGATGGAAATGACAACCCAAAAGGCCCAAAAACAATGAATTTGTAGAGAGTGGGAAAAGAAAGCTAGGCTAGATTAATTTAGACACTCAATACAATGGGTTAAGATCACAAGAAGGAAGAGATAAAAAGTTTAAATTCCATAAATTATCCTCAGTAAGGGTCCGAGAAGGTCAATTTTGATATTTACTATTCTTAGTTTAGATACAAGCCACTTAGTCTTTTTTCCTCCTCCTTTCTAAGAAGGATTCCTTCACATTATATAGTTCTTTCAAGATCATCTTCACCCTACACTTGTCGATTATCTAAGTCTTCACTCGAGTGCCCGTCCCATCATGCACCTTCTTTTGCCTTCTATAAGTTGTGGTGGCTAAGGTTACACTGTTCAGGGGTCTTCTCCACATAAATGCGGTCAGAAGAATAGGTGCAGCACATTTAATACGGTGGTAGCAGCCTTTCCTTAGATATTTTTGGGGATTTCCATTCTTTCAGTCCTGATACACATTTTCATAGTCAGGGTTATGTGGGGATCACTCCTCGGACCGCCCTTACTTATCTCAAATGCGATAAATTCCGTTCTGGGATTCTTCGTATTCATTTACCTCTCCTCAGATTTCACCTTGTCCTCGGATAAAGCTTGAGGCATAATGCACGATTTTGGGCCTTTATCCCTACAAGGCCCAATACATGATTTTGGGTCTTAAGCTCTACAAGGCCCGACACACGGTTTTGGGCCCTTGTCCCTACAGTTTCCAATGTGCTCAAAACAACATTGAATTGGTTTGGATACAGCATTTTCACGTCTACGTTTTCAAGCTACGCGTTTTCTCTCCTTATTTTTTTTAGCATGCGTTTCGGCCAACAAATGTCATTGTTCGGCTTCTGTTCATGAACAGTAGCCATAATATTTGACTTTTCAACACATCAGTGGGTCCCGTACAGTAGGGGTGTGCGTGGTTCGGTCGGCTCGGTTTTTTCTCAAAATTGTTACTGAACCGATAGGGATCGGTTTTCTCATAATTAAAACCGATTCATACTAATTAGGGTTGGTTTTCCGACCTAGAGCGGTGCGGTTTGATCGGCTCGGTTTAATCGGTTTGGTCGGTTTGAAACATTAAAAATTCTATATTTAAAAAAAAAAAAAAGCCTTTCAATCTACTCAGTATCCAATGGGACTAAAGTAACAATGTAACACTACAAAGTCCAAACAAGTGCTGAAAAATTGATAAAAAAAAAAAACATTTTACTCAAAAAAAAAATGATAAATATTACTAAGTTTGTAGTTTATAATTTATAGCTTCTTTTTTGACTAGTTTATAGCTTCTATTGTTAAAATATTGTAAACGTAGCATTAATAATAATTCATCTTTTTTTTTTTAAGTATAAATAAATATTAATGTATATTATTCACCATTATACCTACACAGTGTTGGGAAAATAAAGTAATATTTAAGTTTGATACTGATTTTTCTTTTAAACTTTTCTTTGTCATTTCCAAAGTTAGACACATGTGGGGTCATAAAAGTTGAAACTTTAAAAGAGTAATAGAAGACTATAGAAACTAATCTCTCTAGAAGCCCATAGAAACTAAAAATTACAAGAGAAGTAGAAGACCAACCAGTGCACTGCAGAACGAAGAAGAGCCAGTGCAAAATGAAGAAGAGAAGAAGAAGAGGAAGAAGAAGAAGAAGAACGGTGGCATGCAACATTGGAGACCATTGATGGGTTTGTAGTTTTTTTTTTTTTTTTTTTTTTTTTTTTTTTTTTTTTTTTTTTTTTTTTTTTTTTTAAGACAATCTTGGTAAAACGACGCCGTATCCAAAGTTCCAAACATCTGAAACAAGGGTCGATGCGGTATGGCGAGGCTTCAGTTTCGGATTTGTTGCTCCGATTACTGCACCGCATCGGAGTCGGAATTCTCTCCATGTTCCGTTCGCCGGCATCGGCTCTGTCGGTCAGTTGTAGTTGCGGTGCAGAAAGGTCGGCACTGGTCGGTCTTGTCGGTTTCGGTACTGGTTTGCACAGCCCTACCGTGCACTGTTCACGGAACCTACAAATATCACTTTTCAGTAACTTATTCATTAAAAATGGGTATCACGACACTATTCACACATTTAAATAATATTTTGCTACAGTATTTTTAGTTTTTAGTTTTCAGTAAAATAAGTTGTATCCAAACGGATCACATGGTTTTTAAATAAAAAAAAAAAAATCTACACCATTTTAAGTTGCGACATTTAAGACTATCTCAATAATAAAAATGGATGAAAGTACTCGAAATTAAAATGTCATATACAAATTTTCAAATAGTAGACATCTTTGATAAAACAGTAGAACTATTTTTCAAATTGAAAGGCTTGGTTCCAGTTTTCCTATTCATTAAACTAGACTCAAGCCATGTCCTCTAAAATATGTCGTCATAAGAGGTGATTGCCATGAAAATAATAATGACAATGATGATAACAACACCAACGATAGAAAGTTGAGCAGTCCATAATCTAGATTAAGAGTTACATGTTTTTTAAAATCATTGATTTCTATTAAATGTTTTTTAAAATCATTGATTTCTATTAAATCTATTGACCAACGTAAATATATATATTTGCGATTTTTATACTTAGTGTAATTATTTTGTTCAACAAGTATTTTAACAAACCAATCGTTGAATTAGACCTGCCTTGTTCAACTCTCCATGCTTGCAAAATATTGAGATGATTGGAGATTAATAGCAGTCTCATCGTAAAATGTTTTCATTTTACATATTTTTTAACTTTAAAATTATATGCAAAATAAAGAGTACATGAATCAAATGGTATATATGATCCAATTAACATAGATATTAGCGTGCATATTAAGAATAATTTTTTTTAATCTAGGGAAATTCTCAAAATATTAATTTAATAAAAAGTTTTATATTTTATATATAGCGAAAGTTTCTTCTTCTTCTCTTTTGGAGGTGTTAAGTTTTGAGAAAAATATCAGTTACCCCGTGTTTCTCTTAAATAAAATATGAAAATAAGAAAAGAGGGAAAAAGAAAATGTATGAGAGGTTGGCTTACCATAATGTAGTTGGGATAGATTTTGTGAGAAGTTGAACTTAGGAAATTAAGGTTTATCATTAAGGGTTGACTAACGCAAACTTTTATATTTCAAAAAATAAAATCATCAAACTTTGATATTACAAGCACATTCAATTTAATTGGCCAAGAACCTTGTGATTGAAATAATTGACACCTTTTAATTTGTCCATGACATTTACTTCGGAAACTCACAAAAAAGTCAAATTCATTTTAGTTATCTTTCACTTTCATTACAATGCAACTAGATCTAATATGAATCGGTGATCAAACCATATATGTATAAAACTAATTAATGTGAGCTGGATTTGGTTGGTAATGAACTGTGTTGGCCCTTCTTTTGGTGAGTTTAGTTAATTTGATTCAAACTTTCTTCAGCATAGGAAGGCCCACCAAGTAAAGCTCTTTCCTTTTATATGGCCGTGCCATTAAGTAAATTTGTATCGTGTGCTAGTAAAAGAGGTTGGCGAACTATTATGATCTATAAATTCCATTAAGGTGACTACAAAAAACAAAGCTTCGACTCGAAAAGTAGCTTATAGAATGCCGATTACTGAGGATTTCCCAAACCTAGGTGTCTAAAATGGCGCCCAGACCTCAAAGTATAGCCTACGCTTGGCTTGTTCTGGTGAAGATACCTTAGATAAGAGTGAATACCCCTTGTTTTTTGTTCAGTAATTGATTATCCGGTTTTAGTGAACAGTGATTTGTATCCCTACATAATAGTTTTGAAAATAGAAAGCTGTTGAGAATCAAAGTGACATGTGAACCCCTCCTAAATCATTGTATTGCATGTGATTCAATCATCCATCTGTTTAATCCTATCCATTATGCATTGAGATACCCATGATCCATTATAATGTGTGTGTGTGTATATATATATATATATATATTATACATACACTAGTCTTGTCACATGCGCTTTGCGTGTGCCATGAGACTTTTTTTTTGTCTAGTGTCATAATTTTCTTTTTTATTAAAAAAAATTGGATAAATTTGTTTTGAAGACATAGATTAGCAAGAGAGTATCCTATTTTGTAGGCATTTTAAGTAGAGTTGGATGTATATTTTTATCGGGTTGTCCTCAAGTTTTCTCCTTGTTAAAAATAAGGTTTAAAGATATTTTTGAACTATATAAAAGTCTAGTCTAAAAAGAGGAATCCTCTTATAAATAGTAGAAATATATATATATATATATATATATATCCGGTTGAGCTATCTAAATCTACTAATATAAAGCTTGAGTAATTTAGCTTAAAACCATCAATTTTTCGTCACTTTTATGATTATTATGATTATTATTATTATTATTATTATTATTTTGGATAAGAAGTTGGAAATTTTATTGAAACTAATAAAGGAGAAATATGAGAAAGAAGAATACAATTGAGCCCATTAGATTCCTTTTAACAACTCAGAGTCTAAACTACGTACCAGCCATTTTGGGTTAGAGCATAAGGCATGAGCAGCCTCATTGATTGACTGGCATCTCTTTCTAGCAACTTGTTTATGTCTTCATATAGATGATATTATGCCTAACTTAAGAATGCATAGTTTCATATACAAATATAATCATTATAATATCTATTAATAGCTACTATAATTATCGAATTTCATTTTTAGATTAAAAAAAGTTAAAAGAGAAAAAATCATATTATAATTTATTTTTCAAAAGAAAAACTATATTATATTAAATTCTTCCACGACTAGCTATAGTTGATAAAAAGGTGACGAGCTAAAGTAGAGATGATAGGGGAAAAAAGTACAAAAGAATAAGAGGAGCTATAAATTGAAGAGTCCAAGAGATAGAACCGAATAGCACATCATCAAAACAACTTAAATGATAATCCAACGAAAACATCCAAGGTTCTATTGACTCATAATGGACAAATGTCTACAATGAGGACCTAATCCAAAAAGTCTCTCTCTCTCTCTCTCCCCCCCCCCCCCCAAAAAAAAAAAAAGAAATAAAGAAAAGAGATCAAGTATATAAGATTTAAATAAATGACTATTTATACAAGAGACTCACTATTACGTGAGAAGAAGAGGTTTGCATTTACTATACTTCTAGATTGTTCTATAATTTTTCTCTATATGATAGATGATAGAAGAGCTCGTAGCTAGCCCTTTGCTTGCGGTGACTTGGTAAACTTTGATGGCTAAGCTAACAGACAAGCTGGATTAAATTGACTCACTCTAGCTTTGGAGAAGATATATACTAGCCTTACTAGGGAATGTGAGCTGACCGCGGATAAGGCTCGAAGAGACAAAGATGTCTTCCCATTTCTTGCTCGCAGCAGGCAGCAATTTCGTTTCCTAAACTTTGCCCAAATGTCTTTACAAGGACATCTTTTTCCAGCATATCTCGGAAATCATTTTACAGGTCTTACATATATAAAATGACACAATTTCTTTCTTTCTTTATTTTATTTTATAATATATAGTTTATGAAATTTGTTATGACTTATGATTAAAGCATTATAAAAATAATTGTCCAATTAATGGAAATCATGTTACGCCAATCTTAATGTTACTCTCTCTATTAATTTTTTTTTTTTTTTTTAAGTTTTCCATTAGATTAGATTATATTGCATAAAATTATTTGACCTTAATTATGAGATTATAGCCATATCTAAATTATCACGGTTATATATTATAAAGTAAATAAGCCTGAAACGTGGTAGGAGAATAATTCTGTTTGATTGGTGATATTTTATTGTGAAAAATATATATTTTTTAAATTAAATTAACAAAAAACCAAGAGGCTATATGGTCATGGACATAACGTCATGCATGTGCAATTGTGCACAAAATGAAAATGTATGCTGATGCATCTCCCTGTTGTATTCCTTTGATGTGTGGGTTCACAAGCAAACCCTTCTGTCTTTCACACATTTCCAACTTTTTGTTGATTTTTATATTCAAAAGTTATATTAAAAATGTATTTTGGAAATAACCATCTTATCTTATCTGTTCAAACAATTGGCAATCCTTCCATTTAGTGTTATTTAACAATAGGTCCACCTTTTAACTTCAAAAGATTCCCTAAATGCACCATTTAGTTGTCAGATCCTTTCAATAACTTGCTTGGAAGATGGGTTCATCCCTTCCCTCCACATCAAGCAATCATACTATGGATGAATTAAAAAGAATTATTAGAATTAAGTCCATAATTATTAGCAGCACCAAACAATCTAAATCCTTTTTGCTTATTTTGAATTTTGTTACTCTTCTATAGTTCTATATGTAAAAAGTATATAGTTGAAAAATATTTTTGTCATTAAATAAGGAATTTAAGATAGAATCTCACCCATATTTTATATATATCCTTAGCATGATGTTAAAATATAATAAACTTGATGTAGATGTAATAATATAAAGTCTTATAATATATATACAAAAACTGTTCTCCTTGGCTACTTCTACAATCTACACAAATAAAATGAAAAGTATAGTTGTGAATTCAAAACATATTATATAAATGTACAACCCTATAACTTTAAAAAAAAAACACTAATAAATTATCAATAAAAAAGCCAAACATTTTCGATCTAAATGAATGATTAAAAAAATAAAATAAAATAATGGTTTGGTTAATATATGCCCTACATTAATCATCAATTTTAGAAAACTTTTTATAAAAAATTGAAAAAACTATCATAAAAGTTAATCACATTTTCACTTTTCTATAAAAAAATTTCTTAAAAAAATTTATTAACAAATGTCCTAAGGGCAAACCCCATAAAATAAGAATATATATATATATATATATATTAATGCACGTGTTTTTCTATATAAATATATGTGTTTTTTTTTTTGGTAAAATATTATTTTGGTTCCTAAATTTTACCAAAAGTTTTTTTTTCATCCTTAAACTTTAAGAAGTTCATTTTTCGTCCATAAAATATTAAAAAGTTCATATTTCATCCCTAAAATATTAAAAATATTTTTTTTATATCCTTAAACTTGACTAGAAGTTTGTTTTTCATTCCTAAACTACTGAAAAAAAAATTCGTTTTTTTCATTCTTATTTTTGCCTCTATACCATTCAATAAACTCTTTACAAAATTTAGAGACGAAAAAAGAAATTTTTAAAATTCAAGAAAAAAAAAAATTTAATAAAATTTAAGGACTAAAATAGTATTTCACCATTTATATATATATATATATATATATATAAACATGTTCTCCTATATTTTTAAAACTTATAGAATGCTGGTACAATTTTGTTTGGGTTGGCAATAGAAAAGGACTTAAAAGTCAATGGCTATAAGTGGAAAAAACACAAAATCAGAGGAGAACATAAGAATGATCAGACCAAAGGCCACCTAATAAACAAAAAAGGAAACATTTTTAATATTTTTGAAATCAAAACGTAAACTTGGGAAGTCACCACCTTCCATCGTCTCCACCTTTGTAACTTTCTTACACGAGAGTGGATAGATTGCCCAAATCTCTCTCTCTCTCATTGTGTGCGCCATGTATATAAATATAATATAATATAAACCCATTTCAGATGCTATTTCTTTTTCTCATTTATATCTTTCTTCTGTTCTAAGCCACAGCTTTCATCTATATGACTATATTACACCCACATATTCCACATATATATATAAACTAAGTTGAATCAATCATAATTGAAAAAAGAAGTAAAGTGAGAGACAGAGAGGAAGAAAAGAGAGAAAAAGGAGGCCCCTTTTCTTCTTCTTATTGGCTTATTGCTATGCCTCCTTTCAGATCTTAGTTTCTGTCAAATTTCCTATCTGGGTCTTCTTCATTTTGTGGTATATGTTTTTCTTTAGCTGCAACTGCTCTGGTTTTTCAGTTTCTTTTATCCAATATAAAAATTCTGAATTTTGTATCTTTCACTTATTCAATGTTAAATTTACACTCTTTTTCGCTTTGGTTTTTGGGAATCCTGGATTTCAGGTCGATCGGTGGATGTTACAAAGTTATTGAATATAATCCAAGAATACCCATTTTCTTATTCAACAAAAAGAGAATCTAAGATTTCTGTGTAAAGGTACAGTTTTTCTTGTTTAATCTGCATTACAATGTTTGTTACATGATGTTTTTTTTTTGGATGTTGCATTGGATTCCGACTGTGTTTTACTTTGTTTTCAGTAATTTATGTGCTGCTGATTAGATCCGGCGTGTGTTATTTTCTGCCTTTTATTTATTTGTTGAAATTAGTTTGGTTGATTTGGAAGATAAAATTTTGTTGTTATTAATTTAAAAAAAGGTGAATATCTTCATACCAATTCGTTTTGTTTTTGAGTGTTGGGAATTTTATTGATGGGCTTGTGGAAAAGCGATTTGCAGAATATGGAAATGGAGCCTGGCAAGCTTTTCATTGGTGGGATATCTTGGGACACAAATGAAGACCGTCTTAGAGAGTATTTCCAGTGTTTTGGAGAAGTAGTGGAAGCTGTGATAATGAAGGATCGGGCCACAGGTCGTGCTCGTGGTTTCGGTTTTGTTGTATTTGTAGACCCTACTGTTGCAGAAAGAGTTGTTATGGAAAAGCACGTGATCGATGGGAGAACTGTAAGTTTGTATGTTTGAATTCATGTTTATATTTCTGCTCGCTTTGAGACTTTGCATTTAGAACTATCCTGTTATATTGGTTTCCTTCTAGCATTATGAATTGGAGTGTCCACTTCAGATTTATGTTTGTGAGTTTATCATTTAACAATTGGAGATTTGAAGTGTGTTTGAATATTCTTCTGTGCATTGTGATTCAATAAGTGGGATTTTGGAAACAACTTCTTAATGTTTCCAGTGTCCTCTATTGATTTTAAAAGCTTAAAGATGTAACCTTTGTGTTTTTTTTTTTTTTTTTTGCCCCTTCTTTTTAAGGTTTATTTACTGTAGATAGGAATTCCTGAGAAGACAAGGGAATCAAAATGTTGTCACTATTAAGAGCCTTTTGGCCACTTCAGGAAATTCCCATTTCAGATGCTGAAAAAAAATTTTAGATGGAAATTTTTTTTACAAGAAATCCTAAGATTTTAAGAGAGATTCCTTGGGGTGTCAATTTGTTTGGAAGCACAGTTATAGGAACACTAATAGGATGGTGCCAATTCTATGACATTTGCATGAAGATTGAATCTGTTGAAAATTGAAAAAGGACCTTGGAAGTCTTAAACAAAATTTGGACCAGGGAGAGTGTTCAATATAAATAATTATTAATATAACTAAAATTATTGTCTAATTATTGTGTTGATGGTTTAATTAGGCCTACAATTGTTCAGTGTTGCTTGCAGATGTGTATGCTTCACTGTCACTTATTCATTCAAGGCTCAGTGGACAATTTGTTGAGTCGCTGAATCATTCTTTGGAACCCCTTGGAAGGGTTAGCTTAAGTAATTTGAAATAAAATGATTTAGAAAGAAGATAAGGTTGTTTGTCAATATGCTTTCCATGTTACTCCCACGGGCCTAAGCCTAATCTTCATACTGTTAAAGCATCCTAAGTAATGCAAAATCACAATAATTAGCACAAGAAAAAGTAATGAAGAACAAGATTTTGATTCGGGCTTTATATTCCCTGATACCATTGTTGGCATTTGCAGACACCAAAGTTATTTTCTATTTTTACTATGAATGATCCAGTTTGAATTGGAATTCAGTTTTTCTCTACATTTCAGGCACTCTTGTTTGCATTGTATAAGTAAGATTTTTTTGGTTCAGTTTTCATTGTTTAGCTTTCTATTCTCAGGTTGAAGCAAAAAAAGCTGTCCCTAGAGATGATCAGAACGTTCTGAACAGAAACAATAGCAGCATTCAAGGGTCTCCTGGTCCTGCTCGCACAAAGAAGATTTTTGTGGGAGGCTTAGCATCCACTGTCACTGAGAGTGATTTTAAGAAGTACTTTGATCAATTTGGGACAATTACAGATGTGGTGGTGATGTATGACCAAAATACACAAAGGCCTAGAGGATTTGGGTTCATTACATTCGACTCTGAGGAAGCAGTGGAAAATGTGTTGTACAAAACTTTTCATGAACTCAATGGTAAACTGGTTGAAGTTAAACGAGCTGTCCCAAAAGAATTATCTCCAGGGCCAAGTCGGGGCCAATTGAGTGGACATAACTATGGTCTGAGTAGAGTTAGCCTCCTCAATGGTTACAATCAGGGATACAATCCAAGCTCAGTTGGGGGGTATGGACTTAGATTGGATGGTAGATTTAGTCCAGTTACAATTGGTCGTAGTGGATTTCCTCCATTCAGTCCTGGATATGGAACAGGACCAAATATTGAGCCCAGGTTGAGTCCAAACTACGGGGGAAATGCAAACCTCGGTTCTAACCTTGGCTTTGGACAGGGATCAAACCCTTTATATAGTGGAAATTCAAATAGGAATGTCAACCCCATTGGGTATGGTGGGGGCAATGGAGGAAATAATTCCATGTTAAGTTCATCAAGCCGTACACTGTGGGGGAATGGGAGTCTTAATTATGCTACTAATGCCACAAATCCTAGTGCTTTACTAGGCTCTGGAAGTGCAAATTCTAGAATAGGTCCTTTTGACAATATTGGAGCACTTTGGAGTTCCTCTCTTAACTCAGGAATAGGTGGAGGTGCTGGTTCAACCTATGGTAGTGGCAATCTTAGTTATGGCAGTGGAGAAATCAATTTTGGTTCAGAAGGGGTTGCATATGGAAGAAACAGTGGAACCAGTGTTGCACCAGCATCATCATATGCTGCATCAAAGGGTAGTTACAATGGGGCTTCTGAAGAAATTTATGGTCAGTTTTATGGGGAGCCTACTTGGGAATCATCATTTTCAGAGCTAGAGGGTTCTGGCTCATTTGGTTATGGGTTTGGAAATGCAGCTTCAGATGTTTTAAGTAAAAACTCTGGTGGTTATGTTGGTGGTTATAGTGTTAACAATAGACAATCAAATAGAGGTGAGATCCTTTTTCCTTTGAATATAATCCTTATTCCATCCCCCCTCAATGTTAAATCTTGTGCCTTTTATTTTCGGTTTTTAAGGCTTCTTAGCAAAGTTAATTGATAGTGTCAAACCTAGGTTTATTACATTCACAATATCAATGATACTTGTCTCTCTGAGCATATGCATCAGTCATGGCTTCTGGCTCTATCATGCTGAAGAGTCCTATCAATTTTATAATTTTGTTTATTTTAGGGGCAATTACACTTGACCACCCCAAACTATACCTCCGTTTGCATTTACAACCATGATCTTTTAGAATGCACAATTACCACCCTAAACTATAACCTAAGTTTCACTTTGCATCCTACCGTCAATTGGGTTGTTAACTTATATGGAAAAGTCTTTCACGTGCGACTCACGTGACCTATGCATACTTGGCACCTCATGAAAATATGAATTGCCTTAATCTTTTAAAACAAAGGTTATGTGGCATTACAATGGTTAGATCTGTTTAACAATTTTGTTTTAAGGGATTGAAGAGAAGCAATTGAATCTTTTCATGTGGTGCCACATATGCAGAGGTTACATAAGTCGCACGGGACATGCTTTTTCGTCCCAGTTAACAACCCAATTGACAGTAGGGTGCAAAGTGAAGCACGGGTTATAGTTTAGGTGGTAATCATTCATTCTTAAAGTTCAAGGTGGTAAGTGTAAATGGGGTATGCTCTAGGGTAGTAAAGTGTAATTTTTCCATAATTTAACTGCCATATATGGTACCATTCTTTATCTATTACTGGAACATTTAAAAGTAGGCCATTTTAGTTGAGCATTAGTTCTGTTAGCTGATGATCTGCTAGCAGAACATATGGGTTTATCATGTTGGCCAACTGGGTTTTGAAATTTAGCTCAATTGTTGTGTGCTGGTCCATATTAGTTAGTGTATGACTATGACATGCACTTCACATCAAATTTGGTCTACTGATGGAAAGTATATGTATTACACCCTCTCAGCCAACCACCCATCTATTCACTGAATGTCAATCACAAGTTAACTGTAGACACCATCAATTACTAATCTGATTTGAAAAAGATTATTTGTGTTATTCAATGCTTTTCGGTGGTATTTACATGCTTTTGATCAATATTGATACAGGAATTGCTGCCTAGGAAGATTATGATATGGATGTCCAAAATTATTGTAGGTGAAGTGTAATTGGTGAAGGTAAAGTACTGTGAACCTTCGTACAATTTCCTTGTTGAGATACAGTATACAAAAAATTGTGATTAGAGCTAATTGGTTCACCTGTATTGAATAACTCTTCATATGGAGCAGATACAAGGGATTTCTTTTCAGTTTGAGGTTGGGTTTATATAGGTTTCTTCCTTGGAATTTGGTTGAAATGTATAATCAGATTTTTGAGTTTATACAGATTTATTGTATCATGCATCTATGTTGACACAGCCATACAGAAACAAGCAAGAATTTTTTTTTTCCAACTTTTCTTTTTCTGCTGTAATATCCAGCAAAATTCCTGTTTCTTGTCTTTTGGCATGTTGTTTCCATGCAAGTTTTCCTTGACAACTTTAAGCTTCATTAATGAAGAATGCAGCAACTCTTGCTTTATTCATGGTATCATTTTAACAGCGTATTATTCTCTATAAGGGTGTGGATGCTTTTATGAAAACCATGGAGGTCATATTGTTGAGATTTGGTAGGGTGCAAAAGTTAGAAAATTGCTAGTTGATGAGGGAGGTTTTGATTAATTATCCCTGAATGCATGCCAAGATCACCCATATCGTTGACTTCTTTCTTTCTTTTGTTTTTGTTTTATTTTATTTTATTTTATTTATTTTTTTTTTTTGGGGGGGGTAGAAACACCCATACTGTTGACTTGGTTTCTAGTGATTGTGGATAGTATATCTGAAATGAAAGATGCTTGGATATTTTACAAAATTTACTACATAGAGCTTACAGAATGATGCAACACCAATCACCAAAAAAATAATAATAATAATAATAAATGTAACACTCATTAATCAGGTGGAGCTCATTGCATACATTGTCACATTAGGTTATTATTATTATTATTATAATAATAATTATTAATTTAAAAAAAATTAAAGAAAGTTAGTTGGTAAGTTTTATGTAGTAAAATATGTAGTACATTCACATTTTTCTTGTGGAAGTGTCTCTACCATTTTTCTTTAAATCATAGGCCACAGTGTTAAGGCGTAGACATGTGCCACGTTGGCAATTAGAGAAATTGATGATGGTTATGGGAATTGTAGGATATTATATTCTAAAGTTTTTAGGGTAATTTTACTAGAGTAATTGTGCGGATATAACAAATTTTATAACAAAAGTTTGACAAAGTGGCATCCATCACAAAATTATTTTCTTGGCTTATCAAGTTTAAAAAAAAAAAATGTTTGGTAAAAAAATTGTATATAGAAAAGAAAAAAAAAATTGAAACTACTTTTTCTTAAACATAGAAAAGTGATGTAAAAGATATTACAAATTCAACAATGTTATAGTATATCGAATTTCCCAACTTGTTAATGTGGCAAATTGTGATTTGTGCAATATCACGTTCACATGGATTATTTCTAACATCACTTTCACCATACTTCAATCACAATCTAGTATCTTAACAGTTGTGAAATTTATTATTTTGTTATGTCATCATGGTTATGAAAATTTGGCATATAACTCTTAGTTTTTACAAACTAATGTAAACTTTGATTATATACATTTAAAACCAAAGTTTACATTAGTCGTAAAAACTAAACGATTTCTTTATTATAAGGATAAAGTTTAGCTACAAAATTAGTTGTAGTGTAAGACTACAACTTTACTCAATATCTTTTTATTGAAGGTGAATTTTGATAAATCCACCATTTGATTATATCTTCTTTATATATCTTATATACTTGCAAAATTTCTAGAAAATTAAAGATCAATAGCTATGTCATCAATAAATTGTTTAAATTGTAAGTTTTTGTAGTTTAAAATTATGCATAAAATATAAGCTTATAAATTATATAGTAAATAATATCCGATTGACATAAAATTTGACATGTGTATTAAGAGTGTAAAAAATATATAATTCAGCAGTTAGATTTTCAAAATATGTAGTAATGTTTATTTTATTAAGTAAAGTTGTAACATCTTGGGCTGCAATCAATTTTGTAGCTAAACTTTCTCCTTATTATAATATTGATATGTCATTAATTATATTCAGTGGAACGTCAATTTGTAAACCTTTTAGAGTAAATTAGTAGTAGCTATAACATTTTCTCGGTGCAATACAGTCAAACCCAACTTATTTTTATGATTTTATATGATCAAAATAAACTAGAACACAATTTTCCTTCAAATCAATTTATTAACTTAAACTAAAATAGGTTAAGTTGTGCCCTTTATTCACATAGAATAGATCATACAAGATGACATATGCATGAAAATGGCCAACGCGTGATTCCTTTCATGAGTCCTAAGGTTTTGCAAGTGGCTCACCCACTTGACTTGGCAAGATCTATGCTTTGGGGTCATGCAAAAAACCCCAAATAGTCTTGAATTGCAACTTCCAAACCATACTCCCATTAATCTCCATTTAAATTGCATGAGCTTGGGGAACACAAAAAAAAATAAAGAATGTTAGAAAATGTGTGTAATGGGCCCAAGAAGGGTTAGGCTTTAGTTTGCATTGGACTTGTATAATATTCGCAAAAATAGCTATCAACACCTAGTTAATAATCAAGTGACTTATTTAAATGATTTAATAAGTTATGATATTTAATATATGTGAGTAATATTACGAACCATCAGAAAATGGATTGTAAGAAATTTTACTAAACTAATTTAAAGAGAAAGTTACAAGCTAAATTAATAAAATAAGTCAAAAAAAAAAAAAAAAAAAGCTAGAAGATAAACTTTTAAGTTTTAACCAACATTGGTATCATGATTCATGAGGAGATTTTAAGGGCAGCCAACCACATTCCGTGTAGACCACTATTTACACTGTAATCCTATTTTCTGTGTTAGAAAATATATCAATTTTCATTTCACGGTTTGTGAATTATATTGCTGGTACTCTCTACCCTTAGAGGCTCCTCTTCTGAGAGCACATAAATTGAGAATGCCAATTCTTCTTCAAACCCCGTATCTCAAGTTTGTGTGGCTGTCAAGAATTCTTCATGGTGATTTATGATGTGCTAATCTCTCGTTGCTTCTTTTGGTTAGAGAGTGTGGGAAAGAGGTAGGGATGGAGAATTTAATTAATTATAATTATGCCCTAAGGATACATGGACTAAAACTATGCCACCTTTAGTATGTATGTTTATATATACGGATTTGACTTACATTCAGTACTTTTTAACTGAAATCTCTTTTTTAACCAGAATCTCCTTTTGCATTTACTATATGAGTTTGGCTTATTATTTAGCATACTTGAAATTTGCAAGTAAAAAAAAAAAAAGTTCCTTTGTATAATTATTCCCAATTTTTATGTTTGGAACCTTCTTTTTACATTTAAACCGAAATCCTGAATCATATTAATTTCTTGGAAGGGTAAAAAATATACACTACTAGAAACTACGTCTTTGTTTTTTGAATTAGTGAGCCTCGTATGTCTTACATTACGGAAAAATAATAATTAAGTTTTTAATAAGCAATGAAAAAGAAAGGGCAGGGGCAATAGAGACTGGCGTCTACAATTGAAGATAGTGCAGAGATATACATTGCACCCACTTGACGGTGCAAAAAATATCAGAATTGTGTAGAAAATATCTATGGCTAAGAATTAGGAATTGTATTACTGAAGATTAAAATGATTACAAGAATGAGTCTGTTTATATACTCATAAAGCTCAATGGAGTAGATAAGTGGCTGCAACATCGTTTCATATTTTTTTTCTAAATTCTTGTTACCAAAGCGACACCATTTCTTACTTCGTTTTGCTTATGACAGTTAGAACCATTCTCTGGTTTTACAGATGGGGCTCACGTCTAGTAAAATATTAGCAATGATACGGTTTTATGTTATATCATCTAGGGTAAAATGTAAGTCAAATATACCAAGTTTTTCAATTAAATTCAAACACACGACTACATTGACTTTTATTTTCATTGAGCGCTTGAATTGTGCACGTCGTCTAATGACTAATGATTATAAGTTAATACTTGCAAATGAAATGATGTGATTCATGCATTCTCTAACAACAACAAAAAATGATGTAATTCAGGTGAATCAGGGTCACACTGGAAAAGATTAGATGGGGTGAAGCTTTCGGTCAGCATGCTGAAAAATTGGTGTCGTGCCAATCTCCAAGAATTTTAAGACTCCAGTTATATCGATTGATTTTTACTGCACAAATTTCTAATTATCCTGAACAATTTTTTTGGCTGAATACATGCATATTCTTAAAAGTTCATTCTATTCTTATTACGAGCATACAAGAATCACACCAGTGTTGTACGAGGGAAAAGGGTCCATACTGTCTACATTATTTCTGTGTCACGACACAAAATAAATTACCTTCATGGCTACATACAAAATATGATTCTCACCATCTCATCCTTCACCTTAATCTTAACAGGGAATGAAACACCATTTGTGTTTATTGGCAATTAGAAAGACAATTATAATGTGACAGAGGGTAAAAAACAAAAAGGATAAAAAGAATCAAACTCAGTTTTGAGGACCACCTAATGCAAAATAAAGCACAACACAGTTGTAGAATTTGAACATTGTATAATATGATTTTCTTAATCCCCCTTCAGATCATTTACATGTCTACTCTAATTTCTCTTCAACCATTCTCAATCAAGAACAAGTGAAGATGAATTTTACTCATTTAACATCTCAAGAAATTTGGTCACATGGAGAATTAGAAATGTGGGATACTTGACTGGAATGGAAAACCAATAAAAGAGCAAATCTAATTAGTGTAGGTCTAAAATGAGCAACACCAACCTTTTTTAGGCTCTACGGATGCTTCACCCCGTAAAACCACAGTTCTTCCATTTCCCATCCAGGTAGGATCCTGTTTCTTGAGCTCTTGAGATATCATAACTTTCCGGCTTAATATGTTGTAGATCTCTTTCACAATTGTCTGAAAAGCAGCAGCTACATTGGAAGAATCAAGAGCAGATGTTTCCATGAAAAACAAGCCCTGTGCTTCTGCCAAGGCCTTTCCTTCAGAGGTGGAAACCTCCCTGGCATCCTTAAGATCAGACTTGTTGCCAACAAGTATAGTTACTACGTTCATATCAGAGTGAGCTGTTCAGCAGCAAAACCACCCAATCAATACTCAGTTAATCCGATTTAAAGAAAAAATGCAAGATAATATTCTCTTTCTTTCTTTCTTTCTTTCTTTCTTTTCTCTCTCTCAATGCAAGATGATCTAATGTAGCCACCAGAGTACAAAAACTATCACTGATCAAAAAGAGTACAAACAACAATTGTTACAGAAGCATTGCAAAGGAATCGAATCCATCATTATAGACCCATTTCCTAAATCCATCTAGAATCTAACAAGTTGTAAGGAGCAAATAAGGATCTCAGGAAAAGAGAAAAGTGAAATAATACAATTCACAATTCAGAATCACAGCCTTTGAATGCACATGTAAAATGGGATCATTAGTAGCGATGGCATGGCAATGGGGTAGGTTAAGAAGGCCACCACCCAAACCCACCCCTCCTTGAATATATTTAGAATCTTACCTCTAAATTGTCATATGACTAAATATATTCCCAATCATACAAGAGTTTAAATCCTATAAAATTTCTGATGCACATTACCAACAATATCCATCACGTATTCATATCCTATTCATTTCTCTTTTTTTAATCTTCTTTTGTTCTTGAATTTCTACACGTTGATCCTTTAAGCTAATTTTCTGCTTGAAATAAAATCACTTTGTTGGATTAGCAGCATGGGGGCCGAGGCTACTCAAAGAGGGGCATTGAGATGGGGATAAATATGTTCCCGCACTTCATATATGGAACAGGTTTGGGGGGCAACTTTTGCTGGCAGGGGATTGGGGGGGTGGGGGGGGGGGGGGGGGGGAAGGGGATTAAGAAACACCCCTACACTGCCCATTTCTAAATGGAATTTACTTAAATGCAAGTGATGTCATTTAATTACAACAATAAAGTTCCCTAACTGAACAAACAGGCTTCCTCAAAATAAAAGAAACAAAAGAGAGAGGAACCAAACAGCAAAACAAAGTAATATTCTTACTTTGAAGTTCATTTAGCCATCTGCCAATGCTATCAAATGTCTGGCGTCTACTGATGTCATACACCACAAGAGCTCCAACTGCACCTCTATAATATGCAGATGTAACAGCCCTGAACCGCTCTTGACCTGCTGTGTCCCAAATCTGAGCCTTGATTTCCTTTCCATTGATTTCCATCTTTTGGGTTTGGAACTCTACTCCTATAGTTGACTTTGAATTAGGGTAGAACTCATCTCTAGCAAACCTTGCAAGCAAATTTGACTTCCCAACAGCTGAATCACCAATTAAAACAATCTTGAAAAGGTAATCCTCTGTTTTTTCTTCCTCTGAATAAAAAGCCATTTTCCAACCTTCAAACAATTGCCACTCTATAATGCCATATTACATGAGCATCCCTCTAGATATTGGGTCACAACAATACCTAAGAAATAACAAAATTCCGTATTTAAACAAGGAAAAAGAATTAGAGATAAAAAGAGAACAGGAGCTGAAAAGGAAACCTGAAGGTAATATAAAGCACCAAATAACAGTTCTGTAATTACTCAGATGCAGCATAAATTAAAATCTAATCAAATACCTATCATCTGGAGCTAACATTTTTGGTGGGTAATGGGTATGATAAATTTTGTAACTTCCAACTCCACCCTCAGCTTCTTGCCACTGATGTAAATCTATCCGGAGCTTTCTTATGTCAGATTCCAATCTGCCCCTTCAAGCAAAATGACACAGTTTCAAAGTCCCTGCATTGTCAAGAAAGCATAAGAATCTACAAAACCTCCTCTGGAGGTAATCTGTAATGTTGTTGCCTACTTTATGGGTGTACAAAAATTAAGGCTGTGTTTCTTTTGGCATTGGCATTTTCTTTTCAGCTTTTTAGGTTATTTGGTTATGCACAAATTTTTAAAGACTCACTTTTTCTAAGTACAACCATATTTTAACCAACTTTCAGGAAAAAAAAAATCAGCAAAAAAGCAAAGCCATATAAGTTTGTGCCAAACAGATACTACTAATATTAATTTATCATATGTAGTGATCATGTGGACTGACAGCCAGAAGCTGAAAATGTATAAGCAAAGTAACAAAACTATCTTTTAAAAAAGAAAAAGCAGAAGAAGAACAGAGATTATGTATGTGACAGTATCTTTTATGCATGCATAATGTATCTTCATATTTTCCGGCAGTCATAGCAAGAGTTGGGAAAACAGGAAGCATTTTCCAAAGCATTTTGGCCCTTTAAGAGAAAAAAGTGATATAATCACTACTCTAACCTTGATTCGGGATTCACCTTCAACTGACCCTATCACTTAGTGCTTTATAGCTCAGCTATGTTTATGAATAACAGTGAGACTATTACTGCAGAAAAGTTGTTTTCTTTTTATTTTTAAGTTACATAAAAACCCAATGAGTTTTGAACCCATGACCTTGCCCTCTACCCTTTCTTATGGAAGTAGGAAGAGCTCATCAGCTATTGCAAAGACATTGTATCACAAGAAGAATTTGAAAGACAGACATGAGGCACCATTACCACTGGGCTATTACTTGAACCCAAAACAATAATAAGTTGATAACAATTGATTTCATCACATTCCTCCATTCAAAATTTTTTTGAAATGAGCAGTCAGAGATCTGGCTGTCATGATTAAACTGTAGTCATAGAACAAGTATACGACTGGGGATAGATATTTGATAACACAAATATAAAGGATAAAATCTCAATATGCAAACAACTTGTGTGCTCTTACAATCTGGCAAAGAAGTACTCAACCCAATCATGCCCCACTAAACTTTTTTTGATAAGTCACAATCATGCCCCACTAAACACAAAATTGGAGGAGAAAGAGACAGCCAGACTCACACAAAGAGAGATTACAAGCATCTCCCTCCTACATGCTTATTCTAAGACCGCAGGTAGGCATGATAATTAGCATCACTCTCCCATCCCCCCCCCACCCCCCCCCCCCCCCCCCCCCCCCCTCCCTTTTAAAACTCTGTTTTTTAACCTTTCAAGCAAGCATGAGAAATGTGCCAACCCAAATGATAATGGAGAAAACAGAATTAGTTACTGTTTGTAAATGTGACTCAATTTGGGTAACGTATAATAGATTTTTTTTTTGTTTTTTTTGGGTGTGCGTGAGGCCCTTAAGCCATGTCTGGTGGATGTGAAGCATGCATGGTTTATTGGATTCAGTCATAAGTAGTATAGGATTAAATCAGTTTTGAATTTAGGTTTTTATTTATTTTATAAAGGTGACATGTGGCTCATGTTGACTAATCTGTTAAGGATTTGTAGCTGACCCAAAAAAACATTTAGGACTAAGGCCTTGCCATTGTTGTGTATAGATTACAATATTTATTTCTTATCATAGTCTACAACTCTTGAACCAAGTGAAAGAGTATGATCCACAAGTTACAGTTACTTTTGTAGTGAGAAATAAATCTGTTTATGCAATCTTGTGAATCAATCCAATCAAGTTTTATGAGTTTATAAGTTTTCAAGTGTCTTGGGCTTATTTCTCTGAGCCAAGTCAGTATTTCATTAAATTTTAATAAAACTTTAGTTTATTAGTCAAAAATTCAAAATACTGAGTCCTAGTCCTAAAAGGTAAGGAAGTTGACATCTAAGCATCTAAATTAATATGCTTAAGAATTCAAAGAAACAGATAATAGAACCATTTCTTTATTTAGGAATGCATGTTTATTTCTCTCTCTCTTCCATGGGTTACAGTTAACAGCCCCAAAATTCTGTCTTTTCCTTCCCTTTCTCAACCCCCCTAAGCATACACGTTTTCCCTTATACACAAAAATAGCACATGGATTAGAATAGCTATTCAAGTGGAATAGTTACTTAGTCATTTGGACCATTTGGTTATCCTTATTCCTACAAATAGATATTCCATAGGGCTTAACTATTCCTTTGAATTCGTGAATGGTCAATTTTTATCTTTGGTAAAATAGAAATTTTCATTTAAAATTTTTATATAATTATGATAAAAAAAAGAAATAGAAATAAGACTAAAATATTAATATGGTCATAAATATAAATATAATAAATTTAGGTATAACTCCATAGTATTATTCAGTAATTATACACATATTTGTGAAGTTATTTATTATATTAAATAAATCATAAAATACAATATAATAAATTTATATAAGGTTTTAAATTATTTATAAAGAGCATGTGTAAATACTATAACAAAGCCTATTACAACACCTTAAAATCCCAAACACAATCACCATACAAAATTCCTGCAACCCTATCATTCTTTGTTACAACCCCTATATTTTACAAACCTAGTTCCTTATACAATCCCTGAAGCCTTTCTCTAGTCATAAAAAACCCCAAAACCATAAATTTTCCTACTAAGCCCACACAAGCACACATGCTTGATTCCCTAAAATAGTCCTCCAACAATACAATTCATTGATAAATATTCACCAGAACACTCAGCAGACACAATGAGTTAAAAGGAAAATCGACAAATTCATGCCTAAACTTCAATAAAAGAAAATTAAACCAAAAACCAAAAGCCAAAGTTGCATTTAATTTAAAGTCAAGTTAGTATTTTTTTTTCTTTTCTCCACATGGTTTCTCTTTATGTTTTAAATGTAAAACATTCAAGTGAATTAGTAGTTGGAAGGCTAAAAAGACAATGTAGGTTGTTATTCTGGTTTATTTTTAAGCAATTGGTCTCTATCTATATAACCTATCACCATGATAAGTTCTTCCCTCCATATTCTTATCAAAAAAATAAAAATAAAAATTCTTCACTCCATATTACATCAACTCCCACTTATCAATTTTTCACAAGAGCAATCTATAAATGTCAATTTCATTGGAGCCTTGGCAGAACATAAATCACCACCAAAAAAAAAAAGCTAAAATGAAAAACCTAAAAGACCATGATTAATGATTTGATCTCAAATAGCAAAACAATTTTAAAAAAAAAATCCTAGAGATCTGATTGCAGAGTTCTCAACACAAACACAATTCAGATGGCATAAATCCTACATTAATATCTCTGAACCAAAAAAAAAAGAAAAAAGAAAAAAGAGGCTTTTGTATTGGAGAGTTGGAATCTACAGCGACAACAAAGAAAGAATCAAATTCCATGAGAGAGAGAGAGAGAGAGAATGACATACCTGATTGGGTGGGGGCCTCCTCCAAATGGCTGATTGTCTCTCAGATTTTTATGGGTATAAAACCCTCAGAACTCTCTGGCGGTATACAGGATCTACTATTGGAATTGGAATTTGGAATAATATTAAAATTAATTGACTGGAAAATAAATATATTAATATAATATTGATGATAGTAATAAATAGGGGTATTAAATTGTTTAGAAAATGAGAGTCAGGCTAGACGGGGGAAGCAATTAGGCATTAGCCAGGCTGGGCCACATCGAGCGACTATTGATGATTTTCCCCTCTCTCAAAATAAAATAAAAATGCCTGCGTTATTTAAAAATTTAGAAAACCGACCCGTTCGCTCCGGCAACTTTAACAAACCTAGTCCGGGGTCAATGTTGGTCAATTTGGATACAAAACGTTTTCACGGCTCGCTCCAAGTCAAGTGTTTTTTTTTTTTTTTAAATTAAATGTCACAAGACTCACAAGTCACGACTACAAAACTCAGAGCCATTTTTTAATTTCTTTTTAGCTAAATTGTAAATTATACGTCTAAAATATAAATTTAAATACTTTCAAATTTTAACGAGTAAAATTTAAATTTTAAATCGTTAAGACGTAAAATTTAACACTTTCAAATTTTAGAAGGTAAAATATAAATTCTGAAATTTCAGGATGTAGAGTTAAAATACTCCTAAATTTTAGGGGTGTAATTTGCAATTTACTCTTCCTTTTTTAAATTCTCACTTTTGCAACGTTTGAGAGAGATCATGGTTGGTCGTTTTACCCCTTATTTATTGGAGAGGCGGATTCCCATATTAAAATTTTTAAAGCAACCAAAAAACAAATCTATATATTTATTATAATGTTTTAGAGTATTTAGGGTAGTTTATATATAGTTTTTTTTTATGGAAATTTATATATAGTTAGTAAAACACTAACCAGATTAATAGTTGGTCTTAAATTTTGGATGGTTTGGATTTTATTAGCTTTTTAACATCTTAAGTGGATTTCAACAAATAGTATTAAATCAAAAAATCAAAAATAGTGTTGGTTAATATTTATATAAATGTTGATGAATAAAGAAGAATCCATACAACACATCTTCAAACATAATGAAGAAAAATCACAATCATCAAGAGCAAATGCAATGAGCAAATAAGTCAATGGACCAAAATTTCCAAAGAAATAAACATAAATTCAAAGCAATGCATCCCACGTTATCTTTGAAAAAAAGAAATTTCAAATGTGTTTTTGGATCAAGTGTGATTTCTCTAAGCAACGGAGGGTGTAAGCGGTTTTGAGTTCAATAAATGAGGTTTGAGTAATGAACTGGGCGATGAGTGAGTTGGGATGGTGATTTGAGTAGTTTGAGCCGACAATACTTGCGTTTGTTTCTCTAGAAAATCTATTATAAAAATAGTTTTTTTGCATTTTTCAATATTTGAAAGCATTAGAAAAAATAAGTCAAATAAAAACTATTTTTTAGTCAACTGAAATTCCTATTAAAGATATAACTTATTCTTAGAAATTATTTTCCACTAAAATTTTTTGGAAAACAACTCTATCTCACTTTATGCTAAATAAAGAAGTTAAGAGGCAATATGAAAACTATTGTATACAACTCTATCTAATTTTAAGGTGATTGCCAAAATAGGAAAATGTGATAGGTTTTTTATAATTTTTTTTTTGGAAAATGACTCATTTTTTAGAAACATTAATGTCAAAACAAACAAAACTTAATGAGCTATGAGCTAGTCTAGTGTTTAATACAATTTTGTAAGCTTAAGGTGTCCATTGGCTTCAACTTTTTCGTCATATTTTATCTTTTTGTTGCAAGTGTTTTAAAGTATGCTCGCACATTAAAAAAAAAAAAAAAGATTTTCAAAAGTTTTTATCTACAACTTTTGAAAATCTTTTTTATTTTTTTAATGTGCAAGCATATTTTAACACACTTACAACAAAAATCTAAATAAGTTGATGCCAAACGCACGTTAGGACTCGATAAAATTTTAACCTATAATGTTCACTCTATGAAAATTTCTCTATATCATCAAACTAAGAAACAAATTAATATTTTTGTGTCAGCCAGTTTGAACCCAAAATCGAATCAATTTTACCAATTGAGCTCATAATTGAAATCTCATTTATTAAGATAATTTTTGGGTATTATTACATTCTTGTCAGCCCATGAGTCACAACTTTGGGCTTGGATTAGGAAAAGAAAAACAAAAAGGAAATGTTTATTTTATAAAAGACGAGGGCTTTAATTATTATTATTTTAGCTTATAATCTCATGCATATATATGGATATACTTAAAGATAGACAATAAGATGCATAATATAATTCTTATATATATAATTTAAATACTATTGATAGTCATTTTTATATTTTGTTAACTCTTTAAAAAAATTTGTAAGGATATTATTAGGTATAAAATGTAAATTATCCATTTTTTTTTATTATTGTGAAGCACTTTTTTTTTTTACTATTTATTTATTCTATATTTTTTGGTTTTTGTACTTAATAACGCACTTAGATGAATATTTATAATGTGATCCCACATTTGATTCTAAAATTAAGAAATAAAACTCTTTAAGAATAAATAATTTAGAACACATGACGCAAAATTAAAACTTTAATTTGGAATTCTAATTTGAATTTCTTTCAGCTTTATCTATTATTATTATTATTATTATTATTATTATTATTATTATTATTATTATTTTCGATTGAATGCCTCTTTCTCTTTATTCATAGCTTGAGTTAAAACAAAAGCAAAACAAAATTACAAACTAGATCAAGAGTGGATGTGCGTGTATTTAAAAATACTTTATATTCTTAAAAAAAAAAAAATCAAGAGCGGATATCATAAATAAAAACTCTCTAAAAAAAATTATAAACCAAACTTTTTTTTTAGAAGAAAGTAAACTAGATTTGAAAAATAAAAAACAACAGCTTTATGAAAGTGGTCCGAAATTGAATGAAACAAAGGGCCTAGATTTTTTTTTTTTTTTTTTTTTTTTTTTTTATAAGAGAAAGGCCTAGATTTTATATCAGGATACAACCTGGTTGTTAAGACCCATAACCCAGCAACATACATAAATAGTGATAATAAGACTAAAGGCTGGGATGTTATTGACAAAATCCTTTAATTCGATTATTTATTTATTTATTTATTTTTTTGGTGGATTAGCATTTTGGTATTTTGAGAATTAATTTTGATGGATTTAAAATATAATTTAGATGTACTATGTAAATTATAATAATATATTGAAAATAATTTGTAAATTGTTTATGAAAGTCCAATTTTCTTATAAGGTATGAAACAATTTAATCCCATTATTTTGTAAAACTATAATCATTTACATAGTTGAGCCCAGTTCCTTCAAAATTATCTCAATATACCAAAATCAATCAAAATAACAATTTTAAATTAAGCCCTAAAATCTAAACTAATTCAAACTTACAATTTTAAAACACATATTTTTTCAAACTACCATAGTAGCGTAAGTTGGATTGGATCACTTGGATTGAAGTAGAGAGTCCAGGATCCTACCCATATACCAATTTCTGCATCCAAAACATGGACTTGAAAGGGACCCAAGCAACAAGGCCATGGGTAGCATAATTGGCCTTACAATAATGGATATAGAACATCAATTAAACGATTTGGGGATCTTATTGATATATCATATATGCTGCCTATGATGGAAGAGATTGCCCAATGTGGAATGAGTGACCGGGGAGTTTTGTATGATTTCTATAATATTTAACACATCATATTCAATGATTAAATTGTTCAAACCCAAGTTGTGTATAGAAGAAACAACTAAAATTGTAGAGTTTCAGCCCAAAGAAGATCTTCACTGACATCTGAATTAGTCAATGCATGAATAAATTTACCTACGTGATCTTGATAATTAGTAGCAAGGAGGGAGTTACTTGGTCTAGTCTCAACATCAAAATTAATTTTGAGCCATCCAAGATGGAGGAGGGCCAAGAACTATGAGGTAACTTTGATACCATGGCCACAAGAAGACGACTCTGACACCATGTTAGAAATACTGAATCGATAGTATTTTATATGACAGCAGTAAAATATACATGAGTATCTTCATATAGGAGGCAGAGTGTGTAGTACGAGTATGTGTTTAGTACAAGTATATGGGCTATACAAATAAGTAAGGTGGGCCTAAGGCCCATAGTATATTACACATTAACACATTTGATTCCTCAAGAGTATGTTACAAGTAATTGATTATGAACGCTATGACCATTTTCTGAATGTATGATTTCTAATATTTCTTGTTTGGAAGTTTAGAGTATTAGCAAGAGTTTAAGGATATCAATTAGGAGGAGTAGATTTCAAAGCTGCATAAATGTTGGCCCCCCATCTTCTTAGAAGTGTAATTCTTAAACCCTTTCAATGTGACAATTAGTTTCACTTGATTTAATTTTAGTGTTCATCAGTTATTTGAAGCCCATATGTTGTATGTTCACTAGTATTTTTAGTTTATTCATTATTCGCAAACCACCACTTCTATTTTTTTTGATGCCCCCTGCATGAATGTAAGACTTTTAAGTGGCTTTACATACATGGAACCATATATGTTTTATGTGTTATACATAATTGATGATTACTCTCCATGTAGCAGGGGTATATCTTTGGCCGTAGATAACTGACAAGATGAAAGCATTTGCATCCTTAGATAATGGAATACTGGACCTTAGGACTCATCAAACTCATCAAAATTCTCTAATTAAAATACCAAGTTCCTTTAGGTTAATGTGAAACTGTCTTCATAAACTTCAAGAATGAAGGATTTAGTGATTTGGAAAGCTAAATTGAATTTTGTTTGATATTTGTGTTTTGGTATAATATAGATTTTGTAATATGTGGTTCTTTTAAAGTCTATGTGCATAGTTATAAGGTTTTTTTTATTTTTTTATTTTAAGAGAGAAATCTTACGTGTTGAGTTGTGACTCTAAACAGCTTAAAAAAAATAATCAACAAAATTACTAATTAGAGAAATGTCATGCAAAATAAGATTAGATTATCTATAGATATTGAAACTTTTTTAAAGCTTAAAAATTTTGAGCTTAAGTTTTTATTTTTTTTAATAGGACTTTGAGCTTAATTTTCTCTCACATAAATAGTCAAAAATTGATTTATATGTTAAAAACAAAGGAGAACGGTGTATGAATAGCCTAAAATTCAAATGTTGACAATGTAAATTTTCATATTTTCTTATTATATTTGAATAAAGAATAACATATGTTTGTGGGTTTAAATAAAAATTTATATTATTTTCATCTTTATGTTTATGTTTATGTTGATTATGTTTTTGTATAATTTTTATTTAAAAATAATAAATCTTAATTAATATATTTGTAACCCATGTAGATCTTTTAAATTAAATATAAAAACTAAACTAGTAAGTTTGCATTTATTAGTTGTTTGATATCCCTGATTATATGCAAAACATGACAATAAACATGTGAAGCAAAATAAAATAAATATATTGGAATTAAATTATATTGTAAAATGTGATAATTTTTTAAAAATTACAATATAACATTATACACTTTGGCGCTTTGTTGTTATTGCATTTACGTGGCATGTACTCATTCCACCACTATTTTGTTCAACTACATCCTCTGGCATTTGTTTTGGTAGAACCAAAAAAAAAAAAAAAAACAACCAAAAGTATTGCAAACAACCATAGGCTTTTACAAAAGCCAAAACTGTCTCTAATAAAATATAGGTTAATTGGCACAGTGGTGGATATCCATTTAATTATTGGCACAACCGCGAAAATCGGAGCCACATCATGGCATTTTATGTAGGTTATGAGTGTCAATCCAGGATTTTACGGTTTATATGCGTGGCACATTTGACATCCAATTTGAAAAAATAGATATATTAAGTGATATAAAACACATTTCCCCCTTTAGATCCAGACTCTGGAGATATCAAAGCTAACTAAACTAAATCTATAATCGTTAACAGTATCAAAAAGAATATTTTTAGCCACTAATTAGGAGCCACATATGATATGATTTTTTAGCCCACAAGATTTCGACCATTTTTGATTATGGTTACCACTAAAAACTTATCTATTTAATTCAACTTCTTTTGAAAATTCAGAAAATATCCTTAATTATTTTTTTCCTTCAAATGTACCCTACATGTGAGAATAAAAAATGTATACATCTAATATATAAAAAATAGGGTTAGATTATCTTTAGAAACTAAAGGAGAAAAGGGTATGAACAACCTTAAAAATTCAAATGTTGACATTAAGATTTCTATATTTTCCAATGCTTCTATTTGAATTAAGAATAACATCTGTTTGTGGGATCAAGAAAACAAAAAAAAAAAAAAAAAAAAAAATTATTTGCATGTTTATGTTTATTTTTATGATATTTTTGTTTAAGTGTTATTTTATAGCCACTTTAGACTATTTTTTTAATATATGTATGTATGTATGTATGTTATAAAAAGAAGCGCATACACAAAATAAACAAGTTGGCATTTTCCAAATTATTCATAAAAATATAAATTAAACTAAACGGAAGGCCCACCCTGTATTAAATTGTTGGTTCCGTCCCTGTTTCTAATTCCAATGGTAACATGAATGAGCAAAACACATAAAAATAATAAATGTGCTTCTTTTTATAAAAAAATATATTGGTTTACGTAGGTGTTAACGTGATTTCATACAATAATTATATGCCAAGTTTCAATATAATTCGATGATTGTCCAACACTAAGTAACTAGTAGACCACCTTAGCCAAAAGAGATACAATTGGAAAAGTATTTTTAATTGTCCCACTAAAGCTAACGACTTAAATTTTGAATATTTTCGGTGCTTAATTTCTATCCCATTAGATAAGAATCATAAAATCTTTACTATTTGATAAGTAGCATTGTCTCCCATCAAAATTACCCGACTTCCATAATTAAAAAAAAAATATGCAATTGTTAACAATAAATTGAAGAGAAAGATTGAAACTTTAGTTCTCGTAAATGAGACCAAACAATGCTAATGAACTATAAAACTCTTGACCTATGACTAATCTAACAATTGAAATTAGTTATTCATTTTTTCAACACTAAGTGATGACAGTTTCTTAAGTAATTCTTTAGATGCATGGAAATTGCATGTAAGATGACACAAATACTCCTTGTTCTTTATTTTCTCTTCTACATACCTCGAAAATATTTCATTCTTTGACTACGACAACCCAATTACCCTGTAAGGACAAAGAGTTTGTATATGGTGGATATTATGGACCATACCAATATATATGATATTTATGTGTATGTGTGAATTGTATTAGGATTGAGAGATATAAAGAATAACTTGCTAAATCTTAGATGGTATCATCTCCAAGAAACTGAAGGCTGCCACTGACAAAGTCCATAGTGCCACCCGAGGAGGAGGAGGCTTTGAGTTAATGGTGCTGATCAAGTGTTTGGATTGATCAAATGGCAATTAATTAAGCTTAGAAGATATATTATCCACGCCTACTATCTTATGGCTTTCAAAGGTCAGTATAGAGGTTGGCTGGTAAAGAGAAGATAAAGCAGCTCTATCATTGTCAAAGTGATGGTAGTAATGATCCACAAATGCCCTGCCCACCATCTCAACTTGCTCTTCCATTCTCTCCTTCTCTATAATCAATTTTCCTCTTCCTCCACTCTCAGAGCATTAAATTATAAGGGATGAGAAAAATGGAATAAAATACGTAGCATGTGGGCTAAGGCACAAAAAGGGAAAATGTGAAGCACTAGATGACTGGAACTCCTGCTAATCCTAGTTTAACACAGGAGTTCTTTCATTATCCAAGGCTCAGCCAAAGCCAAAGTCACCCAAGCGAGCATTATAGTCGAATTCTAGTAAGATAATGCACCACCTTTTGATCATACTCATTGTGAAGATAATGCAATACTAATGCTACACCGGCTAGTATGCTACACCAACGCCTCCAATTCAAAGTGTTATACTTGGAAGCCTTATACAGGTGTCTATCAAGACTACCATTTGGCATAAAGTCGTACAATAAGAGTAACTTTCCTTTCCTATAGCGCCAACCTAAACCAAGGCCTTAATATTAGAAAGGATATCAGGGATTAATAGTTGCATTTAATCAAGCCAATACAAAGCAAAGAAAATAAATTTAGCCACTTAGATACATGAACAAGACATAATAGTTGCAATATGGTAGCTCAATGAACTAGAAGCTGATATAATGTCATTGTCTTCAATCACCAAAGTATCGTAACAGTTGTCCTATATTGACTATTGATGAAATTGATTTTAGCATATGTCATATGGTTTGACTTCTAAATCCTGGTACAACTGATAATTTGGTACATAAATGTTTTTTTCCCCTTGTTAAAATATGTAAACATAGAATTTGTCTGCTTAATCAATTTAATGACCTGAATTCAATTAGTTGGGTTACTATAATAAAAAAAACTTGGCTTCTAGAATTATAATTTGAATTTCATAGCATACTTATGTTAATGACTTTAAGAGCATGAAATTTTAGCTTTATAATTTTGATCACATAAAATTATTGGTCCTTCTCACCCTTCCACTGTTAAAGAATATGTCCAAGGGAGACAGCTATGTGAGGCTGCAAAGTATATTTTCCAGCACCTTCTTACTTGGACCCTCGTCCCTCACCCATTCACAATTGAGACCATCTAAGGCTGGGTATCTGATGAAGGAGATCAAATCCTATAACTCTAGGCTCAAATGTCCACAAGGTGACTATGGGAAACTGGATTCTTTAAGACTTTTGGAAACAAACTCCCTAGTTTTGGGTTCTTCCACAAGGGGTTTGGATTTTTGAGGAGGAATTTCAGAATGGATACTTGCACAACAATCATTGATAATCTGAATTCTCAATGAATCAAAAGGGTCAAATTTGTAAGGCTAAAATTTCATGCTCTAAGGGTTGATTTGGAAGAGAGTAATGACAAAATACACCTTCAAGACTCCTGCGAAAAAGCCTTAATTTGACAAACAAGTAATGCAGTTTCAAACTTAGAATATTTAACTTCAATCAAATCATTTGGTGCTTTGTAGATAAAGTGTATAATGATCTTTCAAAATTCATCAAATAGGAATTGCAATTTCTCTAGAATAATAGAATGACAGAATATAAATAATTAAAGATTAAAAGGGGGATTACCAACTAAGCGGGAAAGATGTTTATGGTGGAGACTGAAATTAATGATGAGCTCTGCCAAGAAATCATCTTTGCTTTGAATGTTGTCTCTAGAGAATTTCTTGATAGCTATTTTAGTATTAGTTTTATGATATTTGTCCTCTAGAATTCCTTTATAAACAGCAATATATCCACTTTGACCCAGCCTCGTACTCTCATGGAAGTTGTTGACGGCCTTCTTTAAATTTTTGTACTTGAATTCCCTTGGCATCCTAGGAAACCACCTCAATTGTGTGCCAAGCACCTTAGACTCCTCTTCACCCCCTCTATCTTCTACTTCTTTTTCGCTTATTCAAATATTAAACCCCACATAGGATCAACGATGTTACCCCTGGCCTGGGACTCCAACCCCAACGCCTGTCTTCAAGTAAAGCAAATCATTTTTGTTTTGTAGATCATCAATCTCTATGCTCCATTTCAATACATAATTCAACTCAATATATGGATCACCTGTAGTTTATAGAGGTAGCAAAACCAAAGTAGGACTTTTTTTATTCACATATTCCTTCAAGTTTATGGTCTCACTAAGAAGTGGCTTTTCAGGCTTGTGTTGCCCTTCTTTCACCATATAACCTCCACCATCTTGGACATGCCATTGTATTGCACCCAAACAATGTGTATGATGCCTACTTTTGGGGATAATTTGATATTATGATCGTCGAGAGAAACAGTCGTGGTTGAGTTAACGGAGTTGATGTTAAGGCCAATACGGTTGTCATTAGGACCAAAGTCATGCCTTTTGGTATCAAACTCTATAGCCATGATCTAGTTGGTTGGATTGCCATCATTAGCAGCATTGTGAGGCCAAGCCATTGCCCATAACTTGCTTCAGGGATTGAGAGATCAAGAGCAATGAGAAAAGCAAGGTCCTCACCAGCATTCCACGTTGCATTTCTATAAATGTTAATGACAAAAGTGGTGTTGAATGAGCCTGATCTCATTCGACTATTGAATTATCAAAAAAAAAAAAAAAATTTGGTAGTGAACCACAAGAGAGGAAAAAATAATAATTTTATTTATACATCTTAATTTTGGATTATTACATAGATTCTAATTAACTATATTAATAAAAGTCATTTTACTTGAATAATTAAAGTATCCACCAAGTTAAAACTGCTCATAATATTTTCAATCATTGGTTTGAAAATTGGTAGGTCAATGATACTTTGGAAATTGTTCATCTTTTCAATTGATCCGTTAGTATTGGAGGTTTAAAAAAAAATCACCATATAACAAGTCAAAACTGCTCATATTTTCATTCTTAAGTTTAAGTGTATTATGCCAAGAAAATTATTGCATTAGACTTATAAAAAATTGCGTTTTCATTGATTTTACATTGAGAATCTAGGACAAACTATTAATCTGGTGAAATATTCAAACATTATATGTATCAAGCTTGAAAAACTATCTTAGTTTTGACTAAAACTTAGCATAGACATGCTAGTATTGTAATTTTTTGTTTTATTTTATTGGGTGAGTACAAATATCCGTATCTATATTCTTAATTGTTAGGTTCTAAAAGTTTAGAACAATTGGCAAATCGTGAACACACAAGAACATACAAGCTGCAGAAAGAAGATTTCAGAAATTGCGTGGTTCGACCGATCGAGAAACAGGCTCAACCGATCGAGAATCGTATCTACAGAATTTTAAGTTGGTCCAAACAACAGTTCTAGCCCATTAAGGATTAGGGTTTCAGATCTACTTTTCCCACTATATAAAGAAAACCCTAAGCACGTTTTTTACAAGGCTTTTTAGAGAGAGGAGTGTGCCTCTTTTGTATTTAGGGTTTTGTTCCTAAAAAGCTCTCTTATATCTTCTACCGGTGTTGTTCCTTGAAGAATCTCAAGATTCGGTATTGTTGAAATTGCCGCCTTCTTTTGTCATCAAAGGTGCTGATGATCTAAACCTTCAAGAGTGGTCTTGGAGTCACAAACAGGAGAGTTTGTGTTGCGAAACCTTTGAGTGGGATCTCAAAGTCACAAGCGTGGGTGTTTGTGTTTTGCAAAGGCTAAGGAAAGAAGTAGTTTGTGGACTCAGAGCTATCATGGGGTCGTGGTAGTAAGTTTTCTACAAGCAGGTAGCAATAGGATGTTAGTGGTCTAAGTCGCTATTGTACAAACTTCAATTCTTTCTAGTGGATTTGTTGTTTTACCTTGAGGATAGCTAGGTTAAATCCTCCTCAGGTTTTTTACCGGTTTGGTTTTCCTAAGTCATCATATCGTTGTGTTATTTATTTTTTTGCTGCTTTGCATGATATGATTGTTATTGTTTTAACCTAGATCTGAATAATAAACCTAAGTATTCACTTAGTTAATTAATTAGGTTAAACAATCTAGTTTACAGGGATCTAAACAAACTTACATTAATAAATTCACGCAAATTTAGAATATGTACTCTCCAATGTGTCTTTTCCCACTAGGTTTAACTAGTCTCCCACAGTCTATTCATAATCTATCAAATATTCGAAATCTCCACCTAAAATTCTTACTCTCCCTAACATACCTCTCATTATTGGATTGAGATCAGCTAGTATTGCTCCTGATACAATAACAATAAATGGTTGAGATTTAATGTTATAAAAAACAATTTTCAATCTCAATCATTATATAAAAAATATATATATATTAAAAAGAAGTAAAAACTTAAGGTTAAAAAGTTAAAAATGTAAAAAAAAAAATGTGAAGGAAATGGGGTAATTGCATGGTATGCAATTGCACCGGATCTCAATCCCTCATTTTTTTCTTTTCAATAGTCTAAAAAAATAGTTTTATTTTTTTTTTCTATAAAAGTTCAGGCGCAATCATCTTCAGCTCATGTTGTTCTTTGTCCATGGCCAAATCTGCCATATATGTATCATCTAGTTGGATGTTGGACAAAATCTGCTTTTCAATTTTTTTTAATTATCGAATTTTGATATTTTTATGTAATTTTTGAAATTTAAGATTTAGGATATGGTTTCAATCATGATCTTTTTCAGAATATATAATTTTTTTTTAAGTCAAGTTTTACAGAGCCTTTAAACTTGCCTCCAACTCCAAGTCTGTAAATTAATTTGAAATTGAGATTTTAGTTTAATAAATTTCAGAGTTTTCTCTCAGTTTTTGATGGACTCAAAACTATCTCTTCTCGTGGATTTGAGATTATTTTATAAAAACAAATGTATTTTGTTTCTTTCGGTTCTTTGCCTACATCAATAGTTTTTTTTTTTTTAATGAATATGAAATTTAATGTAGATATGTAAAAACAATTGATATCATTTTATTGTAATTTTTTAATTAAAAAATTCATATTTATTTTGAATACTATCATTTGTAACATAAATCTCCTATATTTAACTATTTCTTTAACCACAATAATGAATTTTAAGTCTCAATCAAGAATTTGCACACACAATAAAAAAGAAAAAAAAAAAAAGAAAAACAACAGAAACCTTAGTTACAAATAAAAACTATTTCTACAATTCCAAATATTATAGTCTATAAATGAAACTTATTATTTATAAGTCAAGGAAAATAAAATCAAATTCAAATAGACTGATTAAGTCTCATATCAAATTATTTAATGTTTTTTTTAGGAAAAATTGCTTTTCAATGTTAAAAGTAGCAAGAAAATATTGTTTATATTTTTAGTATAAACTCTCTACTTAGACTTAACAATCTGAACTCATCAAATAAGATAGAAAAAAGTTGAAAAGGAGAAACGCTATTCTAGCATTACTTTTTTATTTGTTTCTTAGAAACACAAATTCCACATTTGAGGGATTCATTTGTACAATTGTTTTTAGGAAGCATTGGTCTAGCCAATCATATTTTTTTTTTTAATTGGGGATCATTTTTTTAGATATAATTTTAAGATACCTTTATTGAAAAATCATGTTCAACATGGTTTCACCACTAGTTGTGAGGCATTTAAGTGAAGCTAATGTAGGTGGAGATGCTATTAGCAAAGTCCACCATGCTCTCTCTCTCTCTCTCTCTCTCTTCAAACTTCTTAGCATCTCTTGCTCGGCTTCTGCTCAAGCCTAACCACAATCTTCACAATAAAATGTGATTGAAGGAGGATGATGCATTGGAGCCATCGTGGTTGTAAATGTTGAGCAAGTTTATTTTATTATAGTCTACAAATGAAACTTATTATTTATGAGTCAAAGCAAATAAAATAAAATTAAAATAGACCGATCAAGTCTCATGACAATTTATTTAATGTTAAAAGTAGTAAGAAAATATTGTTTATATTTTAGTAAAAACTATTTACTTAGACTTAACAATCAGAACTCATCCAATAAGATAGAAAAAATGTGAAAAGGAGAAACGCTATTCTAGCATTACTTTTATATTTGTTATTTGTTAAATTTTTTTTTTTTGGTTAAAAAATTCTCTATTTGAGAGAGTCATTTGGACAATTGTTTTTAGGAACCATTGTTCTAGCCAATCATTTTTTTTTTTTTTTTGGCTCATTTTTTTAGATAAAATTTTGTTCAATGTGGTTTTGCCCATAGTTGTGAGGCTTTTAAATGAAGCTGATGCAGGTAGAGTCATTATCAACAAAGTCCACCATGCTCTCTCTCTCTCTCTCTCTCTCTCTCTCTCTCTCTGCAATTAATCTTCTTAACCTCCCTTGCTCTGCTTTTGGCTCAAGCCTAACCGCAGTCTTCTCCCTAATAGTGTTAGTCTAATGGATGGTTTGGATTTTATTAGCTTTTTAACATCTTAAATGGATTCCCCCCCGCCCCCCCCCCCCCCCCCCCCCCAAAAAAAAAAACATTTGTATTAGTTAATATTTATATAAATGTTGATGAATAAAAAAGAATCCAAAACAACACTCTTCAAACATAATGAAGAAAAATCATAATAATCAAGAGCAAATGCAATCATGGAGCAAATAAGTCAGTAGAGCAAAATTTCCAAAGAAATAAACATAAATTCAAAGCAATGCATCCCATGTTATCTTTGAAACAAATGTTTCAAATGTTTTTATGGATAAAGTGTGATTTCTAAGCAACTGAGGGTGTAAGTGGTTGAGTTCAATAAATGAGGCTTGAGTGATCAAGTGGGTGATTGAGTGAGTTGGGTTGGTGATCGAGTAGTATGAGGCTTTGAGCCAACAATATGTGCGTTTGTTTCTCTAGAAAATCTCTTATTAAAATAGTTTTTTACATTTTCTAATATTTGATAGTATCAGAAAATATAAGTCAAATGAGAAAACTATTTTTTAGTTAATTAAAATCCCTAACAAAGATATGACTTATCTTTAGAGATTATTTTCCACTAAAATTTTATGGAAAACAACTCTATCGCACTCCATGGTAAATGAAGAAGTTACGAGGAAATATAAATAATTATAAATCTTAGTTTGTAGTACCTCCTCTCTTTATTCAATTCAAGCTACCGCGTAGCTTAAGTTAACCCAAAAGCAAAACGAAAATTACAAACTAGACTTTTTTTTTTTTTTTTTTTTGAGAAGAAATTACAAGCCAGACTTGAAAAACCTAAATAACAGCTTTATAAAAGTGGGCCGAAATTGAATAAAATAAAGGGCCTAGATTTTTTTTTTTTTTTTTTTTTTTTTTTTTTTGCTTTTTTGAGAAGAGAAAGGCCTAGATTTTATATCAGGATACAACCTGGTCGTTAAGACCCATAACCCAACAACATGCATAAATAGCGTGAAAAAAAGACTAATGGCTGGGATGTTTGACACAATCCTCTAATTCGACAATATTTTTTTGTGGATTAGCATTTTGGTATTTTGAGAATTAATCTTGATGAATTTAAAATATAATTTAGATGTACTATGTAAATTATAATAGTATATTGAAATTAATGTGTAAATTGTTTATGAAAGTCCAATTTTCTAATAAGGTACGAAAAAATTTAAGCCCATTATTTAGTAAAACTATAATCATTTACATAGTTGAGCCCAGTTCCTTCAAAATTATCTCAAAATACCAAAATCATTCAAAATAAAAAATTTAAATTAAGTCCTAAAATCTAAAATAATTCAAACCTACAAGCATAAAACACATGTTTTTTTAAACTACCATAAATAGCGTAAGTTGGATTGGATCAATTAGATTGAAGAAGAGAGTCTAGGATCCTACCTAATTACCAATTTCTGCATCCAAAACATGGACATGAAAGGGACACAAGCAACAAGGCCGTGGGTAGCATAATTGGCTTTACAATAATGGAAACAGAACATCAATTAAAGGATTTGGGGATGATCTTATTGATATATCATATTTATATGCTATGATGGAAGAGATTGCCCAACGTGGAGTGACCGGGGAGTTATGTATGACTTCTATAATATTTAATACATCATATTCAATCAAACCCAAGTTGTGTCAAGAAACAACTAAAATTGTAGAGTTTCTGCCCAAAGAAGATCTTCACTGACATCTGAATTAGTCAATGCAAGGATAAATATACCTACGTGATATGGATAAATAGTAGCAAGGAGGGAGTTACTTAGTCTAGTCTCAACATCAAAATTAATTTTGAGCTGTCCAAGATGGAGGAGGGCCAAGAACTATGAGTTAGCTCAGATACCATGGCCACAGGAAGGTGGCTCTAATACCCAGGGTTTTGAAACCCGGACCGGACCGGGCAGTCCAACCGGGAAAACCGGGAACCGGATTGAATTCCGGTTTTTTAAGCCTATAGAATCGGACATTCTTTGAAATTCCGTGAACCGCCCAAACCGGGGTCATGAACCGTGCGTTCCAACCCCGGTTCAAGCATGCTAGTTTAATAAGAAAAATTGAGAAAATGCGGATGCAAGGATTAGAACCCAGGCCCAGTCAGAGATATTGCTGAAGCTTAACCACTCAGCCAAGCATGCAAGTTGGTGCTCAATAATAACAAAAAAAAAATACTTGAAGTGAACTTAATGCAATTTTTTTTTTTTTTTTTTTTATAAAAACAACTTAACACAATTCTATTTAATTAAATTATCCATCTCTTACAAGGAATATTCAACTATTATAATTAAAATCCTTCAAAGATATTCAACTTTACTTCAAAAATTAATCATAAATTTTAATGTTTTCATGGTTATTATTCTATTTTATTAACTTTCTTATTTGATTATTAAATATATGCTTGAAAATCATTAAATTTCCCTCACATATGTAGATATATTAGTCAATTTTGCTAGTTTTATAAATTCAATATTTATATTTAGGTTTTAATTAATTATTAAATTAATTATGACATCATCACGGTTCGACCCCGGTTTAACCTCGGTTGGACCTCAAAACCTTGAACCTCTCCCTTTTACGGTTCAATAAACGGTCCGGGTTTGAAAACCTTGCTAATACCATGTTAGAAATACTGAATCAACAGTAATGCAAAATGACAGTAGTAAAATATACATGAGTTCCTTTATATAAAAGGCAGAGTGTGTAGTACATGTGTGCTATACAAGAAAATAAGGTGGATCTAATGCCCATAGTCAATTACACATTATCACATTTGATTCCTTAAGACTATGTTACAGTAATTGATTATGAACGTTATGAACATTTTCTAAATGTATGATTTCTAATATATCGCTATTTGGAAGTTCAAAGGAGTTCCTGGAAGACTTTAAGGATATCAATTAGGAGGAGCAGATTTCAAAGCTGCATAAATGTTGGCCCTCCCATCTTCTTAGAAGTGTAATTCTTAAACCCTTTCAATGTGACAATTAGTTTCACTTGATTTAATTTTAGTGTTCATTAGTTATTTAATGCCCAAATGTTGTATGTTCACTAGTATTTTTAGTTTATTCATTATTAACAAACCACCACTTCTATTTTTTATGATGCCCCCCCTTCATAAATGTGACTTTTAACTGGCTTTGCATACATGGAACCAACTATATGTTTTACATGTTATACATAGTTGATGATTACTCTCCATGTTGCAAGGGTATATCTTTGGCTGTAGATAACTAACAAGATGAAAGCATTTGCATCCTTAGAAGTAATTGGCAATAATGATGAAATACTGGACCCAAGGACTCATGAGACTCATCAAAATTCTCTAGTTAAAATACTAAGTTCCTTTAGGTTAATGTGAAAATGTCTTCATAAACTTCAGAGAGTAATATGTGGTTCTTTTAAAGTCTGTGCATGGTTGTGAGTTTTTTTAAAGAAAAAAGAGGGAGAAATTTTACGTGTTGAGTTGTATACAACTCAACACATAAAATTTCTAAGCTGTTTAGAGTTACGTAACTCTAAACAGCTTAAAAAAAGTAATCAATAAAATTACTAATTCAAGAAATGCCACGCAAAATAAGATCAGATTATCTCTAGATATTGAAACTTTTTTTAAGCTTAGAAATTTTGAGCTTAAGCTTTTGTTTTTTTTTAATAGGACTTGGGCTTAATTTTCTATCACATAAATAGTCGGTTAAAAACAAAGGAGAATGGGGTATGAATAAGCTAAAATTCAAATGTTGACAATGCAAATTTCTCTATTTTCTTATTATATTTGAATAAAGAAGAACATATATTTGTGGGTTTAAATAAAAAAGTATATATCATATTCATGTTTATGTTGATAACATTTTTGTATAATTTTTATTTAAAAAAAATAATTCTTAAGTAATATATTTGTAACCCTTTTAGCTCTTTTAAATTAAATATAGAAACTAAACTAGTAAGTTTGCATTTATTAGTTGTTTAATATCCCTGATTATATGCAGGGCACGACAATAAACATGTAAAGCAAAATAAAATAAAACAAAATAAATATATTGGAATTAAATATATTGTGAAATGTGATCATTTTTTAAAAATTACAATATAAAATTATACACTTTGGCACTTTGTTGTTATTGCAATTATGTGGCATGTACTCATTCCACCACTTTTTTGTCCAACTACATCCTTTGGCATTTTTTTTTGGTTCGAGAACCAAAAAATAAAAATTTTAAAAAATATAACAACCAAAAGTATTGTAAACAACCATAGGTTTTCACAGAAGCCAGAACTGTCCCTAATAAAATATAGGTTATGTGGGGGACTGGGTTCGAATTCTTGGCCCAATAAAATGCAGGGGCTCAAGCCCAAGAAGCCCGAACAATAAATTTGTAGAGAAGTGAGTTGGAAAGCTAGGTCGTAGTGAGTTGAGTAATGGACTAGTATGGCTATGGCAATGAAGAAAGGAAAATTATAGACGTTTCCAGAAGAAAAGTGTCCTCGGCAAAGTCCGAGGAGGTTGATTCTTTCTCTATTGACTTTAAAGTCTTGTTACAAATCTCACTTTCAGTTATTCTCCCCCCTTGTTACTCAGGGGTCTCTTACATTATATACCCCCCTCTGAATGTTCCTGAGTCTCTACTTGTTGGCCATCCAAGTCACCACTTGAGTACCTGTCCCATCAGACACCCCTCCGGACTTCCTGTGAGTTGTAGTAGTCAAAGCAACACTGTTCAGGGGTCTTCTCCACATAAATGTGGCCAGAAAAGTGGTTGCAGCGTATTAAATGTGGAGGTAGTAGCTTTCCCTTAGGTACCCCCTAGTTTCCACTTGTTTTTGTGCTTGAGGTGTAGGTATTTGCTGTCGAAGCTTTTTAGAAACTTGCTTTGGCCCGTGGGATCTAGATTTGGCCCATGCCCCATCTGTCCGAGAAGGCATTGCTCCTCGGACAGGGCCCAAGGCCGAACACTAGATTTGGGCCCTGGCCCTTACAATAGCCCCTCAAAAACCCAATTTTTCCCTCTCACCCGAGGAAAAGATTGGGGTTTTGATTTTTTAAGGAGTGCGCTGCTCATTTCTTTGGTTCACACGTGCAAAATTTCCCCTTTGCCTCTTTATTGCGGCTGACACTTCGTAATCCGCGAATCGTCCCCAATTACTCCAGGCGGCGCATTGTCTCTCATTTTTATTGGTGGAGTGTTAATCAAATGGATGGTATTTTCCTGGGATTTTGAGCGGGGTAACTCCCACATGATCTCATCCCCTATATAAAGCACGGAGAGGGAGAGGGAACATTTTTACTTTCTTTTTTTCGCGAGCTCCTAAATCCTTCAGAGACTTTAAGCATTCCAACTTCCTGCACCTCTCACAGCCTTGAACTTCCTTCCCTCCTTCTCCCAAGAGATTACCAAGAGATTCTTTAGGAGGGTTCGGGGTTTAACGCGTTAGTTTAATTTCGTAAGTATTTGTTTCTTCAAGTTTCCCTTTTCTCCTCGGCCAGGTTCCTTGGCCTTTATTCCAATTGGAAAACCTTTCCTGTCACCCGTACTTACTAAAATGGGTAAGTTCAAGCCCCTAGTGGATTCTTCGGTTGGGATGGAGGGTTTTAGGGCTAAGTACCATATCCCACCAGGGGTAGGTTTTCAATACTGTCCCCCAGATCAAGTGTATACTGAGAGAGGGATAGGTGAGGTTGTCATCCCGATGATTGCGTTTATAAAAGGAGGGATGACTCTTCCTATGGGTAGAATAACTAGGGATTACCTGCGCAACCATCGATTATGCCCTCACCAGTGCGCTCCCAACATGTTTAGAATTTTAGGGAGTATAGATGCCCTAAACGAGCACCTGAACCTTATGCTTACGTGGCATGACGTCGCGCATATGTACGAGTGTCATTCTCTCTCCAGAGGATACTACCTTAAATCCCGATCCGAGGAGGTGAGGATGATATCTTGCCTTCCCAAGTCCAATAAAGGCTTGAAGAATGATTATCTGGTCATCTCCGGAGAGTGGCACGACAGTCTTCATTGCCCAGTTAGGGCGAGGACACCAGGTGGGGTACCCCAGGATCAGCCCTAATGGCGGGGACTTTAGTTTGCTAAGTTTTTTTTTTTTTTTTTTTTTTTTTTTTTTTTTTTTTTTTTTTTTTTTAATTCTGAAACTGTATTGTCGCTCCTCAGATCGTAGTTATTTGTCTAACCATGGTTTTCCTTCTCGGACGTTTTGTAGACAAAAACCACGTCTCTCCAAAGCTCAGTCTCGTCAACGTTCTAGCGCTCAACTTCCTATTGAGGTCAGAGATATTCCAGAGTGAGGATGGACAGCTAAGGGCTGCTCACTTGATGCTTGACTATGAGTCCTTGTCGCGCGTGTTCCAAGATGTGGGGCAAGCGATAAGAACTGGTAGCTCTAGGCTTGCACAAATAGACGTCTCTAAACTTGGGTTCCTTGCCTGAAGGGACCTTCCTCCGGTCGTGTGGCCACCTCCACCCGTTCGCCAACAATTAGCTGGCTAGAGTGAAGAGCTACCGCTGTCCCCTCAATCATTGGACTCCGAGATAGACCAGTTCTGCTTTGAAGAAGAGGCAGGGGCAGCAGAAAGGCCCGTTGAACTCTCGGACTCGGAGGTTGAGCACGAGGGATCTTCTACTATCTCTCGGCAGCGGTTGCTTGTTACTAGGCCAGACATAAGCTCCGAGGAGGAAGAGGGAATGGATTTGAAGCAAAGACCTGGCCTGAGGGGCCTAATGGCCAATAGGAATAAAGGCGCAGGATCGTCCTCAAAAGAAGCTGTCAAGACTCAAGTTGCCCCTTCTCTACCTCCCATTCCGCCCCAGCTCCTTGCTAATCTCGGGTGGAAGGCCAATCCAAACCTGAAGAAGAAAAGGCCTATAGAGGACTTGGAGGAGGGCAAGGTGGTAGCCCACAAAGGGGGCAAGCAGTAGAGGAAAGCCAGGGACTCCCAAGATAAGAGGGACCAGTCGGTGGAGACCCAAGAGGAGGTTGACACGCGTCGAGGGCAGTGCGCTTGGGCACCTCGGCTTGAGGTCAGCGATGCTGTCATCCCCTGGGATGCCACTATCTGGGAGTCTTAGAGGGAGCAAGCCGGCGTCCTTGCTGAGGCTCTAGAACAACCTCTCCTCCTCCCAAGGGATATGGAGGGCCTTAGGCGGATCAAGCAGCCTGACCTCTTCATGTCTCTGAAGAGGGACCTGGTGATGGTAGGTTGTCAAGCTTCTTTGCCCACCTATTTACACATGTGTGTGTTCTAATAAATTCTTTGTAATTTTTGTGTAGATTACCCAGCAAGTTTACGTGGCCGAGGAGTGTGTCAAAAGGGCCAACGATAAGGCCAAGGCTGAGGCCCACTCCCCGCTTGAGGCCGAGAAGCAATCGGGTGCTCTGAGGCGAGAATAGGCTGAGCTCTCCGAGAAGCTTAAGCAAGCAGATAAAGCTCGCCATAGTGCCTTGGCAAGTCTAAAAACCGCCGAGAGGCAGGCCGAGGACCAGCGCCAGCAGCTGCACGTGACCAAGATTAACTTGGCAACGGAGAAGCAAAAGGTCCTGGACCTTCTAGCCGAGCTACAAAAGGTCAAAGAAGCAACCCGAGTGGCCAAGGAGGCTGCTGAGGTCGCAGTGGAGGCGACCTACGAGCGCGAAGTGAAGGATACGAAGGCTCGGCTTGCTAAAGAGGTGGATGTAGTATGTAAGGATTACTACACCGAGTCCTAGGGGGTAGCCATGGACCAGGCAAGAATTCCTGCAGACTTAGAACTCAGGAGGGCAGAGAGTATTTTCTTCCTGGTGGAGATCCGAGAAGTTCTTGATCTCGAGCAACTACTTGCCACCGAAGCTCCGCCTGCTGATGCCAACCTCCTCTGAAGGCCAAGTCCTCTGAAGATGAACTCACTATCAAGGATGTAGTCTCCCAGGCCAAGGATGCCGAGGCCAAATCAAAAGCAGATGATGTCCCGCCTAAGGCTGCTGACCCCAAGAAGGACCCTCCTCAAGCGAAGACCTAGATGTAGGAATTTCGATTTATATCTTTTGTAAGGGTGATTTGCCACCAAAAAATAGTGTACTCACTTTTGTGTTTAATGGAAATGTTCTTCCCTTTCATTCATCACATTCTTTCTTGTTGTGCCTTGAAGCTTATTGCTACTATTACTGACATTATACTGCTATTATTACTAACATTATACTATTAACAATCTAAATAATTTGACCAAGTACTATCATATACTGGACCATATACTGACCGAGTACCAGCTTATTGGTATTACTTCTAATATTACACTGTCAATGACTTGCAAAAAGTGACTTGATTTTGTTTAAACACTTATAAAATGCAATTTAATGTTAATTTCCCCTTGGCATCTGGTCCGAGGACACAGGCATGCCGTTGGTTCTGTTTGTACACTTGTAAAATGTAATTTAGTGTTAATTTCCCCAACGCATCGGGTCCGAGGACACAGGCATGCCTTTGGTTCTGTTTGAACACTTGTAAAACGTAACTTAGTGTTAATTTCCCCAATGCATATAGTCTGAGGACGCAGGCATGCCTTTGGTTTTGTTTGAACACTTACAAAACCTAACTTAGTGTTAATTTTCCCAATGCATCTGGTCCGAGGACACAGGCATGCCTTTAGTTCTGTTTGAACACTTGTAAAACGTAACTTAGTGTTAATTTCCCCAACGCATCTGGTCCGAGGACACAGGCATGCCTTTGGTTCTGTTTAAACACTTACAAAACGTAACTTAGTATTAATTTCCCCAACGCATCTGGTCCGAGGACACAGGCATGCCTCTAGTTCTGTTTGAACACTTGTAAAATGTAATTTAGTGTTAATTTTCCCAACGCATCTGGTCCGAGGACGCAGGCATGCATTTGGTTCTGTTTGAACACTTGTAAAATGTAATTTAGTGTTAATTTCCCCAACGCATCTGGTCCAAGGATGCAGGCATGCATTTGGTTCTGTTTGAACACTTGTAAAATGTAATTTAGTGTTAATTTTCCCAACGCATCTGGTCCGAGGACGCAGGCATGCTATTGGTTCTGTTTGAACACTTGTAAAATGTAATTTAGTGTTAATTTCCCCAACGTATCTGGTCTGAGGACGCAGGCATGCCGTTGGTTTTGTTTGAACACTTTTCAGGTTATTTACATTCCAAGGGTGCGGTATAATTTTTTCATCTAAGTCTTCAAGTAGTATGCATCTATGCCTGCCACCGAAGTGATGCGATAAGGACCCTTCCAATTCGGTCCTAGCTTTTTCCAGGCAGGGTTTCTGGTGTTACCCACGACCTTCCTCAGCATTAGATCTCCCGTTGCTAGGGGCCTTAACTTCACGTGGACATCATAACCTTGTTTGAGTTTGTTCTGGTAGTATGCTAGTTGGACCCTTGCACTTTCCCTTCGTTCTTCGATTGGATCTAGACTTTTCTCCAGCAATCTGTCGTTAGTGCTCAGATCGAAAGAGGTGGTTCTTAATGTTAGGAAGCTGATCTCTAACGGAATCACAACCTCGGCTCCATAAGTCAATGAGAAGGGAGTTTCCCCCATCGATCTTCGTGGTGTCATTTGATATGTCCAGAGGACATGCGATAGTTCTTTCACCCATTTTCCCTTCGCGTCATCCAGCCTCCTCTTGAATCCGTTCACTATGGCCTTGTTTACGGCCTCGGCTTGCCCATTCCCTTAGGGGTAAGCGGGAATGGAGTATCAATTTTTGAACCTAAGGCTGCAGCAGTACCGTCTAAAGGCTTTGCTATCGAATTGAAGGCTGTTATTCGAGATGAGGGTATGAGGGACCCCAAACCGAGTGACGATGTTTCTCCAAACGAACTTCTTAATGTCTATATCTCTGATGTTCGCCAGAGGTTCGGCCTCTACCCACTTGGTGAAGTAGTCTGTGCTGACGAGCAGGTATCTCTCATTCCCGACTACTTTGGGAAAAGGGCCTACGATGTCTAAGCCCTACTGAGCGAATAGCCATAGACTGGACAGGGGATTGAGGACTCCGCCCGGCTGATGTATGTTTGGTGCGAACCTTTGGCATTGGTCGCATTTCCTAACATATTCCTGTGCTTCCCTCTGCATATTGTGCCACCAATAGCCTTGGGTAATGGCTCTGTGCGATAAGGATCTCCCTTCGGTATGACTTCCGCAGATTCCTTCATGCATTTCTTCTAGAAGTAATTCTGTTGCTTCAGGGTGTATGCACAGCAGATATGGCCTGGAGAAAGAGCGTCTATATAATTTTTGGTCTTCTGACAACCAAAACCGCGAGGCCTTCCTTCGAACCCTGTCAACCTCTGCCTTGTCCTCGGGCAAGATGTCATCCTTGAAGAATAGTGTTAGAGGGTCTATCTAGCTAGGCCCTACCCAGACTTGGTGGACGCGGGTCGTCTCCTTCTTCACCTCCGTTGGCGCGTGTAAGTCTTCCACGAGTATGATCCGAGGTAGGCTCTGCACTGAAGAGGTAGCTAGCATGGCCAGAGAGTCGGCATGCGTATTTTTGCTTCTAGGGATATGCTGCAAGACAAAAGAATCGAAATGGGACTGTAGGAGTTTGGCTTGGCCTAGGTATTCTTGCATTCTTCCATCTCTTGCTTCTAACTCTCCGTTTACATGGCCGACGACCAGTCTTGAGTCTGAGTATATGTTCACCCTCTTTGCACCAAGCTTTTCATCCATGGACATCACTTTCAGTAGGGCCTCATATTTGGCCCTCGTTATTTGTGGCCGAGAAGCCCAATCTCAGTGCTTTTTCGATAACGAGCCCTTCGGGAGAAGTCAAAACCAGTCCCACCCCAGAGCCTCTTTGGTTTGACACCTCATCAGCGCATACCTTCCAGTAAGCGGGCCCTTGGAGAGAGATCATGTAGACTGACTTTTCATCCATGTCTAATGTCTCGACTATTCCTTCTAACAAGGGTTTAGCGAACTTGGCCACTAAATCCGTGAGGACTTGGCCTTTGACGGAGGTGCGAGACATGTACTTGATGTCAAAAGCCCCCAGAATCGTCCCCCACTTAGCAATTCTCCCCGTATAGTTAGCACTCTGAAATATGGACCTAAGTGGGAGCGATGTCAGAACGATAATCGCGTGAGCTTGGAAATAATGGGGAAGCTTTCGTGTAGCGTGAACCACCGCCAAGATAGCTTTCTCTAGTGGTAAGTAATGAACCTCAGCTTCATGCAAAGATTTGCTTACATAATAAACCGGTTGTTGTATGTCGTCATCCACACATATTAGCACCAGGCTTACCGCATGTGGTGCAACAGCGATATAAGCGAACAACACTTTATCGGCCTTGGGGCTTGACATGATTGGTGGTCGAGATAGATATTCCTTAAGCTGTTGGAAGGCCAAGGCGCACTCCTCGGTCCACTCAAACCCTTTCCATTTGTTCATTAGGAGAAAGAATGGTCTGTACTTATTTGCCGACCAAGAAATGAATCGATTCAGGGCGGCAATCATTCCAGTGAGTTTCTGAACCTCTTTAGGATTTCGAGGTGGCTGCAGGCTGTTAACAGCCCTGATATGGTCGAGACTGACTTCGATCCCCCTGTGGGTTACCATGTAGCCCAAGAATTTCCCTGATCCCACTCCAAATGAACACTTGGAGGCATTGAGGCACAGCTTATGTCTCCTCAAAATTTCAAAGACGTCTTTGAGGTCCTCCACGTGGTCAGACTCCTTCTTACTCTTCACCACCATATCATCTATGTAAGCATCTATGCTTTTCCCCAACCTTGGTTCGAACATCCTGGTCATCATCCTCTGGTAAGTAGAACCTGCGTTCTTCAATCCGAAAGGCATCACCTTATAGTGGTAGTTTCCAGTGGATGTGACGAAGGCCGTCTTCTCTTGATCTTCTAGGGCTAACGGGATCTAGTGAAACCCCTAGAAGGCGTCTAAGAAGCTCATCCGAGGATGGCTCGCAATCGCATCCACTAGTTGGTCTATCTAAGGCATAGGAAAAGGATCTTTTGGACAAGCCTTATTCAGGTCCGTGAAGTCTACACAGATTCATCATTTTTCGCTCTTCTTCTTGACCACAACAGTGTTGGCCAACCACTCGAGATAGAAGACTTCCTTGATGGCCCCCGCTTTCTTGAGCTTTGTCAACTCGTCCTTTACAACGTCGAAGTGTTACTTGGATGGGCGTCGAGATGGTTGCCTTTTGGGAGTAACGGATGGGTTAACATTTAGGCGGTGACAGATGAAACTCGGATCAACCCCTGGGGCCTCATAAGCGTCCCATGCAAATACGTCCAAATTTTTCCTGAGAAACTCAATTAATTCCTCCTTCTCCTGAATAGGTAACTGAGAACCGATTTGGAAGATTCTTTCAGGGTTGTCACCGATAGCCACCTTTTCTATATCCTCACATCTTGCTTCCTCTGCAGGCGCCCCAACGGGTGGTCCCGGGTTCTTTGATTGCTATAAGCTTTTTTGGACAGAGATTAAAGGCTTTGCTTCGGGCCAATACGAAATGGCCGCCACCAAACATTGCCTTGCTGTGGCCTGACACTCGATGACTTCCATGACCTGCCCTCTGGAGGGAAATTTTACCTTCTGGTGCAAAGTGGAGGCGACAGCTCCTAACGTATGAAGCCAGGTCTAGCGACGATGGCCGTGTAGGGTGAGTAAGTGTCCACCACGATAAAGTCTACTACTACTACCTCCAGGCCCGTCTGCACGGGTAACCTAATCTAGCCTTTGGGGACGACCATCTTCCCATCAAAGCTTACCAGGGAGGAGCTGTAAGGTGTTAGATCCTCAAGCCTGAGACCCAACCCCTTGTAGAGGTCGGGGTACATAATTTCGGTGCCACTACTGTCGTCCACCATCACCCTCTTCACGTCATACCCTTCGATTCTGAGTGTCACCACCAAAGCGTCATCGTGAGGTTGTATGGTTCTGATCTTGTCGTCTTCCGAAAAACTCAACACTAGCAACTGTCCACCTTAGGCCTCTTCTGACTCGAACTACTATCCTCGGCCGACAGCCGGGCCATAGACATCAACCTAGATAGGCAGGAGCAGGTCCTTCCCGGGGCTACAAAGATGACATTTATCGTGCCTATTGAAGGTCTCATGGTTGCGTCTGCTCGGGGCTGGTTCTGCGCACCACTGGCATGATGCAGGAGGTGCCCTAGTCTCCCTTCTCAGACGAGCTAGTCCAGGTCGTTCCACAAGTTCCTGCAATCCTCTGTGGTGTGCCCCGGTTCTTGGTGATATCGGCAATATAGGTTCATGCTTGATTTTTTCCAGGACTTGGTGCACTGGCTCTCAGAACATGGTGTTAACTGTTTTCACATTAGCACTTCTGAGCTGCCCGGCGAACTCTCTCCTCTCCCGACTATCATTGTACCGGTCCGACCTAAAATCCCTCTGCTCTTGGGAGATAACCTTAGCCTTTCCCTTCCCCTGCAGCTGGTCCTCCTCAATCCTCTTGTACTTATTAATTCGGTCCCTAAGCTGGCGTACGCTGGTAATTGGCTTGCCTGTGAGCGATTTCCTCAACCGTGCTCAGTTGGGAGGCCAAGCTTGAAAGTACCGATAGCAACGTCATTGAGCTCCCTATCTATTTCATTAAACATTTCCTAGTATCTGTCTGAATAGGTTTTCAGGGTCTCCCCTTCTCGCATGGACAGGGACAGTAGCAAGCCTAAGGGTCGTGGGACTCTGCTGCACATGATGAAACAAGAGCCAAATGCCCTGGTCAGTTCTTGGAAGGAGTCTGTAGACTCAACTTTCAGGCCATCGAACCATCTCATCGCCACAAGTCTTAGGCTAGACGGGAAAATTTGCACATTAGAGCCTCGTTCCTAGAATGGACTGCCATCCTCTGGTTGAAGCGGTTGACGTGCTCCACGGGGTCCGTTCGACCATTATAAATAGTGAACGCGAGTTGGTGGAAACGTCATGGAAGCCTCGCTGCCTCAATTCGGCCTTCAAGCCATCGAACCACCTCATCGCCACAAGTCCCAGGCTGGATGGGAAAACTTTGCACATTAGAGCCTCGTTCCTAGAATGGACTGCCATCCTCTGGTTGAAGTGGTTGACGTGCTCCATGGGGTCCGTTCGACCATTATAAATAGTGAACGCGAGTTGGTGGAAATGCCATGGAAGCCTCGCTGCCTCAATCTTACGCGTGAAAGGCGACTTAGAAATCTGGTGCAATGCTTTACTCATGGCGTCATTTCCCATGCCTCTATGAGACGAGCTCTCGTGCTTATGCCTGTGATGGTACTCCTCTTCATGAGAGAAAGACTCGCTTGGGGGAGTTCTCGACCTTTGTCTATAGTCGTCGTCCCCCTCTTCCCCGGAGGAGCTATTAGAGCTGGAAAAGTCTCGCCTTCGCCGTATGTTGCGTAACTTTCTCTTTAGCTCATCGATTTGCAACTGCAAGGCCCTGTTGTCGTTGGATCTTTGGGAGGCATGGCTTTTCGCTCGAGGGCGGCTTCTGTTTGCATGCATGGTATGCACACTTGCCTCACGATCTCTTTCACGTTCAAGGTTCAAGAAAACATCCTATTGTTGAGACTTCGCAGATTCTGTTTGATGTGGATTTGACCTCACCATGGTTGTCCATTACACTCACTATTCTGCAAAGCTTTTCCCACAGACGGCGCCAATTGTGGGGGACTGGGTTCGAATTCTTGGCCCAATAAAGTACAAGGGCTCAAGCCCAAGAAGCACGAACAATAAATTTGTTGAGAAGTGGGTTGGAAAGTTAGGTCGTAGTAAGTTGAGTAATGGACTAGTATAGCTATGGCAACGAAGAAAGGAAAATTATAGTCGTTCCCTAAAGAAAAGTGTCCTCGGCAAAGTTCGAGGAGGTTGATTATTTCTCTATTGACTTTAAATTCTTGTTACAAATCTCACTTTCAGTTTTTCTCCCTCCTTGTTACTTAGGGGTCTCTTACATTATATACCCCCCTCTGGATGATCCTGAGCCTCCAGTTATTGGCCATCCAAGTCACCACTTGAGTACCTGTCCCATCAGACACCCCTCTTGGCTTCCCGTGAGTTGTAGTAGCCAAGGCAACACTATTCAGGAGTCTTCTCCACATAAATGTGGCCAGAAAAGTGGCTGCAGCGTATTAAATGTGGAGGTAGTAGCTTTCCCTTAGGTACCCCCTAGTTTCCGCTTGTTGTTGTGCTTGAGGTGTAGGTATTTGCTGTCGAAGATTTTTAGAAACTCGCTTTGGCCTGTGGGATTGGGATTTGGTCCATGCCCCATCTGTTCGAGAAGGCATGGCTCCTAGGACAGGGCCCAAGGCCCAACACTAGATTTGGGCCCTGGCCCCTACAGGTTAATTGGCACAATGGTGGATGTCTATTTATATATTGGCACAACCATAGAAAAAAGAGATCTCCAGTAGTTGTAGATATCCATACATATATTGTTATGGTTTATATACGTGGCACATTTGCCTTACAATTTGAAAAAACAGATATATTAAGTGATATAAAACACATTTCCCCCTTTAGATCCAGACTCAGGAAATATCAAAGTGAACTAAACTAAATCTATCATCGTTAATAATATCAAAAAAAAAAAAAAAAAATTAGCCACTAATTAGGAGCCACATATGATATGATTTTTTAGCCCACAAGATTTTGACCAATTTAGATAATGGTTATCGCTAAAAATGCATCTATTTAATTAAACTTCTTTTGAAAATTCAAAAAATATCCTTGATTATTTTTTTCCTTCGAAAGTACCCAACATGTGAGAAAAAAAATGCATACATCTAATATATATATAAAAATAGGGTTGAATTATCTTTAGATACTGAAAGAGAAAAGAGTATGAACAACCTTAAAAATTCAAATGTTGTGAGATTTCTATATTTTCCAACGCTTCTATTTGAATTAATAATAACATATGTTTGTGGGAACAATAAAACAGAAAAAATTTATTTGCATGTTTATGTTTATTTTTATGATATTCTTGTTTAAGTGTTATATTGCGCCTTTAGATTATTCTTTTCAATGTATGTATGTATGTATGTATGTATGTATGTATGTTATAAAAAGAAGCACATACACAAAAAAAACAAGTAAGTTGGCATTTTCCAAATTATTCATAAAAATAAAAACTAAACTAAACAGAAGGCTCACCCTATATTAAATTGTTGGTTCCATCCCTATTTCCAATTCCAATGGCAGCATGAATGAGCAAAACACTTCAAAATAATAAATGTGCTTCTTTTTATAAAAAAAAATGTATTGGTTTACGTAGATGTTAACGTGATTTCATATAATAATCATATACCAAGTTTCAATATAATTCGATGATTGCCAACACTTAGTAACTAGTAGACCACCTTAGCAAAAAGAGATGCAATTGGAAAAGTATTTTTAATTGTCCGACTAATGCTAACGGCTTAAATCGTGAATTTTTTTCTATCTATATATGTATAATTTCTATCCCATTAGATAAGAATCATAAAATCTTTACCATTTGATAAGTAGCATTGGCTCCTATCAAAATTACACGACTTCCATAATTAAAAAAAGAAAAAGAAAAAAGAAGCAATTGTTAACAATAAATCGAGGAGAAAGATTGAAATTTTAGTTCTTGTAAATAAGACCAAACAATGCTAATGAACTATAAAACTCTTGGCCTATGACTAATCTAACAATTGAAATTAGTTATTCATTTCTTCAACACTAAGTGATGACAATTTCTTAGGTAATTCTTTAGATGCAAGGAATTTGCTTGTATGATAATAGAAATACTCCTTGTTCTTTATTTTCACTTCTACCTTCCTCGTAAATATTTCATTCTTTGACTCCGGCAACCCAGTTACCCTGCAAGGACAAAGAGTTTATATGTGGTGGATATCATGGACCATACCAATATATATGAAATCTATCTGTATGTATGAGTTGTATTAGGATTGAGAGATATAAAGAATAACTTGCTCAATATTAGATGGTGTCGTCTCCAATAAACTTAAGGCTGCCACTGACAAAGACCATAATGCCACCCAAGGAGGAGGAGGCTTTGAGTCAATGATGCTGATTAAGTGTTTGAATCGATCAAATGGTAACTGATTAAGCTTAGAAGATATGTTATCCACGCCTACTATCTTATGGCCTTCAAAGGTTAGCATAAAGGTTGGCTGGTAGAGAGTAGATAAAACAACTCTGTCATTGTCGAAGAGATGGTAGTAATGATCCACAAATGCACCTGCCCACCATCTCAACTACTTGCTCTTCCTTTCTCTCCCTCCCTATAATCAAGTTTCCTCTTCCTCCACTCTCAGAGCATTAAATTATAAGGGATGAGAAAAATGGAATAAAGTAAGTAGCATGTGGGTTAAGGCACAAAAAGGGAAAATGTGAAGTACTAGATGACTGGAACTCTCGCTAATCCTAGTTTATCATAGGAGTTCCTTTCATTATCCAAGGCTCGGCCAAGGCCAAAGTCACCCAAGCGAGCATTATAATCGAATTCTAGTAAGATAATGCAATGCTAATGCTACACCGGCTAGTATGCTATACCAACGCCTCCAATTCAAAGTGTTCTACTTGGAAGCCTCATACAGGTGCCTATCAAGACTACCATTTGGCATTAAGTTGTAGAATAAGAGTAATTTTCCTTTCTCATAGCATCAACTTGAACTAAGGCCTTAATATTAGAAAGGATATCAGGGATTAATCATTTAATCAAGCCAATAAAAAGCAAAGAAAATAAATTTAGCCACTCAGATACTTGCAAAAGACATAATAGTTGCAATATGGTAGCTCAGTGAACCAGATGCTGATATAATGTCATTGTCTTCAATCACAAAAGTAATGTAACAGTTGTCCCATATTGACTATTAATGCAATTGATTTTAGCATATGTCATATGGTTTGACTTCTAAATCCTAGTACAACAGATAATTTGGTACATAAATGTTGTTTTCCCCTTGTCAGAATATGTAAACATAGAATGTCTGTTCAATCAATTTAATGACCTGAATTCAATTAGTTGGGTTACTATATTTAAAAAACTTGGCTTCCAGAATTATAATTTGAATTTCATAGCATACTTATGTTAATGGCTTTAAGAGCATGAAATTTTAGCTTTACAAATTTGATCACATATATGTCAAAATACACGTTCAGGACTTCTATGAAAAAGCCTTAATTTGACAAACGAGTAATGTAGTTTCAAACTTTGAATGTTTAGCTTCAATCAAATCATTTGGTGCTTTGAAGATAAAGTGTACAATGATCTTTGAAATTTCATCAAATAGGAATTACAATTTGTCTAGAATAATAGAACGACAGAAAACAAATAATTAAGTATTAAAAGGGGGATTACCAACTAAGCTGGAAAGATGTTTATGGCGGAGACTGAAATTAATGATGAGCTTTGCCAAGAAATCATCTTTGCTTTTGAAATGTTGTCTCTGGAGAATTTCTTGATAGCTATTTCAGTATTAGTTTTATGATCCTTGTCCTCCAGAACTCCTTTGTAAACAACAATATATCCACTTTGACCCAGCCTCGTACTCCCATGGAAGTTGTTGGTAGCCTTCTTTAAATCCTTGTACTTGACTTCCCTTGGCATCCCAAGAAACCACCTCAATTGTGTGCCAAGCACCTTAGACTCCTCTTCACCCCCTCTATCTTCTTCTTCGTTTTTGCTTGTTCAAATATTAAACCCTACATAGGATCAACGATGTCACCCCTAGGACTCCAACCCCAGCACCTGTCTTCAACTAAAGCAAATCACTTTTCTTTTGTAGATCATCAATCTCTATGCTCCATTTCAATACATAGTTCAACTCAATATATGGATCACCTGTAGTCCGTAGAAGTAGCAAAACCAAAGTAGGACTTTTTTTGTTCACATATTCTTTCAGGTTTATGGTCTTGCTAAGAAGTGGCTTTTCGGGCTTGCGTTGCCCTTATTTCACCATATAAACCTCTGTCCCATGGACATGCCATTGTAGTGCACCCAAACAATATATATGGTGCCTACTTTTGGGGATAATTCGATATTATGATCGTCGAGAGAGACAGTCGTGGTTGAGTTAATGGAGTTGATGTTGACGCCAATATGGTTGTCATTAGGACCAAAGTCTTACTTTTTGGTATCGAACCCTATATCCATGATCTAGTTGGCTAGTTTGCCATCATTAGCAGCATTGGTGAGGCCAAGCCATTGCCCATAACTTGCTTCAAGGATTGAGGGATCAGGAGCAATGAGAAAGCAAGGTCCTCCCCAGCATTCCACGATGCATTTCTATAAATGTTAATGACAAAAGTGGTGTTGAATGAGCCTGATATCATTCAACTATTGAATTATCCAAAAAAAAAAAAAAAAAGGATATCGGTAGTGGTCCAAAGGAGTGGAAAAAATAATAATTTTATTTATACATCTTAATTTTGGATTATTACAGAGATTCTAATTACCTCAATTAATAAAAGTCATTTCACTTAAATAATTAAAATATCCACCAATTTAAAACTGCTCATAATATTTTCAATCGTCGGTTTGAAAATTGGTAGGTCAATGATACTTTGGAAATTGTTCATCTTTTCAATTGATCCGTTCATATTGGAGGTTTAAAAAAAAAAATTCACCATATAACAAGTCAAAACTTCTCATATTTTCTTTCTTAAGTTTAAGTGTATTATGCAAATAAAATTATAGCATTTGACTTATAAAAAATTGCATTTTCATTGATTTTACAATGAGAATCTAGGACAAACTATTAATCTGGTGAAATATTCAAACATCATATGCATCAAGCTTGAAAAATTATCTTAGTTTTGACTAACACGCATAGAATATATTCGTAATAAATTCACGCGGTTTTATTTTATTGGGTGAGTACAATTATCTGTATCTATATTCGTAATAAATTCACGCGGATTTAGAATATATACTCGTCAACGTGTCTTTTCCCACTAGGTATAACTAGTCTCCGACAGTCTATTCATAATCTATCAAAGATTCGAACTCCCCACCTACCATTCTTACTCTCTCTAACATACCTTCCATTATTGGATTGAAATAAGATAGTATTGCACTTGATGCAATAGCAATGAATGGTTGAGATTGAAGGTTAGAAAAAACAACTTTCAATCTCAATCATTAAATAAAAAATAAAATATATTAAAAAGAAGCAAAAAATTAAAGTTAAGCAGTTAAAAATGTAAATAAATAAATAGTGATGGAAATGGGGTAATTGCTTGGTATGCAATTGCATCGGATCTCAATCCCTCGTTATTTTCTTTTCAATAGTCTAAAAAAATAGTTTTTATTTTATTTTTTTTTTATGAAAGTTTAGACGTAATCATCTTCAGCTCGTGTTGTTCTCCACTTGTGGCTAAATCTGCCATATATGTATCATCTAGTTGGATCTTGGACAAAATCTGTTTTTCAATTTTTGTTATTTATGAAGTTTTTATATTTTTATGTAATTTTTAAAAATTAAGATTTAGGGTCTGTTTGCTTTCCACATTTCCGCGGCGCGTTTTTGCGTTTTTTTTTTTTTTTTACTCAGTGTGTTGTGCACTGTTCACTGTCCATGAACAGTGATTTTAGGCCAGTGAACAGTGCAAAACACTGTAGCAACAGTAAAAAAAATTATTATTATTATTTTTTTCAGTTCTCAGTTTTCAGCAAAATAAGCGGTATCCAAACACATACTTAGGATATGGTTTCACTCATGATCTTTTTTAGAATATATTTTGTTTAAGTCAAGTTTTATGGAGCCTTTAAACTGGCTTCCAATTCCAAGTCTGTAAATTAATTTGACATTGAGATTTTATTTTAATAAAAATTTTAGAGTTTTCTCTCATTTTTTGATGGATTCAAAACTATCTCTCCTCGTGGGTTTGAGATTATTTTTGAGAAACAAACGTATTTTGTTTCTTTCAATTCTCTGCCTACATCAATAGTTTTTTTTTTTTTTTTTAATGAATATGAAATTTGAATGTAGATATGTAAAAAAAATTGATTTCATTTTATTATAATTTTTTTAAAAAATTGATTTTTATTTTGAATACTATCATTTGTAACATAAATCTCCTATATTTAACTATTTCTTTCGGGCCCAAGAAGTGAAGGGAATGAGCTCGACTGCTTCTTCCCCACACTTATTTTTCTCCGTCCCGCTCCGCATGCACTTCACGCGCCATTGGTGCTTTGCTCTCCTCTTATTCTTCATTGGACGGTTCGGATGCACTTCACTGTGCTTTACCAACTAAAATAGAAAAGGTTGTATCACATCGAGATGTCTATTCGTTTTCTGCCCCCAATGAGATAGATAATTTGTAACCCCCTATTTATACTTTTGGGCTCTTCATCTTTTTGAATCGAGGCTCAGCCCGGTTCACGTCGTTATAATGAATTTTAAGTCTCAATCAAGCATTTGCACACAAGAAAAAAAAATCTCTACAATTCCAAATATTATAGTCTATAAATGAAACTTATAATTTATAAGTCAAGGAAAATAAAATCAAATTCAAATAGACTGATTAAGTCTCATATCAAATTATTTAATGTTTTTTTTTAAAGGAGAAACTGCTATTCATTGTTAAAAGTAGCAGGAAAATATTGTTTATATTTTTAGTATAATCTCTATACTTAGACTTAACAATCTGAACTCATCAAATAAGATTGAAAAAAGTTGAAAAGGAGAAACGCTATTCTAGCATTACTTTTTTTATTTGTTTCTTGTTAAAAAAAATTTGCTTTGTTAAAAAATTCCACATTTGAGGGATTTATTTGGAAAATTGTTTTTAGGAAGCATTGGTCTAGCCAATCATTTTGTTTACTTGGGGATCATTTTTTGGATTGCAACGGCACGTTTGCCGCGTTTTGCGTGTTTTAGCTTCTTTTTTTTCTTTTTTTTTTTTCTCCCTTCAACTCCGTGTATGGCACTATTCATTGGCCATGAACAGTAAAAATAAGGCCAATGAATAGTGCAGCACAGTAATTTAAATAGTAAAAAAAAAATTTTTTTTATTCTTTTCAGTTTCAGTTTTCAGCAAAATAAGTAATATATATCCAAACGCATACATAGTCTACAAATGAAACCTATTATTTATAAGTCAAGGCAAATAAAATAAAATTAAAATAGACCAATCAAGTCTCATGACAAATTATTTAAAGTTAAAACTAGTAAGAAGATATTGTTTATATTTTTATTAAAAACTCTTTACTTAGACTTAACAATCGGAACTCAACCAATAAGATAGAAAAAATTTGAAAAGGAGAAACGCTATTCTAGCATTACTTTTTTATTTGTTTCTTGTTATTTTTTTTTTTTCTGTTAAAAAATTCTCTATTTGAGAGAGTCATTTGGACAATTGTTTTTAGGAACCATTGTTCTAGCCAATAATTTTTTTTTTTATTTGGGCTCATATTTTTAAGATAGAATTTTGTTCAATGTGGTTTTGCCCCTAGTTGTGAGGCGTTTCAGTGAAGCTGATGCAGGTAGAGGCACTATCAACAAAGTCCACCATGCTCTCTCTCTCTCTCTCTCTCTCTCTCTCTCTCTCTCTCTCTCTCTCTCTCTCTCTCTCTACCACAATCTTCTCTCTAATAGTGTTAGTCTTAAATGGATGGTTTGGATTTTATTAGCTTTATAACATCTTAAATGGATTTCACCCCCCCCCCCCCCCCCTCCCCAAAAAAAAGCATTTGTATTAGTTAATATTTATATAAATGTCGATGAATAAAGAAGAATCCAAAACAACACTCTTCAAACATAATAAAGAAAAATCATAATAATCTAGCGCAAATGCAATCATGGAGCAAATAAGTCAGTAGAGCAAAATTTCCAAAGAAATAAACATAAATTCAAAGCAATGCATCCCATGTTATCTTTGAAAACAAATGTTTCAAATTTTTTTAAGGATCAAGTGTGATTTCTTAGCAACTGAGGGTGTAAGTGGTTGAGTTCAATAAATGAGGTTTGAGTAATCAAGTGGGTGATTGAGTGAGTTGGGTTGGTGATCGAGTAGTTTGAGCCAACAAATTATATGCGTTTGTTTCTCTAGAAAATCTTTTATAAAAATAATTTTTTTTGCCTTTTCTAATATTTGATAATTGATAGTATTAGAAAATATAAGTCAAATGAAAATTATATTTTAGTTAATTAAAATCCCTATCAAAGATGAGACTTATCTTTAAAGATTATTTTCCACTAAATTTTTGTGGAAAAAAACTCTATCACACTCAAGCTAAATGAAGAAGTTAAGAGGATATATAATTAATCATAAATCTTTTTTTTTTTTTTTTTTTTTTTTTTTCCGATTGAATGCCTCTTGTCTTTATTCAATTCAAGCTAGCGCGTAGCTTGACTTAACCCAAAAGCAAAACAAAATTACAAACCAGACTTTTTTTTTTTTTTGGAGAAGAAATTACAAGCCAGACTTGAAAAACCTGAATAACAGCTTTATGAAAGTGGTCCGAAATTGAATGAAATTAAGGGCCTAGATTTTTTTTGTTTTTGCTTTGTTGAGAAGAGAAAGGCCTAGATTTTATATCAGGAGATTCAGGATACAACCTGGTCGTTAAGACCCATAACCCAATGCATAAATAGCGTGATAATAAGACTAAGAGAAATAATATGTCCACAACATTTTCACAATATTTTTACAACAAATCTTAAGTGGTAGGTTGTTACTGGTTGTTATTGTTAGGGCAAAAAAGTAATCTTAGTGTTAGGTTCAAATTTGAATCAATAACAATCACCTATGATTTGTTGTAAAAATGTTGTGGACATAGTATCTCTCACTAAGACGGCTGGGATGTTTGACACAATCCTCTAATTCGACAATAATAGTTTTTTGTGGATTAGCATTTTGGTATTTTGAGAATTAATTTTGATGAATTTATAATATAATTTAGATGTACAATGTAAATTATAATAATATATTGAAAATAATGTGTAAAACTATAATCATTTACATAATTGAGCCCAGTTACATAATAAAAGTCCAATTTTCTAATAAGGTATGAAACAATTTAAGCCCATTATTTAGTAAAACTATAATCATTTACATAATTGAGCCTAGTTCCTTCAAAATAATCTCAAAATACCAAAATTATTCAAAATAACAAATTTAAATTAAGTCCAAAAATCTAAAATAATTCAAACTTACAAGCTTAAAACACATATTTGGTAGAAGAATTTGAGTAATTTGTTGTAGTTTTTTGAAATACGTGTGAGTGAAGAAGTGTGTGGAAATGTGTATAATGTTGTTTAAAAACTGAAAATGAGTTGTTAATTTTACCAAACAGGCCAATAATTTTTTAAACTACCATAAATAGCGTAAGTTGGATTGGATCAATTGGATTGAAGAAGAGAATCTAGGATCCTACCCATATACCAATTTCTACATCCAAAACGATGACAAGAAAGGGACACAAGCAACAAGGCCGTGGGTAGCATAATTGGCTTTACAATAATAGAAACGGAACATCAATTAAAGGATTTGGTGATTTTATTGATATATCATATTTATATGCTATAATGGAAGAGATTGCCCAATGTGGACGGTGGAGTGACTGGGGAGTTATGTATGACTTCTAAAATATTTAACACATCACATTCAATGATTAAATTTTTCAAACTCAAGTTGTTTCTAAAAGAAACAACTAAAATTGTGGAGTTCCTGCCTAAAGAAGATCTTCACTGACATCTGAATTAGTCAATGCATGGATAAATTTACCTACGTGATCTTGATAAATAGTAGCAAGGAGTGAGTTACTTGGTCTAATTTCAACATCAAAATTAATTTTGAGCTATCCAAGATGGAGGAGGGCCAAGAACTATGAGTTAGCTCTAATACCATGGCCACAGGAAGGTGGCTCTGATACCATGTTAGAAATACTGAATCAATAGTATTATATATAACAGTAGTAAAATATATAGGAGGCAGAGTGTGTAGTACACGTGTGCTATACAAGTAAAGAAAGTGGGCCTAAGGCCCATAGTCTATTATACATTAACAGATTTGATTCCTTAAGAGTATGTTACAGTATTTGATTATGAACGTTATGACCATTTTCTGAATGTATGATTTCTAATATATTGCTATTTGGAAGTTTAGAGGAGTTCCAAGAAGAGTTGCAGGATATCAATTAGGAGGAGCAGATTTCAAAGTTGCATAAATGTTGGCCCCCCCATCTTCTTAGCAGTGTAATTCTTAAACCCTTTCAATGTGACAATTAGTTTCACTTGATTTAATTTTAGTGTTCATCAGTTATTTGAAGCCCAAATGTTTTATGTTCACTAATATTTCTAGTTTATTCATTATTCACAAACCTCCACCACTTCTATTTTTTCTGATGCTCCCTTCATGAATGTAAGACTTTTAAGTGGCTTTACATACATGGAACCAACTATATGTTTTATATGTTATACATAGTTGATGATTACTCTCCATGTTACAGGGGTATATCTTTGGCTGTAAATAACTGACAAGATGAAAGCATTTGCATCCTTAGAAGTAATTGGCAATAATGACGAAATATTAGACCCTAGGACTCATCAAAATTCTCTAGTTAAAATACTAAATTCCTTTAGGTTAATGTGAAAATGTCTCCACAAACTTCAAGAATGATGGATTTAGTGATTTGGAAATCTAATTGAATTTTGTTTGATATTTGTGTTTTGCTATAATATAGATTTTGTAATATGTGGTTCTTTTAAAGTCTATGTGCATGGTTGTGAGGTTTTTTTTTTTTTTTTATTTAAGAAAAAATAGAAAGAAATTTTACGTGTTGAGTTGTAACTCTATACACCTTTAAAAAAGTAATCAATAAAATTACTAATTAGTGAAATTCCATGCAAAATAAGATCAGATTATCTCTAGATATCCCGTTTGGTACACAAGTTTAAACACATGTTTTCAGTTTTTAAACAACATTACATGTATTTCCATACACTTTTTCACCCACACGTATTTCCAAAAAAACCGAAAATTATTGTTTAAACACACGTATCAAATGGGATAAAACTTAGAAATTTTGAGCTTAAGTTTTTGTTTTTTTTTTTTTAATAGGAGTTTGAGCTTAATTTTCTCTCACATAAATAGTCAGTTAAAAAAAAGGAGAATGGGGTATGAATAAGCTAAAATTCAAATGTTGACAATGTAAAATTCCCTATTTTCTTATTATATTTGAATAAAAAATAACATATTTTTGTGGGTTTAAATAAATAAATATATATATATATATATATTATTTTCATGTTTATGTGTATGTTGATAACGTTTTTGTATAATTTTTATTTAAAAATAATAATTCTTAATTAAGATATTTATAACCCTTTTAGATCTTTAAATTAAATATAGAAACTAACCTAGTTATTAGTTGTTTGATATCCCTAATTATATGCAAGGCAAGACAATAAACATGTAAAGCAAAATAAAATAAAATAAATATATTGGAATTAAATTATATTGTGAAATGCCATAATTTTTTTAAAATTATAATATAACATTATACACTTTGGCACTTTTTTGTTATTGCATTTACATGGCATGTACTCATTCCACCACTTTTTTGTTCAACTACATCCTCTGGCATTTGTTTTGGTTCAAGAACCAAAAAATAAAAACTTAAAAAAAATATAACAACCAAAAGTATGGCAAACAACCATAGGCTTTCACAGAAGCCAAAACTATCCTTAATAAAATATAGGTTAATTGGCACATTGTTGGATGTTCATTAATATATTGGCACAACTGTAGAGTATAGAGATTTCCAACAATGATCTGGCTTAGCTGTGAATATTCACACATATATTTTTACGGTTTATATACGTGGCACACTTGCCATACAATTTGAAAAAACAGATATATTAAGTGATATAAAACACATTTCCCCCTTTAGATCCAAGCTCGGGAGATATCAAAGCGAACTAAACTAAATCTATCATCGTTAATAATATCAAAAAGAATATTTTTTTTTTAGCCACTAATTTGGAGCCACATATGATATGATTTTTTAGCCCACAAGATTTCGACCAATTTAGATTATGGTTATCGCTAAAAACTCATCTATTTAAATCAACTTCTTTTGAAAATTTAGAAAACATCCTTGATTATATTTTCCCTTCAAATGTACCATACATGTGAGAATAAAAAATGTTTACATCTAATATATAAAAAATAGGGTTGAATTATCTTTAGATATTGAAGGAGAAAAGGGTATGAGCAACCTTAAAAATTCAAATGTTGTGAGATTTCTATACTTTCCAATGCTTCAATTTGAATTAAAATAACATATATTTGTGGGAATAATAAAACAAAAAATATTTATTTGCATGTTTATGTTTATTTTTATGATATTTTATTTTAAGTGTTATAATGTAGCCCCTTTAGATTATTCTTTTCAATATGTATGTATGTATGTATGTATGTATGTATGTATGCATGTAAAAAGAAGCACATACAAAAAATAAACAAGCAAGTTGTCATTTTCCAAGTTATTCATAAAAAATAAAAACTAAACTAAATGAAAGGCCCACCCTATATTAAATTGTTGGTTTCGTCCTTGTTTCTAATTCCAATGGCAGCATGAATGAGCAAAACACATCAAAATAATAAATGTGCTTCTCTTTATAAAAAAATATATTGGTTTACGTAGATGTTAACGTGATTTCATACAATAATCATATACCAAGTTTCAATATAATTCGATACTTGTCCAACACTAAGTAACTTGTAGACCACCTTAGCAAAAAGAGATGCAATTGGAAAAGTATTTTTAATTGTCCAACTAATGCTAACGGCGTAAATTTGTGAAATTTTTCTTTCTACATACGCTTAAATTCTATCCCATTAGATAAGAATCATAAAATCTTTACTATCTGATAAGTTGCATTGGCTCCCATCAAAATTACCCGACTTCAATAATTTAAAAAAAAAAAGAAAAAAAAGAAGAAGAAGAAGAAGCAATTGTTAACAATAAATCGAGGTGAAAGATTGAAACTTTAGTTCATGTAAATGAGACCAAACAATGCTAATGAACTATAAAACTCTTAACCTATGACTAATCTAACAATTGAAATTAGTTATTCATTTCTTCAACACTAAGTGATGACAATTTCTCAGGTAATTCTTTAGATGCATGGAATTTGCATGTAAGATGATAGAAATACTCCTTCTTTATTTTCACTTCTACCTTCCTCACAAATATTTCATTCTTTGACTTCGTTAACCCAGTTACCTAATAAGGACGAAGAGTTTGTACGTGGTGGATGTTATGGACCATACCAATATATATGAAATTTATATGTACGTGTGAGTTGTATTAGGATTGAGAGATATAAAGAATAACTTGCTAAATCTTAGATGGTGTTGTCTCTAAGAAACTGAAGGCTGCAATAACAAAGACCATAATGCCACTCGAGGAGGAGGAGGTTTTAAGTCAATGACGCTGATCAAGTGTTTGGATTGATCAAATGGCAACTGATTAAACTTAGAAGATATATTATCTATGCCTATTATCTTATGGCCTTCAAAGGTCAGCATAGAGGTTGGCTGGTAGAGAGAAGATAAAGCGGCTATATCATTGTCAAAGATATGGTAGTAATGATCCACAAATGCTCTACCCACCATCTCAACTTGCTCTTCCATTCTCTCCCTCTCTATAATCAAGTTTCCTCTTCCTCCACTTTCAGAACGTTAAATTATAAGGGATGAGAAAAATGGAATAAAGTAAGTACCATGTGGGCTAAGGCACAGCAAAGGAAAATGTGAAGTGCTAGATGACTAGAACTCCTGCTAATCCTAGTTTATCGTAGGAGTTCCTTGTTGGGGTTTATACCCTAAAATCCAATTTATTGACATGTCATAAATAACTAAATTGTTTAATTATATGAGACTATTTATAAATGAACTAATGGGACATTATCTTAGTCTATGAGATGCATAATATGTGATTTATGTGAAAAGTCACAGAAGACATAAATCACAAGTTCTTTGTAAACTCAGAATTTTAGTTCGGTTGGTGATGAAATTGGGCATTTTATCTGTGAAGACTATAACATATCAACTAAGATGATTTATCTTGATCATGGAAGTAGAGACTTCTAGTTGATATGTTGATATATTTTAAGAGTTAAGACATATTGAGCTGGACCGTTTTGAGATTTATTATTCTCCTAACGACTGTCCAATGAATAATAAATCTCACAACTTCTATTTACATCAACTCTAAATCCTGAGAGAATAATGGATCTGATCATAAGGTGTAGGTTGCTTTGATATATCAGGAGTGAGAGATCTATAAGTCATGATCAAAATCTCAGTATGTTGGGCAGCCGCATTTAGTGTTGATGGAATATATATTCTTAAAATGGAATTCATAATCTCTTAACGGAGATATAAAATATTCTCTTGAGATAAATTTAATAAGTTTGGTTATTCAGAGTGTTTGGCCCAACCACTTTAGTAAGCAGTTACTAAAGTATATATTTATGAAATTGGATTTCATAAATATATGATGAATAACATAAAAGATTAAACCGGGTACTCAAGGATTAAGATGTAGTAATCTTTAAAGTGACAGTCTAAATTCATGACTTTGTATTACTACGAATATTTTAATGAAGAGGTTGCATGTATAATAAAGTTTAGGGATATAATTTATTAATTAGGCCTAGAGTGCAATTATATTCATATAGTGGTATTAAATATAATTAATGGTAACTTTGGACTTGTCAAGAGTTGACAGAAAAGCCCAAGGCCCATTGGAGCTAGAGTCTTATTTATTCCCTTTTGGTCCCACTCCAAGCCACATACTAGAGCCCAATTGGAATGGCCCAAAAGGCTAGCCCAATTAGATAATCAGTTATATATAAGAAGAGAAACATACAGAATTTCATAAGTCTTTTCATAAGTGTTTTCATTAAGAACATAAGAAAATGAAATGGTTTGTATGTGAGTGTTGGACACACTCTTATTCTCCCCTTGGAAACTGATTGAGAGACCACACTTCTTGAGCATTAAGTAGAATTGGAGTGAAAATTAAAAATGTTCTCAAGTAGTTCTAATCTTTTGTTTTGAATTTTACCACACCAAGGTACGCTTTCTTGTTCTTAAATTCTAAAACTTACATAGTTTATGTTTTCAATTACGAATGAAGTAGATTCGTTAATTTTTTGCTGCGTATGTTTTGTATATGATACAAACATGTATTTTTCCAATATTCCTTTCATTATCCAAGGCTCGGCCAAGGCCAAAGTCACCCAAGCAAGCATTATAGTCGAATTCTAATAAGATAATGCCATGCTAATGATACACTGACTAGTATGCTATACCAACGCTTCCAATTTAAAGTGTTCTACTTGGAAGCCTCATACAGGTGCATATCAAGACAACCATTTGTCATAAAGTCGTACAATAAGAGTAACTTTCGTTTCTCATAGCACCAACCTGAACCAAGGCCTTAATATTTGCAAGGATATCAGGGATTAATAGTTGCATCTAATCAAGCCAATACAAAGCAAAGAAAAAATTTAGCCAGTTAGATACTTGCAAAAGGCATAATAGTTGCTATATGGTAGCTCAGTGAACCAGATGTTGATATAATGTGTTGAGGACTCTTTTTTCGGCTTACATGGCACTACTTCATTGGTAACTCATGCCACATCAACATATTATTGATTTTTTTGGGAAAATCTATTTAAAGCCCAAAATAAACTCATATCTCATTCAACTACATGGATTTGGCCCGCATGGCCCGCGAGATCCTTACTTCAAGAGGTGGATGCATGGCCCATATTACCTCTCTTACACTCATGGCAAGCGGCTTCTTCAACAAGAGCTCATATTTACACAAAATGACAACAAAACCCGAGGTATGTCATCTCATCTTTGGCTTATGATCCAAGCTCATAAGTCCCTTTGGGGAAACTTTGGGAGTCGTGGTTTGGAGGGCCAAGAGATATGTTCAGTAAAGCTCCAGCAGTTCAAAGTTGATAAAAGAAACATGTTGGTTGGCATGTCTTCTTCAACTCCCTGAACTCTGACGAGTCCGTGTGTAACGGGTAACATATGGTAAGCACTTCTTATCACATAGCGCTTAAAATGATATAATTCCTCATTGCACTTTTCCTAAAACTTAATATGTATAATATGACAAATGCTCAATATACCCAGCCATCTAACTGCTGGAAAAATTACTGTTCATTCAATCCCCAACTGTTGTTATACAAATTTAGAAACCTCATTATATAAGTCTCACTACTACTTTCAGCGAAAATCCAACTCAAACACATGGCCTAATCTGATTGGCTATCTTTTATCTCTCTCTATATACAAAATATTCACGATATCTTTGAAACCCAACTGTTGTCTGCCACAATCTAACCATGTATTTTTCTGCCAGCTGCCAGAGTAAAGCTTTAAATACTCTTCCTCCTCACCAAGATTATGTCATAACACAATGAGACCTTGACAAAATCTCTAAAGCTTCGTTAACCTTCAACCAACCCTTCTATTATTTGTTAAAAATGTGTTGTAATGGAACCTTGCACCAAAAACACAAACACCCAAAAAAGGAAACATTTCCAGCTGATCCCCAGCAGTATATTCAGCACTTAACACCTAGCTAGAAGTGATACCATCAGCCACCTAATCCTAAAATCCCAGCAACCAGCTGTTACACCAAAAATAGCAAGATACCCTTCAAAGAGATCTTACCATTTTTCAGCTAAATCCAAGAAATAAATGCTGAATGACCTCCCCAGCAGTCAGAAATCACCCATCAGAAATCACTCATGATAGCTGTCACAGCTTTTCCTGACAGCTGGGACAACTTTCTGTCATAGCTGGGACAGTTGACCCAGCAGCTAAGCATTCCCTTTTTTTCCTCATTTGGCAAAAACCAAAACAAACTAGAGAAACTACATTTCTCTTGCTAAAATACTTTCCTTTTCAGCTACTCTTTCCCCAGCAGCTCTTACCCGAAATAGCAAGAATACCTTAAAGCTAAACATACCATTTTTGGGCCAAATCTTAAGATGGATTCTCTGAAGATTTGTTGCTATTTGGGACAGATTTTGGCTGAAATTTTTTGCTAAAATACCCCCTTTAACTCAACTTTAAAGGGACCCTTCACCAACACCTCAAGGGGGGGAGGAATGGAGGAACAACTCTCTCATCACCTTATCTATTCTCTCTAAGCTCTAAATGGAGTTCTAGACTCCTTAGTTTTTAGTTTCAAAATGAAGAACAAAGCTCTCTAGCCCTTAGCTCACAAATACTCTTCATAAGCCTTCATACATCCTCTAACAGAAAATCCCAGCAGTAAATTCCAGCAACACTACTAAACATACTACAGCACTATTACCTTTCTTATACTCATTCTCTCACTCTCTATATTCAGAAAATACAACTATCTTACTGCTCCTATCTCTAAATACCAAAATATATCTCCATGCTCTCATCGTACAAAATCTTTCTTCTTGGAAAGCAACCTCTACAACTTCTCCAACAGTCATAATCTCACATGTTTACTGTCTTTAACCTCCATATCTCACATACTATCATATATCATACATACTACAAGCACTACATCCCACAAAACATCTATATCTTTCATTATCTTCACATTTCTCAAGCGATGTCAAACATTCATACTAAAAGCCCTTCTCATGGAAGGCATAAACTTCTAATGTTAAAGCCCTTCTCTTAGAAGGCACCAAAATCTCATATCAAAGCCCTTTTCTTAAAAGGCACAACTACTTCTTACAAAAGCCCTTTTCTTAGAAGGCACAACTAGTTCTTGCATAAAGTCCTTCCCTTAGAAAGCACAAATACTCCATACAAAAACCCTTCTCATGGAAGGCAATACTATTTATAACATCACAACAACTAAAAGAGCATTATTAAGGGGAAAAGTCATTTAAGTGCATGATAAGAGGGACAAGCTTAACCAACCCCTACACACAACTGGGCATACTCTCTCTCCCTTCAGTTGCACTCATTTTCCCCCTTAATCTTGAAGCTATCATGGTAAACTGCCCCTCTACCGCTGGGGTCACTCTGCTAGGATATTATCAACTCACAGAAGCTGTACCGTTGGGACTGCAAACCATCAGAGATAAGTTTCTTTGCTTCTATATTTTTAAATTTACTTCATTGAATACATGATTACTTCACATCTAAATACATATTACTTCATTCAAACTACTATTACAACTATTAACCAAAGCTTAAACTCATTTAAATGCATGATAAGAGGAGTAAACTTAACCAGCCTCTACTGCTGGCATTTTGCTGAAGTCCCATCAGCTCACTACTACACAGTTGGAGCTATAAACCGTACAAAGATAGGTGACTTTGCTCCCATATCCTTAAACTTACGTCATTAAGTACATGATTACTTTATCTCTAAATAAATACTACTTTATTTCAACTGTTATTACAACTACTAATCAAAACTATCATACCAAACGCATATTACATATTTATTCGACCATTATCGTGATTCTTAGACTTTGGTTTTAATGGCTTTGTAGGCTTAAAAGTACGCCGGTAGCCGTTGGACCACGTGGCCTAATGTTGAGTTCCAGACGTAACTCCCCAAAAAGAACCCGGGCCTAATAAGGTCACCCCTCTAAAGGACCACACGTGGCTGGGCAACCGAAAAAGGCCCCCCGAACATTTGGCGACTCCACTGGGGAGTTGCTTGTATCGCTATATCATGCCCCTAAAGTCTAGAATCACATGTCATAAGGGAGAACTCAACCCCAAATACTCAAAATCTCTTGACCCAGTAGCACACGGCGCTGAGTCACAACAATATTATCTCATATTTATTCACGGAAATGCTATTCCACTTGTCTCTCTATCATTCGGGCAGCTCCATGGCTTCAACATGCTTATTATGAGCTTATTGACCCCATAAAAGAAGCTCTTCCATCGTCCCAGCCACAGAGGGCCTCAGCAGCAGAAAACCCTCTTACCGTTGGGGATAGCCAGTCTTATTCATCATACCAGCCACAGAGGGCCTCAGCGGCAGAAAACCCTTTTACCGCTGGAGATATTCACTCTTATTCATCATATCAGCCACAGAGGGCCTCAGTAGCAAAAAACCCTCTTACCGCTGGGCATATTCACTCTTATCTGTCATACCAGCCACAGAGGGCCTCAGCAGCAGAAAACCCTCTTACCACTGGGGATAGCCAGTCTTATTCATCATACCAGCCACAGAGGGCCTCAGCAGCAGAAAACCCTCTTACCGCTGGGGATATTCACTCTTATTCATCACACTAGCCACAGAGGGCCTCAATAGCAGAAAACCCTCTTACCGCTGGGCATATTCACTCTTATCTGTCATACCAGCCACAGAGGGCCTCAGTAGCAGAAAACCCTCTTACCGCTGGGCATATTCACGCTTATCTGTCATACCAGTCACAGAGGGCCTCAGCAGCAAAAAACCCTCTTACCGTTGGGGATATTCACTCTTATTCATCATACCAGCCACAGAGGGCCTCAGCAACAGAAAACCTTCCTACCGCTGGGAATATTTACTCTTATTTTTCATTACAACCACAGAGGTCCTCAGCAGCAGAAAACCCTCTTACCGCTGGGGACATTCACCATTATCCATCATTCTAGCCACAAAGGGGCCTCAACAGAAGAAACCCCTCTTCCTACTGGAGATATTCACAATTATCTGTCATTCAGCCATAGAAAAGCCCCAGCAGCAGAAATCTCTCTTACCGTTGGGGGCTTCCGCTATTATCTCTCATTCCAGCCATAGAAAGCCCTAGCAGTAGAAATGTCTCTTACCACTGGGGGTTTTCGCTATTATCTGTCATTCCAGCCATAGAAAGCCCCAGTAGCAGAAATGTCTCTTACCGCTAGGGGTTTTCACAATTTTCTGTCATTCCAGCCATAGAAAGCCCCAGCAGCAGAAATATCTCTTACCGTTGGGGGTTTTCGCAATTAGCTGTCATTCCAGCCATAGAAAGGCCCCAGCAGCAGAAACCTCTCTTATCGCTGAGGGTCTCCGTTATTATCTACCATTCCAGCAATAGATGGACTCCGCCGTAGAAATTCTTCTTACCGCTGGGCATATTCATCTCTTCAGCAAGAGAGAGCCTCATCAACAAAAAAGAACTCTCCATTTGCTGAAATGTGTACCATTATTTAAAGCAAGAGAGGGCCTAATCAACAGCAACCCTTTTTACCGCTGGACATGTTCATCTCTCCAGCAGTAAAGGGCCTTAGCAACAGATTACCTTTCTCTAGCTGCACTATTACCTAGCAGTTTAACATCAGAGGGCTTTATCAGCAAAACTTCATACAGCTGGGCAGATCTATTATTATCCAACAGTACAATAAGAAAAGGTCTAATCGACAGCAACCCTTTTTACCGCTGGACACATTTGTCTCTCCAGCGGTAAAGGGCCTTAGCAATAGATTGCCCTTCTTTGGTTGCACTATTACCCAGCAGTTCAACTTCAGGGGGCTTTATCAGCAAACCCTTATACAACTGGGCAGATTTATTGTTATCCAGCAATCCAACAACAAAGGGCCTGATCAGCAACAAACCCTCATGCTGCTAGACATATTCATTGTTATCTATCACTTCCACAGCAACAAGCCTCATCAAGCAGAAAGCCCTCATTTTGCTGAACAGTCTATTTTCTTCCCCAGCGGTAAAATCAAAAAGCCCCAGCAGGAAGCACTTCTTCAGCTGGATGAATTATTACATCTCAAATCGCTATTTACCCACTCACCAAACACAAAATACTTAAATAAACCCCACAAATACTTCCCACATATTACCCAAATATTCTCCACATTATTACCCAACTTGAGCTCCCACAAATACTCTCTATACAAGCCCCATAAAATATTTTGGGCCCACACAAATACTTACCATACCATTACTATATTGAGTCACAAAATTATACCATCTCTATAAAAAGCTCAAACTCATTTACCTTGTGGGCAAAACCAAAAAAGCCCAATAAAACCCTCTACAAAGCCCGTTGCTATACGGCACTCTTACAAAGCCCGTTGCTACACGGCACCCTAAAGCCCGTTACTATACGGCACTCTTACAAAGCTCGTTGCTACACGGCACTCTTACAAAGCTCGTTGCTACACGGCACCCTAAAGCCCGTTGCTACACAGCACCTCTAAAGTCCGTTGCTACACGGCACCTCTAAGCCCGTTGCTTCACGGCGCCTCTAAAGTCCATTGCTACATGGCACCTCAAAGCCCGTTGCTACACGGCACTCTTACAAAGCCCGTTGCTACACGGCACTTCTAAAGTCCGTTGCTACACGACACCTTAAAGCCCGTTGCTACACGGCACTCTTACAAAGCCCGTTGCTACACGACACCTCTAAGTCCATTGCTACACGGCACCTTAATGTCCGTTGCTACACGGCATCTCTAAAGCCCGTTGCTACACGGCACTCATACAAAGCCCGTTGCTACACGGCACTCTTACTAAGTCCATAAGTCCGTTGCTACACGGCAATATTTTTACAAAATTCTACAAAGCCCAAATACTAATTTGGCACTATTTTATAAAGCCCAAAAACTATTTTGGCACCTATCTTACAAAGCCCAAATACTAATTCGGCACTATTTTACAAAGTCCAAAAATTATTTTGGCACTTATCTTACAAAGCCCAAAAATTATTTTGGCATCTATTTTACGAAGTCCAAAAACTCTTTTAGCTCTATTTTATAAAGCCCAAAAACTATTTTGGCACCTATTTTACAAAGCCCAAAAACTATTTTGGCACCTATCTTACAAAGCCCAAATACTAATTTGGCACTATTTTACAAAGCCCAAAAATTATTTTGGCACTTATCTTACAAAGCCCAAAAATTATTTTGGCATCTATTTTACAAAGCCCAAAAACTATTTTGGCACCTATTTTACAAAGCCCTAAAACTCATTTGGCACTACTTTACAAAACCCAAATAATAATTTGGCACCTATTTTACAATGCCCAAAAACTATTTTGGCACAAATCTTACAAAGCTCAAAAACTATTTTGGCACTTATTTTACAAAGCTCAAATACTAATTTGGCACTATTTTACAAAGCTCAAATAATAATTTGGCACCTATTTTACAAAGCCCAAATAATAGTTTGGCATTATTTTAATAAAGCCCAAGTATCATTTTGGCATTATACCCATTATTTCAACTATTTCAAAAGCCCAAATACTATTTTGGCAACTATTCCTAAAAGCCCAATATTATTCTGGCAACTATTTACAAAAAACTACTAAATGCCCAAATACTATTCTTGGTAATATTCTATCAAAAGCCCAAATATTATTTGGCAACTAATATTATATTATGCCCAAAGCCCAAAGTTAATACTTTGGCAACAATATATTTAAAAAGCCCATGATTCAAGTTCATGGCAAAACTATTTTATCAATGGAATTCAATCCCATATTAAAAGCCCATGGTTCAAGCCCATGGCAATTACTTGTCAAAGCCCATGGTTGTCATTCGTGGCCTACATTCAAGAAGTGGAGAACTTTGCAAGAGAACTTTCTTAATACATCTCGAATCATGCCAACATTTTGCTGCACTACTATTCAACCTACTCCCATTGCTGGGGAATCTTTGCTAAAAAATGTTCTCATGAAGAATTAAGGATCACTCTTGCTGCCCTCCACAAGAAAAATCAAATCCAAGGCTTACTTGAATACACCCAACAATTCTATGGCACTATTCCAAACTACCTACTGTTGTATCTTCACATCACACAATCTACCCAGCTGCTGCAAAGGTCTGAAAAGTTGTTGCATTAGTAAAAGCCTTGCACTGCTGGGAAGCAAGATGAGTACTCCATAGTCCTTGTTGCTTCTAATCATAACCCATCAAATGGTGAAAAATGCAAGAAGCCAATGGCCAACAACTTGACAAGAATCCACCTACTGCTGGAAAAGATGAAGTAGTCTCCAAACTATCTAAGTCCAACAAAGAATCATCTACCAACATTGTCAAGTGGCACCCTTGATTCTTACTAAGGGTAACAAGAGGTTCAGCTGAACTTACTTCCTAAACACAAGAGAGAAGCTGCCACCATACTATTCTATTGCTGGATCCAGACCATCGCCATCAATCTGGTATTTCCTATCCTACCGTTGGAACTTATGCTAGCCATACCTTCCTAGAAGCCGCCAATGCTATTTCCTTCATAAATAATGACACAAAGATCAAATATTTTCAATCATTATCATCTACTCAATAGTCATTACATTCAGCAAATCACAAAGTCATCTGGAAAGATGAGCCACTTATTCAAACTAAGAAAAGATTACACCCAGCAGTAAACTGACACACACCCAGCAGCTTGCCTGGGCAGACAGAACAAACCCCAACTACTCATGTTCAGAACTCCAACAGATCCATCAGTCTATATAGCTGCCCCCAGCAGACAGACTTACTGATTTAGGCATGCTCAATCAAGCAATCATCATACAAGATCATTACCACAAGTACCTACACTATCTCAAACAGCAAAGTGCCAATTCCATTACTAAATTTGTCAAGGTACTCCTCACTTGCTAGCATATGCATATCCAAGGCCTCTCTACACTTGGGGGCTTGGTCTTATCCAAAGGTTCCATCTCTAGGGGCTACAATTGGATATCTATCACAACAATATTAGTGGGGGCATTTCCACTATACATGTTTATTGGCCCAGCAGCAGCCAACTTTTTTCAAGAACACATTACTCATCAACTCGGCACTCTCACAAAATTACAAGCAACAAATGAAGCTCTATTCATTGGAGTACTATTATATCAAGCCGTGGCAATCCCACGCACCCTCTTCAAAGTCGTGGTAGTCCCACGCACTACACTGTTGGAGTCATAGCTGTCTTATACATCATACCGCTGGGATCTTTGCAAACGTCATCTTACACTTGGGGGCTTGGTCTCTCACTATCTATTTGAGAAGACTACATATAGATCTACATGAAGACCAGCCACTCCTCCAATTAAATCAAAGCTACTACCCCAGCTGTGGAACTTTCTGCTGCATTGAATTTGCATATGCCCAGCAGCACCTATTTTGTCACCCCAGCAGTACTATCAAATTTAACAATATGATCACCACTTATGACTCTATCAATACAACATGATCATGCAGCCAATTCTATAAGTGGCCATTCAATCTCTATGCCCCCCAAAGCAACTCTTCCAACAAGGATGGAATCTCAACGGAAAGCTCATATTATCTTGGCCATCTGCTATGATGTCAAAATACATTCTAGACTGCCCCAGCCGTAAGCTCAGCATCCAGACTTTCAGCAGTAACAACTTCAAACCGCTAAATCAAGAGTGGTATCCTCTTTAGCCATAACATTGAAAGTTGCTTTCATATTATTTTTAAATGGACCAACCACGGTCACAACTATAAGAATGAAGTCAGCTCTAAATGCATCGACTTTAACAAACTCACTCCAACAGCACCAAACCCAGCTGCAATCTTGACCAGCTGCAATTACCTTCCGGCCCTCACTCCAGCAGCACTAAACCCAGCTGCAATCTTGACCAGCTGCAGCATTACCTTGCCCTCACTCTAGCAGCACCAAACCTAACTGCAATCCTGACCAGCTACAACATTACCTTGCTGCCTCCACTCCAGCAGCACCGCACCCAGCTGTAATCCTGACTAACTTCAACATTACCTTGCTGCTCTCACTCCAGCAGCACCGCACCCAGCTGCAATCTTGATCAATTTCAACATTAAGCAGCATCGCACCCAGCTGCAACCCTGACCAACTGCAACATTGCCTTGTTGCCTTCAATCCAGCAGTATCATCCCCAGCAGTCAACAATCTCGGACTGCCTCATCCAAAAAGGTCTTTAAGCAAACTCATTACTCGTGCATGCCCTTGTAGTACAAGCCCATGCACTTAGGGGGCTAAATGTTGAGGACTCTTTTTTCGTCCTACATGGCACTACTTCATTGGTAACTCATGCCACATTAACATATTATTGATTTTTTTTTTGGAAAATCTATTTAAAGCTCAAAATAAACTCATATCTCATTCAACTACATGGATTGGGCCCGCATGGCCCGCGAGATCCTTACTTCAAGAGGCGGATGCATGGCCCATATTACCTCTCTTAGACTCATGGCAAGCGGCTTCTTCAACAAGAGCTCATATTTACACAAAATGACAACAAAACCCGAGGTACGTCATCTCATCTTCGGCTTATGATCCAAGCTCATAAGTCCCTTTGGGGAAACTTTGGGAGTTGTGGTTTGGAGGGCCAAGAGATATGTTCAGTAAAGCTCCAGCGGTTCAAAATTGATAAAAAAAAACATGTTGCTTGGCGTGTCTTCTTCAACTCCCTGAACTCTGACGAGTCCGTATGTAACGGGTAACATAGGGTAAGCACCTCTTATCACATAGCGCTTAAAATGATATAATTCTTCATTGCTCTTTTCCTAAAGCTTAATATGTATCATATGACAAATGCTCAATATACCCAGCCATCTAACTGCTGGGAAAATTACTGTTCATTCAATCCCAGCTGTTGCTATACAAATTTAGAAACTTCATTATATAAGTCTCACTACTACTTTCAGCTAAAATCCAACTCAAACACATGGCCTAATCTGATTGGCTATCTTTTATCTCTCTCTATATACAAAATATTCATGATATCTTTGAAATCCAACTGTTGTCTGCCACAATCTGACCATGTATTTTTCTGTCAGCTACCAGAGTAAAGCTTTAAATACTCTTCCTGCTCACCAAGATTATGTCATAACACAATGAGACCTTGACAAAATCTCTAAAGCTTCATTAACCTTCAACCAACCCTTCTATTATATGTTAGAAATGTGTTGTAATGAAACCTTGCACCAAAAACACAAACACCCAAAAAAGGAGACATTTCCAGCTGATCCCCAGCAGTGTATTCAGCACTTGACACCTGGCTGGAAGTGATATCATCAGCTACCTAATCCTAAAATCCCAACAGCCAGCTGTTACACCAAAAATAGCAAGATACCCTTCAAAGAGATCTTACCATTTTTCAGCTAAATCCAAGAAATAAATGCTGAATGACCTCCCCAGCAGTCAGAAATCACCTATCAGAAATCACTCATGATAGCTGTCACAGCTTTTCCTGACAGTTGGGACAGCTTTTTGTCACAGTTTTTCCTAGCAGCTAGGACAGCTTTCTGTCACAACTGGGACAGCTTTCTGTCACAACTGTGACAGCTGACCCAGCAGCTAAGCATTCCCTTTTTTCCTCATTTGGCTAAAACCAAAACCAACTAGAGAAACTACATTTCTCTTGCTAAAATACTTTTCTTTTCAGCGACTCTTTCCCCAGCAACTCTTACTAGAAATAGCAAAAATACCTTAAAGCTAAACATACCATTTTTGGGCCAAATCTTAAGATGGATTCTCTGAAGATTTGTTGCTATTTGGGACAGATTTTGGCTGAGATTCTTTGCTAAAATACCCCCTTTAACTCAACTTTAAAGGGACCCTTCATCAACACCTCAAGGGGGGGAGGAATGGAGGAACAACTCTATCATCACCTTATCTATTCTCTCTAAGCTCTAAATGGAGTTCTAAACTCCTGAGTTTTTAGTTTCAAAATGAGGAACAAAGCTCTCCAACCCTTAGCTCACAAATACTCTTCATAAGCCTTCATACATCCTCTGACAGAAAATCCCAACAGTAAATTCCAGCAACACTACTAAACACACTACAGCACTATTACCTTTCTTATACTCATTCTCTCACTCTCTATATTCAGAAAATACACCTATCTTACTGCTCCTATCTCCAAATACCAAAATATATCTCCATGCTCTCATCTTACAAAATCTTTCTTGGAAAGCAACCTCTACAACTTCTCCAGCAGTCATAATCTCACATGTTTACTATCTTTAACCTCCATATCTCATATACTATCATATATCATACATACTACAAACACTACATCCCACAAAACATCTATATCTTTCATTATCTCCACATTTCTCAAGCGATGTCAAACATTCATACTAAAAGCCCTTCTCATGGAAGGCATAAATTTCTAATGTTAAAGCCCTTCTCTTAGAAGACACCAAAATCTCATATCAAAGCCCTTTTCTTAAAAGGCACAACTACTTCTTACAAAAGCCCTTTTCTTAGAAGGCACAACTAGTTCTTGCATAAAGTCCTTCCCTTAGAAAGCACAAATACTCCATACAAAAACCCTTCTCATGGAAGGCAATACTATTTATAATATCAAAACAACTAAAAGAGCATTGTTAAGGGGAAAAGTCATTTAAGTGCATGATAAGAAGGACAAGCTTAACCAACCCCTACACACAGCTGGGCATACTCTCTCTCCCTCCAGTTGCACTCATTTTCCCCCTTAATCTTGAAGCTATCATGGCAAACTGCCCCTCTACCGCTGGGGTCACTCTGCTAGGATATTATCAGCTCATAGAAGCTGTACCGCTGGGACTGCAAACCATCAGAGATAAGTTTTTCTGCTTCTATATCTTTAAATTTACTTCATTGAATACATGATTACTTTACATCTAAATACATATTACTTCATTCCAACTACTATTACAACATTAACCAAAGCTTAAACTCATTTAAATGCATGATAAGAGGAGCAAACTTAACCAACCTCTACCGCTGGCATTCTGTTGAAATTCCATCAGCTCACTACTACACAGCTGGAGCTATAAATCGTACAAAGATAAGTGACTTTGCTCCCATATCCTTAAACTTACGTCATTAAGTACATGATTATTTTACCTCTAAATAAATACTACTTTATTTCAACTGTTATTACAACTACTAATCAAAGCTATCATACCAAACGCATATTACATATTTATTTGACCATTATCGTGATTCTTAGACTTTGGTTTTAATGGCTTTGTAGGCTTAAATGTACGCCGGTAGCCGTTGGACCACGTGGCCCAATGTTGAGTTCCGGACGCAACTCCCCAAAAAGAAACCGGGCCTAATAAGGTCACCCCTCTAAAGGACCACACGTGGCTGGACAACCGAAAAAGGCCCCCCGAACATAATGTCATCGTCTTCAATAACAAAAGTATCATTGGAGCTGTCCCATATTGACTATTGATGCAATTGATTTTAGCATATGTCATATGGTTTGACTTCTAAATCCTAGTACGACAGATAATTTGGTACATAAATGTTGTTTTCCCTTTGTCAGAATATGTAAACATAGAATTTGTCTGTTTAATTAATTTAATGGCCTGAATTCAATTAGATTGGTTACTATAATAATAAAAAATTGGCTTCCAGAATTATAATTTGAATTTCATAGCATACTTATGTTAATGACTTCAAGAGCATGAAATTTTAGCTTTACAAATTTAATCACATATCTGTGATCAAATTTGTAAAGCTAAAATTTCATGCTCTAAGGGTTGATCTGGAAGAGGGTAATGTCAAAACACAACTTCAAGACTTCTGTGAAAAAGCCTTAATTTGTCAAATGAGTAATGCAGTTTCAAACTTTGAATGTTTAACTTCAATCAAAGCATTTGGTGCTTTGAAGATAAAGTGTATAATGATCTTTGAAATTTCATCAAATAGGAATAGCAATTTGTCCAAAATAATATAACGAAAGAAAGTATATAATTAAGGATTAAAAGGGGGATTACCAATTAAGCGGGAATGATGTTTATGTCGGAGACTGAAATTAATGATGAGCTCTGCCAATAAATCATCTTTGCTTTGAATGCTGTCTCTAGAGAATTTCTTGATAGCTATTCATGATCCCTGTCCTCCAGAATTCCTTTGTAAAAAACAATATATCCACTTTGACCCAACCTCGTACTCTCATGGAAGTTGTTGGTGGACTTCTTTAAATCCTTGTACTTGAATTCCCTTGGCATCCCAAGAAACCACCTCAATTGCGTGCCAAGCTCCGTAGACTCCTCTTCACCCCCTCTATCTTCTTCCTCTTTTTTGCTTGGTCAAATATTAAACCCCACATAGGATCAACGATGTTACCCCTGGGACTCCAACCCCAGCACCTGTCTTCAACTAAAGCAAATCACTTTTCTTTTCTAAATCATCAATCTCTATGCTCCATTTCAGGACATAATTCAACTCAATCTGTGGATCACCTGTAGTCTGTAGAAGTAGCACAACCAAAGTATGACTTTTTTTATTCACATATTCTTTTAGGTTTATGATCTCACTAAGAAGTGGCTTTTCAGTCTTGCATTGCCCTTCTTTCACCATATATACCTTTGTATCTGTGGATCACTTGTAGTCTGTAGAAGTAGCACAACCAAATTATGACTTTTTTTATTCACATATTCTTTTAGGTTTATGATCTCACTAAGAAGTGGCTTTTCAGTCTTGCATTGCCCTTCTTTCACCATATATACCTCTGTTGGGGGGACCACAGTTTGACTCCCTACAATCACTCTGAAAACAAGCCCACGTGACGTGATGTCGAATGTCATAAAAGATTTGAGTGTGTCTTCCTCATCACCAATTGGTTTTGAGGTGGAATGGCAGAGCTCACGGTCCGACAAATGGTATCATAGCCAAGGTCATGGGTTCGAGTCAAGGAAGTGTCATTATGAGGGAAGGATTGTTAGGGGGACCACAATTTGACTCCCTACAACCACTCTAAAAACAGGCCCACGTGGCGTGATGTCGAATGCTATAAAAGATTTGAGTGTTTTTTCCTCATCACTAATTGGTTTTGAAGTAGAATAGCACAGCTCACGGTTCGACAACCTTCATCACCTTGGACATGCCATTGTAGTGCACCCAAACAATGTATATGGTGCCTACATTTGGCAATAATTTGATATTGTGACCGTTGAGAGAGACAATCGTGGTTGAGTTAACGGAGATGATGTTAAGGCCAATATGGTTGTCATTAGGACCAAAGTTTTGATTTTTGGTATCGAACTCTATAGCCATGAACTAGTTGGTTGGTTTGCCATCATTAGCAGTATTGGTGAGGCCAAGCCATTGCCCATAACTTGCTTCAGGGATTGAGATATTAGGAGCAATGAGAAAGCAAGGTCCTCACCAACATTCCATGATGCATTTCTATAAATGTTAAAGACAAAAGTGGTGTTGAATGAGCCTGATCTCATTCAACTAAAAAAAAAAAAAATCGGTAGTGGACCAAAGAGAGGAAAAAAGAAAATTTTATTTACACATCTTAATTTTGGATTATTAAATAGATTCTAATTAACTCAATCAATAAAAGTTATTTTACTTGAATAATTAAAGTATCCACCAAGTTAAAACTGCTCATAATATTTTCAATCATCGGTTTGAATATTGGTACGTCAATGATACTTTGGAAATTGTTTATCTTTTCAATTGATCCGTTAGTATTGGAGGTTTTTTTTTTAAAAAAAAATTCACTATATAACAAGTCAAAAGTACTCATATTTTCATTCTTAAGTTTATGTGTATTATGCCAAGAAACTTATTGCATTTGACTTATAAAAAAATTGGGTTTTCATTGATTTTACATTGAGAATCTAGGACAAACTATTAATCTAGTGAAATATTCAAACATCATATATCTATATTCTTAATAAATTCACACGGATTTAGAATACGTACTCTCCAACGTGTCTTTTCCTGCTAGGTTTAACTAGTCTCCCATAGTCTATTCATAATCTATCAAAGATTCGAACTCCCCACCTACCATTCTTACTCTCTCTAACATACCTCTCATTATTGGATTGAGATCAGCTAGTATTGCACCTGATGTAATATCAATGAATGGTTGAGATTGAAAGTTAGAAAAAAAAAAACTTCCAATCTCAACCATTAAATAAAAAAAATATTAAAAAGAAGTAAAAACTTAAAATTAAAAGGTTAGACATGTATAAAAAAAAAAAAAACAAAGGTGATGGAAATGGGGTAATTGCATGGTATGCAATTGCACCAGATCTCAATCCCTCGTTATTTTCTTTTCAATAGTCTAAAAAAATAGTGTTTTTTTTTTTTCTATAAAAGTTCATACATAATCATCTTTAGCTCGTGTTGTTCTCCATCCATGGCCAAATCTACCATATATGTATCATCTAGTTGGATGTTGGACAAAATCTGCTTTTCAATTTTTGTTATTTATCAAATTTTGATACTTATATGTAATTTTTAAAATTTAAGATTTAGGATATGGTTTCAATCATGATCTTTTATAGAATTTTTTTTTAAGTCAAGTTTTACGGAGCCTTTAAATTGGCCTCCAACTCCAAGTCTGTAAATTAATTTGACATTGAGATTTTAGTTTAATAAAATTTCAGAATTTTCTCTCATTTTTTGATGGATTTAAAACTATCTCTTGTCGTAGATTTGAGAATTTTTTTTTTTTGAAACAAACATATTTTGTTTCTTTCTGTTCTCTTCCTACATCAATAGTTTTTTTTTTTTTTTAATGAATATGAAATTTGAATGTAGATATGTAAAAACAATTGATAATATTTTATTGTAATTTTTAAATAAAAAATTCAGATATATTTTGAATACTATCATTTGTAACATAAATCTCCTATATTTAACTATTTCTTTAAGCACAATAATGAATTTTTAAGTCTCAATCAAGCATTTGCACATGGGGAAAAAAAAAACTTAACAAGAAAAACAACAGAAACCTTAATTACAAATAAAAAATATTCTCTCCTTCCACTTTGTTTGTTCTCTATTCCATTTTGGGACGTCCCAAAATATTGTCCTATTACTAAAAATAAAAGTCATTAATATACTAATGTTCTTACTATACACCTACTTTATTTTCAAAACTATTTGAAAAGAAAACTAACAAATATTTAATAAATAAATCTAATTGGGATACCTTTTTAGTTGCCTTATTAAGAATAACTTTTTTAACAAAAAGCTGATAAATTTATTTAAGGGTAGTTTTGTAAGCTTATATATTTTTATGAGGCAGACAAGACAATAAATAATGTTCTCTTAAAAAGTTTGACTTTTCAAACAGGACAAACAAAGTGAGATGAAGGGAGTATCTCTACAATTCCAAATATAATAGTCTATAAATGAAACTTATTATTTATAAGTTAAGGCAAATATAATCAAATTCAAATAGACTGATTAAGTCTCCTATCAAATTATTAAATTTTCTTTTAAAGGAAAAATTGGTTTTTTTTTTTTTTTTCAATGTTAAAAGTAGCAAGAAAATATTGTTTATATTTTTAGTTTAAACTCTCTACCTAGACTTAACAATCTGAACTCATCAAATACGACAGAAAAACGTTGAAAAGGAGAAACGCTATTCTAGCATTAATTTTTTATTTGTTTCTTGTTTAAAAAAAAAAAATTTGATTTGTTAAAGAGTTCCACATTTGAGGGATTCATTTGGACAATTGTTTTTAGGAGGTATTGGTCTAGCCAATCATTTTTTTTTTTTTTTAATTTGGGATCATTTTTTTATTTATAATTTTAGAGAAATGATATATCCACAATATTTTTACAAAATTTTTACAACAAATCCTAAGTGGCAAGTTATTACTGGTTGTTATTGTTGGAGGAAAAAAGTAATCTTAGTGCTAGATTCAAATTTGAACCAATAACAACTAACCATTTATGGTTTGTTGTAAAATATTATGGACGTAGCACCTCTCATAATTTTAAGATACCTTTATTGAAAAATCATGTTCAACGTGGTTTCGCCACTAGTTGTGTGGCTTTTAAGTGAAGCTAATGCAGGTGGAGATGTTATCAGCAAAGTCCACCATGTTCTCTCTCTCTCTCTCTCTCTCTCTCTCTCTCTCTCTCTCTCATCAAACTTCTTCGCATCTCTTGCTCGGCTTTCGGCTCAAGCATAACCACAATCTTCACAATAAAATGCCATTGAAGGAGGATGATGCATTGGAGTCATCGTGGTGGTAAATGTTGAGAAAGTTTATTTTATTATAGTCTACAAATGAAATTTATTTTTTTTAAGTCAGGGAAAATAAAATTAAATTAAAATAGACCAATCAAGTCTCATGACAAATTATTTAATGTTAAAAGTAGTAAGAAAATATTGTTTATATTTTTATTAAAAACTCTTTACTTAGACTTAACAATTGGAACTCATCCAATAAGATAGAAAAAATTTAAAAAGGAGAAATGCTATTCTAGCATTACTTTTTTATTTGTTTCTTGTTAAAAAAAAGTTTTTTTTTTTTGGATTAAAAAAATTCTCCAATTGGGCTCATATTGTTTAGATTGAATTTTTTTCAATGTGGTTTCGCCCCTAGTTGTGAGGCGTTTAAGTGAAGCTGATGTATGTGGAGGCACTATCAACAAAGTCCACCATGCTCTCTCTCTCTCTCTCTCTCTCTCTCTCTCTCTCTCTCTCTCTCTCTCTCTCTCTCTCTCTCTCTCTCTCTCTCTCTCTCTCTCTCTCTCTCTCTCTCTCTCTCTCTCTGCAATCAATCTTCTTAACTTCCCTTATTTTGCTTCTGGCTCAAGCCTAACCGCAGTCTTCTCTCCAATAGTTTTATAGCATGTTTGGGAGTTAAAAAAAGGAGAGAGAGTAGAGTAGAGGGAGGGAGAGTAATTCAATTACCTTGTTTGGAAGTTTTTTAAGGAAGGGGGGAGAGGGATTTGGAGGGGTTTGGAGGGGTTTCAACTACCTCTAACTCCTCATTTTTAATTCTTCCAAATTGGAGAGATTTGGAGGAAGAATAGAGTAGATAAGTTATTGGCCAAATGAATTCCCTAATTTACCCTTTCTAAATTAACAAAATTACCCTTTTTAAAGGGCTAATTACTCCCTTCCTCCTCCCTAATTTTAAAAACGTCCAAACAATGTAAAGAGGATTCATTCCCCTCTACTCTCCTCCCCATTACTCTCCTTCCCTCTACTCCCCTCTACTCTCCTCCCTCTCTAAACTTCCAAACAAGCCATAATTAGTCTTAAATGGATGGTTTGGATTTTATTAGCTTTTTAACATCTTAAATGGATTTCAAAAATAGTGTTCTCCCCCCGCCCCCCACCCAAAAAAAAAAAAAAAAAACATTTGTATTAGTTAATATTTATATATGCGTTTGTTTTTCTAGAATATCTAGCGCGTAGCTTGAGTTAACCCAAAAGCAAAACAAAATTACAAACCAGGCTTTTTTTTTTTTTTTTTTTTGGAGAAGAAATTACAAACCAGTCTTGAAAAACCTAAATATCAGTTTTATGAAAGTGGTCCGAAATTGAATGAAATAAACTAATAAAGGGCCTAGATTTTTTTGTTTTTTTGTTTTTTGAGAAGAAAAAGGCCTAGATTTTATATCAGGATATAACCTGGTTGTTAAGATCCATATCCCAGCAACATGCATAAATAGCGTGATAATAAGACTAAAGGCTGGGATGTTTGACACAATCCTCTAATTCGACAATATTTTTTTTTTGGATTAGAATTTTGGTAATTTGAGAATTAATTTTGATGAATTTTAAAATATAATTTAGATGCACTATGTAAATTATAATAATATATTGAAAATAATGTGTATATTGCTTATGAAAGTCCAATTTCCTAACAAGGTACGAAACAATTCAAGCCCATTATTTAGTAAAACTATAATCATATACATAGTTGAGCCCAGTTCCTTCAAAATTATCTCAAAATACCAAAATCATTCAAAATAACAAATTTAAATTAAGTCCTAAAATCTAAAATAATTCAAACTTACAAGCTTAAAACACATGTTTATTAAAACTACCATAAATAGCATAACTTGGATTGGATCAGTTGGGTTGAAGAAGAGAGTCTAGGATCCTACCCATATACCAATTTCTGTATCCAAAACATGGACATGAAAGGGACACAAGCAACAAGGCCGTTGGTAGAATAATTGGCTTTACAATATTGGAAACAACATCAATTAAAGGATTTGGGGGTCTTATTGATATATCATATTTATATGCTATGGTGGAAGAGATTGCCCAATGTGGAGTGACCGGGGAGTTATGTATGACTTCTATAATATTTAACACATCACATTCAGTGATTAAATTGTTCAAACCCAAGTTGTGTCTAGAAGAAACAACTAAAATTGTAGAGTTTCTTCCCAAAGAAGATCTTCACTGACATCTGAATTAGTCAATGTATGGATAAATTTACCTGCATGATCTTGATAAATAGTAGCAAGGAGGGAGTTACTTGGTCTAGTCTCAACATCAAAATTAATTTCGAGCCATCCAAGAACTATGAGGTAGCAGCTGTTTCTTTAGGAACAAGCTCAATAAGCAACTCCCCCCTCTCTCCATCTCACTTACTGGCACTTCCATAAGCAACTCTTTATGGTTGTGGCACCCAGAAACTCTTAAGGGTCCGTTTGGTTTGAGAGATGAAAAAAGTGAGAAAATAGAAAATGGTAGAAAAATGGAAAGTGGAAGACTAGATTTTTTTTTTTTTTTTTAATTTCCCTCATTTTTGTTTGGTTGAAAGTGAAAAAGCGAAGGAATGGAAAAGGTGAGTTTACATAAATTTACTCATGTACCCTTATAAAAAAATGATGTCCAATTAAAACAAAAAAGTGACAAACAACCCAAAAAAAAAAAAAAAAAGCAATCACCCAATTATGTCCTCATTATATAAAACAAAAAATTAACACATTTATTTAGCAAAAGAATTGTTTATGCGCAAATGGATGAAGGGGAAAAAATAAACAAAACAATTGGACGAAATGAAGAAGAAAAAAAAAAAAAAGTAAACAATGCAGTGAAACGAAAATGAAGAAAAAAAAAAAAGTAAAGGCTATTAACGTGGACGAAGCCAAGTGCACGTTGGCATTTTCGTCCATTAAGTAGCCTCATTTTCTCCCTTCTGTTTTCTCCTTATTTTGTAGAGAAATTTTTTTGAGAAATGATATGTCCACAACATTTTTACAATAAGTCTTAAGTGTTAGGTTGTTACTAGTTGTTATTATTAAGATAAAAAAATAATTTTGGTGTTAAGTTCAAATTTGAACCAATAACAACTAATCACCTATGATTTGTTATGAACGTAACACTTTTCAAACTTTTTAGTAGACCTAGAGAGAAAACACCCGGAACCCCACTATTTATTTTCCTTTCCCCCCACCCAACAGAACACACTCCAAAAAAATTTTCCTTTTTATTTTTTATTTTTTCAAAATTTTCATCCACCCTATTTCACCTCTAAACAAACACACCCTAAATTATCTTCCTTGAGTCTCTCTTACTCAAATTAACAAGTTTAACTCTAGGTGAGCGCTTCCATAAGCAACTCTTTATGGTTGTGGCACCCGAAAACTCTTAAATTATCTTGACAGAAACGGAAGATTAATAAAGAAGCAACTAAGAAACAAGCAAGGATGTCAAGTACTTCACTTGCGTAGTCATGAACAACTCCGTTCATTTATTAATAGGCCTAGGCATCAAACATCGCAACAAACACTTGGCAGCTTCTTGTTACTCGAATAAATCACTTTGTGCCAAATTTCGTAAAGGCAAATGGTGCCCACAGTTCATCATTCAAAGTTGTTGGTACTGATTTCGATTTCAGGATCACAAGCATCCAAATAAGCAATAGGACCAGAAACACCTGTCCTGCCAGCTAAAGCCAGATTAAAGACAACGTAAAAATAAAAGGAACAGAAGAAAAAGGAGCACTGCCAATTAATTCAAATCTGTGGTAGGGTTGACCCTGTTGGTGGGAAATCGTTGCAAACAACAGTTGAGCTAACTTTGCACCAAGCTCCAAGAGGTCGCAAAAGAATAAACAGTATTATTAGGGGTCCTATTATGGTGACATTATAATCTATAAATAGAAATATTCTAGTCTATCAATAAACCAAGTTTTTTATTCATGACTGATGGTTGAGTAACTTAGTTAAGTACAAAAACCAAGTTCATAAAATTTTGGCACATTAAGAAATAACAATATCATCTATAAATCCAAAAATATCAATTTCAATGACCTTTCAGACAATTTTTCCTGTAAATAAGTAAAACCTAAAGATCACATTTGGGTTCGGGGGTTTAATTAAAATCAAGAAATGAAGAATAATTGCTGGTGTAGATTGCATAATTCAAACCCAAGAGATTCGGCTCATATAAACAGGTTTGATATAATGAAATTTGCAATGTCTTCTTAAATCTAATCATTTCAAGTCCACATTAATAAATCTCGAATCCGTGTCCGTGATCCATCCATACATCAATAGGGGGAAAAAAGGTTATTCCATACCCTATTCTGTCATTTAAACTAAAATTTGAAATCAAAGTCCTCTTTTTTTGATCTCTCTATACATACCAACCAAAAGGTATAGTTACAATGTCCCATATGCCATAGAAATGATAATCCACTATACTCCCAACAGTACCACATAAAGGATTCACAAGGAAGTTGTGCAGTAGAAATAAAAACAAACACATCTACGCACACGGGCACATGCATTTCACCATAAGGCATGCAAGAGACAGAAATTCTTCAAAATGATAATATGCTCCAAGAAGTACAACTCTCTTCAACTTCACTAAATAAAACCAGACAATTGGTAAACCTTTTCACAAAATTTGGCTCATCCAAACAAAATATAAGGACAATAACCCAAATCTCATCAACCCAAAAACCCTAAAAAGCAAACATGTATTCCACCTCTAGAATACATTAGATTTTTTAATCATAGAATACATTAGTAAATGAAAGTGGAAAAAAAAATAAAAATAAAAACCCAATACCTAGTTATGATCATCTATCTAAAAGTCAGTCGCTTGATCACTAACTTCCCTAACTTTCTCCCAAAATTCTCAACCACACTGTACAAACCATCAAAAACCACTCCATATATATACATCAACAGCCAACTTCATGCTGTAGCCAAAGAGTAAACTTACACTCTTGTCAATGGACTTGAAGCGGATGCCTCTTGTCTTGGTTCTCTTAAATACCCAAGAAGAGTTTCAGCCTGCAAAACAAACGAGATAGTAAATAATTAGAGTCAATCATAAATCCCAAAATCGGAGTATAACACGCAATATCTAGGACCATGGTCTTTCAACACAACATCATAACCTCTGAAAACTCTGAGCATTCCAATTATAACAATTTGCACAGTATCTATAGTAAAGTTCATGCACAATGGCAGACAGCATAAAATCAAAACTTAAAAGTTCAAGTTTTTAAGGCCCCATCTGTTACCATATCAACAATTTGAGTGAAGATCAAGCTACTAATTGTCCAAGACTTATCAACGAATGGAATCTATAGTCTTCACTACTTGGTATGGCAACTTTTTAAAAGTTAACCTAACCAATAAATTGTGACCCAAATCTTGTGCAATGCAAATTCCAGGATTCACTCCCTAATTTTGTCAAAGTCATCAAGTAGCCCCAAATATGCATAACAAGCGACTATATTACATCAAACATTTTAGCCCAATTGCCTAAGAAACAAACGTAACTAGCATAATTCCACCATGCTGTTACTGCACCATGCAACAAAACTATTTAACAATAGTACTGATTTTGAGGATTGATCTATGAAATTTGCACTATGTTTGGGAGTTTATAACGGAAGGGAAAGGAATGTAATGGATAGAATGGAAAAGAATAGAAGAGAATTAAATAATTATTCCTTTGTTGTTTAGATATCTGAAAGAAAAGGAATGGAATATGAAATTTTTTGGGAATTGAATGGAAAGGAATGGAAATGAATGATTTTATAACAACATTATTATTATGCTATTTCATTACTAAAAATAGGGGTATATGAGTTCCATTTCTTTCCCTCATATTTCTCTTCCCCAACATGAGAAAGGGATAGAATCACAGAATACAACATACTGGTGTGCCTACATCCATGGCCACGGCAAATGTTTTACAATATCTCAAAAACATGGTTGCCCCCAATAAAAAACACCCTAATCCATAATAAAGATATTCCCAAGTGCACTCACTCTACTCATGAGTCCTCTCTACTAAAGAACGCTCCAGAGTCCTTTACAGGAGACCACTTTCTCATTCAGAATATGAATCACCATCTCTAACAACTACCACAGCTCATATGACCAATTAACACAAAATCTAGTAGCAATGCATAACAAGAATGTCAAGAAGACAAACTATGCTAGAAAATAAAAATGAAAAACAAGCTTAATTAGCTAACAAACCTGAACACTAATCAAAAGTAACATAATTGCCACCATAGCTTTTCACAATCTGTTATGTTAAGTTGTTAACACTACCAATCAACTTAAAAAACCAAAAGAAATTACTACAAGAATCAGTTTGATCATAAGCAATCCAATACCACCTCTTAAAAAACTCACCTTGTGCTTAGCTCTAACACTCCCCGTCTGCGAAAGCGCGACCAGCGGAGGAATAGCCCCTTCTCTCACCAGCAGCCCTCTATTCCTCACACTGTCGGCACAAAGCTGCAACAAAGTCACCACCGCAAACTCCTTCCCCTTCACAGTCCCATCCTCAATAGCCTCCACCAGCACCGCAATCCCGCCTTCCTCCACAATTGCCTCCTTCCCTTCCTCAACCCCAGCCAAGCTACTCAGCACCACCATCGCCTTCTCCGCCATCCCCGACCCCTGCTCCGCCACCAGAACCACCAGCGGCTTCACCGCACCGGCACTCACAGCCCTCTCCTTATTCGGCTTTATCGAACAAAGCTTGTACATCGTCGTCAGCGCATCTTTCTTCCCTCTATTCGACCCATTCAGCAACAAAGAAACCAAAGGCGGGATGGCCCCACAAACCCCAATTGAGCTCTTGTTCTCCTCAACCAAAGCCAAGCTCAGCAACGCACACGCAGCGTTCTGCTTCGAAGTCTCAGTCCCAGTCTTGAGCACATAAACGAGTGACTTTATAGCTCCAGCATCAGTAATCACCATCTTGTTCCCTTCGTGGAGAGAGAGGTTCAGCAAAGCCGTGACGGCGTGTTCTTGAGTCCACGGATCACTACACCGGAGAAGCGGAATCAAAGCCGGAACCGCACCGGACTCGCCGATTAGAGCTCGGTTATCGGCCCGGTTCTTCGCCAAAAGCCTGAGCTTCGCCGCAGCAGAACGCTTCACAGCAATCGACGGCGATTGCAGCCCGTCTATGCAGATCTTCACCGTCGGCTGAAGATCCTCAGGCGAAATGCTCTCGATTATCTCAGTAGAGAAATTCTCTCTCTGCAAAAACCCCATGCAAGGCTCAGGGTAAACCTCACTCGACTGGCCGTTGCTGTCCTCCGACGCCGGCGGCGGCAAGCTCGCCAGCCTCTGTAGCTCGCCGGAGATGTCGCTGCTGCAAGCCGAGAAGTCACTGAAAGCTTGAGAAATATCCAGAAAGTCCTCCGACGACGAACTGGACTTCACCGACATGTTGGTCCGCAGTGCCAGCTCGCCGAGACGCATGTCGACGACAGAGTCAGTGAGGTTCTCGGACACGAAAGCGGATCTCACGGCGACGGGGCCGGAAAACGAGCAGCTGTTGGTGTCGTCGCCGCCGTTGTCGCTGTGAAACATGTTGGACCTTATCGTGCGCATCGAGCGTCCGACGTGTCGGTTAATCTTGGCGGACGAGGTGGTGTAAATGTTTCGTGGTAAAGGGAAGCGATTTGAGCTGGAGTGAGAGTCTTCTAGAGAAACCATTGTTGGAAACAACAAAAGTTTGAAACTTATTATTTGTTTGATGAATTTGAGAATGTTTTTTTATGAAAAATTCATGGTGGAATGAAGTGAGAGAGAGAAAGAGAGAGAGTGAGCAGTTGGAAAGGAAGATGAGGGAAGAGATTTTGAAGGCTGGCTTTTGCTGAAGATAGTGGATTTGGTATCTGGGGGTAAGGGCTAGAATAACAGCTTGGTTTGGTCTTAAAAGTCACAAACCACATAAATAACACATGGTAAGTAAAGGTCTTATCAAGACTCAATATTGAGACCTTTCTTTTTTAAAGTATGTTGTTTCTATAAATTGCTGTGTAAAATGTTCATAAAAAAAAAAAAAAATTATTGCTGTGTAAAATGGTATTTTGGCTGTAAAAGAGTATTTATAAAAAGAATATTGGGACCTTTCTTTTTTAAAGTAGGTTGTTTCTATAAGTTGCTGTGTAAAATGTTCATTAAAAAAAAAGTTTCTGTGTAAAATGGTATTTTGGCTTTAATAGAGTATTTATAAAAAGGGTTTTATCAATGTATGTCCAAGAGTATATATGAGTAAATTATTTTAAAAAAATTTTTTATAAAAAATTTAAAAAGTGATTAATTTTTAATTGCCTACTAATTCAATGCCTTATAAAAAGTTATGAGGAGTTGTTGCTCCCAAACAGAATTTTGACTTTTAAAAACATGCTTTTAACCATTTAGAATAATAATTTTTAGTGTTTAAACAATATTACACGTTTTTCTATACACTTTTATCTACACGTATTTTCAAAAGAATAAAAATAACGTTATAAGAACAATATTACTAAACACCCTCATGCCTAATTTGGTTTTTAGTTTTAAAAATGCATATTTAAAAGTCCATTTGAGAATAATTTATTTGGTTGAAATTGAAAAAATTTTGTTGAAAGTATAGAAAAAAAAAAGTTAATAGTTAATCAAATAAAAGAATGAGATTCATAAATAGTATTAAAATGAACAATGAGACACATAAATAATACCAAAATAAAATTAAAAACTCAAATAAACTAAAACAAATAATCACATCCCAAATAAGATTTTAGAGTCCGTTTGAAAACAACTTATTTAGTTGAAACTAAAAACTTTTTTTATTAAAGTACTGTAAATAAAATTAAAAAATAATTAAAATAGTATAGTGAAACCAATAAATAATATTAAAAATGTAATAAAATCAATAAATAATAACAAAAATAAACTAAATAATAATAAAAAATTAACTTTTTTTTATTAAAAAAAATTGACTTTTTAAACCAAATGTCAGATATAACCTTAAACTGTCAAAGTGCATTATTAAATTACCCTAATATCAATGGAGGGAAAGGAGTGTGACGTGACGGTCGGTGATCAGTGATCACAGTGTTGTTTTCGTGTGGAGTGTGTGTGGGGCCGTCGGCGGTGAGCTGAAGAATTGAAGATTGAAGCATCGACGGATTGAGAAACTTACTGAAATTACAAAAAAGTGCACTTTTTACTTTATTTTTCAGCTGGGGTTTTGGTTTTGTGAACGTAGTTGACTGCTGTGACGTGGGAAAGATTCTGCTTTGGGAGTTACGACAATGGTCACTTATTTAACAATTATAAAAAATAAAAATAAAAACACTTCGAGATTGGTAGGGACATGTGTTGCCAGCCATTTTCACTTCGTAACGTACTTTGATTATTAATATCATTCATCTTGTATACATACGATTTAGATCGGGCGGTGCTGAGGGCATTTACAGAACTGAACCGATGAACAGCCCCTGAATGATGGAATGGGCGGGGCAGGGTTTGCATCTAGAATCTTTCAACTGTGTACACGTGCCTGGCTGCTGGAAATCTTAATTATTTCTCCAGTAAATGTTAGTACTAACCATGACTAAACCAAGCGACAGAGATTGTTGGGCCAGTTCAACATTTAAAGTTTAATTTCAATGCAAATAGTAGCCACCTACGACAAAACTAAGAAACTTTTTAAAACAAAAATGGTAGGACCATGAAAAAAAAAATCACAACTTTTACCGTATTTCTTCGTGTCACAAACTAAAAGTAGTGAAAAAAAATTGGTGGATTGATATAAAAATGACAAGTAGTTAATCACAATTTTTCGTGGCAAAAATTGTGACTTCTTATATAATATTAGAATTACTCAATTTGGTTGGCACTTACTTAAGTTATTAGTCTACTTGGTTAATATATCTTTTTTCATTTTTTTTACTTTGACCCTTAATAGTCTTAATAAAAGTTAGGTTCCGTTCTTGTTCTTTATTTTTTGAGGAAACCGTTCTTGTTCTTAAGATGTCACGTCACGTCACATTACGTTATTTTATTGGACAAATAAATACACACGACAAGTTTATGTGATATTAGAATTACTCAAATTTGTCGGTGTTCATTTTAGTTATTAGTCTACTTAGTTAATATAACTTTTTCATTTTCTACTTTGACCTTCATTGTCTTAATAAAAGTTAGATTCCCATTCATGTTCTTAAAATGTCATGTCTCATCACATTATTTTATTGGACAAACAAACACATGTGACAAACTTATGTAGTATTTAATGGCAAATATATACCAACTATTGGTGTAAACAGAATATAACTCTTAGGGGGAAAATCAAAATTCTAAAATTTTCAAGGTATAAAATTCAAAAAATCTCAATTTTAAGGATGTAGTTTGCATTTTAGCCTTTTTTATAATCATATTTCATGTATATCATATATTCATATTAAAGTGGAAGATGAGAGAAAATTATATAAATTCTATTGAATTTTAATTTTGTACCAAGTGTTTTTTTTTTAATTGCCTACTAATTCAATGCCAAATATCTCTATATTTTAAGTGGGCTTCAATTTATACCAAGTGTATCCTATCTCTTATTCTGTGTCAAGTGCCTTTTTTTTTTTTTTTTGATACGAAACCAGTACTCTATTTTCATTTCAATTCTAAAACAAATGATTTACATCTAAAGTAATTGCAGATTCTATAATGGTTGGAGTTTCCTCCATCCATGTTACATAGTCATCTACATATTGAGCATATTGTGTGAGGTCGTGGGCTGCCTTATTGCCCTCTCTTCAAGTGTGTTGAACTTTAACCTGGTGTAGCTGAGCCATATATTGGATGGTACCAAAGATAATGTTGGCAATAGGTGTAGGTGGTTCAATGACTCTCTGAATAGTAGAACATACTAGTAGACTATCACTTTTGAAGACTACCTTCCGGATATCAATATCTCTAGCAAAGACAGCAGCAACTTCAAGCGCTTTAGCTTCAACTTCCAAAGCACCTAAGGGGACCATCAGTCTCTTACTCATAGTAGCAACTTCCCTACCTTGATCATCCCTTGCTATCACTCCAATACCAGTCCATTTGTGCTTAGAGAAAATTACACCATCAGTATTCACCTTGTACCATCCTATTGGGGGAGGAGTCCATTTGTTACTTCCTGGTGGGTTACCTTGAGGTTGGGTTGGGGTTTCTTGTGTTGCAAAATATTCCTCTAACAGTCTTGTGGCTAATCCATACGTTGTAGCACCTGTGAGTTTTCTTCCTCCATGCCTCACTTCATTCCTATTTCGCCAAATACTCCATGCAATCATCAACACCATATCTGACATATTAGACTCCTTATTCAGGTCCATGCTACACTGCCATAGTTTATCAATAAAATCCCCTTTACATTCAAGCAGATGTTGCAAATGACAATGGTTCCATACCTCTTTGGCTTTTGAGCATTGACACAGTACGTGGAGGACAGTTTTAGGTTCTAAACCACACTCATCACAAATTGGGTCTTCAAGTACTTGTCGATGAAATAAATTCATTTTGGTGGGTAGGATATTTTGTCAAGCTTTCCATCCAAAAGCTCTAACCTTAGCTGGAATTCTTGCTCTCCATAGTTTCTACCAAAAACGTTTCATCAGTGACAGATCTGAGCTCTCTCCTCTGTCTTTCCTCTTCCCATTTCTAGCTAAATGGTATGCACTCTTCACACTAAATTTCCCATTAGCAATTGCTGTCCATCCCAGTTTATCAGCTGGTAGTAATGTACTTAATGCGATGCTCAGTATGGAGTTTTCATGCTCCAAAAACACATCTCGGATCATGTTAGCTTTCCACTCTCCATTTTCTGCATCAATGAGCGCACTAACCTTCGCCTCCATGGGTAGTAGTCTTTGTGGTGAAACTATATGGAAAGTTGATGGATTGGCAGTCCATTTATCATTCCAAATACTAATTCTTTCACCATTCCCCACCTGTCATTTAACACCGTCACTGATTATTGATTGGGCTATCCAAATGCTTCTCCACGCAAAAGATGGGTGATGGCCCTTCTTGGCATGAATAAAGTCATCATCTGGGAAATACTTATATTTGTGCACTCTATAGAAAAAAGAATTTCTGCCTTGTTGGAGTCGCCAGCCTTGTTTAGCCAAAAGAGCGAGATTGAAAGCTTTAAAGTCCCTCAACCCCATACCTCCATTGACTTTTGGTTCACATATCTTATCCCATTTCATCCATGCCATTTTCCTTTCTTCCCCTTTTTGTACCCACCAAAAATTACACACCATACTTGTCATTCATCACATAAGCTAGTCGGTAACAAGAAGCAACTCATGATATGTGTTGGAATGGCTTGAGCAACTGCTTTAATAAGTACTTCTTTGCCTACATTGGATAGTAACTTCTCCTTCCATCCCGATAGCTTGTTTGCTAGTCGTTCCTTTAGCTGTTGAAAAGTGTTTTTCTTTGACCTTCCCACCAAAGACGGTAGGCCAAGGTATTTCTCATGCTGCTTAATAACTTCAACCCCAAATAGTTGTTTAATGCATTCTTGGGTATCCGGATGTGTATTCCTGCTAAAAACAATGATGTCTTCTCTCCATTGAGTTGCTGTCTAGTAGAAACTTCAAACACTTGGAGAAGGTGTAAGAGTTCTTCACATTCCCTTGTGGTTGCTTGGCAAAATAGTAAACTATCATCGGCGAAGAACAAGTGGGATAGCTGTGGGCCCCATGTACAAATGGATATGCCATGAATTCTTTCCTCCATGACTACTTTCTTGATCAGGGATGATAAGCCTTCTACATACAACAAAAACAAATAGAGGGAGGGGGGTCCCCTTGACATAATCCCCTTGTCGAAGTTATACGCCCTTTGGGAACTCCATTAATCCAGATAGAGTAAGTTACTAAGGACAAGCATTGCATGATAATGTTAATCCATTTAGTGTGGAACCCCGTTCTTCCCATAATCTGTACCAACCCTCCCCACTCAACTTTGTCATATGCTTTGCTCTTGTCCAATTTTAATGCCATTTCCCTTGTTAAGCCACCCCGTTTCTGACTAATATGGTTCATAACTTCAAAAGCTATTAGGATGTTATCAGTAATAAGTCTATTGGACATGAAGGCACTTTGGTTCTCACTAATGATAGTTGGTAATACAACCTTTAGTCTATCGGCTAAAACTTTTGAGGAAATTCTAAAGACTACATTACTCAAACTAATAGGCAGGTACTCTGTAATTTTTTTGGGATCCTTAACTTTAGGGATGAGAGTAATGTGGGTTTCATTAAATTTTGGTGGTATAACACCTAAGTTTAGAAAATCCAGCACACATTTTGTTATACACTCACCCATAGTAGCCCAAAAATGCTGATAAAAGAGGGAGTTCATACTGTCTGGTCCTCGGGCTTTGAGTGGATGCATTTGCTTGACAGCTTTCCTTACTTCTTCTGCTCAGAATTCCCTAATCAGTAAGGCATTCATTAGCTTCGACACTCGGGCTTCAATAGCTTCAAGGAGTTCTTCCTAGATAGCATTATGAGTACTAGTAAATAAGTTTTGATAATAATTTACTACAATGCCATTCACCACCTCCGGGTCCTCTTGCCACTAGTTGAACTCATCCATTAAACCCACAAATGTATTCTTCCTTCTTCTGCTTAATGCCTTCTTATGGAAATATCGCGCATTTTTATCACCCGATTTAGCCCAGTTTCTTCGCGATCTCTGGTGCCACATATCTTCCTCCATGGTCAGTAATTTATTCAACTCCATTCTTATCTCTCTTATTTTTTCCTAGCTTGAAAGGCCCACTGCTTGTGCTTCTAGTGACTATAATTTTCCTTGCATATGCTCTATATTCTTCCCCACATGGCCAAAGATTCGCGAATTCCATGCTGTTAATGCTATCCTGCAATTTTCCAAGCAATGCTCCATGGTGTTCTCCCTCCCTATATGCATTCTCGTCTCCCAAGCCTTTCGAACAAATTCCTCACATTGTTCATGCTTGAACCATATTGCTTTGAAACAAAAGAGTTTTCTGTTTCTTGGCTGTCTCATGACTTGTTCTAATCTCAACATCAATACACTGTGATCAAAGGCCGAATTTGCTAACTGAACTAGCCTTGCTCGTGGGAATTTCCCACACCATGCAGTTGTCACCACCATTTTATCCAATCTTGCTCAGATACATCCATAATCCATTTTATCAACTGCCCAAGTGAACCATGAACCTGTAAATCCCAAGTCCTTCAGTCCATTACTATCCAGGCATTGCCGAAAATTTGCAATTTGTCGACTAGATCTATCTGCCCCCCCCCCCCCCCCCTTTCTTTTTCATTGACACTTAACACCTTGTTAAAAGACACCCATGGTTTATCAAACACCTGCCCAAGTCTTGTTAGCATCTCCCATAACTCTCTTCCCATATGTGTTTCAGGATTTCCATAAAACTCCGTTAATCTTCATACCCCTGTATCGCCACCAGAGTCAATCAAAGCATCAATATACCAACGGTTAAGAAATTTAACTGAGACGTTCATGTCTTCCTTCCATAACAAAGCGAATCTCTCACTTTTGCCTTCACTTGACACTGCTATCCCCTGAAACATACCTATGTCTTTTTGTACTCTCCACATCTCCTCCATATCTAACTTGGTTTCCATTAGAAAGACCAGGCTGGGATCTTCTCTTCTAATTACCTTTTTTTAGGGCTTGAACTACCCAAGGGTTCCTAAGCCCTCGGCAGGAACCCCGTTAATCTTCATACCCCTGTATCGCCACCAGAGTCAATCAAAGCATCAATATACCAACGGTTAAGAAATTTAACTGAGACGTTCATGTCTTCCTTCCATAACAAAGCGAATCTCTCACTTTTGCCTTCACTTGACACTGCTATCCCCTGAAACATACCTATGTCTTTTTGTACTCTCCACATCTCCTCCATATCTAACTTGGTTTCCATTAGAAAGACCAAGCTGGGATCTTCTCTTCTAATTACCTTTTTTTAGGGCTTGAACTACCCAAGGGTTCCTAAGCCCTCGGCAGTTCCAGCTCATGACACTCATTGCTTCCAGTAGGGTTGCACAGCAACCTCTGCTGATCCCATGAATTTTTTTAAAAACATACCCAAACTTACCTCATCAAAGTCTGTCTTCACCTTCTTCCCCTGTGCCATATTCTGATCCACCTCCCCCAATGGAATCACCAACTTCCTTTTTGGCCCGGCCTCCTCTGAATCCCCATCCATGGCCATCGTGGTTGAAGATTCCCTGGTAAGCCTTCGCCATAATCATTTAGAGCTCTGAGAAGAGGCGTCTTCATTCTCCTTACTCCCCAAACCCTTTCCGTGATAAGCCCCACTTTTATTTGATTGATCTTTGTTTTGTTTCAGTGCTATGTTCGAAACATTATTCCTAGCTTTGGGCTTTCTAGTAGCACTGGTCTTTTGAACCACACTACCATTACTTGGGCCCAAATTAAAAGTGCCCATCTCCACTCCTTTAAAAGTCTCTATATGTGGCTGTGTAATTTCTGAACCCAATGTCCACTCCTTTGAATGTCTCTCATAGTAGCAGTCACCATAGAGCGAGTAGAATGATCACTAGTCTTCCCCTTTTCTCCAAAGTGAACATGAACTCGCTGAGGGCGTTGGAGTTTTTCTGGGCTCGCCCTTAACCATAACCCATACTGTTGGTCATGTGCCTGCAACGATCCTTTACTTCATAACCACATTCCACAATCCTTCTCATCATGATTCAGCTTCCCACACCAATAGTAGAAGATTGGCAACCGTTCATACTTAAAGGGTACCCACACTGGCGTCGATCCTCCAAAGTTAATCAGTCTCCCTCGACAGAGCTTGAGTAATATCAATTCTTACACGAACTCTAATGCACTTCCCCAAAAGATTATCTGTCGTCGATACATCCACTTCCTCAACCTCGCCCAACGTTCTTCCAATCCGCTCACCAACCTCCCTAGTCATCCGTCTAGCTGGGAGGTCATGAATCTGAACCCAAAAGCTAGCCTTGTCAAAGCTAATGTTTTGTATCTGTTCCTTCTTTTCCAGTTTATGAACTACTAAGAGATACTTATCAAAGGAACAGAGACTATTATTCAATACACGAACCATATCAGTCTCTTCCTTAAATAAGAAGATTGCTTTATTTTCCCCTAAATCACAAACCTCAAAACTCAACTCCGTCTTCCATGCACTCTTCAGCGTACTTGCCACAACTTCAAGGTTTACTCTCCTTTTCATGAAGAACCTTGCCACTATCGCTGCCTTTTTAATCACATTAGTGTCTTTGAAGTCGTGTTCAACCACTTCTCTTTCCATAAGGGATAGGTTCCCCCACATCTTAGTTACTTCATCCATGATGCCCCACTTCAGTTTCTAAACCGTGTTTCCACCTCAAGGGAGAAAAAGCTGTTAGCCAAGGCTAACAAGAGTTTTTATTGCTAGGGTTTTCAAGAGAAAAGCCTAGAGAGAAAAAAGCTTTTGGAAGTTAGTCTTAGAAAGTGTCTTTATATGTAAATTCATGAATCTAAACTTAAAAAATATTTTTTAAATAAACTCATTTAAAAGTTTGTTATTGAATTAGATCCACTTATATTAAGACAAACGGCTAAGAAAGAAAGACTCCATGCTTCTATATAAAACTTTGAATGTGTAATACTTCCAACATATTTAAATCTATTTTAAATCCATCTAAAACCACTTTTAACCTATTTTATTTAGAACCAAAGGTCAAAAAAGAAAAAAAGAAAAAGGGCACACTAGTTTGGGTTAATTTTCATTACTCTTTGTACACAGTAAAGCTCTGTTTGGGAACGCGGCACGTTTGCCGCGTTCCCACGTTTCCTGCATTTTTTTTTTTAAGACCCACATATGTCACTGTTCATTGGCCATGAACAGTGATTTTAGGCCAATGAACAGTGACATTTACTATAGCAAACAGTAAAAAAAAAAATATTTTTTTATTTTATTTTTTCAGTTTTCAGTCTTCAGTTTTCAGCAAAATAAGCGGTATCCAAACGCATACTAAGTCCTAAGTTGGGGGCTTTTTAGGATGCACAACTCAATGACTTTCACTCAAAGTCACAAAGTAACCAAAGTAATGGCATTGCGTGGCTATTAGTTATCCAAAGGAGTAAAACATAAACCTGAGAGTGACAAATAGGGTAAGGAGTGAAAAGCAGCAAAATCATTTTTGCCCTTTGGATGTCCCCACTTTAGACTATAAATTTATTTATGTTTTCCTTTTTAATACTCATTTTAAATGATAATTATAATTCATGTAAAAAAATGATAATTATAATTAATACACTATTATGTCTTTTATATTGGTCTCAACTTCTCTCTCTCTCTCTCTCTCTCTCTCTCTCTTTTAATACAAGATAGAAATTTACTTTAGCCTATTCTAAGTGTATATGTGTGTGAAGTTCTCTCTTAGAGACTTGAACCCCAGCTCTTATCCCCTACACCCCACAAACACTTGTACTTATGAAATGACTATCGCACCAATGGTGCGCAGTGGTATATTGGTCTCAACTACTACACACACACATGCGCGTGCACACACATGTATATGCGCGTGCACACACACACACACACACACACACACACACACACTTGTACTTATGAAATGACTATCACACCAATGGTGCGCAGTGGTATATTGGTCTCAACTACTACACACACACACACACACACACATGCATATGCGCGTGCATACATGTGTATAATTTTTTTTTTTTTGATAATATACATATGTATAATTGTATATACATGTTCTTCTTGGGAGTCAAAATCCTGGCTCCGCTATTGTTTAGAATAACTTCTAATCGAAATAAACTAATCCATATTTTCTTTTGATAACATATTATCAGTTTTAAAATTGATTGTTCACATGTAGTACATAATTTTAGTTTAGCATGAACCTTCTCATGAAGAAGCTTTGCAACAAAAGAGAAATTTCAAATCAAAGGCGAAACTAGAATTTTATATTTTTAATGGGGGATCAGTAAATTTTCTCTCTCTCTCTCTCTCTCTCTCTCTCTCTCTCTCTCTCTCTCTCTCTCTCTCTCTCTCTCTCTCTCTCTATATATATATATATATATATAATTTAGAAAACTACAAGATGGAGGGAGAAATTTTTTAAAACTAGGGGGCCATGTCTCCCCCCACCCCTTTGAAATGATCTTTCATTCATGCGTAAGCATACTAAAATTAATAATTCATCATCATAACTTAGTAATAATTAATAAATTAGAAGGCTATTCAAACTTCAAAAAGTTGGTTTAACGGTTTTCAATTTTATGCGATAAATCTATAAAAAAAAAAAAATTGTATGTGATAAGTTAAATGAGTTCAACTCTTATAATAAACTAGCATGTAGTCCGTACTTACACACGGAAATACTAACAATTGTGATGATAAGATGTTTATCTTAGAAGATTCAGTTTTCATATTGAGTTTGGAATTTTCTTGGAGGCGCCAATGAAGCGGTAATGTATGAGAATATGAAGCAAGGAAAAGTAGGATTGAACATTTTGTTTGAACCCGGCCTTGCTCTTAGAAATCCGAAAAGAGGAGGAGAGGGTAGTGTGTGGATCTAGTTGGTAGAGGTTGAGAGAGAAGGAGGAGACATGGGATAACGATATGGCAGTAAGAGGAGATGATGTTTTACTTTTATAGTCTTTCTCGTTGGACTCCTTGGTTCTGGTAGTGGGTAGGTGAGATGTTCACTCATAAAAGTGTGCATGTAAGATGTTCTTGCTTAGGCCAATGAGCATTACCATTGTCGTTTTTTTTTTACTTTCGTGTTAAATATTAATGCATCATTTATTTGGGCACAAAAATTAGAAAATTTAGATAAGATACATGACACAAAATTGGAGTCCAATTTATAATCTAATTAGATTTTTTTTTTTAGTTTTAATTAGGACATGTAGCGCAAAATTAAGAATCCAAATCTAGACACATGGCACAAAAGTGAAACTCTAATTTAAAATTCTATTTGAGTTTCTCTCTGTTTCACCGATTATTATATATATAGATTTTGAGATATTACTAATTTAATGTGTGAAATGGAAGGAGTACACAAACTTGAGAAATTAGTTAAGTGTTCTATTCGAGTCCAAATCTTCTATCTTATCAATTGTGCTTCACTTCATGCTCCACTAATAAAACTTAGACAATTAACCTCTCACATTAAATGAGATAACTCTAACTTTTACGTATTGTTCAAGACTTTTAAAGTCAGAGTTATCTCATTTAACGTGAGAGGCCTACTGTCCAAGTTTTATTGATGGAGTATGAAGTAGAGCACAATTAATGAGACAGAAGATTTAGACTCATTCTATTCCACAATTCCTACTCTCACACCAACCCAAAAAAAAAAGAAAAAAAGAGTAATTTAAAGATGGTTCATGCATGATAAACAATTCAGTCCATTCATTTATTAACATATATAGTTTAACATTATCTTATAAATCTATGTTCATTTATGATGCAACACGCTGAGTTGTTTTCCACCGACTGCAATTTCTAATACATAGAAAAAATGATCATGTTTGTGACCAAATAACGAAAAAAAAAAAAAATGATAGTAGGTACACCTGCTATGTCGTGAATTGTGCAATCTTGAAAGATACATTTTACGTGTTCATTATTTGGAGCACTCGTGCATTTTCAGATGTTGTATCATATTCATCATCTTTTAAATTTTGAAATAATGATGCTAGTTTAGAAGATCTACTCAATTAATTTTGAAGTATTTTGAAACGTAAAGTTTGATGTTTTTAGTTGAACTAACAAGTGTCCTCTATCCCATCAAAAAAAAAAAAAAAACGAGTGTCCTGTATGATTACGCGTTTTTGACTATGAATAATGATTTCTAGTCTACCGCCCACCCCTGCTTTTACAATAGATTTCTCATTTCTTGACACGAAATAGGACATATTTTAAATCCCTAAAGAGTGGGAATTTAAATTTCAAATGTCATTGTGAGCTTGTGACCATTAAATTAAGTAGTGTAGGAGACTAGCTAGGAGTAGGATTAGCCTCTATATCCAATTATTACTTGTTGGATTTTGATTTTATGAGGGTCATGATGGATAGGCAGACTTGTGCAAACTTGTGGTTGCTTTTTAATTAGCCATAGAAAGTTGTCCTATGTTGTATGAGGTGTCCAGTCCATGAGTGACAGCGAGGCCAGTTTACAAGTTATTAAATATGTGTATGAAACATATTATATATTGCATAATTTATATTATAAATGTCACTTTACAGGCCTATAGACACATCAAAAAGTATACGCACATCAAACAAATATATATACAGCTATCTATAACTTTTAACCACAACAAATACAATTTTTTTTTTGTAAGATTGTCTTCCTATTTCTTAGGTAATCCTTGATGTAAATTTATATATAGTCAATGTGTTATTTATTAGGAGAAGAGAAAGTTTTGTAGCTGGTACAGTCTTGGTATGGTTGAGCTAAGATGCTTCCAGCTATCTTGCTATTGTATTGAGTACTTGTTACTTTCTTAGAATAAAATTCTGCTGTTTATTCTAAAAAAAACCATAAAAAATACAATAAAAATATAAAGCTATCATTTTTTTCCTAAAAATAAAAACACAATGAAAAATTACTAAAACCTACTATATAGTGATTGATAAAATCATAATTTACGTGTATTTGTAACTACATAACTAATTTATAATGAGTTAATATGTAACTTGTTTAAATAATACACATGAAAGAAATATAAAGTTGTTACGTAACAGGAGCAAATTCCTCCAAACAAGAAAAACTTTCTCCTCTTTCATATGATTCTTTTTAGAATTTTCCAAAATAGAATTTAAATTCATTGTTCATCTTATAGGCCTAGGGTTTCTCTTCTTTGACAAATAATAATAATAATAGCTTAATAGGTGTAAGGCCATTAAGTAATAATGGTATTTTATTTGAAACAATTTATTTTGAATTTAATGACATTGGTCCATACCATTAATTCCTCTATATAATTTATTATGAAACAGCTCTTCTTTTTGTGTACGTGTGTGTGTGTGTGTCAGTGTGTGTGGAGATTAATTCAAGGTGGTATTTCAAAAAGGACACACAGCTCATATTTGATAGAAAATGGCCCAGTCGTTTTAGTATGAAATGTCACGTATCTTGAGATAGGGTGTTAAGTATGTATGAATGTCTCTACCAAAAAAAGTATGTATGAATGTCACGTAATTTGGTTTATGGTCTTAGAAAGGGTACGTTTCTCTGATTCTCTCTTTTAAGAAGCTAATAATGAATAATAATGAATAGTAGAGATATCTATCAATGCCCAATTGCCCATTGCTATCAACCTTGCTTTCTTTGGATTACGTCGATGGATTTACTACAAGCATCTGGCTGCCGGTCACCAGTTTTGCAACGTAACATTGCATGATGAGATTGATCATGTGGCCAAATTCACGTTAAAAAAAAAGAAGAAATTTCATATTTATATCTTGTATTATTGAGCACCTTCTTAATAATTCTCTTATTATGATATATTTGGGGCATGATATATGCTATGATTAATCTATCATTCATACAACCTAATATTAAAGAAAAATATTTTATTTATGCTTATGAAAGATGGGTGGAAATTAACTTGAAAATATAGAGTAATAATTATAATAATGTATAGCAATAAATTATAATATAATGGATACCATAACCATAAAAAGAACACACACAAAAAATAAACATTAAAATTTGAAAAACTCGGTGGTAGTGATTTTAGTTTTTTGTGGTTTGGATGAAAACTTAAACCTAGGGAGGGGATTTAATTTATCACATAATTAAGACTTGAGACGGGAAAATTTGAGAAAGGTTATTGTTAGAGATATGTTAGCCCATTAGCATAGGCCCAAGCTTAATTCTACTTTGTGTGCAAACCAAGTCTTTTATTTGCACTAGAAGTTTATTAGTCTAGGGTTTAGTCTACTATATATACTTATGCTATGGTTCATTGTAACATAAGTTTTGTACTACATTCTTATATAAAAATGATGTAGCCCTTAAGGGTTTTCTCCGTAAACGCAGGCTGTAAGCCTAAACTACATAACCCTAGTGTTTTTGTGTTCCTATTTTATGCTTTCCTCATTTGCATTTATTCAAGCATATTCAATATGAAATATATCATAGCTAATATTTAATAGTTTTACAAGGAGAAAAAGTCTAGAGAGGGGATTTTAGAACTGTTTAGACCGAAGGAGCTTTGGGTCTTTAGATTTTCTCTTGTATGGAAGCCTCTCTCTCCTCTCAATTTTTGCAACAAGTGTTGATTTTATATAAGAAAGCAATAGATTAAGTCATGGGACCTTCAAATTCATTGTAACAATTTTTCTTGAGTGATCGATTATCTAATAAGATAGAACGAACTATTCTGAACATCAATTTGAATTCAAACTAAGTCAAATTTATGTCCATTTTAAAGCCACATGTCTACTTTCTAATAGAATAGTTTCACTAAATAATTCATTATATTGCAAAGATATGAGCAAAAGATAATCATTTTGAACAAATCAAAACCTCATCATCTTTAAGAAAATCCTAGCTCATACTCAACCACAACACAATTCTATTGATACAATCAAAGTTCCATATGTTTTGCATAACTAGTGCTCTATTTTACTTGGGTGTAGAGCACTAGCATTCAATGTGCTAATGCTAAATTTTAGCATTTTAATTTAGCATTATAGCACACTGAAGAGCATTTGCATCCCGAATCTTCAAACTATTCTATTTTACCATCTCAAAATCTACTTTATCATTTATACAATACTATTTTGAAATACACTTAGCATCCCAACTTTTATATTCCTATTCTACTCATTAAAATAATATATCTCCACAATAAAATATATTTTTTCTTTTTTTTGTTTTTCCCAATTTTCTCCTCCACACGCGTATGTACCTTCCCTCAACCTCTAGCATCGCGCCTCCACTGCCCAGTCACCTCCACCGCGCCTCCACCATGCCCAGCATCACAACAGAAAGAAAAAAAAAATGCAGAACCCAAAAGAACTAGAGTCCAACCATGTGGAATCCACCCCCATCTCCACCACGCATGACTTCGCCATGACCTTGCCGTGACCGACGCCGATTTCTACCAAACCCATCACCAATCTGAGCAACCTAGAAACCCAGAACGCTGAAACTCGGCAACACCGATCACCCACGCCAATCTTGCAACCACCAGACCCACGCCGATTTTGCAACCCACTGACCTACGCCAATTTCGCAACCCACTGACCCATGTCGATTTCGCAACCAAAACCATCAACAACCATCAACCTATTAACAAATCATAACCACTGGTCAACTCAGAACAAACCAATCCTGAAACCCATTAGACCCGAACCCATCAAACCCAAAACCCAGCCAAACCCACAAACAACCCATGACCACCGATAGGTCGGCAAAGACTGAAGATGGGTCGGTGAAGATTGAGAAGTGGTGAAGTGATGAAGCTTGAAGATTGAAGAGAGAGTGACGAAGAGGTAGAGAGAGAGATGTGGGAGACGGAGAAGTGGGAGACAACTAAAGGAGAGAGAAGAAATTAGTAAAAAATAAATACAAGTTGCTACAGTGCCATCTTACATTTAAGATGTTACTGTAGTAGTATTGTTAAAAATATTTACAATTTGCAATTTGGATGGAGCTTGGTTTTTGTGTTTTGATTGTAAAATTTGCCAACATATGGCATTTGGTCTTCCTAGTGTGAATGCTCTTGAAGAGCAAAAAGTGAGTTCTATTAGAGCATTCGCACTAGCACTAGCATTTGATGTGCTAAAAGTAACCCACAGGCGAACCGGTAAACATGGGATATGCTGAATTTTTTTTGGTAAAGTGCTACAGTGTCATCGCAAATATAGGATGGCACTGTAACAACTTTTCTATATCGCAAATTATTATTTAATGGTACTGTAGTTACTTTTTAAAAATATATGATGGTACTGTAGTAACATTATATTATTTTAATATGTAAATCTATTATTTTAATGAGTAGAATAGAAAAATAAAAGTTGGGATATTGAGTATATTGTAAAATAATATGAGATAATTGATAAAGTAACTTTTTAGAATAGTAAAATAGAATAGTATGAAAATACTGAATGTGAATGCTCTCTGCTAAAACTTTTTAACATTTTTTTTTTTTGGTTGAAACTTTTTAACTTTTGGAATAGTAAACTTCTACATATAGAAATGTACAGTACCATAAGCTTTTTTTTTTTTTTTTTTTTTTTTCTAATTTTCTTTTCAGTTTCTCTCTCCTGTCACATGTCATGTCTCTCATTTTTGTGGTTGAGTTTATTTCTATTTTGAAGTTAGCCTTTTACTCTGTGGTTGAGTTTTTTTTTTTTTTTTTTTCCTTTTAAATAAAAAGGTTGATTTTATTTTTGGTTATTTTAATGGTAACGAGTTAAAGTAAGAGATGAGTCGTGGAATATATTATCAAATAATATGTTAAAATAGGTAAACTTTTTGATATGTTAAAATATTTTTTTTTAGAGCAACTGATGCTAATGCTCTGGAGCTATATATATTTTGTGTCTTGATTAATGCTCCTATACTTTTGTTTGTGTCTACTTTATCATGACTCACAAAATTTTTCATTCACATAGATGATTAAATAATATTTTGAGAGAGAGAGAGAGAGAGAGAGGAACCTTGATTTGAGAACAGGAGTTGAATATGATCATATTAAGGCCGTAAGGGATCATAAAAATCCCTTCACCTTAAAAGAGCAATATCTATTAAAAAATAATAACCAATGTATATTATTATATTTGGATGAGTTGGATTTGTCAGATGGATTTTTCTCACACTAAATACCACCCAAAATACTTTTTTTCCCAAATTATGCACCCAATTTTGACCTGAGTACTTTTTCATAGATGTTCATAACCCATTGGATTGAACTAGGTTCAGCAGATGAGTCAGGTTTCTTGAAGTAGTTGATACTTTTATTGCGTATAGATAAGGTCACAAGATTGGTTAATCAAACCAGTCATGACCTTATCTATGTTGATTGCTAATATTTATATCGATCTTAATTTTTATTTTTTATAATTCGATAATTACAATAAAAAATGAGAGATTTAATCACTAGATATCTTAAAAATACTAAGCGTGCGTTTGCATGCAAATTATCCAACGTTTGTGTTTTTGGCAAGGGTTTACGGCAATGTTCACAACCCAGTCAAAAATACAAAAACGCATAACTATGCATTTTTAGGTCTCACAGTACTATTTACATTTTTAAAAATTATTTTACTATAGTATTTTCAGTAATAAGTTTTTAATTTTCAACAAAATAAGCAGTATTTAAACAAATTCCTAAAAATATTAATCAATTAAGTTATAAAACTCTTGAATACAACCTGGCTGTAACCTTTCCTCTACGCCTTTTCAATAGGATAAGGCTGACGGTGACTAACCTGCACTTTTAGATGCCAAGTTGCGTGGAAGAAATTGATATTGTTTGAAAAATCTCTCCTTCTGTCCCCCAATATTTTTCATAAGCAGATAAGCCTCTTTTTATTGGCTGGTTCTGTCTGGTCCAAAAAAATAAAAGCTGGTTCAGAAAACTATATAACGAAATCCAAATCAAATGTCAAAGCAAACCAAGTTGAAGTTTTGTCGATAGGGAAACCAAGATAAATGAAAAGATCTTGAATATAATTATTTTGTCAAACCCATTGAATGGACTTTTGGGTTTATATCCTCTAGGAGGAGGCAGAACTTTCTTATTGAGATAACTTATCTCAATTCACATATACTTAACCACATTGACCAAACATTATTATATCTCTGTTTGTTTTGAAGAGGTGTTCATTTCATGAAACAAAAAAAAAAAAAAAATCTAGTGATTAATAATTTTACAAAAGATATAAAAGAATTTACTATTAATATATATAAAAGAATTAAGAAATGGAAATAGTATTGCAGCATTTATAATTAGTTATCATGTTCATGTCTTAATTATTTATGATCATAAAAATATAAATTTGAATCATCACAAGAATTATATAATTTGAAGTGCGCGATTTTTTTATTTTATTTTTTTAAAAAAAGTTTTTGAGTCATTACAAATTATATTCTTTTAAGTTTATTTGTTTTCATTTTTGTCTTAAAGTGTTATTTTTATTTTTCAATTTCATCCCTCAACTTTCAATTTGTTTTTAATGTAATCCTTCTCCCACTTTCATAATCTCATTTTTTTTTAAAAAGGTTGTCAAGCAGTCGAGACCTCCCAAATGACACAAATTTTATTTCCACCTCCTAAACATAAAAATAAAAAATTTCAAATAATTTCTAAATATAATGCATTATTTTTTTTATAAAAAAAACCATATTTATTTCTCTTACATCTTCTCTTTCTATTTCAGTTTAATCTTGACCGACCCACCCTTCTTTCTTATTTGTTACAATTAATTTGTAGAATTTATTTTTAAATAAAAGCAAATTAAATGCAAATACTAAGTTGTTTTGGAAACTTACCGATATGTCTTTTCATGGAAGAAGAAGGTAGGATTACATTGTAAATGAATATACAGTAGAAGGACAAAATTGAAAAAATCAAAATTTTATGAACGAAAAGAAAAACATAAACTTAGCCATAATTGATTGACTAGCCTAAAACAAAAATATAATTGATCGGATAAGAATAGATAACAAAATTGACGTGTTATAGTGCACATCATGTAATTATGTTTCTTTTTACGATAGATATGAGTCCACTACATGATGATTGTTTCTATTTATTGGATTATTTCAAAATCAAATATGAAAATGAATAGTGCATTATATGTTTTAATGTGCATCTCTTTATAAACACCCCCCATTTTTTTTTTATACATTGGATCCCCAATCACATAGACAAACAAAGAACTTTGGAATGGGAGGGCCACAATAGATGACTGGGCCACTCAAATTCAAATATGGCTCAATTTGGTTGTGAATTCGTGATTGTGGAAGAAGGTGACCCCTGAATTTGCCACCCCTATTTGGCACCATATGTATTTTCTGAGGGTGGGGCTGAAGAAAACGAGATTGTAACCGACTAAATGTCACTTTTATATAGATCTTTACTTACACTCTACCACCTCAGAAATACAATAGAGTGGTGGCACCAAATGGTTTGATCCTATATATATTTGTCCAGAGAAAAGAGCTGGCAGAATAGCACCTACCTTTTGTATTGGCATGCTTTAAGTTCAGCATGATATCCTTCTCAAAATTTTCTTTGACCTCTGTGTGAACTTTTTGTCAGAAGCCATAATTGATCACACTGCTGGCATGGGCCCTCTAGGCCCACCTTATCCATATCTGGCCTTTTCTGAGGTATCTTGGACCAGCCTAGATTTAACTATAGAGAGTTTAAATGGCCTACCGACTGAAATAGAGGACGTTTCAAAATTTTCACACAGTGGGTAAAGTAGGGTATTTCACTTTTTTACAAACCCAAGGAAATGGCTTGGGCCCATGGTATAATATTGTCTCTGAAGGAATTTAGGCCCATTATTTTGAATGAAACCACAGATTTCATTTACATGATTTTAATTGAGATTTATTTATGCAATTATGTTTTAAGTTATGTTTTTACTTTTTACTGGTAAAGTTAATATCATCGTTCTTTGCTCCCTAAACAATTGGTGACGCTTTTGTATAAAGTTACTGTATATTTTGGTACTGTCTTAGTCTTTAATAGGGTTAATAATACTATCCCTAAAATTATTGGATCCACTTCAATTTCTCTGCTAAATTTTCAAACTGAATAATTTCTCCCCTTGATTTATTGTTAAATAGTAAATTGTCCTCCGTCATGAGTGAAATCCGTTAAACATGATGGAAAATGTGATTTTTTTTTTCAAAAAAAAAAAAAAATTTTATAATAATATTGAAATGTCGGTTATGCCCTTAGTAGTTAGTAACGTAATTGTTAAAAAGAAAAATGAAAAATAATTACTTTCAAATAGGTATTTTTTTTAAATAAAAATTTTAAATCTACACCCAATCCATTCAGCAAAACATTTCCAAAACCAACAAAACTCATATACTCTTTTCTATTAAAATCAACAAACCTTCTTCTTATTACAAATCAAAGAAAAAAAAATATCCCCAAATAAAGTCACAGTATTTTTCACCAAAAAAATAAAATATTTAACCTGTGAGAAAACAAAACAAAAAAGAAATTGCTTCCTTAAGATGTAACAAGGAGTGGTGAACATGGCTCAGCATTTCGCACCACCATGACTCCAACATATCATTCTCCTTCAATCGAGTTTTGTTGAGAAGACTACAGTTAGGCTTCAGCCAGAAGCAGAGCAAGGGAGGCTAAGAAGATTGGATGCACAAAGAGAGAGAGAGCATGGTGGACTTTGTTGATAGTGCCTCCACTTGCATCAGCTTCACTTAAACGCCTCACAACTAGGGTCGAAACCACATTGAACAAAATTATATCTAAAAAATATGAGCCCAAATAAAAAAATAAAAAAAATTATTGGCAAGACCAATGGTTCCTAAAAACAATTGTCCAAATGACTCTCTCAAATAGAGAATCTTTTAACAAAAATAAACTTTTTTTTTTAACAAGAAACAAATAAAAAAGTAATGCTAGAATTGCGTTTCTCCTTTTCAACTTTTTTCTGTCTTATTGGATGAATTCAGATTGTTAAGTCTAAGTAGAGAGTTTTTAATAAAAATATAAACAATATTTTCTTACTACATTTAACATTAAATAATTTGTCATGAGATTTTTTTTTTTTTTTGAGAAGGTATTTGTCATGAGACTTGATTGGTCTATTTGAATTTTATGTTATTTGCCTTGACTTATAAATAACATGTTTCATTTATAGACTATAATAAAATAAACTTGCTTAACATTTGCCACCACCAGTTCTTCCTCAAAAAAAAAAAAAAAAAAAAACATTTGCCACCACCATGACTCCAATTAATGCATTATCCTCCTTCAATCGCATTTTGTTGTGAAGATTGTGGTTAGGCTTGAGCCAAAAGCTGAGCAAGAGATGCTAAGAAGATTGATGAGAGAGAGAGAGAGAGAGAGAGAGAGAGAGAGAGAGAGAGAGCATGGTGGACTTTGTTGATAACGTCTCCACCCGCATTAGCTTCACTTAAATGCCTCACAACTAGTGGCGAAACCACGTTGAACATGATTTTTTAATAAAGGCATCTTAAAATTATATATAAAAAATGAGCCCCAATTAAAAAAAAAAAAATTGATTGGCTAGACCAATGCTTCCTAAAAAAAAATTATCCAAATGAATACCTTAAATGTAGAATTTTTTAATAAAACATTTTTTTTAAAAGAAACAAATAAAAAAGTAATGCTAGAATAGCGTTTCTCCTTTTCAACTTTTTTCTATCTTATTTGATGAGTTCAGATTGTTAGAGTTTTTAATAAAAATATAAACAATATTTTCTTGCTACTTTTAACATTAAAAAGCAATTTTTCCTTAAAAAAAAAACATTAAATAATTTTTTGTGAGACTTAATAAGTCTATTTGAATTTGATTTTATTTGCCTTGACTTATAAATAATAAGTTTCATTTATAGACTATAATATTTGGAATTGTAGAGATATTTTTTATTTGTAACTAAGGTTTCTGTTGTTTTTCTTGTTAAGTTTCCTTTTCTTTTCTTTTTCTTTTTTTTTTTGTGTGTGTGCAAATGCTTGATTGAGACTTAAAATTTTAATTGTGCTTAAAGAAATAGTTAAATATGGGAGATTTATGTTACAAATGATAGTATTCAAAATAAATATGAATTTTTTTTATAAATAATTACAATAAAATGATTTCAATTGTTTTTACATATCTACATTCAAATTTCATACTCATTAAAAAAAAAACTAAAACTAAACTATATATTGATGTAGGCAGAAAACCGCAAGAAACAAAACATGTTTTTTTTTTTGAAAAATAATCTCAAATCCACAAGGAGAGTTAGTTTGGAGCCCATAAAAAAATGAGAAAAAATTTTGAAATTTTATTAAACTAAAATCTCAATGTCAAATTCATTTACAGACTTGGAGGCCAGTTTAAAGGCTCTGTAAAACTTGACTTACAAAAAAAAAATATTCTAAAAAAGATCATGATTGAAATCATATTCTAAATCATAAATTCCAAAAGTTACACAAAAATATCAAATCGATAAATAACAAAAATTGAAAAGCATATTTTGTCCCACATCCAACTAGATGATACATATATGGTAGATTTGGCCATGCATGGATGGAGAACAACATGAGTTGAAGATGATTACGTCTGAGCTTTTACAGAAAAAATAAAAATTATTTTTTAAACTATTGGAAAGAAAATAATGAGGGTTTGAGATCCAGTTAGCAATTGCACCATGCAATTACCAAATATCTTAATTTTTTTGCATTTTTAATCTTTTACTTCTTTGTAATATTTTTTTATTTAATAGTTGAGATTGAAAGTTGCTTTTTCTAACTTTCAAACTCAACCATTCATTGCTATTGCATTAGGTGCAATACCTTATATCTCAATCCAATAATGAGAGGTATGTTAGAGAGAGTAAGAATGGTAGGTGGGTAGTTCGGATCTATGATAGATTATGAATAGATTATGGGAGACTAGTTAAACCTAGTGGGAAAAGACATGTTAGAGAGTACATATTCTAAATCCGTGTGAATTTATTAAGAATATAGATCTTAAACTCGTTCCAAAATCTATTAAATTTTAGCAATTTAATCTCAAATTTGTTCCACATATTTAATGAGTCTAAACTCATTTCAGATCCATCTATTTATTTATTCTTTTATTTTACCTCAAAATAGACAACTTAACACTACTTATTGTTAAGTTCTATTTTCGTGTGTATTCTAATAAGTATTACTGTTTACTAAAAAAAAAAAAATATTGTTAAGTTCTAAAACACTATTAGATCACATTCAAACCTTAGAGCCACTATATCTTGTCTTGAAGCTTGACATATGCTAAGTAATATTAATCTATAAATATTTGATGAACATTCTGTTAATATATCTACCAATTACTATTACCATTAGTAATATTTAAAAAATCTAATAATATTAATAATCCAAAAGAACATTTAAATTATATTGCAAGACTGAGAGATATATAAAGAAATGGAGGATAAAGTTTATCATAAAGAAATTATGATACGGCAAAATGCCTATTAATAGCATGTTGTCAACCCCTAAATAATTGTATTCACCAATAAATTAAAACAAAAAATTACAATACTTGCAAGTCTATGCTAAGTATTAGTCAAAACTAAGATAATTTTTCAAGCTTGATGCATATGATGTTTGAATATTTCACCAGATTAATAGTTTTTCCTAGATTCTCAATGTAAAATTAAGGAAAACGCAATTTTTAAAAAGTCAAATGCAATAATTTCAAAGATCATTATACACTTTATCTTCAAAGCACCAAATGATTTGATTGAAGTTAAACATTCAGAGTTCAAAACTACATTACTCATTTGTCAAATTAAGGCTTTTTCGCAAAAGTCTTGAAGTTGTATTTTAACATTACCCTCTTCTAGATCAACCCTTAGAATTTAGGAAAAAAAAAAAAAAAGAAGAATTCTTAGTTCTCTCTCTCAATAGAAGAGAGTGCCTCTATAAATTATAAAGTTTTAGTTGTGTGATCAAATTTGTAAAGCTAAAATTTCATGCTCTTAAAGTCATTAACATAAGGATGCTATCAAATTCAAATTATAATTCTGGAAGCCAAGTTTTTATTATTATAGTAACCTAACCAATTGAATTCAGGTCATTGAATTGATTAAACAGACAAATGTATCACTGCTGTTCTATGTTTACATATTATGACAAGGGGAAAAAAAACATTTATGTAACAAATTATCAGTTGTACCAGGATTTAGAAGTTAAATTGTTAAGGACATATTTTATGTAATTGGCTAATCCTTTGACAAAATGCACTTTACTTGTAATTGAGTAGAACTATGATGAGTTTAGTACTTCAAGAAACAAAAGTTTAAGTCAAGTGTTAAAGCCATGAAAATTGGACCAAGAAACAAGTCAAGAAAACTGTTCAATGGTTCGACAGATATCTCAACAGAAACAGTATCTATTGAGATTTAAGAACGAAGCTTGACAGAAGCTGAATCTATTGAGATCTACGAAATTAAAATTTTCAGGTCTGATTTTCAACTCATGCTGACATATATGTATATGGTTTCTTTTCTCACAACCATAGACATATATAAGACTTATTTTAAAGGCCGTTATATAGAAAGAACACATGCAGAAAGTAACTTACTGCGTCTTTTGCGCCTTAGGGTTTTGTAACCAAGTACTTCTTGATTTCCATTGTTGATGAAGTGAAGAATTTTGCAGCGAACAATATCTTCAAGTTGTTGGAGTTAATCATGTACTGGGATCCATGCAAAAGAGTGGCGTTCATATATTGAAGAGTTCAGAGGTTCTAAAGTGGTAGAAGTTTTTGCTGTAAGTTCATCTACGGGGATTGTAGAGTCTAGGGACAAAGGTTTTGTACTAGATCTAAAATTTCTATTTACTATAGTGAATTGATTTTCGGGAAGGTTTTTTTTACTGTGAAACTAGTTTGTTTAATTAGTTTTCCTAAGTCATCATATCTTGTCTTATTTACTTTTCCACTGTGCATGATATTGACATGATATTGATGTTTGTTTGTTTTAATAAGATTTATTTATAATAAATCTAATTAACAACTTGGATTTAAAACTTATTAATTTTATCAACTGGGGTCTAAATTTCCTAACAAGTGGTATTAAAGCGGGTACACTCTGATTGGTTTAATTTCCTGAGTGTGATCCTTGACCCTCGTTGTCATGGATTGTAGACAATCTCTTTTGTTTCCTCCTTTGTTTGATGGTATTAACTATGCGTACTGGAAAGTTCGTATGATAGCTTTTTTACAGGCTTTTGATGAAAAAGTATGGCAAGCTGTTGAAGTCGGCTGGGTTAAGCCAAAGGAAGCGCTGGTGAATTGGGATGAAGCAAAGATCAAAGCAGCAAATTTCAACAGTAGGGCTTTGAATGCTCTGTTTAGTGGTGTGATCAATGAGAAATTTAAGAAAATATCATCCATAGAAATTGCAAAGGAAGCATGGGCTATTCTTGAGACCACCTATGAAGGTACTAAGGCAGTGAAGACTGTTAAGCTTCAAAGACTCACCAGTAGTTTTGAAGAAATAAGGATGGAGGAGGATGAGACCTTTGATGAGTTCTATGCTAAACTCAAGGATATTGTGAATTCTGCCTTCAATCTTGGAGAATCTATTGCAGAATCTAAAATTGTTAGAAAAATCCTTAGGTCCCTACCTGAAAGATTCCTTACCAAGATCACTGTCATTGAAGAAGTGAAGGACATTGATCAAATTCCTTTGACTGAGCTTGTAGGGAACCTTCAAACTTATGAGATGGGATTAGGTAAAATGGGAAAAGGTGGAAAGAGTAGGAACATGGCTCTTAAGGGTATAGAGGAAAAGAGTGATGACTCTGAAGATGAAGATGAAGATGAGGACTTAACTTTCATAGCTAATGAGATTATCAAGCTTTTCTAATATAGGAAAAGGATAAGGACAAACCTCCTAGGAAATCTAAATCCTCTAGGAAGGGTAAGAGTGAGAAACCCCTTATCTAGTGCCATGAGTGTAAAAGTTTTGGTCATATGAGGACAAAGTGCCCAAACTATCTTATGAAGGAAAAGACCAAGAATTCAAAAGGTAAAGTGTTGGTTGCTACCTTGAGTGATCCGGAGAGTGATGTAGAGAGTGATCTTTCTGATGAGTATGAGGATGAATGTGGTCATTATATGGCTTTTGCTGCCACAACCGATAAGGTGATTGTGGAGAATGTTAGTGACCGTGAGGATTGTTTTGATGATGAAGTACCCAAGAAGTTGATCCTTTAGGAAGCTTATAATAAGCTATGCATTGAATTTATAAAATATGAAAAAACTTCTCATCTTTGTAGAAAAGAGCTTAATGAGGTAAAAACTGAAAAAGCTGAATTGTTAGTCAAACTAGATGAGGCTACAAGGTTAGTTGAGACTCTTGTTGTGGAGAACACCTCATTAAAAGAGAAGGCCAAGAATCTCGAAGTTGAACTTAGTCGAGCGAGAACTCAAATAGAGAGGGTGTTTAGTGCAAAGCTTGATGAGGTATTGAGTGCTCAAAAGCCTAGTTCTGATAATACTGGCTTAGAATATGCTGTTTCTTCCGGCCCGTCCTCTTCCACGGCTTCTAGATCAAAGACTGTCTTTGTGCCCCAATCTGAGAAAGGTGATAAAGGTATGAAATCCAAAACTGATTTGGCTAATTCTAAATCCTTTATTAGACCTCACTCTAGGAAGTCTAGTAGTTCAAAAACTACTTATGTTTGTCACCATTGTGGTGTTTTTGGACACATTTGTCCTAATTACTTCAAGTTATATCCTCATAAGCAAGTGTCCAAACAGTTACAGGTTCCCTCTCAAGGTTCAACACCTTTGTTTGGAGAGTTATTAAAAGTTTTGAGCTTTTTAACTCAATTTCAGGAGAATTCTAATTGTTCTATGTCTTTTAGTAGACATATTAGGACACGTACATTTTCATCTTTATGGCCAAAGACTAATGCTGTGTGGGTGAGAAAGGAGCCTAAAACTTAATTGTCTTTTATATCTGTCCTCTACTTTAATTCTTTCTATCTAAAGTAGGACTTTTTTACTTGATTTCTTATCTGTTTTTGGAATCATGCTTTCATACATTTGCATCTTTCTTTGATGCTTTCATGCATTTGCATCTTTCTTTGATGCTTTCATGTTGTTTGTCTGTTTTTGTTTGGTTTTTTAGTATTTTTTTTGTTTTTTTTTTCAAAAAAAAATGAGAAAAAAAAAAAATACAAAAACAGTGTGTATTTGTGTATATTGGTACTTGTGTACCTTAAATGGCCATTGAAACAAAGTTTCTAAATTTTGTATCTCTTGTAGCTTAGATGAGCATTTTAATGCACAACTAAACAAATGAACTTTGTGGCTTATGTTGGTGATGAGTACGATTAAGTAATCTTTTATACTTAATACTCATATCACTTTTTTTGACAGGAAGGACTAGAAAATCGTAAGGCTCCGTTTGGGAGTTTATAAGGGAATGAAATGGAATAGAATGGAATGAAATGATCATAAGGGAATGGAAAGAAAAGGAATGGAATGAAATATATTTAAGTAAGAGAAAGGAATGGAAAAGAATGTAATGGAATGGAATGGAATTAAGTAACCTTGATTGGATGTTTTAAAATGAAGGAATAGAAAGGAATGAAAATGAATGGAATGTACGTAATCTTGTTTAGGAGTAACATGGAGGAAATGGAATGGAATCATTTTATAATAATATTACTATTAGACCCCTATTTTAAATAAAAGGTTGAATATATAGGGGTATTTTGGGAGTTTTAGTAAAAATTTCATTAAACCTAAATCCATTCTTTCCCATTCCTCACAATTTTGAGGGGAATAAAAATTTGAGGTTTTGAGGGAAAAGGGAGGAATGAGTATTCTCTCCTAACCATTCCATTTCCTCCCACTTAAACTCCCAAACAAGGGAATGGATATTCCACTCCCTCCGTTAAAACTCTCAAATAAGGAGAGGGAAGAATATTCTAAAAATATTCCTTTTATTTCACTCCAATCCAGTCCATTCCATTCCCTCCTCCCAAACGGATTCTAAGAGAAATGCATAAATAACTATCTTACCACTAAAGCCCGCCAATCATGTATAACATTTGTGAACTTTGGCATAGCAAAATTGTGATATTTTGGCTTGCATAATTGGGTATTTCTTTTCTCTCTTATATGCCTATGCATGGTGTGTTTAAAAAGAAAATATGCAAAGAATATAAAAGCGAAAAGAATCAAAATGCTTTTAAAATGATTGTAAGCGTGTTTCTAGGAGATGTAGGAGTTATATGATATACCTCAAAGGTAAAAAAACCCATCAAACAGTTATGATTATGTGTGAGTGTATTAGATGTTCTCATATCTCAAATCATTAGAATGTGAGAAACTTGTGCACACCTTGTTATGTTTTCACATACAACACGCATACTCTTTGCTACTCTTGATGCATGTGCAGGTACAATGTGATTTGGTCATCGCAAGGGATACATGTGTTAATATATGCTTGCTAAACTATCTTAACTTGTTTTTGAAAAATAAAATTGGTTAGACTTGTTTAGTGTGTGTGTGTTTTTGTTCTAGGAATGCTTTGCATCTAGAGTTTGAGGTGTGTTTGAGTGCTTAACATGTTGCTTGGATGCTTGTTTAAGTATGCTATCATGTTGCATTCATCTTGTGTGTTTTTCCTCTCTTGGAAAACCTTGCTTCTGTCTTCTTGATAGTTGCTCAATACCTTTTCGACAGCAGCTCAACATAAGTCCCTTCTATTGAGATTTCTGGGTTTGACCTCAGCAGCTTCTCGACAACTTGGTCAATCCATCGAGCCAAATTTTTGTGCTCTCTGTCTGCTCGACACATTCTTGACAAATTCTCAATCCATCGAGGTTTTTGGGTAACTTCTCGATAGATTCTTGACATATATCTCGATCTATCGAGGTAATTTTATGTGCTCTCTGCCAGCTCGATAGCAGCTCGATAGCTTCTTGATCTGTCGAGACTCTTTTGCATGCATTGTTTTTCACATGTTTTGCCTCTTTCTATTATCTTGTCATCCATAGCATCTTGTTTCATTATATTCATGCATTTATATGGATTTCTTATGCCCTCTTGATCATCTTTGATAATTTTTATGTTTCTCGGGTGAAATTTTATAGCTTCTTGTACCTTTTGTCAATCCTGATAAAAAGGGGGAGAAAATGTAGTTTTTTTTTTTTTTTTTTTTTTTAAGATTCTACATGTTAAGGGGAGAAATACATGCCTTTATAAGGGGGAGTTGTGTTTTATCTTGTTAGGGGGAGTTTTTACCTTCTTGTTGTTTTAGAAGCTTCTTTTAGCTTCTTGTACACTGGTCTTGTGACCATTTTTACATACATTGTGCTTATCTTTGATATATATATATATATATATATATAATATGATGTATGTCTTCTTCACCTACCTCTACATGTGTTGTTTCTTTTCTATCTTTATACGCATGTTTCTTTATGTACGCAATCTTTATTTTTGTTTCACACTTGATGCCTTGATGAGTTTTGTTTAAGTGTTTCAGAAAGATAAGTTGTGAAAGTCTATCTTGCCATGAACTCTCTTCTTGCAAAGTTTTTCAAGAGTTTGTAGTAGGGATAGATTTATTTGTAATACAATAAGTGGTTATGAGTTGAGTGATTTAAGACTTCTCTCATGATTATTTGTTTTGTTGTGGTTTTGTCACGGATTGCCAAAATGGGAGATTGTTAAGGACATATTTTATGTAATTGGCTAATCCTTTGACAAAATGCACTTTACTTGTAATTGAGTAAATCTAGAATGAGTTTAGTACTTCAAGAAACAAGAGTTCAAGTCAAGTGTTAAAGCCATGAAGATTGGACCAAGAAACAAGTGAAGAAAAGCTGTTCAATGGTTCGACAGATACCTCAACAGAAACAATATCTATCCAGATTTAAGAACGAAGCTCGATAGAAGCTGAATCTGTTGAGATCTACGAAATTAGAATTTTCAGATCTGATTTTCGGTTCATGCAGACATGTTTGTGTAGGATTTCTTTTCTCACAACCATAGACATATATAAGACTTATTTTAAAGGCTGTTATACGAAGAGAACACATGCAAAAAGTGACCTAGTGCCTTATTTTCTCTGCAAGAAGTTACTGCATTTTTTACACCTTAGGGTTTTGTAAACAAGGACTTTTTGATCTTCATTGTTGATGAAGTGAAGAATTTTGCAGCAAACAACATCTTTAAGTTGCTGGAGTTAGTCACGTACTGGGATCCGTGCAAAAGGGTGTCGTTCATATATTGAAGAGTTCAGAGGTTCTAAAGCGGTAAAATGTTTCTGCTATAAGTTCATCTATGAGGATTGTAGAGTCTAGGGATAACGATTTTGTACTAGATATGAGACTTCTCTTTACTATAGTGAATTGCTTTTCGGGAAGGTTTTCCTCCAGGTTTTTTTTACTATGAAACTAGTTTGTTTCATTAGTTTTCTTGGGTCATCATATCTTGTTTTATTTACTTTTCTGCTGTGCATGATATTGAGATGATATTGATGTTTGTTTTTTTTAACAAGGTTTATTCATAATAAATTTAATTAACAACTTGGGTTTAAAACTTATTAATTTTATCAATCGGGGTCTAAATTTCCTAGCACAAACCATAGAACATATGCTAAAATCAATTGCATTAATAGTCAATATAGGACAATGGTTACGATACTTTTGTGATTGAAGACAATGGCATTATATCAACATCTAGTTCACTAAGTTACCATATTGCAACTATTATGTCTTTTGCAAGTATCTAAGTGGCTCAATTTATTTTCTTTTCTTTGTATTGGCTAGATTAAATGCAACTAATAATCCCCGATATCCTTTCTAATATTAAAGCCTTGGTTTAGGTTGGTGCTATGAGAAAGAAAAGTTACTCTTATTGTACGACTATATGCCAAATGGTAGTCTTGAGAAGCACCTGTATGAGGCTTCCAAGTTCCAAGCATAACACTTTGAATTAGAGGTATAGCATACTAGCCTGTGTAGCATCAGTATTGCATTATCTTCACAATAAGTATGATCAGAAGGAGGTGCATTGTGACCCAAAAGACGGTAGCATCTCTCCAGACTTCAACTATAATGCTTGCTTGGGTGACTTTAGCCTTGGCTGAGCCTTGGATAATGAAAGGAACTCCTATGATAAACTAGGATTAGCAGGAGTTTCAGTCATCTAGTGCTTCACATTTTCCCTTTTTGTGCCTTAGCCCACATGCTACGTACTTTATTCCATTTTCTCATCCCTTATAATTTAATGCTCTGAGACTGGAGGAAGAGGAATCTTGATTATAGAAAGGGAGAGAATGGAAGAGCAAGTTGAGATGGTAGGCAGGGCATTTGTGGATCATTACTACCATCTCTTTGACAATGATAGAACTACTTTATCTTCTCTATACCAGTTGAATGCTCACTTGGTGTGTAAAACACTAGTGAATGATTAGACCCCTAATTTCAAAAATACAAATACAAGCTTATATTCAAAAAAAGTATGTGCGGAATGATAAATATAAGCTATGCCCAAACAATCAAACTACTCTAAGCCATAATTTAATCACAACACAGCAGTAATTAAATGCAAAGAGTAAAGGATAGAGAGAAGAAAATGCAAGATAACACCGGCACGTGTTATCGAAGAGGAAACCGAAGAACTTTGCAAAAAATCTCTCCGCTGCCTCCCAAGCGGTGAAATGATCCACTAGAAAATCAGTTGGGATACATGAATAGCAATAGACCTTCCAAGCATAATCTACCCGATACACCTAAGCCCTCCAAGCTTCTTGCTCCAACAAGATTAAGCCTAACCTTGTCTTCTCTAGCTTACCGGATCCCTCAATAAGGCCATTGCATGAACTAAATGAATTAGTCCTCTTTGAACTGCTTCCCAAGCACCAAATAACCTTCTCACTGATATGAATTGTTGACATCCCATTTTGCAACCCGCATTTAACCTCACAGGAGGGTAAAATGGTAATTTCACATTGGAAATATGCATCTTGATTTTGGTCACTAGATCCTTAATCTCATTTCACCAAAATGATCTTGATGTTGTAACGATCAAATTGACTGGTCATAAGCCCTAATCAGACCATCAGATTGAAAGTTATCATCAAATCAAGTTTTAATGGCCGAGATGCACCATCACATGTTGAGTCCGACTATATGTGATTATGAGCAATTGATTTTGATTGGTTATAAGTATAATCAATTTGAGATCAATGATGTGTCATAATTTGATTGGTTAGGACTACATTTTATGGTAAGGTTGCACACACCTAATTAATTAGATAGTTAAGCATTAATTATTCAATGAGTAATTTGTGCAATTATCTTTTAATTAGAGTAAATTTGGGACCAATTAAGTCTGAAATGGGAGTGATTGGAGCTATTTAATGTTAATTGGGAGCTAATTTGGGACCTATTAATGTTAATTGTGCTGAAACAATTTTCTAACAAATGACCTTTGCTCACTATTTCATCAATATCTCTCAGAATATTTTGAATCTGTGAATGAGGTTAATTTTCCCAGAAACTAGACATCCGGGGCTTCAATTTGAGCACAAGAACGAAATAATTCCGATCAGAATTGAGTCAGATATGATTTTTCGAAGTTGGCTCCACAAACTGTTACAGCAACTACGGGAAAACCGAATTTTGGCTTGCTCCTCACTCCTATCAATCTTTCCATTTAATGCACCAGATTTCCTCAAAGGCTAAAATGAGGTCTAGGTTCATGATTCTTTGTCAACCCTCATTAATGGCTTTCCATTCATATTTCCTCTACTACTACTATATAAACCCCCCTCTCCTTCATTCTAAGACACAAAAAAAAAAACCCCTTCTCTTCTCCTCTCTTAAGTTCTAGGAAGTTGAGTAGTCTTGTCATATCTTGATCTTCTTAAGACTCAAGGTATTGAGTGAGACTCACTCTTCCTCTCCTAACTCTTCTTTTCATCCACCCTTAGGACCTCCCTCAAGAGTCTCCTCATCCTCCATATAGATCTTACATGAAGGTATAATCTCTTTCCCTAATTGTTTTTTGTGTTGCCATGATGAAAGTTTAAGATTAAAGCATGATAATAATCATTTAAATTCCTTTGAATATGTTTGAATGCTCTTAATTGTTCTTATATGTTCTTCATATGTTCTTGGTTGTTCATCACATGTTTATGCATAAATACTAGTTTTGATCTTAAATTCACATCAAAAATATGAAAAACATGTTTGTTTCATAATTCTTTCAAATCCTTGAATCTAGGTTATCACCATTCACACACATACACTAGAATTTATTTTTCAATCCAAATGCAATGCTTAATAAATTGAATTAGGGTTTATCACATGCACACACTTTAAATTCAAATTGATTGATTGACATATTGGATGATGTGATATGAATGTTGGCCACCATAGTCTAGAAGACCGGTTTCACCGGGCAAGGTGGGTGCCTAACACCTTCCCCCCTTGTAACATAGCCTCCGAACTTAGATCAAGGGTTAGCAGATCAAGTGCTTATCCTTGTAATTTTCAATTTTTAGATTGTAACTAGGAAATAAAGCCATGTACTTTATCTTAGATTGTACTTAGGACCAAAGCCATGTAATTTTCCTATGATCAATGTAAATTCAATTTAAAATTAATAAAATGAGGAATTTTTCAATTGTGGTTTTCTTATTTATTCCAATAATTAAATAAGTGGCGACTCCATTGTAAAACCCTTAATTTAAAGGGAAAATATAACTAGTCGAACCTCCATTTTGAGAGACAATAACACGACTCCACCCATTCACGTGGGTTTGGCCCAACACACCACCTATAGAAAAGGGGGGCCGGGGGTGCGGTCTCTCACATGAATATGGTGATGTAAGGATTTGGCTAAAACTTCTCTCAAGGGTATGTCAATGGAGAGGGTGAGGGTAGAGGAATTTGGAGAATCAAAAGTATAAGATTGTAGATGAATCAATCTTGTTGTTCTCTAGGTTTATCTCTCATAATTCTCTTTGGAATCACTCAACATTTCGTGGGTATAAGGGTATTTATAGTAGGGTATGAGAAGGAATGTGAAAAATCATTTTTTAGCAAAATAGGGGGCTTTAGCGAGTGACTCGCGACTGGGATGAGTCACAAGTTCCAGTCGCCAACTAACAAAAAGGCCAGACTGTACTTTTTGTCCTGTAGTGATCTAGCTGTCATGACCCTTCAACTTCTGGCATGCTTCACACGTGTGACACTTCTAGCGAGTCACCACTCGCGAGTCAGTTGCGAGTTCTAGTTGTGAGAATGCTCTTGAATGCATACACTTGACCAATTCTTCATACTCTCTCACACACAACCCTTACATTATTCCCACCTAAATACAGGGTTTCTAATTGCTGAATTACAAGCAAATTTAGCATGGAATAAAGCCAACACATGATTTAATAAATTCAACCTTACACCAGCCAACCTTTATGCTGACCTTTGAAGGCCATAAGTTAGTAGGAGTGAGGATAATATATCTTCTAAGCTTAACCAGTTTCCATTTGATCAATCCAAACACTTGATCAGCATCGTTGACTCATAGCCTCGTCCTCCTCGGGAGGAATTATTGTCTTTGTCAGTGGTAGCCTTCAGTTGCTTGGAGAGGAGCACCAGCTAAGATTTAGCAAGTTATTCTTTATATCTCTCAATCCTAATACAACTCACATAGACAAATAAATTTCATATATATTGGTATGGTCCATAATATCCACCACAAACAAACTCATTGTCCTTATTGGGTAACTGGGTTGCTGGAGTCAAAGAATGAAATATTTACGAGATAGGCAGAAGAAAGAATAAAGAAGTAGGAGTATTTGTGTCATCTTACATGCAAAGTCCATGCATCTAAAGTAATTTGCTCCATTTAATGCAATCTTAACGACTACTCTAAATGCATTCGTTAACAAAAATCAATGAACAAATAAGAATTATCTAAGAAACTATCATCATGTAGTGATGAAGAAATGAATAACTAATTTCAATTGTTAGATTAGTCATAGGTCATGAGTTTTATAGTTTATTAGCATTGTTTGGTCTCATTTATGAGGAGAGCTAAAGCGTCATTCTTTTTCCTTGATTTATTGTTAACAATTGCATTTTTTTTTTTAAATTATGGAAGTCGGATAATCTTGTTGGGAGCCAATGCTACTTATCAGATAGTAAAGATTTTATGATTCTTATCTATTGAGATAGAAATTTAGCATATAAAGACAGAAAAATTTCACAATTTAAGCCGTTAGCTTTAGTCGAACAATTAAAAATACTTTTCCAATTGCATCTCTTTAGCTAAGGTGGTGTACTAGTTATTTAGTGTTGACAATCATCAAATTATATTGAACTTGGTATATGATTATTGTATGAAATCACGTTAATATCTATGTAAACCAATATTTGATTTTTATAGAAAGAAGCACATACATTATTTTGAAGTGTTTTTCTCATTCATGCTGCCATTGGAATTAAAAACAAGAACGGAACCAGAAATTTAATATAGGGTGGGCCTTCTGTTTAGTTTAGTTTTTACTTTTATGAATAACTTGGAAAATGCCAACTTACTTGTTCATTTTGTGTATGTGCTTCTTTACACACACACACACACACACACACACATATATACATATATATATATATATATATATATAGAGAGAGAGAGAGAGAGAGAGAGAGAGAGAGAGAGAGAGAGAGAGAGAGAGAGAGAGAGCGAAAAAAATAATCTAAAAGGTCTATACTAATAACACTTAAACAAAAATATCATAAAAATAAACATAAACATGAAAATAAATATTTTAATTTTATTGTTCCATGAACATATGTTATAGCATAGGAAAATATAGAAATCACAATATCAACATTTGAATTTTTAAGGTTGTTCATACCCTTTTCTCCATTTTTATCATACAAATCATTTTCTTACTATTTTGGAAAAGAAGCTAAGCTTCAAAGTTTCTAAGCTCTAAACAAGTTTCAGTATCTAAAGATAATTCAACCCTATTTTTTATATATTAGATGTATACATTTTTATTTCTCACATGCAATGTGCATTTGAAGGGAAAAAAATAATCAAGGATATTTTTTGAATCTTCTAAAGAAGTTGAATTAAATAGATGAGTTTTTAGTGGTAACTATAATCTAAATTGGTTGAAATCTTGTGGGATAAAAAATCATATCATATGCGGCCCCTAAATTAGTGGCAAAAAAAATATTATTTTTAATATTATTAACGATAATAGATTTAGTTTAGTTAGCTTTGAATTTGAATTTGATATCTCCTGAATCTAAATCTAAAGTAAGAAATGTGTTTTATATCACTTAATATATCTGTTTTTTCAAATTGCATGACAAATATGTCAAGTATATAAACTGTAAAATATTATAGTTGGACATCTTTAGATGGCTCAAGTGGTACTAGAAAACGCATATGCCTTGATTTTCCCTTAGTTACTAAATTATGTGTTAGAAGATTAGCAACTGTGCCAATTAACCTATATTTAATTAGGAACAGTCTTGGCTTCTGTGAAAGGTTATGGTTGTTTACAATACTTTTGGTTGCTATAATTTTTTAAATTTTTATTTTTTGGTTCTTTGAACCAAAACGAATTCTAGAGGATGTTGTTGAACAAAATAGTGGTGGAATGAGTACATGCCACGTAGAGGCAATAACAACAAAGTGCCAAAGTGTATAATGTTATATTGTAATTTTTAAAAAATTATCACATTTCACAATATAATTTAATTTCAATATTTTTATTTTATTTTATTTTATTTTTCCTTACACGTTTATTGTCGTGCCTTGCATATAATCAGGGATATCAAACAACTAATAAATGCAAACTTACTAGTTTATTTTTTATATTTAGTTTAAAAGATCTAAAAGGGTTACAAATATATTAATTACGAATTATTAGTTTTAAAATAAAAATTAAACAAAAACATAATAAAAATAAACATAAACATGAAAATAATATATATTTTTTATTTAAACCCACAAACATACATTATACTTTATTCAAATATAATAAGAAAATATGAAAATTTACATTGTCAACATTTGAATTTTGAGGCTATTCATACCCTGTTATCCTTTGTTTTTGACTTACAAATCAATTTCTGACTATTTATGTGAAAGAAAATTAAGCCCAAAGTCCTATTAAAAAAAACAGAAACTTAAGCTCAAAATTTATAAGATTTAAAAAATTTTCAATATCTAGAGATTATCTGATATTATTTTACATGACATTTCTCTAATTGGTAATTATATTAATTACTTTTTTTAAGCAGTTTAGAGTCACAACTCAACATATAAATGTAATTCTAGCAAAAGAAGACATTTAAATTTAGAATATAAATTTGAATAAATAAAATATGTAAATATTAATCAAATACAATAATGACACAGAATTACACATTTTTATACCGAATTATTATAAAACTTTTTTAAAAGATGATATCAAATGGTATTTATCCCTCATCACTTCCTCATCAATCCCATGGACTCAATAAACACTCAACTAGCAATGTGGGGGTACCTTTCATAGTCCTTGCAATAATCATAAATAACAAGATTTCTCTGCACCCAAGCATAATCCATGTTTTGAGAATCAGAGAGATACCAAGCGTAATGCATGTTTTTTTTTTATCCATGATTAGTGGTGGCGTTGCCTCTTTGTCACTGTAGCCGTTAGCTATCAAGTCAATCGTCATTCAGCCAAATACATATTGGCTTAGTAGTGCCTTTAGCTCATCTTTTGAGGAAGAGTGCATTTAGGTCCAACTCTTCAACTCCTCCTATGAATATGTTATTTTATGTAACTATTACATACAATATTTATCTCATAAGGGATATGGGGTGAGTTGTACTTGTATGAAGGTGAAAATCCCACAAGTATGTGACCAACTTCATGAAAGAAGGATGTTGCATGCAACTGTTTCACATATTATCAGCTCCCTCTTCCAAAAAATAAAAAATAAATAAATAATAATAATAATAAATAAAAAACTATACTCTAAATAATTCCTTAACTTAAATCTTATTCTTCTTATGCGGTAAACTTCAACTGATACGATACTTATGTGATTGAAGACAATGGCATTTATATCCATTTTGAAGTCAATGAAATCCCCCACCCACCAATGAATTTCTCATTAGTCATAATCTCACCAAACGCTGGCAAAGATTGAAGCTTCAATGAAGTAATTAAAACTATTTATTCCATTCCTTTTATAAGATCAAGTATGTGTTCACTGCTTCACGTATCTAACCAATTGCCACAAAGTTATGATCTATAATTCCAATCCAATCCAAGGCATACGTGAATCTCTGAGGAAATGGAAGGACAAGTACTGCAACAGCCATAATTTGACCCTACATGTACATACATATGCATGCACAAGTCTTAGTTCGAGAAGCACCCAGATTTTTCTCATTAAGTCTGAGGTTATGATCTCAATCGCGCAAACCGTGATGGCTGGAACGAGAACCTATCGCCAATGATCAATTGCAGAGAGTTGCCTAAGTTGGCAGTGCATGATGGCAAGCTTTATGCAGCAGGGGAAAAAGTTCATCTTTGAAATAGTTAGCCCGAAAAGACCGATACGGATAAGGATAATTGGGGACCTGTCCTCCTAACAGCCTATTAAGTATATAACCTGCGGACAAGAACAAAGAATTGAGGTAACTATTTCTTAGACCTTATTATATCAAGCAAAGCGAATGAAGTAAGGCCCGACCGGTCTAATCCAACTCCATAACCGTTGCATCTATTAGCAGCTAGATCTACGGCTTGCCCTATCTAGTAAAGGCCTGCTCTAACTGCCTGTGATCAATCCATAAAAACTTATATTATTAATAGGAACTCAAAACAAGTACATGCTCGAGCGTCATTGACCCACAACAACTAATAGGGCTGCTCAACCCAACATTTTAGAACTACTAGATTTTGGTAACTAGATAAACTACCACATGTGCCTTTCTTTTAAAAGCATTATGCTAACTACATTATTTGCGAAACTGGAATAAGTCAAAGGTTAGGCCTGAAATTGGAAATACCAGTAGATGGAAGAGATTGTAACTACTTTTTTTCTTTCTTCTAGTCTCTTTGGTCACCGAGGATGATCGCCCGCATAATGAGCGACTGCTGCTCATTTCATAGCATTTGTAGCCTTCTCTCGAGGTCCCTTATTCCTTGTTCCGCCATGTGCGTGCAGTCTCCTATGACAGCAGGGCTCTCTGGGGGCAGGTGTCTCCAAAAGGCTCTTAAGAGTCTCCGGTATATTTTTGAATGAGGATAGCTGATTTGTTATCTTTTACAATTGAAATGGTAGGACCCCTTACTAAACACATGCTGCGCAGGTAAAGCAAGCAGGAAAGTAGATTAATCTATGGGAGGTACAAGGTCCTTCAACAAGGATGGAGCCCGGATTTCTAGTTAATTAGGGGGCTGAGGTTTAGAAAAAAAAAATGAAAAGTCAAATATGTATTCATTTAACAAACTATCAACAAATACAATGAAATTATCTATGAAAAGGAAACTAAACGTTCTTTTAAACATCGAAAATTATCTATGATTGTATCTCACAAAATGACTAATTTTCATTACAAAGTATAAACAAATATAAGACTGAGCAATATGCATAATGCATTAATTCTAAATTTATTATTTACAAATTTATAATTCGATAGTTGTCAATTTTTAAATTCTATTTTAAATTTACCCCACTACCAGCACTATCAATTTATAATTTATAGCCAACGGGGGCTTGGCTAAGCAGTTAAGGGTTCAGCTTGTGGCCTAGACAGCTGAGGTTCGAATCCCGCTAACCGCAGGAGTCCGTTGGTGGGCATCCTTAGTGAGGGGTGTACTCGCAACTGCGGGGTGACTCTCACACAGGCCGAAAACCTGGCGCCCTGTCCGGGGACTAGCGTAACCTAGCGAACCCCTCTTTTCCTTAACCAAAAAAAAAAAAAAAAAATTTATAATTTATTGCCCTTTACTACTACCCATTAATCAATCAAATGTTTTTACTAAATTTACCATTATTTTTTTCTTTATGAATCGCTAACTTTACTAATTTAGTAACTTTATTAATTAATCACTAACTACCTATTTGGGTAAACAATTTTAAAAATCACACTTCACCTGTTGGTAAAACTTGTTGAATTAATAGTGTTGTTTCTATGAAATAAACATTTAGATAATATCAATCTAAAATTATTATTCCAGGTACAGATTATCAAAATGGCCTAACTTTAAAGTATTCTATTTAAGTAAGAGGGGGAAAAAAAAAAAAAAACCCCAAGTCTACACGTGGAGAGTGAAGAAGCCACACCTCCAATTGAAGTTCATCCACCACACAAGTAAGGAGAAAAGTAAGGCATAGTTATTACTTACTTCATTTCACCTGACACATAGAACAAAAGAAAAGGAGCTAGTACTTTAAACTGTGGGAGCATGGGTATGGTTTAGAGAGGGAGAGAGAGAGATCAAGGAATGAAACCTTAAGTTGCAGAGAGGACTGGGTTTTTGGTAGGAGTGATTGTGGTGCGGTATGGTTTTGGGTTATTTTTAGTACCTTATTTTATGATGCGGTTTAACTAAAACTATAACTGTACCACACTTTATTTTTACAGTCACATATGTGATGTGGTACGGTTTAGAGTTTAGTCAAAACCATAACCGCACCGCTCCTCATTTTTGGTGTCATATGTGCGGTACTATGTATAAGATGCAGTTTGAACGGTTTGAAGTTAGTATATTTTTCAAATTTTGGGTTTTTCTTACTTAGCCTAAAACTAATTTTCCCCTTTGTTTTATGCCAATTTTTAAACTATTGAGCTAATTTTTCTTTATTTTGGGCTAGCTTTCCTAGTCAACACTTGCTAGGATTATCAAATGTTTTTTTTTTTTTTTTGAAAACTAGGGTTATTAAATTATTAATAATATATTTAATATTAAAAATAAATCAATATATTAATATATAGAGATGGTGCAGTGCAGTGCGGTGCGGTGCGGTGTGGTGCAGTTTTCTTATTATAAAACTGCAAACCGCACTACACTATGCGATGCAGTGCAATGCGGTGCAATGCACTGTTACTTATAGTGTGGCGCAGTTATGCCATTTTGCGACGGTTTAGATGCGGTTTTTGCAATTTATGCAGTTTGTGCGGTTTAGTAAACACCCCTAGTTTTTGGTGTGACCAACATAGTCATAAACGACACTATTTGGAGCTAGAGTAGGAGTTCTTTAATTTGCAAAGCTATTTGTGGCCGATCTTCACGAGCTTGAAGCAACCATTCTCAAGCTCGATGTAGCTAAGAGTTCAGTCCTTCTTTCTTGCTCTTTGAGGCTTTCTTTTCTCCTGTGTTGTTTGAGTTTTTTTTTTTTTTTTTTTTTGTTCAAGGGGCCAAGATTTCAAGAGGGGGGCTAGGTTTAATTTTTTTGTGTCTAAATTATTTTTCAATCCTATTATACATATATATATATATATATATGTCTGTGTATATTAGTATATATATATATATATATTTATTTATTTTTTCTCAAAATCTCAATGTAGCTCCGTCCCTATCCTCTAATAACCCAATAAATATTTGAGATATGCTCTTCATAACTATAATATGAACCATGACCCAAGAAAGTGTTTTAATAAATTGTTTTGTTGCGCAAAATGCTAGCTAAAGCAACAATTTGACATTTGAGAAATCAGAATACTCAGCCCTGAAAATGAAATCAAGTATGGATGTAACTTGCAAGTAGAACTATGAATGTTTAGCCACATGTATTGTACACCCCAACAGCAAATAGAAAGACTCAGCCTTCCTAAAGGAACAAAAGAAAGTCCTCTCTGAAAGCACAAAAGAAGCTCCGCTCTGGAGGCACCAAACCAAGTCTTCTTCTAAGAGCATTAGCATCCTATTTCTTCAAAAAATCTCATGTTTACCATCTCAAAAGCTACTTTATCTATTATATCATATCATTTTACAACACACCCAACATTCCAACTTTTATTTTCCAATACAACACATTAAAGTATTATATTTACACAATTAAAAAATTCCAATACCATCTCTCTGCTCTCTCTAATTTCTGTCTCTCTTCCTCCCCCTTTCTCTCTACCGTGAACAAACCAAAAACCCCATCCAAACCTAGGACAAAATGGGCAAATGCCCTTTTCGTGCAAAAAAAGTGGCATTTTGTCTCCTTTCCCAAATTAATTAAGGAAATGCCCCTCTTTTGTAACTCGATTTTCTAAAAATCGAGTTTTAAAAAAAAAAAAATTTTGGAGCCCTGTAGCGGCGTTTTAAGAAGCTTATAATGACGTTTTCAAGACCCTATAGTGGCGTTTTAGAAATCGATCTCCATGAACTTGAGTTATAGGCAAATTTTTATTTTTTATTTTATCTTTTTTACCTATAACTCGAGTTCATGGAGCTCAAGTTTATGGAACTCGAGTTCCAAAACGCCACTATAGGTCCTGAAAACGTCAATATAGACTCCTTAATTAGTTTGGGAAAAGGGGCAAAAATAAAATGCTGGATTGTTTTTTTAAAAAGGGCAGAGGCCAATTTTGTCCTCTAAACCTAACCATCCCACCACTTGCCAATCATCAACAACACAACTTGCCACCACCATCATCAACAACACCAACAACACAACCTGCCACCACCATCATCAACAACACAACCACCACCCCACCACTACTACACCACCCAAATCAACCTAGCAAAACACAAAAAACCCAAAACCCAAACTCCACTGCTGAGCTTCCTAGTCACACCACCCAATTCTCAAAGACAAATCAAAGAATGAGAAACCAATCGATTTACCAATAAAATCATTGAAAACACCAAAAAAAGCTAACCTTTGGTTATCTTGCCCAAGAAAGCAAAGGATGAGACAACCCACGACGACTAAGATAACCCGCAATGACTGATGTGCATTGATAATAGCTTCATTTTGCATGTTTATATCATTATTAGAAAGCATTATCATACTTATTTTGAGTTAATTTATGCATTTTATATTTGGTTTTAAATAATGCTGAATAATCAATTTTGTACTTTATTGAATCTTATTGCGTGAATTTGTTTTTTGTAGGAGAACAGAATTAAATAAGTAGATTTGTGCAAAAAAGAAAGTTAATGAACTTTACTTTTACAAGGGCCATGATGAAGTTAAAAAAGGCCAACCCAATTAAATTTAAGTCCAATTGGAGAAAGGAATCAAATGAAATTTACACCAAATCCAAGTCCAATTTGGTTTAGGATTCCAGCCCGCACATTAGTTAGTATTTTTGGCATAACTTTTGGCTCAGACGTCCAATCGAGATGATTCAAGTTGAGTTGGAAAGTTAACTTAAAGGGATACAACTTTTCAGTTTACCAAAAGTCCAAATTTTGAAGTTAAATGGGCCAAAATTGTTGGTTAAGTGAAGCCTAAAAATCTGGGATTTTCTTCAAATAGGAATTCAACTTGTAATAAGATTACTTGGCCTATTTAAAGGCTCTTTAGGGCAAAATTCAGGGAGGCTAGTGCTAGGGCTGGGGGTTGAACATAGAGAGTGCAGCTACTTCTTTGGTTTTCTTCTATGACATTTAGTTTATTTTATTTGTCTAGTTTAATGTTTAGTATTTTATTTTTGTGTTTTCTTTCAATTACTATGCACTACAACAAGATGTATCTTTAGCGACGAAATTTGAATTTCGTCGCTAAAAATGAAAAAAATTATAACATTTAGCGACGAAATATACTTTTCGTCGCTATTGTGATATGAAAAAATGGGCGCCATGGAGGGAAACTTTGGCGCGAACACAATTAATCTATAGCGACGAAATATTTCGTCGCTAAAAGTTTGAATTTTTAGCGACGAAATATTTCGTTGCTGTAGGTATAGCTGTGGATTGTATTAGTGAGGAAAATTCTTTCCTCGCTATAAGGAAGAATTAGCGACGAAAAATTTTCGTCGCTAAAAATATTCATCGATTTTCCACATTGTTTTAGCGACGAAATCTTAATTCGTCACTAAAAGTGATTTATAGCGACGAAAATTAGTTTCGTCGCTAAAAAACATAAAAATTCTGGGTTCTTTAGTGACGAAATTTACTTTCGTCACTAAAAAACATTAAGCCCTTATATCTGTTTGCGACGAAAGTTTGGCATTAGCGACGAATTATTTCCGTCGCTAAAGACCAGCCCTCTGGGTTTTTAGTGACGAAAAATACTTTCGTCACTAAAAACATTAAAGCTTATACCTTTTGCGACGGAATATAGCCATTAGTGACGAAACTAATTCGTCGCAAAAGATTATATATACACCCTACACTTAAAACCTTCAGCCTCCAGCTTCTATTCTCATCAAACAAAAAAAAAAAAAAACAAACAAAACAGAGACCTTATGCTCCCAAACCCAGCTGACACGGAGAAACCCAACTAGACCGTCGCCGATAAGCTCTCACCTACCGTCGCCGGAAGCCTCACCAGACCGTTGCCGATAAGCTCACCTACCTCGTCGATTTCGCCGTCGAAAGCCGTTAAGCCTCTCGCCGTTAAGCATTCCGCCGCGATTCGCCTTCAGACCCTTCACCTTCGACCCTTCGCATCCCGCCGTCGACTCGCCTTCCGACCCTTCGCCTTTCGACCCTTCGCATCCAACCCTTCGCCTTCCGACCCTTCGCATTCGCCGATCTCCGACCCTTCGCCTTCCGACTTCGACCTTTCACCTTCCCCGACTCCGACCCTTCACCTTCTGAGCTCCGGCCCTTTGCATTCCGATCTCCGGCCCTTCGCCATCCGAGCGCCGACCCTTCATCTTCCGACTCCGACCCTTCGCCTTCCCCAAGCTTCGACCCTTCACCTTCCCCGAGTTCGAGCTCCGACCCTTCGCCGATCCAGCTTCCAAGCTCCTGCCGGGTGTACTAAGTTGCCTACTCAATCCTTTGTGAGCTCCGACCCTGTTTGTCTTGGTGAGTGTTCTTCAATCCTATTATTTTTCTGTTTCTTTTTTTTTTTTCAATTTAATTTGATAGTATTCTATGTTTTTGTTGAAGTTTTGTTCATGGGAACTACTAAACTAAGGTCAATTTGCTATGTTTTTAACTTACTTATAAATTTGTCTAACATATTACAATTTATGGTATTTTTGTATAGTTTTTCTCTGTTAATGAAAGTGGATGAGCTCTCTTTGTAAGTTAGAAAAAATGGGTTGTGTGAAAGAGTTGTGTTAATATGTCTCTGTTTCAAAAAGGGTAAAGAAATGGTTAGGCCTGTGGGTCTTTTCAAATGCAATTTTAGAATGGTAGTGAATATTTGATGAACTTATTTGTAGAAATGAAAAAAAAAAAATTATAGCAATAAAAAATAAACAAAAGAGACTAATGCTGAGATAAGCGGAAAATGAAGTGGTTATATAAACTGTTGGATGACAAACAAGTAAGAAATTGCGATTTAGAAGTAGTTGATGGCCTTGTTGAGATTTCGTTGGATTGCTTTTAATGATGATTCTCATGCCATTTCGGTTTTTTTTTTTTTTTTCCCTTTTCTTTTGATAGGTTGTAAGCACACTGCAAAAGTTGCAGGAGCGTGACTTTACTGACACTCCTTATGTTCCCATATATGTGATGCTACCCGTGAGTCTTATAATTCTACTCTTCTCTAACTGGATGTATTGATGTGTGACTTTACTAACTTTCGCTTTTGCAGAAATCACTTTGCACAGAATCCTTGCTTAACTTTTAAAATTTTGCATTCTTTCTCATTACTATTACTTAATTGCCAACAATGGCTATATAGTATTGTAAGTTATTCTTATGAATTCCAATGGTGGGAGTGGCAGCTGGGCGTTGTAAGTATGAATTGCGAGTTGGTTGATCCAGAAGGTCTTATGGATCAGCTAAGGATCTTGAAGTCAGTTAACGTTGATGGTGTTATGATTGATCAGCTGGGCGTTTTTTAACTTACTTATAAATTTGTCTATAGACTATTGTGTTTATTTTCTTTGGTTAGTGTTCTTTGTTGTGTGCTTGATGTTATGTGCTGACGTTGGTTGCATTTTGTATACTCAACTTTGAATATAATGTAGTTCATGTATTTGTTTAGAAATATTTTATCAGAGTTGTTTGGTTGGTGGCATTAAATCATTTGTGAGCACAAGTTGAATAGGCCATATGCCATTTTTTCTTGTATTTTCAGTTCTATTTTTGCCCCCACTCTATACTTGTGGTTCAAAATTTTTCTCATTTAGTATACCTTTGGTGTATACATGAAATAATTGTTCTTCTTTGTTTAAGGGAGTTATATTTTTCTCATTTAGTTTTAATTTTGTGGTAGCTGTTCTGCTTGTGATCTTTGGATTTTCCCATTTGTTTTCTTTAACGATGCAAGGTAGTTTCAATGTGGTTTTGCATTGGAAACTATGTTTTAAGTTTGGAAGTATATGCATGCTATTTGGATGTCTAAGATGCTTCTATTCAATTTTTTATTTCAATTTCAACTTACTTATAAATTTAATTTTTCTTTTGCAGGCTAAATACACATTATTTGCAATAATTTTGGATTTTTTTCTGAAAGTTGTAATCTTAGCTTGAGCAAAGTAAGTAAATTTTAGTTAAAAACCTTATAAAACTCTATACTTGTAATGTTGAAAATTGGATTTATGGTGGTATGTTATGTTGGAGCAAGCGGGTGGCTTGCATGGTGTTATAAGGTGATTTAAATATATATTGGGAGTGTTTTTTATTTTTTGCAAACGTGAGTGGACTTTGTTATTATTATTATTATCTAATGTTTACTATATTATGTTGTTAAATGATTAAATTTATACTTAGATGAAATAAATGTATACTGTTTTATTCATGATCTAATAAATATCCTGAATGTTCTTTATTAGGAAAAATCAAGAAAGAACTCTGAAAATAGGAACAAAACTGTAGGCAAACATAGATGCGGGACAAAAGCACTTGCTGTTAGGGTTGATGAGGAGGTGCGTGTTTTTTCATTTTCTTAAACTTTAATATATTATATGTTGTGATTAATTCACTATATTTATCTAACACTTGAATGTTAATTAATTAGACAAATAATAATGGCGGTCAAGTTCCTGAATTGGCAAAAATCTACAAAGATGTTCATTTCAATCCAAATACAAATAGGTGGATACACCATGAGGACAAAGCAACATATGTATGTGTATCATTTCATCCCTATCATGTTTGTAAAGCTATAACATATGTAGTATTAATGTTGTGATTGTTTTTCTCTCTCTTTTAAATGATAGGAAACTATTCTCAAAGTGCAAGAGGATCATTGTCAAGATCCTAATGCAATTCCCCTTACACAAGAGGAGATCTCAAACTTGGTTTTTAAGAGGAAGTTCGGTATTGTAAAAGGGCTTGGCATGAGACCTTCCTCTTCTCTAGTAACTACCGCATCATCTAGTTCCTCGGTGGAATATATTCATCGGTTAGAAAATGAGATAATTGAGCTCAAAGAAGCAAGAGCTAGGGACGAAGAGGAGCGAGCTAGGGAGCAAGAGGCGCGAGCTAAGCAAGATGAAATTCAAAAAAATATTCTTAACTTTTTGAGGAGCAAGGGTTATGATGATGCTCTTACCTATGGGGGTGGTTCATCTTCAAGTTAAAACACTTATTGGTTAGTATTTTATTTTAGAAACTAATTCTATTATATTACACTTGAAAATTTATATTTGCTTTCTACAACTTATACATTAGGAGTTGTGATTTTAATCCATACCTACATTAGGACTTGTGATTTTAATTCATACCTACATTAGGAGTTGTGATTTTAATTCATAGGTGTGATTACTCTTAATGTATTGTTAGAAATGTTTCTTATAATATAGTTAATGTTTTTATTTTACGATTTTAATGTAGTATTGTTTTTATATTTGTGCAGATTTCTTATTGGTGACTTTAAGGGATATAATTTTGGCAATTACTTGAAGACGTATAAGGACATTTTCTGTTGGTTCTAATTATATTATGTTACACTTTTTTTATTATTATAAGACATTTTGAGTTATTGTATGTGTTGTGAACAATTATTGTATGGAAGAAGCTTGAATTAGATACTTGTTTTATTTGTTATTTGAGGAATGTATGGATCGATTTTTTATAAATGTGTTGTTGGAATAAATGTGTTATTCAAATGTGAGGTTTTAATAATGTAATGACAGGATATATGTTAATATTAAAGCTATTAAAAAAATAAAAACAGAAAATAAGTTTTAGCGACGAATTTTTTCGTCACAAATATAGCAATAAAAAATTGTTTTAGTGACGAAATATTTCGTCGCTAAACGTAGTAGAATTTTGTAAGAAATGGTTTTAGTGACGAAAATTTTCGTCACTATATGTGCTTGGATTTTCTTAAAAATACTTTTAGTGACGAACTTTTTCGTCACTAAAAGTACCCAAAAATAGTTTTAGTGACGAAATTTTTCGTCACTAAATATGATTTAATAAACTGAAATGGTTTTAGTAACGAAATATTTTCGTCGCTGAATAGTATTTTTAGCAAGGAAAACTTTTAGCGACGAAATGTTTTCGTCGCTAAAAGTTTTTTCTTTTTTATACAAATCGGACTTTTAGCGACGAAATTTTTCGTCGCTAGGACTTTTAGCAACGGGGCTACAGCGACGAAACTCATTTCGTCGCTAATTAGTAAATTTCGTCGCTAAAGGTTTTTAGCGACGAAAAACTAGACTTTTAGTGACGAATTTTTTCCTCACTGAAAGTACATTTTCTTGTAGTGATGAGTAGCTAAATTTATAATTAAGGTTGAGGATGAAATCTTGTTGAGGATTATTAGGATTGTTTATGTGATTTGATTTTTCCCACAATAATTGTTCTTTAATGATTTAAATTGTTTTTGCTACATATTTGATAGGCCAAGAATGTATTGACCCCTTTGGTAACTCAATCAATTAATTTAGCCAAGTGAATTTAATCAGATTCAATTACATACAATAAGCATGGTAACACAAACAAATCACCAAATAACTAAATGCAGCGGAAATTAAATTTGACACAGGTGATTTGTTTACGAATGTAGAAAACCATCGAGACAAAACCACCAAAGCGGTTACAAGTAAAGGAGTCACAATACTTTATACCAATCTACAGTTGAACGCTTACCCCAATACATAATTAGACTTGTAATATAGTGACAATCTCTCCTTTTAATGCACGGCTTCAAGTACGTGACTAACCAATCGATGCACGGATTCTAGTACGTGACTAACTTCTTTACACGAATCCCAATACGTGACTAACACACCAACTTGAGAAAGATGTTGGCTGCAAAGTTTTTCAATTCACCCAGACGATGAAAATTAAGAAGCTCTTTGGTTGCAAAACCCTTGTCACAAAGACGCAGTAGCTTTTACAAAGGAGATGAACTATGGCAAATTGTCTCCGGTCACAATTTGAGTGAATAATCAATTTGCATCAAGTTGCATCACCTTAGACGGCCAATAAAATAATCCTTATATATGTCTAGAGTTATGAGAAAAGAAACCCTACACAAATAGCTTGGATATGCGTTAAAAACAGATCTAGAAATCTAAATTTTGTAATTCTCGATAGATACAGCTTTTGTTGAAAGTTGTCGAGAATCACATATTAAATCTCGATAGTTACATCTGTCGAGCCATCTGTCGAGTTTTAATGAACAACACTTCTTCACTTGTTTCTTGGACAAACTTGCATGACTTCAATACTAGATTTGAACTCTTGTTCCTTGAAGTATTAAACACATCCTAGATCTATCTAATTACAAGTAAAGTGCATTTTGTCAAAGGATTAGCCAATTTTATATGACATATGTTCTAACAAGTTTCACATAGGTCCTAACAATATCAATTAACTAAGATGAGATTCTAGATATGAGTTCAATCAAATTTTTCTCATGATTTAGGATTTGTCTTAATTAATTGAATGCTTGATTTATTATTTATTAATTTTAAAATTGGATATCTCTTGTGATTTGTATGGCTACGAATACAATTGATGATTTGATTTTATACTTAGGAAGCGAAGAAGAGCACGCTTTAGATATTTAAATAGAAGTTTTAATGATAATATTCTCCATGGTAACAAGATTGATTTTTAGATTATTATGTAGTGGTTGGGAAAAATTAATGATCGTAAATATATGCTGATATGAATTAACAATGCAGATTCTAAAATCTTAATTCATTTCTCTAAATTGTTTACATCTCTTTACTGCTTTATATTATATCTTTGCTTAGTATATTAAATTGCAAACAACCAATTTTTATTAAACTAGATTAGGATTAATTTAGTTAAGATTTGATTAATTTTCCTACGTTTATTCAAGTCCTTGTGGGTTCGATCTCGTTCTTGTCAAACTATATTTCGGTACAGTTCGTACACTTGCGGGTACTTTAAAATTTCACAAAAATGACCCAGACACACAATCCATGCCGACCCACACCCACCACGCCACCACCACCCATCAACCAAAATAATACACCAAACATTGATCCACGCCGAGAGAGAGCAACCCATGCCGATCCACGCCACCGTCTTCAACCCACGCCGAGAGAGAGAGAGAGAGAGAGAGAGAGAGAGAGAGAGAGAGAGAGAGAGAGAGAGAGAGAGAGAGAGCAACCGATGAAAATCCATGCTGCTGCCTTCAACCAGAGAGAGATACAACAACCCTTGAACCCGCTGCCTTTAATGAGAGAGAGAGAGAGAGAGAGAGAGAGAGAGAGAGAGAGAGAGAGAGAGAGGAAAGGAGGCTCAGATGAAAGGAGGGTCTTGGACAAGAGACAGAGCGAGAAATGAGTTAGGGGAAAGAGAAAGAATGAATAAAAAGGATTATTTTATTTTTGCAATTGAGCTATAGTACCATCACAAATTTGGGATGGTATTGTAATACAGTTGCAAATTTATTACAAGTAGAAGGCCGGGTGTTGGGCCTTTTTGATGCTTGGATGCTAAATAATACCAACCTATACCATTTGCATCACCAGGTACTGATGCTCTAAGGCACACTAAACCTAAACCCCACCTTGTAGAGGCGTAAAGAGCAAAAGCCATATTTATTGTGCTTGATCTCATGTTTGTAAGATAAGCCCAATATAGCACCATACTTTAGGCCTCAACGGTTACAACCTTGTCTTAACCTCACTCTTTTTAGTCTCAACAGCCATAGGCTCTCTTCGGCCCTTTCTTGGCCTCAACAATTATAGCCTCGCCTTGGCCTCAATTCTTTTAATATATGCTTGCTTTGAGAGAAGGGAATGGAAGAGAAGTGAAAAAGAATGAGAATAAAGGGGAAAGGAAAATGTGGGCTAGTGATAAATTTTTCATCAAATTTAGCTCTTTTTTTTTTCTTTTTTTTTTAATCTCTTATGCTAACCAAACAATGGAAAAAACTTAATTTCTCTTCCTTTTTCTCCTCTTCCCCTTAAACCAAACATAATGTAGTCTTAATGGCCATAACTCCGTCTCAACGACAATTCTTTTGGCATCATTGTCCATGACTTGTCTTTGGCTTCGTCTCGATCTTAGTGGCCTTAATGATCTCATTACTTTGTCTCAAACTCAACATTTCTGACAAGCCCGTAAAGCTTCTTTTAGCCTTAACGTCCCCAACATTATTGATCAACCTCTACGCCTCCTCTTAGTGGATTGAGATGAAGTGGAATATCTTATTGTAATGAAGGGCTGAGATTGAGAGTTGAAAAAAGTAATTTTTAATCTCAACCATTAAATAAAAAAAATATTAAAAGGAAGTAAAAATTAAAGTTAAAAATGTAAAAAAAATTTGTGAAGGAATAGGGTTAATTACATGGTGCAATTGCACTTGATCTCAATTCCCCCTTAGTCTTAACACACCCTTGATGTAGCATCTAGCGTCCAGATCAAATAATAACCTTACAGAAAAGAAACCATAAGGATATTGTGGTGGGTCAATCTTGACAAACTGAAGAAAGGTATGAAAAATTCTGTTGTGCACATTGTTGTGGCACCAGAACCACTCGAAAGGTATATTAAGCTAGCCATATAGGTCGATGAGTTTGTACAAAAAATCCTAAAAAGGCGTGCCCACCATCATGTCAGCATTTATTGTACCCAAACTCACACATTTATAAAATCCTTTCCATCTTAGTTGGACATTATTTTCTTGGTAATCTTAAATTTCTCTTCTTCTCTTCTGTTTTTACTAACTAATTAATTATTGGAGCCTCTTCTTGTCCAACCTTTAGGGCCCATGTGGATTAAGGAGGGAGGGAAAGTGAAGGAGAGTAAAGTAAAATTTGCTGAAAATAAGCTAATTCTGAGTCATTTCTATTATACTCTCCCTCTTTTCCCTTTAATCTAAACGAACCATTAAATTGGACATGCGGGAAATGAGCTCTCTTTCTTAGTAGGGTGTTTGCCGGGTTGGCATGAGTTCAACATAGTTAGATCTTCGTTAAGTCCTTATTAAAGTTTCGTCTCTATGAAATTTTACCCAACTACAATTACAATAGCATTGCCGCTTACAAGCAATAATTATTTTAAATTTTCTCTTACAATTTTATTAAGGAATAAACAAAAACAAAAAAGTGCATAGAAAGCGGCTCCACGGGAGCTGTGCACTTCATTACCCTTTATTTTTTTCCTTTCACTTTTCTTAGGTTTCCTTGCAAAAAATAATGTTGAGGAAACTCTTAGAAATGCTGATGTTCACGTGAGAAATAGAGGCGTGTTAAAATTTTATGGGAAAAAAAAAAAAAAAACTCAAGTGTAACTTTCTAAACGTTTTGACTAAGCCCTAAAACTATGCAAATAATACCTCTCATAATTAAGTAATACTTTCCCCTCAAAACACTCCGCCCGAAGATCATGTAAATTGCTGTCTTATGTGAATCACATACGTACATTACAACATGTTTTTTGCATTAATCAAATATAAAATCATATCATAAATTATCAAAATAATAGAGTACTTGACGTCCGGAGTTTTTCTTGCTGAGCTTGTGTCAGAGGGAGCTCACATGTCAGTTTCACAAAGAACGTATACGTCTGGACTCCACAGAGCGAGAGAGAGAGAAAGAGCAAGCTACAGAGGCTGCACATGACGACAAATGGTGGTGGAGCGGCCCAACGAGTGGATCCTACGATGATCAAGGCAGCTATTTGACTTGGTATAATGCAATAGCGTTGGCTCCCAAAGGCTGTGAGCATAAAGTAGACAAAAAGAAAGCCGTAAGATTTGGGTTTGGTTAGAAAAGACACAATGAATCAGATTCACACTCCCAGCTAGTACCTCTGTCCCCTTCGTTTGGGTCCTATATAGCTGAAACGAATCGTTTAGGCGGTTCTCTCTTCTGAACTCGGACCGAGTCTGATACGGTCCTAATATCCAATCCGTTGATACTTGATGGTGTCATGGTGTTAACACAATCTGCTTAAACTATAGACCCGGTCTTAATAATATTGAGGAGTTTACGGCCTCATAGCAGATATTGGATGTGAATATTATTTGATTTTCTCACATGAATGTTTTTTTTTTTTTTTTTTTTTTTTTGGGGTGTGTGCGAATAAAATAGACCCGGTCATGAGTCATAGGTTACTCCTAAAAGCAACATGAATTTTTTTCTTTTTTTTTGGGTGCGTGCGAATAAAATAGAACTTTTGTTTTTAGGAAGATGGCTATGAAATTTAACCTGATGGTTGGATTAAAAAATAGTAATGCAAATAATCTGTCAAAATTCCCTACACAGAGAGAGAGAGAGATTTGTAGTTCAATTTAAATATTATTATACTTTTTTAAGTAATAAAAAATGTTAAAATGCAAATTACATCCAACTTTAACTAAAATTCAATTCAGTACTATAATTTTACTTTCCTAGAATTAAGTTCTTTAAATTTTAAGTTTATAGAATTGAGGTTTCTGCCATACTTGTTCAAGAATGCAAAACCCTTTAAAATGAAAAATACATTACCAAATACACAAAATCACCCTCACATCCAGATCTTTTTCCTTGTTCAAATTTTTGCATACAATATCATTCAAATTTAGGTGATAATGTAGCATTGTGTAAATCTTGGTTTTGCTTTTATTTATTTATTTGGTATCTCTCATGAACTCTCCTCAGACAGCCAACAACCACCTTTTTCCTCCGAATTTCTCAAGTTAGTCTTGGAACTGGCGGGTTGTGGTGCAAATCCGGTGTAGAACGTGGGTTTTTGGAGCAAATCGGGGCGGCTTGTTGATGCAAAATGCATTTTTTTAGGAACCAGATAAAAATGCTTAACAGTAGGAAAAAAATATATCAAGCAGTTGAAGTTCGGCAGAGGCTGGTGTGAAAGGTATAATTATTAAAGAAATAAAATTAAATAAGTGCCCCAAATCCTTATATAAAAAAGAAAGTTATAATTTTTTTTTATATAAAAAAAATAGAAAACTTTCGTAGTCTCTTTGTATATGGAATCTTCCTCAACATACAGGCCAACAACCTAAACCCAACTCTTATAATTACCCCCTAATTTCTGTCTCCCAACGCATCCTTTCATCACTTTCTGTTTCATTGCTCTTAGTCCTTAGATTCTTGCATAAGAAATATAGAAACTACACCACCTTCTCTTTCATATTGCACCCAACACATCCTTCTTAATTCTACAGCTAGCTCTTTCTGGTTCTGGCACCCAATAATACTTCACCTTTATCTAACATGTTGAGGCTTGTGCTAGTTTTCTCTCTTCTTTTCACCCTCTGCCTCTCATCCTCAGCTCAAAACTGTTCCACATACACATCTTTTTCTAATAACTTGGCCTTCAGCTCCTGCAATGACCTTCCCTATTTGAACTCTTTCCTATATTGGAACTACAATTCATCGTCTGGAAGCCTCCAAATCGCCTATAGACACACTGCGGTCACGACCTCTAATTGGGTTGCATGGGCTATTAACCCCGATGATTTACAAACAGCCATGATTGGAGCACAGGCACTTGTAGCTTTTCAACTATCCAATGGTTCCATGAGAGCCTACACGTCCCAAATCAGTAGTTATACTACCAACTTGCCGGAGGGCAACCTGCAATATAGTGTATCGGATTTGACAGCAACTTATGCAAATGGTGAAATTGTTATCTATGCTACTTTGTCACTTCCGATTAATACCACCACTATCAACCAGGTTTGGCAAGATGGTCCGGTTTCAAATGACAGTCCAGGACAGCATTCTATAGCTAATTCTAATACCAATTCCAAGGGTACCCTGAATCTTCTTTTGGGGCAGTCTGCAACGAGCAGTGGGGGGAGCTCAATAGCTAGAAATCGAAATGTAAGCAATTGAGTTTCTTTTATCCTTCTTGGAATAGATATATTGGTGTTTTGTTCTTTTTAATCTTTTACTAAGGTTTTAAGGTTTTTTTTTTTTAATGATATATTGGACTTTTAGTTTCTCTGTTGCTTTTAAAAAAAAAAAAAAAATCTTTTGCTGATTAATTAGGTTTTTGATCTGTGTTTTAAGTCTGATTATGAATTATGTGATTATATATATATATATATATATATTTTTTTTAATCTAGAAATATAATTACTTTATGGTAAATATTTTCTTACCTTCGTTTTACTTACACTCTATTACACAATATTCACAATCAATACTACGTACACATTTTAAAAAGCAAAAAAGTGATGTGTATATTTGAAACATGAAAAGTCGATGTTAAATAAGAGTACGAGAGAATCATTATCCTTATTTTTATTTGACAAAAAGTATCAATTATATAAAAGCAAATTTGGAAGTTACAGAGATATGAATATTTGAGCGCTATTATGTAAAAAACTTATACACTAGATATGACCTTCTTGATATGTCAAAATTTTGTATGGATTACTCTTCAAATACCAATTAATAAATAAGTGGTCTGTTTCATTTAATTTTTTTTTTCTTTCTCTTGGTTTTGAGATTGTCTTTTTTCATTTCACTATCTTCCTTGTGACTTCTTAAATAAATTATGTATTTATTGGAATCAAATTTCAGATCCATGGAGTGCTATGTGCAATTGGTTGGGGAATTTTGATGCCTATTGGTGTTATAATAGCAAGGTACATAAAGGTATTCAAATCCGCAGATCCTGCATGGTTTTACCTTCATGTCACTTGTCAAACCTCAGCTTATATTATTGGACTCGCTGGATGGGCAGTTGGTCTTAAACTTGGAAGCCAAACTCCTGGTGACCAATACACTGGGCACAGAACAATCGGCATTTTGCTTTTTATTCTTGGAACACTTCAGGTACCCATAATTTTTCTAATGCAATTAACATATTATTTTAAAATTTTCTTCTGAAGTTTTTATTTTGATTTTGATTTTAATTTTAGATTTACTAAGAGAAAGATTTGAATTTTGCCTAGGTCTTCGCTTTGCTTATAAGGCCTAAAAGGGATCACAAGTTCAGATTTTACTGGAATATTTACCACTATTCAGTGGGATATCTTGTTATTCTTCTAGCCATCATTAACATATTCAAAGGTTTCGATATTTTGAATCCTGAAAAGAAGTGGAAGAATGTTTACATCGGTGTTATTGCGATTTTGGCTATCAAAGCTGTGTGCTTGGAAGCTTTTACTTGGTATGTTGTTCTGAAGAGAAGAAAGCCAGAAACGGCTGAGAAAACACCTCAGGGTATGAATGGAGCAAATGGGGCTAATGGGCATGGTGCTAGGCCAACACATATTTAGAACAGTATACCAGATTGGATGTGATTATTATTTGTTTTTTCTCACACATATTCATTTTCTTTCTGCTTCTACGTATTTACACACTTTTGTCAATTTATGGGAGAGGGTGTTTTGGATACCCCATGTAGTCATGTACTGAGGGAGTTCGAGACTAGAGGTGATTCTTCCATAGAGTAGCAGTGATTGGAGGCTTGGACCATATATATGGTGTCCTATACATACATTTATCAGTTATATTTATTATTACACCTATGTTTTCCTTGATTTATTATTATTATTATTATTATTTATTATTATTTTTATTTTTATTTTTATCTCATTTCACTTATTTATGTTATTTTACATCAATTTTATGACTAAATTTAATTAACTTAACTGGTAAAGCTTTTTGTTTTTAAATAAGAAATTTGAAATTTAATTTTCCTCTCTAGGGTTTAGAAGAAAAAGAGTACAAGTTACAGGGTTAACAGAATATTGATAAAAAAAAAAAAAAATCTCTCTCTAAGACCTTAATTGGGATTTTATTTATTTATTTAATTCTTCAGCAATCCTACTTCTCTATTTTCTGTTGGTTGTTCGACGGAAAATAAATTTATGCTTCATTAAATTGAAGCATAAATTCCCTTTACTTATTAACTATTCAACACTGGAAAAAAATTCAAAACACCTTGCAACTCCAAATTTATTTGTTCTTGAACTTATGCAAATGAGGAGAAGAAGACTAAGGGAATTGAATGCTTTGGCTAGAATTCGATTAGCAACCTCCCTTCAAATCTCTTAGTATTTCTTTTCCTCTTGATTTCACATTTGATTTGCATGTTCTTTTTCAGATTTGAATTAATAATCACTCGAGAATGAGGGGAAAAAAAAAAACCTGTAAATTTCTCCTTTCAAGGTATATATTTTTTTTTAGTATTCTCTCTTTAATTCCAAATTTATTTGTAATTAGTTAAGGCTTTGTTTCTTTTTTGGATGAAATATGCAGAGATAAAAATATTTTTACTATTATTTCTCAAAATAAATTGTTAACGTTAGGTTCATTAACTTTCTTAATATTGTCTATATTAATGTCATTGTCATTCATATATGAAGGAATAGTTTAAATATTTTCTTCTGTAACTTTTTTTTATTTAAGTCCGTTTGAATACAACTTATTTTGCTGAAAATTAAAAACTAAAAACTAAAAACAATAAAAATAATAATAAAAAAGTTACTGTTTACATGCCTAAATATACTGTTAAAAAAAAAAAAAAAAGAATAGTGCAAGAGGTGCTCAGCTGAAAAAATAAAAAATAAAAAATAACAACGCAAAACGTGGCCACAGACGCACTACCCAAACACATACTAAGATGTTGAATTGGTATGCAATTTTCCAATGTTCAATTTTAGATATTATTATTCAATATAAATTAGATTTTTATTTTCTTTCGTTGGTTATATTAAGATGTGACTTGGATCTCATAATGTTATTGTTCACTTTCAAATCAAGTTTATGTATGGAATTGTTGCAGACTAATGAATTAAGAAATACTCATATGATTTTATATTAAACAACCATTGGTTGCATGTATCTCCAAAATATATTAAATCATATTTTTTTTAGTTACTAAACCAAAATGCTACCTGAAGTTTGAGATTGGCAAATTTTTGTGTTTCTCCAAAAAAAAAAAAAAAAAAAAAAAAGATCTCATTTTGATTCTTTTTACTTTAAAAAAAAAAATTTATATTTACTCTTTATTTTCACGTTATGTATGTGATTGTAAAATTTTAAAATTGCAAATTAAATAATCCACCATTTTTTTCATTAAATCATATATTTCTCAAATTATTGGTATACTTGCTTATTTTATCAATAAATATGTTTAGGAATACAAAATAATGTTTTTTTTATGATAGATACAAACAAAGAAAAGTTGGTTTTTAATGTATAACATTGAATTTTTAAATAAGAAAAAGAATGATGAGAATTATATAATTTGTTAGGTTGTGATGAATATCAATCAAAATCTCTTAATGGTACTTCTTTTCAATTTATTGGTAAATATTCCCCCTCTAATTTTTAAGGGTACCTCTTGCAGATTCAAGCATTTTAGAAGTGTTGATTTCAACTCATTTGGTTTCCAGTAAAGTATATAATATTACATATCATTCAATTTAATTAACCACTTAAAACTATATTAACTTTTTACATTTTATTATATGATGTAATTTACTTATCAATAATACTCCCACATATTGCACTGTAGCCATGCACATAACATATAGTCACACTCACACAAAAAAAAATGGAGTAGCATAGGTTAAACAATGCAATAAAATTCAACTCTATGATAATAGTTATTATATTTCTTAAAATACATACATACATACATACATATATATATATATATATATACACACTTTGAGTATCTAAAGACTAATATATATAAATTACAAAAAAAAAAAATTTGTGCTAACGCACCTGTCAATAACTAGTTATTTAAAAATAATAATAATAACCAACTACATGATATAACTACCCCTCAAAAAAAAAAAAAAAAAACTTCATGATATAACTAAGTATTGTTTTAGTACATAATATATATACAGTGAAAATTTATTTTTTGTCATTCTGTATTGGCCAGCCGTTTTAAATTATGAATCACTCTTTATAAAATACTTTCAATGGTAGTAGTTTACATAAACCTTTTCCTAGATTATCAATTAAAATGATTTACACCAAAAGTCTTATAATTGAATTAGCACCTTCTAATGCACAAAGTGCTTGGAGGTTTAAAGAAGAAAGGATTCGAGCTGCAGAATTAGCCGCATATTGTAATTATTTCTAAAAAAAAATTAAAATAATTTACATCCGACCTCAAACACGCGTGTTTCAATATTCTGGATTATTTTGCAGTGAATACCCCTTTAGAGTTTCAGTTAATAATTTATGACTTGTTGACCATTTTGGTTGTAGCACTAGCAACTAGCAAGTAGGAACTAGGGACACCTCATGCTTTAAATGTCAGCAGGTTTCTTATAGCAATTGTAATCATGCTTTGCTAATTCAGATCTGTAACATCTGTTTGGAATTTCAATATTTTAAACTGGACCTTTTGAAATCTAAATGAGAGTTGATTTTTATTTATTTATTGAATAAATTTAGGAATATCCAAAAACAATTGTATCTATCGTGATTGAGGGGTCAAACAAAAAGTTGTAACCCTCTTTTATGTCTGATGGGTCAAACAAAAAGAACATCCTTCTTGATCATGATCGAGGATCCTTCAAGCTCAAGCATTTACTCTCTTGATACGTAGAATTATTTTTAAAACAATGTTAAAAGTACGGTCAATTTTATCCCAAAAGAATTTGTACATAATACATGTTAGGGGCAATAATTTTGAGCAAAGCAAATTTGTATAAGCAATAATGTAAGTGATAGGCCAAGAATGTATTGACCCATTTGGTAAATTAATCAATTAATTAGCCAAGTCATTTAATTAGATTCAATTACATGCAATAAACGTGGTAGCGCAAACAAATCACCAACTAAGTTAAACGCAACAAAAAATAAATTTGACACAGGTGATTTATTTACGAATGGAGAAAACTACTGAAGCAAAACCCTACCGAGTGAATTTAAGGTCACCACTTCCGATAATTCACTATTATCAAAACAAGCATTACAAGTAAAAGGAATCTCAGTACCTAATACCGAGTCCAAATCTTCTGTACTATTTTCTCTATACCACTATATATGCCACAAATAAAAATCTGCCATGTGTCCATCAATTTAATTAACTCCCTATTTTATGCTTTTTCTTATTTCACTTACCTAAAATAATAAAAATAAAAATCCTCACACATCTTAGCACCACCACCGAACTCTGCCGCCACCAACATGGCCATTCCGCTGCCAACATAAACATCATCACCACCCTCAACCACCAGTAACTCATGGCTATTAAAGAAATTGGAAATTTTACAACTGAGTTACAACTGAGCGGAAGACTGGGTTACAAGTGTAAAACTGACTGAAGTAATACAAATGTAAGCTGAGAAAACTAACTGGGATACAATCTTATTATAAGAAGGGAGGGGATCCTAAAATTGGTTCTTGCAATTTTTGGTCTTTGCCTTCAACTGGAATGGGAGCTGGTACTTATAGGAGGCTAGGAGCCTCGGATTCCTTGACTGAATGCTGAAAATCCGGAGAGTAAAATGCTTTTACTGAGGTGAAAACCTTTTCCACTGAAAGCAATAGTAACTCTGGATGATTGTGTCGGGTACTGTTCATGAATAGTGACTTTTACTGTTCATGAATAGTGTTCTGTCCCTTGTCTGTAGTGTTGACTGAGTGCTGGTTACTGTTCATCAATAGTGACTGGTACTGTGGATGAATAGTAACTTGTCTGAAGCTGCTTTTCTGAGTAGTGACTGGTGCTATCCAGAATCTTCTTTAGGGGCTGTCTAGTCTGTAAGCATCATTTGGATCCTGGGAATCCTGGAATAGGGGATCATTTGGATCAAAATTTGCTGAGGCTTCTGAGGAAACAGGGGAACCTTTCTCCTGAGACTGTAACTCTTCTGATTGGAGAAGTAACTGGTGAGTGAGATCTTTTAATTCTTTGCTGGACTTTCCTGCAAAAGAGTCTAGGCTGGATTGAGACCTTGTGACTATATTCCTTTGGACTGGGAGGGGGAAATCCTCATAAACTTGACTGATGATCGGATCAATCTTAAGGGAATCCCACCATTTAACTGAGAATTCTCTATTCAACAAATTTCCTTGTAAGACATAATTCCACATGCTGATCTAGTGAATCCTATACATGATTGTCATGTGTAGAATGACTGGGAATTTTCCACCATGAGAATTTAGCTTACACCTTGAACTGAAATACCTGAGGGTGTCCTGTAGTGGTTCTGGGAGGATCTGTGGTACTGGGCCAAACATGTCCCACCAATGCAGGAACCAAGTTGGAACTGGGCATTTGAACTTTTTGTCAAACATAATGAACCAGGAGTGATCGAACTTCTTGTTCTGGTAAAAAAGTACTTTTTCAAATGCATCCATGTAGTCATGGTAACTGTAATGGAGATCTGAACCTGTGATGGACTTAAGTCCCCTGAGAGTTCTTAGAAGAAAGGGGTGCTGTCCCCAATCTTTGCTGCTGATGATACCTGTGAAGATGAACTTGTGATAGAGGACTACTGAGGGGTCCGCTTTGTTCATGATATTTTCTATCCTGGCAGACTCTTCCTCAATGAGGATTTGCCTGTAATACTTGATGTTTTTCTCTGGATGTTTTGGGAGAAAATGCCATTCTTCTGGGAATACTTCCATAGCCAAGGCAAGAGGATCTTTTATATGAACTATGTGGGGTTCAATATAAGAGATGTGCTGGATGTATGGCTTCTTGAAGTAAGGTGACCTATTCTTTCTAGACAATGGTTGGGATGATTTTTGGGACTGTATGGGGTCAAAAGGATCACCAACTGTGTAGGGCGTGATTTGCCTAGGGGCTGGGGAGGCCAAGGCTGAGCTATAACTGGGTTGGACTGGCCTGTTATAGTTAGGTCTTGGGATGGTGGATGTAACATAACGGCTAGAAACTGAAACTGAGGATGCTGGAACTAACTGGCCAGGGTTCTTTGCCTGACTAGTGCTACCTGGGGTTTGCTGTTTAGGCAACTTTGGGGGGACGGGTTTCTTTCCCGACATCTTGGTTTGGACTCTGCAAAAATTCACGGGTGAGGAAATCAGGGATACTGTTTTGAGTTCCTTTTATGAATTCTATGTCAAAGTCAAAGACTGAAAGAATGGCTTGCCACCGGGCAAAAATCTGTTTTGATGCAATATTTTGAACATCCTTTTCTAAAACATGTTTTGCAGATTTGCAATCAATTCGTATTAAAAACCTTTGATTCAAAAGATCACTCTGAAATTTTGAAATGCAAAGTACTATGGATAAAATTTCTTTTTTAATAGTACTATAATTTAACTAAGTGGAGGTCCAAATTCCTGAATGGAAACAGGCTATCTGTTCTGGAGAATTAGGACTGACTCGCTGGAGGAGAATGCCACCATAACCTATGTCAGAGGCATCAGTTTGAACAATCTTGAAGGAATTGATTGAGGGAATTCCTAAACAAGGGAGTGTCTTGATATATTTTTTAATGTCCTGGACAATTTTTGTATGAACTGTGGTCCATGGAGATGGATTGGTTTGAAGTCTATCAAAAAGAGGTTTGCATTGCTGTCTAAGGTTTTGATAGAAATCTGAGATATAATTGAGAGATCCTAGAAATCTCTGGAGTTGGGTTTTGTCTAGAATTTCATCTGGGAACTTGTCTGCAAACTGGATAGCTCTGTTAATAGGTTTGATAACACCATGTTTTATATCAAAACCTAAAAGCCTTACACTGGTTTGGAAAAGCTTGATTTTGGGGGCTGAAACAACAAGACCATTAAACTTGATGGTTTTGAGAAAAGCACGCAGGTGCTTCCAATGCCTTTCAATTGAGTCTGAGAAGATGAGTACATCATCAATGTAAACAATGGCATGACTGGAGAATGGATTAAAAATCTCATTCATGCTATTTTGGAATTCTGAAGGTGCATTTTTGAGGCCAAAGGGCATTACATTCCATTCGTAATGACCAAAGGGTGTGGTAAAGGCTGTCTTATACCTATCAGACTCTCTGATCTGTATCTGCCAAAAACCACTCTTCATATCAAACTTGCTAAAAACCACGGCTTTACTAAGTCTGTTGACAAGGTCTTTTTTGTTGGGAATTGGGTACCTTACCCATTCTAAGACTTTGTTAAGCGGCTTATAGTTGATGACTAACCTGGGAACACCTCTCTCAATCTCAACATTCTTCTGGACATAAAAGGCTGGACAGGACCATGGCGACTTAGAATTCCTGATGATCCCTTTTCTAAGGAGATCTTCTATTTCTGTTTTACAAACGGCCATGAGTTCTTGGTTCATTTGGATGGGTCTAGCTTTGGTTGGGATGTCCTTTTCATTGAAATCTTTGGTATAAGGAAGAGCTACCTCATGCTTCTTTCTATACCAAAAAGCTGTGGGTAAATCAGAGCAGACTTCCTGCTTGAGTTTTTCTTCAAACTCTCTGATTTCTTGCTGGATTGTTTTACAAGTTAGCCTTTCTTCGACTTTCTTGTACCTTAGTTCTTCTCCTAGATACTTAATCTGTTGTCTTTTGGCACTTATAAGGTTAAGAGTCTTAGAAACAGAAACATCATGGAGAATACTAATATCTCTTGGTTCTGGGCTCCTAAGAAACTTAAACTTAACTGGTTGTCCAAAGGGATGGGTAGTGATGCCTTCACTATCTGTTGTAAAGGGATACAAAAGACACATGAACGGGTTTCCTAAGATAACCTTGTCCGTCATGTTTTTAACTAAAACAAACGTGGTTTTGAAGCACGCATTATCTTGGCAAACATGTGCTCCTGGGATTTTGTACTTGATCTGCATCCGTCCTCCACTTGCAGATGTTAACCTTTCTTTGGTTTTTTTAAAGTACTTGGAGGGGATAATTCCTTCTTGGATGCAATTGAGATCAGCACCTAAGTCTAATAAGGCGACTGCTTTGAACTCATAATCTTTGCTAATCACAATTCTAACCTCAGAGTGCCATTTCTGGAAATTCATCCTATTTAATGTTTCTAAAAACTTTGTTGTTTTCGGTTGGTCAGCTTGGACCATGTCTGCTGTTGGGTTTTCTATTTCTTCGTTATCAGAGGATTCTCTTTCCTGATAAGAAGTTCCTTCAAGGTTTTTTACCCTTTTATCTAAAAGAGTATTATCTATTCTAAGGATGGTTAACTCTTGTTTGAGGGTTCTTACCTCAGACTTGGTTTCCTTGATGTCTTTTTGGAGATCGTCGACTGTGACTTCCTTTTTGGATCTAGAGAACCTCTCATAGATCTTCTCTAAGTCAACCTTGGGTTCCTTAATCTTGGGTGGTTCAGGTTTGGTTGTTTCCTTAACTAAGGTTGCATGAAATGCACTGAGTTTTTTGGCTTTGGTAACTGGATCTTCGATCTGTTCTATTAGATCTAAGAGCAGTTCTTCTTGTTTACTAAGGACTTTTACTTGGGAAGAAGAGTTTGGTTCATTGCCAACCCCTTTTTCTATATCCTGGTTAATATAAGCCTTTTTATATTTCATATACTAGTTCTCAAAATATTCAAAGAAAAAGATATGATCTTGCATCTCTTTCATGAATTCTATCCAAGCATTGAGAACTTCAACCTTTTGTTCTCTGGTATGGTTGGCTTTATAGGCTTCTCTTTTGGCTTTGTTTTTCTCCAAATCAAATTCATCGCCTAAAAACTTCATGTCTGGCTTAAACTCTTTCCTTAGAGTTTTGAGCTCATAATCCTGGGTATGACCATCTTGGTATGGGTACTGTATATCAGGATTCTCCATATCCGTTCCTGAAGGTGATCCTACCTTCTGACTGTTATTGTCACCTTGATTAATAACTGAGTCATTCTTGGCTGTATAACAGGGTGTGCTAATCTGAGATCTATTTTTTACTCCTTGAAAGTCTGCACTTAAGTCTCTTCTAGATCTAGGGAATCGTGCTAGAGGTCTAGAGGAACTGGCTTGGGATGCAGGTTTGTCTCTCAAGAGGATAGGTGGTTGCCTGGAAGGGAATCGACTAAGATCTATTGGGGATCTAGGTCTATAATCATCTAGGGGTGTTCTAAACCTAGATTTGTCAAAACTAAGTCTAACAGAACCATCTGCTAGTTGCTGGACAAAATCCATTTCTGGATCTTGATCTACCTCATGGATTAACAGAGGGTGATTTTCATTATGAAGTTTCCAACCATCTGGAAAGGAAATTTCATCCCATCTAAGGGTTCTAGGAACTTTGATCTTGGCATCATGTATGTTGGTTTGGATGAGAAGGGTTTCTCCTACCTTCTTTCTATCTAGGGCTCCAACATTCATATTTGTTTTAATACACTTATAATACACTTTGTATATAAGTGCTATCTGGCTGGTTCCTTGTGTTACTAAGGTTCTATGGGTCTTGATATTCAGGGTCAAGGCCTGCAGGACATTCTTATCATGTATATGAACTGTGAAGTTTGGGAAACAGTCAAAATGGATTGGTCCGTTACTTAAACTGGCTTGAACTGTTCCTAAGAGACTGTCATTGAACCTTACATGACTGGTATCTCTAAGGGCTAACAGAACTGAATTGTTCAATCCTGACCTAATAAGGGGTTTAACTCCAACCTGGACTAAACCTATATGTATAAAATGAAAACCTTTTTTAACATGGGCTTTGATCTGTTCTGGGCTAAACAAGTAGCACGTCTCGTACTCCTTGTTTATTCCATAAACTTGTTCTATGGTCCTAACATGGAAATCTGTCTTGAATGAATTGAAGTTCCATGTAGAAGACTTGTAGAACTCTTTAATGGGTACCTTGGGGAGATTCCAATCTCCTAACTTAAGGTCTAAATCCTGTACCTCATATTCTTCACTATTGATAATTCTAGACTGTTGTGGAATTTCTGGGAGTGATGTGGATCTACTGGCTAAACTGGAGGTTGAGTTACTTCTAAACAATTTACTCAACATCTTGACTATCTGTAAAATTTAACACAATTAAATCCTAATTTTCTCTATCTCCAAAACTGGATCTAACCTTCAACATGCTACAGGGATGTGTATAGGATGGACTGCCCTCATTGTCTCACGTACATCAAAACTGCCCTCATTGTCTCACTTGGGAACCCCAACAATTGCTACAAAACCACTATCCTGTCGACACAACGCCTCAACGCCTCTCTCCGGCTAAACAGCTACAGTCTTTCGGATACAGTGGACAAAGTAGATCGGGACAAGCACAAATCAGGACCTACGCTTTAATGTAAGCACAAATCAGGACCTACGTTTCCTAAACACACACTTATAACAGATTTCTGGTTAAACACAAGTATCTGGGGATACAAAAGATAGGGATAATAACTGGGTTAACTGAAACAGATAAACAGGATATAGAATAAACTAAAGATAAGCAACTGAATCAACAGGTAAGATAGCAGATAAAGATCACAAGACAGAAATAACCAAATGGAATATAGTGAGAAATAATGCTATGAAAATAATGAATGGAAAATATATGCATTAACTGAAAATAACTTTGATAACTATGGCGGTATAACCTGCCAACTTCATTAACTTTGAAAATACAATTGGATATGAAGGCGGCGTTAACCGGCCAACTAGATAAATGTAACTTACAACTCTGATCGGCCAAACTTGGCTCTGATACCAAAAGGGGAGCAAGTTACAACTGAGCGGAAGACTGGGTTACAAGTGTACATTTGTATTACTTCAGTCAGTTTTACACTTGTAACCCAGTCTTCCGCTCAGTTGTAACTCAGTTGTAACTTGCTCCCCTTTTGGTATCAGAGCCAAGTTTGGCCGATCAGAGTTGTAAGTTACATTTATCCAGTTGGCCGGTTAACACCGCCTTCATATCCAGTTGTATTTTCAAAGTTAATGAAGTTGGCAGGTTATACCGCCATAGTTATCAAAGTTATTTCAGTTAATGCATATATTTTCCATTCATTATTTTCATAGCATTATTTCTCACTATATTCCAATTGGTTATTTCTGTTTTGTGATCTTTATCCACTTTCTAATCTGTTGATTCAGTTGCTTATCTTCAGTTTATTCTATATCCTGTTTATCTGTTTCAGTTAACCCAGTTATTATCCCTATCTTTTGTATCCCCAGATACTTGTGTTTAACCAGAAATCTGTTATAAGTGTGTGTTTAGGAAACGTAGGTCTTGATTTGTGCTTACATTAAACCGTAGGTCCTGATTTGTGCTTGTCCCGATCTACTTTGTCCATGGTATCCGAAAGACTGTAGCCGTTTAGCCGGAGAGAGGCGTTGAGGCGTTGTGTCGACAGGATAGTGGTTTTGTAGCAATTGTTGGGGTTCCCAAGTGAGACAATGAGGGCAGTCCATCCTATATACATCCCTGTAGCATGTTGAAGGTTAGATCCAGTTTTAGGATTTAATTGTGTTAAATCTTACAGATAGTCAAGATGTTGAGTAAATTGTTTAGAAGTAACTCAACCTCTAGTTTAGCCGGTAGATCTACATCACTCCCAGAAATTTCGCAACAGTCGGGAATTATCAATAGTGAAGAATATGAGGTACAGGATTTAGACCTTAAGTTAGGAGATTGGAACCTCCCTAAGGTACCCACAAAGGAGTTCTATAAGTCTTTCTCATGGAACTTGAATTCATTCAAGACAGATTTCCATGTTAGAACAATAGAACAAGTTTATGGAATAAACAAGGAGTACGAGACGTGCTACTTGTTTAGCCCAGACCAGATCAATGCACACATAAAAAAAGGTTTTCATTTTATCCATATAGGTTTAGTCCAGGTTGGAGTTAAACCTCTCATTAGGTCAGGATTGAACAATTCAGTTCTGTTAGCCCTTAGAGATACCCGTCATGTAAGGTTTGATGACAGTCTCTTAGGAACAGTTCAAGCCAGTTTGAGTAACGGACCAGTCCATTTCGACTGTTTCCCAAACTTGACAGTTCACATACATGATAAGAATGTCTTGCAGGCCTTGACCCTGAATATCAAGACCCATGGAACCTTAGTAACACAAGGAACCAGCCAGATAGCACTTATATACAGAGTGTATTATAAGTGTATTAAGACAAATATGAATGTTGGAGCTCTAGATAGAAAGAAGGTAGGAGAAACCCTTCTCATCCAAACCAACATACATGATGCCAAAATCAAAGTTCCTAGAACCCTTAGATGAGATGAAATTTCCTTTCCAGATGATTGGAAACTTCATAATGAAAATCACCCCTTGTTAATCCAAAAGGTAGATCAAGACCCAGAAATAGATTTTTTCCAACAACTAGCAGATGGTTCTGTTAGGCTTAGTTTTGACAAATCTAGATTCAGAACACCCCTAGATGATTATAGACCAAGATCCCCAATAGATCTTAGTCGAATTCCTTCTAGGCAACCACCTATCCTCTTGAGAGACAAACCTGCATCCCAAGCTAGTTCCTCTAGACCTCTAGCACCATTCCCTAGATCTAGAAGAGACTTAAGTGCAGACTTTCAAGGGGTTAAAAATAGCTCTCAGGTTAGCACACCCTGCTACACAGCCAAGAATGACTCAGTTATTGATCACGATGACAATAACAGTCAGAAGGTAGGATCACCTTCTGGAACGGATATGGAAAATCCTGATATAGAGTACCCTTACCAAGATGATCATACCCAGGACTATGAGCTCAAAACTCTAAGGAAAGAGTTTAAGCCAGACATGAAGTTTTTAGGCGATGAATTTGACTTAGAGAAAAACAGAGCCAAAAGAGAAGCCTATAAAGCCAACCATACCAGAGAGCAAAAGGTTAAAGTTCTCAATGCTTGGATAGAATTCATGAAAGAGGTACAAGAACATATTTTTTTCTTTGAATACTTTGAGAACTATTATTTGAAACACAAAAAGGCTTGTGTTCTCACTAAAACTGATTGGATTAAGGAAGACACTAAGGAAGTTGTCAAATCCAGTCATCCACCAGTAGCAGCCATTACCTTTAAGTATAGAAATCAAGATGTTACTGCCACACCTTTTAGATTTCCTTCAGGAGAAGAAAAGATAGTCAGAAAAGTCATAGAGCAGAATAATTATACCAATCAGTGCCTCAGAGTAATAGGAAAACAGTTAGACAGGGTTGAAGAGAAGATAGAACACAAGGTTATCCTCCAGCCAGGAAGCCCCAGTAAACCTATCATAGAAAAACCTTTAGTCAAATTACCTACCGCCAGGCAAACTAGCATCAAACCAAAGGATGTTACAGCTTTAGAATTAGTTACCCAGAAACTTGAAGAACTTCACAAATTAGTCAAGACGGAACCCAGTACTTCCTCACCCAGTAAAGGTCTTCAGCTTACCACCTTAGATGTCCACATAGCAACCAGTGATTCTAGCAGAACCTCCTCAGACAATGAAAAGGAGATAGAACATGTGGAAAACCAGTTTAGGGATTTAAACGTAAAAAGACTTTACCAACCACCCTCAACTAGTCTAACCAAGAATTGGTACCCCAGACCTACACCTCCAGACCTCCAGTATGAGGAAAGGAACGTTAGTAACCAGTTTTCAGTCATCTCAGGAAAACTCTATGAATGGAACATAGACGGATTATCAGAACAAGAAATTCTGAACAAAATCCAGCATATAGCGATGGTCACTAACAATTACCTGAATGAAGGAAAAACTCATAAAGAGGTTATTGACCTTATAGTCTTAGGCTTCACAGGAAAGTTGCTCCAATGGTGGAACAATTGCCTCACTGAAGGATCCAAAGAGGACATTAAGGCTGCTGTCCAAAAAGATGAGGAAGGTCTCCCCATTTTTCAAGATCCACCAGGAAGAGGAATTCCTGACGGAGTTAATACTTTGATCTACACGATCATAAACCATTTTGTAGGAAAACCTAGCAACATCACATCTAGGATTCATGACCAGTTGAGTAACCTTAGGTGTAGAACCCTAGGAGATTACAGATGGTATGAAGATGTGTTCATCACCAGAGTTATGAATCGAAGTGATTGTAACTCCCCATTTTGGAAAGAAAAGTTTATCAATGATTTACCCAAATTGTTTGGTGAGAAAGTGAAAGAAACACTTTGTAACTCACTAGGAGAAATCGATTATGATAGCCTAACCTATGGTGACATCTCTAGCACAATCAGGAGCGTAGGAATGAAAATGTGCAGAGATTTCAAGATACATAGTCAGGCCAACAAGAGTAAAGCCAAGTACGAATTGAGAACTTTTTGTACCCAATACGGCTTACCCTCAGTTGCCCCTTCCAAAAAACACAGACACAGGCGGCCAGAATCCCCTGAGAGACATTATAGGAAGAAATCTAGATATCACAGAAAACAAGGTTATAGTAATCCCAAAGATGGTGATTATTATAAAAAGAGAAAGCCTTCTAGATCCAAACCCACAGGCAAATATGAGAAAATCCCAAAAGCATTAGGAAAATGCTTTAATTGTGGAAAAAAGGGTCATTTTAGGAATGAATGCAAAGAAGAAGCAAAAACACTCATAAACACTCTCATCAGTGACCAACCCAGCAAAGACAAGATTTTTAAACTTCTAGAACTTGACCATGAGTCAACCAGTAGTTCTAGTGAACATGAACTTTACCCGTCTTCATCTGATTCATTCAAAAATCACAGTTCTTCCAGTGAACCCAGAATTGATTTAGCCTGCAAGGATAATTGTTGTCGAAACAAGAGTCTCAGCACCCTCAGCAAAAAGGAATCTATTCTTAATCACATAGAACAGATTGAGAATCCAGTCATCAAAGCCCAAAAGCTTGCCTAGTTCAACAAAACCAGGTCTAAACCTAAGGACAGAACCCTTAGACAAGATTTAGACACATCCAGAATTCAAGGAGGAATCCTTATCAATCCTAAATACCATGGAATTAGTCCCGGGTATTTAACCATTATCCCCTCAAAAGGGAAACAGGCAAAGAACCCTACTCCCAATTCTCAACCAGTTCACAGTTCTTATCTTGCATACATATTGCATAAAGGTATTTTCAGCATTATAAAAAATATTTTTACAAACAAATGTGTAACAGAAAACCATTTTGTTTGCCCAGAAACCCCAAAACAGGAGAAAACCAGAAGTCCCACTAGTCAGTGGAAAATGGCAGACAAAGGCAAAGGAAAAGCTCCTATTCAGGACTCTTCCCTATTCCAATTTACAAGGTTCCCAGAACAACCTTGTAACTTTGAAATGCATGAAGGCGCTTCTTCAAACCCAGAAGCAGAATCCCTTCAGGAATATGCCACAGTGGCTAATTCCAGTGGAACCACAGTTATCACCCTCCAAGAAACCCCCACACCCATATATTCCAGCGGAAATCCAGTAAATGATGTCTTAAAATTCACCCTAGAAGAGAATTTGGCCAAAGACTCTTATGGCATAAATTCAAATTTCCCTTACCCCACCAAGACAATCCTGGATCTCCTCCAGTCAGCCTTTATTTTAGATAATGATGATCTTTTCCAAAGAACCCTCAATACCATGAAGAACCACATAGAAAACCTTGAGGCAAGAAAGGATCACCTTACCAGTCTTCTCTCTGGCAAAGAGAAAATCCATTCAAAGGATAAGACTGTTCTTATGGGCACGAGTTTTGCTAGGCTAAGTCTTAAGACCCAAGCCTCAGTAAGAAGTGCATTTGCCAACTTACCCGGAGAACTACAAGTTCGTATTCTCGGGAGTAAGGCTATGTCCGAATCACTTGACCTATGGTTCAGACACTTCAGAGTTTTGGTCACCACCAGATACTATAATTCTGATAGTCCAGGTCCTGATCACACTGCTTTCCTAAATTATGAGGTTGAAAATGCAATGTCAACATCCAGGTGGGAAGCATATTTTGGAAGTAGTCTCAGAGTATATGAAAGGGCAAAGCACCCCTTTCCAGGATTATTAATAAACTACAGCGATCTCTTTGAAGATGAGGAAGAGGATAACCAGATGAATCCTCATTGGCTTTCACAAATGTTTGAGTATGGTTTCGTAAGGTTCATGAAACTAACTAGTCACCACCAGGTCAGCCAGCTTCCTGCAATCATCAAAGATACAGTCACTAGGGTTTCTAGTCCTTATGTTAACATCAGATGTTGGAGTACTCTACCAGATTGGGAATTAAATGAATGGGCAACTGTGCAGCCCTCACATCATCTCGTCCTCATCAATGGATACTCCCACCAAGGACCCTGGTTACAAGGCAATACATTCCTTTCCTACAGGAATCCAAAGGCTCTATCTAACTGCTGGAGAAGCTTTTTCAGCAATGAGATCATTAAAGTCACTAGTGAACTTTTGAAGAATTACCATTTTGTTGGTAATACAGGAAGGATTTCAGTCTTCTCAGTAAGACCCTATTTTGAGTCCATCCCTAGAGTACCATGGACCACCGGTTATGATGACCCTAGACAATTCATGACTCCAGGGATAAGCCCAGCCTATGAGGTACTGATCTACTGTGGTCTTTGTGAAAAGTTCACCACCTTTCATGAGCATTCCTGCAATGACGATCCCTCATGGGAATCTCAAGATGGTGATGAAGACTACACATTTGATTGGTAAAATCTGGATAGCACCAGTCACTATTCAGAAGAGATTCAAAAAAGCAGCTTCAGACAAGTTACTATTCATCTACAGTACCAGTCACTATTGATGAACAGTAACCAACACTCAGTCGACGCTACAGAAAAGGGACAGAACACTATTCATGAACAGTAAAAGTTACTATTCATGAACAGTACCCGACATAATCATTCAGAGTCACTATTTGCTTTCGGTGGAAAAGGTTTTCACCTCAGTAAAAGCATTTTACTCTCCGGATTTTCAACATTCAGTCAAGGAATCCAAGGCTCCCAGACTCCTATAAGTACCAGCTCCCATTCCAGTTGAAGGCAGAGACCAAAAATTGCAAGAACCAATTTTAGGATCCCCTCCCTTCTTATAATAAGATTGCATCCCAGTTAGTTTTCTCAGCTTACATTTGTATTACTTCAGTCAGTTTTACACTTGTAACCCAGTCTTCCGCTCAGTTGTAACTCAGTTGTAACTTGCTCCCTTTTTGGTATCAGAGCCAAGTTTGGCCGATCAGAATTGTAAGTTACATTTATCCAGTTGGCCGGTTAACACCGCCTTCATATCTAGTTGTATTTTCAAAGTTAATGAAGTTGGCAGGTTATACTACCATAGTTATCAAAGTTATTTTCAGTTAATGCATATATTTTCCATTCATTATTTTCATAGCATTATTTCTCACTATATTCCATTTGGTTATTTCTGTCTTGTGATCTTTATCTGCTATCTTACCTGTTGATTCAGTTGCTTATCTTCAGTTTATTCTATATCCTGTTTATCTGTTTCAGTTAACCCAGTTATTATCCCTATCTTTTGTATCCCCAGATACTTGTGTTTAACCAGAAATCTGTTATAAGTGTGTGTTTAGGAAACGTAGGTCCTGATTTGTGCTTACATTAAAGCGTAGGTCCTGATTTGTGCTTGTCCCGATCTACTTTGTCCACGGTATCCGAAAGACTGTAGCCGTTTAGCCGGAGAGAGGCGTTGAGGCGTTGTGTCGACAGGATAGTGGTTTTGTAGCAATTGTTAGGGTTCCCAAGTGAGACAATGAGGGCAGTTTTGATGTACGTGAGACAATGAGGGCAGTCCATCCTATACACATCCCTGTAGCATGTGGAAGGTTAGATCCAGTTTTGGAGATAGAGAAAATTAGGATTTAATTGTGTTAAATCTTACAGATAGTCAAGATGTTGAGTAAATTGTTTAGAAGTAACTCAACCTCTAGTTTAGCCAGTAGATCTACATCACTCCCAGAAATTCCACAACAGTCTGGAATTATCAATAGTGAAGAATATGAGGTACATGATTTAGACCTTAAGTTAGGAGATTGGAACCTCCCTAAGATACCCACAAAGGAGTTTTATAAGTCTTTTTCATGGAACTTGAATTCATTCAAGACAGATTTCTATGTTAGGACCATAGAACAAGTTTATGGAATAAACAAGGAGTACGAGACGTGCTACTTGTTTAGCCCAGACCAGATCAATGCACACATTAAGAAAGGTTTTCATTTTATCCATATAGATTTAGTCCAGGTTGGAGTTAAACCTCTCATTAGGTCAGGATTGAACAATTCAGTTCTGTTAGCCCTTAGAGATACCCGTCATGTAAGGTTTGATGACAGTCTCTTAGGAACAGTTCAAGCCAGTTTGAGTAACGGACCAGTCCATTTCGACTGTTTCCCAAACTTCACAGTTCACATACATGACAAGAATGTCCTCCAGGCCTTGACCCTGAATATCAAGACCCATGGAACCTTAGTAACACAAGGAACCAGCCAGATAGCACTTATATACAGAGTGTATTATAAGTGTATCAAAACAAACATGAATGTTGGTGCCTTAGACAGAAAGAAGGTAGGAGAAACCCTTCTCATCCAAACCAACATACATGATGCCAAAATCAAAGTTCCTAGAACCCTTAGATGGGATGAAATTTCCTTTCCAGATGATTGGAAACTTCATAATGAAAATCACCCTCTGTTAATCCAAGAGGTAGATCAAGATCCAGAAATAGATTTTGTCCAGCAACTAGCAGATGGTTCTGTTAGACTTAGTTTTGACAAATCTAGGTTTAGAACACCCCTAGATGATTATAGACCTAGATCCCCAATAGATCTTAGTCGATTCCCTTCCAGGCAACCACCTATCCTCTTGAGAGACAAACCTGCATCCCAAGCCAGTTCCTCTAGACCTCTAGCACCATTCCCTAGATCTAGAAGAGACTTAAGTGCAGACTTTCAAGGAGTAAAAAATAGATCTCAGGTTAGCACACCCTGCTATACAGCCAAGAATGACTCCGTTATTGATCAAGGTGACAATAACAGTCAGAAGGTAGAATCACCCTCAGGTACAGATATGGAAAACCCTGACATAGAGTACCCATACCAGGATTATGAGCTCAAAACTCTACGAAAAGAGTTTTAGCCAGACATGAAGTTTTTAGGCGATGAATTTGATTTGGAGAAAAACAAAGCCAAAAGAGAAGCCTATAAAGCCAACCATACCAGAGAACAAAAGGTTGAAGTTCTCAATGCCTGGATAGAATTCATGAAAGAGATGCAAGATCATATCTTTTTCTTTGAATATTTTGAGAACTATTATATGAAATATAAAAAGGCTTATATTAACCAGGATATAGAAAAAGGGGTTGGCAATCAACCAAACTCTTCTTCCCAAGTAAAAGTCCTTAGTAAACAAGAAGAACTGCTCTTAGATCTAATTGAACAGATCGAAGATCCAGTTACCAAAGCCAAAAAACTCAGTGCATTTCATGCAACCTTAGTTAAGGAAACAACCAAACCTGAACCACCCAAGATTAAGGAACCCAAGGTTGACTTAGAGAAGATCTATGAGAGGTTCTCTAGATCCAAAAAGGAAGTCACAGTCGACGATCTCCAAAAAGACATCAAGGAAACCAAGTCTGAGGTAAGAACCCTCAAACAAGAGTTAACCATCCTTAGAATAGATAATACTCTTTTAGATAAAAGGGTAAAAAACCTTGAAGGAACTTCTTATCAGGAAAGAGAATCCTCTGATAACGAAGAAATAGAAAACCCAACAGCAGACATGGTCCAAGCTGACCAACCAGAAACAACAAAGTTTTTAGAAACATTAAATAGGACGAATTTCCAGAAATGGCACTCTGAGGTTAGAATTGTGATTAGCAAAGATTATGAGTTCAAAGCAGTCGCCTTATTAGACTTAGGTGCTGATCTCAATTGCATCCAAGAAGGAATTATCCCCTCCAAGTACTTTAAAAAAACCAAAGAAAGGTTAACATCTGCAAGTGGAGGACGGATGCAGATCAAGTACAAAATCCCAGGAGCACATGTTTGCCAAGATAATGCGTGCTTCAAAACCACGTTTGTTTTAGTTAAAAACATGACGGACAAGGTTATCTTAGGAAACCCGTTCATGTGTCTTTTGTATCCCTTTACAACAGATAGTGAAGGCATCACTACCCATCCCTTTGGACAACCAGTTAAGTTTAAGTTTCTTAGGAGCCCAGAACCAAGAGATATTAGTATTCTCCATGATGTTTCTGTTTCTAAGACTCTTAACCTTATAAGTGCCAAAAGACAACAGATTAAGTATCTAGGAGAAGAACTAAGGTACAAGAAAGTCGAAGAAAGGCTAACTTGTAAAACAATCTAGCAAGAAATCAGAGAGTTTGAAGAAAAACTCAAGCAGGAAGTCTGCTCTGATTTACCCACAGCTTTTTGGTATAGAAAGAAGCATGAGGTAGCTCTTCCTTATACCAAAGATTTCAATGAAAAGGACATCCCAACCAAAGCTAGACCCATCCAAATGAACTAAGAACTCATGGCCGTTTGTAAAACAGAAATAGAAGATCTCCTTAGAAAAGGGATCATCAGGAATTCTAAGTCGCCATGGTCCTGTCCAGCCTTTTATGTCCAGAAGAATGTTGAGATTGAGAGAGGTGTTCCCAGGTTAGTCATCAACTATAAGCCGCTTAACAAAGTCTTAGAATGGGTAAGGTACTCAATTCCCAACAAAAAAGACCTTGTCAACAGACTTAGTAAAGCCGTGGTTTTTAGCAAGTTTGATATGAAGAGTGGTTTTTGGCAGATACAGATCAGAGAGTCTGATAGGTATAAGACAGCCTTTACCACATCCTTTGGTCATTACGAATGGAATGTAATGCCCTTTGGTCTCAAAAATGCACCTTCAGAATTCCAAAATATCATGAATGAGATTTTTAATCCATTCTCCAGTCATGCCATTGTTTACATTGATGATGTACTCATCTTCTCAGACTCAATTGAAAGGCATTGGAAGCACCTGCGTGCTTTTCTCAAAACCATCAAGTTTAATGGTCTTGTTGTTTCAGCCCCCAAAATCAAGCTTTTCCAAACCAGTGTAAGGTTTTTAGGTTTTGATATAAAACATGGTGTTATCAAACCTATTAACAGAGCTATCCAGTTTGCAGACAAGTTCCCAGATGAAATTCTAGACAAAACCCAACTCCAGAGATTTCTAGGATCTCTCAATTATATCTCAGATTTCTATCAAAACCTTAGACAGCAATGCAAACCTCTTTTTGATAGACTTCAGACCAATCCATCTCCATGGACCACAGTTCATACAAAAATTGTCCAGGACATTAAAAAATATATCAAGACACTCCCTTGTTTAGGAATTCCCTCAATCAATTCCTTCAAGATTGTTCAAACTGATGCCTCTGACATAGGTTATGGTGGCATTCTCCTCCAGCGAGTCAGTCCTAATTCTCCAGAACAGATAGCCTGTTTCCATTCAGGAATTTGGACCTCCACTCAGTTAAATTATAGTACTATTAAAAAAGAAATTTTATCCATAGTACTTTGCATTTCAAAATTTCAGAGTGATCTTTTGAATCAAAGGTTTTTAATACGAATTGATTGCAAGTCTGCAAAACATGTTTTAGAAAAGGATGTTCAAAATATTGCATCAAAACAGATTTTTGCCCGGTGGCAAGCCATTCTTTCAGTCTTTGACTTTGACATAGAATTCATAAAAGGAACTCAAAACAGTATCCCTGATTTCCTCACCCGTGAATTTTTGCAGAGTCCAAACCAAGATGTCAGGAAAGAAACCCGTCCCCCCAAAGTTGCCTAAACAGCAAACCCCAGGTAGCACTAGTCAGGCAAAGAACCCTGGCCAGTTAGTTCCAGCATCCTCAGTTTCAGTTTCTAGCCGTTATGTTACATCCACCATCCCAAGACCTAACTATAACAGGCCAGTCCAACCCAGTTATAGCTCAGCCTTGGCCTCCCCAGCCCCTAGGCAAATCACTCCCTACACAGTTGGTGATCCTTTTGACCCCATACAGTCCCAAAAATCATCCCAACCATTGTCTAGAAAGAATAGGTCACCTTACTTCAAGAAGCCATACATCCAGCACATCTCTTATATTGAACCCCACATAGTTCATATAAAAGATCCTCTTGCCTTGGCTATGGAAGTATTTCCAGAAGGATGGCATTTTCTCCCAAAACATCCAGAGAAAAACATCAAGTATTACAGGCAAATCCTCATTGAGGAAGAGTCTGCCAGGATAGAAAATATCATGAACAAAGCGGACCCCTCTGTAGTCCTCTATCACAAGTTCATCTTCACAGGTATCATCAGCAGCAAAGATTGGGGACAGCACCCCTCTCTTCTAAGAACTCTCAGGGCACTTAAGTCCATCACAGGTTCAGATCTCCATTACAGTTACCATGACTACATGGATGCATTTGAAAAAGTACTTTTTTACCAGAACAAGAAGTTCGATCACTCCTGGTTCATTATGTTTGACAAAAAGTTCAAATGCCCAGTTCCAACCTGGTTCCTGCATTGGTGGGACATGTTTGGCCCAGTACCACAGATCCTCCCAGAACCACTACAGGACACCCTCAGGTATTTCAGTTCAAGGTGTAAGCTAAATTCTCATGGTGGACAATTCCCAGCCATTCTACACATGACAATCATGTATAGGATTCACTGGATCAGCATGTGGAATTATGTCTTACAAGGAAATTTGTTGAATAGAGAATTCTCAGTTAAATGGTGGGATTCCCTTAAGATTGATCCGATCATCAGTCAAGTTTATGAGGATTTCCCCCTCCCAGTCCAAAGGAATATAGTCACAAGGTCTCAATCCAGCCTAGACTCTTTTGCAGGAAAGTCCAGCAAAGAATTAAAAGATCTCGCTCACCAGTTACTTCTCCAATCAGAAGAGTTACAGTCTCAGGAGAAAGGTTCCCCTGTTTCCTCAGAAGCCTCAGCAAATTTTGATCCAAATGATCCCCTATTCCAGGATTCCCAGGATCCAAATGATGCTTACAGACTAGACAGCCCCTAAAGAAGATTCTGGATAGCACCAGTCACTACTCAGAAAAGCAGCTTTAGACAAGTTACTATTCATCCACAGTACCAGTCACTATTGGTGAACAGTAACCAGCACTCAGCCGACACTACAGACAAGGGACAGAACACTATTCATGAACAGTAAAAGTCACTATTCATGAACAGTACCCGACACAATCATCCAGAGTTACTATTGCTTTCGGTGGAAAAGGTTTTCACCTCAGTAAAAGCATTTTACTCTCCGGATTTTCAGCATTCAGTCAAGGAATCCGAGGCTCCCAGCCTCCTATAAGTACCAGCTCCCATTCCAGTTGAAGGTAGAGACCAAAAATTGCAAGAACCAATTTTAGGATCACCTCCCTTCTTATAATAAGATTGTATCCCAGTTAGTTTTCTCAGCTTACATTTGTATTACTTCAGTCAGTATATATATATATATATATATATTCCTGAGCTCTAACCAAACAACATGCGGCAAATTTGCTTTCACCCTCTATTCACTCCTCTTAGATTTGTTTTGGTTGGATTTTTGCTAGCTATAGTTGTTACTATTTTGCTTGGTGATTGAGCTTAAAGAGAGAGAACGATAGTAATGTCTTTTGATTGTGGTGGAGTTGGAGGTTGGTAATGGTGCTTTAGATCCAGCGTGACTGACCTTGGTGGTGCTGCTTCAAATCCAGAGAGAACGACATCTTGATTGACCTTGATGGGTTTTTTATTTTTTAATTTATGGTGAAGTGATGGTGGTTGATGGGATTGAGAGGGGGGGGGGGGGTGGGATTGGCTTGGGTTTCCGGTAGTGTGTAAATCAAGCGAAAGTGGTGGCCGTGACTGGTGACGTGGTGGCCAATGGTGGTGGCTAACTGTTGATGACGTCAGTGAAAGTGGGTGGCGGCAGTGGTGGTGGCTGGTGGCTGACAAGGTGGTTTATTTCTTTATTCATTTTATGATACTAAATAAGAAAATGCTAAAAATTAGATTTGAATTAAATGGTTGTACACATGTTGTTGAGGACTCTTTTTTTGGCCCACATGGCATTACTTCATTGGCAACTCATGCCACATCAACATATTATTGATTTTTTCGGGTAGATTTCTTTAAAACCCAAAATAAGATCATATCTCATTCAACTACATGGATTGGGCTCACATGGCTTGCGAGATCCTTACTTCAAGAGGTGGATTCATGATCCACATTTCCTCTTCATCAATTGGGATCATAACCCCACGACATCATCAACATTAACATAGGGATCAGGCTTAAGCAATGAATCAAAACCCACGGCCCATATTACCTCTCTTACACTCATGGCAAGCGGCTTCTTCAACAAGAGCCCATATTTACACAAAATGACAACAAAACCTGAGGTACGTCATCTCATCTTTGGCTTATGATCCAACCTCATAAATCTCCTTGGGGAAATTTTGAGAGTCATGGTTTGGAGGGCCAAGAGGTATGTTCAGTAAAGCTCCAGTGGTTTAAAGTTGATAAAAGAGACATGTTGCTTGGCGTGTCTTCTTCAACTCCCTGAACTCTGACTAGTCCGTGTGTAACGGGTAACATATGGTAAGTATCTCTTATCACATAGTACTTAAAATGATATGATTCCCCATTACTCTTTTCCTAAAGCTTAATATTCATCATGTGACAAATGCTTAATATCTCCAACTATCTGAATGCTAAGAAAATAACTGTTCATTCAATCCACAGCTATTGTTATGCAAATTTAGAAATTTCATTATATTATTCTAAATAAATCTCATTACTACTTTCAGCTAAAATCTAACTTAAACATATGGCCTAATCTGATTGGCTATCTTTTATCTCTCTCTATATACAAAATATTTATGATATCTTTGATATCCTGCTGCTGTCTGCCACAATCTAACCATAAATTTCTCTGCCAGCTGCCAGAGTAGAGCATTAAATACTTTTCTTGCTCACCAAGATTATGTCACAACACAATGAGACCTTAACTAAATCTCTAAAGCTTCAACCAATCCTTCTATTACTTGCTAGAAATGTGTTGTAATGGAACCTTACACCAAAGACACAAACACTCAAAAAAGGAAACATCTTCAGTTGAACCCCAGTAGTGTATTCAGCACTTAACACCTAGCTAGAAGTGATATCATCAGCCATTTAATCCTGAAATTCCGACAGCCAGCTACTATACCTAAAATAGCAAGATACCCTTCAAAGAGATCTTACCATTTTTCAGCCAAATTCAAGAAATAAATGCTAAATGTCCTCTCTAACAGTCAAAAATCACCCACCTGACCTCATTTGCTTCTGCCTAAAGCCACAACTTTCTTATGACAGCTATCTCATGATACTTAGGACAACTTTGCTATCTCATGATAGCTTGGACAGCTTTTCCTGACAGCTGGGACAACTTTCTGTCACAGCTTTTTTGAACAGCTTTTTGTCACAGCTTTTCTTGACAGCTGGGTCAGCCTTTTCAGAACAGCTATGACAGCTGACCCAGCAGCCTGAGCATTACCTTTTTTTTCCTCATTTGGCTAAAACCAAAAACAACTAAAGAAACTACCTTTCTCTTGCTAAAATACTTTCATTTTCTACTACTCTTTCCTCAGCAGCTCTTACCCAAAATAGCAAGAATACCTTAAAGCTAAACATACCATATTTGGCCAAATCTCAAGATGAATTTTTTGAAAATTCATTGCTATTTGGGACAATTTTTTGGCTGAGATTCTTTGCTAAAACACCCCCTTAAACTCAGCTCTAAAGGGAACCCTTCATCAACACCTTAAGGGGGACACCAATGGAGAGGAACAACTCTCTCATGAACTTATCTATTCCCTCTCCCTTCAATTATCTTTTGAAGCTCTTAATGAAGTTCTAAGCTTCTGGTTTTTTAGTTTCTAAGTGGGGAACAAAACCCTTCAGCCTTTAACCCATAAATGCCCTTCATAAGCCCTCATCCATCCTCCAGCAGAAAATCCCAGCAGTAAATCTCAGCAACATTACTAAAAACACTACAGCACTATTACCTCTCTTATACTCATTCTCTCACTCTCCATATTCAGAAAATACACCTATCTTACTGCTCCTATCTCCAAATACCTAAATACATCTCCATGCTCTCATCTTACAAAATCTTTCCTCTTGGAAATCAACCTCTACAACTTCTCTAGCGGTTATAATATCATATTTTTACTATCTTTAATCTCTATGTCTCTCATACTTCCATATATCATACATACTACAAACACTACATCCCACAAAACGTCTATATCTTTTACCATCTCCACACTTCTCAAGAGATGTCAAACACTCATACTAAAAGCCCTTCTCATGGAAGACATGAAATTCTATTACAAAAACCCTTCTCCTAGAAGGCACCAAGATCTCATATCAAAACCCTTCTCATGGAAGGCATAAACTTCTAATGCTAAAGCCCTTCTCCTTGAAGGCACCAAAACCTCATATCAAAGCCCTTCTTATAGAAGGCACAAATCTATCTCACATAAAGCCCTTCTCTTAGAAGGCACAAATACTCTATACAAAAGCCCTTCTCATAAAAGGCAACACTATTCTTAACTTCACAACAACTAAAAGAGCATTGTCAATAAAAAAACTCATTTAAGTACATGATAAGAGGGACAAGCTTAACCAGCCTTTACACACACCTGGGCATACTCTCTCTCCCTCTAGTTGCACCCATTTTCCCTCCTTAATCTTGAAGTTATCATGGCAAACTGCCCCTCTACCGCTGGAGTCACTCTTTTGGGATATTATTAACTCACAAAAGCTGTACCGCTGGGACTGCAAACCATCAGAAATAAGTGACTCTGCTTCTATATCTTTAAACTTACTTCATTGAATACATGATTACTTCACATTTAAATACATATTACTTTATTCTAACTACTATTACAACTATTAACCAAGGCTTAAACTCATTTAAATGCATGATAAGAGAGGCAAGCTAAACTAACCTCTACCGCTGGCATTCTGCTAAAATCCTATCAGCTCACTGATGCTACATAGCTAGAGCTATAAACCATACAAAGATAAGTGACTTTTCTCTCATATCTTTAAATTTACATCATTAAGTACATGATTACTTTACCTCTAAATAAATACTACTTTAATTCAACTGTTATTACAACTACTAATCAAAGCTATCATACCAAACGTGTATTACATATTTATGCGACTATTATCATGATTCTTAGACTTTGGCTTTAATGGATTTGTAGGCTTAAAAGTACTTTGGTAGCCATTGGACCACGTGACCCAATGTTGAGTTCCGGACGCAACTCCCCAAAAAGAACCCGGGTCTAGCAAGGTCCCCCCTCTGAAGGACCACACGTGACTGGGCAACCGAAAAAGGCCCCCGAACACATGTCAAGTTTTTATTTGTGGAGTATAAAGTAGAGCAAGAAAAATGAGACAAAAGATTTGGACTTACCTAATACCAACTTACAGTTAAACCCTTACCCCAATACCCAATTAGACTTATAATGTAGTGACAATTTCTCCTTTCAATGCACGGCTCCCAGTACGTGACTTACCAATTGATGCACGGATCCAAGTATGTGACTAACACACCAACTTGAGGAAGATGTTGGTTGTAAAGCTCTTCAGTTCATCCAACAATGAAGATCAAGAAGCTCCTTGGTTACAAAATCCTTAGCGCAAAAACGCAGCAGCTTCTGCAAGGAATATGATGAACTAGGGCAAATTCTGTCTTCGATCACAATTTGCATACACAATCAATTTGCATTGAGTTGCATCACTTTGCATCCCCTTTAACGCCCCTTAAAATAATCCTTATATATGTCTAAGGTTGTGAGAAAAGAAACCTTACACAAATACACACGGATATGCGTGAAATCAGATCTGAAAATCTAAATTTCGTAATTCTCGATAGATACAGTTTCTGTCGAGCTACTGTTAAGCATCAGCATTAAACCTTGATGGATATGGATCCGTCAAGTTATCTATCGAGTTTTAATAAACAGCATTTCTTCACTTGTTTCTTAGACAAATTTACATGGCTTCAATACTAAACTTGAACTCTTGTTCCTTTAAGTACTAAACCCATCCTAGATCTACCAAATTACAAGTAAAGTGCGTTTTGTTAAAGGACTAACCAATTTATATAACATATATCTTTAACAATATCCACATATGTCCTAACAGTGAGTTCTCGTCTCATCTGAATGAATCTACAATGTCACAACCCTGAGTACAAGAGCAGACTATTTCAATCAAAAATCATATCAAACCAAACCCAACTAAGAAATAAAGATACCATACCAAGAAGAATGCTATGTCAATCACAAATCATATCAAGAACATCATTGAAAAACTCTGATATCACACCAAGGACTCCTAAAGCCGTACGTGTTTATTGATCAAGCATTCCACATGCAATTCCACAGAGATTTACTGCACAAGAGCCACTCATTATTGAGTTAAAAATATAAATAGCTAAAATATAAATTATGTCATTTAAGTTTAAGCAATTTGTTTTTGCCATTTAACTTTTAATTTTATCTTTTTCATCTTTTTAAGTTCACATTAGCTGTCAAAGTATTCCTTTAGTCCACTACCACTAAAAAATCAGTCATTAACTCCTTGAAAAATGACATCAATCAATCAACCAATATATATATATATATATATATATATAAAAGTAGAGACCTTACATAGAAAAATATGAGATTTTGCTAAGTAACACATTCTTGACAAAGAGTTCTCAAGTGCCATGTCAAAGATAAGGTCAAATTAAATATTAAAATTTTGTTTTATTTTGTTTAATGTTTCAAGACTTTTCTAATTAAAAAGTAAATATTCTTTATATCATTTAGTTTAATGTTTCAAGACTTTTCCTCCCTTACACATACATACAAAATTTTTTGCACTTCAATTCACCATTTTCACCCCTACACTTCTACTCCTTTATATATACCTATCAAGGCACGCTGTAGCATACAGCCTAATCCTAAGGTAGCCTCCATTGACAAGCAGCCAAGGCCAAGGCATGCCTGCGTGCATGCTGCCAAGGCCAAGGCACGCCCGTGTGCATGATGCCTTATAGCCCTTCATGCCATCTCATTTCAAATACAATAGACCAAAAATGATTTCATTTACCTTCAATCTTTCGACGACACCTAGCTTTAACATTGTTGTCTCATCTAATCCTAACTCATATGAGTTGACTACAATTAAGGAAAAGGAGCTTGCATTTTATATTAAGTGACGACAGCGACAATTACGATTCTAATATTAAGGTCAAATGTTGTAGATTTGTGGGTTTTGTAAAGGATGTGAGTGTTTGAGATGTGTATTTTTGTTTAGAATTAAGGAGAAAGATACATTTTATATAAACTTTTATTCTACAATATTTTTCCAAAATTGTTTTTTATTTCTCATTACTTGAACTGAATAATTATAATGGATATATGTGTGTAATTTATAATTGTTTCTTCTTATGATGAACTCATCAGTAACAAAATTCTATAACAATTATACTATAATATATGTACAATATTCTCCAAAACCATCTTACATAAAATATTACAATATTATCTGTGTATCGCACGGGCAACTTACTAGTTGCTTTGAAAAGATGATGAAATTGATCTAGACGTGGTGGTGGAGAGTAATGCCAATGACATATTTGATCTAGATGTGGTGGTGAAGAGTAGCATTAGTGTAAACCTGTTGGAATTTAGGCGTTTTCAAGTCATTATTGATGCTGCAAAATTTTTTATTGATATTCTTTGTCAAATTCGATAGTTCACAACTGTTTTAGCCCAAACCACCATCTTTCTATTCAGGGGCGGACTCAAGAGAAGGCCCAAGGGGGTTGAGCCCCCTAGCCCAAAATAAAATTTTAGCTATATTTTGTCTTTTTTTTAGTTGGACCCCCTCTTTTCCAAAACCTTAGCTCTCGTTAGCCATCCCAGCCCAACCTAAACCATTTTTTTTAATGGGAAATATGGTAACTTTATTAAGAAGAAGAAAAATGCATAGCAAATCACTAGTAGGACTGTGCAGAACCTGATCGGCGCCAACTGACTGAGCTGATGCAAGCAAGCGAAGGGAGAAGCTTGTTTTATGGCTTGTTTGGAAGTTTAGAGAGGGAGGAGAGTAGAGGGGAGTAGAGGGAAGGAGAGTAGTGGGGAGGAGAGTAGAGGGGAATGAATCCTCTCTATATTATTTGGATGTTTTTAAATTAGGGAGGGGGAAGGGAGTAATTAACCTTTTAGAAAGGGTAATTTTGTTAATTTAGAAAGGGTAAATTAGGGAATTCATTTGGCTAATAACTTATCTACTCTACTCTCCCTCTAAATCTCTCCAATATGGAGGAATTAAAAATGAAGAGTTAGAGGTAGTTAAAACCCCTCCAAACCCCTCCAAATCCCTCTCCCTCCTTCCTTAAAAAAGTTCCAAACAAGATAATTGAATTACTCTCCCTCCCTCTACTCTACTCCCCCTCTTTTTTTTTTTAACTCCCAAACATGCTATTAATGTCAGTGTGGTGCTACCACTGGAGCTACAATCCTTCTCCACTGAAGACCCGAATCGAACTGACTATGTTTTTAAAAGATTGGTTTTTATTTTTTTTAAAACAAAACGCGTCATTTCACTAAGCGGTTAAAAAAAAAACACAAAATGGCGTCCTTTTGAGTTAGGTTTTGAGGGGATATAAATACGTTCTTTTCTCTCCAAAGACCTTAAGTGTCTCAGTCTCTCTCTCGGGTCTTGCTTTCGCCGCTCTCGAAACAGCTTGCTATCTGCCTCACCAGTCACCACAGTTGCCATTGGTACCTCTCTCTCTCTCTCTCTCTCTCTCTCTCTCTCTCTCTCTCTCCGAATTGACTGGTGATGCTTCTTTTTGCTACGTTTTCTTTTTGTTTTTATTAATTAATGTTTTTGAGAAGAAATATTTATTTACTTATTTTTTGTCCAACCAGATTTATAAAGGGGCAAAAAGTATTTGACATTTAGAAGAATTTCAATTATTGAATTTGGTACTAACATTGAACAATTCCTACGCTAATAAAAAATTATACTTTTTTATGCTAACAACTGCATGATTAGGTATGCAGATAGTATTTTTATTACTCTGTGTGAAAGGTGGACAGGTTTTTGATGGCTGACTAAATAAAAAGTTTTTATAGATGGACAGGTTTTTTTTATGTGTGAACACGCTGATGTATAATGTATTGATGTGTTAATAGGTTGTGTACTGATGATCTATTGAACTGGTTGTGTATTGAATCAATACACAATATTTCGAACTGACCAATACTATTCATGTCTTGAACAAGTTGTGTATATTGGGCTTGAAAGCCCAATTTTTTAATTAAAAAAAAAAACAGTTTTTTCAAACTTACTGAACTGATTAAACCGACCGTAAAAAACTGCACCACTATAGGTTAGTAAACTGACCTTAGGTGGTATGCATCGATTCCGATTATGAGAAAACTGATCCCTATCGGTTTGGTGATAAAATTTGGAAAAAAACCACGCCGACTGAACCATGCACGCTCCTAGGGACTCAATTATGAGTGGATTTTTCTCTATCTAAGCTATTTTAATATTATATGGATGCTTATTTGAATTTTTCTATTTTTTAATTTTTTAATTTATACTTCAGCCCCCTTAACTTGAAATCCTGGGTCTGTTCTTGTCTTTGTTTGTGTGCATGCATGCGTGTGCACGCTTGTAGCTGAATAGTGGATTGAGAGGTTTATGACAGCGTTGACATGGCTTGGTATTGAGTGGCTTTGAGGTGTTCCATTGCTGAGTAGAAATAAATTGATTTGAGGCTAATTGTAGCGTCATAGAGGTTGGGTCACACACTGTGTTGTCAAATGTTGTGTTGGTTGGATTTGAATTTGTAATTTTGGGTTGTAAGACACATGTACATATCCCAAAACCGTTGAAGGATAGTTTAAAATGGAAAAACTTGAGAATGCAAATTCATAAGATATGTGAAAAATGGGAGTGGTTATCGATTTTATGATTTTATCATAGTTTGGTGCATCCTCGTGTACTTAATTCCGCTCTTGAAAGGATGGTTTGTTTCATAGTATAGTTATGTTGTTTGGTGATGGATTATGACTCTTGAGGGAGACACAAGTTTTCCGGGCAAAATGGGCAAATGCCATTTTCAGAGAAACTAAGCAACGATTTGCCCCAGTTTCCAAACTAATCAGGGAAATGCCCCTATTTTGTAACTCGATATCATAAAGATCGAGTTTTTGTAAATAACTCGATTTTAGATTAATCGAGTTAGTCCGACCGTTGTGCTACGCTGGCACAGTTGACGTGGCATTTTTCAATAAAAAAATGGCTGTATAGTTATTCATAACTCGGTAACCCTAAAAGCAAGTTTTCTTCAGCCGTTTGAATCAATAGGACCCTAACGTCTCACAGCGCCTATTCGCTCTCTCTCTTTCCCTCGCACTCTTTGCCATCACTCTCCCTCCACACTCGCCCTCGCTCGCTCTGCGATCAAGCTTCCCCACTCTCCATCAATCTCTCTCTGTCCAGTCTCCATCAGTCGTCATTGCTTCCCGTCGTCGTTGCTTCCCGCCACCGTTGATTACAGGTATGGTTCTGTCCTTTGATATCTTTTGCTGATTTTGGTTAATATTAGGTTGTGTTTTATGTGGGATTTTGATTATTTTGTGGAAACTTCTTAAAAAGTAGCAAATATACCAGTGAAGATGAGAATTTTGGTGTGTTTTATATGCTGCAATGATGATGATCTAAAGTATTTCTTGCTATATGGTTATGTCTGTGTGATTTTCTCATTAGTGAGAATTTTGTTGTCTTTTACACGACACAATAATTATGGACAGTGATTAATGAGTTTAAATGTGCTTGGGGTTTGGGGTTTTGATGGGGGGTTTTGGCAAATTGAGTGGTGGTGTTTCAGTGATGTCTCTGGGTTTGTGTAAAATGTGTCTTATTCGATTGTAGGCTTGATTTTGTTATAGTTGTTGTAAATGGTGTCGAACTAATTACATTTGAGTCGAAATAGTTGTTGTAAATGGTGTTGAAGTAATTACGTTTGAGTCTAAATAGTTGTTGTAAATGGTGTAAAATGTGTCTCATGCCTCTAGCACCAACTGTTAGCTCTGAAGCAGAACCCATCTCATAAAGATTGGTTCTATTAGGTACAGAGGTTAAGAAAAAAATGATGAAAACTTTGAGACTCTGGTTGTTATGTTCTGCCCATAATGACATCCTATATACATAAATCTATGAAATGCAATACACATTCACATGAAACAGAAAGTCTGCTACTGTAAGTCCAGTTAAAAACCAGTAAGAGTGATGAAATGAAATGGTAGCATTTCATACAGCAACAAACAAATTAAGTTCTTTCACATCCCTTAAAAGTTTTACTACTCATTGTTTTTGGTATATCTAGGTTTTTATAAATATCATTATATCTTGGAATTGACACTACTTTTGTTTTGCATATTAGTCCGATGTAGAACTTAGTTCGTAACTTTACGGGAAGTTCTTTTGCTTGCAATACAACTCCTCTTTGTTTAAAATTGACCATAAGGAGGGGGAGAGGAATAATTGAACATTCAATGGTCCTGCACCCTTTGGTGAATTTGAGATGGGCTAACTCGTCAAATGTTGAAAATAGACCTAACAAGTGGGAAATGGGGTGACTGAGTCATGGTATGCTTACATGTCTAGTGGCAGAAATGTAGAATAATTAGTATAGGTTTCTAGATATGCTTAGGTTAAGAAACAAATGACCTATAGCTGTAGGGATCTTAGTGGTCCATCGTAAACGGGCAATTGCATAGGACATAAAACGGGGAGCTGTCAAGGATGACCTTATAGAGAGTGTTACTTTGTTGAAATTACCAAGTTTGATTGAACAGGTCTGAGAATAGAATACCTAAACATTGAGTTGTTGCAATTTATATTTACTATGTGATTGCATTGGTCATAAGCCATAGAGTTGAATTTAAATGTCCTTTTAAATATCTCTTCCCTCCATATGCAGCCCCTAATAATTGTAATTGATATTTTCTCTGCTAAAATCCCTCTCAAAGACATCATAAACCAAAAAGAACTGTCACATTTAAATATTGCTCAAATGTTGAACATCTAGGTATCAATCAAGTTTCTAGCACATTAATTAGTGACTTGTTTGTGTTTTTTTTACTTCAATTACAGATACTAGGAAAAAAAGACGAAGAAGTGTTTATATTTAGGATTACTATGCCGGTTCTTATTTATTTAAGCTTTACTTTGATTGCTTTTGGATTGCATGTTCAGTGGGGGCAAGAAGTGATGTTGACAATCTTGTTGGGATCATAATATGTCAAACAAGATGTATCCATGCTTTTATTTTATATTAATTGTGGTTTACTTGTTAGATAATTGCTAACAATCTATTTGCTGCCATGTCAGATATGCAAGCACTTGATAGAGTGCAGCCTGGACCTGACGATCGTACCCAGTTGACCCAGCAGCCGGATCATCGGTCAACTCCGCTTTGGAGGTGCGCCGCCAATGAGGTATGTAGTTGTATTATTAATATATGTCTGTTTTATAATTACTTTGTGTGCACTACTTAACACAATACTTGTTTGTGTGCAGGAGGTGCCTGGCATCATAAAGGTTTGACGCCGTAAATGTGTATTGCCGTAAGGTGGGCTGGACCCACGTATCATGCAATACATAGATGCAGCAGGTTTGACTAGGTTATTCAAGGTTCCTAATATGGAGGTCGACCACGCGTTGATCACGGCCTTGGTCGAGCGGTGGCGTCCAGAGACGCACACGTTTCACTTACCCCATGGAGAAATGGGTATCACCTTGCAAGATATGGAGGTGATGCTGGGAATTCTGGTGGATGGGTTGCCTGTCACTGGGAGGACAGACATGCAATGAAACGTGGTGTGCCAAGAATTGTTGGGCCATGAACCTCCGCCCGTGATACCAAACTCAAACAGGTCTACCCTTACTGGGGCGAGGATAAAATACAAGTGGCTTGATGCATAGTTTGCCGCTCCCCCAACTACGGACGCTGGTGACGAAGTTGTGCAGCAACATGCCCGCTACCACTTACTTGTACGGATGAGGGCCCTGTTGTTCATGGACAAGTCTGCGGACCGGGTCTCATTGTTGCCTCTGCAGTTGCTCAACCCAATTAGCAATGGGAGACGGTACAGCTGGGGCAGTGTAGCATTGGCTTGGCTCTACAGGCAACTTTGTAGTGCATTGAAGAAGGATGCCATGCAGATTAGAGGAGCACTCTTGTTGGTGCAGCTATGGACCTATTCAAGGTTCCCACGAATATGCCTTATTGCGAGGCCGCCTCTACCGCCAGTGCACTCAGGGCCCCTTGCCATTAGGTACGTTACGCTCATTGAGTTCTCGTTATTCAAGCTAAAGTGTCTCTTCGGAATAATTATTTATGCGTAATAGTATAAAGTCCCATTTTATTTGTCTCTTTGATATAATTAAAAATATGTCAAACTAATAAACAAAAGAAACTTATCAATGCTTAGTATATGGATGTGAAATATAAAGCAAAGTTTGTTAAATGTAAAGTTCAGTAACGAACATTTGTCGAAACCCCATGTTTGCTAGGTGGAGCGAGCCAAAATGCACCGCAGAGCATACCACACATGTCCTTGCTGCGTACCGAACGTCACTGGCTACACTACGGGCAGAGCAGGTATTCGGTTAATTTACGTCCTCAATTTGAGGATTTTATTTTTGTTTGAATTCTTGGATTGTTGTAGGAATGAGTTGATTTAAGAATATTGGTTCCATCCCATCATTTTGTCCATTGTGAAGTACTTCACATTAGAATTGAGATTTGCAGCACCTGCATGAATACGAACAAGCATAAACTCAAAATTCCACTTGCCAATGTTAAAGCAAAGGCCTCAATTTTTTTATTTTAACCTAGCAGAAACAAATATTATATAATCCAACAATTTTACAACCTTGTATTTGGAGACTTCTTATTATCAAAAGTAGGGGTGTACATTATGGGTCGAGTTGGGTTTGATTGAAGGGTTTTTTCCAACTCAACCTAAGCATGTCGGGTTGAGAAATTCCTAACTCATTACATGTGTAGAAACCAACTCAACCCGACTCACGTGAGTTAGGTTAAGTTGGTTTGTTGGATTAATGGATTATATTTAAATTTAGTCATATATATATATATATATATATTAAGTAGAATTTGGCTATATCCTTCATTATGTACGGAACTGTTTGTGATTTACGCCCAAAAGAGAAAGTACTGGTTTAGTCCCTTTTACAAGATGTCTGAATTGAATAAGTAATGTAGCTATATATATGTTGTTCAAAAAAGCACCAACATGCGCAAAAGATTGAGCATGAAGTACTGGTTTAGTGCAAGACAAAGTGTGTTCAAGCCTGTGTTGCAACAAAAAAACTCCATCAGTTCTTACAAATGTCATTAAGCTGATGCAACGAAGAGAAGGCACACGTATTGTTCATATGTAATTGGTTATAATTCAATGAGAAATGAATTTACCTAAGACTATACCAAAGATAATAAGATTTTTCTTTTGTTTTATTTGTGAGCTGAAGTAATTTATTTGATTTTAATGATGCATCTTCGAAATTTACGATGACATCTTTAAATTCTTCCCAGCTACTAACTTAATCAAAAGTTTGTGTTGATTGTTTGATTGTGTCATTATACATCGTTTTAACCTATTTAAGACAATAGAAAATAGATCTTTTAGCCTGCCATCAAACGAAAAGAAAAAATTTCAAAACTTTATATTAGCCGAATGATTGTAAACTCACAACATATTAATTAAATTATAAACAAAAGGCCTCGTATGATAAATTTGACAAATATGGGTCTTTTCAAAACAAGGTAATCAAGGCATATTAGAATATAAATGATATTTCAAAACTCAAACATTATATGCTAGAAATTTGATTAAACACAAAACTAAGCTTGTACAGTTCGTAATTAATTAATAAAATGTTGTGAGCTCGAAATGCTAGTTATTTCTCTACATAATAAGTAGACAATTGAGTATTTCTTGTTCTAATTGTTAGAATCCAGGATTACAAACATGTATATAACTACAAAAAACATTGTTCCATTGTAAGTTATAAAGTACCTTTACTGAATTGAAGGTTATAGTTTTGGCTTATGGGAGAATATTGATCGACTTCTGGAAGCAATTCAAGTGGTATATTTTGAATTTGAACAGCAACATTCGGTTTAGCATAGTTAGTAAGACACAATTTCCAATCAGTCGAAATATGCGAACACTGTAAGACTTTTGACACATTACCTCTTGTTGTTGACCTAAATGAAAAGTTGGTTCGTGCTCCTTGCAGCAAAGTTGTAGAGCACAATTTAATTGCAGCATGCAACTCCTTAAGATGTCCCCACTTAGGCTGCCTTAATAAACCTTAAATTATTAAAAGTTGTGGATTATTAATTACTACTTTAGGACCATAGGAACTTATGCTGCTTACCATATTCATCAAGAGGAGCTTGATCATAATAAGCTGTGATGATATATGCAGAGCTTGTTCCACAAAATTTGTTCCACCATGGTACTAAGATGAGGAATGTAATTTTAGACATTGACATGATTAGTTTAACAAGAGAACAATAAGGCTTATGTAATTTCCAGCACTAAAATTGAGGTTGGTATGTTATTTAGATAGAAATATGATCAGCCTTTAACAGTATTTGATGAGAATTATAACTAAAAGACCATACCATGTAATGATTTACATAGCTTCCATTTCTTGCAAGAAAAAGTGCTACTTCAAATGCAATGTCTTCAGCAGACCAAATATATGTCTTTCCTCCGTATACTTGCTAGCTTCAAGGGAAAATTAAGTACAGTTAGTAGAATGCAGATTGATTAATAGTCATTTTGTTCTGAAAACTATGAAACATTGTTAATGACTAATGCAATTAATCTAGTACAAGTTTTCTATTACGATAAAACGGTTTTGCGAAATCAACTTGAATTCATCTTAATGCAGAGCGGAGTTGACCGATGCTCCAGTACCCTCCTCTAAGTCTGGTTCATATTGAAATCCCTAGTATCTGATGGTGTCACTTAGCTTTGAACGTTATGCATGTGAACACGGGGCTGAAAATGCAATGTGGATCTCGGTCAACCTATATCTTTTACTATTTTTTGCAGATCAATCTTCATTGCTTGTTGACTTCAGATTACCTGAAAAAAAATTTCAGACAATGTTGGTGTTCTCTTACTTTCTGCCCAATAATGGCTACAGATTTTGTGTACGAATAGAAGCAACAAGTTTCATGCTTTCCATATTACATATCACAAACATAATCTGAATTGAACAAATATGATGTCTCACTATCACAAACATAATCCACAAACATAATCCACTTATGTAGATTGTATGGGAGCTGTACACACATACGCTGGGCTCACTGCCCGCGTATTGCACTGCCGGGTAGCATATTTGGAGGGCCGAGGTGCCATTGATATACTTTTGGATAGTGGAGGGGCATCATCCCGAGCGGGTCTTCCGTCAATTTGGGATGAAGCAACCAGTTCCACTTGTGGTGGATACGTCGACTGCCCTTCACAAGATATCCCTCTAGGGTAAATGGGAGAAGGACTGGGTGGTAGAACATTAACTCCGTATTCAGCAATGGGCCAACCGAGGGGATGAAGTTCTCGCTGCCCCTCTCTTGGACGGTGATGATACGTACCTCGTTGAGTACATGACGTGGTACAATCGCAACACAAGGTGGTACATAACACCAGAGTCTGCGTACTGGGAACTCATGGTGAGGCAAAAATTCCTTCCCCTTTGTTGAAACCATTATTCGATTAAATATCTTCAGCAGGTTTATCATGCATGAAAAACTCCACAATAATTATTGTCGTTACATCTCTACATCTCAATGACTTTTTCTTCCATTATGTTTTAAAGTCAAAAAATACTGCATGAGTTAGCTTCTTCATAAATAAGTGAATTTGTCTTGATCCAATTGCTTTGCGCGAGGAATCGTTAATTGGCAATGACCACACCTTTGTTCATGTATGAAGTTCAAATTGAATCAAAGGGTGGGTTGGGTTTTATGCTTTTATTTTTATGTTTTTAATAACCTATTTTTGGTTGCCTTGTAATTTCAAATGGACATTAGTACATGACCTAAGATTGAAAGCCAATTACATATTTTATGATATGCAACCATGACTACTAGATTCAAGTATGATATATGTTGCTATTTATGGTACTTCCCTTAATTGAAACTTTAAGCTTGCATGATCAAATCACTTAATTGGATTGTTGGTGTACCTTAGGAAATAATAACTTCATAATATGTGTCTTGATTGCAGTATGATATTAATGGAGTTGTAACTCTGGTGAAGCCTACATACACAATTGAAATTCAGATATTTTCACTTATGCTAAGATTCAACTTCTGTACAACCAACCATACGTGTGTTTCGGGAGTATTATCTCAATGTTTAGATTGCATAGCCACAAACATAGCAGGAAATTGCAAATTTTTGAGTGTAAGACGTGGAACGTTACATTTTTGCACAGGGGGGGGCCAACCCCGATTTTTATATGCTATCTTTTTAAAGATGTTTAATATTATGAGTAATATAAGGATTTCATTCGCTATATTTACTACTTTTTCCTTTTGATTTTGGAACATATTTATCCATGTTTTGCATCATAGCTGCGTTCCTGCTTTTATGACGCCCTTGTTTTATAGGTTCGGACGATGATTAGGTCTATACAGAGGTGCGATGAAGGTTCTGACATGCACAATGACCTTATATATACACTAGAGCTTGTGGAGGAGCTGGGCCGACTTAAATTGGCAGATGCGCTCGCAAAAGCATCCGACATTGCTGCACAGGGCCCAGGTTGCGGCAGGCAAAGTGGTGGGTCTCGAGGGGGTGGACGTCGTGGAGGTGGTCGAGCTGGTCGCGGCCGTACGACTGAACCAGATCCCGTCTACGAGGAAAGGGATGACTCGGGTGCAGAAGAGGCATGGCTTGACACTGATTGGGTTTTGTCTGACGATGGCGGCAGGACACCACGATGCACATCTGATGTTGGTGCTGGTCCATCCCACACTGCCGGTCATGAGGACACTGTTCCAGCCCAAACTACGCCCCGTGGTCCTAGCACGGACTATGAGGACCCGCCCCGTATGTCGCCCCCAGTTTTCAGTGGATCTGCCCATGATGGTGGATGCATATTTGTCCCCACACACAGGCATGCCCACCCCACCTCTAGTACACGTGGACCCCAGCATGGCGGCTTCATCTCCAACCCCGCACGACGAGGCTGTACAGATTGAGCAGATACCGACTGAGGACATTCAGCCGGTGGAGGGTTTGCGGAGATCACGACGCCCTCCTGCGCATGCTCCTGATTGCGGGACCGGTGATGGTATGTACTCTGTCTACACTTCCCATCTTCGTGTGCTACTTGTACCATGCATTTGATTGAATATGTTAATTCAATTATGCTGTTGTGTCTGTTGAAACAGGTAAGATTAGACCTGTGAGGGCATATGGGCGGAAACGAAAAGATCATTAAATGCCTTGGTGTGTGCTATTCAGTTACGCTTTTGAATCAGGTCTCAATTGTGATGTTTTGCGAACTGGTTGGCCAACAAATAGGATTTTATATGTGACTTGCCTCTTGTCAGTTCTTACTGTCATGGTTTTTAGGTAAATTGCATTTTTTTCATTAAGCTGTACTGTTAGGTTTGTTGCTCCCCCCTCAACTCTAACACTAGAGCAATTACTTCCCAAATTTTAGGCATTGTGGAAAATAACTCTCTGCCATTAATTTCATTATATGTGCCTGTCACGCACACACACACAAAAGAAATATAAGAAGAAGATCAAGACAAGAAGAAGGGAAAAAAATATACTATATTTTTTGAAGGATTTTGAAGAAACCTCCAATTCCTTCTTCCTAACAGAACTTTGGTTTCTTGCCCCTAGAATTCTGCACAATGCCACTTTCATCATCACCACAACCTCTTTGCTCCCAACACCACTACAATCTGCCCATTGTAACCATCCCACCATCCTTGTTACTGTCAATAACTTGAAATATATTGATCAACTGCTGCACCCATCTTTCACACATGACAAACCCTAGTTTCACCCAAATGCTCCTTTCACAATCTCATCTCAATCCCCATCACCACCAAAGTGGACATCCCAGACAACTTCCGATGGTTTAGGATTTGGGTTATGTCTTATTATTCCATGATCAAACAGGAAATTTGCATAAATCCTAATTCTCAATGCAGATGTCTACGTAAGTTACTTTGTTTGTATTCAAATCTGTAGCATTTGTTCTTGCTACACTGATGCCAGTAATTTTCTCCAACTATTTCAATATCTACTCGAATGGGCAAATTTCTGATTTAATGCGAATTCTCTAAATCACATTACATGGAGTAGAACTTGGCAAATCAACAAAATATCACATTCTCTTATTATGAGGTAGTGTTACACTTGAGCTTTACTCTCTTATATATGTGTCTTTACGCCCTAACGCCTCTTTGTTTCTTTGCTATTTCAATATTTTTCCCCCTAGGTTTTCTAGCAAGATTTATCTAGGAAAAGCAAAGCTGTTTCAAGTGGAGGGATCAGAACAAAAGTTGAAGAGAGAAAGAGTGTGGGAGGTGGCGAGGGAAAGTTTGGGATGGAAGCAAATGTTTTTGAACGAAGTGTTTATGAACGAAATGAACTGGTCAGGAAAATGGGTGGCTTGGCTAGGTATGTGTCTCTCTCCTAATTTTCTGATTCGCCTTCCCCAAAATTCCTAGATCGGCAGATCCTCCTTCTCGTTCTCTTATTTTTAATCTCCTTCAAATCCCCTCCTCTCTAGAATGATTAGATTTGTGTACAGTTGACTACAAGTTTCTTAGTAGATACTTTGGAGAATGGAATTTGAATTTTTTTTTTTCTGAGTTCTAGAGCAGTTCTAGAGCAGCTCACAATATAACTTACCTACAGCCCAAAACGGCCAGTAATTATATGTTCTGTGGGCATGTTTTGTTCCTTTGGCTTCTTGGGGTTTGTAATTGATAGTTAACATTGTATATATGTTTATGAACTTTTCATTTTGCTAGCAATTTGGGAACTTCCTAAGAAACAAAAAACTGTTTATTGATTTGTTCATCAATTAGCCTTCTCATTTTATGATTTTCAGTATATATATATATATATATTGTGTGCGTCATTTGCTATCAATGAATCAAATCTTGTCCGTAACTTGCTTTAATGAAATGATGGAGGGCGTTCATTGCTTGAACTGGGGATGAAACAGCCTAATGATTACTAATAGGGCATGGAGAACTGAAGATGGCTCCGTAATTGAAATTTACTATTCTGGTTGTGGACCAATTATAGGATTTAAAGCTGCTCACTCCTAGACTGCAATACGATGGTTGTAAATTATTGCTTCTCTGTTGGCATTTATTTGGTTTTTCATTGGAAAATTCGTTATTGCTATAGGACTTTATGGGGCTGTTTGCATATGAAGGGTTGAATATACCTCTAGCATGGTTCATCTGCTTAGCTTGTACTAGCAGATGGTTGTTGAAACTCTGAATTGCCAATTCTTGGCAGTGATATGTACATACTAGCCGAATAGAAAAACCAAAAGATAATAATATGTATGTATACGTCTTCGTTGAGCTTCCTTGAGCTATGAAACTGAAGCTCTGTATCTCTCCAAATAACAATCACATATACTATAGGTAAGTGTTTGTAATTGATTATTCATGTCATTGTTCAACTTCTAGCTGCTGAGGTGAAGTTAAAATGGATGATACAACTGTATTCATTTGCCTATAAATTAGCTTGGATACTTATTTGAGAAGGATATATTACTGTTTCATTTGCATATAGTAAAATAAATGTATTTTATTTTTTGAGAATTAATGTCTCTTTTGATTTGATTAATGTAAATCTCTATATCCTTTACAAAAAGGTTGTATTTATATCTATGTTTTCTGATATAAATCATTTGAATTTTAAAGTATATAACATTTAGAATTATCTTAATCATTACTCTTTTTTCATGGCAAGCACGTGTCTGTGCTGCCCTAACTAGTGTACTAAAAAAATGGTGGTGTAGCTGCCTTCCCTTTCTTCCCGTTGGATAGTATTCAATGGTATCTTTGTTTTTGCGTTTGATTAGCTGAACTAACCAGTCCAACTCTTTTTCTCAAATGCATAATATTTTGGACTGGATAGGATATAGTCTGACCTAAGCTTATGTACCATGTAAAGAAGCAAACTTAGATATAGCTTAGCCCCATACGTGGTGTTTCAGAGGTAGCATATGGGATCTAAAGCATTGGTTAAGCATGCATTGAATATCATGGGAATTGGTTAAGCATGCATTGGTTAACCTTTATAATCATTTGTTGAAAATGCGATTACTGTCATATATATATGTATGGCAAATGCTTGCTTCAGTACGAACCTGAGACATTTCCTCATCTATTAGGCAAAAGGACTATTGGGGCATTGCACCAAACCTCTTGAAGAATGTTCCCGTCAGAAGGGAATCAGCCTCCAACAAATTGGCCATCTGTGGTTTGCAGGTAAATTGGTCTCGATTTAATGTTAAAATTAAAGAAGGTTCTTAAAGTCGTAGCTTCTAACAATATCAATGTTAAAACATATCAGATATAGGCCTAGTGCACCACTTGTTCTTCGGGGGATCAGTTGCACATTTGAGGGAGGGCACAAATTATGTATTGTTGGCAGAACTAGCAGTAGGAAGACCACTCTCATAGGTGCTCTATTCCGTCTACTCGAGCCAGCTGGAGGGCAGATTATAGTCGATGGGATTGAAACCTGTACTACTCCATTGTGCCGTTGCAGTCCTTAAACTTGAAGACTAAGACATGTGCTTCGTACTTGGGCTGTCATTCACTAAACTGATCATGCTCCAAAACTTGGGAACTATATAGGTGTCATGCACTTTTATTTGGCTCTTGGGTTTGAGGAAAGGTATATCATACACTTAGATTTAACAGTTAACTTTTGAAGTTGAAGTGCGACATTTGTGTAAAGTACTCTCTGTGATAGAACAATATTATATATTAATTTAGAATAATATTTCAAGTCACGTCATCATTTTGGGGTTTTATTTAGTGTGTTTGGGACTCCAGAATCTATAGCTGTGTTACTTGTTTTATTAGTTGGTCGGTGTCAATTTTTATTCATGGTTATTTCGTTCTTGACTTTGTATATTTTGGGTATTAAATTTTCAGAATTGACTTGAAGAATTTTCACTCATTTTTTGGTGTATTTGATTTTTCATGTATCGAAAATTCCAATAGTGTGGCGTTTAAAGTTTGAATTTTCTTTTATTGGTATGGATTGCAATGAATCCTCTCAGTGGATTTCAAAATCATCCGTCCAGAGGTTTTGCATTCATTGTTGTTTTTCATGTCATTTACATTCGTTAATCGTGACTCATTTTGTAACTACACAGTACTGGACTTAAGTGATTGTGATGGTTGGGTTACGACCAAAGCATTACATTAATATAGCTAATTGAATGTACTAGACCGACTAGGACCAAAGGGGACCGAATAAGACCAAAGCAGTGCACTTCAACAAACTCGAGTATTATAGTTACTTCCCATACATACATTCGTTAATCATGACTCATTGTGTATGGGCTGCTCTTGTGATGCTGAAATACACACTTTCATGTACTTACGTGAACCAAATAGATCTCATACGACCAAAGCATTACATTAATATATAGAATAAACTGTACTAGACCGAATAGGACCAAAGGGGACTGAATAAGACCAAAGTAGATACAATGGACCAAAGGGGACCGAATAAGACCAAAGTAGATACAATGGACCGAATATGACCAAAGTAGTGTACTTCAACAAATTATTTATTACAGTTACTTCCCATATATACATATCTGCCAATCAAACACTTGGAAAATGATGACACTTTTACTTAAACCGCACACACGAAACTAGTTACTTGGCATATATATCTTACTAAATACCACAACAAGAAGTCATACTTTTGCATTCATTTACGCGTACGTTGTCTCGTGGGTGCATCAACTTCAGCATCCGCCACAACATGGCCCACCACTTCGTTCAACATGTTCGCACTCAAGGTTGCAATCCTCCTTGCGTGGTCACGCTCCTCAATGGTAACTTCCAACTGAAACCTTAACAAGGTGTGAGTAATGTCTCCACTGTCGTAGTTGGTTCCTTCGCTTCGAGAAGTGCTCGGTGGAGTTAAGGTTGATATGTTTGGAGTTACCCACGATGCGGACGCACCACCCTGCGCATCCATACCATTACAATGCTAATACTCCATGTATGCGGCTTCTGCTTCCCTTCGATCTTTATATGATTTGTGATTGGCGTTTGGGAACTTATGAACTTGTCTGCTTGCATCTAGCCAGCTGTTGTATATGCCTGGAACACGACCGTTAAACACAATGTAGGTACGTCCCATCCTGCTCTACGAAGATGGTGGAAAGTCCTTGCACCAGAACGGAGAATGCACCTTCTTACTAGTGGAGTGCGTCTGTTGTGGATGATGTAGGAAAAATGGAAAAAGAAACTCGATCTCTATAAAGTCGAGTTTCTTTGATACCGCCTTTAACATATAAATGAGTTACAAGTAACTCGATATCTAACTTACCGAGTTTCTGAATTGCCGTCACATCAACGTATTGCGTCGACAGTAACTCGAGAACATGGTTATCGAGTTTTAAGTTAAACTCAATTTACTATATATCGAGTTATAATTTGCCATCCCCCCACAGTTTAGAACCCATGCACGTGTCTCTGTCCTGCTTTGCTGAAAATCTTCAATGTGTGGGGTCCTGAAAAACAAACTCTGCGAGGTGAACACATTTTGCTGACCCCAAAGACAGTTTTCTTGTCACTAATGCATCCGATCCAAGCGTGCTACAGCTGTGGTCCCCTTCATCTTGGTTGTGGCACATCTCCCTGACAGGTATATCTTGTCTTCTGAAGAACTAGGATTACACTTAGATCGACACTTTAGTATACTTTTGATTACCTTCTTACTATTGTTCTTTGTGGACGTGTATATATAGATTTGCTATACATATATATATATGTATGTATATATATATATGTAGATACACACATATTTATATATATATATATATATGTCTGTGTGAATATATGTATATATAAACACTTGGGACAATGGATTATATGTATGATTTTCACACACACACACCTAGTAAAATATATATATATATATATATATAAACATATACGTATGTTTATATATAATGTGTGGAATTGCAAACATTTTGTTAGGAACACATAGGTATGTTTATATATAAATGAATAGCTATTCATGAACGAAGACATTTTGTTCGAAATTGCAAAAACTATCAATATTGTTCAATTCGAACTGGTAATTTTTCTTACAAAATAATTAATTATTGTGTGCTCTTAGGACACACATTAGCAACATCCTATACCACTGAAATGCTCCACTATATACATATATATATATATATATGTGTGTGTGTGTATGTGATAGTGATGCCAGCCTATATTGTTGGTCTATATGTATATATAGAGATATATATATATATAGCAATGACTGTATATATACATGGGAACATATATATAAACAAACACTGTAGGGTAAATGCCTATGACTTTTGCATTCATTCATCCATCGATATCAACAATGATGTTACAAACAATCAGAGGTTTAAATTGTACGGCTTTTTCAGTTCTGAAAGGCTTCAGTGTGTGGGTTTTGAAAAAGAAAACCTGCGAGGTGAACAAGTTTTGCTGACCAGTTTATCATTTTCTTCCTCACTATTGCATTCTCACCAAGCGTGCAACAGTTGTGGTCCCCGATGTGAGAGTGTACGGGGGAATCAAGTTTGTGAAGAATACTTAGGATATCATTATAATCTCCGTAATCGAGTTATTTATTGCTGCATTAACATAACCCCCTATCTTCTGCATGATAACCTCAATTAATGGTCCTTATCCAGGTCTACCATGGGTCGTCATTGCTTCTACATTTACTACGATGGGGAGCAGTATTTCCATGACTTGCATGGGCTGTCCTATAGAGGTGAGTCAGTGAAGCAGAAGTTCATTGAGTTGAAATGCGGAACACACTTGAGAAAAATGCACCAGAAGATAGAGAAGGCTATTGGGTTGGATAGGGAGTCACATAAGATATCCATCGTGTACCGTGCCCCCCAGCTACTTGTGAATACTCAGGTTGTCTACAACTCAAATCCGTTGGGTTGCGATGCTGACGTGGACATGATGTGGACAGTGATTAAGCGGACCCCCAGTTCATAGCGTCTGACTTGTATGTAACCGTTGAGGCGGTTGGGGTCCATGCTGGTGCAAGTTCACAACATCTCAGTGGGGTGGAAGAGCCACAATCATTGCCGCATGGTGTGCATGGTTCCTTCGCTGGTGCCACGCCTATGCCCTACAATAGTCAACCATGTAGTTCGGTTGCGTTCGTGGACAACACCCAGGTGTTGGGCGCCACCCATACAGATGACGTGGGCGGGTCTAGTCACGCATATGAACATGTCCAAGCCTATATGGAGGGGGGAATTGATGTTGATGCCAACCGAGATGTGTACAAAGAGTTCATTGATACTGATGGACCGGTGGACGATGCTGCGGTATTAGATGCACCACAGATTGAAAACAACGAGGAGTATTTCCCTACTACAGTGTCGATCCCAGAATGGTTCACATCAAACACATGGGACAATGTGTTTGACCCATCCCCGGCATTGGGTGCAGAACATCTTACAAGTTGGCATAAAGGTGACCAGCCAGTGAAGGGGATGCTATTCAAAAATAAAGCATCCATGAAGTACGTGTTGACCCTCTACTCTGTGGAGCACAATAAGCAATACAAGGTCATCAAGTCTGACACCAATAGGCTGGTGGTGCGATGCATACACGAGGCATGTCCATGGTCAATTCGGGCCAGTTACAGCAAGAAGCACGAGATGTGGCAAACCAGTAAATGTAAGGGTCCCCACAGTTGCACATCCCTCCAAGTAGTGACTGATGGGCGGATGATGGATTCAAAGTTCATCTCCATTGCGCTTGAGAAGTATGTACGGGAGGACCTAACCCAAAAGGTAAAGGACCTACGTAGTATGCTGCATGCGAAGTACAGGCATGATGTAACTATGTACAAGGTTTGGGAAGCCAAAAAAAAGGCAGTTGCGCGTATTTACGGGGATTTTGATGAGTCCTACACGGAATTGCCGTGGTTTCTAGCGGCATTGTCCGATGCAGATCCAGACACTATAACCACGTTAAAGTGCGACCCCCGTGTCCCGGGGTCTTGTATATTCAACTCCGCGTTTTGGGCTTTTGGTCCGTGTATTAGAGGGTTTAGGCATTGTAGGCCGGTGATAAGTATAGATGCAACACACCTCTATGGCAAGTACAAAGGAAAGTTGTTGATAGCAATGGCAACAGATGGTAACAACGAGGTTTATCCACTAGCGTTTGCCGTTGTTGAAAGCGAGAGCACGGAGACATGGGGATGGTTCTTGGCATGCCTGCTGACCTATGTTACGGGCCGGACCAATTTGTGTATAATCTCCGACAGGCATCGTGGGATACAATCATGCTTCGATGACACCACTAGGGGCTACTTGCAACCGCTCTTAACCCATCACCGGTATTGCCTCCGCCATTTAGTAAGCAATGTTAACACTAACTTCAATAGTGTGGCATTGAAAAACTTGGTAGGAAGGCAGCAACTGCAAATCAAGTTAGGAAGTTTGAAAACACCATGGATTGCATCAAGAATGTCAACCGGGCTGCGTACGACTATCTTAAGGAGATAGATCAAGAAAAGTGGACACTTGTACATGACCATGGCCACCGATATGGGGCAATGACAACCAACCTGTCAGAGTGCTTCAATGGGGTACTTAAGGGCGCACGTAGCTTGCCCATAACTACAATGGTGATGTTCACATTTTACAAGGTGAACTCGTACTTTGACGATCGTCGAAACAAAATCCTAGAGCAGTTGGAAGAGGGGCAATTGTGGTGCAAATATGCCTATGACAAGTTCGAGGCAAATCAAGAGAAGGCGAAGCTCCATATGGTTGAAGGATGAGCGCGCAACAGCACTTATATACAGTGGACACACAGTCTTCACTGTTGAACACTGGCGGGGGAGCTCACACCCATAGGGTTTCCCTCATTGACATGACATGCACGTGTGGGAAATGGGAAGCAAACAAGATCCCCTGTTCACACTTGATAGCAGTTTGTGCCAAGCACAATCACGATGCCACAGAGTATATGGATCGTTTCTACCGCGTGGAAAAATAGTATCATAGCTACGAGTTGATATTCCAACCACTGAAAGATAGGTTAGAATGGCCGGAGCCAGAAGAAAGGAGAATCGTGATGCCAAACCCACAGTTGATCCGAGAGAAAGGTCGGCCGAAGTCCACGAGAATCCGCAATGAGATGGATGACGAGGATAGGGAGTTGCCAACGTCATTGTGGATTGAGAATGGCCCAAAGTTGAAGTGTGGGCTGTGTCGCCAAGAGGGTCATAACCGTCGTAGATGTCCGACTCGAAATGTGGCATCAACAAGCCATGGTGGTACGTAGCAGGTAACAATTACAAGTCAATGAGGTATGAGGGGGTAACAAGATCCCCTATTCTTCATTAGTGTTGTCAATTAGTGTTGTTACAAGAGGTCTAAACAGTATGAATTGAAATGGGGTGGTATACATGATGTTGTATACCAAATTGAAATGGGGTGGTATTCATCGGGTCTTTATTTTCCTAACTGTATATGTTTTGCTTTAGATTGCTAATTTTTGGCCAAGGTGTAACTTTAGAAGCATTTGCATTTAAGCAGGCAAGCTTGAAGGGTTCTTGAATGCCTTGTCAATTCAATTTATTAATTAATGTGGGTTGTATACTAATTTTTGGTCTGGTTACTCCTCGGAAAGGAGGCAGCCCTGCAACAAAGGGAGGTTTGTAGTTCCAATATTGTTGCCATGTCCTGTGTGGCAAAGGTGCCAGACTTGAGACGTACCATGGATGAAGTTGTCAGAACGAATGAAGAAATCCGGCAGTCATACTCAGAGAACCGGCCATCTTTTGAAGAGAACAAAGTCATGGTGTCAAATGTACAGACACCATGACTGCCTAAAACCATTGTTGGCGACAGATTTCCAAGTTTCAAGTTACAATTGTGAAGTATCAAATATCTGGGCTGGACATTTTATTTTTGTACATCTACAGTCGTTAAATGTGTAGCTTGACTTACATGGATGATTTCCCTAACTGTATTCGAAACGAGGACATGAGTTGTTTGATGCATGTCCGAAATTGTTGTATAGACGATTTGATTATGGAAGTGGTTGGAAGTAGATGGATGAGTTGTTATGTATGGTTTGGTTGTGAACAGGTCCACTTTTATGATGAATAAACAGCCCAAATTAGCTTAGAGATTAGGTGTGAACAGTGTTGCATCAGCTGTTACTCCATGCGGGAAATATATTCCCAAATTATACCCTATCTTCAAGCTACAGAGATTTCCGCAAGAAGAAATGCTCCCAAACCCACTACAATTTGCCCATTGTAACCATCCCACCATCGTTGTTATTGTCAAAAGGTAAATATTGCTCAAATGCTTCACTCACCTATCTTTCACACCTTTAAAGCCTAGTTTTCACCCAAATGCTCCACTGACAATCTCATCGCAAGAAATGCTCACCACCAACTTTATAAGCCAAAGGAAAATATTTACCAAATTATGGAGAAGACAATTTGTTATCCATTCCAACTTCTACTGCTGAGTCTTGAGCAATAAGAAATGGTCACAAATTCGCTGTATATACTTGACAAACTGCAGATGAACATAACTCGATTACCAATAATTCAAGTTATGCGGATGACCCATCTGGACAGTTCGATTCCTGTTCAACTGCAGATGGATCAATCCAAATTAAAAGTCATTGGGCCGGATTAGGAACATAACTTGATTTCATAGTAATCGGATTACGTGGAAGACCCTCCTGGTCCCTTGGATTCCACTTGGACTGCAATTGGATCAGTCGAAATATCTGGGCTGGGCGAGGGAGCCCAGTAAAAAGTAACTCGATTTACGTATAATCAGGTAATGTGAACGTAACCCGGTACATGTGGAATCGAGTTAGGCGAACATTTTCGTGTCAGTTACAGTACACTTAACTAGATTTCATAGTTATCGGATTACGTGGAAGACCCTCTTGGTCCCTTGGATTCCACTTGAACTGCAATTGGATCAGTCCAAATATTTGGGCTGGGCGAGGGAGCCCAGTAAAAAGTAACTCGATTTACTTATAATCGGCTAATGTGAACGTAACCCGGTAGACAGAGAATCGAGTTATGTGAACTGGCTGGTGTCCGTTACAGTACACTTAACTCGATTTATTAGTAATTGGGTACGTGGAAGACCCTCCTGGGCCCTTGGATTCCTCTTGGACAGGATCAGGATCAGTCCAACAATATCTGGGCTGGGCTAATGTGAACGTAACCCGGTACATTTGGAATCGAGTTATGTGAACTGGCTCGTGTTAGTTACAGTACACTTAACTCGATGCCTTAGTAATCGGGTTACGTGGAAGACCCTCTTGGTCCCTTGGATTCCTCTTGGACTGCAATTGGATCAGTCCAAAAATATCTGGGGATCGGTGGGGGGCCAGTACGAGTAACTCGATTTGCGTATAATCGGTTAATGTGCACATAACCCGGTACGTTTGGAATCGAGTTATGTGAACTGGCTCGTGTTAGTTACAGTACACTTAACTCGATGCCTTAGTAATCGGGTTACGTGGAAGACCCTCTTGGTCCCTTGGATTCCTCTTGGACTGCAATTGGATCAGTCCAAAAATATCTGGGGATCGGTGGGGGGCCAATACGAGTAACTCGATTTGCGTATAATCGGTTAACGTGCACGTAACCCGGTACGTTTGGAATCGAGTTATGTGAACTGGTTCGTGTTAGTTACAGCACACTTAACTCGATGCCTTAGTAATCGGGTTACGTGGAAGACCCTCCTGGTCCCTTGGATTCCTCTTGGACTGCAATTGGATCAGTCCAAAAATATCTAGGGATCGGTGGGGGGGCCACAACGAGTAACTCGATTTGCGTATAATCGGTTAACATGCACGTAACCCAATTTATTTGGCATCGAGTGATGTGAACTGCTCTCGTGTCAGCCATCCGACCCAACATGGATTCCTTTCAGCTTCTCTAAAGACAACATGGATTCCTTGGAGGAGAACAAAGCACATAACTCGATATTAGTTTAATCGGATTATGTGTAAAACAAACTCTTTAGCACTGAACGTACAAAGCATCAACAGTTATTAACAATTTGCACAAAAAATCGAAATGAAGATTTGCAGAACGATGACTTCTCAATGGCGGAGAGACAATGAGGATGGTCCCCCTGATCTGAAGGCGAAGGCCCCCTACTTTTTCAAGATTATTATGCCAAAAACTCTTCGAGAAGGAAATCTTGTAAGTATTGTAGCAAGTTCGGTATATTTTTGTCTCCGCAATCATACTTTTATATGAACGGCGTCCACTTGATATATGTTTGTTGTGATTCTTGAAAATATTTACATTTGTTGATGACCAAAGTGATGAAAATCTGTGAACATGGTTGAGCAGTATTATGAACTCGTATTTTGATGTGTTTTTGTGGCGTCGGGTATAGTTATAATTAGGTAAGAATTCCTGCACTTTGATGGAAAATACAGGTAAAGAACTTAGTTCAAGAGAATAGGATTCGAATAGGCAATGAAAACAGAGATGTGAACTGGGAAATTAGTGGAAATAGTAGATACAATAATTAGAAGCATAAACATAAGGGGCGGAGCCATGTTGCTCCTTGGGGGTGCCATGCCCACTTTAACCAATTTTTAAATTTTCTCAACAGCATATATAGCAAAAAGCCAAAAGGATATAGGCCCCCTCAGATAATTATAATCGCCCCCCCCCCCCCCCCATTTGTTCAGAATACTTAAATTTTGTCTAACAGGTAAAACTTCTCCTCGAATAAAAGAACCCTTTGTTCCCAATTATTGAAAGACTTGTACTTAATCTAGTGGACAATAACCTACTCTCTACAAATAGAATAGATGTTAGCCCATTGCAGGCGAGTCTGTGGTTTACAGTAGTGTTTCATTCTCATGGTTAATTGGCTACGTGCCTTTCCCTTTAATTTCTTTGTCAATATTGCTGCCAGCCTCATTGTTTTTAGTTTTTAGTTATACAATTTTTGTGTAGTACATCAGATTACCTGGTTCACATCATATGTATTGACTTTAATTGTCGTTAAACATAATAACCCGTAATGTATGTATGTTATTGCTCATGTTAAACATGTGCTTGAAGTTAATGTTTGAACCTAATGTATTATACTTATAATATTATACTTATGTTATGGAGTTTTTTTTTACAGCGGATTCCAAGGAAGTTTATTCACGAATATGGAGTTGAACTGTCAGATATGGCCGTTCTTACAATTCCAAATGGTACAACATGGAAACTCAAGTTGACAAACCGTGATGGGGAGGTTTGGTTTCAAAATGGTTGGTGCGAATTTGCAAGCTGTCATGCTCTAACCCTGGGGCACTTGCTAGTTTTCAGATATGAAGGCAATTCACACTTTCATGTACTGATATTTGATGCCACTGCAACAGAAATAGACTATCATTTACATGACCAACTCCAACTTTGTACAATGGAAGACAATGACAGTGATGATAACTCTGTTCAAATCATGGACGGCTATACTAGGGGAGAGGGTTCAGGTGTGAATCTTACACAATATTTTTTTTATTTTAATTGGTTGATTGTGTAAGCCTGTTTACTATTAATTTCATGTGCATGACTTCATATTTTCATATCATCTCAGGATCAGGTCATGGTGTTGGACCGGAAACTGCTTGCAATAGGAATTGTGGGCCATCACATGACCAATGTCCTAAGAAAGATGGTGGTGTAGATGAAAATCTTGTGAGAGCCAGTGCTTTGAAATCGGAAAATCCCCTTTTCACGGTTATCATTCATCCGTCATATGTTAATGGCAAGGATCGTGCGGTAAGCTTTCAAAGTAATGTATTTTGTTGGGTTTTCTCAATGCATGATAACTTTGATTTTTCATAGCTCAATTAGGAAGCATGTAGCAGATAGTTGATGGGTATAGGTATTGTTGGTAATGATTTGGTTCTTTGTGTTTTTAGGGGAATTGAAGTTTCATCTATATTTAACAATGTCGCCTAGATATGAAATAGTATCATCTTAGGTGGTAGAAGGAAATCATGTGCTTCATGTAAAGTCATTATGAATAACATGATCAAATCACTGGCATCCGCATAACTGCCCGTCAACCATCAGCATAACAAATAATAGTATTGCATCATAACTACTTTAATGAAGTGTGGGTTCAACATTAATATGAAATATATATTCAATGACTTTTTTGTACAGAGTTTACCCCGTGACATTATCAACTACTTACCGACAAAAGGCCTTACGAAGGACTACACCAAAGGAAGTATACACACTGTGAAGCTCCAAGTTGTGGACCAATTATGGCCTGTGAAGTTATATGTGTATAAACGAATCGTGGGTTCATCATGTGTCGTATCTGCTGGTTGGTCTGCATTTGCGAGGGGAAATGGCTTGCAAGTAGGAGATGTTTGCGTATTTGAGCTGATCATGGGGGACGATGTTGTGTTCAAAGTCCACATTTTCAGATGTTAAGTGGTTACAAACTCTAAAGACCAAAGTATATAATGTAGATTGTATGGGAGCTTCATATTTTGTTGTTTTTTGTAATATGCCCATAGTTGTGACGATCTAAAGTATTTACATATATATGTTTATGTCTTTGTGATTTTCCTATTAGTGAGGATTTTGTTGTCTTTTACATGACATAGTAAGAGTATGGACAGTGATTAATGAATGAGTTTAAATGTGCTTGGTGTCAAATGATTGATGGGGGGTTGCAATGATTTTCCTAGCACAACAATATACCTCTAGCACTTTCATCAGTTTAAAGGTCATTGAAAAAGATGATAGATCTAAAATTTAAAACAACATATACTAGCCCAAAAACATTTGTGCAACAACACAAAATCACCAATAATATAGGCTAAAATAAATTAAGTCCAATTAACCAATTTTACTGAAACAAACAACTAGCTCTTTAAAAAGTAATTTGTGAATAATTTTGCCTTTACCCAGCAGACGCACACATCAAAAACTCAAAAAACAAAAAACTCTCAGTGGCTAAGAAGCTGCCGAGCTAGAGGGCAGAGTCGCCTCCCTTAACTTAAATTCGTAGCTCCGTCCCTGTGCATTGGGTACGTTGTAAAAGTGATGAAATAGTAGCAGTCAGTACAGCAACAAACGCTATTATTAAGTTGAAAGATAGAATAATTAGTATACGTTTTAGAGATTAAGCTAAGAGAACTCGAGATCAACCGAATTAGTGACCACTAGTGCAAGACAAACTGGACTTAGCTTGGATACATAACTCGAGTCTACAGTAATCGAGTTATTCAGAGATCCCCTCTAGAGACTTGGATTTCTCTTGGACTACATATGGATCAGTCCAAATATCTGGGCTGGCCGTGGGAGCCCGTGAACATAACTCGATATCTCTAGAATCGATTTCTGTTGAATATATTATGTGTCCAACTAATTATAACTCGAGTCTTAATATATCGAGACATGAGTAGGACCCCTCTGGACACTTGGATTGGTCTTGGACTGCATGTGGATCAGTCCATATATCTGGGCTGGTCGTGGAGGCCCGGTGAACATAACGCGATTTCTTAGTAATCGAGTTATGGTATAGATATCCACTTACATGTAGGGACCCTCTGGACATTTGGATTGCTCTTGGACTGCATGTGGATCAGTCCACAAAGCTGGGGGCCCAGTGAGAATAACTCGATTTCTTAGTAATCGATTTATTACTTTACTCGGCTTTCAGCTAATCGAGTTATGTGGACGGCCCCTCTTGACGACATAGGTCCCATTTGGACTACATGAGGATCAGTCCAAATGTCTGTGCGACTAGACTACACATAACTCGATGGATATGGAATCGAGTATTATGATAACTCGGTTACTATGAAATCGAGATATGTGATTACCCACCTTTATAAGCTCTCCCCCAGTTCTGCAGCATTTGCAGCTGTCCGAAATTCCATCTTCGATTGCTCTCGCTGCATCTGGCTAGAATCGACAAATTTTCGCACAAATTCTTCGAAGGCTTGACATAGTAAGACTCTTTTAACTGTTATTGTCTTTAAAATTACACATTGGTGGTGCTATGTTAAGCATCAATTTTTGATTGATGCTTCAAACTTCATTGTCTATGTAGATTGTGATGAAATTGGGTGTTTGTCTAGTCAAATGCTTTGTTGTTACTAAGGTTACTTGTCTAGTCATTATCGTAGGTTGGCTTCAACTAGTCTCCTTCCACAAAATGAGCTTGCCAATGGCTCCATATATGTTTTCAACAGCCATATGCTATTTGTATGTCTGAACTATACATTGTGCAATTTAATGTTTTTTGGGGCAAAATAGGTGAAACTTACTACATGTATAATATTATGTTTCCTGCATAATATTATTGCTGCTAGAATGCTTTCTATCGGTGTGTGACATTATTGAACATTTTGACAAAATTCAATATGTTAACAATTTGCATAGTATTTCTTTGAGTTCAACTAAAGCTTAGTAATGTCTACGGCTCTATCTTCAAATTATTGCGTCGGACCAAAATGCATTACAATTATTCCACCAACTACCCAACCTGTGAATTTCTCATGACGTTTTTTCATTGTGTTGTTGTAAACTGTAAATCAAGTACATTGCATGGATAATTTTCTACACATGGTAGTGCATTATTCTCCAAATTTTGTTCTCTGCTTCAAACTTCATTGTCTATGTAGATTGTGATGAGATGATCTGTTTGGATATGAAAATATCAATGGGTTAGGTAGTATGAATGTTCTGTGTATCTCGATTTCGTAATGCAGCAGTTGGTTCTGTTTTTTTATGAGCTCATCGTGATTCCTCTACTGACCATCAGTTAGTTATGGCTCGAAAGAGGGCTAAGAGGGCAAAATCCAAAGCTGCATCCGAACCTGAAGTGGTGTTTGTTCAATTAAGGTTCCTCACGCCCGAAAATGAGCAAACCTTTGAAACCTTGATTAAGCGTAGGTGTATTTGGGGAGAAAGGCAAATCAATCTACATGAACTGCATCCTTCTATCCGTGAGAATCTACAATGTAGGCATTGGTTGTCCCTGTGTACAAACATACAACCCCCTCCAGTTGACTTGATTAGAGAATTTTATTCGAATCTCTCGGTGCATGAGGATCTCGGTGGTCACAGAGTGGCATTGTGCATACGTGGTGTGCCATTTACAATAACTCGGAATCTTGTATCTAAAGCTCTTGATGTACCTATAATTGATACATCTACTTATCCATACTCTAGGTCTCCTTGTATTGATGATGTTATGGATGTCCTTTGTGGACGATTAGTCACTCGAGGTTCTGACCGAAGTATTAGCTCGAGTGAGTTGACTGAGCTTAATTATATATTCTTTAGGATAGCTTGTCACAACATTTTCCCTATCTCTCATATCCATACAATCCCTGTAGACAGGTGTTTCTTTCTTTACGCCCTCGTCACCAATAGTTCCATTTGTTTTCCTTCCCTTTTCATTGAAACCATAATGGAGGTGCGTAGGAGCAAGTATAAGAGGCATGGTTTGTTTTTTCCGGTTCTCATCCATAGGGTCCTCAAATATTTAGGATTAAATAACTTTCCTTCCCAAGAGTTGGTTCACATCTAAGCCCCCATAGGAGCCACATTTTTGAAACAGCGAAGTGCCCAAATGAAGTTTGTCGAAACCAGTGTTGGTTCATCCAAGAGACCACGAGTACGGTCTACTACTGGAGATGTTCCAAATGAGGACATGCATGGGGATCCCACAGCTACTGCTGCCGAGGATGGCGATGATGAGGTAGATGTTGACACTGCTGCTATAGCACATACAAGCCCTCCTCCTCCCTCTTTTCGTGCAATGATGGAGACCATTATGACAACTCAGGTAGCCCAAGGGCAGCTTCTCGATGGTCTTATTGCCGAGGTTGCAGCTCTGCGAGTGGACTTAGCTGACTATAGACGTCCTCTGCCGCCTTCTCCACCGCCTGACTCTTGATGATTGCCATTGGGCATTGAACTTAATAAGAGACGAATTTTTTGTTGTTGCTGCAGCATGTTTCGAGAATTGTATGACAGTTTTATGAAGTGGCTTTAAGGCAGTTGAAGATTTTGTTATTTTAGTGGCAGTTTGAAAAACATGGTATGAGTTACAAGTAATTTGTGAATAACATGTATGATGGTTATTTTCATGCCCAATGTTACTATTATTAGTATTATTTAAAATCCTATTCATATAGTGTTTTTCCAGCCTGTATTGACATGACAAACCCTAATAACTTCAATTGTAATGCTTGGACCATGAAATGAGGTTATAAATGCACCACAACGATGACATTCTTTCTACCCCGCTAACTTCGTAGGTTGATTAAGCTATAAGTCGCAATGCCGCTCCATCAAATCGTACAATGCGAAACAAGTTTGGATCTACTTCAACAAATGGATCATCACAAGTTCCAACAGATCAACAACTACATACATACACAGACCACTATGGAGGGAAATGGGTTGGGAAGAAGAGAGATTTCGTTAATATGCCAATATACACGTACGAGAGTCTTGGAAGCGTTGGGCACATTGTTGTTGGCAAACCTACAAAACTAAGTACAGATTCCACCGCAATAGAGTTCACAGTAGCAGAACCATTATGGTCAACCCTATACGAGAAGCGGTGTGAGTTAGAGGTGTATTGTCGATGGCACGGGTTACGAGTTCCTAAGGCATGCTCAGCCGAGTTACCTAGAGATCAACCTACCAACATACTTGCTCGTCTTGAACAAGAGAACAATCAAATGCAAAGGCGACTAGACCGTTTTCACTCAATCCAAAAAGCTAGGAAGCATCTAAAGGGGAAGGCGCAAGAGCGAGTCATCAAGTCCATTAATGAAATTACTGCATTAGATGATGAAAGAGATATTTCATATTTCTCAGATTCAAGCAATGATGATTTCCAAAAATTTCTACCTACGAACATTAGACGTTGTTGTTAATGTCTACACATTCTGTGCAATACAAAACGTTGTTGTTAATGTCTGGCAAATGATGATTATGTACGTTCAACTTTTGCAGCTCTAAAGATGAACTGTTCATTACTTTTGGCTAAGTTTATATGACATCAGTTTCTCATTTTTTTCTCTGCTGTTCTTTGTTGCTACATACGATTCGTGTGCGGAAGGTTGGACAATGTCCATTGCTTTGTAATGTAGGAAAACCCTTAGGAAGTGAAATGACTATTAGAACTTAGATTTATTGCACATTACTTGTAGGAAAATTTAATAGATCCAATACATACAAACTCATCCAAACCACACAAACCAACCACACATATGATTCAATAATACGAATAATTCATTTATATGAGTTGTTTTAGTCGCGGAATCATATACACGTATCCGTGTATCTTAGTTCTGATAGTGTACTACTTTATATAGATACATTACATACAGCAACAAACAAACCAGACTAACCACTCACTCACCTAGTAATCCATATGGCTCACACAACACACTGTCACAACAATATTTGGTTTGCTTAGAAATAGGGTAAATGCCTAAAAGCCTGAGCAGCCTTTGAAATGTTTCATTCAAGTTATTGGTTTGTTGTAGCATTGATCCATATTTGTCCCTAACGTTGCGATTGTGATGATCGGAACCCATTGATGTAAACCTTGGAAGCATAGTTCTCTTCATGTAATTTTAAAAGGGAGGTTTGAGAAGTATGTAACTACAACGCATATCCGCAAAAACTCCCTGAAAAGTTTGTATGAGAATATTTATGTAAACTAGTGTTGCTACACTCATTGCTCATAATAGTAGCATTTGGCAAGTGAGGTTGGAGAAGGCTGGCACAGCTCGGCACTGTTCAGCCAAGAAGAGTTCATAGTTCTGCATGTGCTGCTCAACAGCTCGGCACTGTTGAACCTTGTTCAGTCATATCATCCATGCTCACGTAAATACACATGTATTCAACCTTTTGCAATGCAGTGTTTTCGAGGATGCAGAGGATCCCTCAAAAGTGTAAGCAAAATTTTGGGGGTGAGCAGTTCCACCATTGCATTACTGATGTTCGCAGTTCTGCATGTGATGCTCAACAGCTCAACACTGTTGAACCTTGACCACAAGTACCCATCCTCACTCACGTGAATACACAGATGTGACAGTCTGTTTGCGATACACCTTTTTTTCAGGAGGCAGAGCATCCCTGAATTGGTTATGCATCAATTTTGGGGGATGAGCTGTCCACCATTGCTACACTGATGCTCGCAGTGCTGCATGTGCTACTCAACAACTTTGCATTGTTGAACCCTGTCCAGTCATATCACCTACACGCATGTCAATACACAGATATGCATCCTTTTGCAATGCACCGTTTTCAAAGATCCAGAGCATCCCTAAAAAGTTTATGATACATTTAACACAGCTTGATACTGTCTCGTCAAGTCACGTCAGATGAAGTACAGGAATGCTGAATAGTCTTCAACAAGACGTACCAAACTGGTCAGAGGAAAGTATTAAAACCACTTCCATCAAATATAAACCATACCTGTGATCAAAGTCCCTAATTAAATATAAGCATAAACATCACTAGTTAAAAATTTAAATAGGTTATCCTAGTCCGAACTTTTGAGTTATAACGACGTGAACTATTGAGACACTAAGCACAACAGGCTTCCTCTTGATCACCTCAAAGACATAGACATCTCCGTCTTCTAAATTATTATCTTTAGAAAATGCAACCCATCCCTTCCCGAACCTCATTGCTGAACATAACCCGGTTTTGATGGGCGGTAATAGCACAAGACATTGAAGTGTGACAAATTGCATCCCAATAATATACGTGGTAGAAAATTCAACAGGTACATACTGCACAAGAAGGAGAAACAACTAACGCATTAGAGCATATACTTAAGAGAACATCATGATCACATTATGTATAAAGGCTCACCATATTAGGCGGCCGCGAGATACCCATGAAAGAAGGATTTTTTGGCTTGAACTTTTCGGCTACTTGGATTGCTCTCTTTCTTTACTCAAACATTATATGCTATTCCATTTTTTCATAACAAACTTTGCTCTGACTTCATGCTTTGTGGGTTTGTACATTGAGGGAGATATGTTTGTATCATCTTCATCTAAGTCTATTATTCCTACCTGATGATCTTCCAATTTATAGTTCTTGCTGGGTGGATATTGAATCTCAGTGCCACTCTTATCAAATATAAGAACATGGAAGCTTGAATTTCCTTCATATCTGAAGACTACAAAATAACCATAACAGATAGAATAGTATTGAACGAAATTCTGCGGACCATTACAAAACCAAATGTTGTTATTAGCTTTCTTCAATCCCACTTGCCAAATACCACCATAGGGAGCAATGAGTGTAGCTACGGTCGATAGCTCAACACTGTTGAACCCTGACTACAAGTACCCATCCACACTCATGTGAATACACAAAGCATCCCTGAAAAATTTACGCATCAATTTTAGGGGTGAGCTGTCCACCATTACTACACTGATGTTCGCAGTGCTGCATGTGCTGCCCAACAGCTTTGCACTGTTGAACCATGTCCAGTCATATCACCTACATGCATGTTAATACACAAATATGCATCTTTTTGCAATGCACCGTTTTTAAGGATGCTCTGCATCCCTGAAAAGTTTATGATACATTTAACACAGCTCAGCATGTCTCGTCAAGTCATGTCATATGAAGCACATGAATGCTGAATAGTCTTCACAGGAATAAATACGTAACCTCTTCTGTAGTACACATCACCAGCCCATTTCTATAGCACAAGCTATAGCCATATCAAACAGTTATCTCAGCAAACCACATGCACCAACAGACGCCATTGTACAACCAAGTCATGTTCTCCTTAACACCTCGCCACTGAACAATCCACTTTTCAGTCATATCATCTTTATTCACGTGAATATTTATCCTTACATATAATCACATCCATGTGAATACTTGCCCTTGCAATATAAAGTCCCACTTACATCTGTGTTGAAAAACAACTACACATACTGAAGTCCCATTTACATCTACCCTTGGAAAACATCTACACATACCAATCCAAAGTCACATTTTCCAATGTCAATGCGCAATTGGATGCTACCTCATTTTCCAGATGACTATAGAAGGGAAAGAGATTCCGACGAGAGGGAATACTATGCCGGACTACGGCGGGAGTGGGACTTTCGCGTGAACGAAGCCAACGCTCTGCATGATGATCTCGTGCGACTCGGAGCACCTCTTATCGACCGTAGCTCGCTCACACTGCCATGGCAAAACATGCACCAGTATGAGCGTGCAGTGACTAAAATACAAAAAGAGAACAATCTTATGATATTCCGTAGGTCAAGGTATCACATGCTACAACTAGTGGAGGAGCTGGCCGCCGCAACGAATAGGCAACTCACTCCAGTAGAACGTAACAATATCCTCAACTACGAGGACTACCTGTCAGAATGAATGCCTATATGGTGTGTGTCTTATGTCTACAGGTTAAGTTAATAATGTTAGTATCGTTAGTGTTCGATATGCAATGCATGCATATTGGTGGCATCGTGTAAGAATATTTAAGTTTTCTGTGTTATGTCGTAGGTGCAGCCACCACAGCCAACAGGCAACTCACTCCGATGGAACCTAACAATGTCCTCAACTACGAGGATTACCTGTTTGAGTGAATGCCTATGTGGTGTGTGTGTTATGTCTAGGGTTAAGTTAATAATGTTTGTAGCGTTAGTGTTTAATATGCAATGCATGCATATTGGTGGCATCGTGTAAGTTATTTTAAGTTTTTTGTGTTATGTCGTACGTGCTTATTGAAAAACATATGTGGGAATATTTAACTTTTATGCGTTATGTGAGAATAATCTAGATTACAAATAACATGCATACTCCTCACAATTAATAATAAGGTTTACGTAGTACAAATGCAACACCAATGACACACATACATAAAACATAGTTATGCAAAATAGTTCTCCAACAAAGTCTAATTACACCCCGGCATAATTACTCTTCATCTGACATCTCCACGTCTGACTGATAAATGGGATCAGCAAGAAGTGTTTGCATGAACTGAGCGTGCTCGTACCACCCTCCCTCCACTGACTCTCGAATTTCGACTTGGGTCCGATATCGATTAAGACGTATCTTCATTCGATTATTTTCTTCTCTTATGCGATTTAATGCTTTACGAAGTTCGTCGATCGTGTCTCTTGGCATCTGTGATGCGAGTCGCCGAGGCACTGGCAACTTAAAACCAACCAACTCATCATAAAACATTTTCTGTTTGCGAAATAACCAAGCCCACTCCTGTCTCATAGTATTGTGAACGTAAGCACTATTTCGCAGATTCGGATTGATTGGATAGATGAACTCATCTTCCAATACCCAACAACGACCCATAGCAGTGAACACATCATAAGGCCTGTAGAGCTGTGGATTGCCAGAACCAAACATTGACGCTAAATACAATAACATCAAATAATCAAGTTAACAGTGTGCATCAACTGTTGGAAAATAATGTAATTATGCATAAGATGGTACACGACAAAGACATTCATAAATTTGTGTACTATTACATGCTAAAAATGAAATACTAACACTAACATTTTACCATAAACATTAGACGTTGTTGTTAATGTCTACACATTGTGTGTAATACAAAATGTTGTTGTTAATGTGGTGTGCTAATGAATAATGATAATTATGTACACGCCCCTATATGATTATGACTAATGCTAATTATGTGCAATACAAAATGTTGCTATAGTAAACATTTCGTTCTCTTATAACCAACGTTTACTGCAACAAACAACCAAAACCACACCAATGTACTTACTTCACACTCATTCAATCATAAAAAAAAAAAAAAAAAATACAATATCAAATGAACATACCATTGCCCTAAAATTCTTGTGACTAACGTTTACTACAACAAACAACCAAAACCACACCAATGTACTTACTTTACACTCATTCAACCAAAAAAAAAAAAAAAAATCAATACAATATCAAATGAACATACCAATGTCCTAAAATTTTGGTGTGAGTTTTTTACCTGAGGAGATACAAATTTCAATTGAGTCTAGAAGCAGCTGTGGATTTGTGGAGCAGATTGGAAATCAGTTCAAGCAAAGAAATCAGTTAAAGCAAGACGCTCTGGAAAGGGAGGATATGTAATGGTGTTATAAACCAATAACTCGATTTTGAAACATTCGATTATGGTCCATAACTCGATTTTTCAATATTCGAGTTATGTTAACAGACAGAACCGTACGCCTGACGACAAGAAGCGCATAACTCGATATGAGAATACTCGGTTATATAACTTGATTTTCGAATTATCGAGTTATTTAGGGATTCAAAAAAAAATGCCACGCTGGAAGGTCCAGCGTGGAAGAAAGCTTAATTTAACTCGATTATAATAATATCGAGTTATTCATATAACTCGATCTTTATGATATCGAGTTACAAAATAGGGGCATTTCCCTGATTAGTTTGGAAACTGGGGCAAAACGCTGCTTAGTTTCTCTGAAAAGGGCATTTGCCCATTTTGCCCCAAGTTTTCCTAAGGAAGTGATTCTACGTAATATTAACTATGCATGCTCACCTAAACTAGCTAGAGATAAACGTGGGATCATTCTGACTATCTTAATCTTGTTTTGAACAAATTATTTGTACGTGATCACACCCTCAAAAAATTATCTTATAAAACGGTCTCATAAAATTTCAATGTGATCACACTTGTACAAAAAATTATCATATGAGACAGTCTTATAAAATTTCTTTCTCAAAACATATATATGTCGCACATGCTATGAAAGGGTGGTCTTATAAGATGGTTTTATGAGATACTCTCTCCTCACCGCTTTCACAAGCCTGCTCCAAGACCAGCAAACATAACCCATACAAATAGAATGTGACATGATATTGCCGGCAATATGTACATCGATGAATTACATCTTGAAACACTTTAAAATGGCATCAAAACCTTTTCCAACACTTGATATTTTAATATAAAATCCAAAAACATGTCCACACGGATACTATCTTAATAAGTGAAGAATTGTGATTAATAAAATGCATCAGGATATAAGATATTCCGTATATATAGTTTTAAATTTTAACAGGTTTTAGTTAATAACTATTTTTTCTACAGTTTCTTAATTCTTTCTCTACCTTTCCAACGGTAACATCAAAGTTCAGAAGCTTGAAGAAAGAAGATCCGTGGTGCGCCAATGTAATTAAGAATTGAATAAAATTGTTGGATTTGGAACTTTGTGTTTATCATCCTACAAACATTTGAATGGTATTGCCGTAAACGTACAGGAAATGTGAGTAACTATATTTTAAAATTTCTCTACAGTTTTGTTTGTGACACTCATTGACTCATTAAGCAACAGAAGACAAACACAATGGGTTGGTCAATTCGGCACATTTCCTTCACTCAAGGCTTTGTATTGGGTGGATGATATGGATATCCCACCGTGTCTCTTGAGTATATATACTCATGGTTTTTAAATCCGGACGATTCAAAAAACTGGAAAAGAGAGATGTTCAAAGATTTTAAGGTCGGATCAAAGTTTAACCGAGATTGAACTGTGATGACGTCAAAATTGATTTAATATTAATTAAAATACAATTAAATGTATTAAATGTATAAAAATACAGAAGTTTAACCTTAAAAAATATAAAGCAATTAAAACAACTTTCAAAATAATTTTTGTTATTTATATAAAGTAAGTAGAAAATAAAAAATATAAACAAGCTTTAAAAAATTGTGTTTATTAATCTTTCAAATAAAATCAATTTAATTTAAAATAAAATCATTTTTAACATAAATTTACAAATTTCATATTCATATTTATTGATGTAAAAGCATAATTCTAGAACAAAAATAAATTTAGAAAATACTATTAAGTAAATAGTGATAAAATTAAATGCATAACTATTAATCTTTTAAAATTAAAATAAATATAATATAAATTTCAAGTTTGATGCGAGGAATCCAACCAGTACAGTGGTTGTTGCGTTGGCCAGAGGGCTTAAATGTGTTGGAGGTTGTTGGTGTTCTATACTTGATTAATGTGTTTTTCCCTATTTATTTCAATTGCCAAAGAACGGGGTACGGTCACGGGCAACCAGGTCTGACCGTCGGGCCCGGTCTGGATTTGATGACCTTAATATATACCTATCTTTTTCAGAGCTAATGCTAGGAACATGACTTGCAAAAGTTATGCTCCTAATATTTTTCTCTCTCTCAATTTTAGCTTGTCCCACACGCTTTGCATTAAACGAAAAAGCTATCTCTGTGGCTTGAGAAAGCAAGCTCATAATTGAGCTTTGACAAAAGTGGGCTTGACCAAACGTGGTGCAACGCACCCAACAAATACATTGACTAATTAAGACCAAAAGTTTATGCAAATAATTACCCCAGGAAGTAATAATTAATAGACAAAACTTATGGACAGAATCTTTAGTGCTGTTTCTTAAGTCTCTCTTAAAATTTTGTCATGTAATTACTTAACTTAAAAAATACACTTTTATTCATGAGAAAAAAGCCACATGGTAGAATCCTAAAAGAGGAACCTAAAGAACAGCACCTAAGTCTTGCTCATGATTAATTGTCCCTCACAACATACTCGGCCAAAGATGCTGTAATTTTGTCGTTGTCGTTCCAATTAGATACTCCTATATTATAAAGGAGATTTCGTTTTGGCATTAATCAAATAAAAATCATATCATAATCAAACTTTAACCTTCGAAGTTTCCTTTGTTGAGCTAGTTAGTGTCAAAAAACTAAGAGAGAGAGAGAGAGAGAGAGAGAGAGAGATGACAAGCTATAGCGGCTACACATGACAACAAATGGTGGTGGACTGGGTATATTGTAGAATTGACAAGTTAATTTGGATTAGGTTTTTTTTACTCATAAAAAGACGAGTTAATCTATATTTGACCAGCTGAAATAGTTAGATTGGTTAACACTTATTAAAGGGACTCTCCTGTATTTGTTTCAACCTCTCAATTTTAACTTTTTATCTCACATAGACACATACTCTTCTATTCTCTTCTCAATCGTTCTCTTTCAATAATCTATTCTCAAACCGATTGAATCTTGGATCGTAAAATTAAAAAATTTATGCATTATATATTTATTTTGAGTTTCTTTTTTTTTTTAATCATTCATTCTCTTGTTGGCAAAAAGAATATGCTCAACGTAGACAAAGTAAGATTTGGGTCCAACACTTCCCCTTCTTAATCCTCTAGCTCTTCTTGGTTCTTGGCACCCAAAAAATACATCCCCCATCTTTGTCTAACATGCTGAGGCTTGTGCTAGTTTTCTCTCTTCTTTTCACTCTCTGCCTTTCATCCTCTGCTCAAACATGTTCCACATTCACATCTTTTTCTAATAACTTAGCCTACAGCTCCTGCAAGGACCTTCCTTATTTGAACTCCTCCATATATTGGAACTACAATTCATCGTCTGGAAGCCTCCAAATCGCCTATAGACACGCCGGGATCACGACCTCTAATTGGGTTGCATGGGCCATTAACCCCTTCGGTTTACAACCAGCCATGATTAGAGCACAAGCACTTGTAGCTTTTCAACTATCTAATGGTTCCATGAGAGTGTACACGTCCCAGATCACCAGCTATACTACCACCTTGCCGGAGGACAAGCTGCAATATGATGTCCCGGATTTGACAGCAACTTATGCAAATGCTGATTTTATAATCTATGCTACCTTGGCACTTCCAAGCAATACAACCACTATCAACCAAGTTTGGCAAGAGGGTCCGGTTTCAAATGACAATCCAGGAGCACATCCTTTGGCTACTGCTAATACTAATTCCAAGGGTACCCTGGATCTTATTTCGAGTCCGGGCCCTTCGAGGCAGCCTGGAACAAATTCTACAGCTCCAAATGCGAGCGCATCAAGAAGTAGTGGAAGGATGCTTACATGGGTGTTATTGAGGTTTTGGCTAACAATGTTGTGTGGTTGGAAGCTTAGACATGTCATGTTGTTCTGAAGAGGAGAAAGTCAAGAACTGAGAGTGCTTCTGGGCTTTAATTGGAGCAAATGGAGCTAATAATTTGCCAAATTAAATTTGGTGGTAGGTCAACATGTAGTTATTATTTATTGGGGTTGTCATTTTTATTGAATTCCTTTCTACTATTTTGTTATCATAATTGTCAAAATTAACATGAATTGAGTAATGAATCAAATTTTCATTTTGTTCTATCAAGCATCATTATCATATTGCGAGTGGTGAGATACACAAGCAGTTTATAGAATATTAAAATTTAAAAAAAATTTAAAAAAAATCATATATATATAATATTTATTATAAACTTGAATTTATTTAGTTAACAACTAATTTAATCAACACTTATGTACGTACTAAACTCACCATACGTACAAAATAATAAAAATATTAGGCATGAGATAATATATTCATTATATATACACATTTAGTTATGTTCAACTAGGTTTTTTTTATTTTTTATTTTTAGAAGTCATTTAGTTATATTAAACTAATAAATAACTAGAAAAATTTATGAGTACAGAGTACAGATCTTGATTTTCTCTCTTATAATAGATATTGACCATCCATAATCTATAAAAACAAAAATAATCCAACATGTAGTTTCTACATTTACAAATACAGCATATAAAATATGGAAAATTTTTGTATTTTTTAAATGTTTAAATTCAGAAGTTAATAACAATGGAGGAGAGAATTTTAAAACCTAGACATATTTGTTGGGAATATCAAGAAATACTAATTAAAATACAAACCGCTTGACATTATGAACAAAATTAAAAATTACCTTTAATCTAAATTGGATGTTAAAGAAACCCACACATAGGATAAATGGGCCTCATGAGTCATGTTAAAAGGTAATAAATAAAAATAAAGTTGTGAATAGCATACCATATCAACCAATATGACTAATATTTATCGTATCAATTACTAAAGTAAATATAAAATTGTTTCGATCTATCCCCCATATTCCAACTATTTCAAAACATGATTTTATTTTGGACCAATTCAAAAACATTAATGTGTTTCAAAACTTGCAGATGTCGACAATGTCGCCATCAAAATTTGAACTTGTTGGTTTTGCACTCTCGGGCAAACATATTATTGGCTTTTTCCTTCTTCCACATTGTGCATATCCTCTCACCTAGAAAAAGTCTAATGATACAATTTATATTAAAACTTGTTGAAATAACAAGTTTTGAATAGTGAAAGACAAAAATAGAATAAGCTGTAATACATACGAAAGTGATTATTTTTAACTTTAAAAAGAGAAATACTTGTGTGCATAGCAAAGTTACCCCTCACCCACCTCTCCCTTCTAGGTTAGTCCGCTAGGCACTTGCATTTCTTGTTTTATCCTCGTGCTAATTTCTTGCTTTACCAGTCACTTTCTTGGTTTCTCTCCAAATGACTTTAAGCTTTTCTTTTCTTTTTTTTTTAAATACTAACTTTCAGCCTTTTTCCTTTCTTTTCACTTTCTATAAAATATATATATATATATATATATATAAAGTAAATCTCAATTAGCTTATAGTTGAATAAGAGATTTAAAGTTCTATAGATTGAAACTCTATTTTTTTTATTAAAAAAAAACATAAAAATAATGCAATTTTTTATTTTTGTATTTAAAAGTTGGCATTTTAGTACTTTACATAGATTGAATGTATTAAAATTTGTAAAAATTACAACATCGCTCACATGAAAACTAAAATTTGAACTAAACACTGAGTAAAGCAAATTTATATAAGCAACGATGCTATTTGTCGTCTCCTCTGAATCTACAAATAATTTGGCACTGACAAAGGCCACAATACAATTTGTAGTATCCTCGAAATTATAAATACTCTCAGCAAATGGAGCATGATAAAATAGTAACTAGTAAGACAACTACTAATGCTTTTCAGAACATGGGAATGGACTTTAAATATATTGAATAAACAGTTGTCTCGATTCATTTAAATAGGTGTTTTCTCATTCTGGTTGCTGCAAAGCCTCAACAAATGCATCCTTGAGATGAGGGTTTGAAGCTGCTACCCGCTGTGCGGCAATGTCAAAATCTTTACCGGATCTGATACATAACAACGACCATCAATGTTGATATATACGTTTAGTTTTTTGACAATATCTATGGATGTAAAATGTTTTCAAAAGTTTACTAGCAAACATGTATTGGCCTGCCAGTTGTGCGGTATGCAAAACCAACCCCATTGCATGTCAAACTCAAGCATCAATTTGTGAAGACAGATCAATAGAGTTTACTATTTAATTGCCATTTTAAGATGCTTCCTTTCCAGAACCCCTATTTCCTATGTCAAACGAAAAAAAAAAAAAAAAAAAAAGCATAGTACTTACGGGTCATACACAAGTCCTCCAGCTTCTGTTACAATTACTGCACCACCTGCCACATCCCTGAGTAGATGACCAGACTATGTCAATCACATATCAAACCAACCTCACTGAGAAATAACAATACCATTCCAAGAAGCAGGCTATATATTTAAATCACAACTCACAACAAGAACATCAGTGAAAACTATGATACCATACCACGGACCCCCAAAGCCAAGCTCATAACATAGATCAAGCCTTCCACATGCAATTCCACAGAGATTTAATGCACAAGAGCCAGTCATTCGAAGGGATCTCACCTGATCAAAAGAGAAACTAACATTCACAACAGAAACCAATGCATGCTATAAGCTCAATAACTTCTGTGGCGAGTTTATTTTTTACCTTGGCAAGTAAGATATTAATTCTGTTCATAGTGGAATCCAATGTTGGCTTATCACGTTTAGTTCCAGCCTGCTCTTTCAGAAGGACAAAATTTGAGAGGATGTAAAATGTCCTCTTGATTGTCAAGAGTAGGGTTACAAAGATATTGCAATGCAGTGAAATTTGAAATACATTCTGAAAGCACTCTCTGTGTTTATGAGATGCTTTTTTTGGTAGGAGGTTTCTGAGATGCATGAGGCCGATTTCATCTGTTTACATAAACTAATACAAAGGAAAGAAATTAAGAAGTATGTTTTTACATTCAGGTGCTGTTATGCATCAGCATATGCATGCTCACCGGAATTCTTCAAAAATAACTAAACAAATAAAGTACCAAGTTAGGTTGTACCGCAAAAGTTCAATCTCCCACATAAGCAGTCCTCACGTCCAGACCGCTACCTATTACAAACATCATGTACGGGCCTAAATTATGCATTCAGGTGATACTCCTTGGCACTACATATAATTAAATAGGTATTTTGCTTTTCGGGTTTCCTTGCCTTGTAAATTCTCTTCCATAGCTTGTTCCAATTGTCCATTTGGGATTGCTTAAATTTATTGGCTTATTTGGCTTGAAAAATAAGTAGACTTAAAGAAGTAGGTTTGATAAATTTATGTATAAGTTGGCTTATTAAATAAGCCAACTTATAAGCATAAGCAAACAGACCCAAGGTAGAACTTTTGCTTAGTCTTTTTCATTTCTATCCCCTGCCCACCCCCCACTTTCGTTTCTTTCTGGCGCCATTCTTTTGGGGGTTGGGAAAGGCAGCTTCACTTATGCATTTCAGCTCATACAACTAAAGTTTGATTACCAAATCAAAGTTATTGGCCAAATAAAGAACAGTTAACTTCCATTACTGTAAAAGTTGTACTTGAAATTACCTTATATAAACCCATCCCCCTGGGCACCAAATCAACAAATACACTTGAGCCATCCTATTCTAAAATAGTCTTCACAAGTAGTAGCTTATATCTATTTTATCATCCCTTTTCTCATTTCTCTTCTTTTTTCAACATTTTATGTTTATAGAGAAAGATGGGTGGACAAGAAGAAACTAGCTTTCAGGATTTAAAACCAACTTTAAAAGTAGGGTTGCTTAACCAAACCCATCCAATCCAGACTGAGCTGGTTGGATTAGCTGGTGGCAAGATCCAAGTAAGGAACCACGATAAGTCGGTTGGGTCTGCAGATTATTCCAATTCCCTATCGTTGACAACTAACCCAACACTCGCTCACTCTCTCTCCAGATTCCCATCAACCATAGTGGATCACACCCCCCCCCCCCCCCCCAACACACACCCCACAAAAACCTTTCATGCTAGCTTCAGACTCCCCCTCTTTCTAATCCCTTCTTGATAATCGATGACACTAACAAAATTGACTACTCTCTCTCAGTCTCTCCTCTCATTTTCTTCTGTGTCTTCTCATGATGGGTGGTTTCTCCTTTCATTTTGATTGGTTGTTGGGGTGTGGTGAATGTGTGGTTTGCAGGCCACATACCTTCTCTTTGTTTGAGTGGTATTGGCCAGTAATCCAGTGGATGTGGACTCGAACCTAACCACCCCACTTTTGGAGATGGAGACTTTACTTAGCATCTTGACCCACTCATAGTCTGTTAATCTAATCCTAACATCCTGTCTGCCAATCCAAAAAATGGTGGTCAGTTAGAAACCTAAGGGTACCAGTTAAAAGTGTGTTTTGTTGTCACAATCACACCTGATAGGTCAGGTCGGGTGACAGGTGTACCTCAGACCCACTCTGTTCCAAACTGTGAGCTTCCCTATTTAAATGTTTATTTTTAAGACTTTGAACACAGGCTTATTGAAAAAACTCAAATAGGTGAGAAAATAATTAGACCAGGTGGAACTTGATCTTGACGTATTTGTGTGTGTGTGTGTGTGCGTATTTTGCGTGAAGGAAATATTTTCTTTAAGAAAGGACTACAACAGATACACCAGAAAAGAACAGAAACCAACCCAGATTGCTATATATATATGAAAAAATCCCATACCTTCAACCAATGCAAGGGTGGCACCACCTTAAGGCCAGGGTGGTCCCAGGACCACCCTGACTTGAAAAAAAAAAAAATTATATATAAGAATTTAAAATTTTTTATTTGTCTACCCTTCAAAAAAATTTGGGAACACCCTTAGTTTTTTTTTTATGCCAATAAAGTTAAATTTTGCTCCATAATTTGTTTTACATTCAGTGGATGAATGATTGCTTGATTGTGTACATTGAAAGAGATGTAACTTGTAGCATTGATAATGAGACTATCATGCAACGATTTCAAAATATGAAAACTCAAATGAAAACTCATAAAAGGCAATTGTAAATTTTATGTATTTGCTTGTTTTTTTTATTATTGTTGTGGTCAATACATGAATTTCTCTTTTTAGTAGATAGTATAATTTATGCTTCTTAAATAACACCTTGAGAAAAATTCCTTGAGCCGTAACTGAACCAATGACTCCATAAATGTGACTATGCGGACTAGTTCTATTATAAACATTATTTTTCTCTTTTATCAACGTGTCACACAGCATCTATCAAGATTTCTGCTAAGTTTGCTATGAGATGAAGGGATTTAAACCATAAAACTAAGTTTGCTATGGTTGTAGTTGTACACTATTTAATTTGTTCTACATTCAGTGAATGAATGATTGCTTGGTTGTGTACATTGAAAGAGATGTAGCTTGAAACATTGATAATGAGACTATCATGCAACGATTTCAAAATATGAAAACTCGTAGAAGACAATTGTAAATTTTATGTATTTGCGTGTTTTTTTATTATTGTTGTAGTCAATACATGAATTTCTCTTTTTATTAGATTGTATAATTTATACTTCTTAAAGAACACCTTGAGAAAAATTCCTGGGGCCATCACTAAACCAATGACTCCATAAATGTGACTATGCAGACTAGTTCTAATATAAACATTATTTTTCTCTTTTATCAACGTGTCACACAGCATCTATCAAGATTTCTGCTAAGTTTACTATGAGATGAAGGGATTTAAACCATAAAACGAAGTTTGCTATGGTTGTAGTTGTACACTATTTAATTACATTAGTTTAGCCACGGTTGTTGGGTTAATTATGACACTGAGATTTCTGGCAACAGGAGCTTTACAGAAATGATGACATGATGACAGAGATGGTGGCTTCTTTAAAATTTCATTTGAAAGAATTCATGATATAAGGAAATTTACTTTGAAAAACATGAATTGTGGTCCAAAAGGTGGCAAGGAAAAGCAAGAACAATAAGATTGTTAGCTCACATCCAGGGAAAAGCAATGACAAAGATGGGTATTAGTACAACCTAATGGATTATTAGGTGGGGACAGCATAGGAGAATATGCATACAATCAACATAAGAAAGACATGGTTTTAGGTGCAACCTCCAAAAGTCTGAAATACTCTGTAACTAAGGTCACAGATAAAGTCACTGTTTGATATAGTTCCAACAAGACAATAAAGTTAGTAAAACATACAATTCCAGTTAGAGTAACCACAAATAGAGTTGAACTTGCTATACAGCCAATTGATTGATTAATTGATTCTTTATCTAATTTTTTCTTGTTTTTATACTATTCCCTATTTACTCAGTCCTAAAAACCCACAATTAACATTCAACATCATAACAACCAGAAGAAGATGACGCTAAGACTAAAAGGGATGTCATATTGAATAAATTGTGAATTAAAGGTTTCAACTTTCATCAAATAGTTTCCAATCTATTATATACCCACATACCTCAGTTGCAAGGAGAGACTTCACCAGTTCAGTTTGAGATGAAACTGCAACATTTAAAAATATAAGCATTTAGCTGTTAGAGGTTCAGAAGTTAGTAAAAGAGAAACATGAAATTGAAAGATTAAGATTAGAAAACTCACCTTTTATAGGGTTTCCATTCAAAAAAGCACCTTTTCCACGGATTCCAGTAAAAAGCTACAAAACCAAAAACCGAAATTTACACATAGCTCAGCCAGAAATACTTATTTAAACATATTTTTTGACTTTCAAATTCAATAATGCATAGAAACAGGAGAAATGCAGAAGCCCTGGGAGCCGAGTGCTGAAAGAGGTCTGGAAATCTCATCAGCTAAAACAGAATGATGATCGTATCAAAGAAAAATCAAAGCAGCAATCGTATAGAATCTCAGACCTCCAATGGGTGAAATTGATCATATCAGAGTTGTGGGTAACAAGTATGGAGAAAAAAAAAAACCACTTGATCGCTTACAAATAGTTATGTTAAGTGCTTCCCCATGCATACATATAACAGTCTGAACAGCATAAAGTAGACAGAAATGCGGTGAATATTGTTCATGTGAGAGAATGCAGGAATAACAGTCACCACAAGATAACTTAAATACCTAGGCCACTACAAGACTCCATCTATATAATATTTGGAAGATCATGCATATTATCTATATATTTCTGGATATGTAGCCCTCATATAGAATTTTTTTATGTTTGACCACTTGTGTTAAGCAAACATGAAGCATTAGAATTCTCACCTCATTCATTATTGGATTGTAAACAACACCAACTGTAGGAACCTTTCCAATAGTAAGACCGATTGAAACACATACAAAGGGAAACCTACAAATAAGTACATTGTGAAGAAACGAACTTGCCTGAATATATGAACAAGAAAGGATCAACTACAACAGGAGATAATGATATGTACCCATGGACAAAGTTAGTGGTTCCATCAAGAGGATCAACTATCCACGTGGGTTCATCGGTCAATTCCACAACACCAAAAGCAGCAGTAGTTTCTTCACCAATGAACTAAGAACACCACTTGGAACAATTTTAGAAATTATTTTTAAAAGAAAAGGCCATTTTGAGGAGATAAAAGATGCCATTAGAGCCCTAATTGTAACTTTCTTGATGTGTAAAGGAAACAAAATAAGAAATAAGCATTAACCTTATGTGTGGGATAAAGCTGCTTGAGATGATTAAAAATGAGATCTTCACATGCCTTATCAGTTTCTGTTACCAAATCCACCTGTGTTCCACCACAAGCACTATAAAATTATAATCTGCTCCTTCTTTTCCACACTTGACTTCCCAAATCAATTTTGTTTCCTAAAGAATACTGCTCACTCACAATGCACCATCAGATTGCAAAAGAAAATAGAAGGATAAAATAAACCAACAAACATAGGATTCTCAGATGTTTCACTGTCAACAAGATACAAAAAAAAAAAAAAAAGCACTCTTTTCAACAAGTCAAAATACAAAACCCATATTAATTTTAACTCAATGTTCTGTTTCTGATCAAAACTTTTCATGTTGAATTGTAGTAAACTCTCACACATGGTGATAAAAAATTTTCAAATTGTGTGTTTGGTACTAGATTATAAGTAAGATTTTGCTTTTAGCTTTTATGTACAATTTTTTAAAATCTCATTTTTTTTACTTACTTTTTTTCAAGTATCTTTTAACACACTTTCGGCAAAAAGTTAAATAAGATGTTCTCAATCTGACAAAATTATTTCCCATCACTTTTTAGCTATCAAATAGAAGAGATAATGCTAACATCACAATGCAGATTGGGTAAAAGCATATCCAATAATGGAATGGGGTACAGTACGTATAACCAGGCACCCTCTTTGCCAAATCTAAGAAAATTTAATGTTTTAACACAGAAATTGTCTACACATAATTCTTCACCTTAAGATTATTCACAATTTTCTACCTTCTAATCTCGACAATCCCATCAATATTTGTAATTGAAGCAATTCATTGCCATTCTGAATGACATTTATGACCCAATACTTGTAATGATCAGATAAATAAAACCCATAAAAAAATGGAAAAAAAAAAAAAAAAAAAGCATGAGATACGACAAACCCAGTAAAAAAATGAATAAGAAAAATCATACCGTGCCTTTATGCTCCACATGTTTGGTTTCATAGAACCCTTTAAGAATTATCTGCAAAATTAAACATTTATGAGTCTGAATAGAACAAAAACTGAGGAAAGTTAATAAAAAAATGAACTTTGAATTAACAAACCTCGCCAGCTCTCTTCGCTGCATCCACAGCAGAGGCAAGGAAGTCTGACAGCGAATCTGAGATCCAAATAATTTGCAAAAACAAAAACAAAAAAACAAAATTTGAGAACTTAAACAAGAAAATTGCATATAGAGTTTGGACCATAAAAGAGAAATTAAAAAGTGTAAAAGAGAAAAAGAGAACGACGGAGTCCTACCATTTTTGGCCATTTTTAGAGGAGAGACGGAAATTAGTAGTTGAAACTTGAAAAGTAGATGATGATATGAAAGTCTCTGCTATGTCTCTGAGCTTTCACGTAGCACACAGTCACAAGTAGTGAGGACTCGAAGTCCCATGTGTTTACATATATATATATATATATATATATATAGTCATAAAGAGTTCTATATATGTGTCCCTACAGTCGCTCTTGCTCCGATGCACCATTATGCGTTACACACGTACGAGTCTCAAACAATGTTTTGGGTAACTCCCAAGAAGAATCTACAATAAGCTCTCAGTATATCCTCTCCTATGGCCTATCATATGAAGAGTGTGACTCGTTTGTGCAAGTTTCAAGCATTAAGATAAGTCCAGTGTATAGTAATACTAGATCGGTTGAAATAATGATATATGTCCATTTTTAGATATGTGTCATTATCTAACCAGATCTAGTACACTGGATGCATTACACCTAAACCAAGTTCTAGTATGAAGCACTTGTGATTTATTACACTAACGAATTTAAGAGTCGTAAATTTAAATGGTGACAAATCCCACTATTTTCTGAATTTTAAGAATTGTGAATTTAAACGATGACAAATCCCACTATTGCTTGAATGTGGTCCGGGCATGACTAAAGGGTTCATGGTGCGATTTGGTGTGATTTTGTGCTATATGATTTTCCCAAAACCCTTATCGCACTACACTTTAATAGATCAATTCCCGTGTGGTGTAGCTTGGTCGGGCTTTATATATACTAGTGTGTAATCTCGTGCATAGCACGGGTACATTTAAAAACAATCACAATTACATATTATATATATGATTATATTTTTTTATAGTTTATTATATTGGACTTCTCGTTTTCTACATTAAATTAACTAATTTGGTACAAAAATTTAAAATTTAAAATTAGATGGGATATGTGGCACAAAATTAAACTCTAATTAAAATTCAATTTTTACCTAAATTAACTCACTTGGCACAAAATTCTAAAATTTAGATTAGAAAAGACACATGGCATAAAATTAGACACTAATCGAATTCCAATTGAAAATTTAATTGGATTTTCTCTCTACTTTACCTATTATTATATATATAGATTAAATATATATTAAATATCTAACCAGATCTAGTACACTGGATGCACTGCACCTAAATCAAGTTCTAGTATGAAGCACTTGTGATTTATCACACTTACGAATTTAAGAGTCAAATTTAAATGGTGACAAATCCCACTATTTCCTGAATTTTAAGAGTTGTGGATTTAAACGGTGACAAATCCCACTATTGCTTGAATGTGGTTGGGGCATGACTAAAGGGTTCATGGTGCGATTTGGTGTGATTTTGTGCTTTATGATTTCCCCAAAACCCTTATCGCACTACACTTTAATAGATCAATTACCGTGTGGTGTAGCTTGGTCGGGCTTCATATATATTAAATATATACTAAATATATTTAATATATATTAAATACTATAGTTAATATAGTTAATATAGGTTAAATATTTATAAAATTTATATTAAATATAAAATAAAACTTATATATTAATAGGCGGGGTGCGGGGTGGTTTTTGTGATTTTCTAAAAACCTTAAAATGGCATGGTGCGGTGCAATTTTAATTTACAATATATATTATGGGTTCCAGTTAGTTCAACTGGCAATGTCGTTGATAGTTGTATAAGAGATCTGGGGTTCAATCTCCGTCTACACCAAAAACTAATTGGTGTCTTAGTTTAATAATAAAGAGCTATCATCAGGAGCGGACGCCATAAGTTGAAACTCTCTCAAAAAAATTACAATATATATTTAATCAATTTTAAATGCATAGTTCATATAATATATACTTAATATAAAATAATATATACTTAATATATACATTGTCTTCATATATTCTTCAGGCCTACAAAATTTGTTATTAGTTATGTTATTAATCAATTGATTAAATTTAAGTTTTTGTAATTTAAAATAACGCATAAAAGATAAGTTCATAGATCAAATGGTAAATAACATTCAATTGACATGATAATTGGCATGAATATTAAAAATATATAGAACATATAATTCAACGGTGTGATTTTCAAAATATGAATTTTATATAATAAATTATTAAGTGGTATAACATTACTTAGAATCATCGGATATAACTTGAACCAATCTTATATGCTTAGATATTTTTATATATAAATGAAGTGGCATATTCGCTGCTTATCAGCAAGATTTATGAAGATGCGTTTTTGCCCAACTGAATGGTATGTCAGTTGATGGAATGTGGTTTAAAGCTAACAATTAGTATAAGATCCAATGGCGGTGGACCTGGTGGCTGCCTTGTGTGGTTCCACCATAAAAGGTGGGAACCTTTTTTGAAAAATCACCATAAAAGATATACTTATTTATTTTATTTAAAAAAAAAAACCAAACACATAGGAAAGGAAAAAGGATTTTATCGTAAACTTATTAGATATATTCTTATGATCAAATTAATATGTAATTTTTTTTAAGAGTTTTAACTTATAGCGTCTGTTTCTGTGATTCTTATTCTTTATCATCAGATTAAAATATTAATTAGTTTTTGGTGTAAACAAGAATTGAATTTTAAATTTTTTATTCAACTATCAGAGACTTTACTAATTGAGTTAACTGAAACTTACAAATTAATGCGTAATTAAATCAAGAGTTTTGTAATCCAACTAATTGACATTTTCTAACATTTTTTTAAAAAATATTTAAAATTCAAATTTCCAATTTCCTAATTATTGAATTTAAAAAATTATAAAAAAAAAAACAAACAAACAAACAAACGCAGTTGGTGATTAATTCACAACCTTAATAATAAGATACTCTTCTATTGGAACTTGCTATTTTGGTTGCCAGGTATTCTCTTGTATGGCATCCAGTGAATTTGGAATAATGTAGGAAACTTCGGGTTAGGTCAGTTTATGGAATAAAGAAAAAGAGAACAAAGTGATATATGAACATTACACTTCGAATCAATGAATTTGCCATTTTGGCATGCATGTGGCATCTCTAATAAGTAATCCTCTAGTCATTGTCATGCATTGAAAAGAGATGCATAGAATATGCGAAGATGCTGTCTGTTTCCTCGTGACTTGCACTCTCAGTAACTGAGAAATGGAACTTGGAAACCACATGTAATGTCGTACTCAATTGCAGTGGCGGCAGCAAGGTGGTCACAAGACCACTCTACTTGCAAAAAAGAAGTGTGTGTGTATAAATATAGATAAATATATATATATATATATATATTTACGGATAAAATATTAATAAAATTTAGTTACAAAATTTATTTTAGTTTAAGACTATAACCTAACTTAATAAAATAAACATTACTATATATTTTAGAAATCTAAACGTGGAATTGTATGTTTTTTATGCTCTTAATACGCATGTTAAATTTTGTATCAATTAAATATTATATGATCTATAAACTCATATTTTATACATAATTTTAAACTACAAAAACTTGAATTTAAACAATTTATTGATGACATAGCTATTAATCTTTAATTTTCTAAAAATTTTGCAAGCATGGAGAATATAAGAAAAAAATGTAATCTAATGGTAGATTTGTCAAAATTCACCTTCAATAAAAAAGATATTGAATAAGGTTGTAGCGTTAAGCTATAATCACTTTTATAGCTAAACTTTATCCGTAAAATATTATATATTAAATTAACCTATTATGACCACCTTAATGAAAATATTGAACACCCAACTTGAGAATTACAAAAATTTAGATTCAACTAAAATAAGAACAATGCTATTACATTCATAATATTTTCATAATAAGTTGACAACAAATCCAATATGTACTAGTTCTAATTTGGGACCGATACTGATGTTATTTTTTTACTAACTAATAACAGCTTTTTGCATAAGATTTATCATAAAAATGTTGCGGATATAACATTACTCCATAAACAAAACAATACCAAACAACAAGAAGTGAACAAATTATTTAACAAAAAGCCTATTATAAAACAAAAAGATAAAATTTGTTGCTTGTCTAACCTATTCAATAAAAATAATCTTTAATTTCATTTTTCCTTAAAAAATGGTACCAAGAAAAATATTGTGGTTGTGAATTCTCCTTGATGGTGACAACACTTATAGTCTTTTTGGCTTTGCAGTCACAACAATTTTGCTCTCTTTAGCGACTCGACTCGTAATTGTAACAAATATTAAAGTTATCATTTTACCAAATTTTGTATAGTTTAAATTTCTTAGTGACCACTCTAAAAATAATACTTCACGTAATAAACTTTATCAATTATTATTTTTATAGCAAAATTATTCATAATTTCCTTTTTAATATATAAATTGTTTGCAAAACTTCATCCATGTTTGACAAATTAAAATCATAATATTATAATGAGATTACCGAAATTCAAATCCTCCCATCACATCACTTGTCTTTCCTCTCTTACACTTTTTGTTAGAATTTCGGCAACGGTATTGCCGAAATTCACTCTCTTTTTTCATTTTGCCAAATAATCTTTAATTTCATTTTTCCTTAAAAAATGATACCAAGAAAAATATTGTGATTGTGAATTCTCCTTGATGGTGACAACACTTATAGTCTTTTTGGCTTTGCAGTCACAACAATTTTGCTCTCTTTAGCGACTCGACTCGTAATTGCAACAAATATTAAAGTTATCATTTTACCAAATTTTGTATAGTTTAAATTTCTTAGTGACCCCTCTAAAAATAATACTTCACGTAATAAACTTTATCAATTATTATTTTTATAGCAAAATTATTCATAATTTCCTTTTTAATATATAAATTGTTTGCAAAACTTCATCCATGTTTGACAAATTAAAATCATAATATTATAATGAGATTACCGAAATTCAAATCCTCCCATCACATCACTTGTCTTTCCTCTCTTACACTTTTTGTTAGAATTTCGGCAACGGTATTGCCGAAATTCACTCTCTTTCTTCATTTTGCCAAATAACTTTAGACAGTACATATAACACCATTTTTGCCACTTTTAGCCAAAAGACTCCTTTAAGTGTACTGTTATATTGAAATTTGAAAACAGAAGATGCAAGTGAAAAAGGCCCATCTGCCCATCCCACCATCATTAATACAAAGCTCTGTGCTATATGCACCAATTGTTTCACACCTTCTCATAAGAATTCACTTTACCAAGACCACACTATAATACAGAAACAATGGGTATGAAAAATTTCGATACATATTTTCGGTGCCTCTAGAAATTTCCTAATAAAAAATCGCCCATCCATATGACCAACATATGATTTTATTTAAAAAAATAAATAAAAACACTAAACTAGGAGACGCAACTCTTTTGAACAACCATTAGTGGGAAAGCCATTATATTGAATAATAATATTTTGCCATTATATTCACGTCTGCACAAATCTTCCATTTTCTTACAAGGTTTCGAAAGAATTATGTTAGGCAGCCTTACCCCAATATCTTGCCATTGCACTGAACAAAAATATAATTTCAAATATAAAACCTATTTACACCACAAAGCCAATATGTAAATCATTTTATATGTGAAACACCTAAATTTTTTACAATCGATATTTTTAAAATGTGAGGCCTAGAACATAATAGCTTTATTTTCTATAAATTTGCAAATACATAACATATCGGGGATTTTCGCTTAAAAAATGATAATTTCACATTTAAAAAACTCAATTACAAGTACAAAAAGCATCTTGCTCTTAGGAATACGTAGTCCATACTGCAACCCACCCTCAACATTACCCTCACACACAGGTTTCTCCATATATACGTGTCAAAATCTACCTCTCCAAACAAGGCAGAGACGCTACAAGAAATTTCTTAAGAACTGGTCATCAATGGCAAACAACTTTTAAACAAATTATATTCATAATGATGGGACAACAAAGACTTAGATGTTTATTGGTGGACATTCCAACTGTTGATCTTGGTTTACTCACATCCTTGTCAACCAACAAAGATGAGCTTGTGAAACTTCAATCAGCTCTAATGCGCCCATTGTTTTTGCTAATACCAACCACTATTATCAATTTGAGAAGCAGGCAACAGAGGATGAGGAAGAGAAACAGAAGTGAGAAAACATAACCAAAAGAAGAATATTGGAAGTGCAGGTATAGAACTAAATTGCAGGTGAAGGGTTTATTAAAGATTCACCTGTCAAGACCTGTGTTAAAATGTATAGTATGCATTACTCACTGAAGAATAAGTGAAGAACTTAAATGGGAAACAGAACAATAGGAATCTCATTTCAATTGTATTCCAGAAATATAACCCGTCACAAAGCACTACATGTTTCTAGCATGTTCAATTACAAACATGCAGATCAAAATTGTTAGAAATACTGAATGCAATAATATTGTATTTCTCAATTTAAAAGAATATACATGAGTATGCCTTTATATATAGGAGGCATATGAGTGTAGTACAAGTATGAGTGTAGTACAAGACGTGTGCTATACAAGTAAACTAGTTGGGCCTAAAGCCCACAACACTATACACGTTAACAGCCCCCCTCAAACTCAAGGTGGATGTGAGACCAGTTTGAGGTTGTCAACTAAATCTCGAAGGCGTCCTTTAGGATGTGACTTGGTGAAGATATCTGCAAGTTGATCTTTGGAGGAGACGGAGAAGAGCTGGAGAGCACCATGGACAAGATGAAAACGGATAAAATGACAATCAATCTCGATGTGTTTAGTCCGTTCATGGAAGACATCATTATGAGCAATATGAATGGCACTCTGGTTGTCACAATAAAGAGGAGTAGCAGAGGATGTGGACACACCTAAGTCCTTAAGAAGCCATCGCAGCCAAAGGAGCTCAGATGTGGTGTCAGCAAGGGCACGATATTCTGCTTCAGTACTGGAGCGGGCCACAAAGGTTTGCTTCTTACTTCGCCAAGAAATTAAAGAAGAGCCAAGGAAGAAGCAATAACTAGTGGTAGACCTGCGATCAGTAGGATCTCCTGCCCAATCAGCATTAGAGAATGCACGAAGTACAAGTGGAGATTGAGCTGAGTAGAAAAGGCCATGGAAGAGAATGCCCTTCAAGTATCGAAGAATGCGCAAAACAACAGCATAGTGGGTCGATCGTGGAGCAGACAGATACTGGCTTACTTGATGAACAGCATGGGAAATGTCTGGACGAGTGACTGTGAGATAAACTAAGCTGCCAACCAATCGTCTCTAAAGAGAATGATTAGACAATGGTTTCCCCCCCGAGGGAGTCAGATGCGCATTAAGTTCAACTGGAGTGTCAACAGTCTTGCTGTCAGTGAGTCCTGCATGAGACAAAAGATCAGAAGCATATTTAGCCTGAGTAATATAAAGATCATCTGTGGAATGAGTGATTTCAAGACCCAAGAAGTAGCTGAGATGTCCAAAATCTTTCATCTCAAATTGCTGACTGAGAAAATCCTTGAGTTCTTGAATGCCACTAAGGTCATCACCAGTTATGATCATATTATCCACATACAGGAGAAGTAGAATAGTGCCTTTGTCAGTGCGACGAAGAAATAAGGCAAAATCACAATGACTGGCCATGTAACCCAAGCAAGAGATGGTAGAGCTGAATTTGGCAAACCAAGCTCGTGGAGCTTGTTTAAGGCCATAAAGTGTACGTCAAAGGTGACAAACCTTATTTGATTCAACAGAGAGACCAGGGGGAGGTTGCATATAAACTTCTTCACTTAAATCCCCATTAAGGAATGCATTTTTAACATCCATCTGGAAAATGTCTCATTTACTGGCAGCAGCAACAGCTAAGAGGGCACGAACAGATGAGATACGTGCAACCGGAGCAAAGGTCTCTTCATAATCAATCCCATACTCCTGTGTAAAGCCTTTTGCAACAAGACGAGCCTTGTAGCGCTCAATGGACCCATCAGAGCGAGTCTTAATCTTGTAATCTTGTAGATCCACTTACAACCAACCACAGATTTCCCAGGGGGGAGAGTCACCAAATCCCAAGTATGATTTTTAGATAATGCATCAAGTTCCTCCTTCATTGCAATCTGCCATAAAAGGTCAGTGGAAGTCTCACGATAGGTGTGAGGCTCGTGCAGTGTAGCAAGGGTAGTGTAACAATGATAGTCAAGTAAATGTGCAGGAATGGATCTTACCCGAGTTGAGTGACGAGGTGGAATGTCTTGTGCAAGATCTTCAGGCGGAGCAGGAGCAGGGGACCCAAGCTCAAGGTTGGGGTTGGGTTGCTCGTCTTCAACCTGTTCATCTTCCACCTATTCATTAAAGGGTGAACTAGGAAAGGGATCAATGATATCTGGTGGTTGGACAGAGAAGTCTACATGAGAATCAGGAGCAACTACAGGAGGATCAGGAGCAGCGACAGAAGGAATATGAGCCTCATCTGGAAAAAGATCAAAGACAGAGGAGGAAGATAGGGAGGCACGGAAGTGAGAGAGCTCGACAAAGAGGCGATGTTCCCAAAAGACAACATTGCGGGAGACACGAAGACGATGAGAAACAGGATCATAACACCGATACCCCTTTTGAGTTTCGCCATAGCCAAGAAAACAACAAAGCCTTGACCGAGGTTCAAGTTTGTTATGCTCATGTGGCTGAAGAAGAACGAAACAGGCAGAACCGAAGGAGCGAAGGTGATGATAATCTGGAGATGACCCAAAAAGGTGCTCATATGAAGTTTGATTTTGGATGACAGGACTGGGAATGCGATTAATAGCATGAACAGCATGGAGTGCAGCTTCGCCCCAAAAAGGAACAGGAACTTTGGCAGAGAGAAGGAAAGCACGAATAGTGTCAAGAATATACCGAAGTTTTCGTTCGGCTCTACCATTTTGCTGAGAGGTACCTGGACAAGTTAGTTGATGAACAGTGCCATAGGAATGCAAAACAACTTGGAAAGCATATTGAGTGTACTCAAGAGCTTTATCAGATTGAAAAATTTTGATACGTTTGGAAAATTGAGTTTCAACCATTTTTGCAAAATTAGAATATACTTGCAATAATTCAGAACGATGTTTCATATGAAAAATCCAGCTATAACGAGAATAATCATCAACAAAGACAACAAAATATCGAGATCCACCAATACTAGAGACAGAGGAAGGTCCCCAAACATCAGAATGAATTAGGTCAAAAATATCAATAGACACTGATTCACTAGTATTGAAAGGCAAAGCTAGTTGTTTCCCTAATTGACATGAAACACAATCAAAATTTTCTGTAGACACTGAGCCTAACAAACCTTTAGAAGCCAACTGTTGTACCCGAGAGGAAGATGCGTGACCAAGTCGGGCATGCCAAAGTGCAAGGGAAGGAATAGAAGAAACTGCAGCAGCTGCAGCAACAGAAACAGGAGCAACAAGTGGAAGACGAAGGTTGTCCACGGGAAACATACGTCAAACTCTAAGACCGTTCCCAAGCTCCTGTCCCGTCCTCGGATCCTGCACAATACACCCATAATAATCAAAGATAATGCGATAACCCAACTCAGCTAATTGGCCCACAGAAAATAAATTGTAAGAAAGGTCAGGAACATTAAAGACCCTAGGAACTGAGAGGTTGGAGGTCGAAACAGAACCTATATTATGACCAGACATTGTGGAACCATTTGCTATGCGAATATTAAGAGGGTGTGGTGCAGGTTGAAGTTCAGAAAATAAGGACGAGTGAGGTGTCATGTGATTACAACAAGCAGAATTCATAAGCCAAGAGGAAGGAGACATACCAGATAGAGCTGAGAGAGAAGAGGAATAAGATGCATTACCAACCATACGAATGACATTAGCGATGATGTTTATCAGGTCATCTCTGGAAATGGTGAAAGTGGATCCAGAAGATTGAGACTGTGCAGTGACAGGAGCCATTGGTTGGACACTCTCAGAGGTGGCAACAGTAGCAGCAGAAAATGAAACAGCTGATTTATTGTGTTGATAACAAGTCTCAATATTATGGCCAAAACGTTTGCAAAAATTGCAAAAATGTTTGTTGGATTTTTGGCGATGATTGTTGCAAAAGGAAGAAAACTTGCCCTTATTCTTCATTTAAAAGCAAAATATTCAAAAATAGACTGCAAAAATGAAATCTACGCGAAAAACTGGGTAAGGAGCACCTGGACTGCAAAAGTCAACTCTGGCCAAAAGTAGCGGTCAAACCTGGTCAAAGTCAAAGTCAACGGTCAACAGACAGGTCAAAGGATGACGTCAGCAGTTGATGTCAGCAGACAATGTGGGGCTGACGTAAGCAGGTGACGTCAGCTAAGGCTGACGTGGCAGTGATGACGTCATAGATGACGTCAGCAAAGATCCCAGTGGCGCGTGAGGCGCGTGGAAGAACTTCGCCGATTGTTTGGGCGGCGCGTGAGGGCGCGTGGTTTGTCTATTGAAGCCGATTCTTTCACGAAGATGTAGATCGAAGGTAGACGATTCTGATGGTGGTGGCGGCAACAAGATCGGAGCAACCCTAGTGGCGCGTGAAGCGCGTGGAAGTTTTTACCGAAACTTTGACCGGCGCGTGGATGGTCGGATCTCGGTGTTTCTGCCGGAGATGTGTAGAGCGTATGAGGAGCTACACGATGATATGTCTTATGTCCTAATCAGAGGTCAACGGTGATAGATCTGATGATGGCAGTGGTTTTGGCGGCGGAGGAGGAGCTTCTGGCGGTGAAAATTCAACCCTGAGGGTTTACTGACCACAGAAGTTGAAGCAGTGGAAAATACCGACAAAACAAGACTGCATGACACAAGAAAATTAGAGCAGTGGCTCTGATACCATGTTAGAAATACTGAATGCAATAATATTGTATTTCTCAATTTAAAAGAATATACATGAGTATGCCTTTATATATAGGAGGCATATAAGTGTAGTACAAGTATGAGTGTAGTACAAGACGTGTGCTGTACAAGTAAACTAGTTGGGCCTAAAGCCCACAACACTATACACATTAACAAAAATAAACCTTTTCTTTTCGGAACATCAAGAGAAGCAGACCATGCATTTATGAAACAGGTTGTAAACAAGGTTCATTTACATATTATCTAAGCCATCGTGTTAGTCAACCACGGCTAAATGGATACAAATATCAAAGAAATATGATAATTATTACTCCCTGTTGTTATTATTATTATTATTATTATTATTATTATTATTATTGGGGTAAGAAAATCAAATGACCATTGTGTTTTCACAAATAACATTTTTTTGTTATTCATTGCACATCATATTATACAACACAATTAATACATAACACAAGTTTTGTCAGTACATTAGTACGTACCACTACCATTGAACATTTCGATATGTAAGCACGGATAACATATGCTAGTTTTTGATAAAGTGATAATCTCAAATTTAATTCAATCACCAATGATAGTACTTTTTACTAGACTAATTACATGTGTTTCGCGCATGCAAAAATACTCTTTTTTTATGGAAAATGTTAATCAAAGCCCCTAGAAACTGTTTTTAAAAACATTTTATTGGGAGAATGATAAAAAAATATTAAATGTTGTTGACAGTTTTTTATATTTTCTGATGAAAGTGATGTTAAAACTTTCCTGTTATAATTTATTAATAATTGCTCTAAGAGCAGCTATTAACATGACCAATTTTTCTATTTATTTTTGGATTAATGTTATAATGTTTAAAAGTGAGATAGAAACATTGTCTTAAATTTTAGACTGAATTGAGAAAATAAAGAAAAAATGCTAAAATTTAGGAATAGTAAATTATTCTTTTTAATCTGTTTGTATTTTTTAATTTAAAATTATTTAGATAAAAGATAAGAATATTATAGAGAGTTTAAAAATTTATTTGAGAATATTTTAGTACGCAAAATGTTGAAACTCAAACGAATAATCATATTATTAATTGTATAGATAAAGTGATAATTCCAAACTCAACGTGCATTAATTGTCTACCTAACAAGGTTTTATCACTCTATACTTAAAAAAAAAAAAAAAAAAAGTTTTTATGTCTACCCAAGAAGCCGTACGTATCCCTTCAAAAAAAAAAAAAAAAAAAAGAAGAAGCCGTACGTATTAGAAAAAAAAAGTGTCTAACTTTGACGTGAATTAATTGTATAACTAACAATAACAATTAAGAAAAAAAATTAATAACAAATTAACATCAAATAAGTTTTTTTAAGCCTTTTTAGATATACATTACTGTAAATTTTTTTTAAAAATCTTCTCAACTCTTTTCTGGTGTGTTAAAAATATTTAGTATTCTAAAAAAAAAAATTTTTTTGTGTTTATCCCTATTTATTTTTTTTTGAGAATGGGTTTATCCCTAAAATTGATAAAGCAATAGAAAAATAGTTGATAAATGATAATTATAAGAGCAAGTATAAAGTGAATAATGCTGTATTCCACACCAATTTACGTGCGGTCCTTGCTTTCATTTCATTTATATAGACTTCCGTAGAATTTCCTATAAAAATTAAAATTAAAAAAAAAAACTTACATAGAATTTGAATTAAAATAAAAAAATCGGTTTTATCTTGTCTAACGTCTAATTGTCTTTCTCTCTCAAAAACCAATTGATAAACAATTGAAAGTCTTTTTTTCCCATCGAAACTCTCTCTCCATATCCCTATATACATAAAAAGTACAACTCTACTTTTATTTGATATTTCTGGTGATAAGATACGTGCCACAATGCAGGGTTTAGAGGCCAAAATGGGCAAATGCCCATTTCGCATAAACTAAACAACGTTTTGCCTCATTTTCCAAACTAATTAGAGAAATGCCTATCTTTTGTAATTCGATAACATATTAATTGAGTTATATGAATAACTCGATATTATAATAATCGAGTTAACTTAAGCTTTGTTCCATGCTAGAGGTCCAGCGTGGCATTTTCTTTTTTGAATCCCTAAATAACTTGATGATTTTAAAATCGAGTTATGTAACCGAGTATAGAAATATCGAGTTATGCTCTTGTTAAAACACTGTCTTGTTGTCAGGCATACGGTTCTTTCTCTTACTATAACTCAAATATATGAAAATTGAGTTATAGAGCATAATCGACTCTCATAAAATCGAGTTATTGTTGTATATCAACTTAACATATCCTCCCTTTCAGAGTGTCTTACTTTTCGTCTGAACTGATTTCCAATCTGCTCCACCAATCCACAGTTGCTTCCGAACTCACATGAAATTTGTATCTCCTTAGGTAAAAAACTCACACCAAAATTTTAGGACAATGGTATGTTTATTTGATATTGTACTGATTTTTTTTTTTTTTTTTTGGTTGAATGAGTGTAAAGTAAGTACATTGGTGTGGTTTTGGTTGTTTGTTGTAGTAAACGTTTTGGTTGTTTGTTGTAGTAAACGTTGGTCACAAAAGAACGAAATCTTTACTATAACAACATTTTGTATTGCACATAATCAGCATTAGTCATAATCATATAGGGGCGTGTACATAATTATCATTATTCATTAGTCAGATATTAACAACAACATTTTGTATTGCACACAATGTGTAGACATTAACAACAACGTCTAAATGTTTTATGATGAATGTCTTTGTATTTCATTTTTAGCATGTAATAGTACACAAATTTATGAATGTCTTTGTCGTGTACCATCTTATGCAGAATTACATTATTTACCAACAATTGATGCACACTGTTAACTTGATTATTTGATGTTATTGTATTTAACGTCAATGTCTGGTTCTGGCAACCCACAACTCTATAGGCCTCATGATGTGTTCATTGCTATGGGTCGTTGTTGGGTTTTGGAAGATGAGTTTAGTTATCCAATCAATCCAAATCTGCGAAATAGCGCTTCCGTTCAAAATACCATGAGATAGGAGTGGGCTTGGTTATTTCGTGAACAGCAAATGTTTTATGATGAGTTGGTTGGTTGGTTTTAAGTTGCCAGTGCCTCGGTGACTCGCATTGCAGATGCCGAGAGACACGATCGACGAACTTCGTAAAGTATTAAATCATATAAGAGAAAAAAATAATAGAATAAAGATACGTTTTAATCGATATCGGACCCAAGTCGAGATTCGAGAGTCAGTGGAGGGAGGGGGGTTCGAGCACGCTCAGTTCATGCAATCACTTCTTGCTGATCCCATTTATCAGTCAGACGTGGAGATGTCAGATGAAGAGTAATTATGCCGTGGTGTAATTAGACTTTGTTGGAGAACTATTTTGCATAACTATGTTTTATATGTATGTGTGTCTTTGTTGTTACATTTGTACTACGTAAACCTTATTATTGATTGTGAGGAGCATGCACGTTATTTGTAATCTAAATTATTCTCACATAACGCATAAAAGTTAAATATTTCCACATATGTTGTTTTTCAATAAGCACATACGACATAACACAGAAAACTTAAAATAACTTACACGATGCCACCAATCTGCATGCATTGCATATTAAATACTAACGCTACTAACATTATTAACTTAACCTTAGACATAACACACACACCACATAGGCATTTACTCAAACAGGTAATCCTCGTAGTTGAGGACATTATTAGGTTCCACCGGAGTGAGTTGCCTGTTGGCTGTGGCGGCTGCACCTACGACATAAAACAAAAAACTTAAATATTCTTACACGATGCCACCAATATGCATGCATTGCATATCAAACACTAACGATACTAACATTATTAACTTAACCCGTAGACATAAGACACACACCATATAGGCATTCATTCTGACAGGTAGTCCTCGTAGTTGAGGACATTGTTACGTTCTGCTGGAGTGAGTTGCCTATTCGTTGCGGCGGCCAGCTCCTCCGCCAGTTGTAGCATGTGATACCTGGATCTACGGAGTATCATAAGATTGTTCTTTTTTTTTTTTTTAGTCACTGCACATTCATACTGGTGCATGTTTCGCCGTGGCAATGTGAGCGAGCTACGATTGACAAGAGGCGTTCTGAGTCGCACGAGATCATCGTGCATAGCGTTGGATTTGTTCACGCGAAAGTCCCACTCCCGCAGCAGTCCGGCATAGTATTCCCTCTCGTCGGAATCTCTTTCCCTTTTATAATTATCTGGAAAATGAGGTAGCATCCAATTGCACATTGACATTGGAAAATGTGACTTTGGATTGGAATGTGTAGATGTTTTCCAAGGATAGATGTAAATGGGACTTCAATATGTGTAGATGTTTTGCAAGTGTAGATGTAAGTGAGACTTTATATAGGGGTTTTGCAAGGGCAAGTATTCACATGGATGTGACTATATGTAAGGGTAAATATTCACGTGAATAAAGATGATATGACTCAATAGTGTATTGTTCAATGGCGAGGTGTTAAAGAGAACATGACTTGGTTGTATAGTGGCGTTTGTTGGTGCATGTGGTTTGCTGAGATAACTGTTTGATATGGCTATAGCTTGTACTATAGCAACGAGCTGGTGATGTGTACTACAAAAAAGGTTACGTATTTATTCCTGTGAAGACTATTCAGCATTCATGTGCTTCATCTGACATGACTTGACGAGACATGCTGAGCTGTGTTAAATGTATCATAAACTTTTCAGGGATGTTTTGCATCCTTAAAAACGGTACATTGCAAAAGGATGCATATCTGTGTATTGACGTGCATGTAAGTGATATGACTGGACATGGTTCAACAGTGCAAAGCTGTTGAGCAGCACATGCAGCACTGCGAACATCAGTGTAACAATGGTGGACAGCTCACCCCTAAAATTGATGCATAAATTTTTCAGGGATGCTTTGTGTATTCACGTGAGTGTGGATGGGTACTTGTGGTCAGGTTTCAACAATGCTGAGCTATCCACCGTAGCAACACTCATTGCCCCCTATGGTGGTATTTGGCAAGTGGGATTGAAGAAAGCTAATAACAACATTTAGTTTTGTAATGGTTCGCAGAATTTCATTGAATACCATTCTATCTGTTATGGTTATTTTGTAGTCTTCAGATATGAAGGAAATTTAAGCTTCCATGTTCTTATATTTGATAAGACTGGCATTGAGATTCAATATCCACCCAGCAAGAACTATAAATTGGAAGATCTTCAGGTAGGAATAATAGACTTAGATGAAGATGATACAAACATATCTCCCTCAATGTACAAACCCACAAAGCATGAAGTCAGAGAAAAGTTTGTTACGAAAAAATGGAATAGCATATAATGTTTGAGTAAAGAGAGAGAGCAATCCAAACAGCCGAAAAGTTCAAGAATAAAAATCATTCTTTCATGGGTATCTCGCGGCCGCCTAATATGGTGAGCCTTTATACATAATGTGATCATGATGTTCTCTTAAGTATCCACTTGAAACATATATGCTTTAACGCTTTAGTTGTTTCTCCTTCTTGTGCAATATGTACCTGCTGAATGTACAAACATATCTCCCTCAATGTACAAACCCACAAAGCATGAAGTCAGAGAAAAGTTTGTTACGAAAAAATGGAATAGCATATAATGTTTGAGTAAAGAGAGAGAGCAATCCAAACAGCCGAAAAGTTCAAGAATAAAAATCATTCTTTCATGGGTATCTCGCGGCCGCCTAATATGGTGAGCCTTTATACATAATGTGATCATGATGTTCTCTTAAGTATCCACTTGAAACATATATGCTTTAATGCTTTAGTTGTTTCTCCTTCTTGTGCAATATGTACCTGCTGAATGTACAAACATATCTCCCTCAATGTACAAACCCACAAAGCATGAAGTCAGAGAAAAGTTTGTTACGAAAAAATGGAATAGCATATAATGTTTGAGTAAAGAGAGAGAGCAATCCAAACAGCCGAAAAGTTCAAGAATAAAAATCATTCTTTCATGGGTATCTCGCGGCCGCTTAATATGGTGAGCCTTTATACATAATGTGATCATGATGTTCTCTTAAGTATCCACTTGAAACATATATGCTTTAATGCTTTAGTTGTTTCTCCTTCTTGTGCAGTATGTACCTGCTGAATTTTCTACCAAGTATTATTATTGGGAAGCAATTTGTCACATTTCAATGTCTTATGCTATTACCGCCCATCAAAACCGGGTTATGTTCAGCAATGAGATTCGGGAAGGGATGGATTGCATTTTCGAAAGACAATAATTTAGAAGAAGGAGATGTTTATGTCTTTGAGGTGTTCAAGAGGAAGCCTGTTGTGCTTAGTGTCTCAATATTTCACGTGGTTGGTCATCAAAGTTCGGACTAGGATAACCTATTTCAATTTTAAACTAGTGATGTTTATGCTTATATTTAATTAGGGACTTTGATCACTGGTATGGTTTATATTTGATGGATGTGGTTTTAAGACTTTCCTTTGACCAGTTTGGTATGTCTTGTTGAAGACTATTCAGCAATCCTGTGCTTCATCTGACATGAGTTGACGAGACAGTATCAAGCTGTGTTAAATGTATCATAAACTTTTTAGGGATGCTCTGGATATTTGAAAATGGTGCATTGCAAAAGGATGCATATCTGTGAATTGACGTGCGTGTAGGTGATATGACTGGACAAGGTTCAACAATGCAAAGTTGTTGAGCAGCACATGCAGCACTACGAACATCAGTGTAGCAACGGTGGACAGCTCATCCCCCAAAATTGATGCATAACCAATTCAGGGATGCTCTGCCTCCTTGAAAAAGGTGCATCGCAAAGGATGGCACATCTTTGTATTCACGTGAGTGAGGATGGGTACTTATGGTCAAGGTTCAACAGTGTTGAGCTGTTGAGCATCACATGCAGAATTGCGAACCTCAGTGTAGCAATGGTGGAATTGCTCACTCCCAAAATTTTTCTTACACTTTTGAGGGATCCTCTGCATCCTTGAAAACACTGCATTGTAAAAGGTTGCATATCTATGTATTCACGTGAGCATGGATGATATGACTGAACAAGGTTCAACGGTGCCAAGCTGTTGAGCATCACATGCAGAACTGTGAACATGACTTGGCTGAACAGTGTCGAGCTGTGTCAGCCTTCTCCAACCTCACTTGCCAAATGCTACTATTACGAGCAATAAGTGTAGCAACACTGGGTTTACATAAATATTCTATTACAAACTTTTCAGGGAGTCTTTGCGGATATGTGCTGTAGTTACATACTTCTCAACATCAATGTAAAATTACATGAAGAGAACTATGCTTCCAAGGTTTACATCAATGGCTTCCGATCATCACAATCGCAACGTTAGGGAGTTTTGGATCAATGCTACAACAAACTAATAACTTGAATGAAACATTTTAAAGGCTGATCAGGCTTTTAAGCATTTACCCTATTTCTAAGCAAACTAAATATCATTGTGACAGTGTGTTGTGTGAGCCATATGGATTACTAGGTGAGTGAGTGGTTAGTCTGGTTTAGATGTGTCTTTATGTAATGTATCTATATAAAGTAGTACACTAGTACACTATCAGAACTAAGATACACGGATACATGTATATGATTCCGCGATTAAAACAACTCATATAAATAAATTATTTGTATTGTGGTTTGGATGAGTCTGTATGTATTGAATCTATTAAATTTTCCTACAAGTAATGTGCAATAAATCTAAGTTGGAGGCATTTCACTTCCTAAGGTTTTTCCTACATTACAAAGCAAAGGACATTGTCCAACCAAAGCACAAGAATCGTATGTAGCAACAAAGAACAACAGAGAAAAAATGAGAAACTGATGTCATATAAACTTAGCCAAAACTAATGAACAGTTAATCATTAGAGTTGCAAAAGTTGAACGTACATAATCATCATTTGCCAGACATTAACAACAATGTTCTGTATTGCACAGAATGTGTAGACATTAACAACAACGTCTAATGTTTGTAGGTAGAAATTTTTGGAAATCATCATTGCTTGAATTTGAGAAATCTAAAATATCTCTTTCATCATCTAACGCAGTAATTTCATTAATAGACTTGATGTCTCGCTCTTGCGACTTCCCCTTTAGATGCTTCCTAGCTTTTTGGATTGAGTGAAAACGGTCTAATCACCTTTGCATTTGATTGTTCTCTTGTTCAAGATGAGCAAGTATGTTAGCAGGTTGATCTCTAGGTAACTCGGCTGAGCGTGCCTTAGGAACTCGTAACCCGTGCCATCGACAATACACCTCTAACTCACATCGCTTCTCGTATGGGGTTGACCATGATGGATCTACTACAGTGAACTCTATTGCGGTGGTATCTATACTTAGTTTTGTAGGTTTGTCGACCATGATGTGCCCGACGCTTCCAAAACTCTCGTACGTGTATATTGGCATATTAACGAAATCTCTCTTCTTCCCAACCCATTTCCCTCCATAATGGTCTGTGTATGAATGTAGTTGTTGATCTGTTGGAACTTGTGATGATTCATTTGTTGAAGTAGATCCAAACTTGTTTCGCATTGTGCTATTTGATGTTGAGGAGTTGCGACTCATAGCTTAATCAATCTACAAAGTTAGCAGGGTAGAAAGAATGTCATTATTGTAGTGCATTTATAACCTCATTTTATGGTCCAAGCATTACAATTTCAGTTATTAGGGTTTGTCATGTCAATACAGTCTGGAAAAACACTATATGAATAGGGTTTTAAATATTCCCAATGTCACATCAAAGGTGGGCAGTAGTTGCAACATTGGGTCTGAAACAGTGGTTCTTACAGTTAGAACCATTTCAATAATACTAATAATAGTAACGATGGGCATAAAAATAACCATTATATTTGGTTCACAAATTACTTTCCACAGATACCATGTTTTTCAAACTGCCACTAAAATAACAAAATCTACAACTGCCTGAAAGCTACTTCATAGAACTGTCATACAATTCTCCAAATATGCTACAGCAACAACAAAAAATTTGTCCCCTCCTTGGGTACAATGCCCAATGGCAATCATCAAGAGTCAGATGGTGGAGAAGGTGGCACAGGACGTCTATAGTCAGCTAAGTCTGCTCGCAGAGCTGCAACCTTGGCAAGAAGACCATCTAGAAGCTGCCCATGGGCTGCCTGAGTTGTCATAATGGTCTCCATCATTGCACGAAGAGAGGGAGGAGGAGGGCTTGTATGTGCTGCAGCAGCAGTGTCAACATCTACCTCATCATCGCCATCCTCGGCAGCAGTAGCTATGGGATCCCCATGCATGTCCTCATTTGGAACATCTCCAGTAGTAGACAGTACTCGTGGTCTCTTGGATGAACCAACACTAGGTTCGACAAACTTCATTTGGGCACTTCGCTGTTTCAGAAATGTGGCTCCTATGGCGGCTTAGATCTGAACCAACTCTTGGGAAGGAAAGTTATTTAATCCTAAATATTTGAGGACCCTATGGATGAGAACCGGAAAAAACAAACCATGCCTCTTATACTTGCTCCTATGCACCTCCACAATGGTTTCAATGAAAAGGGAAGGAAAACAAATGGAACTATTGGTGTCGAGAGCGTAAAGAAAGAAACACCTGTCTACAGGGATTGTATGGATATGACAGATAGGGAAAATGTTGTGACAAGCTATCCTAAAGAATATATAATTAAGCTCAGTCAACTCATTCGAGCTAATACTTCGGTCAAAACCCTGAGTGACTGATCGTCCACAAAGAACATTCATAACATCATCAATACGAGGAGACCTAGAGTATGGATAAGTAGGTGTATCAATTATAGGTACATCAAGAGCTTTAGATACGCGCTCCCTAGTTATTGTAAACGGCACACCACGTATGGACGATGCCACTCTATGACCACCGAGATCCTCATGCACCGAGAGATTCGAATAGAATTCTCTAATCAAGTCAGCTGGAGGGGGTTGTATGTTTGTACACAGGGACAGCCAATGCCTACACTGTAGATTCTCACGGACAGAAGGATGCAGTTCATGTAGATTGATTTGTCTTTCTCCTTAAATACACCTACGCTTATTCAAGGTTTCAAAGGTTTGCTCATTTTCGGGCGTGAGGAACCTTAATTGATTAAACACCACTTCAGGTTCAGATGCAGCTTTGTATTTTGCCCTCTTAGCCCTCTTTCGAGCCATAACTAACTGATGGTCAGTAGAGGAATCACGATCAGCTCATAAAAAAACAGAACCAAATGCCGCATTACGAAATCGAGATAAACAGAACATTCATACTACCTAACCCATTGATATTTTCATATCCAAACAGATCATCTCATCACAATCTACATAGACAATGAAGTTTGAAGCAGAGAACAAAATTTGGAGAATAATGCACTACCATGTGTAGAAAATCATCCATACAATGTACTTGATATACAGTTTACAACAACACAATGAAAAAACTTCATAAGAAATTCACAGGTTGTTTAGTTGGTGGAATAATTGTAATGCATTTTGGTCCGAGTCAATAATTTGAAGATAGAGTCGTAGAGTATATAAGCTTTAGTTGAACTCAAAGAAATACTATGCAATTTGTTAACATATTGAATTTTGTCAAAATGTTCAATAATGTCACACACCGATAGAAAGCATTCGAACAGCAATAATATTATACATGAAACATACAAGTGGACGTAAGACCTGAGACATTTTCGAAATTCCTAACTACATGAAGTAAGTTTCACCAATTTTTCCCCAAACAACATTAAATTGCACAATGTACAGTTCAGACATACAAATAGCATAAGGGCTACCACACACATATGGAGCCATTAGCAAGCTCATTTTGTGGAAGGAGACTAGTCGAAGCCAACCTACGAGATAAGCAAGTAACCTTACTAACAACAAAGCATTTGACTAGATAAACACCCAATTTCATCACAATCTACATAGACAATGAAGTTTGAAGCATCAATCAAAAATTGATGCTTAACATCGCACCACCAATGTGTAATTTTAAAGACAATAACGGTTAAAAGAGTCTTACTATGTCAAGCGTTTGAAGAATTTGCGCAAAAATTTATCGATTCTAGCCGGATGTAGCGAGAGCAATCGAAGATGCAATTTTGGACAGCTGCAAATGCTGCAGAACTGGGGGAGAGCTTAAAATGGTGGGCACTCACATATCTCGATTTCATAGTAACCGAGTTATTATAATACTCGATTATCAATAAATCGAGTTATGCGCAGTCTGGTCACCAACCCAGCACAGATATTTGGACTGATCCCCATGCAATCCAAGTGTCCGAGGGGTCCTACACATAACTCGATATCTAAATTATTGACTTATTTCCAAAACTCGATTATCTATAAGTCGAGTTATGTTCACCGGGCCTCCACACCCAGCCCAAATATGTGGACTGATCCACATGCAGTCCAAGAGCAATCCAAGTGTCCAGAGGGGTACTACACGTAACTCGATATCTAAATAATCGACTAATTGCCAGAACTCGATTATTAGGAAGTCAAGTTATGTTCATCGGGCCCTACCACACCCAGCCCAGATATGTGGACTGATCCACATGCAGTCCAAGAGCAATCTAAGTGTCCAGAGGGGTCCTACCCATATCTCGATATATCAAGACTCGAGTTATAATTACTTGGATAGGAAAGTTGGTATTGAGTAGAAGTCGATTATATACATGTCGAGTTATGTTCATGGGCTCCCACACCCAGCCCAGATATTTGGACTGATCCATATGCAGTCCAAGAGGAATCCAAGTGTCCAGAGGGGTTCTCTGCATAACTCAATTATACTATAGTCGAGTTATGTATCCAAGCTAAGTGCAGTTTGTCTTGCACAAGTGGTCACTAATTCGTTTGATCTCGAGTTCTCTCAGCTTAATCTCTAGAAACGTATAGTAATTATTCTACATTTCAACTTAATAGTAGCGTTTGTTGCTATAGTAAACGCTATTATTTCATCACTTTTACTAGGTACCCAATGCACAGGGACGGAGCTAGGACTTTAAGTTAAGGGGGGCGACTCTAACCTCTAGCTCGGCGGCTTCTTAGCCACTGAGATTTTTTTTTTTTTTTTGAGTTTTTGATGTGTGCGTCTGCTGAGTAAAGACAAAATTATTCACCAATTACTTTTTAAAGAGCTAGATGTTTGTTTGAGTAAAATTGGTTAATTGGACTTAATTTATTTTAGCTTTTTTATTGGTGATTTTGGGTTGTTGCACAAATGTTTTTGGGCAAGTATATGTTGTTTTAAATTTTAGATCTATAAACTTTTTTAATGGCCTTTAAAATGATGAAAGTGCTAGAGGTATATTGTTGCTATAGTGAGTGATTATTGGTAAGTAAAAGATTTATGTAAGTGATAAGCTTAGTTGCGAACCAATATAAGAATTTGTATCTCGACAGTTTATAAAAATGTTGTAGAAAAGTTTGTAACTGTAACGTTACTCTAAAAAGAATCAAAGATATTGTTAAGGGGCAAAATGTAATTTTATAGAATAAAATTGCTAAATTTTATGCTATATATATATATTTTACTATTTAAGGGGGGCCATTGCCTCCCATAGTCAATTAATCCCTCCGTCCTTGCCAATACAACCAATCTTTACGAGATGGGTTCTGCTTCAGAGCTAAAAGTTGGTGCTACAAACATGAGATGAACTTTTACACCATTTACAACAACTATTTAGACTGAAACGTAATTAGTTCGACACTATTTACAACAACTATAACTGAATCATGCCTACAATCGAGTAAGACACATTATACACAAACCTAGAGACATCATTGAAACCCCCCATCAATCATTCTGACACCAAGCACATTTAAACTCATTCATTAATCACTGTCCATAGTCTTACTATGTCATGTAAAAGACAACAAAATTCTCACTAATGAGAAAATCACACAGACATAAACATATAGCAAGAAATACTTTAGATCGTCACAACTATGGGCAACATATAAATGACAACAAAATAATAAGCTCCCATACAATCTACATTATTTACAACCGCAATAGAGTTTGTAACCACTTAACATCTGAAAATGTGGACTTCGAACACAACATCGTCCCCCATAATCAGCTCAAATATGTAAACATCTCCTACTTGCAAACTATTTCCCCTCGCAAATGCAGACCAACCAGCAGATACGACACATGATGAACCCACGCTTCGTTCATAAACGTATAACTTCACAGGCCATAATTGGTCCACAACCTGGAGCTTCACAGTGTGTATACTTCCTTTGGTGTAGTCCTTGGTAAGGCCTTTTGTCGGTAAGTAGTTGATAATGGCACGGGGTAAACTCTGTACAAAAAATAATAACATATATTTTAAAAATAGTTTTACTCATTTGAATGAAAAGCAGTTTTGACGCAATACTATTATTTGTTATGCTAATGGTTGAAGGGTAGTTATGTGGATGCCAGTGATTTGATCATGTTATTCATAATGACTTTACATGAAGCATGTGATTTCCTTCTACCACCTAAGATGATACTATTTCATATCTAGGCGATACTGTTAAATATAAATGAAACTTCAATTCCCCTAAAAACACAAAGAACCAAATCATTACCAACAAAATGGAACCCAACAACTATCTGCTACATGCTTCCTAATTGATCTATGAAAAATCAAAGTTATCATGCATCTCTAAAACCCAACAATACGTTCAGTTGAAAGATTACCGCACGATCCTTGCCATTAACGTATGACGGATGAATGATAACCGTGAAAAGGGGATTTTCCGATTTAAATGCACTGGCTCTCACAAGATTTTCAGCTACACCACCATCTTTCTTAGGACATTGGTCATGTGATGGCCCAAAATCCCTATTGCAAGCAGATTCCGGTCCAACACCATGACCTGATCCTGAAATGACATGAAAATATGAAGTCATGCACATGAAATTAATAGTAAACAAGCTTACAAAATCAACCAGTTCCTGACAAAAGTGTAAGATTCAAACCTGAACCCTCTCCCCTAGTAAAGCCGTCCATGATTTCAATAGAGTTATCATCACTCTCATTGTCTTCCATTCTACAAAGTTGGAGTTGGTCATGTAAATGATAGTCTATTTCTGTTGCAGTGGCATCAAATATGAGTACATGAAAGTGTGAATTTCCTTCATATCTGAAAACTAGCGAGTGCCCCAGGGTTAAAGCATGACAGCTTGCAAATTCGCACCAACCATTTTGAAACCAAACCTCCCCATCACGTTTTATCAACTTGAGTTTCCATGTTGTACCATTTGGAATCGTAAGAAAGGCCATATCTGACAGTTCAACTCCATATTCACTTATAAACTTCCTTGGAATTTGCTGTAAAAAAAATCTCCATAGCATGGTTACAGTGTTCTAAGTATAATACATTAGGTTCAAACATTAAATTCAAGCACATGTTTTGTTCTGTATAATAAAATACATACATTACTATATATTATTTTTAAGGACAATTAAATTCAATACATATGATTTTAATCAGGTAATCTGATGTACTACACAAAAATTGTATAACTAAAAACTAAAAATCTATGAATGTGGCTATCATGCTTTAGAGAAGAATGGAAAAGACAAAAGGCTATCATGCTTGTATGATTGCATAGTTGGGATTTGGGATGGGAAGAATTTTATGAGTGACGTGTTGGAGGGGCCGCCAATTTTTTAATCCTGTGGGGGCCAACTCTTAACTCAAAATGATTCTACACATACATTACTATATACTTAGAGAGGTTTTAAGAAAATTTGGAGGGTAAAATCCAAACACCCCTAAAATTTAGAGGGTAAAATCTAAATTCTGAAACGTTAGGGTATAAAATATAAACACCCCCAAATTTCAGGGGGTAAAATCCAAATTCGAAAACTTCAAGATGTAAAATCCAAATACCCCTAAACTTTAGAGTGTAATTTGCAATTTACCCTTTAATGTTTATGTGAGAAGAAGAAATTACACGGCGCTGAGTTAATTACTCCAGTAAAATTATTTTTGAATAAAATTATCGACCTATTCTCTCTCTTATTTTTCCTAAAATGTACAACACTTTAAATTTTTGGGATAATTAAACTTTATCATACTAAATTACATTTTGCACTCTAAATTTTCAAACAGCATGGTTTGAAGTTAGAACCCTAAACTATAATTTGTGTTACACTTTGCACCCGGTTAGAAAACCAAACTTCAGGGTGCAAAGTGTAATCACTAACACAGTTCTTCTTTTAGGGTGATAAAGCATTTTATCTCCTTCATTTTTTAGGAAGAGGGGAAATTGTGTTTTTCACGTGGTGCCAAACTGACGTTGTCCAAGTTAACAACTCAATTAGCAGTGGGGTGTAAAGTGTAACATGAGTTATGGTTTAGGGTGTTAACCGTGCATTATTATAGTTTAAGGTGTAAAGTGTAATTTAGGGTATAATTTAAGATAGTAAAGTATAATTTTCTCTAATATTTGTTCAATTCATTTCAAACCATCCTATAGTAATTCGAGAACTATGATTTGCTTAAAATGTTCTTCTAAGTGGAGGAGGAATCTCACACACAGCATGTGTGAGTCTCAGCATGCTGGGAGACCACTCACTCACACATGTAGTAAAAGAAATGTTTATATCTACTTTGGTCAAAAAACCCTTTGTGGTTGCATATTTACGAACAGAGTACTTTATATATTACAATTAATCAATTTAAGGGTACTTATATTAAGCTTCTTCTTTTTTTCTTTTTTGAGAAGGGTACTATATTAAGCTAATATCGTAAAATTTCATATAGTCAATATAAGACTTGCAATACAGTACAAATAAGGATTGAAATTTGCACCCTAAATAAAATCAAATTTAATGAACTTGAACAAGAGTTATATAAGCTTAAAACTTCACATCTTTAATCTCACACAATAAATATTTCCTTTGCCTACTTCATTTCTTTGATGGAGTAGTTTTTTCTTATACAGTTTCTATCCTCCATTGGGTTGTCCAAATTGCTCTAATATTTCACATAATTTTCATTAAAAAGTTTATCAAAATAACTTTTCCATTTCTCTTTAAATTTGCTTTTCTATTACTAACACTTTTGGATCTTTATCTTTAATGCAGTAGATTTGTTTAATGCAGCAAACACCCCCAAATTTCAGGGGGATAGATTTGTTTTTACTAGCTGTGAGGGTTTTCAGTTTTGTGTGATTGTGTTGAGATGAGCTTTGTTTTGTTAATATTAACTAAACAATGAGGCCGGCAGCAATATTGAGGAGAAAAAAGCAAAAGGCACGGAGCTTGAGAATGAGAATGAAGTGGAAATGTAAAAGCTTTGCTTTGCAATGGGCTAACATCTATTCTATTTGTAGAGAGTAGGTCATTGTCCAGTAGATTAATTACAAGTCTTTGAATAATTGGGAATCCTACCTATATTCTTTTATTCGAGAAGTTTTACCTGTTAGACAAAATTTAAGTCTTCTGAACAAATAGGGGGGCCGATTATAGTTTTTTGAGGGGGCCTATATCTTTTTGGCTTTTTGCTATATACGCTGTTGAGAAAATTTAAAATTTTGGGGGGTGGGGGGGGGGGGGGCATGGCCCCCCCAAGAAGCAACATGGCTCTGCCCCTTATGTTTATGCTTCTAATTATTGTATCTACTATTTCCACTAATTTCCCAGTTAACGTCTCTGTTTTAAGTGCCTATTCGAATTCTATTCTCTTGAACTAACTTCTTTACCTATACCTTTCCATCAAAGTGCAGGAATTCTTACCCAATTATAACTATACCCGAGGCCACAAAAACACATCAAAATGTAATGTGACAATACATGGAACCAAGTTCACAGATTTTCTTGAAGTTGGTCATCAACAACTGTAAATATTTTCAAGAATCACAACTAAACAATATCAAGTGGACGACGTTAATTAGCAAATGATTGAGGAGACATAAATATACCGAACTTGCTACCATACTTACAAGCTTTCCTTCTTGAAGAGTTTTTGGCATAATAATCTTGAAAAAGTGGGGGGCCTTTGTGGTCAGATCAGCGGGACCATCCTTATTGTCTCTCCGCCATTGAGAAGTCATAGTTCTGCAAATTTTCACTTCGATTATTTGTGCAAACTATCAATCAACTGTTGATGCTTCGTAGGTTCAGTACTAAATAATCTGTTTTCCACGTAACTCGATTATAAGGCTATCGAGTTATGTGCGTTGTTCTCTTCAAAGGAATTCATGTTGTCTTTAGAGAAGCTGAAAGGAATCCATATTGGGTCGGATGGCTTGCACGTAACTCGATACTACAAAAATCAGATTACAATAATCGACTATTTAAAAATCGAGTTACGTGCAGTGTTGTTTCACATAACCCGATACTACATAAATCAGGTTACGTTTATGTTACCTGATTATACTGAAATTGAGTTACGTTTACTGGGCTTCCTCGCCCAGCCCCAGATATTTAGACTGCTCTATTTGCAGTCCAACAGGAATCCAAAGGACCAGAAGGGTCTTCCACGTAACCCGATTACTTTGAAATTGAGTTATTTGTACTGTTAACACGAGACCAATTCACATAACTCGATACTACATAAACCGGGTTACGTTTATGTTACTCGATTATACTGAAATCGAGTTACTTTTACTGGGCTTCCTCACCCAGCCCCAGATATTTGGACTGCTCCATTTGCATTTAACAGTAGGATAACCAGCACTCATCATTAAGCCAAAGAAAAAAAAATGGTGGAGAAAATGCAACACATAGCATCTCTGGGCCAATCCAGCTCATCAGACACCATGTAAGTTCTAGTCTTCTAGTCATAAACCTGAAAGAGTTATCCACATTCTTTAAATATTTTTAAAATAGAAAGTTCTATTTAGCAAGTATCAACAAAAAGTGTCTCTTCATACAAAACTGACCTGCTGAAAGACCAATATTAAATCAGGCCAAAGAGAAAACAATAAAGAAAAGCAATTTTAACACTATAGGGCATAAGTCACAAAGGAGCATCAAGCAGAAGAAAGAACAAGAAGGGGGGGGGGGGTCTAAACAATGGAAAAGCTTCTTTTTTTTTTCCTCTCTCCCTGTTTTTCCCTTGAAAGAAAAGATGCAATCAAAAGTCATACAACCTTTAGGAACAGTATTATGTCGAATTAAATTAAATCCCTTTGATGTAGTTTGATGCCTATAGAAATTATTAGTAAGCCAATATACCTTAGTTCACTCTATAACCTAAAACCATTAAAATATAATAGAGTTCTCAATGCAAGTCAAGTAGCACGCATAGTTAAGCCAAGTAATTAATAATTATACAAAATTATGGAAATAGAAAGGTAATCATCACTTGGTTCCTCATTTAGGACTTCAAATCTGCACATAGAGTTGCTTCTTCATTAGCAAGGAATAAAGTAATTTCTTAAGGGAAAAGAAATACCTAGAGTAGTGATGCAAACAGTGCAACCATAATAATTTTAGATTTTATTATTTCAGGATTTTTCTTATTTGAGAAACCGTGTTTCAGTTTTAAATTTTGAACTAGTCGCAGACCCGCGCGTTGCGCGTGATAATTTTTTAGATAAAATACTATTTTACTCTCTAGACTTTATAAAGAGTTTTTAAAAAAGAAAACTCTTTATAATAATAGAAAACTCTTCATATTTTTCATAATTTTGTCTATAACATTTTTTACTATCATCATATATTATGGTTGATGATTTGTATAAAATAGACATTAAATAAAAAGTAGAACTATTCAATAATTTTTTTAAGTCATGGTGTATGAAGATTATGATTTATATATGTATATATATACATATATATATAATTTCCCTAGTTAAAATTTGATTATTTTTAAGTTACTATTTTGTATTATTATATTTAATTGTTGATTTTATTACACTATAAAGTTTTTAATGTCATTTGTATAGTCATCTCTATTTTATTTCTTACTCCTCTTTACCACATTTTTATTTTCCAAATAATAGTTATTAATTGACGTTTGATTTCATTTCTTTTTTTCTTCCTTCATTTATTCTTTATTACTTTGTATGTTCCCTTGTTAGTTGTAAATTTTGTGGTTATCAATAAGAAATAGATATCATGGATGGCTTAAATAGTATAGTTATAGATGTAATTACGTTAGTGGTATGTCAAAGGGGTTTTTTTTTTTTTTTTTTTTCCTTCTAAATCTTCAAGGAAATATGAAAGATATTTCTCTAGTTTGGTCTCAATCAGTTAAGATATCCATAATATATTAACGGAAGTAATAATGAGCCATAAATTTTTTTAATGTATGAAGTGGTTAGGTTAGTGGTATGTCAAAGGTTTTATAAAAAAATTTAAAAATAATTCCAAGGAAATGTAAACGGCCTTTTTTTGAAAAAAGAAATTATGACTTTTTGAATTGTGCAAATATGATTGTTTTAATCACCTTGTTTATAGATTTCATTATTAAGTTATAAATATCTAATTAAAGTAGATGAATATATAAATGCAAAAGTATATGTAAAGCTACAACTGCACAAGATAAATATGTATAGATATATATTTTTTTATTATTCATAAATCATTATTTCATTGTTTACTTATAAATATCTAAATTAAAATTTTATTCTGGAAAAAAATATAAATTAAAATAGATGAATGTGTAAAACATTTTTAGTATATTGTAATATAAATTTTTTTTTCTCAATATTTTATGTAACTTTTCCCATAAGATCAATATTGTTGGCATCCTTTAAAGATGATACATAATATTTTTGAGAAAAAGAAGAAGAATAAACAGAGACTATGCTAACACATAATATAAAATTATTAAGTTTGCGTGATTTAAATATGTGGCAAAAAAAAAATATATTAATGTATCTATGATAAAAGCTTTTATCTAAATGATATATAGTAATTCATATTTTGTTAGTCTTAATTCAAAAAGTTCATTCTCAATAACCTTTTTAAGTCTACAAATTGCTCAATCCATGGGCCTAGTCACATTCAAAGGATGCTATCTAAATTCACATAAATATATTGATTTCCTCAACGTATGGTAAAGGAAGGCAAGTTTGTGTCTAGCCATTTTCTTAATTTGTGCTGCATAATTTAACAGCATAGAGGATGTGACTTGATTTAAATGTTGAATATAATAATATGAGAGGAAAAAAGGTAAAAATAAACTATATAGCAATAAACATCAAATTATCTAAGTCATTCTATGTAATATAATAACATTATATTATTATATACTATATGCATAATGCAGTAGGATAATATTTAATTAAAGAAAATATAAAAAATAATAACTTAAAACACAAAAATAAATTGCATCATCCCAAAGTAGAATTCTAATTAACATAAATATTCATCAACCTAAAGAATTGATGCAATGAAAAAAAAAATCAAACAAAAAATGAAAAAAATTAAGAGAGAGAGAGAGAGAGAGAGAGAGAGAGAGAGAGAAAAGTAACTTTTTTTGTGTGAGAAAACTATGCATAGAATGAAAAGATAAAAGATTACAACTTATAACATAAAAATAAATTGCATCAACCAAAAGTAGAATTCTAATTAACATAAAAATTCATCAACCAAAAGAATTGATGCAATGGAAATATAAAAAAAAAAATCAAACAAAAAAAAAATCAAACAAAAAATGAAAAAAATCGAGAGAGAGAGAGAGAGAGAAGTAACATTTTTTGTGTGAGAAAACTATGCATAAAATGAAAAGGAAAATGTCAAATTTATAGGAAGATGTTGAGAATAAGAAGGGTCAAAGTAAAGGAAGACAAAAAGGTAGAGAAAGAATGATATTAAGGTAGAAAGTAGTGGGGAGATGAAGAGGTAAAAGGGATGGAGAGTTTTGGAAAATTAATAATAATAATAATAATAATAATAATAATAATAATAATAATAATTGTTAAAAGATATTTTAATTTTTAAATAATGGAGTTTTTAAGTCACCTTAAATTAATGAGAAAATGTTATAAAATATATATAACAAAAATTGAAAACAAAAAATGATGATGTGGCTGCTGATGTGGTTCAATGTGAGCGTAGCAACATTAAATGCTACGCTTCAGCTTTTAGTAATATATAGATTTGGGCTTTAAAGTAGTGATGCAGGCAGCACAACCAAAATTATTTTAGTGTTCATTATTTAATATATTTTTCTTATTTAAGATACCATATTTCTTTTTCAAATTTTGAAGTAAATTTCATATTAACTTTTTAATTTGGGCTTTAATGTTGTTGAGGATTTTAAAGAATGTAATTAAGGCTTGATGTAATCCTTGAAACCAATTAAAAAGAGACTCCAAGAATAGTTTGAAGCCTAGGGGTTTTCTGTGTTTGTTTTCCATTTTCTATCCTACCCGTTCTGCATCAAAAAAAATTCTTCTACCTCTTTGTTCCATCACTAATTACTGGTAACACAAGATAAATGCAGTAACTTCTATGGTAAAAACATAGCAACCAGCTCACAAACAGTTTGATACTTTGATGTTATCTACACAACAAGCTCATTCAAATTTGTATATTAATCCATTCTAGACTAACCCTTATGCAGATTTCCTGTTTGATCATGGAATAATAAGACATAACTCAGATCCTAAACCATGGGACGTTGTCTGGGATGTCCACTTTGTAGACAATAATCAGCATTAGAAGCAGAAAAGGGAAAACAGATTGTCTTCTCCATAAAATTATATATATTTTCCTTTGGCTTATAAAGTTGGTGGTGATGGGGATTAAGATGAGATTGTCAATGGAGCATTTGGGTGAAACTAGGCTTTAAAGGTGTGAAAGATGGGTGAAGCATTTGAGCAATATATTTCGAGTTATTGATAGTAACAAGGATGGTGGGATGGTTACAATGGGCAGATTGTAGTGGTTTTGGGAGCAAAGAGGTTGTGGTGATGATGAAAAAGGCATTGTGCAGAATTCTAGGGGCAAGAAACCAAAGTTCTGTTAGGAAGAAGGAATTGGAGGTTTCTTTAAAATCCTTCAAAATATTTTTTTTTTTTTCCCTTCTTCTTTTGTTGATCTTCTTCTTCTATTTCTTTTGTGTGTGTGCGCGTGATAGGCACATATAATGAAATTAATGGCAGGGAGTTATTTTCCACAATGCCTAACGTTTGGGAACTGATTGCTCTAGTGTTAGAGTTGAGGGGAGAGCAACAAACCTAACCCTAAATCTAAATGAAAAAATGCAATTTACCTAGAAATCATGAAAGTAAGAACTGACAGGAGGCAGGTCACATATAAAATTCTATTCTTTGGCCAACCAATTCTCAAAACATCACAATTGAGACCTGATTCAAAAGCGTATCTGAATAGCATTCTTGTGAATAGCGCACACTAAGGCATTTAATGATCTTTTCATTTCTGCCTATATGCCCTCACAGGTCTAATCTTACCTGTTTCATCAGACACAACAGCATAATTAAATTAACATATTCAATCAAATGCATAGTACAAGTAGCACAAGAAGATGGGAAGTATAGATGAAGTACATACCATCACCGGTCCCGCAATCGGGAGCATGCGCAGAAGGGTGTCGTGATCTCCGCAAACCCTCCACCGGCTGAATGTCCTCAGTCAGTATGTGCTCAATCTGTACAGCCTCTTCATGCAGGGTTGGAGATGAAGTCGCCATTCTAGGGTCCACATGCACTAGAGGTGGGGTGGGCATGCCTGGTGTGGGGACAAATATGCATCCACCATCATGGGCAGATCCATTGAAAACTGGGGGCGACATACGGGGAAGGTCCTCATAGTCCGTGCTAGCACCATGGGGAGTAGTCTGGGCTGGAACAGTGTCCTCATGACCGGCAGTGTGGGATGGCCCAGCACCAGCGTTAGATGTGCATTGCGGTGTCCTGCCGCCATCGTCAGACAGTACCCAATCAGTGCCAAGCCATGACTCTTCTGTACCCAAGTTATCCCCTTCCTCGTAGATGGGATTTGGCTCAGTCGTACGACCGCGACTAGCTCAACCACCTCTACGACGTCCACCCCCTTAAGACCCACCACTTTGCCCGCCGCGACCTGGGCCCTGTGTACCAATGTCGGATGCTTCTGCGAGCGCGTCCGCCAATTTAAGTCGGCCCAGCTCCTCCACAAGCTCTAGTGTATATTTAAGGTCATTGTGTATGTCAGAACCTTCATCGCACCTTTGTATAGACCTAATCATCGTCCGAACCTACAAAACAAGGGCGTCATAAAAGCAGGAATGCAGGTATGATGCAAAACATGGATAAATATGTTCCAAAATCAAAAGAAAAAAGTAGTAAACATAGCGAATGAAATCCTTATATTACTCATAATTATTAAACATCTGTAAAACGATAGCGTATAAAAATAGGGGTTGGTCCCCCTTGTGCAAAAATTTATAGTTCCACTTCTTACACTAAAAAATTTGTAGTTTCCTGTTATGCTTGTGGCTATGCAATCTAAACATTGAAATAATACTTCCGAAACACACATATGGTTGGTTGTACATAAGTTGAATCTTAGCATAAGTGAAAATATCTCAATTTCATTTGTGTATGTAGGCTTCACCATAGTTACAACTCCATTAATATCATACTGCAATCAGGACACATATTTTGAAGTTATTATTTCCTAAGGTACACCAACAATCCAATTAAGTGATTTGATCATGTAAGCTTAAAGTTTCAATTAAGGGAAGTACCATAAATAGCAACATATATCATACTGGAATCTAGTAGTCGTGGTTGCATATCATAAAATATGTAATTAGCTTTCAATCCTAGTATCGCTACTAAAAAGAGTTGCACCGTCCATTTAAAATTACAAGCCAACCAAAAATAGGTTATTAAAAACATAAAAATAAAAGAATAAAACCCAACCCACCCTTTTTAAAATTTGAATGTAATTATATGAACAAAGGTGTGGTCATTGCCAATTAACCATTCCTCATGCAAAGCAATTGGATCAAGACAAATTCACATATTTATGAAGAAGTTAAATCATGTGGTATTTTTTTGACTTTAAAACATAATGAAAGATAAAGTCATTGAAATGTAGAGATGTAACGACAATAATTATTATGGAGTTTTGCATGCATGATAAACCTGCTGAAGATATTTAATCGAACAATGGTTTCAACAAAGGGGAAGGAATTGTTGCCTCGCCATAAGTTCCCAGTACGCAGACTCTGGTGTTATATATCGCCTTGTGTTGCGATTGTACCGCGTCATGTACTCAACGAGGTACGTATCATCACCGTCCAGGAGAGGGGCAGCGCGAACTTCATCCCTTCGGTTGGCCCATTGCTGAATATGGAGTTGATGTTCTGCCACCCAGTCCTTCTCCCATTTACCCTGGAGGGATATCTTGTGAAAGGTAGTCGACGTATCCACCACAAGTAGAACTGGTTGCTTCATCCCAAACTGACGGAAGACCCGCTCGGGATGATGCCCCTCCACTATCCAAAAGTATATCAATGGCACCTCGGCCCTCCAAATATGCTGCTCGATAGTGCAATACGCCGGCAGGGAGCCCAGCGTATGTGTGTACGGCTCCCATACAATCTGCATAAGTGGATTATGTTTGCGATAGTGAGACATCATACTAATCTCAGATTATGTTTATGATATGTAATATGGAAAGCATGGAATTTGTTGCTTCTATTTGTACACAAAATCTGCAGCGATTATTAGGCAGAAAGTAAAAGAACAACAACATTGTGTGAAAAATATTAACAAAATGAAGTCAACAAGCAATTAAGATTGATCTGCAAGAAATAGTAAAAGATATAGGTTGACCGAGATCCACATTGCATTTTCAGCCCCATGTTCACATGCATAACATTCAAAGCTAAGTGACACCATTAGATACTAGGGATTTCAATATGAACCAGACTTAGAGGAGGGTACTGGAGCATCCTTATGGTTTTAAGATGAATCCAAGTTGATGATTTCGCAAAAGCTTTTTATCGTAATGGAAAACTTGTACTAGATTAATTGTATTAGTCATTAACAATGTTTCATAGTTTTCAGAACAAAATGACTATTAACCATTCTAAGAGTAAACTAACTGTACTTAATTTTCTCTTGAAGCTATCAAGTATACGGAGGGAAGACATATATTTGGTCTGCTGAAGACATTGCATTTGAAGTAGCACCTTTTATTGCAAGAAATGGAAGCTATGTAAATTATTACATGGTATGGTATTTTAGTTATAATTCTCATCAAATACTGTTATCATATTATCATTTTTCTATTTAAATATATTTTCTTTTAAATTTTAGTGCTGGAAATTACATAAGTCTTATTGTTCTCTTGTTAAACTAATCGTGTCAATGTTTAAAATTACATTCCTTACCTTAGTACCATGGTGGAACAAATTTTGTGGAACAAGCTCTACATATATCATCACAGCTTATTATGATCAAGCTCCTCTTGATGAATATGGTGAGTAGCATAAGTTCCTATGGTTCTAAAGTAGTAATTAATAATCCACAACTTTTAATAATTTTAGGACTATTAAGGCAGCCTAAGTGGGGACATCTTAAGGAGTTGCATGCTGCAATTAAATTGTGCTCTACAACTTTGCTGCAAGGAGCATGAACCAACTTTTCATTTAGGTCAACAACAAGAGGTAATGTGTCAAAAGTCTTACAGTTTTCTCATATGTCACTGATTGGTAATTGTGTCTTACTAACTATGCTAAACAGAATGTTACTGTACAAATTCAAAATATACCACTTGAATTGCGTCCGGAAGTCGATCAGTATTCTCCCAGAAGCCAAAACTATAACCTTCAATTCAGCAAAGGTAATTTATAACTTACAATGGAACAATGTTTTTTGTAGTTATATACATGTTTGTAATCCTGGATTCTAACAATTAGAACAAGAAATACTAAATTGTCTACTTATTAGGTAGAGCAATAACTAGCGTTTTAAGCTCACAACATTTTATTAATTAATTACGAACTGTACAAGCTTAGTTTTGTTTTTAATCAAATTTCTAGCATATAATGTTTGAGTTTTGAAATATCATTTATATTCTAATATGCCTTGATTCCCTTGTTTTGAAAAGGCCCAGATATTTGTCAAATTTATCGTAGGAGGCCTTTTGTTTAGAATTTAATTAATATCTTGGGAGTTTACAATCATTCGGTTTATATAAAGTTTTGAAATTTTTTCTTTTCTTTTGATGGTAGGCTAAAAGATCTATTTTCTATTGTCTGAAATAGGTTAAAACGGTGTATAATGACACAATCAAACAATCAACACAAACTTTTGATTAAGTTAGTAGCTGAAAAGAATTTAAAGATGTCATCGTAAATTTCGAAGATGCATCATTAAAATCAAATAAATTACTTCAGCACACAAATACAACCAAAGACAAATCTTATTATCTTTGGTATAGTCTTAGGTAAATTCATTTCTCATTGAATTATAACCAATTACATACGAACAATACGTGTACCTTTTCCTCGTTGCATCAGCTTAATGACATTTGTAAGAACTGATGGAGTTTTTTTTTTGTTGCAACACAGGCTTGAACACACTTTGTCTTGCACTAAACCAGTACTTCATGCTCAATCTTTTGCGCACGTTGCACGTGCTTTTTTTAACAACATATATATAGCTAAGTTACTTATTCAATTCAAACATTTTGGAAAAGGGACAATTTCTTCTTCCTTCTTTCTTTCTTTCTTTTTTTTTTTTTGGGCGTAAATCACAAACATTTTTGTACATAATGAAGGATATAGCCAAATTCTACTTAATATATATATATATGACTAAATTTAAATATAATCCATTGATCCAACCGAACTTAACCTAACCCACGTGAGTCGAGTTGAGTTGGTTTCTACACTTATTAGGAATTTCTCAACCCGACATGCTTAGGTTGAGTTGGAAAAAACCCTTCAATCCAACCCAACTCGACCCATGCACATGTACACCCCTACTTTTGATAATAAGAAGTCTCCAAATATAAGGTTTTAAAATTGTTGGATTATATAATATTTGTTTATGCTAGATTAAAATAAAAGAATTGAGGCCTTTAATTTAACATTGGCAAGTGAAATTTTGAGTTTATGCTTGGTCATATTCATGCAGGTGCTGCAAATGGAAGTTCTAATGTGAAGTACTTCACAATGGACGAAATGATGGGATGGAACCAATATTCTTAAATCAACTCATTCCTACAAAAATCCTAGAATTCAAACAAAAATAAAAACCTCAAATTGAGGACGTAAATTAATCGAATACCTGCTCTGCCCGTAGTGTAGCTAGCGATGTCCGGTACGCAACAAGGACATGTGTGGCATGTTCTGCGGTGCATTTTGGCCCTCTCCACCAAGCAAACATGGGGTTTTGACAAATGCTCGCTACTGAACTTTACATTTAACAAACTTTGCTTTATATCTCACATCCATATACAAAGTATTGATAAGTTTCTTTTGATTGCTAGTTTGACATATTTTTAATTATATCAAAGAGACAAATAAAATGTAATATACTATTACGCATAAATAATTATTCCTAAGAGACACTTAGCTTGAATAACGAGAACTCAATGAACGTACCTAATGGCAAGGGGCCCTGAGTGCACTGGCGGTAGAGGCGACCTCGCAGTAAGACATATTTGTGGGAACCTTGAATAGGCCCATAGCTGCACCAACAAGAGTGCTCCTCCAATCTGCATCGCATCCTTCTTCAATGCACTACAAAGTTGCCTGTAGAGTCAAGCCAATGCTGCACTGCCCCAGCTGTACCACCTAGCATTGCTAATTGGGTTGAGCAACTGCAAAGGCAACAATGAGACCCGGTCTGCAGACTTGTCCATGACCAACAGGCCCCCATCCGTACAAGTAAGTGGTAGCGGGCATGTTGCTGCACAACTTCGTCACCAGCGTCCGCAGTTGGGGGAGCGGCAAACTGTGCATCAAGCCACTTGTATTTTATCCTCGCCCCAGTAAAGGTAGACTTGTTTGAGTTCGGTATCACGGGCGGAGGTTCATGGCCCAACAATTCTTGGCACACCACGTTCCATTGCATGTCTGTCCTCCTAGTGACAGGCAAACCATCCATCGGAATCCCTAGCATCACCTCCATATCTTGTAAGGTGATACCCATTTCTCCATGGGGTAAGTGAAATGTGTGCGTTTCTGGACGCCACCGCTCGACCAAGGCCGTGATCAAGGCGTGGTCGACCTTCATATCAGGAACCTTGAATAACCCAGTCAAACCTGTTGCATCTATGTATTGCATGATACGTGGGTCTAGCCCACCCTGCGGCAATACACATTTACGGCGAACCTTTATGATGCCAGGCACCTCTTGCACACAGACGAGTATTGTGTTAGGTAGTGCACACGAGGTAATTATAAAATAGACATGTATTAATAATATAACTACACACCTCGTTGGCGGCGCACCTCCAAAGCAGAGTTGACCGATGATCCAGCTGTCGGGTCAACTGCGTACGATCGTCGGGTCCAGGCTGCACTCTATCTAGTGCCTGCATATCTGACATGGCAGCAAATAGATTGTTAGCAATTATCTAACAAGTAAACCGCAATTAATATAAAATAAAAGCATGGATACATCTTGTTTGACATATTATGATCCCAACAAGATTGTCAACATCACTTCTTACCCCCACTTAACATGCAATCCAAAACTAATCAAATTAAAGCTTAAATAAATAAGAACTTGCCATAATTTTACATAAAAACACTTCTTCTTCTTTTTTTTCCTATTATCAGTAATTGAAGTAAAAAAAAAATACAAACAAATGACTAATTAATGTGCTAGAAACTTGATTGATACCTAGATGTTCAACATCTAAACAATATTTAAATGTGACAGTTCTTTTTGGTTTATGATGTCTTTGAGAGTGATTTTAACAGGGAAAATATCAATTACAATTATTAGGGGCTGCATATGGAGGGAAGAGATATTAAATTTAACCATGCGACACACAATATGTGATCTTCCCCCAAGGACATTTAAATTCAACTCTATGGCTTATGACCAATGCAGTCACATAGTAAATATAAAATGCAACAACTCAATGTTTAGGTATTCTATTCTCAGACCTGTTCAATCAAACTTGGTCTTTTCAACAAAGTAACACTCTCTATAAGGTCATCCTTGACAGCTCCCCGTTTTATGTCCTATGCAATTGCCCGTTTACGATGGACCATTAAGATCCCTACAGCTATAGGTCATTTGGTCTCCAGTTCTCAAATTAATATCTAGAAACCTATACTAATTATTCTACATTTCTACCACTAGACATGTAAGCATACCATGACTCAGTTAGCCCATTTCCCTACTTGTTAGGTCTATTTTCAACATTTTAGGAGTTAGCCCATCTCAAATTCACCAAAGGGTGCAGGACCATTGAATGTTCAATTATTCCTCTCCCCCTCCATATGGTCAATTTTAAACAAAGAGGAGTTGTATTGCAAGCAAAAGAACTTCTATGCAAAACAGTTGATGCTAGAGGCATGAGTTGTACCAGGGAATGAATTTTTTTTTTCCCGTAAAGTTACTTTAAATTTTCTACATCGGACTGATATGCAAAACAAAAGTAGTGTCAATTCCAAGATATAATGATATTTATAAAAACCTAGATATACCAAAAAAAATGAGTAGTACAACTTTTAAGGGATGTGAAAGAACTTAATTTGTTTGTTGCTATACTAAATGCTACCATTTCATTTCATCACTCTTACTGGTTTTTAATTGGACTTACAGTATCAGACTTTCTGTTTCATGTGAATGTGTATTGCATTTCATAGATTTATGTATATAGGATGTCATTATGGGCAGAACATAACAACCAGAGTCTCAAAGTTTTCATCATTTTTTTCTTAACCTCTGTGCCTAATAGAACCAATCTTTAGTAGATGGGTTCTGATTTATGTATATAGGATGTCACTTCTTACACCATTTACAACAACTATTTAGACTCAAACGTAATTACTTCAACACCATTTACAACAACTATTTCGACTCAAACGTAATTAGTTCAACACCATTTACAACAACTATAACAAAATCAGGCCTACAATCGAATAAGACACATTTTACACAAACTCAAAGACATCACTGAAACACCACCACTCAATTTGCCAAAACCCCCCATCAAAACCCCAAACCCCAAGCACATTTAAACTCATTAATCACTGTCCATAATCATTGCATCATGTAAAAGACAACAAAATTCTCACTAATGAGAAAATCACACAGACATAACCATATAGCAAGAAATATTTTAGATCATCATCATTGCAGCATATAAAACACAACAAAATTCTCATTTTCATTAGTATATATACTACTTTTTAAGAAGTTTCAACAAAATAATCAAAATCCCACATAAAACACAACCTAATATTAACCAAAATCAGAAAAGATATCAGAGGAGAGAACTGTACCTGTAATCAACGACGGCGGGAAGCAACGACAACTGATGGAGACTAGACAGAGAGAGAGACTGATGGAGAGTGGGGACGCTTGATCGCAAAGCGACCGAGGGCGAGTGTAGAGGGAGAGTGATGGCAGAGAGTGAGGGAAAGAAAGAATGAGTGAATAGGCGTTGTGAGACATTAGGGTCCTATTGATTCAAACCGCTGAAGAAAACTCACTTTTAGGCTTACCGAGTTATGAATAACTATACAACCATTTTTTATTGAAAAAAACCACGTCAGCTGCGCCAACGTGGCGCAACGGTCGGACTAACTCGATGATTTTAATATCGAGTTCTTTATAAAAACTCAAGTCCCCTACTATCGAGTTACAAAAGAGGGGCATTTCCTTAATTAATTTGGAAAGTGGGGCAAGACGCTGCTTAGTTTCTGCGAAAAGAGCATTTGCCCATTTTGTCCGGGTTTAGAAGAAATAAAAAGACTCAGTTTAGAAGATATGAAAAGACTTGATGAGCAGCTTGAGAGGGAGTTTCATCGTATGGAAAGCAAGATTCATGATGTGGAAAACAAGTTGAGGTTGGTAGCGAAGCATAAGGTATTCTCTATTTTTAGTTTTTTTTTTTTTTTTTTTCTAAAATATGTTTCAATTATATAATTTAATTAGTTTATTTCCGTTTTATTGGCAATGGCAGAGAGAATTGGAAGAATTTCATAATAGGATCCTTAACCTCTTAAAGGACATCGATGCCAGATGTGCAATTGAGTTGGAGATGCAGGCAATTGAGTTGGAGATAGTGCGCATGAAAGAGGACGAGTTGTGGAAGCATTGGCTAGTTAAACTAGCGTTCCTTTTTTGAATGTTTAAACTGTCTGTTTTTGTGATTTCTTACATATCTTTGTTGTTTGGTTAAGTAGGATAACAGTGGTTGGATTGCAATTTTAGCATTAGAGAAAGAGATCTTCGAGTGATTATTTTCAATGTGTAGGTAGGAATGTTCATCCTTATTGGAGGGGAGACTGGGTAGGATTTTACCATGAATTAGAGTGGATTATGCAACAATTTTTTATTTATTAAAATTTTTTTTTTCCACTAAGTACATCATATGATATAAACACATTTTCACAAAATCGAAAAAAAAAAAAAAAAAACTACAAAAGTTGCAAAATGTATAATACTTCATCTATACTCAATAGTACCAGCACCATTTCTTTAAAAATAAATAGAAATAAAAAACCATATAGTACCACTGTCATCAAAGGAATCTTACTATACCCCAGCAAGCTCGATCAACAACACCAATACCTTGTCAACGTTATCATCTCTCATAAGAGCATTCACATTAGAAATTATATATGCCATATGTTGGTTCAATTTAGCATAAAAGCCCAAAACTTCCACTCTATCCGAACTTGTAAAAGCTGACTATTGCAAAAAAAAAAAAAAAAAAAAGCAATTATGCTACAGTGCGATTCTAAATATAGAATCGCACTGTAGCTCCATTGTATAATTTTAAATATATTTTATTCCCTCTATAGTACCATATAAATTTATAGTTTATCACTCTTTCTTTCATTTCTTTGATTCTCTCTGTCTTCCATCTCTTCTCTCTCCCTTTTTCTTGTTCTACCTTTTCTACTTCTCAAACCAAAACTACATTTTCTCAAACCCAAAACCTCGTGTGGTGATGGTAGTAGCAGAGGTAGGCATGGCATAAAAGTTCCGTTGATGTGGAGGTGGTGGCAGCGATGGCAACGTGGGTTGTGTGGTGGCGTGGGTTTGGGTTGATGGTGCTAATCGGCGTGGTGGAATGGTGAGGTGGAAATCAACATGGTGGCTTTCTAGATCCGCGAGATCAACAGTGGGAGTTTCAACGTTGTGGTTGTCGGCGAGATCGACAGTTTCTGTGTTTTTTTTTTCCTCTTGGTGATTATGTGGTGGTTGTTTCTTGTGGATGTGGTTGTTGTTGGTTTTTGAAGGCTTCTTTGTGTTTTTTTTCCTCTATGGTGGCTCTTTCTTGTGGTTGTGGTTGGTGGGTGGTCTGAGTTATGGGTTTGCTCAGATTGGTGATGGGTTTGGTGTCTGAGTGATGGGTTTGGTGATTTCTGTGGTGGGTTTCCAATGGTATTTGGCAGTTTGTGTTTTTTTTTTTTTCGCTTGTTTTTTTTTTTTTTTTTCTTGGTGGTTCTTGTGGTGACAGTTTCTTGTGTTTGTTGTTGGTGTTGGTGGGTTTGCTGGTCTGAGTGGGTGTGTTTGCTCGGATGTGGGTGGTAGTCGTGGTGGCTGGGTTTTTTAAAATATTTTTTTATGGTGTATTTTAGACACAGAAATGAAGAGGAAAAGAGATTGGAGAGAATGATTGAGAAAAGAGAGAGAGGAAGAAAAACTCAAGATCAAAGCTGAGTTTTGGTTCACTTTGGTTATGGGGGGCTAGGTTTAATTTTTTAAGCTGAGTTTTTTTTTTTTAATCCCTAACTTTTTGCAGATCTATTAACTTTGATGTGGCAGATTGGTGTATAATAAAAGTGGTGTTAATCAATGATTTCATATGAATATGATCTCTTATTCATTCACAGTTTGTCAATGTAGCAAATTGCAAAGCTGAGTTGTGAAAAGAGACTGAAAAATTGCCCCTAACATAGCTCCGTTCCCAACGCATCATAACCCCTGAAATATGCGACCCCAACATAACGCTTGCACATGCAAATGTGTGAGCCTACGCTTCGCTGATTACAAGACTGGACAGGAAACATGTTGAATCCAATTTTTGCATATACATGCCTCCATTAGGGAGTATAAATCGGTTCTAGTTACATAATAACCCTCTCACATAATGAGTCTTGCACATATCCTTGTGTGAGGAGGAGGCGGCATAATAAACTGGTTGTGCAATAATTTCACCTACAAAACCTTGGCGGTTCCAACAACTTGTACAGAGCAACAGATGTTTTCTGAGGCCAATATACAGAAAAAAGGTGTCTGTATAAATAAACAATATGAATTCAAATACCCTTGCATGAACCCTATATATTGGTTAAACCATGCAAACATCCTCAGCTAAGTTCTGCAGTAAAGCAATTTCATCAATTTATTTATCTACTTCTCAGAAAAAGTATATTTAAATTACAAAACAGAATCTTTAGAAACTACTGGATATGGAATCAAACACTAGAAAATAAAGCCTTGGAAGATATTAATAACTTGCCATGCTGAGGGCTATAAGACTAAAATTCATAATTGAATTGATTTAAAAAACCACAGCAACTTCACATACAACAAAGCTCACTCGTGGTCATGAGCGGTCCCTAGGTTCCAGGGCAGCAATTTCTCTCACGACTTGAGCCTTGTCAGCCTCAAACTGTTCATCCTCTGCGATAGCAAACTATCATGGTAAACATGGTGCCAACTAACAATCCAACTTTCAAATTATCATTGATAATAAAACGACTTTTACCCTTATCAGTTTTGAAATCAGCAAATAGCCTTAGAAGCTTGCTTCTATTAGCAACAAGTATGCTGATGATGTCGGGAGGTTTATTTTGATTAGCAGCAAATAGCTGTAGCAATGTAAAGATGTAAACATAAATAACAGAAGGAGCACTTAAAAGATCATTAGTTTAAAATGCAGCCTAATCCAAAATATAGTACCTTAAACACATGAAATGCTTCTATCTGGATGGTCTTGCTCGATTCCTGCAAATGAGAATATCCACAATTTTACAATGTAAGTTTTGGTTAAACAAAGATTAGATATTCGAACTTCTATTTTGGGTGATAAATTAGAATAAGATGAATATTCTAACTTTTAATCTCAGTGGTTTGAAACTTGACACTATGTTAGAAGTGGAGATGGTACATCTAGGTCAGATGTCTGTGGAAAATGAAAATGTTGGCATATTGGCAAGAGCCATAAAAGATCAAAACATTATCATCTCAACAGGAGGCCCATCATATAGTTAGAGGGCCATTGTCATTTACTAACATAGAGACAAAAAAAGAATACGAAATGAATCATAAACTTCCGGAAAATAATTGTGATTTTAAAGGAAATATGGTTTTACTAAGCAATCAGATAGATTATCATACTCTAAGAAGATTCATAAGAATCCTCAAGTTGTCCCTTGAGCTCACATATCGAGTCATTATGACTGAATTCGAACGATCTAGTAGCATATCTCCCAACAGCTGTAACAAATAAAAAGGCCTTATTAGCATATTATATAATGTCAGAATTACTAGCAACAATTCCACAAAGACCAATGAGAAAAGAAAAATTCTCTGGAACACTACAAATGGAAAAAAGGAAAGAAAATCTTAGACTTAAAAGGATTATATTTTCAACGGGGAGAGAACATTCCTAGTTCTGAAATATACTTGTTTTCTTCATTTGATACATATATTTTCCTTTTAAATAGTTGGGTCAAATGTCAAGTAGTGATCATACCTTGACAGCTTGTCGCCTGGTGATGTAATTAGAAGATTCTAGGAGCTTTGAGTTGTACTCTGCGAAAAACTGGAAAAAAAAAAAAGAAAAAAAAAAGGGGGAGAAATATCAAGTTGTGATCAATCAAAAACCATAGGTCCCTGGCCTGGAGGGTAACAAACTTAGCTCCCGTTAGACTACTTGGTTGAACAATTAAATTCACTCTTTCCCAACAACTTAAGCATCTAGAATAAGTCATCAATTATTATAGTATCAAAGTAGGTGATTTTGAGTTCAAATCCTATCTCCACTTAATACCCATTTAAAGTTAAAATTCCACATGCAGGACTTCATTAAAGAAGAGTCTAGGCCCAAACATGACAGAAGCGTTAGAATATTGATTAAATGATAATACAAACCCATTTCCATCAACTTAGGCTTTTGGGGTCAGTAGTAATTTATCGACACCTCATTGGTAGGAGTTTCCAAACTTGGCACTTAACATAAGCAACAAAAATAGCATGAAGTTTGGAAACAAAATGTTGATATGCAAATAATGAGTTTTTATGATAGCCATACCCAAATGCTAAAGCCCGTTGAAAGAAGATTTAATTGAAGATGAGATCTTACGAAAATGAAGTTGTGGTGCGATGGCAAGTGCCTTCCACCAAAAGCAATAGGTCAGGGGGTTCAAGTCCAAGAATTAGCCTCTCCAATAAATTGGGGGTGAGGCTGTTTACCATGAATTCTCCCAAACCTCGCAGAAGTGGGAGTTTTGTACACAAGGTACAACCTTTTAAAAGATCTTACGAGACAAATGAGCAACAATAATTGGGGTTGGAAGGATTTAAACCTTGGATGTCCCCGTTAAAAAAACACCAAAAGGTGCTAGTTGAGTTGCAAGGCTCTTGGCATGATATACTATGTATTTTAAGATCGACAAATGAAGGCAACAATAAATTATAATATCACAGAATCATTGCCTGAATGGTATTACAGACGTTCGTACCTATATATATATATATATATATATTTTTTTTTTTTTTTGATAAGTAATAAAGATTCATTGATAAAAAGAAGAACACCCAGGCATACAGGAAGTATACAAGGGTGAACAAATCAAAAACGAACAATACAAGAATCGAGAAAAACCAAAAAAGAAGAAAAAAGATGGTTTCTCCACACAGAGGACCAGTCAAGTAAGGATAGGAAGAAGAGAAGCTTGAGATCAGGCAAGGAACGCTCCTTGTCTTCAAAACACCTACTATTTCTCTCCTTCCAAATACACCACATCAGACAATGAGGAACGACCTTCCAAATATCACCATTACGATGACGACCTAAACGACCTTGCCAGCAAGCAAGAAGCCCAACAACTGACTTAGGCATAACCCAGCAAACTCCAAATAAATCAAAAACCATATCCCACAACTCCAAAGCAACTGGGCAATGCAGGAAGAGATGGTCAACACTTTCACTATTACATTTGCACATATAACACCAATCCAAAATGCAAACCTTTCTTTTCCTTAAATTGTCAATTGTCAGACATTTCCCCAAGGAAGCGGACCAGACAAAGAAAGCCATTCTAGAGGGAATCTTTTGCTTCCAAATGCTTTTCCAAGGGAAAAACTGCTCGCTATGGCCAACAAGAAGATGGTAGTAACCACTAACTATGAATCCCTTACTCTTACAAGGCAGCCAACATCTCTTATCCTCCCTGATCCCCCTTACAGGAGTGCAATAAATGGCGTTGATGAAGGACCTGAAAGCTTCCAATTCACGATTATGCACCTCCCTACAAAACTGAATCTCCCAATGGAGGACTCCATTGGTGTACCTCATAAGATCCGCAACACTTGCCTCTTTGCTACAGGAAATCCTGTATAATTCGGGATAGCGGACAGCAAGAGAGGAAGTTCCGCACCAACGATCTAGCCAAAATTGCACTCTAGATCCATCTCCAATTTCAAGCATAATAAAACGAGATAAAGAGTGCCACCCCTTTCTAATATGATTCCACAAACTGACACCATAAGGGCCAGAGAAAGAGCTAGAGCACCAACCACCCCAATCACAACCATACCTCGCCTCAATCACTTGACGCCATAGAGCATCCCTCTCTTGCCCAAATCTCCATAGCCACTTCCCTAAAAGAGCAACGTTAAAAGTTCGCAGGTTCCTAATCCCCAACTCACCTGAAGGAAGTGGGGTACACACCGTAGACCAATCAACCAGATGAAATTTAGGCTCATCTCCTAGGCCACCCCACAGAAAGTCCCGCTGAAGTCTAGCGATTCTATTGGCCACAGAAGCAGGAATAGGGAATAAGGAAAGAAAATAAGTAGGAAGATTAGAGAGAGTACTTTTGATTAGAGTGAGTCTACCTCCCTTGGATAGATATAATTTTTTCCAACTTGCTAATTTTCTTTCCATCTTCTCTAGAATTGGATTCCATATGGACTTGTCCTTAAATTTTGCCCCCAAAGGAAGACCCAAATATTTCATTGGGAGGGACCCGCGTTTGCAACCTAATACAGCCACCAAAAGATCCATGTTATGAACTGTCCCCACAGCCACCAGCTCAGACTTGCCCCAATTAACCTTCAAACCGGACACAACCTCAAACCAGATGAGCACCATATGGAGAAACAACATTTGATCAATATTAGCATCACAAAAAATTAGAGTATCATCAGCGAAAAGGAGATGGGAAACCATCAAAGGTCTTCCGGCAGAAACACCTACAGTAAAACCTGTTAAACGACCTTCATGGACAGCCTTATCCAACATTCTACCAAAGGCTTCCATTACCAACACAAATAACAAGGGGGATAAGGGATCACCTTGCCGCAACCCCCTTGAGCTTCCAAAAAACCCGTGGGGAGAACCATTAATAAGGATAGAGAAACGAACCGTTGATAAACAAAAAGAAATCCATCGCCTCCACTTATCAGAAAAACCACAACGCTCAAGCGAGTGAGAAATCCCCAGTTGACATGATCAAAGGCTTTCTCTATGTCCAATTTACATAACAGACCTGGCTGAGTAGACTTCAATCTACTATCTAGGCATTCATTAGCAATGAGAACGGAGTCAAGAATCTGCCTATTGAGAACAAAGGCATTTTGAGGAGCAGAGATGATTTCTCCAATAACCTTGCGAAGACGACTAGCCAAAACTTTGGCAAGAATTTTATAAACCCCCCCAACAAGGCTAATAGGCCGAAAATCCTGAACGTCCACAGCTGCAACTTTTTTAGGAATGAGAGCAATAAAAGTTGCATTCAAGCTTTTTTCAAACTGACCAGTTACATGGAAATGGTGGAACACAGCCATGATGTCTGATTTGAGAATTCCCTAACAAGCTTGAAAGAAAGCCATCAAAAAACCATCAGGCCCAGGAGATTTATCCCCATTAAACTCCTTGATGACTTCGAAAATCTCAGATTCCTCAAAAGGTCTCTCTAACCACTCCGCATTATCCCCTGAAATCGTAGGGAAATCCAAAACATCCGGGAAAGAATGCTACACATGCTACTCAGAGTAAAGGTTCATATAAAATTGTACAATATGTTCAATGATCCTATCCTGGTTGGAAGACAAAGTCCCATCAATCATAAGGTTTTCAATAAAATTATTTCTTCGATTAGAATTAGCCATCCTATGAAAAAATCTCGTATTAGAGTCACCCTCCTTTAAAAACAACACTCTGGACTTTTGTCTCCAACTAATCTCCTCAAACAAGGCTGCCTTCTCAAGCTCGGCACGAAGGGAAGCTTTATCCAGTTTTTCCTCCTCAGTTAGAGGATGAATGTCCTCTTTTACATCAAGAGCATTCAACTTACTCCATAATAACTGTTTCTTGACTGTGATGTTGCCAAAATCTGTTTCATTCCACTTCTTTAGGTCCGTTTTCAAGGCTGTCAACTTCTTGGCAAGGATGTAACTAGGAGTCCCTTGAAAATGGTAATTCTCCCACCAAGTCTTAACCTTATCTAAGAACCCCTCTGCTTTCAACCACATATTCTCAAAACGAAAAGGAATTCGCCCTCTTCGATGACTCCCACTCTCCAGAAGAATTGGAAAGTGGTCGGATAACACTCTAGGAAGCCTTTTTTGGGAGAAATGAGAGAAGTGATCTACCAACACCGGGGAGAGGAGAAACCGATCAATTCTAGAGGCTGAGGAGGAGTTAGACCATGTGTAAAGACCTCCTTCCAAGGGAAGGTCCATAAGCCCATGAAGAGAAATAAAATCTGAAAAATCATTCATGCAGCGATGAAAACTTCGTGCCCCTAACCTCTCCGAAGGGAAGCGAATGACATTAAAATCACCTCCCACACACCAAGGCAAATTCCACCAACTGTTCAAGCCTGCCAATTCCTCCCACATAAATTGACAATTCCTGTTCAAGTTTGGACCATAGATACCTGAGAAGGCCCATTCAAATTGGTCATTGACGTTTTTGAACCTACAGGAAATCGAACCGAGCCCCACTGCTTCCTCAATCTTTTCCACCACCCTTCTGTCCCACATGAGCAGAATACCACTAGAAGCACCCTCTGAACCCAAATATGACCAATCTAAGAAGGGACAACACCATATACTTCTAACAAGACCTCTTGTAACCCATTCCAATTTGGTCTCTTGCAAACAAACAATATCAGCCCTCCAAGAGCGTAAAAAATTACGAACCTTGAACCTTTTATCCTTCTCATTCAAGCCTCTGACATTCCAAGACAAAATCTTCAAATTCATTGGGAAATAACTAGAGCCCTGTCCTTACTGTTACCACTGCGCCTTGAAGAAGCTGAACCATAATTGACGGAGCTAAATAAGCCCCTCAATTCCCTTATTCCTTTCCTCCCTGAGCTCTTCAAGGCCTTTTCCGATATTTCCTTAACAGACCTCTGCTGTAACTCAGCTTCAACAGCCAACAAGAATTTGGTTGCTGGCTCTTCTAAACCAATGAGGGATGTCCCAAGAAAGTCATCAAAGCCACTAAATTTTTCCTGAAACCATTTTGAGCGATTATCCTTACATGGCAAACTTTCCACATCCGGAGTTGCTGACCTTTCAGAAATACCCATGGCGCCCTTAGGCAAAGAGAAAGCTAGTGGTTCAACATTTAGAGGAGGTGAAGAGTCAGTAAACTGAAAAGCATCCTCGGAACAAATATCTGAAACCCAATCCTCCACAAACACCTCCACCCCTTTTTCCGGTTCAGAAACTATCTCCTTAGATTCCGATGCCACCCCCGGAACCTTCTCCAATTGGTTCGAGTCGTCCACTCCGACAACGACATCTCCTGGTGGCAAAGAAATTTGAATCGGGACAGCCACCCTCTTACCATCACGCAATTCAAGAACCCATTGCTCAGAATTCCCCCATTTCTTGAAGACGTTGTCTGTGTGTTCATGGATGATTCGCTGGATGTCCCGTTGCACAGAAACCTCCTCGGAGCACCAGGACTCATCCACAGAAGCCTCTGAACACAAAGACTCAGATACGGAGGCATCGGAGTTGCCAAGCACTGGGAGCAGCTTCTCGATGCACGTCGGAGCCACGTGGGACAGCGAATGCTCAGCGCCGCCTGCAACAGACCCTGAGATAGAAGTTGCCGGAGAGTACAGGTGACAAGGAGGGGCTCGCGAGGCGTAACTGGAGAGTGGGTTCTCAGCGACGAAACCATCGCACCCAGATTTTGAAGAAGCCGGAGAAGATTGGAGACAGGGAGGAGCTTGCGAAGCGTGTGGGTGGGTTAGATTTTGTGTCGAATAGGGCTGGGAGGGTTTGGGCTTCCATTTATAAACAGGTTTGTGTTTGGGTTTAGCGTTAGAGGCTTGGCTGAATGAAACTGTGTGGGCTTTGGGGTTGGGATTAGGCTGATTAAAGGGATAGGTTTGAGTGGGCTTACGATTTTGGATGGGGTTAGTATTAGAGGCTTGAATGGGCTTTGGGTTTGGAGTTAGGCTATCCGAAGAGACAGGATTGAGTTTGGGCTTAAAGAAATTAGAGGGCTGTGGGTTGTGGGCTTGGCCATTCGAAGGGTCCACCTCTAAGATTTTGGACCAGCTGATCCCCCATTCACCAAGAGGCCCACGTGCCAATCTAATAAATAGATCCAACTTCACTTCCCCTTCACCTTCACCTTCAATACCAACTGAAATGACAGCCCCGCTCAGAGCATTCTCCTTCCCAAGATTGCGCTCGCGAGAATCCAGGGTCTGGGTACCCGGATTTGAAAAGTTGGAGTTTCGAGAATCCAACAATAAATGTTTAGGATTTCCTGCATCGCGAGAATCCTGTGTCAGAGAACTCGCCGCCGCTGCCTGCCTGTGAGTAATGGGTGCACGGCATCGGCCTTGCTCCACCGCTGCTGCGTAGGATTTAGAAGCTTTAACTTCAAACCCAGAAAAACGCTTAGGAGTCAGATTAATAGCAAGGCTCCCCGGAGCTAAAGTTTTCCTCAGGGTGACGGCAAAAACCTCTCCAACCACTGCCCAAAATACCTTCTGGTACAACTATGAAGCCTCGCCAACGGCCATGTAAAAGTTCAGAAATCATAAGGTAAGAGCCATGTGCATTGGAACCTAATTGAAGAATAAAGACCGTCTCTCTTTCTCTAACAGTACGCGCAAAGTGACCAAGGGGGCTGGTGGAGATGAAGTCTTCCATCATAGATAACAGTCTCTTTGCACTCTCTTTGCCCATACATACAGAGCGCATAGAGAAGAAACCTCTCTCAAAGATCCGTAATAAGAAAAACGAACCACCTTCTTCAACTGAGAACTCAAAAGTTTTTGATTCAATGAAGAAAAAGACAGAGCCTCCCATAATGAAAAAGAATCAAGTTTTCAGAGAAATAATAGCCACTTGATGCCGTTGGGAGCTCCGCTCAAGGTAGTTTCAGTGTGAAACCCTATTTTGGAGAAGATGGAACTGAAACTTTTAGGTTGGAAGCGGCTCTGCTTATCAAAGGGTGGTAGTCATACTTTGCTGAGGTGCACCCTTTTGAGCTTACCAACATATTATCTTTCTCTGTTTACTATCCTTATGTTTGTGGCTGATAGGCTAGAAAGGATTTAGAAGAGTTTCTTGTAGTGGTTATGAAGGAAGAATTCAAATACCTGTTAGTGGCATGGGACAAGGTTTGTTCACGTATTGAGGTTGGAGGTTTAGGGATAAGATCAGGAATTTTAATCAAGCTCTGTTGGGGAAATGGTTATGGCGTTTTGGGCATGAAGACACACTTAAGGCATTGGGTGATAGCATCTAAATATATGGGGGAGGAAGGAGGTGGTTAGTATACAAACCTTGGTAGCAGATCACATGGTTGTAGTCTGCGGCGGAGTATCAGAGGGGTTAAGATAGTTTCTTCCAGCAGGTGGCTTTTGTGTTTGGTGAAGGCAGTCGAGTTAGGGTTTGGTATGATCTTGGTATGATCATTGAAGTGCACATCGTCCTTTGAAGGATCTAACACTAATTTTTTGAGTGCTCAGTGGATTCTCTTTAGCTTCAAATATGGAAGTCCGTAACTCCATATCCATATGGACAGGGATGGTAGGAGTTGGAAGCAATGTTTTCTTTTCAATAAATAAGAAATTCTATTAAGAAAGACTGCTTCATGAGCAAGGGACATCAAGAAGCCAAATAATTACAAAAAAATTATGCACAAAAAGACAAGGACTCTAGAAACATATATGTGTGTATATATATATATATATATACACACATACACACTTAAGTATCCTTAATGGATTTTTTCAGTTGATCACGCATCACATAGCTTCTTCTCATGTTAGTGTGTGTATGTGTAAAAACATGCAACCAAAGGTAAAAATGTTTACCCAGTTAGTAGCCCAAAAAAATAAAAATGTTTACCCAATCATAATTCTTAGAAAGAAACTCAGCAACAGTTGATTTATGCCTAGTCAAGAGCTCCTGCAACAAAATGTTACAATAGCATCAGAATGACCCCTTAGTGCAATAGTGAAAGAACTATGATACCAAATAGAAAATTAGATAGATCAAGCATTAAATATGTTCAACATTAATAGAAGTAGTGAAAAAGAACATGTCAATTAAGGAAGTAACAACAAATATGATTTCAGATAGAGTAGAATAGCATATAAGAGTACATGTGGTCGACCTTGACTAGTTTGTTGAGGTTACATAGCCGACCCCAAAATTGTGGGACTAAGGCTCAATTGTTATTGTTGTTTTCAATATGTTCAAAACTTTGTCCAAATGGAGTGCAGCAAGTGGAAGTCTAGTTAAAGAAAGGGCTAAAATATCATGCAGTCCTAACTTCAGATATTGGATCATAGTGATTAAGGCACAAAATTTATGATTCATGACTAGTTCTGTCAGTTGAACTTAACCTTAAAAGTTGTAGCAGCATCTGCAGCAATGTCGAAATGTGGGAGTTGTATATAATCAAAAAACTTCTTCATGTGCTGAGATTCCAAAACATATCTACAATTAAACCGGAAAAATCCAATAAGTCATAGAGTTTATTATAGACAAACACCATAAAAAACTCGGCTCAAAATAATTTGAAATTTGACCAAAATTGCAACAGAATATATAGATCTAATTGTGTTAAATAGCATATTGAATGATAGCATGATATCCACACCAATTTGGTAGACATGCCTAAGAACTTTATCCAAGAAGGATATCTACAGAACAAAACTTGTAAAAACTTAATTGCTCAAGAATTTAGTGAAGTAATGGCTTAGAAAGGCAATCAGCAAATTTCTTTTTACTCACCTTGCAACAGTTTGGTGACGTATGCACTCCCTCAACATTGCACTATAGTGTAAAGCCATGTCTGTATTTTCATAACTACAGGAAACAACATTCTACCATTAGAAGATGAAAACTTATATGGGAAAATGAGAAAACAGCAGTTTTGAAAACCCTAAACAGTCTAAACAACAGATTCTAACAACCCAAAGTGAATATATTTTTCTTCTTTTTTTTTTTCAGCTGAATATTCAAAATGATTATCTAAGAGCATCTAACAATAGTGTGAATATCCAATAATTATAGAATAATTAATAAGCCCAAAGCCTTAACAAAAAATTTCTCACTTTCATGCCCTATTTCCAGGGAACTCCCTTTCCCCCAACCCTCCACAAGGAAAGTAAAGAAGGAAGGTATAACAATAGTGTGAATAGCAGATAATTAAAGAGTAATTAATAAGCCCAAAGCCTTAACAAAATTTTTCTCACTTTCATTCTCTATTTCCAGGGAACTCCCTTTCCCCCAACCCTCCACAAGGAAAGTAAAGAAGGAAAGAAAGGGATGAAACCTCTCACTGTATGTTTGATGAACCATGTGAGAGGTTTGTAAAACACACTAGTTTAGAGTATCTAGTCTAGACCAACTGCTTAATGCTTAGAGCATTAGTATCAGTTTATCTAAAACTTTCCCCCTATTTTAGGATAAGAATCTACTTTTCCTATTTTAGCTAATCACTTTTCCTTTTCACCCACATCAAATTCCCTATTTTAAACCCTATTTCGTTTAAATATTACTTCTTCATTCATTTTTTATTATTTCTCTCACCCTAAAATAGGGCACGGGTAGGGAGGCTAATGAGGATTGTTTTTTGGGTGATTTTTGGTTTTGCTTACCTCTATTGACCCCTTACCCTAAAATAGGGAAGTTGCTACCAATGCTCTTATAAACCCAGAGGTCCCAAACCACTTCAAAGTTCAGTTTATTTGTGTATTTTTTTTCCGTCCATAACCAAAGTGAACCAAATCCTTGGTTTGCCAAAAATAGAAACTTGCAAATTAACTTGGTGGATGAAATGATATAATTAGTTTTGACCAAGGAGTACCCCAGAGCAATGATGCGACTATCCAGTCCAAGAAAAAAGCTAATATGGGTCAAATGAGAGAGAAAGGGTTCTAAAACTCTAAACAGCAGACCCAAAAAAAAACAAATTATAACAAATCAAAATGATTGTCCAACAAAATACGTATGAAAAGATGTTATTATGAGTGCTAAAAGCATCCAACAGCAGTGTAAATGGCTGACAATTAAAGAGATCAAATTAATAAGGACAAAGCCTTGACACAAATTTTATCAATTTTTAATCTCTATTTCCAGGGAACTCCCATCTTCCCACTCCCATAATATGAAATTAAGGAAAGAAAGGGCTGAAAACCTCTCACTGCATATTTGATTAACGGTGTGAGCTCTAGCAATTAATCACCCATATTTTAACCAATAAGAACGATTGGCAAACAGTTACCCTACCATCTACACAGACTCTTCCAATAGTGGCTTACCCGGCTATCAAAATATCCATTAGGTCTAAGTTTGCTTCCAAGTAATCAGATGCAATTAATCTTGAATTAACTTGCTGCCTTTGCAAATTTGCAACAACTTGAGTGGCATCTTTTCGAGCCTGCAAATGATTATCTTTGTCAAAATTTATGCCAAGCTATGATATGTAGACAAAAATAAGGTGTCAGGTGGTAGTTTTGGTCCATTGTTGGGTGCTCCACTTTATTTTCCTGTTAAGGCCATACCAATAACTTAAAAAAATTTCTCTATATTGTAAGTGGATAAGTACAGAACTTCCAAAAATCTAGACAAGAGGAAGCCCATATCATATGTGTGTCTTTTTGAATTCATAATATCAAACATATACATTTAGCTTTGTTTATTCAAGCAAGTAGAAGATGCATTTCGAAAAAATCATGAAAATAACAACTATGTATAAATTTCTCAAATACATGCATAAAATATATTCATCGTTCTAAACATTTTTAAGGTAGAGGTAGATGTGTTCTTTCATAGGTGTCCAAATGAGATTTGATAGAGGTGGAGATGCAGATCATGACCCCCAAAGTCAAACTGATCAATTACTTAAAGTAGGCGCATGCAATAAATCATAGGTAATAAGAGAACAGTCGTAATAGAATATATGTCTCGACTCAATACATTCAAAAGTTCATTTCTAAAATCCATACAGTTCAACGTTGGAAATTCAAGGCAAGTATACATATTGGTAATCAAGTGCTCAAACAGGAGCCCATTAAACTGAATTAAACCTCACAAACTATCCTAAAAAGGCAGCATGCTTACCTCCAAGGTCAGTTTCGGTAGACATAAAATCAGAAGCCGCAGTGTGTCCTCTCTGAAAAACTCTTGAGTCAATTGTGCACAAGCTTCTGAGACCGGCTCGGACTCGCTATTTCCATAAAGAATTGATTTTATCTCCCTGATATTTTTACATAACTCTGACATCTGATGAGAAATGCAATGTTGAAAAGCAACGTAAATCATAAACACCAGCAAAAACAGAGTGCATTAAATAGGCCAAGATTCCAAAACTCGTGTTATCATATGTATTTATCTTCAAGCACATTGATCGCTATACTACGATTAATATAATCCAACGTCTAGCACGCTTCGATCCCTATTTTGACTACCGAACTTAATTTAAATGACGATTTATAAAAAGTTTTCTTGTATACTACATCTACAAACCATGCATTAACGCGTCCATAATCACCAATATGAATCAATGGAAACCATGGCCGTCATATACTACATTTAAGCTTAGATTCAAACAATAATGACAAATTCGAATTCATGTTAATTTGAATTTCTATATAAAATTAAAAAACACAAAAAAACAAAAAAACAAATCATCTGATGCATCTTTATGTATTAATAATATTCGATTCTTTTAGTAAGCTAAAATGCCCTCAATTTCACAAGCATAGAATGAAATTCCACCCTTAAATTTCACATGCCTCATCAGCTACAATCAGAAGCCCAATCACTGAGCCAGATTTTCACTATTTAGCTTAATTTCAGCCAAAGAAATCACAAAGCAGTAAAAATTTGAACAAAGATTTTCAATTTCCATTTCCACAATTCTCAGCTGATTGAAACCAAAAAAAAAAGAAGAGAACATACTCGGATCCTGTTCGGATCCGAGTTAGGAAAAAAACAAGGTAAAGACGGTTTAACCTTCTCTTCGCGCTTGCTTTCGCGATGATCGGAGGCGGCGCGGTTGGTGTAGAGGAGGAGATCGCGGGTTTGGCGAACGATTTCGGGCGGAGTTCGAGGCTTGGACTTGAAGAGGCCTTTCATCTTCTTGTTGGACAGCTCCGACGGAGCCACCGACTTGTTCTTCAGGAGCTGCGGCGTCTGCAGCGGCGCTTGAGAGACTGAGAGCGCCTTAGCCACCCTCTGTGCACTCACCGGATTTGACACGCAATTTCCTATCGTGACTCACTCTTTTCACCCACTCGCACTCTTCTTTTTTTTGTTTTCTTTTTTGTTTTTTTTTTTTTTGTAGGGTTTATCTTTTTGTCTACTTGTCGCTCTCTCTTTGGCGTCAAAGACGAAGATGATCACAGAGATAATACATTATTGACAACAAAAAAAAAAATACAATTTTTTAACAAAACCAAACAAGACCTATCTTACAATTTTTAGTGCGATGGTCATTCCACAAGTATAAGTATTTGTAGGATGTGGAGGGCAAGGTCGGGGTTCAAGCCTCCAGGAGGAAATTTTACATGTATCTACACTTAAATTAAATTAGAGTAGATTTCTATCTTGTTTTTTTTAAATAAAAAAAAAAAAAACAACAACAACAACTAAAAAAAAGAAAGAAAAAAAAAAAAACGATTATCTGTTGCGTTTTACTAAATACTGTCTGGGGTGGGGGGAAGTGGGGAGGACTTCGTGAGATCCAACGGTTGTCAGCTCTGGGCTTTCGGTCTTTACTCCAACGGAAGGTCGTTGTTCTGTTTCTAACTTGGACTCATTTGAATATTTTATTTTGAGTAATCCGAAAGAAGTAAATTATTTGAGAAATACTTTCTATATAATATTTTCACAATCAATTTTACGTAACAAGTTGTTACTGGTGGGTATTATTAAGGTAAAAAAGTAATCTTAAGTTATATTTGTCATGACTTAAAAAGCCAGCTTATTTTACTATTTAGTTTATTTTTGCTACTATTCATGGGTCTCACTTTACTATTTCAACTAACTTTTATCTTTATCTACAATACTTTCTGTAAAAAGTTTTCAGTTTCAACTAAATAAGCTGTTCCCAAATGGACACTAAGTATTAGATTCAAATTTGAACCAATAATAGCTGACGACCTATGATTTGTTGTGGACGTAGCACCTCTCAAATTATTTTACAATTTTTTTACAAATAATTGAAGTGTCAAATTTTTACTAGTTCTAATTGGAGCCCATTGTTAGCATCACATTTTTACTTACCAATAATTGTTTGAAAAATGCTAAAGTCATATTAGTAGTTTGTAAAAATATTGTAAAATAGTTTGTGTTTTAAGCATTACTCTTTTATTTTTTTTTTTAATTTCATAAAAAAGATACTACTAGAGCATTTGGATAACATCTTTGTAGAAGAATAAAAAAAAAAAAATTTTTAGAGGGTGTAGATTTTGGATTTTTTTAAATATTTTAAATCATTTTTCTTCATTTATTCAAGTGAAATCTAAAAAAATTGTCTATCATAATTAGTATTGTGGGGATAGGAAGTTCGAGCAGGTATGTTGGGTTATGGGCAGTGCCTGAGGACGAGCACAAGCCCGAGGATGGTCAAAGAGATTGCTGAGCCTAGGTCAATGGGCTGAGGATAAAGGAAAAGAATAACGGGTCAGCTTTGGTTTTCGAAGAGCCGAGCTACCTTGAGAGGGCTTTAGAGAGGTAACCATTATGGAAGGATAAGATTCAGGGAAAGTAGCAGAACACAGTCAACGACAAAAGACAAAATATCTAGGAAGAAGGCTGTTACCACCACATTAAATGTACTGCACCAAATGAATTAGTCGCATTTATGGAGAAATGACACTTGAAATGTGGCATCTCAGCTCACAGCTACTCACAAAGCTTCCAAGAGGTCCTAATGGGACAAGCATCCAAGGGATTTTCTACCAAATCAACAAGTGGAAACCTGGGATGAAGGGGTGAAGGATTATATAAGGAAATGTTCACCGTGAAAAATGGGGCATGTAATCTAAGAATGAAGAAAAAAGAAAAAGAACACAATGTATTTAGATAAACTTGAGTTAAATATAAGAATATCCCATCCTCAGACTTGACCGAGGAGCATTATTTCTATCAAATCGTGCTTTCAATCTTATTAATATCTGTCTATCAACTCTGGCTCATACTTAATTTTGTTTATATGTTTTCTTGTCAAACCCATTCTCTTATAAATATATTGTTTTGGGCTTATTGGGCTATCATCCATTGTACTTAGTGGGCTGAAGTTCAAAATTCAAGCCCTTACAAGTATTATACTTATGTGATGCACAACTTATTTATAAATATATACAAATAAATCTAAACTATATTGATAACTTTTGAATTGCTTGAAATGTCAATAAAGTTTTATTTAGAGTAAAATAATGATTTTAATAAGTCACTTGTCACAAGTATGGTGTGTAGTGTGTAACTTTTTATTATATAGGCTGAAGTTCAAAATTCAAGCCTTTACAAGTATTATTCTTATGTGATGCACAACTTATTTAAAAATATATACAAATAAATCTAAACTATATTGATAACTTTTGATTGCTTGAAATGTCAATAAAGTTTTATTTAGAGTAAAATAATGATTTTAATAAGTCACTTGTCACAAGTATGGGGTGTAGTGTGTAACTTTTTATTATATATTAAAAATAAATATTACAATATGTAATCAAAATAATCAGAATAAATATACATATCAAATATTATTTTAAATTATTTGAGACTTTTCATAGTAGAATTTTTTTTTAACCTAATAGAATTTTAGTTGATGTAGGATTTTAAATTTCTTGAAACTTTGATACAAAGTTTTGTGTAAAGTCATATAAAGAAGATAGTCACTTGATTCAATCATAATTTGTAGAATCCAACTTTAATTATATAATATTGGGTAAATTCCAATTAACTATCCTGAGGTTTGGACTAATGCCAAACACACAATTGAAAAATAACCAAATTGGTCCTTAAACACAAACGGCGTGTAACACCATTTGCGCACTCTACCTATAACAAATTTATAATGTAGTTTTTCATTTCCAAGACTGCAACTTTACATCATTTCTTGCTTTTCCCAATGCCAATAAGTGTTTTGTAAACCAAAAGAAATGTTAACCCAATTTGAGTATGAGCAAAGAGGTGCAACATTCACTCAAAAAATATTTTTGAATTCAGCAAAGAGAAAGAGGCTTCTGTGAAAGTTTTGAAGGAGAGGAACAAATTAGTTAGTTTGTTTGTTGTTGATGTTGTTGTGTTTTTTTTCTAGGTACAAATTAGTTCTTGATATTACAATATAGCTAAAATTTATAGTGATTGAAGCAATATTAATTACTTGAAAAGAGCTGATTTAGTTTTTGTTGGTAATTCTAATTTGTTCTAGTTTCTTTTGGTTGACCAAATATTGGCTGCTTTAGAGCACTGACCAAATATGCTTTCTTATGAAAGGTAATTTAACTCTCTTCACAGAAAGGGGGCAGTTATGTGGTTGAAATTTGTTTTAGGCAGTAGGCAAAATTTATATTGTAGTTTCTTTTGTTCGATTTAGAGCACTTATTGACATTGGAAAAAACAAATACAGTAAAGTTGCAGTCTTGGAAATGAAAAACTAAGTATAAATTTATTTTAGGTAGAGGGCACAAATAGCATTACATTCCATTTGCGTTGGAGGACCAATTTAGTTATTTTTTAGTTGTCTTGGATGTGTTTGACATTACCCCAAACTTCAAGAAAGTTGACTAGAATTTAATCCATAAGATTTTTTTTTTCTTCCTATTTTTTTTGTCTAAATACTAGATTTAATCATTATTGTAATCATTAATGGACATTTAATACAATTGTCTTAATATATAGACCTATCTATTCTAACATTTAAGGAAAATAATATGACAAGATTCTAATGGGAGATTTAAATATAAAATAAAATTTAAAATCAATTGAAAAGTATATGTTATTAATAATGAAGTGTAAATTACAAATAATATAGCTAGAGACACAATAAAAGTTCACAATAATTTTACAAAATTCTTAAAATAGCCTACTACCTAGGGATGGCAATGGGGCGGGTTGGGGCTGAAGGATGGGGTTTTTGTCCCTGCCCCACCCTACCCCGCATGGTTTTGTTTTGCCCCATCCCCACCCCGCCCTACATGACGGGGAAAACTTTCTCACCTCATCCTCGCCCCTTGGAGCCTCACGAAGCCCTACCCCACCTCGTAAAACTCTACTTTTTATTAATTTGTCTTACAACTAGTACAATTTTTTAATGAAACCTATTCAATTAATAAAAATGTACTTGAAATTACAACTAAATTTATTCCATAAAATCAAATCAATTTTTAGAAAAAATTGAATAATATATCCAAGTGTTTAACAAGATAATCACAAAAAAAAAAAAAAAAAAAACTCATAGTATAACACATAACAAAATATATGTAGAGAACCACATTAGGTAAAATAAAATAAGCTAATATTGATATGTTTGTTTAAATAGTAGAGTTTTAGGGTACAAAAAATTTACAATTATAACTCTTAGTAACGCGGGGAGGAGCGGGGAAGGGCGGGGCAGGGACGGGGACGGGCGGGGTGGGGTGTGTCTAAAAAGTCTAAACTCATTCTCGCCTCGCCCCGTGGTGTGGGACTAAAATCTTGCCCCATCCCCGCCCCACCACCTTTGCGGGGTGGGGCTTGGGCAAAGCAAGGAGGGGCAGGGCAAAATTGTTATTCCTACTACCATCTCACACATGGATCTACCACAATGTAAAAATAAATAAATAAATAAATAACTTGGGAATGTCGTGAAATTATTGTGAATTTTTGTTATATCTTTAACATTACTCAATTACAAACCCTCAAAAACTTTTGTGACTAAATTGTAAGAGATCAAACAAAACTCAAACCTCTTCGATTTATATAGAATTATAGATTATAGATGATATGATATAGTTCATATTTTTTTTTTTTTTGTAATTTTATTTGAGCATTTGGATTTATAAATATTATAACCAAAAAAAAACGATTTTTTTTTTTATCAATTATCATATAATGATCATTTCTTTTCGAAACCATAATGCTGCCCTTTTATATATATATATATATATATATGTATGTATGTATGTATGTATGTATGTCATGCTACTTTATTTATTTATTATTTTTTTTACTGAAGGGATCAAGTCGGTCAAATCAAATTATATGAGTCTGCATAGTTTTGATATTATTGGAATCAGCTTCATGTAATATAATCTCTCCAAAAAAAAAAAAAAAAAAAACAAAGCTTCATATAATAGAATACATTTTATAAATGATTATTGGTCTATTTTGCCCAGTAGCTAGGCTGTATTTTAAAGCTTCATATAAGCAGGTACTGAGATAAAAAGCTAAATTCTATTTAATAATAATAATAATAATAAAATAAAAACACGATAAGTTCAAGCTTTTGTCTTTTTAACGAACAAGCAAGGTTTTGAAACTCGGACCGGACCGCGACCGGAAAAACTTCGAACCGGTTATTTTTACGGTCTGTTAAACATGAAGAACCGTTTTATGTAAAAAAAGCAGTGAACCGTACGGACCGCGGTCAGACCGTCCGGTTCTGTGAACCGTGACCGGTTCAGGCGGTTCACATGGGTCCTTTGTTTCAAGCCTTATACGGCACCGTTTTGGACTCCTCTTCCCTCTTTTTTTTTTTTCCTATACCGTTTCAAATGCAAGATTCGGCAGGCATGGAGTTTGGACTGTAAAACTAAAACCTCAACCAAAAAAAAAAAGAAGAAGAAAGACATGAAATAAACAAACGTACCTCACAAAAAAAATAAAGCAAAACAAAAGAGGCATGGTGAGAAACTTGGGTGAGAAGTGGGGAAAAGTCAGAGGGCGTGAAGCACTGGTCAGTTGAAGAAGACGCCCAGAAAGGAAAAAAGTAGAAGAAAGAGGAAGAAAACATAAGATGACAAAGATGAGAGGAAATTTAAATCTGAGAAGAGTGGAAATCGAGGAGTGTGACTAGACGTGCGTGGATGAGAAAATAGAAGAGGAAAAAAAAAAAGAAAAGGGAACCAGCTGGTGAGCACAAAAGGAGTAATATAAAATATTGAAATGCCTCTTCCCCAAGCTTTCAAAAACTCACCACTTCTCTTCTTTTACATCTGAACCAAAAGAATATATATATATATATATATATTGAAAATATCAAGATGTTTCGTACTCTCATTTTGTTCGTTGGTTTGGTCTTTCTTTTTTTTTTTCTTTTTTTTCTTTTTTTTTGCATTAAAAGAATTAATTAGTATACTTTAATAAAATAATGGTAGTTTAAGTAAATGATCATAATATCATATTAGTTCTAAGATAACAAGTTTTATAAATGTATTAAACATATAAATTTTTATAAATTTTTTTTTTGGGTAAGTAATAAGATATGAAATTATATATATATATATATATATATATTTGAGTAGTTCCAAAATGGTACATTAAAATGAGCTAGTATCGAAACATTCTATTCCAATAGACAAATTAAAACGGTATTCATAACATTAGTTTTTTGTATTTTTGTAAAAAATAATGTGTAATGGATTACACATTATTACTATGAAGTGGTCAGTTCTGTGAAAGCCATTTTTACTGTGAAACCTACTTTTGGTGGATTACTTTCAAATCTTGAGATAAATTGAGGGCTAGATGATATAAAAGATTTGCTTGGTGAAACACATGTCTTGGAGCTTGTTAGTTAAATCCTTGGTGAATTAGACTATTTTAGTTAATTTATATATTTTTTATTAATTTAATATTTTTATATATTTTTAAAATAATTATTAAATTAATTATAACGTCATCGCGGTTCGACCTCAAAAACCTTGAACCTCTCCCTTTTACGGTTCAATGAACGGTCCGGATTTCAAAACCTTGTGAACAAGTACATGCTTTAGACCTGCTTCGTGGTGGTCTAACTAAAAGTTGAGGTCCCTGCGTCTTTTGTACATTTTAAAGCATAAAGCTTGATCTATCTTGAATCCTTGATAATAAATAATATAATAATTTTGCTTCGTTCTGACGTATGTGATCAATTATGTAAAGACACAAATTGGGAGGTGAGGCCCACAAACGGGATAGACTCAGGCTCAAAAAGTCTTTGCAATGAGTTTGTAGAGAGTGGGTTAGAACAACTGGGCTTTAGATGAGATCAAACAGCGTCCAGATATATTCAATAACCAAATCAACAGAAACAAGGTGAAGACATTATGTAAAACCGTCTTCGGATTAGTTTGATGAGAATTATATTATGGATACTTGAATGTTTACAAACTTGTGTTTCTCTCTCTCTCTCTCTCTCTTCTTTCCCAGATTTTTCCTCTCCTTCTTTCCTTATCTCCCGTGCCAGTTAGATAATCTTTTTCTTGATACTTATCCCATTAACCTTCCCCCTTAAAGTCTTTATACGGCAACTGTAAAGGTTGAGAGTCACTGTTCAGACATCCTTTCCTTATTAATGCGGCTAAAGAGTTAGCTGCAGGGTCATTAATGCGGTGGTGGCAGCTTTCCATATAATATCTTGTTGCTTCTACCTGTCCTATATGCTTACTGGGCGTTTATGTACCAGAAGAATCCCCAAAAATATCGGAATGAATGCCAGAGTGTATATCCTGACTTTCTCTCTAAGTATCCGAAGAGGTAGTCCTCCTCGGACAACTCCTCTTTGTTCACATACTGGCCAAACTCTTGCGAAAATTATGGCCAAGTATCTTCCTCGTAACGCATTGTCCTCGGATAAATGTGCCTTCTCGAACAGGCCCATGGCTCAACATCTAAAATTGGGCCTTTGACCCCTACAATATATATATATATATATATATATTAGACCAAGATATCAATTGTTTTTTGGTGTAAACAAAAAAGTATCTTTGTTCACATACTGGCCAAACTCTTGCGAAAATTGTGGCCAAGTATCTTCCTCGTAACGCATTGTCCTCGGATAAATGTGCCTTCTCGAACAGGCCCATGGCTCAACATCTAAAATTGGGCCTTTGACCCCTACAATATATATATATATATATATATTAGACCAAGATATCAATTGTTTTTTGGTGTAAACAAAGGATCGAATTTTAAATATCTGGTTAAGCTAATTGGAACCAGCAACTATATTTTTTGAACACCAAGAATATCCTATATTTAAAATTGTGCATCCTTATTTTATCCGGCTAAGTTGAGGAGATTGAGTATTGAGCCATAGTCCATAGACAGTCCAAAATGAGAGAAGGTATTTGGTATCAAATGATATCATGTCAGTGGTATCAAAATCTAATAAGTGTGAGATTTGTCAGCAAAAAATAATTAACCCACTAACAATTGAAATACATGTGTTAGTGGGTAGTTATTTTTATACACATGTCTCTCATTTATTGAATTTTGATACAGATGACGTAGTATTATTTGATGCAAATTAATTTTTTCTAAAATGTAGGTTGCCTTTAATCCTATCATCCTACAAGATTGTGCAATTTTTCTTCCATGTAAAAAAAAAAAAAAAAAAAATAATAATAATAAAAAAACTCGACCTTCTACTTTTGATCGGTAAAACACAACAAAAACAACTGCAACAAAAATTAAAAGAGAGGCTTGATCAGTGATTTGGTTTTTAATTCTAATTAAGATTTCCATCACAGAACAGATGCCCCTTCTGTTCTGTACATAAAAAAAAATAGAAACATACTTTATAAATTGGAAGAACTAATGGCAGTGAACCTGGTTGAGTACCTTCTTCTGAAATTAAGAAGTTCAAAAACTCTGATTCAATCTTTGAAACAGCAAAAATGTCACACATTACTGCTCAGCCTTAAGAACCTTGTATAATAACCAGGAGTTCTGAGGTTCTATCTACTGATCATATTTACCATTCACAGAACTTGTGCAAAGATGACAAGACTAACTATATCTTAACCATCTTAGAAACTCATAAATTCAGAAATCGATCAATGGGATACAATAAAATAAAATTTAAGTTCACAACTAGCAGCATCATATACAACTTATATTAAGAGCAGCAATTTTTTATTTTTGGATAAACAGCAGCAAATGATTTGAAGTCACCAGATTTGTGCAATTCTTTTCATGAAATTGCCAAAGAACCAAAACTTTTGACCAAAACTGACTACTTTGGCTGGTAGATTACCTTATCAAACATATTTATGAGCTTCTCATTGCCATTCCATCTCGTCCAATATATTAGCTTCTGAAACTACAGCCGAACTCTTTCGCTTGTCATATTCCTTGTTTGTTGAAGAAAATACCAACTCGGATAGAGGATCCTTCTCTACCTGTTTACAATATGTGATGAGATGGTAAGTGTCTACAACCCTCTGTTGGCCAATTCTATAAGCCCGGCTTATTGCTTGCCTCTCTAAAGTGTTGGCTGAAAAAACAATAAAGACGCTACTCAGATTTTTGAATTAGTATCATTCAAGATTTTTTTTTTTTTTAGAAAAAAAAGGTAGAAGGAGGCGACCAGTGTGACTTTTCTACCTGAGCGTGATTACAGTAGCACCCTACTTGCGTACAGGTGAGACCTCATACTTTCAGACTGTGAAAAACTCACTTATTATTATTTGGACCATTGGGATGGAGATGGGATATAAGAAGCACCAATGCACAGGTAGTTGTTGAGGCTCGAATCCAAGACTTGTTATTCAAGATTATCATTATCATATCAGGAAGCACTTGAATGTATTTGGTCACATTACATTTCCCCTATTTCCTTAGTATTGGCACATGCCAATGACCCCAATTCCCATTTAAGCCTTAAAAGGCTTAAATGACAAAAGTTTCCTGAAATCCAACCAAAGCTTCTCCCACACAACAGCTTCATAGTTCTTGGAGATGGCCCTGCTGTCAGTCGCCACAACCTGGCGCTCACACCGGACTACCCTCTCAAACTTCAAGTCAGCAAGGGCCACCATAGAAGGAGAAATTGCCACGATCTATTGTTATATTTTTATCTAATGATGATTTACAAGAAAAAAGTAATTGGATTGAACAGGCTAATAGTCGTAATATCAGGGTTGATGAATTGATCCATCAAAAGAGCTAAAATTCTATTTTCTTTTTAATAGAGTGAGAGCTTTAAATATCAACAAAGCATTACATAAACAAGCAACAAACCAAAACACTTTACCTAAATGCAGAACACAGACTCTCCCCTACTAACTAAAAACTACATATCAGAGATACAACCAAAAGCAAAAAAATGCAAAAAACAGACACAAACTACAAATTCATCAACAGAATAGAAGAACAATATGAATTAAACACCAAACACATCACTCTAACACATCAAACACAGAACTAGGAATCTTCCACAAACAACAAAGGTATCTGTTCACATGGAATTCTTGACTCCTTTCAGCCAAAACACTGCATCAAATGTTACAAACAACAGCCCTAACCAGATAAAATTTAGACTAAATAGATCAAATTCAGACCTGATTTTACCTTTATAATCATGGGCATCTCTATCAATCCAGATGTGATACATTATAGCAGCCCGGGCCAAATCTGCAAATAAGATGCTGAAAATTTTTCTCCTTTCAATTTCTTCATAGGCCAATCAAACTCCATATTCAGTCCCTATTTTCCTTCTAACCATACACTTCTTAAGAATGCATTTTCACTCTTTTTAAGAAAGAAAATTCATTAAAGAGGTGAATCTCTTGGTTCAATTCTAATTCTACAGAAAGTAAAAAGCAGGTCACCCCTATCCCTATACTCCCCCAACTAGCCAATCTATGTCTATTCCTTATAATGAGTTTATTTTGAATTGCTAACCAACAAAGGCATACTTAGGGATATGTTTGGAGTTGATCAAAGTTATATATATATATATATATATATATATAGGTGTGAGTGTGATGGATTATTGAAAACGAGAAGACATTTATTTTCAGCCATACCTGTTGATAGGAGGAATGGAATAGTGGAAGAAAAAAGATATATTTTGTACAATTTGGTTTCCTTTAGTTGTTTGTGTTGACAGAAGGAAGGGAAGAGATAATATTTTGTACAATTTTATTAAAATCAATCTTTATATTAAAAAAATGCAAAATATATGGGAGAATGAGGAAAAAGGGAAAATTTGTAGATGTAAATATCCACTTATACAAGTTCCATTTTCCTTCTCATTTTCCATCCATTTAGGGACCAGTGAAATATACGTCCACAAAAGAATCCCCATTTCCTTCCTCCCTTTGTTTTCTTAAATTACAATACAAAACTTTACTTCCCTTCCTTCTCCATCTACCTTATTTCCTACCAAATATATGGCAAAGGGCATTAGCAAGTTTGGTTTTGACATTTTTTCTTTAGTTTTGTACTCTTTTTTTGGATGAAGGATTTTGAGTAAGAATTCGATTAAAGATGTAGTTTGAGACTTTATTTAATGTTGATATGCCTTTTTATGTTAATAAGAGAGGTATTTCAAGAATTCAATGAAATTTTGAACTTGGGATTTTTAAGTAATCAAATATCAAGTTGAAATTCTATGGGAGAACATGTTACTATGTAATTCTACCAGCATTTCCATTCTCATAATCCCCACTACTAATCTTCACATTGTCTCCATTATTATTATTTCTTGAAGTACATAGGTTGCATTTGGCATTGGCTAAAAAAGCTAATTCTTTTTCCTATATAGCTTATTTTTGCTACTATTTATGGGTCTCATTGCATTTTTTGGTATTATTCATGGGTCTTACGGTACTATTTTAACTAGTTTTAAGCTTTATTTACAGTACTTTCAGAAAAAAATTTTCAGTTTTAGATAAATAAACTGTTCCCAAACGGATACTATTCGCATTTGTTTCAGCTGGGTCTAGAAGTCTCCCATATGAGCTTGTGGTCTACCTGGCTTATTTACCAGAACTGTGTATGTAGTAAACAAATAGCCCTACAGGCTCTGAGAGTGTTTTTTCGTTTTGTGTTTCTTTCTTTTTCTTCTTTTGTTAAGTTGTTCTGCTATGTGTGTACCTGATCTCCAAATTAATCATGAATTCCTTATTTGATTTGGAATCATTTTTGTTTGTTTGTTTGTTTTTGTTTTTGTTTTTTGTTTTTTGTTTTTTTTTGTTTTTTGTTTTTGCCTCACTGCTATTAGAAATTTTTAATACCCTGTTTGATATGAAATGCCCAATATCTGCTGCTTCTCCTCTCCCACCCCCCCCCCCCCCCCCATTTTTTTTCTATGGGTTAGTGCTCTGTTTCAAAATTTTGACATATTGGATTATCAATACCATTAGGAATAGTTAAAACTTAAAACTCCATACTTAAGTAGTATTCATGAATCTAATTTAATTTCTTCATCCAATATTTTGATTTATCTGGTTATGGGTGGTTGTGTTTTATATCATAACAACTACTTGTCCTTAATAATTTGACTTGTTACCACTCTCGTTTGGATGTGACTTCTTTCCCCATTCGAATGATTTTGTCAATATCTTTTGGGTGTTCTATTGTTTATTTTGTATGTTTAATTTTTTTGTGATGATTGACGGCTTGATTATAAATACTAATTTGTATGTATTTATCATTGTCATGTGAATCTGATTTACTGATTTACATCCCATTGTTGAAGCTATCAATTAGAATTGATTGTGTGCAATGAACTGTTATTTGATGATATAATCATATAACATATAATTTCTTATGAAAAAACAGCATATTAATGGATGAAATCTCTTAATAGATAGGCTGATTGATACCTTACCACTTTTCTATAATTCTATTAGACATCTACCATCAGAACAAAAATTCAATTAAATATCAGTTTCTCCATGAAGCCTCAAATTTTTATTCGATTTAAAATTCATGTCTTTTTTCATCTCTTCTCATCATCCCCCTAGCAAATGTAAGAATTTAATTCTCCACACAAACACACTGACAAACACAGACATATATATATATATATATATATAACACAAATTTTATAAAGATATCTCCGGCTTTATTAAATTTATTCTGTAAACCAACCGAAGAAGTTTGGTACATCAATTCACTTACATTACAAAAAAAGCTCCTTAAAGAATAATTTAAGCTTTAACCGGAGTAAACGAGGTAAGGTTCCTAAAATGTTCCCAAACCTTTTCCCACACAACAGCTTGGTAGTTTTTGGCTAGGGCACCGTCCTTAGTGGCCAAGATAAGGCGGTAATTAGTTCCGGCCACCACCTGGGTCTCGCCCTTCACGACGCTCACGAATTTCAACTGAGACTTAGACTCCTTGTTGTACTCCTCCACCGCGTACTCTCCGATCTCCTTCACGTGCGGCTCTGTTATGTTCTTTATCGGCTGCCACCCACCCACAAGAACACCACCGCCACCGCGTTTGCCTCCCAGGGCTGTCGATGCGTAAATTGGGAGGATCGTAAGTGTGAGAAGAAAGTAAAAGCAGTGCTTCTTTTGGGGCTCCATTGTAAGTTACAGATAGTTAAAAACTTATTATCAGAAGAAATGGGAGAGAATGGTTCGATTGGTGGTTGGTAATTTGGTATTTATAGGGGATAACGGCTACTTGTGACTTTTGTCATGATGCATAAGTCATGATGAGGAGATAAAATTGTCCTTGTAACCGACATGGCACATGCGTTACGTGAAAAAAGTGTGGAAACTTTTTTTATGGCCGACTAGTGTTGGGGGTTCTAGTTTTGGTAGCTATACAAAATTGGTCACTCATAATTTAAATTAAAAATGAAAAAAAGGACAAAATTTGATTACAAATTTGGTTGTAGTGCAGCTACAACTCACACTCAAAATATTAATATGATTATATATTTTTAAAACCTAATGATTAGATTTCGTGTTCTTTATATTGTTAACAAATATGTTATATCTCATCTCAATTAGAAGTTATTTTACTATTCGATCCATAAACTTATCTTTGTAATAATTTTAGATTACAAAAACTTGGAATTTAAACATTTAATTAGGAACATAGTTTTTTTATTTTTTGTTAGAGAGTTTCAACTTATGGTGTCTGCTCTTGATGATAGCTTTTCATCATTAGACCAAGATACCAATTAGTTTTTGGTGTAGGCGGGAATTGAACCTCAGATCTCGTATTCAACCATTAGAGACTTTACTAGTTGAGCTAACTGGAACCCACTAATAACATAGTTGTTGATCTTTGATATTCAATAAATTTTTCAATCATAATTAATATAAGAAGAAAATGTTATCTAAGGTTAGATTTATCAAAATTTATATCCAAAAAATAAATAAATAAAATAAGTGAAGCTGTAACTGAACATTTTCCTTTAAAAAAAAAAAAAAAGGTTTGAAATGTAACATGTGGATAAAGAGGAGGAAGAGACAAAATCAAGCACAATCATAGGAGTGATCTTTATTGGATTGCCAAAGACAAAAAAGGCTGTGCTAATTGGTATGGTCTAAGAGTCACTCACAAGCACATTTTGATTGGGAAATGGTAGCGACTTTTGATTATACTAAATTGACTTCATTGTAGGTTCCAGTTAGTTCAACTGAATAAAAAATTTGGGGTTCAATTCCTGTTTACACCAAAAACCAATTACTGTCTTGGTTTGATAATAAAAAGCTATCATTAGGAGCTATCATTAGAAGCGGACGCTATAGGTTGAAACTTTCTATAAAAAAAAAATTGACTTCATTCATGCATGAGTTAAACTTTTATGCAATTATATATATATATATATATAGTTAAATCATCATAATTTAATGTAGAGAAATGTTTTGCTACATGCTAATATGTAGCAATTGTTGCATAATGAGTTATGTGGCAGTGAAAAGAAAAGAAAAAAAAAAAAAAACGCTTGTGCACATGTTGCTTTCTTTTGTTTGGTTGGGAGATAGAAAAGTAGGAGGATAAAACCTCCTTTTTCCCTCAACGTTAGACATAAATAAGAGGGGATAATTAATTTTCCGTTGAGCACTCTCTTCCCCTCACATTTTCTCCCCAAGACTCAGGAGTAAGGGTTTAGTATTGATAAGAGTTTGGGCCCAATGGTGGCTCCACCTTGAAGGCAGGGTGGTCACAAGACCTCCCTAACCTAGAAAATAAATAAATAAAAATTATATATAAAGTTTAAAAAATTTATGATTTGTCCACCCTTAAAAAAATAGTGATCACCCTAAATTTTTTTAGGCCCAATATCCTTATGGAATTTAAACTTTATTATATAATGCTTGAAATATTCTTATATAAGGCGCGTAAGCTTTAAGTGTGCTAGTAGTGCACTCGTTTGCCAGATAGACATTTTTCGTTAGTGAGTTAATGGTATGGACCAAATTTGACAGTAAGTTAAAAATAATATGAACCAAACTAAATGTTATCAAAATGTAGATACCAAAATAGTATTTTGGCCTTTTTTTTTCTTAGCCCGTGAGAAAAGCAATCGGCTTTAGATTTGACTTCTCACACACAATCTCCTGGTTCTAACAAGAGAGAATGATGAAGCCAAGGAGATTATAGAGGTGGTTGGGTTTGTAGCATGGAGGATTGAGATTGGGTTTGGGTGGAACTATAGCAGTAGGTTGTGCTAGCGGTGGATTTGATGGGGAAGGTAGTTTTTTTTTTTTTTTTTTTTTTTTTTTTTTTTTTTTTTTTTTTTACAAATCATGTTAACAAATACCTTTAGGACAAAATTAATAATAAATAATTTTAGAAAAGTTTTAACATTACTTTTTATGGAAAATATAAAAAACCGTAAAAAAAATTAATTGTTTTTTCTTTTCTCATAAAAAATTTCTAAAAATATATATCATTTTTTTACAATAAAAAATAAGACAAAACTTAAGTACAGTATCTTAGGTGCTGTTCCTTAGGTTCTCTTCTTAAGATTCAGCCATGTGTCTACTTAACTAAAAAAATACAATTTAATCCCATGAGAAAAAATTCACATGGTAAAATCTTAAAAGGGAAACCTAAGAAACAGCATCTTAATGCTGTACCTAAGTCTTGTTCTAAAAACTATATCCTAAACCAATGCCTTTAAAGCATTTGCTAATATTTTCATATATTTTTTTTTATGTAATTTGTGTTATTTGGGAATGAATATGATGAACTACTGTTATTATTCAAATGGCTATTTGTTCCAAACTTAAGAGAATTGGATTTGTCGAAGCAGTCGTTACAATGACAATCTCTTTAAAAAAGAAAAAGAAAAAGAATAATTTGTGTAGCATACGGACAAACCAATCCTCTAATGAAAAAAAATGGGATTAATGGAGAAGATCATTCTAGGCTTCCACTATGATTTCCAGGTCCTCTGTCCTTCCAAAGCCATATTTTATCTTCTGATATTGTGCGAGAGAAGTTTAAGAGATCTACAATTGATGGGTTTTCTGGTAGGCAGAAGGCAAAAAAAGAGAAAGAAAAAAGGAGAATGGTGTTTTATCAGGGTTTGTTTAGTTATTTACTTAGGCAAATGACAAAAAATTAAGAGGAGAACCAAAGGAATAGCCCCTAAGTTTAAGTGTATTAAATTTGTTACTACCTTACTGCCATGGTATCATGATGTAATTATGGACCATAAGTGCTTGAAATTCAAACACACCCTCCATAAAAAAAAAATTCAAAATTCAAAAATGGCAAGAGTAGATTACTTTAGGTCCAAAACTTTTCAAAACTAACCAATTTGGTTCCTAAAGCCAACATAGTCCCTAAAACAATTAAGAAAAATAACTGACTTAACGGTATTTATGGACTAATTTGGCTTTAGAGATCAAATTGGTCAGTTTTGAAAAGGCTTGAACCTGGTTGACATAAGCCTTGAACCTGGTTGGAATTAATCCTTAACTTTAATTAAAAAAATTAATGCTAATTGGACATTTATTTTTAATTAAAAAAAAGATTGGTAGATAGTTAGGAATGTTAATGTGAGATTCAAACCACAGACATAAGATACAAGAAGGGATGCTGCTACCATTGAGCTATCACTTTAACCCCAACATTTGTATTTTCTCTATGATATACTGGCGTATTTTATTCTCATTTTATGAAAAAGCTTTTATTTTTATGAAACTTTTAACTCCATGATTATTGGAATTCACAGTAAATTATAATTACCCCTTATGGTTTGACCCATTACAATTTAGTTTACAAATTTTCAATTGTTACATTTGACCTTTTAATCTTTGTACTAAAATAAAATCATTAGGATTCTATCCAAAATAACGTTTAGGATTCATTTTTGTGCAAACCTTAGAGGCTTAGAGGTGAAGAAGTAGGGAATTGAAAAGTTCATGAAACTAAGCTGTGACAGGAGAAAATAACTTATCCACTAAATGCTAAATCTATAAATTTGGATGAAACCCTAACCATTTTATTTTATTAAAAAGGAGCCAAAACTCAAATGTAGCAATTGAAAGTTGTAGATTAAATCGTGATCCAACCAAACAACATCAGGCAAATTATATGTTTTCATCAAATTTAATTATTTACACTTTATCTTCAGGGAACTCATACTTTTATTTTTTTTGGTGGGGGGTGTGGGGGGGAGGGATTCAAAGTAGAAAAAACTTGGTTCTAATTTTTATTTATTTATGAGAATTTTTTAATAACTAGAATTCCAGTATCTCTACACATCTCCTTGTGTAGGTGTGTTTGATTCAAAGCCAAACTTGATAAAACTGTACAATAATTTTTATCCTGATAAACAGGGCAAAATGGATCCTGATAATAAATATATAAGCTGCAATGATTAGGTATTAACGTAACAGACCTTGTTGTTGGCGTTGAAGCTAAGAAGAGCATAGCTCGAGTATTGTTGTTATCCTTGGCAGTGGTGTTAAGGCTTAGAAGTGATAGCTTGAGTGTTGTCATTGACATTGTTATCATTGTGTATCTTGTGTACGCATGACATTGACTGAATGGAGCTTATAGTTATGCAAAAGATCTCATGAATTTACAATAAATGAAGGAAGCCATATTCTTATATAATTTTGGAATTTTTTTGTGAGTAACGCAACAATATATGTGAGCTACAATCAAACAAAGTTACTATTTCCTAAAATAACATTAAACTCTGTTTGAAAGAAGTTTTTTCTTGCACCATTAAATTTGTCCGTAGGGAGAAATCTGTACTTTGTGAAATGTATCCAATAAATTCACCTAACATAATGCATTAGAGTTTTAAAATCAAGTAGCTTGTGCACCTTTATCATCCGTTTCAAATTTTTGTTACAATTTACCAATCCTCTTATTAAAACTAGTAAATCTTTATTCAAACTCTGTTGAATTTCCAGATTGCAAGCATAAAACCTTGAATGTTATGGATATACAGTGTGAACGAACTCTATTAGAAACATACGTAGCTACCCCTCCCATTTTGTCTATTCTTATCAAATTCTCTTGTGGCCTCTAATATTTATATATATGTAACAACACAAGTAACAATTACCAATTTCGGTTTTAATGGAATTAGGAAAAAATCTCTAACATATCTTACAATCATGTATTTTATGTCCATCCATTTTTATTATTGATGCATTTCACTAGATATGTTTACGTCACATTGAACCTTTATAATACAATTTCAATGGAGGCATATGGGTATTGCTTAAAAAAAACACAATCACAATCACGAAGTATCATTATCATCACTAGTTTTAATCTATCTTCTTCTTCTTCTTTTTAACTCAAAATAAAATTTCCATTCAACAATCAAACGTATATCAGCCAACAATTGGAAGTTTAGGCTGATCTTTAGTTTTTAACTTATATTGTTTTTTATTTTAATTATGTTTATGCTTATGTGTATTGTGCTATATGTATCTTTAGCAGTAGTTTTGATGTGCCACAATAGACTGTGTTTTTTGTAGTTTATGCCCCTAAAAAGCACTCATTAGTGATATATATCATTGAAAAACATACCAAACCATAAGAGAAAATTCTCATCTTAACAAAAAATATTTTTCCAATTGACTAGACGTGTGTAAGTAGAAGAAAAGTGTTCAATTTAATTCCTAGAATGGTAAAGAAAAAATTTAAAAATGCAAGGGTTGGTGTTTATGAGGGGGTGGCCATCTATGGAGATGCATTGACCTCATTAATATCAAAGAAGCCGCAAAAGGTGAGCAGACATATGCAAAGATATTTCACCATTTCCTATTCATTTTTGATAATTATTGCTTCGATTTTATCATTAAAAATTATAACAATAAATTTAGCATGGTTACAATGGTGACCTCCATGATCAATATGGGCTCTGCAAGGATGATTAATATTTTGTTTGTGTAATAAGAAAATTTTTATAGCTTCCATGGTAGGGATAAGTCTTAATATGGCCATTTGCCATGGAGGTTAACTTTTCCATGATATTAAAAGCTATTTTATTGATAGAAGTTCTTTTTTTATTCATCACTGTAAAAATTGAGATTGCAATATTTGCTTTTATCTTTTTGAAATTCAAATAATTTCTGCTATTTACAAAAGAGAGTCCTTAAAAATCACTATGTTATCCAATAGCCATCAAATTCAAAAAATTGTCTCTAACATCAATGCTTTGAAATCTCATTCTTTAATTTTACACGGTTTCTTATATCCCAAATACAAATGCAACCAAAATTGATATCAACCTGTGTATTCAATTTGTCACTACCAAGCACATAATGGTTAGGTTTGCCATTTCAATCCCAAATTATTAAAGCCGCTAATACATGATGAAAGAATAATTAATAACAAAAGTAGTATTTTGGCACTTGGCAATACGTGCACACTCACTCCTTGATCAAATCAGATGGGTCCACTCCCTATTTTGGTACTTTGCAATACGTGAACACGTTAGAGTGTTATACCTTACCCACCGTTTTAGTATTAAAAAACAAAAGCAAAAATAATAATAATTAAGGAGTAATATGACTAACCATAAGACCCTAAGGAGAAATAGAAATAGAGAGACATAAAAATGCTGTGAATTGTTAAATGAAATGCATTGTTTCATTATTATCAAAATAAAAGATCTGAAATTAACAAAGCATATGAAAGAGAGAAATAGAGAAATCTGAGGGGCCGCCAACATCATCATGCCGGCCCCTCACCACTATCAAGTTGTAGAAATCCCTACGGGTATTTTTTTTTAATTTTTTGTTGCTTTTTACGATGAACTCATTACTAATAAAGTTTTATAATAATTATGATATAAAAATATATACACAATATTCTCCGAAGCCATCTTATATAAAACATTACAATATTATCTGTGCATCACACGAGTGACTTACTAGTTTTCCCTAATAACAAGATTAATCTACATTTTGATTTTGAATACCTAAAAGTGTTGAAAGCTCAAAAATGTGTTAAAAATACAAGAGCTGTTTAGACCCCTAAATTAAATATTACGGCTCGATAGATTTTACTCTAATTTATATCAAGTACGGAATAGAGTAAATGCGAGCGAATAAACAAATAAACTACTCTAACCCATAATCAATATAACACAACAGTAAATTGAAAGGTAAAAGAGTAGGGAAGAAGAATGCAAACATAAGATAACACGCCGATGTGTTATCGAAGAGGAAATTGAAGTGCTCGGTGTAAAACCTCTTCGCTGCTCTCCAAGCGGTAATCGATCCACTAGACAATCAGTTGGGATACACGAGTAGCAAGAAACCTTTCAAGCCTAACCTACCCAATGCATCTAAGCCCTGCAAGCTCCTACTCCAACAAGGCTTCTTAGAACCATTTCTTATCTAGCTCTCTGGATCCTGCAATACGTCCGATTGTATCCGCCAAAGCCTAGCTTCTTCCAATGCTTCCCAGCAGCACCAAAACCTCACTTGACACTCTGAAAGGGTGTGGTAAGTGTTTGAGTTATCAATCTCTCAAGTGTATGGAAATGGAGACGTAGGATTTGAGGAAAATCCACAATGAATTGTATAGAGAATTGTGGGTATAACAATCTTTAATTCTCAATGTTTGTGGTTAGGGTTTTCTCTCAGAAGCACTCCTCAACATCTGTGGGTAATGTGGGTATATATAGTGTGGGTACAGATAGTGTGTATCAGATATGACAGTTCAGCAAAATAGAATATTTTGCGGGTATCTCGTGAAAAGGCCTTACCGGCAAGACACTCGCGTAAACTAGCTGTCACCAACCTGTCTTGACTCTTCGCATTCCAGTCATGTGTAGGGCACATGAGTCACTTCGTGGGTAAGCTTCTTGCGAAACACTCGCGAAAACTTCTTGCTCTTTACTTTGCCTTGAGTCTTCATACTCTCTCTCACACACAACTCTTATAATGAAATCTCACATAAAATACATGGTACAAAAGATTGAATATAATTACAATCAAATTTGGTATGGAATTAAAGCCAACATAAAATAGTTGTAAATCACAACTTTACAAATGTGTGTGCGTTACCAATTATATGCAACATGAATAAAAATTGAGAAAAGTCACGCAACTTTTTTTTTTTTTTTGATAAATAAGAAAAGTCACACAACTATGAGCTAACAAACGAGGGTGAAAGTTGTGACTGCAATCTGGACAGTTTCATTTCTTAAAATGACCCTTTGTTTTAATCTGTTATATCGTTCAAGCAAATCCAGATTCCAAACCTCTTTCTAGCATTTTAAATCAAACAATTAATGATCCGATCGGTTCTGTTGCAACTAACAAACAACACCTGAGAGATTAAAATAATAATAATGATAATAATTATAGAAAAAAAAAATCAAAAGAAATTATGACTAACAAACAAACAAAATTCAAAGTGTCACATTGACAATTTTTGAGTACTCATTCCACAATATTTGGGTTCGTTTATATGAATTCTCCAATGTCTGAGATAAATCTAAAGCCATAACTTCCAATACATCATTAGCATTGAAAATGCTATGTAGCAAACAAACCAGATCAACAAATTGGCTGAAATGCCAAGACAATTTTATTAGAAAAGCTGTTAAAATGAATGTTTCAACTGTACACATAATCATAGACACATCATGAAATTTGTAATTGATCTTTACAAGATTCTGGTTGCTGGTTCCACTAGAGCCTTTTTGCTTGATGTCACGTAAGGCAGAGAAGTTATAGTAAAAGTCGTACCTAAAAAGAAAAAGATATACTGTTGGCTACAAGAAGAAAATCTCTTACAGCTCTACTAGCCCTCTACTTGTGCACAAGATACTGCTTTAATGGAGATGTACATATCTGAAAAGGTATGAAAGGTCAAAACAATCATTGTGACGATCCACCACCATTGTTATAGATTTATAAGACTACTTAATAGCTCAGCCTAGGATAATAAAATAGTGGAATGACCACATTTAATTTTCTGATGTGACAAACTTAGGAATTGCAGTTTTGCAACCATTTTGATTTATAGGCTTCTGCCCTTTTAGGATCAATGATCTCTAAAGCAGCAATGACACACTTGTGGTACGAGAAATCTTCAGTTGTCCCGTCATTTCGTTCCACTTCAAAGCAGCGTGTATTCTGATACTTAGGGTGACAAACAACCTGTAAAAGATGGAGGGAAAAGAACCATTATGAAGCTGTCCAAGGAAAAAATCCCACATAATCAAATCATATATTATGGATATTAATAGTGACCCTTTAAATCAAGTTGTTTAGGCACAAATAAACCATATTTTCAATCTTAAATGATATGCAACTGAGCTGTATTCATTTCTATACAAAATTACGATTTGGCAGGAAATTAAAGGTTTTTTTTCACATACAATTCAAATGGTTCAGGCTTTCTATTTATCCTTTTTTAACTAATAAATTGTAAAAAACACTACTTTGGGTTCTATAATTCTGTTCAAACATATGAAAGAAGCATTGTCATTATGATAGCAATGAACTTTGCTAACATGGAAAAATTGGAATTTCTTGGGTTTTCCATTTTTTTTTTTTTGGGTGGGGAGTGCTTGTGCATATGAAAGAAGATCTTACTAACAAGCCACTGCAATGTACAACTTTGAAGAAAAAAAAAACTTTCCGAGTATTATTTTCCATGAAAATGGTCCCCCTTTACAATTGATCAAACTGCAAATAATTGTATATGTAAACTAAGGCAAGTCATCATTGAAATTATTTATGGAATATGAATAATAAAATATAATTAGACATGTGTGTGTGTGTGTGTGTGTGTTTAGAAAATTTTGACCAGCATATTACAATTTTTCAATAATAAGAAACCCTTATAAAAAAAAACTTTGTAACTCATAATTCTTAGATCATGTCAGTTACAAGTACTGATTCCATACTTTTATATCTATGCACAATGAAAATTAAGTTGAAAAGCAAAATAAGTGTACTCTTCATAAAGTTAAGCACAAGTTCCTAGCAGAGTATTGCCTTTAATTTTTTTACACAACACAATCAATTATCATGCAATAATGTTTATTGTATAACTTGAACACCCAACACTACTGAAAAATATTTAATATTTACCTGTAATAATTTTTCTTACTGACATATAAACAAACAATTTTTTTTCTTATTCTTCTTATAGATAAATACAATTAATAGTGGTGTTCACCGAACCACAAAAACCACACGAAAATTACCTGCAAAATGGTTTAACCGCACCGCACCACAAGTAATAGTGCATCGCACCGTACTACAAGGTTCGGTGCAGTGCAGTTTTATAATAAGAAAACCACACAAACCGCACCACACTCTCACTATATATTAATATATATATATATATATATATTTTAATATTAAATATATTATTAATAGTTTAATAACCCTATTTAAAAAAAAATTAATAACCCTAGCAAATGTTTGATTAGGAAAGCTAGCTCAAAATAAAGAAAAAATAGCTCAATAATATAAAACTTGGCCCAAAACAAATTAGTTTTGGGCTGGGCAGGAAAAGCCTGAAATTTGAAAAATATACCAACTTCAAATTGTATCTTATACACTGCACTGCATGCGTGATCGCGAAAATAAGGTGCAGTGCGGTGCGGTTGTGATTTTGGCTAAACTCTAGCCGCACCACACATATGACCACAAAAATGAGGTGTGGTGCGGTTATGATTTTGACTAAATCACACTGCAAAACACGATGCTAAAAATGACCCAAAACCACACCGTACTGCGAACACCCTTAGTTAACACACTACCATGTCCAATTCTCCACCCCTTATCTACAGAAGGAGGAGATGCCTTTTATCCAAGGACCAACTTTCAAAAGAAGCAATTAATAATCCAAACATAAGGTTTAAAACCAACTTATTTCCTTTTTCTTCCTCATTAATTTTTATATACCTTTATGGCATGTACGTCTTTAGCTCCAATTCCAAACTTTTCTTCTCTTCGAGGATGAAAATATAAGGCCGTCATCAAAATTGACTTGTCTTGGTCATTTACCATTTGATTAATTGGATACCTACAACCAAAAAAAGTATAATTATTTAAGGAACTCCCACCCATTTTAATGAAAAAATAAATTATATAAACACACAGAACTTAAGCTATGAAGACAAGGAGCACTACAAAAATGAGAGTAAGCGTGTCAATCATTCAAAGAAGTAATCATATTAATGATGAAGAGCAAAGCACTAAAAATCATACAATTTATAATTAAAATCAGGTGTGACCCTTACACATGCAAGACAGTAGACCTATACGTGCGCATATTAACATTTAAATAGAAAACTTGCTACTACAATATCTGATAATGCTACCAATATCTAAGATAATCAGTCAAATTTCAAATAGAGAAGTTCTTGAGGGTGGTGCAGAACTTCTTTTTTGGAGAGTAAGCTATGTACCTAGTGAGCCTCCACCTTCTTTATCCAAGGTAAGAGGTGCTATTTTGAGGTAAGCTCATTGGAGTCTAGCATATTCTTAGTCACCCAAATATATATATATATATATATATAATTTTTTTTTAAATTTTATATAGGAAAAGGTGGTAATCATAAACAAGTTAATTGTGCGGTTCAACTTGCATGTTGGCAAGGAAAGTTTGATCTTTATATTTGAGATTATTGTATGATTCAATTACTTCCTTAGGCAGTGTCCATTCCTAGTCCTTTTCTCGATAATTTAGTTCTAAATTTCAGAATCCAACGCTTTATGAGTAGTTTTAATAAACTCCCTGCATATATTTGAACATTCTCTTGTTTCTAATAAATTTTATTCCCTGCATATATTTGAACATTCTCTTGTTTCTAATAAATTTTATTCTTAGTATAAAATTTTTATTTATGGGTAATTAAAAAAACACTATTGAACTATTTTCCAACAACACAAAAGAGGGAACATTTGAAAGAAACCCATGACACTAAATTGGACTTATTAATCATATATTATTTTCATTATTTCATTTATTATTTTAGTAGACTCACGCATTGCATGAGAATATATAATTAGTTTGTAATGTGGTATAATAAAGAAGTTGCTATAATAAAGAAGTTACTATTTGAAATTTGTTAAAGATAATTTATTTTCTTTAACACTTTTTAAATAAAAGTAATTTCCATTTCTTTGTTTCTATAAATATATCATTTTATTGTTTTGAGTCCAAAACTGAAAAAGGAAACCTAAAAAAAAAAAAAAAAAAAAAATTTAAGGCCCAATTAGTTTGAAATGGATTGAATACATCAAAGTGAACTGAAATAGATTAAATTGGACCAAATGGGACCGAGTTGGACCGAAATAGACTGAATAAACCAAAATGGAAGGAATGGACCATAATTGACTGAACAGGACCGAAGTGAACTAATGGACCGGAGAGGTTAGAAATGGGCTAATGTGGACTGAAATTGACCAACATACTGATATGATTCAAAATGAGCATGACAACAATAAATACTACGCTTTTGCTTTTAGATATTAATATATTATATAGATTTGTAAGACTTATATGTACTATGTAGAAAGTTTGTACTAACTACAATATCACAAAAAGTAAGTAGGAATTTGTTTATTATGCTGCTGATGTGATACTAATCAATCATGTTACTTTGTAAATTTTTTAGTTAGTAACAATATCATTTAAATGTTCTTTTTACTGTTAAAAAATTAAATGAAAACATTCAAAGATGCATAATTTAAAAGATCTTATTGTTTGATTAATATTTATTTGAAAAAAAAAAGCTTAAATGACTTCACGTACTAATAGATTTGGACAAAAAAATAAATTAACTCATTTAATGATTTATTAAATAGATATTGATTATATAGATGGATATAGATGTAGATTATTTGCTAATGCTTTTTGCTGAGGGTAAGAACTAAGAACTAGTCCCAAAGAATGTCAGGTACTTGCATCATTATATAAAAATCACTAATGTCATATAAATATGATTTTTCTACATGGTTATGCTATAAGTTGAAAAGAAAGAAACAATATTCTTGTTTAGAGTCCCATAGAGCAAGGAAAGAAAGAATAATGATGAGTGAGAAATTAGTAAAAAAAGATGACTAAAATATTTATAAGAAACCAATTAGAGTAACATGACAGAATACAATGCAAAGGACATAATTAAAAGAGAGGAGAATCATTGGAGGTATTGACTTACTTGTGCAATATCTGCTTCAACGCATGGGACAGATTCAGAATATCATTTGGTGTCCAAACCCTTTTTAATACAGAATTATTTTTGCTTTCTAACTTTTTAAGGCCTTCCATTGCAAGACTGCCATACTTGTAGACAGGCTGAGCACCAGAATTATCAGACATACTGTTGCATTCATGTGTTTCAGCCTTTACATTCTGCTTATCAGAAATAGTTTGCCTACCCATCAGGCTATTAAGATCTACAGGCTTCTCAAGCTCAGGCATCTGAGGAACAATAGTTGGGATTGAAATAAATTAGATCATTGAAAGAAAAAAGAAAAATCCAGCTATGAAAAAAATATTTTTTAATGGAAATACGTAGTGGAAATGTAAATTTTCATAGAGCTTGCTCATGAGTAAATAAAAAAATAAAAAAAAAAACTCATAACAAACTACATTCCATAGAGTTAGTTGAGTATCACTATTTGCAAATTAAACAAGACAAGACTCTGACCAATTTAAGGACAAGACAGAAATATGAAAACTGACGGACACGGATGCTTAGTGAAGTATGTTCTCTCTAGGGACTACTATTCACATCTCAAAGAACCTTAAAGACAATAATTCAGTTTCATTTTGACACAAGTGTTAATAAAATAAATATTCAACAACTTTTCAAATTTCAAGTTCAGTAAATCTCAACAAAACTTATTAATGCACCAGTCAGAGCTTCGTTAAACATACTTTAGAAAGAATTTGATAGGGTGGATGACTTCTATTGAAATCTTTTAGCATCCTAAAAAAACGATGCACAAAAGAAAAGGGAAGGGAAAAAAGGAAGACAAACCTATTATCACCACAATGGGGTCTTTACACATTCATATGTTAAGCATATAGTCTTAGGCTGCATTTGGATGGATCTTAAAAATTTCAAGACTTTTGCATTATAGGGAGACAATTTACTAAAAGCCTTGTAGCTCCCTGCCCCACTTTTTCTAAAAATTATCAAAAGCATTATAGGGAGACAACATCCACAACTAGAATCCTAATAGCATAATTTATGTCTTAAAATTTTTCTATTCCTAAACTTAGATGAAGGGTTATAAAGGAGGGATCCAAATAAAGATTTCTTAACTCAAACTTAGCCAAATCCCCTGCATAAATCCCTTCTTGTGCTCGCTCAGAATTGAGCTATATTATTAAAACCCCTGAATTGGTGGAGTTACTGAAGACATTTTATCTACAAGGACAATATAATATCTACCTTCCCAGAATATAGAATGTCAAAGTGGCCACCAGTCCCTGTAGAAGGCACATTTCCCCATGCCAATGCATCAAGATTTCCTTTAAGATTATCCACAACTCCAGCCTTAGCAGCATTAAGAAAGCAAGCACCAGGGTTCTGCACAAAAAACAGAAGACAGACAGGATTACATGCCTACAAATAATTTTCATTAAAAGACTCACGGCAATACCAAAATAAAGAAAAACACATGTGAGAACTAACAGAAAAGCATGCTTGCATGAAGGGTGATGAGACAGATGCATGTTCTCTTTGTCGAGCAATGCCCCTTGCATTCAAGCCAACAAACTCTCCTGTAGCGGATAGACTATCAGCAACAAGAACCAAATGTTGAGGATGAATGGACTTTCCAACATCAGATATTGCAACTTCTAAACTCTGCACATGAAAAGACATAGTAGTAGTTAAGAGTAAGTATCAGTTACTTTGAAATTTGAAATGCAAATCCACTCCCCTCCCCCTAGAAACCAAAGAAAAAAATAAATCTTAGGCAACAGAATACACCTCAAGAAAATATTTCCATCCAGCTTCTATTCCAAAGGCCAAAACAATATCATGAACATTATCTGGACGACTGCGCGACCAATCGATCAAATCCGTCATTTGGACACAATCATTCGAAATTAAAGTCTCAAGATCTGTTGTATCACAGCCTGTTGACATAGCAACTCTCAAGTAGAGTTCACCAAACGAACCATGATGATGTCTTGGTACTTTAGGTTGATCATTCCATAAAATGTCCACTTTCTTTATCTCAGGGAATCCTAAAGAAAATTCAAAAAACGTGAAAATGAGTATAAATAAATACAAAACAAGCATGAATGACATATTCAGCAAAAAATAAATAGAATATGCACAAGTCTATATCTTGAAATGGAATGGCTTAGTAAAAATATAGAGATGCTTTAGTGCACTACCAACCTTTAACAACTGTTTGAAGAATGAAAGGTATGAAGGAGTCTCTAACTGAATCCAATGCTAAAGGAGTCTTGTAAATTTCAGGTATTGCGACAGTGATGCAAAATGCATCATTGTCTTCCTTCTGTGTCTCAACTACAGAACAATCGCTGCCATTTAATCAACCAAGTCAAAAGGGAATATTATAATATCAAACCAAGGTGCTTTTGTAAAATCATGGTCATACTTTCATTTTGGTATTAAAGCAAGAGTAACATATCAAAAGTTAAAAAAATAGTCTATTCCAAAAGAGGCCAAAAAATAAATCATTACATGCATAGAGAGAGGCAGAGTGAAAAAGAGAGATAAAAGGAACATGAACTTTTGGGATAAAACACTATGAACGGAGATATTATTTATTTCATTTTTTACCTTATTCATAAGATACACTCACCCAATGGCTTGTAAACCCACAATCTTACCCTCCACCTGCACTTGTGAGAGAGGAAAGTGCCATTCGAGTTAGCAATTACGAACTATTCTTTATCTATACTACTATTTAAGGGCTTCTTCTGTTTAGACTGGACATTTTTTTGGTTCCAAAATACCCCTATAGCCTAGGTTTAAGTAGGGGCAAAACTTGAGGATAATACTGCAAAAATATATCTCTAACTCTCCTAAAACATTTCCTACAAAATAAGATTACTCTCCCACTAACCCACTTATACAAAGCAACTATACGTTTACTCTTTTTTTTTTTTAAGAAAAAAAAGTTAAACAAAATATAAAAAATCATCCTCATGTTTAACTTCCTATCAAATTATTAATTTTTATCAAAAAAAAAAAAATAGAAGAGTCTTTGAGAACGAGCATGAGCGCGTGCTTAGAGGTTAGTTTACAATAAACTTTGTTTGAATTTGAAACAAATTATTAGATTAATTGATGAGAAAACTAATTGAATCATGGAATTAAAGGGGGGGGGGGGGGGGGGATGTGGCACAACAGATGCAACCAAAATTTTGAGACCTGACTTTGTGTTTATCTAGATTTCCAAACCTTAACAAGTCATAATATGCTGAAAACAGAATGGGCTCTACTAAGTGTGTATTACAAATAAACTTTAGAGTACCAGCCAAAATGGATATTGTAAGAGCATAGGATCAAAAATTTTCAAATTCAAACATATAAATTGATCTAACAAAGAGAATTATTCAATGAGACTGCTACAGCTTCATTCCATGACTGATTACTACATTTGGGATGCATGAGTCACATCAAGTTAATACGACTATCCTCTAGGCATGTTGTTTAAAGATGCTTTCTGCTAGCATCTATAGTTGTCACATTAATATTATATTCAGCCTAATTATTACCATATGCTTTACATATAAAAATGTCGACTATGCAGCATAAAGTTAAAAAACATAAAAATAAAACTGACTTTACACTGTTCAAATTGATAATATGATTTTTTGTAAGCATATGTATAAACAATAAACATAGGATCGTTTATATGCAATTTCAGGTTATTTTCGTTTAATTGAATAGTTGCATGAGTAATCACCAATCAACACAAATAAATAGTGTAGAGTTAGAATAAATATTTTACGTAATTTCCTGTATATTTATATCATTAATTTACTTTTTCTAAAACATTATAAAGGAAAAGTACACAAAAATCCCATGTGGTTTCTCCTTAGAACATGGAACCCCCTAAAGGTTTGAATATAACACTTACCCTTTGTTATATCATTTTATGTGAAAACATTTAACATCTGTAAAAATAAACGGTGAGTTGCTCATATGACAATACTACATGTGGGCTTTGTGTTACACTCCAAAACCCTAGGGCACAATTAAGGTTTACACATAAAACAATACTATAAGGGGGTTAAGTGTTACCTTGGAAAGTTTAGGGGGTTTTCGTATTTTACCAATAGACCATAGGGGGGTTTTCTGAATTTTTCCAGTGCCAAAATGCATAAAACACCAAGAGCTTAGGATTTCAATATTTCCATCTAACTCTCTAAGGTTTTAATATATGTGAAATTGATCGCTAATCTATGTTAAAATTCCCTCAATTTAAGTGATGATTACATGTGACCAGGTTTATTACAAAATTTTCATTTGATATAAAATTTACTAAAACTATTATGAAATTTAATAAATTTTTTTTAAAACAATAAAATCATTTTGAAAAATAAAAATTAGCAAAAAATATATAAATAATTTTTTTTTCAAAAAAGAAAAATGAATTAATGTTGCATTAAGATTAATTAATTTGTGCCTTTAGGTCTGAATTTATCATTTTAAGGGAATTAATGTTTTTTTGAAATTTTTTTTATAACTTTTGTATTTTTGTCAAAAATTTAATTTATTTAATTTAGACTTTTTTTCTCATTGATTTTTTATATATATATATATATATATATTTTTATATCATTTATTTTTTTATTTTTTTTTATTGCAGGTAACCACTTTCCATCACTAAAATTGTCGAAATTTTAACATAGGGGTTAATTTCACAAATATGAAAACCTCAAGGATTTACAATGAAGAATTGAAACCCCAAGGACTGTTTTTGAATTTTGACATTTTTCCCAATTATAAATATTGAAAGCACCTGATATATAATAGGTGAAATTTAACTACAACAATTTAATGGGCTAGATGCTCAGTTTTGGTTTTGCTTTTCTTCTTTAGGTAAAATGTAGACTCATTTTCATATTATTTTCTACAGCTCAAAAAATTTAGGCAGTAGTAGAATGATAACTAGTAGCATCCAAGCTTTTTATTTTATTTAGACATTAATTGTTTTGCTGTAACATGTGACAATACTCCTAAATGCAGCCATATTAATTTCTACCAGTTATTATAAATATACGAATTTTCAAATTCTAATTTGTAAAAAGAAGTCCACTTCATACTAAAAAATCAGCGAAAACACCAGAAACATAGGAAGAATCTACCAAAAAATGAAAATGAAAAAAAAAAAATCCCCAATGGTAAGTTTAACTAAATCTTTTAATCAAACAGAAGGAGAAGCTTACTCGCTCAATATTTGCAAGTTGGGAAGATTTGATTCTGATTCTGTTTCTGAAGAATTACACCTCTTGTGAAGGGAACTCATGATTGAATGTACTGTTAATCCCCTTCTCTTCACAATTTCCTGAAAGTACATATATTTATACCTGATATCTGGGACTCGCATAAATGTGGAAAAGATATGGATTGCAAGATTCTAATACCTTGCATAAATGAAAATGACAAACCCAAGGACTGAAATGTGTCTCGCTACAAGTCTGTGGAGAAAAGCTAATACACACAGAATCACATTAATTAATATCAGATGAAACTATGTAGTCATTGTTAATATTAAACATGAAACGGGAGAGAAAAAGAAGCTAACGTTATCATGACAGTAGACACAATGTCTGAAAATATTAGTCTCTCCAAATGATTCTTAACCTCCAAGGCTCCATACTCAAAACCATGCGTCCGTCTTCCAAGTTTCCCAGAAAAAAATATTGACCAAGTTGTGTCAGAATTATGTTTTCTTGAACCACATTCCAGTATATTCTGCATAATTAACCCAGATCACAAAAGTTCTGTCAAGAATTATCGAGACATAATTATAAATACATTTAATCAACTAGAACATCACCCAATGATAAGTCCAAAAATGCAAAACTACATAAAAATCTAAAAATGCACGCAGATTAGTGAGGAACCAATGTAATGAATGTCAATGGACAGGACATGCCCTACTTCAACACAAAAGAAAGAAACAACAATCTACTGGACCACTAGCTACATAGACCACTAACCAAGTCACGTAAAATTTGGATAACTACCATACATGAAACATCAAAAGGAACAGTATTTTTAGGTGATTAGACTACCTGCTCAAATGAGGTCAGCAGATTTGAATTTCTTAATTAGTTGTAATACATTATTTAAATTTCTTAATTACATTAAGAAACTCAAGGAGTGAACCTTGTGAGTGCATAAGTTCATGTGGTCCCATTTTATTTAAATTAATCTCTTGATATTAATGGCCTCCTGCATTTAGGCATGTGTTTTCTAGCAGGGAAAAAATCCTTGTGTTTTCTATTCACTTTGGAAAACTAAATTATAATAGGCTTCACTTCGGCAAATTGGATGTTTTATTTTACAAAGAATAAGATACTCTTAAGCCTTAAAACATGACATTCAACAATGGATACAGTCACTTGACCATCTACCCCTTACAGGTACCAGTATGTTCATTGAAATAAACATATGCAACTGCAAATCTGACTATGCAACCAAGTTCATATACTCAAGTCTTTCAGGTTAGACTGAATTTGGCACCCTAGCTACTACATGTCAAATTTAAAATTTTTTAAAGCTAGACGATCAACAAACGATCTCCTACATGATTAAGATGACACTAAGAAAGTTGATACAATATGAGCTTCATTCCCCTTCTGCCACACATTTATAGGCAGATTTATATAACAGGAGAGCTCAAAATCTAAATGAATATGTAAGACACATACATGGAAACTAAATAAAGGCACACTGAACAAAAAATATGTATTATAATGTTAGTTGAAATAAGCATTAATATATCCAAATCCTCATATACTGGGCAACAAAAACTAATCAGATAATTTTCAAGATGTAACTTTTGTAAAATATCTTACCCTTAAAAAAAAGCACAATCTCTCTCTCTCTCTCTCTCTCTCTCTCCACATGAAGCTCCGGTTTAATTTTCTTATTACATATATCATATATAAGTTCTCAGATACATTGCTCTCCCTTTCCAAGTCTAACTTCTGAAATCCAATAAATATTAATTCTGGGTATTCCATTCCAATTTAACTAAGAATTTTTTCCTAGAAATTAAATTGTCTAGATCTTAATTACACAACTAAGAAGTACAATCCATTGCCAACAATGTCTTAGTCAAGAGAATAATCCTTGTCTTCAGTCTAACATTGGCCATAGATTCAAACGACAACTCCAAATTCAACCTTTGGAGAATGGAGAATTATTATGAAAAATTGTCAAATAAGAACGTTGGAGCATTATAAGACATTAAAGATGGTTGGAACACATGTTCAGGTGAACTGCTTCTCAGACGGGAGGGGATTCTTATTTATTAAAAGTAGATTCCGTCAATTGCATGTTGATTGGAGTGTAATTTTATAGAATTAATTTAACATGACTCTGCAAATATTCAACATCGACAATTGACTGAGCCAAATACCCTCAGATATTCCCCCCAAAAAAGAAGAATAAAAAACCATATGTTAACCCTTGCACAAGAGCAGGAAGAGTACCTTTAGATTCAGCAATGGAGAAGTTTGAAGTAGACTAATTGGTTGATCCAAAGCACTATATGCCACTTCTGAAATGGCAGAAGCAGACAATGAACCCACAGGCTGGCCACCAATGGCATCATCATCATCAACACTCTCACTAAATACGTCATGGGTGCTGCTATTTGGAGTAGATTTGTCCTTATTAATATTATAAGAGAACTGAATAAGCTGATTCCCATATGCATTTCTAACTGTTCCATCATATGCGGTATACAAATCGCGCATTAAGAACATAAGCCTTCGGTTCAAAGTCCCAGGGAGATCTGCATTGGCACTGAAAGAACTATCTCGACTTGCTACTGAATGAACAAAACATTCGAAAGGATTCAAGCCCTCCAGAAAGGAATTTTCAACCACAGCATACGGGATGTAAGATCCAGCATGTTCAGGAGAATTTTCAACCTTCTGGACTGAATCATGTGCCTTTTGATTATTCCAGGAAGCACATGAAAGTTGGCGGGGGATTCTAAATGATAGCGGAACCATTGAATGTTGCAAGCCAAGACACATGCTATGCTGAACCAATTTCAGCAAATTACCCTTGCTTCCAGCCTTAAACATAACCAGAAATGAGTTATCCTTACTAGCATATTTGTATACTAAAGTTTGAATATCCCGAAACACTTGCTTGAAAGCATCAGCAGAGACTTGACATAGTGCTGCAGATTTTTGCTTCTCATAATAGAAATGCTCCACATCAAGAACCACAGAATTCTCCTCACCACCTTTGGCAAGAAAATCCTGACAAGAATCTATCATCAACAGTTTGAAATTAGAGGTCTGCTCTTCTTCTTTTAAACCAAAATTTATTTCATCCATCATGTTTTTCCGGAAGCGTGAGTTAGAGCAGAGGTACAAGTCTGAAAGTGAAACACTCAAGCCCTGCATTGACAACCACTCACAAAGAACTTCCTGAGCAGCATACAAGAAGTCAACTACTTTACCCTGACAATGTTTGACAAGACTATGAAAAAGGTTGCCATCATTGTCACATAGCCAAAACGATCCCTCAGAAGATAAAAGCTCTCCATTACTAACATGAACACCATTTGAAGGAAAAACATAATCAAACCCTGGGGGCAGAAGCATGCTGAATAATTGCTTGCCAGTCCAAACAGAACCATTAAGTGAGGGAGCTTTGACGATTGCAGGCAATGGAAATTGATATGGGAAAAACATTTGCAGCTGCTGCAGTTGAAAAAGGTTCAAGGAAACCCCATCCTCCATGATCAAATGAGCAGCAGTTAAACTATCCTGACTTAGCGAAAGCAGGTTCCTACCATTTTGCCCATCTATTACTTGCCTATCTAAAGCAACAAGCTCACTAAGTTCAACTCTAGCATCAATTGATTGAGAAACATAGCCATGAAGACAGTCACCATCAAAATCCCCGCGAAGAGGAGAACAGCAAAGTGGGTTTATGGAAACAACTGAAGTTATTGGCAGGACCTTGACAGATAAAGCTATAAGGGAGTGTTGATGTATGGATGGAGGCCTATTTATCAACACGATATCTCCATTATTCAGGGGCCTATACATTGTGTCCCCAATTTGAAGTTCATTAATATGATGGACACAAACCAATTCACCTTTTCTGCGAACATAAACCTTTCCCTTCTCAATAAAAGCTAGTGTACAGTTAACAATGAACTTATCAAAGTTCCATCTATTCAAACTCTCAGAAATTTGCAATTGCTCTGCAATATGACATGGTATACCAATTTCACTGAGCTTGATATATGGATCGCCAACAACAACCATGCGAAAACAATGATCACTTCGCTTCCCAAGAACAACATCTTTGATCCATCTCAACCCAGAAGAGCTGGAAGGATCTGTACTGTTTTTTTGTTGGGAAGAAGCCAAAACATTATTAGATGACTTGCCTGAGCTTAACTGCATATTAGGAATATAAAAATAAGCAAGATTCATAGTGATTGACAAAAAATATGACTCAAAAACTAGAAGAAATCAAGGCTGTGCAGCTTGCCTTTGAAAATTTCAGGCAGTCCAGAACACGAGAACCCAACTCATTAGCTGTCCCGGTAAAACCAACCAGTTTCTTGTAGGCCCTGGTCCGTTCATCCTACAACAATTAATCAGAATCAATGCAAGAGAACATTAACCAGAAATCTTGCAAGATGATGTGATTTGAAATCCGTTTCAAAACAAGGAGAAGAGTGAATGAGAGAATTCTTACAAAGAATAATTGCTGTGGAATTGTATGTGTAATTTCACACACACGATGATAATTCGGTGTCACAGGAAAACAGTTTAGGAAAAGTGAATCTGTCCTCGAAACAAACTTTTTGATGAACTTCAGATCTACAGATTTCAAAAAATAATGAACCTGAAAAACAAAAATAAGGAATCATAATAAAGGGGGCATCATAGACCTTTCGGGTTGGCATAGGAACAGTATGCCTAATTGTGACAGCAATTAGAACAAAACCAAATCAAACAATTCAGTATATTGTCAGTGAACAGCACAAAGAATGGTTTGTAAAGGCAACACCAATTTGAAAAGATAGTAATGGTGTTGTGTCAAGGATGGTGTGATATTTATTGGTGTCATTTTAAGCCTACTCTTCCTAAATTTAAAGAATACAGCAGATTTAAAATCTATTTGGGAAGGCTATATATGCTACCTGGGCATGTGATAGAACCCTTCTATTTGGTTTCAAATTACTTTCTTCTTGATTATCATCTTTTGGAATAAAATCCCAAAAATCAGCTGGTAGACTCCTTAAACTTTCCGTCTGAGACTTCTTTGGCAACCTTTCATTTACCTCTACTATAATTGCACTTTTTTTAAAGAGTTCATTAGTGGAAACTTTAAATTTTACTGTTGGATACCACTCTGTTGAATTTCCCTGTTTATTACAAAAGTGACAAACAACAACAAAGGTTTAGTCCCAAAATATTAAAATCATGCAAGCAAAAAAGGCAAAGAAGATTAATAAGAGTATAGAAAACTTACCACACAATATTTGCAACCCTTAGGTTGATTATGATCAAATGCTGAATCCCCATCCAGCTACATGCATGATTAGCCAAGCATAAAACACCATCAACTACAAGCAGATGACTAGGAAATATCCATTCAACTTAAAATTAAACTAGTCTACATTAAAATCTTCAAAATGGGGTGCATGTTAATTGATAGCATGTATACAAGAAATTATTGTCCACAATGGTCTGCGTAAAATACAAGAATTTTAGATAGTGCAGTTCATGTATGCTTTTAGGATCTTTAATGAGCTTACTATCAATAAGCTAAAGTATTTTCTTGAGTAACTTTTGAGTGGATGAAAGTGATGGGTCTGAATCTTTTCCTCCCTGTTAGATTCTCCTAACCTTTTGAATTTTAGATCGTAAGTTATTAGTGGCTTTTGAATATTATTGTTGTACTTGAGTCATACCCTTCTTCTTTTCTTTCACAATAAAACATATTACTCCGGAAAAAAAGGGGTTCCATATCATACAAATGATACAGTTTTATCAGGAAAGTAAAAAAGGGAGATGCAGTTTGCAAAAAAAAGTCAAAACTAGGTTTAACCCAAGACTTTTGGAAAAGATGCTTTTATATTTATATCAGGGCTGATACAGCTACTTTTATCCCAACTAACATTAAGAAACTAACAATGTTTGAGAAATGCATTCAGGATAAATAAGAAATAAATAGGAAAAACTGCATCTCCCTTTAATAATGCATTCAATGCTGTATCATATAATAAATCTAGCAGTAAGCCGGAATACAAAGCATAAAAAAATTTATTTGAAAAAAAAAAAAAAAAACCTAATGTTCAGCTCAAGGAGTGAGGTACCGGACCTTGACCTGAAGTTCTTGCCTGATAGATTTACATCCTGGACAAATTTTGTTCAAAATCTTTGCAGCTTCGGATAGAAAAAAAGGGTGGAGTATGGTGAATGGGAAGTCGATAAACCCAAAATGACCTTAAAAACACAATAACTGTATTACTTAAGAACAATTTCCAGTAGACATACAAAGAAAAGGAACTCATCACACAACATAATTTTGATAATAAATGCACATCAAACCTTCACAGTTTTTAGTATCTTTAGCACCACATGTCAAGCATTCATTAGACAGATTTGGGACTCCCAACTTAGGATCAGAGAGGTCACTAACTGCATCAACTGCTAGAACAGATATCTTCTCCTGTTACAATATCACAAAAAAATTCAATGAACAATGAACAAACACAATACCAGGAATATATATATATATATATATATATATATTCTAAGACTGATTATCAAAAAAATATATTCTAAGACTGAACCTGACTTCTGTTTGATTCCTCAAAGTCCAACCTCACCCCATAATTATCTTAAAACTGGGCTGGTTGATTACTTAACCCAACCCACTGCCATCCCAAATTGGAGATAAGTTACCATTTTTAATTTATTTAGTATTAAAAGCTACTAATTTGCTGGGCATCAAATCATGTGAATGAGTGATGATTCAATCTGCAGACTAGAAGAATGAACGAGAATATTTCTTTAAAAAAATAAGTTCATTAAAATACTTACTGTATCCTTTTTAGATGCAATATTAAAACATATCCCAGTGAGGAGACCAGATGGGAATTGCTGCTCTTCATAAAAATCATTGTCCATGGGAGACTTGCTCTTCATACAAGTCATTGTTCATACAACCTATATAGCAAACCAAAATCATTAAAAGAAAGAAGACTGGACACCCTTAAAAAATTCATCAAGTACAGAAATTAATTTTGTAGCAAAGCAATCTGAATAAAAATTGATCTGTATGAAAAGCCTGCTGATTGTAAAATCCAGAAGGCATAACAAGAAACACGCAAAATGCCCCTCTCACTCCTTAACCAACAAAGTTTATGTGCATGGCATGCCCAAGTACTCATGCCCATCAATTAATCTTGGATGCTTCAAGAAAATGCTAAGAAGTAAATTGGAAAATTAACAGGAGACATAAAATAACTTTGGAGATAATTGTATAAATATTTAAAAGCCAACTTCAATCAAAGCCTGTCAGATTTAGCTGGTAAAGTCTCTTGTGAGTAGAACTACAGGATTGATTTAAAAGCCTTTCAAAAAGCTTGTTCAGCTACTACTTCACTGAATTGACTTGAAGAGAGATTTAGGGTGGAGGAAGAAAACATGCTTGTAAGTAAACATATTGAAAACTTTTTAAGAAAACCTAAAAAAATCAATGAGACTAATGGTGCATGAAGTAGAGCCCATTTCAAAAAATGCCAAAGTTTACCAATTTTTGTTCATTAGAAACTTGGATGTTTTCTAATTAACGTCCTATTATCCATTTATAGGAATCACACTGCTTAAGTGTCTTATTCCTCAGCAAGAAAATGTTCAACCATATCATCCTCTATTAACATGAGCTTCATTTATATAGAAACTGAATGCAGAAGCTAAAGATAGCTACCAAAAAGCTATTTTAAATATGACAATTGAATTACAGAAGATTCAAATTTCTAAGAGGGAAGGAAATAAATTAAATGTCTAACTTTCAAGTCTTTTAGATATCCAAAGAAAAAGCTTTGATTTTTAAATTGTTAAATTATGTTGATAAGCACAATATAGCTTTGAAAATCACCATCCTTTAATTCTCTTTTTTTTTTTTTTTTAATTCTCCTCATTATGATATATGTAAGTTAAGGAATTCATTCAATGAACTATATGATTCACTGTTTAAGTGTATTAAACTATATGATGTTAGTTATGGCACCAACGACTTAAAAACTTCAATTACTCCAAAATAAAGGCAAAATTAAAAAGAATTTTTTTTTTCTTCCTTTCTAGGTGTAAATATGTTGTGAACCACATCAACTAATAAGTTACAGTTCTAGAATCACATGTACAACAAATAAAGTGGATACAAAGAAATATAGATTAAACATGAAAAGTCTCTACTAAAGCTTAAAAATAACAAGAAATAGGCAAGTCACTGAAATACTCATTTCATGCATGTCACATGGCCACTTTGCAATGAATGCGGCACCAATGCCATGATCAAATAGGGTATAATGCTCCATCAACAACAGACTTAAATTACATGTCCTTCACTAATTTTGTCAGTATCCTCTATCTAATCTTACAAAAAAGTAAAAATAATAACAAAACAGCATACAAGTTCTGCCATAAAAATTAATAAGAGAACAACATACAAGTACTCCCATGATATGGACAATCTAATGTGTTCAATTGAACTAATACATTCGAATTTGCACACAGAAATCAGAGTAACTAATGAAACTCACAATATCAATAAGACAAAAAAGAACTACCATTACCCAGCACCAACAAACAAGTTCCCTCCTAAATTGATCAGAACAGTGTAAGAAACATCATAAATAGGACTCACTGATTGATCAATAATGAAAAATACATTAACCCTTACTTCTCAAATTATTAAAATATACCTGAAGTTATCACTATAACTGCAATCAGCAACAAGCAACAAAATACGTCCTCGCTGTTAATCACTCGCATTTAAACATAAACCGCAATCTTCACCCATTGATCACTTGGCTAGCAAACGCATAATTTCATAACAAGTAGCAAACAGAGCACCCCGATTAGCTTATAAGTTCACATATCAAACAAAAACACTGATCATAGCATGACTTACAAGACAAACTGATCAGTAATTTACGGATATCATTAATCAAACTGATCAGTAAAACTTAAAATTTTTATGCAAATTGTTCAAAGCTTAGTTCTTAAAAGTTCAAACCCTGATCAACATTACATGCAACAAACAGAACACAAAAGCCCCCCATGCACACTGCCCAAAAACAAAAGAAAAACGTACGACCCCTAACAAAACCCAGAAACCATTATCGTAAAAAAGAAATCCCATGATCACAAAAATGAAAAGAACCAACCTCATAACTTCTTATCAAACAGAACATAACAAACATGAAACATTAGTCATAGAAAAACTAAAACAAACATGAAAAAGAGTATCTTACGGGTGGTGGGGTCAAGGGTGTCACTCGTTGGAAGAAACTTGCTTCTCTTATTATTATTATTTTTATTTTTTTTGCTAGGAGAACCAGTGAGCGTTGCTTCTACTCCCAAACGACTTTGAGAGTAAGTCTTTTTTTCTTTTTTTCCTGAGAAATCGGGCAAGTCCAATAACTGCTAAACGACCGAAGGTGGTAGAAACCTACCCTATCTAAACTATGTTTTTTGTACTCTTATAAATGGAATAGGACTGCTCTTAGTATCATTTATTCTATAGTAGTTATATTTAAGGGGCTTCTTTTTAGAATTGACATTTCGGTAATTTAAAAATACTTTTATACTCTAATTTAAATAAAAACAAAACTAGGATTCAAAAATAAAAAATAAAAAATAAAATAAAAACAAAACCAACCTGATAAAAATACCTCTCAAACTTTTCCATACAATATTGCCTACAAAATAAGATAACTTTTTTGGTGGTTTTCAAATTTAATCTGAAAAAAAAATTTTGTTAATAAATTATTATTATTATTTTTTTAACAAATTGTTTAGTAGACCCACTAAGTCACTAACTCCTGAACTCAAATTGTCATTGGCCGGTGGTTTTTTTTTTTTTTTTAATCCCACATTTTAGGGTAATGGATATATATATATATATATAAATAAATAAATTAATTAATTAATTAAAACAAATACTATCCTTATTTTCTTATCTTTATCACCATCAAAAAAGTTTATAGATAACTGTCTTTTTTTTTTTTTTTTTTTTTTTTTTTTTTTCAGTTTTCAAAATAAAAAGTTTGAATAATTGTCATTTGTTTTTTCAATTGCTATAAAAACAAACAATTTTACAATTTTTTTATAAAATGATGATGTGGCGTTGCCCACATTAGTTTTAAAAATAATTATCTATATATATAATAATAGGTGAAGCAGAGAGAAACTCAAATAGAATTCTAAATTAGAGTTTTAATTTTGCGCCATGTGTCTAGATTTGGATTCTCAATTTTGTGCCACTTGTCCTAATCAAAATTCAAAAAAAAAAAAAAAATCTAATTAGATTATAAATTAGACTCCAATTTTATGTCATGTTTCTTATCTAAATTTTTTAATTTTTGTGCCCAAATAAATGATGCATTAACATTTAACACGGAAGCCAAGAAAACCACAATGATAATGCTCATTGGCCTAAACAAGAACATGTTACCTGCACACTTTTATGGGTGAACATTTCACCTACCCACTACCAAAACCAAAGAGTCTAACGAGAAAGACTATAAAAGTAAAACATCATCTTCTCCTAATGCCATATCATCATCTCATGTCTCCTCCTTCTCTCTCAACCTCTACCAATTAGATCCACACAATACCCTCCTCCTTTCGGATTTCTAAGAGCAAGGCTGGGTTCAAACACAATGTTCAATCCCACTCTTCCTTGCTCACACTCTCATACATTACAGCTTCATTGGCGCCTCCAAGAAGATTCTAAGCTCAATGTGAAAACTGAATCTTCTAAGATGAACATCTTATTATCACAATTGTTAATATTTCTGTGCGTAAGCACGGACTATATGCTAGTTTTTACTAGCATCTGAGTATGCGCATAAAGAGATTTTTTTATTTTTTGGGTAAAATTTAATAATTCGCATCAATTATAATTTGAGATTACTACATTTTTCAATCACAAAAATACTTAGGAGTGTGATGAAAAATTATTTTACCTGCAAATGTGTAATACTCATCACACCTCTAGGTATTTTGTGATCGGAAAATATAGTAATCACAAATTAAAATTGATTGCAAATTACTAAATTTTACCCAAAAAATAAAAAAGCCTTTGAGCACGTGTGTGAGTGCATGCTTAGAGGCTAGTAATTTCTTAATAGGATTTATATATGAAGTTATTTATAATCTTAAAAGATAGTCACTTAGTATAAAAATCCATAAAAATAACTAAAAGAAAAGTTTATTTGATTTAATTTTTATAGCTATTTATTTAATTGTTAGGTTGGATTAAAATTGATTGGTAGCTGATTTTGAGTGTAATATATAATTTTCAATGTCTTTCACACCCTCAAATTTAATTTTCACAAAGCTAGAAATAGGATTAAGGCTCAATTAAAGAAAAAGAAAATTTAAATAATATTAATTTCTTAAAACACCAAGAATACCATTTGAGAAGTCCACCTATTCTCTAAGTTTAATATCAAGTGATGTAATTTTTTTTGGTGCATCTATTAATTTTTGAACCCAAGCCCAAAAGTTTAATGAATAAAAATTATTCTTCTTGGATTGTGAACTTTGTAATAACATAAAAAGATATATTGGTCATAAAGTGTCACAATTATCAATTTTTTTTAAAAAATACTAAAAGGCGGCCACTTAGTCCAAAAAGGTAGCTAGTTATTGTGCATTCATAACAAAATTTTCAAATACTAAAGACTCTTAGGTTGTAAACTCAGTATTTTTTTTTATTCAATTTTCTAAAATGGTAAGTATTTATTCCTAAAAGATAAGCACTTAGTACACATCTATAATTAAAGTACACATTTAAGAGACATGGCATTGTTAGCTAAAATTCAGTTTCAGTTTGCAAGTTCTTTAACCACTAAAGGATATTTGTATTTTTATTTATCAAAATGATATTTGTATTTTTTTTTAGTAGGTATGAAACTGGCTTATCTACATCACTAACAATATCATGCAATTTTTAAATTTGTAAACACATATATTATGATAAAGTTATTACATCCTTTTTATTGTTTTTCTTATTTGTTTATAAAATAGAACACTAAATACTAGTACGATTTTTTAGAAGTAAAATTATTGACATAATTGGAGGAAACTAACAAAATGTTGCAGTAACTTGAATAGTTTATACCAGGCTTCCTGGTGTGGAATGAGCATTTTATTAATTCCGAAATACCAGCCTTCATTTAATTTAAATAGGGGCAATAATATGGTAAAAATAAAATTTTAAAATATTGCCTAGAAAATAGGACAACTCTTCTATTGGTTTTCAATTCTCTACATTTACAACTTTTTTTTGAATTAGCTGCAATTTGTTTTTCTCTAAACAGTTATATATATATATATATATATATTTTTTTTTTTTAACCCACGTTGCCTAGCCACCACTTTTTACTACTTATCATAACTTTCAGCCTTTTTTTATATGTTTTACTGATGGAAAATTACTTCTATTTTTATAGTTTTATTGATTAAAATACCCCTGATATATTATATTATCATTAAACGTAAAAAATAAAAAAATGGGGCAAATAATTAAGGAAATTGGATAACAAAATTCCATAATAAAATATGTGTTTTGAACCCTTAAACTTCGTAGGTATGTACTCAATGCTTTCAAAGAAAGTGGCAAATTATCTTAAATCTTATTGGGAAAGGGAATATTTTGGTCATATAACCAACACTATTTCGGAATAAAAGATAAAAACTTCATGCTTTTTGTCAATCTCCTGACAAACTAGTTGGTGTGCAAATAAATTCTATTAAGAAGGAGATTTCAAATTGGGTGTGGCACTTGCTCGTTTTCTTGCATTTGATCTCTACGACACTAAATATTGTCATCTATCCTTTGTGATTAAGCCGCTTATAGAATGGGTGCCAGATAAAGGAACCGGTCACCTTAGGATGTGTTAGGGTTGGATTCCTTTTTATGTGTTTGAGAGCTCAAGGAATACGATGATAATGAAGGTGAAGGCAAATGGTGTTTGGAAGTTGGAGCACAAAGTGACTTCCAACTAATTGTTCTCACAAAAATCTCCTTGACTCGCACAATACAACACAAATTTCCTTTCGTCTTAGTGCTAGGGATATCTTGTATTTAGAGATTTAAGGTTGTCTTATCTATTATGCCACTTGAGAGATATCGCCGTTGTGTTCCAACGTTGACCTACTTCCATTCCTTCTTCTCCTTCCCAAAATGCTGTTTCATAGCAATCATTATACTGCTTACTTGCGTCTTCAGCTTTGGATGCTTATATTATGTCGCAAAATGCTTTTATTACAAATTTTATTAATTAATATCACTCATTATTATTATTATTTACGGGAATTAATGTTACTTATTGGTTACAAGTTAATCAATTATCTTATAATCTAATTTTTTGGTCATTTGTAGGCCTTCTATCTTTGCTCAAATCTGTCCCCTTTATGAGATAATTGACATCATTGATGCTATTCTTGTTGATTTATCTAATAATTGTTAATTTTTTTAAGGCAATTAAAAAGCAATTATTGTTAAGTATTTATTATATGGATAATCAATTATCCCCGAATCTATTGCACATTTTCAGTGCAAGTGTGTTATGAACTGTTGGCATTGGTTGGTGATCACTTGTTTTACTTATTTATTTATTTATTTAATGAAATCACTTGTTTTACTAGAACATTCAACAATGGATTATGGATATCACATGACAACAATTTTCTTAGAAAATAAACACAACGGTGACTCGCCATAAACACCTAAGAGATCCTAACTGTATATTTGTCAAATTAATATTTTTCTTTAAACGCAATAAATTAATGAATACTTTTCCTACATTTCATTTTTCCATTTTCTTTTCAATTTGACAAATATTCTAAGTCTGTCTACCGTGAGAACAATGATTCAATTAAATGCCAATTTTTCTACAAAGTCCTAAATTTTATTCAAGTAAAAATTCATGTCTTTTTTCTTTTTTACTTTTTTTTTTCTTATCCTTACTTCCTTAGCAAACGTAAACACCAAAAATCAAAAATAAAAATGAAATAAGCAAACAAATATGAAAAAGTAAGAAATAACAAGTTAAAAATACCTTAGGTTTTATAACAAGTTAACAACTGAAGAAGTTTGGTGCATTCATTCAACACTCAAAATCCATCCACTTACATTACAAAACTCCTTAAGAATAATTTAATTAAGCCATAACTGGAGTAAAAGAGGTAAGGTTCCTAAAATGTTCCCAAACCTTTTCCCACACAACAGCTTGGTAGTTTTTGGATAGGGCACCGTCCTTAGTGGCCATGATGAGGCAGTAATTGATTCTGGCCATGACCTGGGCCTCGCCATTGATGCTCACGAACTTCAACTGAGACTTAGACTCCTTGTTGTATTCCTCCCCCGCGTACTCTCCGATCTCCTTCACATGCGGCTCTGTTATGTTTATTTGAAACCACCCACCTTATAAGAAAAACAGAGAGCTAGAGGATGGAGAAGATCACAACAAGCAAGAGAGAGAAAGATTGAAGTAGAAATTTTTCTTTAATTGTATATCTTAATTTTGCACTGTGAATACAAGAGGTATTTATACCAGAACACTCACCAAAAACAGATTACCTACAACTAACTAATTCCACATTATACGTGTCAGTTCGTTTAGACCCCTTAAACCCAACAGATTAACCTAGTGAATTAGCCAAGTGATTAACTTAGGTAATTTAATTAAAACTAGGTTAACACAGATAAGCAAAAATAACAAAGCAGCGGAAAATAAATAACACAAAGATCTGATGACCTAGGAAACCACACCGGTAAAAACCTGGGGAGGATTTGACCTAGCTATCCTCAAGGTAAACTGAATCCACTATGAAAGAATTGAAGTTTACACGACAAGACTTAGACCACTAACATCTTGTTGTTACCCAAGTGTAGGAAACTTACTACCATGACCCCATGATAGCTCCGAGATCCACGGACTCTTTCTTTCCGGAATTCTTCAGCAAATCCACAAGCGCACCTGCTTGTATATCTTTGTGCTCTATTGATTCTGCAACTGTAATGATCTACACAACTCTTGACATAAATCTCAAGTTTGTAAACCCTAAGTGTATGTGAAGGTAAACACCTCTAGATCTCACAATGAGATTCACAAACACAGCAAAACAGAACTCTAAAAACGTGGCTAGGGTTTTCCCTTTTATACTTAGGGCAAAACATAAAACCCTATACATTAAAACGGGCTTGGGCTGAGTTGGAATTTTCTGCAGAAAAAAGTTCTGCACGATTTTCGATCGATCGAGTCTAATTTTCGATCGATCGAGTCATACAAAAAGTTAAAGGTAATTCTGCATAAAAACTCGATTCCAACTTTACATTAAGACCCATACTTTGAGCAAGTCTAACACACGACTAAACATTGTTTTGATCATGGTTTGCCAACATACAAAATGAAGTTCTAAATACATTAGTTCCTAATCTTTAGAACCTAACAATACGGATCTATTTATTCACAACCAATCAGTATATTACACGTGTCTATATATACATTACATTGTAAACTACAAGTCGTATTAGTCATGACTGTTGTATATCAAGCCCAAATGCTAAACTTCCATTACTCTGTTTTGATGCTCTGCCTCTATACCTGAGCCAACTACACTTTATCTTTATTAACTTAAGCCACTTGAATCTTCTTTCTTCTTTTGTTTGTGATCTTTGCAGTCAACATTATTTTGATATTCCCCCTCAAGATGAGAAGCTGAACTATGGATGTTCACAATATTCGTCTTGCCAAATAAGTATTTCAATTGTTGACTGTTGAGGGCTTTTGTAAGCAAATCTGCCAATTGTGAATGTGTAGGAGTGAAGAACAACCTAACAACATTATCTTGCACCTTATCTCTGACTAGATGATAGTCCACCTCTATATGTTTGGTTCTCTCGTGAAACACTGGATTTTCTCCAATGTAAATGGCCGCTTGATTGTCACAAAACATAAGAGCAGGTTGAGGATGATAAATCTCTATATCCTTCAATAAAGATAGTAACCAAGTCATTTCACAAATAGTGACAGCCATGGCCCTATATTCTACTTCAACAGAAGATCTTGACACTATGGACTGTTTCTTGGACTTCCATGACACTAGAGAATCACCCAAAAATATGCAATACCCTGTAGTAGATCTTCTGGTATCAATGCAAGATGCCCAATCAGCATCTGTATATGCTTTCAAGTGGAAATCAGATGTAGCTGATAGGAAGATACCTTGTCCAGGACAACCTTTTATCTACTGCAGCACCTTATAAGCAACATCCAGATGAGGTTTCCTAGGTTTTGACATGAATTGGCTTAACTTGTGAATAGGATATGCAATGTTTAGCCTAGTGATAGTTAAATACAACAGTCTGCCCACCAACCTTCTGTACACACCTGGATCAGATAGCAATTTTCCTTGAAATTTGCTTAATTTCAAATTCTGTTCCATTGGCACTTTACTAGGCTTGCAAGCTGACATTCCAGCATCCTTCAAGACCTCTAATGCATATTTTCGTTGACACAAAGTAATCCCTTTGTCTGATCTTGTTACCTCAAGACCAAGAAAGTATTTTAAACCTCCAAGGTCTTTAAGTTTAAAATGCTGATCTAAAGAAACCTTAAGTTCCTCAACTTCTTGAACATTGTTGCTTGCTATGAGAATGTCATCAACATAAACCACCAAAGCTATGAAAGAATCATTAAACTTCTTTGTAAACAGTGAGTAGTCAGCCTTAGATTGCTTAAAACCATGCTGCTTGATGGCAGAACAAAATTTAGCATTCCATTGCCTTGATGCTTGTTTAAGTCCATACAAAGACTTATTCAACTTGCAAACAACATTCCCCCCTTTGTTGTGAAAGCCTTGAGGGAGTTGCATACATACCTCCTCATGAAGATCACCATTCAAGAAGGCATTATTGACATCTAATTGGACCAAATGCCATCCTTTCACAGCAGTTATGGCAAGAAGAGTCTTGACAGTAGTGAGCTTGGCAACCGAAGAAAAAGTGTCAGTAAAATCCAATCCCTCTTGCTGAGTAAAACCCTTAGCAACAAGTCTTGCTTTATATCTCTCTACAGAACCATCTGCTTTGTATTTCACCCTATAAACCCATTTACATCCAATAGCCTTTTTGTTTGAAGGCAAAGGAGTAAGAGTCCAAGTATTATTAGAAACCAAGGCTGCAATCTCAGCATTCATGGCCTCTTGCCAATTAGGATCCTTAACAGCCTCATGATAGAATCTTGGTTCAAGAATAGAGGTAATAAGAGAGCAAAAATTGGCATAAGAAGGAGAGAGATGTGAAGAATCAAGATAGTCAGAAAGAGGGTATTTTGTACCTGGATTTTCTGAGGGAGAACCTGACTTGCTGATAGGATGAGATTGAGTAGGTTCATTAGTAATAATAGTGCTGCACTTGTAGTCTTGCAAGTAGGAAGGGGTTTTGGTAGCCCTAGAAGACCTTCTTAAAGAAGGAAGGGAGACATGTGGAACAATAGCATGCCCTTGATCAAGGGGCAAAGAATCAGATTCTGCTGCAGGTTTTGCATAATCTGTAATGACAGAATCTGGTATAGCAAAATCTGGTAGTGCAGAATTTGAGATGATAGGAAGAGAAGAGTCTAAAACTGGACTGGAGACCTGAATAGGATCATAATCAGAAGATGGAAGACCTGATGAAGGAATAACAGGTTCCAAAAACATGGAATCATGTGGATTAGCAACATTAGGACAAATATGAGGAAGGGAAATAGATGAATGAGGTGAAGTGATAGAAGAAATGAATGGGAAAGTGGTTTCATGAAAGAAACATCCCTTGAAATGAAAATCTGCCTTGTGACTAAGTTTAACAACTTGTAACCCTTGACACCAAAAGGGTACCCAAGAAAAACACAAGGAATAGATCTAGGAGCAAACTTAGACCTATTGTGAGCTAATGTAGAGGCAAAGCAAAGACATCCAAAAACTTTTAAGTGATGATAAGAGGGAATCTTGCTATAAAGCTTCTCAAAAGGAGTTTTATGATCTAAAACAGTACTAGGCAGCCTATTTATGATGTAAACAGCTGTCAAAACACAATCTCCCCAATAACAAAGTGGTATGTTAGACTGAAATTTCAATGCCCTCGCAATGTTTAGAATATGTTGATGCTTTCTCTCCACAACTGAATGTTGTTGTGGAGTAGCAACACAGGAGTGTTGATGAATAATCCCATGTTGAGCATAAAACTCTTTGAGGAAAAACTCTTGAGCATTGTCAGTTCTAATCACCTTGATGCTGGTTTGAAATTGAGTGAATATCATTTTGCAAAATGAAATTAGTAAAGTCCTAGTTCCTGTTTTAGATTTCATGAGGTAAACCCATATGGACCCTGTAGCATCATCTACAATGGTAAGAAAGTATCTAAAGCCATCATGAGTTGCTTTAGCAAAGGGTCCCCATACATCACAGTGGATTATATCAAAAGCATGATCAGAAAAATGCTTGGAGTTGGGAAAATGCAATCTTTTATGCTTTGCAATAGGATAAACAACACATTCTTTATTAGAATGGAAAGAAGATACATCAGATAAACAATGATGAAGTTTGTCATCAGAGACATGTCCTAATCTAAGATGCCACAAGTAAGGCTTGGTAACAATAGGAACATGAGAAATAGAATGAACAAAAGACTGCAAAACTGACTCTAGGACAGTAGTAGCTTCTGAGATAGACTTGCAATTCTCTGAAGTTTGTAGCAGGTACAAATTGTTATGAAGCTTACCCAATCCAATCATTTTCCAGCAAGTAAGGTCTTGTATGAAACAATAGTTGGAAAGAAAAACCAAGCAACATGCCAAAGACTTGGTTAACTTGCTTATTGAAATCAGATTGAATGTAAAGACTGGAACACAAATCACATTCTCAAGAATTAAGGATGAAGTGACCTGAACTATGCTTATGTGTGTAGCAAGAACCTTTTCACCATTAGGCAAATGCACAAAAGAAGAAATAGAACTAGTAATTTTAGTAAACAAGGACACAGAATGAATAATATGATTAGTAGCCCCTGTATCAAGAACCCAAGTTTCCTCATTATAGGCTGTTTTGTTTGAAGGATTATCAGTAAAAACTGAATTCTTCAAGTTAAGACAAATAGAATCCTGGAAAGAAGCACAAGAAATACCTGAGAGTGCTGAATTTGCTGAGTGAATAGCTTCATTAGTGCCAGAAGAAGAAGCATGTGAGCTCAGAAATGCTAACAGCTGCTGACATTGTTTAGATGTGAAAGGAAAAGATCCTGACTGGGATGCAGCCTCGGATTTACCAGGTTCACCATCAAGAACCACTTGATTTGCCATAGACACCTTGCCCTTTTGCTTGTACCCTGGTGGAAATCCAACCAACTTGTAGCATTTCTCCATGAAATGACCAATTTTGCCACAATGACTGCAAACAGGTCTACCCTTTCCTTTTGTGTTCTTCCCAGCTTGATTGAAAGCTTGAGTCTTGACTGCAAGAGCAGTTGAATCAACTGAAATTCTTCCATTGAAGCCTAAAGCCCTCTGCCTTTCCTCTTGTATCACCAAAGAGAAAGCCTTGTCAATTGAGGGACTTGGCTCCATCATCAGAATCTGAGTTCTAACTTGTGAATAGACTTCATTCAAGCCATTGAGGAATTGCATCAAGGAATCTTGATGATGAAAGGATGTGATCTTGTCATTGACTCCACAGACACACTTACCACAAGAACAACATGGTAGAGGCCTGAGATTGAGCAATTGATCCCAAGCAACTTGAAGATCAGTGAAGAATGTAGTCACTGTTGCATCTCCTTGCATAATTGTTGAAATCAATTTCTGAAGCTGTGAAATCTGTGGACCATTAGCTTGTGAGAAACGATTCCTAAGCGAATTCCAAACCTCCATTGCAGTGTTTCTATAAATCACACTTGCAATGATGTGAGGAGAGACTGAATTCAAGATCCATGAAGAAATCATGGAATTGTTCTTTGACCAGGCAATCTTTTCCAAAGGAGTAATTGCCATGGAAGCTGTTATGGAACCATCAACAAAACCTAGCTTGCTCTTTGCATTCAATGTCATACGCATAGCCCTAGCCCAATTAGGGTAATTGTCTTTTGTCAAGAGCTGAGTGATAAGAATTGCACCTGGGGACTCACAATGATGCAAGAAAAATGGACTTCTCGGATCCTCCATTGGAGAGAGCTCACGAGGAGCAATGGATTGAGAAGAAGAAGAAGATTGTGAATTCTGGTCTTGATTTGCCATTGACAGAATCATATGCTCTGATACCATATAAGAAAAATAAAGAGCTAGAGGATGGAGAAGATCACAACAAGCAAGAGAGAGAAAGATTGAAGTAGAAATTTTTCTGTAATTATATTTCTTAATTTTGCACTGTGAATACAAGAGGTATTTATACCAGAACACTCACCAAAAACAGATTACCTACAACTAACTAATTCCACATTATACGGATCTATTTATTCACAACCAATCAGTATATTACACGTGTCTATATATACATTACATTGTAAACTACAAGTCGTATTAGTCATGATTGTCGTATATCAAGCCCAAATGCTAAACTTCCATTACTCTGTTTTGATGCTCTGCCTCTATACCTGAGCCAACTACACTTCATCTTCATTAACTTAAGCCACTTGAATCTTCTTTCTTCTTTTGTTTGTGATCTTTGCAATCAATATTATTTTGATACACCTGGACCAGTAGGGCCAACCAGAAGAAGACCCTGCTTGCCTCCTAAGGCTGTCGAAGCGTGAATTGGAAGGATCACAAGGGTAAGAAGGAGGTAAAAGCACTGGGTCTTCATTGTAACTGTTGGTTTAGGGTTCAAGATTAGTACAAACTCATCATGGCAAAGAATGTTTAACTGCTGGTTGGTATTTTGTTTCAAAAAAAAAAAAAAAAAAAAAAAAACTAAACTACTGGTGGGTATTTCAAGAGATACGGTTACTTATGGCAATGGGTGGAAATTTCGTTGGGGCAAGTAACCAACATGGAACATGCTTTAGGTCATGATGGATATAGAAGAGTAACGTTAAAGATTATAATTAGATTGTGATTATTGAGTTCTTTTCAAATAAGCTCACACTTTGACATTGATGATGCATAGAAAATTAATAGGCTGAACGATCCGGGCTTTAGGGATCTAGTAACCACTTGAAAGGCCTGAAAAAGAAAATACACGATCAAAGGTGACTGGAGTGGACCGGCCAAGAACCCTCCGATGCTTAAGTTAGTTTTCTCTCTTCAAATCTAGAGTTCCCACTTTTCTGGAGTTGTGTAAAACTTACTTTTCATTTGTCCTGAATGAGTGTTTATATAGTGCGCTCTTGAAGCGGTTACTTGTTTTGTAACTTCTCCTATATTTGAGGAGGTCAAAGTTAACTCCCTCAACCGCTATAGAAGTTAGAATATTTTTCTATAACCGTCATTGGAAGTCTAGCACTGAATAGGAAGTTATAGCAATTAACTAGGATTTCACTAATGCCTTAAAATAGTAACATGTGGTTCAATCTTACTGGCCCTTGCAGATAATTCTCTATGAAATTTCCTAAGTGTTGGGGGTCGTTTAGAGGCTTCCCTTATGGACGATCCATATGCTTCTGGACGACCATTTTGCTAGGTGCAGCCATCCTCGCCTTCTTGCTTTGGACAACCCTCATGGACAAATGGGAGTTGAATTTTTAGCTCACCATCAGACATAATTTGCACATTTATTTTATTTTATTTTTTTAATTTAATAGTTTTTTTTATATAGATTACAATTTAATAGTTACAACATGTACATATTTATAATTAGATTATTATATCACTTACACATAATTAAAAAAAAAAAAAAATATATATATATATATATTGACATTTATGAAAAATAATTTTATTACCACTTGACATGTATACTAAATGTGGCAAACAATATGCCTGTATGTGATTAGATTTTTTTGGTGGTCTACATAAGGCAGGGATATAATTAGTTAGCGGGCAGGAGTGGGGGCTGTGTTAGGTCTAATAAGTCCATAATTGTGTGGGTATCCACTTAATGTGAGATGGAAAATGCATATAATTAAAATATAAGATATTGCAAAGAGTCTTATATCTTAACTGATTGACATAAGATATTGCAAAGAGTCTTATATCTTAACTGATTGACATAAGATACTGCAAACAGCCTTAATTATATCTATTCCATAAGATACTGCCAAGAGCTTTAAGCTTAAATTAATGAACATTTCTTAGTGTTTTTAACAAAAAATTTTAGGGTTTAAATTCCTTCTCCCCTTTTGTAACAATCAAATAATTATTATTTTTTAAATGCATACAATACCTTATATATGTGACAAATGCAAAATTTATCTCACAATATGGAGTAATACGGTGACATTTGCATAATCTGTATTCTCGCAATATAGAATAAGTTTTGTCTAGTGAAACATTTATATGAAAAGAATGCTACCTAAAGGAGAAGGAAAAAAAATTTTGTTAATTGCTAATTGGACATGATAATTGACGATAACACTAGATTTGAGATTGGTATATAGCTGACATTATTATTATTACTATTATTTTATGGGTAAGCCTCTGGCGTAGTCTAGTTTTTTTAGTCCTAAAATGTAGATAGTACGTGCACATCCATAACAAAAGTTTCAAATGCCAAACGCTGAAAGACTGATAGATTTCATTAAAAAGAAATTAACCATAATCGGCTATTTCTACTAAAGCATTTAAAATGATAGAGTACCTAACTGGCTTGTATAAGTATTCTTATATACAAGGTTGTTAAAATTGGGATCCTACGTAGGATCGTTGAAGGTAGGTGAGATCGTAGATCGTGGGATTGTAGATCGTAAGATCGGATCGTAAATCATAAGATCCTATATATTTTTAGATTTAAAGCAAAAAACACATTGATAATGGCTTTGTATGTTGAATAATCATGTAAATTATAAATTCATGCATAAAGAAACTAATATTTTCATTATATGATGTAATTTGCATGTTATACATTGCTAAATCTATACTAACGAAACAAATATATTTAAGTTTTGACCCAATGTATCTAAAAAGTTCAATAAATGTTTAATTAGCAACCAAATACCAAAATATTTATTCAAACATATGGAAAATATTTTCAAAGTTCTAAGTTCCAAGTTTGAAATCCAAAATAAGTTAGCAAATGGAAACTAGCTAACTACAATATGAAATCCAAAAGTAAGATGAATATTAAGATGAAGTGAACATTTAATTATTCCCATTCTAAGGTTCTTATAACCACCGTCCTAAATTCCTAATTATTATCATTAATTTCATCATCTATGTAGACATTATATATATGTATACTAGAGTTGCAAAAGACATCAAGATACAACTTCACACTCAACTATTCAAGTTATACCACTTAGCAACAATTAAAGAGCATGCTCAAAAAAATCAATCAATTAATATACAAATATAAGCATAACTGATAAAATTATATATAAAAAAATATTTTAGTAATATTATAATACAAATTAGTATATTGATCAAACAAATTTAACAACATTATAGCTTAAAAGGCAGCAAAACCAACATCAAATTCTTCATTTAGAAACAATGAAGCATTCATTCATTTTGGTTACAAATAAACTAGAAACTAGAAAACATTTGCTTAGGTTAACATAATTTTATAAAAAAAAAAAAAAAAAAGCCATACCATCATAACGTGAAAAAATAAAAACCCTTAAAATTTCATCAAAACAAAAAATTTATCCCATAAAAAAAAACCAAAATTTTTTGTTTTTGGTAGGATCTCATACGATCCTACGATCCTAAACAATCCTACGTACGATTCTACTATTTTTTCGATCTTAGTGCGATCCTAAACGTTTTAGTGAGGTGGGATTATAAAATCATGCGATCCTACGATCCAGATCGTGATTTTGACAACCATGCTTATATATATGTTGGACAAGATACGATCCTGACTTGTGGCTATTTAAGATACATATGGTAGGTGTAGGATTTCACACAATTGTAGACTCATATTATGAGCAGGAGCAGAGGCACGACCCCCCACCAACCCCCCCCCCCCCCCCCCCTCGGGGAAATTTTTTAAAACCTTTATAATAGTAGGAAGAAATAGGTCTCATACCTTCTCATTTAAGAGTTGGCCCCCGCCCCCCTATGAGAAAAGCCTAGCCCCTCCTCCAATATGTTAGCGATAGAAATTCCCCACCCCAAATCCCTGCTTTTCATCTTTTGACTTTTTCTTTCCTCCTCTAAAGCATGTCAACCATGTCCTACATTCTTTTTTCTTGAGTGAGACGATATCCCATAGCTATTCAAGGACCTATGTTGAATTGGTGTGGGAATTATCATTAGAGAGTGGAGAGACTATGAGGGTACAAGATTAGACTATTAGTAGGAATGAAATTGATTTTGAATTTAGTTGAGAGGAATGTAATTGGTTGTGAATTTATTTTTTACCATAATAGTCTAATTTGGCTGAATTTAATTGCTATTTATTTTATGGTTGCTTATAGTGACTTTGTTATATTTAATTTCTATGAATATTATTTCTTGTAAATGTAATCTAATTTTGGTTAGATTTAATATTTTCTTTCTAAAACTAATGCAGGAAGACATGTATGTGTGTATATATGTCATACTTTGTATTTTTCTTGAATTGCAAATCAATATATTACCTCATCTCCCCAATCAAAAATTTCTAGCTATGCACCTGATTATGATCGAGACAAATAATAATGTATGTCAAACGTATAAAATATCTCCAATTGTGGAGAGTTGAGAGTGAGGTCTAGTCCTAATTTAAAATAAAAGAAAAGCTTGAAATGCAATATGTGGATAAGAGAACAAAGAGACAAAATAATGCATAACTATACAGCTCGTGACCTTTATTGGATTGCCAAAGACAAAAAAAAAGAAAAAAGAAAAAAAGAAGGACTTTTGCCCTTTTTTAAAAAAATATATCTAGTAAAATGCCCAAAATCTGAAACTAATTAAGGAAATGTCTTTGTTTTGAAGCTTGATTTTTTAAAAATTGAGTTTCAAATGTATAACTCGATTTTTGAAACATCGAGTTATAGTGAACGTGGACTTAGAATTTATTTATTTATTATTTTTTTTTTGGAACTCGAGTTCCATGTAAAGTACTCGAGTTCATGGAACTCGAGTTCCACTTGAGTTTTTTCAAGTAACTCGAGTTTCATGAACTCGAGTACTTCACATGGAACTTGAGTTCCAGAAGTTTTTTTTTTTTAATTTTCAATTCGATATAACTTGATTGTTCAAAAATCAAGTTTTAAATTGAATCTTGTTTTTTAGAAAATCAAGTTTCAAAACAGGGGTATTTTCCTAAATAGTTTCATATATAGGGCATTTTGTTGGATATTAAAAAAAAAAAAAAGAGGTAAAAGCCCATTTTCTCTATAATTTATGTAATCCTAACAATGACAGGAATTGGTAGCAAGTTTTCTCTTTGATGAATTATAATATGATTAGTGGTTTATGAATTGACTCTATGTCTCCAACTCTTAAACTTTATGTATTTGACATTAATCTATAGAATTACACATGCAAATAAATAAAAATGCAATCATCATGAAGCAATCATTATAAAGAACATCATAAGTTTGAAATAATATCCTATAAAAAAAAAAAAAGAGTTCAGCTCAATACCATTTAAAATTTAAGAGCGATATTTGTTAATATTAAATATTAAAAATATATATTTAACTTTATATATTATATAATTTTTAAATTAAAAACCCCTTATTCTAACTTTTTTAGTTACAAAATTAAATAATTTTTTTATATTCAAGTTTTTTTTTATTAATTCAAGTTTAATTGCAACTTGAACATTGGCTCTTTTTGTCAAACATGTGTATGGTTGACCAAAGATAGGGGTTTACAGTGTTTGAAGCAATTCTAACGTTTACCTATTCTACGGTTGTTTAAGCCATTAGACATACTATTTACACAAATGATTGCCTAGCCAATTTTCGCAAAAGCGGCCAAACTCAAGTTTCGTATGACATGCAAAGTAAAGATGCAAGCCTTACCTACTAGCTAGCCTACTACTTTATGAACTAATAGTATTTCCATGTGAGACTAGTAAGTAGTAAGCATATATTCTTAGACCATGTATGCTAAACTATAATAGGCACGTTAACGTAATAGTTATTCCTATGGTTTAGCTATTCAATAGTCTGGTTATATTTTTATTAGAATGAATAATCATTAGCTATTCATTAAAATGAAGAATAACTATTCCTCTTTGTTTTTTTTTTTTTAATTTTTTTTATACAAGATAGAATTTCTACTCTAATCTAATCTAAGTGTATATGTGTGTGAAGCTCCCTCTTGGAGACTTGAACCCCGGCCCTTGCCCCACATCCCACAAGCATTTATACTTGTGGAGTGACAACTGCATCAAGGGTGTGCGGTGGTCTATTCCTCTCTAAAAGGGAAATTATTGTGTACTCTTGGAGTACCATAAATGCGTATTTCCTCTTCTCACATGAATGGTGGGTCTCACTAATTAAATTTATGGTAATTAAATTCATGGTGAGACTCATCATTAATGTGAGAGGAGGGAATACGCATTTATGATACTTCGAGAGTACTTAATAATTTTCTCTCTGAAAGGGTCGTAATAGCTATTTCTTAGTAAATGTAATAATGTTTAACATGAATATATTTCTAAATAAAAAAACTTTCTATATCCACCTAACAATTATGGAGATGAAAAATCATCAAAAAAATAACTCATCTCTTTAAAATTTAAAATATATTATTTTCTAGAAAATATGTTTGTATGAATGAGATATTTTCTAAAATAAATCTTAAGTTTTATTTTAATGTTACAACTCACAACCAAATTAATAAATATGTTTAGTTATTCCATTACAACACATTTTATTTCCAATAATAAAGATTACTATTCTTGTTATAATCTACATTCAATGTATTAAATGTGCCCTTAATAATTTCTTCTTCGCTTAGAACAATGTTTCCCCCCCCCCCCCCCCCCCTCTTTTTTTCATAGTTAAATAAAATGAAAGTTTGATGCAATGCTGAAATAAAGCATAATAAAATAAATGCACAAGAAAAATTAAACTACATACTCCTAGGATGAAGGATGGCTCAATCAATGTAAACCTAGGAGAACATGGTCACCTACGATACATCACAAACATCAATTGCCTTCCTTTAGAACAGAAGGCAATCACTAAGACTTGTCCATGACAACAGAGATCAAGTACACACTTTGGAATTGATTTTTAACAAAGTGTACTCTCTCTAATACCAATTAAAAACATTCTAATTAAGATTGAACTTATGTTGTAAATAATGGATTAATTGTTTCTTATGCCAAAAGTTAACAAGATAATTAAGCAGATAGAATAACCATAATAATATCACCACAATCCAAAAGCAATAAACAATAGTAAAAACAATACAAGGATTTAGTGATCGATGAAGTGGAAAATTTTTGAAGAATTAAAAAAAAAAAAAAAAACAATTTTAGCTAGGGGTAACCTACCCCATGGGAAATTTCACTATAGAAAAATAATTGAAAATAGTCTAAATTCAAAAAACCTTTATAGCCTATACTTAATTTGTCTATAACCTCAACAGATGACTTATTCGTCCTCCATTGTAGTGACCCCAAAAGTTTGAAAATTTTTAATGAGATCTCTTCCACAAGCGAATTTGTCCATAGCCACCGAAACTTTGATACCTAAAAACTCTTTGGGGGAATACATTAGGGGTACGTTTGGTAGACTGTAATAGACGTTGTAATGTAATAGATATTCATATGGCATAACTATTCGGTTGTTTGGTTATGCTTTTATTACAATGAATAGTTATTCCTTATGAATAGCTATTCTTCAGAATGAAGAATAACTATTTCTTATTAAAAGTACTGAATATCTATTCCTTCACCTTATGTAATAACTTTTTAAAAAAGTTTCCTAAAAAGCAATCAGTTGCCACATTTTCAAAAGGAAAGAAAATAAATTTTCCTTATTCTTAATTATTAGCTCTATTTTGAATACCCTAAAATAAGTGTATTTTAAGAATTTGACTTAAAAATGATTTAATTACACATTCTTTTTATACTCTACTAAATTGTAGATGCATATTCAGGATTCTATTCCTAAATGGTCACCAAACTAATGAATAGTAATACTTATTATATTCCAACTTAATGTATTTCTTGTAATACTTATTCCTATTCTCATTTAATAATCATAACAGTGTACCAAATGTGCCCTAGGGAACTTAGTGGTAGACGGTAAACAAATTATGTGATTTGAATGAGAATCTCACAAAGAGAAACTCTGGAAGGAACTTATAAAGAGCAAATTTTATTTATTCATTGTAACTAAATTAATTAGAACTCACTAATATTTAAAATTGGATTCTAAAAAAAAGATGGCCACTCACAGTCATAAGGATAAGTTATTAGAAAAAGTTTTCGATTTAGAATTTTTTAAGTTAATTTTTAGCAACTTTTATTTATTCATTGTGACTACAGTTAAAATTGGATTCTAAAAAAGAGAAGTTAAGATCCTGATTGATATGAGGATTTTTGTTTTTGTTTTCAAAACAATATAAAAACAATTAAAAAAAAAAAAGAACTTGAAACTAGTTTTCAGATACTAATTTTTAGTATATTTTATGTGTTTTGGTCCCACTTTTATGAAAAATTTTCAAAATACTAAAAATAAAAAATAATTATTTGGGAGACCATTTCTATTTTTGAGATTTAAAAAAAAAATATTTACAAAAAGTAACTTGTAGAATATGTAGAATATTACATTTTTTTTTTTTGTGTGGATAATGATTAGAAAAAGCTCCTTAATTTAAGAAATAAAAGATTTTGGAAAAATATGTGGGGCCTACTGTTTTCAATTTATTTACAATTACATCATTAAAAACATTTCCATTATCTTGAAAACAACCCTTTAGCCATTTTCATAATATAATCCTGTTCTAAACCAGGAAAATAAGATACAATTTTCTGAAAATAGAATTTAGAAAATATTAGTCAATCAATAAATTCAAGTGTAGGAGCCACCATTTTATGGATTGCAAAACAAACAATTATATTTAAATACTCTTACCAAACATGCCCTAAAATAGATACAAAAACAATGATAATCATGTCTGGTTTATGTTTTTCGGATATTCAAGCATGTGATAAATTGAAAATTTTGATTAACTGAAAACTATTTCGGTTGTATTAGAAATATAAGGGTATGTTTGGTAATTGTTTTTTCCAAAGATAGACCCAGGATTTTAGGCTAGCAGGGGCTGGAGTATAAAGAAAAAAAAAACTCCAAATAGACATCTATGTAGTATTAAAAAATTATAAATACTCAAAAACATTTTTAAATACATTAAGATGCAATTATTTACTAACAAAGACAAAGACAAAAACAAAATAATTTTTTTTAATACTAGGTTGGCTAGGATTTTTTTTTTATTTTTTAGTTAAAGTTAGAGCATTCACAGAGGTGGTGCTAAAAATTTTAGCTTTTAACACATCAAAAAGTTATTTTATTTATTTTACCACATCAATTTATAATACAACCAATATCAAATGTTCTATTTTTTTTTATTACTTCATTTAAAATAATATAAACAACTCAATAAAATAATAAAGGTAATGAGAGAATTTGAGTTTTTTAATTGAAGGAAGAGATATAGTCTTAATAAAATATTGTATTTTATTTTTAACAATTTGCTATAGTCAACTGGTATTTATTTTACTGTTGTTGCAAAAAATAGCTTTAGCTTCTCCAATAACACATGATTTTTTGGTTCTTTGGTGGATTTTTTTTTTTTTTTTTTGTGCTAAAATACAATCACCACTGTGAATGTTTTTATTATTATTTTTGTTAAGTTTTTGGCTTGGATAGTTGCTATTTGGGTGAGACTAGTTAGACTTATTGAGGATAAGGGGGCCTAAGGTTTTGGAAGGGGGCACACGCAGCTACAAAAATAAAATATATAATATTTTTTTTTTAAAAATTGGACCTGAGGGCCTCAAGCCCACACCTAGGTCCGTCCTTGGTTTTTTCCCCTTATTTTCTATTTCTAAAAATAATTTTTTGATTTTATTTTTGAGACTTAAAAACTTGTTTGGAAATCCAAAATAGATTGAAAACAAAAACTGTTCTCAAAACTCAATTTGTGAAGGAAATTGAAAACATGCAAAAAGCTGTTTTGAGTTTCTAATTTTCAAAAGTCAATGAAAACACTCATTTAATTTAATGAATTTGTCTCATTTAATGAGTTAGCATTAGAGTTCAATACCTAGTAACAATATAGTTTTGTATTTTCTATTTTTTCTTCAAAACACTATTTTTTTAATTTCAACAAACCTAACATGTTTTTGATTTCAAAAATACAAGAAAATTGTTTTTTCTTTATATTCCCAAAAACAAGTTTTGAAAATAGAAAACAAAAACTATTACCAAACATAACCTAAGGTTTTCGGAGCATAAATTGCACTACATCCTTAAAACAGTTGTAATACTAACACAAACAATTCGGCTGAATTAAAATAATTATGGAATACAAACTACTAGAGAAAACATAATAAGTCTACAAATAGCCAAAAGAAAAGACTATAAGATAATTGATTATCCCTATAACCAATAACTAACAAAAATTCTTATTAAAAAATAATAATTAACAAAAATTAATGCATACACAATATAAATGTAAGGCCACACAACCAATCATACCTGAAAACTTTAAGTTAGGATTTCAAACTTTTATCCACAATGCACTGCCCAAACAAAACCCAAAGCTGAATTTGCAAGCTAGAAAGCTACCCAATAAATGCTATTAGGCAGCATTTTCTAGGAAAGAAGAAGAAATGGGAGTTGGCCAACAAGGGAGCACAAAGTTTACAGCATTTTCAACTGTGAAATAATGTTCAGCATCAGGAATAAAACAGAAGACTTCGAGCGTTTTCCTCCACAAGTTGCATACTACAACATTGGATTTGATCGCCAAATACATGATATCCCCATCAATGCATGGGGATATCATGTATTTTGATCTTTTTCAGGCATGGGGGGTACTTTGTTCATTTTCGATGTTTTGGAAGTTTTTAGGTTTTTGGGGTTATTTCGGTCATTTTTTAGGTTTCGAGGGTGTCTAGGTTTTTTTTAGGTATCGAGGGTGTTTTGGACTTCTTTTGTGTTTATGGGGCATTTTAATCATTTTTTCGATTTATGAGGGTATTTTGGTCATATTTAAGTAATCGAGGGTATTTTGGTCTTTTTTAGGCATGGGGATACTTTGGTCATTTTGATGTTTTGGGGGTGTACTTTGGTCAGTTTTTAGGTTTTTGGAGTTATTTTAGTCATTTTTTAGGTTTCAGAGGTGTATCCATATTTTTCTAGGTTTCAGGGGTGTTTTGGACATTTTTTGTGTTTATGTGGGTATTTTGGTCACTTTTTTGATTTATAGGGGTATTTTGATCTTATTTAAGTAATCGAGAGCATTTTGGTTTGTTTTGGGCAAATGGGGTACTTTGGTTATTTTCGATGTTTTGGGGGGTATTTCGATCATTTTTTAGGTTTCGAGGTTGTATCGGTCTTTTTTTAGGTATCGGGGGTGTTTTGGACATTTTTTGCATTTATGGGGTCATTTTGGTCACTTTTTCAATTTATGGGGATAATTTGGTCTTATTCAAGTAATCGAGGGTATTTTGGTTTTTTTCAATGTTTTGGGGGTACTTTGGTCATTGCTCAAGTTTTAGGGGGGTATTGATCATTTATTAGGAGAAATCCTTATTCCAGCGCTTTTAAAAGTGCCGGGATAGGTCTTCCCCAAAAGGGAATGGAATAATCCTATTCCAGCGCTTTGTAAAACCCTATTCCAACGCTTTTAAAGCGTCAGGATAGACTTTTTTCAAAAAAGAAAATAATTTTTAAAAAAAATCGATAAATCTAATCTCTAGCGGCGGTTATAAAACACTACAATAGGGCCTCCTATACTAGCGGTTTTAGAAACCGTCGTTATAGGCCTCCTATTGCAACGATTTATGAAGTGCTAGTTTTGAGCTGTCGTAATAGGGTGTCCTATACAACTAGTTTTTAAAAGCGCTGCTATAAGTTAATCTATTATGGTAGTTTGGAAAAGTGCCGGGAAAAAAGCGCTAGTGTAGGACGATTTTTTTTGTAGTGATGGGATGAAAACCAAACATTGAGAGAAAACCATGTACAAAATTGATCTCGTGTACATATTGCGTGAGCCGAGGAGTTTTTTTGGAGACAAATTGGTTGATAGACACTTTGTGCGCAAGCACCATACGCCTCCACCTTTGTTATCATAGTCCTTGAGCTCCCAAATGCCTATATGAGATTGCACTAAGATCTGACATATCCTCAGACACTGTGACACTCTCCAAGTCCTAAGCTATCAATAAACACTATACGTTTTTAGATCCCTGTAAAACTAGATTGTTTAACCTAATTAATTAACCAAGTGGATACTTAGGTTTATTATTCAGATCTAGGTTAAAACAATAACAATCATATCATGTAAAACAACGAAAAATATAAAGAACACAAAGATCCGATGACCTAGGAAAACCAAACCGGTAAAAAACCTAGGGAGGATTTGGCCTAGCTATCCTCAAGGTAAAATAGCATATCCACTATGAAAGAATTGAAGTTTATACAATAGCGACTTAGACCACTAACATCCTATTGCTACCTCGATTAGAAAACTTACTACCACGATCAGATGATAGCTCTGAATCCATGGACTACTTCTTTCCTTGAATTTAGAGCAAGCACAAGCACTCCTGCTTGTATATCTTTAAGTTCTTGAATCTACAAATGAATGATCACCAAGCTCTTGACATCAATCTTAAGTTTGGAAACCCTATGTGTATGTGAAGGCAAACACCTCTAAATCTCACAAAAGATTCACATACATAGTATTCAAAACACTAAAAACGTGGTTAGGGTTTTCCCTGTTATACTTAGGGCAAAACATAAAACCCTACACATCAAACGGGCTTGGGCTGAGTTGGAAATTCTGCAGAAAAAACAATCTGCACGACTTTTGATCGGTCGAGTCTAATTCTTGATCGATCGAGCCAGGTAGATTTGCACAGTAACTTTCGCAATAACTCAATTCCAACTTTACATAAAAACCACATACTTTGAGCAAGTCTTAACAAGACTAAAACCGTTTTTATCATGGTTTGCCAACCTTATAAAATTAAATTCTAATACATTAGTTCCTAATTCCTTAGAACCTAACAAACACCATTGGCTCCTATTCTTTAGGCTTCTTAATCACAAAGGAGCAACGACATATGATGTTGTATGGATCAAACCCAAGAAGACCACCACTAGTGCTGCACCAAAAAAGTAAGCCTTTGTAAGGAACAGCGGAGTTGAAAGGAAACCCAGCAAATTGAAATTCCTCTGAAAACCCCATCACACTCCATTCAGCTGTGTCGGATGAGAATGTGTGTGCCTTGAATTCCCATAACTTAGACTTAGGAATGAGCAGCACCACCCTGTTACTGAAACTATCATTATTGTAGTCATACTTGCAGATTAACCCATGACTTCCAGGTCAAGGAATTGGAGGAAGTGCGAACCATTGTTTAGTAATTGGATTTATGACATAATAATTGTATCCTTTGGTTATTGGATCTAATCTAACCTTTGTGCAACACAATAGCAAGTCATTACAAGAAGCTTCAAGCCAAAGGCGCTTACTTATAGGAGTGTGCAGCCAACCCGCCAACCTGCCAAAACCGACCTAATCCAACCCAACCCGCCGGGTTGGGTCGGTTTTTAGGGCTTGGTGGGTTGGGTTGGTTTACAAAATTTTTTTTGATAGCGGGTAGGGTTGGGTTTAGGTCATAAAATTCTAAACCTGCCAAACCCGACCCGACCTGACCCACCCATATATTTAATATATATATTTAAAATATATTATATAGTTAATAAATTTTTTTAAATAACCAGCACTTCCTCCTATCCTATATAAAAGCCAATATTAATGTATATTAGTTCATATATTAAAGTATATTTTGTTTATCAACTCAAGTGGCAAGTGCGATATATTTTTTTCTGCTCAATTTAATAATAATAGTTATAAAAAAAAATTGTCCAACCCATGGGTTTAACCTGACCCAACTTGACTCATATGGGTTGAGTTGGGTTAGGTTGGACTTATGTGATGGGATGGGTTGGGTTGGGTTGAATATTTTTTAACCCACCATGGTGAGTTGGGTCAAAAAATCCCCTTAACCCAACCCAATTCGACCCATGCACACCCCTACTTTCTTAGTTTGTGTAGATAAGCAGTGAGAGATTCCAATTCTGGTTGGTCAGAATTAGTTATGAAGAGACGATGCTCATACTTCTTATCTATGTACTCAACCAAGATCATTGTAAAGGACTGTTTTTGAGGGTTTGTGTGGTGGTGCAAAACAAGGCGGCGAGTGAAGTAAGGGGTAGAGATTAAAGAGCACCAGTGTTTTGATACGCATTTGCATTGAAATACAGATTTTAAAGGAAGTCGAAGCAGGATTTCTATCAATTGAAAATCTGAGAGATTGTTCGAATTCATTGCCATTGCTATTGTTTCTTTGCCTTTGCCCTTAGAGAGGGTTTTACAGATACATAGCAAATTCCACATCCTATAGTTGTTTATATATAATGGAATAAAAAGATTTCAAAGACCCAATCAGAATTGAATTCCTAATCGTGTTGGGAATGGAAGTCCAAAACTTTTCAAATCAAATATTCACATATAATAAATTTTTTTTTTGAGATAGATAATAATTAAATTAATACAAAGAAGAAGTTTATAAAGAATAATCAACATAGTATATTTAGAAGAGTTTATCTCTTCTTTATATATTAAGAGGATTCATGGTTTCAAAAAACTAGTCGTTAACCCGTGCTATGCACGGAAACCTACTTATTTGTGAAGTAGACTAAAATAATTTTATAAAATCTTAAATTGATTAAGAAACTACACCATTGCATGATTTGCTCTTATATGACTTCAATTTCTGTTACAATTTGATGAAAAAGCCATTGCTTGAACGTGCAATGACTTACAAAAATTTTTCAGACAGTTCTAGATACTGCAAAAAAATAACTCAAAAATTCAAATATTAAAACTTCTGAAAGACAAAAAATGTTGAAGCATCAGATGATTCACTACTTAAAAACTATTAAAACATATATATATATATATATATATGACTAAATAATAGAGAAATATAAGAGAAAGATGAATTACATTCAAAAGAATAATCTATGGCTATAACTATTGAAAGGAATCAAAAGATTACGAGCTTACAAATTATAGATAATATATATATATATATATATATATGTGTGTGTGTGTGTGTGTGTGTGTGTGTGTGTGTGTGTGTGTGTGACTCCATAACAGAGAAATATAAGAGAAAGATGTGTTACCATCAAAAGAATAATTCAGATGTTAAAACTTTTGAAATGCCAAAAAATATTAAAGAATCATAATATTTCATTCCTATAAATTTTTGAAACAAAAAAAAATTTATATGATTACACAATAGAGAAATAGGTGAAAACCATTTATTGTCCCTACATTTTCAAGCGATTTCCACTTTGGTCCCAAAAATAAAAAAAGCGATCTCGTTTTTGTCCCTACCATCATCTCACGAACAGAAATAGTCTACATGGCAAACAGAAAGCATCACTGGCACACTAAATGCTGATGTCTGCATTAAAATGATAATATAATATTTTATTTAGTATTTTAAAAATGCCACATCATAGAAAACTTGTACAGACTGTAATCTCCTATATCTAAACGTAAAATTCAACTAAAAATAAACAAAAGCTAAAAGCCAAAAATAAATAAATAAAAATCAATACGGTTTTGAATTTCGATTCGTTCAAGAACCAAAAAATATAAAACTTAAACCAAAAAATACTCAAAAGCTTAAAAAAAATAGTAATAAAATCAATATTGTTTTGAATTTTGATTCCTTAAGAAAGTAGCGAAACGAAGATTGCAATTCAAGAGCGAAAAATCAGAGAACGAACAAATAATGATGAGAGATCTAACAATAGAGATGAGAGGAATATCGGTCAAGGAGCTTTTTAAAGCGTATCATCGCAAATGCTCTTTGAGACCGTAGCATCCGATGCAGGTAAAGCTCGAGATAAGTACGAATGGCACAAGCACATCACCAATGGCGACGAGCAAAGGCAGTAACGACACAAGGAGCGACACCAATGCCATTCACGTAATGCTTCTCTCCATACCCATGCTTCCGATCGGAGCTCCACGATCTCGTTTTTGTGCTCGTGTGTTCTGGGTTTGATTTTCTTGTGTTCTTGTGTTTGATTTTCTGGGTTTGTGCTTGAAATTTCTTGGTTTGTGTTAATTTTTTGGGTTTGTATTCTTTGGGTTTTGAAAATTTTGGGTGCTCAGAGTTTAGCTTGAGGGATGGAGAGTAGGAAGAACAATGTTGTTTCGGTTGCAAAGTTTGTTGATCAGAAGTGGGTTTCTTTAAAATACCAATTTGGTTTTTATTTTTCCTACTCAATCTAGGTTTTTTCTCTCATCTCACATTAGATTTTTTAAAATATTTTATTTAACCAATCTATGGTAATTCTGGGTTTTGGCTAATCGTGTGTGTTTGTGTTTGGTATTGCAAGTTGTCTCTTATGTGTGTTTGAATTTGTGTATTAGAATTTAGCTACCTTTTTTTCTTTTCTTTTCTTCTTTTCTTACTTTTGTGTTCTTTAATCAGATTAACAAATAATTGATTAAGATCAAACGATTCTAAAGTCCACTAGATGTTTTTGGGTTTTGAATTTTCTGGGTTTTTGTTCTTGTCTGTTCTTCCTCAAGATAAATCTAGATCTCAATTTATATGATTTTTGGTTTTTATTTCTATTTTTTCCTTTTTTTCATTTAGTTAAAATTCATAAATTAATTTTTTGTTCTTAAAAGATGATGTGGCATTTTTAAAATGCTAAATAAAATATTATATTATTATTTTAATGTTGAAGTCAGCATTTAGTGTGCCAGTGATGCACTTCATTTTCCATATAGACTATTTCTGTTCTTGAGATGACGGTAGGGACAAAAACGAGACCATTTTTTGATTTTAGGGGCTAAAAGCGGTGAAAATAAAATTTAGAGACAAAAGTGGAAATCGCCTGAAAATGTAGGGATGAAAATGTGGTTTTTGCCTAGAGAAATATAAAAGAAAAATTAAATACCTTCGAAAGAATAATACATGGTATATTCATTGAAATATGCTAAACATGTTCAAATATTGCAAAAACTAACACAAATTCAGATGTTAAAACTTTCAAAATGCCAAATAAGATATATAATTAAAGAATAAGTTATTGAAACAATTCAAAATATATATGACTATTCAAAAGGGAAATATAAGAAAAAGAAAAAAGTACATAAAGCAATAAGTTTTAAATTTTAATGGGTCTAAACTTTAAATGATAAAAAAAATCATATACAGTCACAGGCATAGGGTTTGGTGGTTCATGTACGAAAATCACTTTTTAAAAAATATATGAAAAACCATAAAATAAATTTTTTTTTTTTTATTTTAGTTATTGATATCATGGAAATCAAAAGCAACACTCAAGGATATGGACTGAGCCCCCAATTGCCATCAAGTTGCAACTTGCAAATTTGAGCTCCTATTTTTTCTTTTTATTGAAATGGAGAATTTTCAAATGCTCATGTTATGAACATTATCAAGAATCAAGCAATTTACCTGATTTCTATGCAAACTTTAGGAAATAGAGTACATATGGATCGCATCAATCAGGGGCGGAGTTATAGTATGGTTTGGAGGGGCCATGGCCCCACCAAAATTTAAAAAAATTATTTTAAATTATGTATAAATATTAAAACTTTAAATATTTAGCTACAGAAATAGAAGTTGGTCCCCCCAAATGTTTGAGTTACTCTAATAATGTTCTTAAAAACCAATAGAATTTGTCAATTGGTCTAGTCGTTATAAAGACAAGGTAGTTTTTGTTTTCTAATTCGTTTTTTGTACATGTTTAATATCAAACTAGGCATTTTTTGTATACTCATTAGAGTTTAAAAGATGATAAGTTCCCCTAAAAAATTATCTTGCGATTATATATATTTGAAAGTTGTTAATTTTATATACAATATATTTATAAATTATGACCTACTCTATATCAAAATATTAATGTTTATATTTGTGTATGTACGTTTTCGCAGTGTACGATAGTTTATCTTGACTCGAAACTAATATATTAATACCATAATTTGCCCCCCCCGCCCCCCAAACAAAAAATCCTAGCTTCGCCCCTGGCATCAATGGTTCTGCCTGTCTCATGATAGTTTCAGATCTTGATTCTACAATGGTAGATTTCTTGTTAATTTTTTTATAATGTTTTATTAATAACTTCATGCTATCCCTCTAGAGATTCAATTGGACAAGTGTTTCTGATGCAATTTGATCATGATGATCTGGATAACCTCTCTCTTATTAGATTTAATGCATTATGGGAAGCCTATTACTGTCATGATCCTTTGCTTTGTTCTCAACGGGAAGGCCACCTACAAGTTACAAGAAGTTGAGAAATAAGAAATTTTAGTTTAAGTTGGATAGTGCTGAAAAGCACTTTTTAGCTGCGTCCCATGTTTTCTAGTGGGTCTTGTGCACTATTCATGGGACCTGCAAGTATTTTTTTCAGCAAAAACAACTTCAAAACTGGGTTCCATGGCACTATTCACACATTTAAAAATTATTTTGCTACAGTGTTTTTAGTTTTCAGCAATAAGCGGTATCCAGACACACCCAGGAGTTTCACTCCTTTTTAAGTTTGGATTAAATAAAAATAATTTTGTTAAAAAAAAATGATAATGATGAGTTTGAGTTTAAGTTGAATTTGTTAGAGAGATAGAGTTTCACTCATTGTTAAGTTTGGATTAAACAAAAATAGTTTAATTTAAATAAAATGATAATTTTATTTAAATATTGTGCTGACGTGGAAAATTGTGAGAGTTTCAGAAGCTTTGGTTATATATATATATATATATATATACTAGTCGCTAACCCCTGTGATGCACTGGTAACTTTTAACTCAAAATATTAACATGTCCAAGTTTAAATATTTATCTAATTTCGACTATTTTAAAGTTAAATCATCTCCAATATGAAATGGAGAGAAAGTAATTAAACATCTCGTATGACAAATTATCAAAATTTTAAACATCGTTAAAAATGAGAAACATTCAAGTTTTATATAGTAGTATATTACATAATCATAACGTGCTATTACACAAATACAATTCCTTGGTAAATGTTAAGATAGATGACAACTATTTTATATTATCTTGAGTAAAATGTAGCCCCACAATTGTAGTGTATCACATAAAATCGGAACTACAACCATGTAAAAAGAGAAAATTAAAATTAGATATAATAACAAAATTCTTTTACAACAATGGAACCAAGAGAATTATTATAATGCATAATCCAATATGAGCATGAGGCTAGGAGTTGTACTCTACATTATTGCAAGAAAAAAAAAAAGAACAAATCTAGAATAAAGAACAAATAGAGAGCTTATCTAATTAGTTTAGAAATCAAACAGACAAAATTCTAGTAGTGAGGAATATTTAAAATTGTAACAAAATAAATATAAAATAACACAACTTTACTGTCAATATGATTTCCCTACATCTACATCACACCCAATTACTCTATATTTTATTGGCTTTCACGGAAACTAAACCCAAAAAAAAAAAAAAAAAAGAATAAATCAATTTGCTATGTTTCTTAATCCAGTGTATTCAATCAAGTATTCTTGTGCCCACAGTGAGATGCTCCATGGACCATAGAGGATGCTCTGTAATTTCAGTCCATTGTTGATTTTTGGTTGCCAAATTCTCCACGCATTGCAGTAAAAATTTCTGTGTCATTTTCTTTACTCAAACATGAATTCAATTACTCCCTTGAGAAATAAAGAGTGAACCTCCTGAAGTCCAGGCCATAGTCTGCAACTCTCCCAAATCTAACAGATTGTATAACATGCCAAAAAGAAAACCAGCCAAGAATAGAATAATATAGAAACAACGTAATGAACATGTTTATTAGTTTAGAGAGAAAGCAACATACCATTCCATTGCAATGACCACCTAACTTCTTCAACATATTTTCACCTTTAAATTAAAAACAACAAAATTAAATGAAACCTTGATTATATAAGGTAGTCAGGTCAGGTTTATTATTAACCCATATTTGTCAAGTGTAACATTGGAACTATCAGATGACATATTCATTTACTTTTCTTTGTGTGATGGCAGAGCATATATTCTGATAGCTAATTAATAGCATTATAGCGAGATCTGAGTTGAAGGTAAGGAAACATGTCTATGAAATAATAGGCAACTTTTGACTAAGAATTGAACAACAAATAAACCAATAAAATCAACATATATATACAAAATCCCAAAAGCAGCAAAACTGTTGGTCTGCTGCAAACAAAAGCCAAGAAATCAACGACAACTCAAAAGGATTTTGGGAATACAACAGAAGGCCAAAATTTATATCAATATGGGAAAAAGAAAGAATTGAATCCAAAAATTATGTACCACCTATCTAAAGAGAAATTTCATCAAACACATGGCAGGCAACCCGTTTCAAAATCCTCCAATTGTGCCCTTCTTTTTCTCATCTTTCTAAATCTCTCAAACCAATTCTAAATTTTAAACCTTAATCAAGACCAATTCTAGGCTACATATGTAAATCAAAACTAAACAATTCATATCAAATTTTTTTAACATAAGAAAGTACCTTTAATTGATGTGATGTCAGCAGTATTACGGTGGTAGGATGCCGACTAAAGGTGAGTGCTGGCTTGACAATGTTGGCAGCCCTCAAACTTCTCTCTTCGGGTCTTTATTTCTTCTCGATGTGCCTTAAAGATGTTTTTCTTGTTTTGAGGCTTTGCTGGAAAATAGGTAAAAACTTGTATGGAGAAATTGTCACAAAGTTCTTGCAAGAAATAAAGTACAAGGAGCAGAGTTGAAAAGAGAAGCCATTTTTCTGAGATTTTCCACCAAATAGAGAGAAATTGTTTCAAAGTTGTGCACAGAAAAATAAATTTCAGAAGAGAGTGAGAGAGAGAGAAAGGTTTAGGGGAAGGAGATGTTAGTGTGTGAGAAGAGAATAGAGATTTTTTTTTTTCGTTTTTTGGTTGTTAAGAGGTATCGGGTTTTGTAACGTGTATTTGGTGAGGGAAAATTAGATTTATTTTTAAATTAAATTTAAAAAATAGAAAAAAAATTAAATGCTGATGTGGAAAATTGTGGGAGCTTCAGAGGCTGAGGCACCTTCCCCTCATCCTTTAAGAATGTTAAACCCCCTGCTAAAAAGAAAGGTTCCCCTCTTGATGATCTGCGAAGGGACCTTGATGCTTTGTTTGCACACCACCCTTTCCCCCAAAGAAAAAAAAAAAAAACCACCTTGGCCTTTTGAACACCACGACCCTTGTTCCCGTCTTTCATGCCAACAGTAGATGTCAAAACTTCTGTTCAATTCCGTAAACAAAAATCATCACTATCATCATGTACATGGAATGATTATTAGCATTGGGACAATGGGAGTCTTACTCTTCTCAATAGCCAGTCCATTGTTCTTCAAAATCTCAGAGATTCTGACAACTGTAGTGATTGCTGTAATGAAATAAAATATGTGAAGAATTTTAGCAAGTATGATAATTCTTAACCCAAAAAAGAAAATACAAAATTGAAATAGATGGTAAAAAGAAGCAATGAATTTGAAAGTATAAAAAGTTGCACAATGTGAATTATAAAAGTTCCATGATTACCCTATCCTCAGTTTTGCTGTGAGGCAAAGGCAAAGAAAAGAGAACCTATAGTGTTATTATTTTGGAAAACTAAACTCCCATGAGAATTCCAAATTCCCATCAATCATTGGAAGCCTATTCTTGTGAAGTCCATTCTTCCTCACAGCTCAATAATTAACAAATCTGTCAAAACTATTCCTAGGAGCACATAGTCAAGTATATATCACAATAATATAAGGCACACAGTCAAACTTATCAAATTCACTGATCTTGGATAAAGAAGAAAACTCAAGAAGTAAGAACTTGAGTGCGTATGGCATTATAAAAAGTTGCAATTGCTAATCATTCATGAAATCTTCAACCCATAGTTGATTATATATAGCACAAGAAAATCAGATTCAATTAAATTTTGTGTTTTCTTTCTTTTCCCTCAATTATTCAACAAATGGAAAAGAAAAAAAAAAAGAAAAGAAAAAAAACACATCTTTTTCTTGTTTGGGAAGCAGAAAGCTCGACCTCATCGAGCTACTGAATGTATCTCTGTAACAAATAAAAAAACAAAGCTTTCTTCTTTTTCTTTCACCGCATTTTCTTTCCATGTGACCAAACAAAGTGTTAAAGATTGACCAAATCCGGACCTTTTCATTTTCTCCATTATGTCATCTCATAAGTCTTAAACCAATTGCATTCTAATCTATAATCTTGGGATCCAATTCAACAATCTTACAATTATTCAATCTTCCTCTAAATATTTACTCAGAATTTTCTCTCCAAGATTGGTTAAAAGTAAACCAAAAAAAAATGTTTCACATCCCCATGGTAAGGTGTTCCTACTCACTTGGTAGGGATTAAAAGCTCTTTGTTGTTTAACATATCCTTACCAATGTTAGTTAGCCTATTTTGAAAGACCTTTTAGTCAATTTGTAATATATTATGTTATTTGTTTGTTGGGCCAAGCTTGGTTTTGATGTAGGTAATGCAACTGGACTTGAATTTGAATCTAAGGGTATAATTCCTATTCAAGAACTTAAAATTAATCTATCCAATGAATTTGACTTATCTTAATTGATGATGTGCAACAAAATCAGTAGGCTAGATGCTCCGGATGTCGATGGCGATAAGATGATCTGATCGAAAACCTGAAGAGATAAACCAATTATCAGAGGTGACCGGGGTGAATTGGCCAAAAACCCTCCGATGGTAAAGTCAGTGTCTCTTCTTACTTTGAGAATTCCCAAATACTTGGAAAAATATTTTTCGTACCTTTTCGTTTGGCGATTGCTGTTCTTATATAATGCATGCCAGGAGCAGTTATTTATTTGATAACTTCTCCTAAATTGAAGGATGTCGGAAGGTTTGGAAATAACCTCCATAACTGCTGTGGAGGTTATTTTATTAGGTCGCACGTTCCGCAACAGTCATTAGAGGTGGTTTCGTGGCGGTGTCTTTGGTTCCGCATATGTCCTGAGACAAGTGTACAAACCTCGTCCAGGGACTGTACGCAGTGACCCTGCCTGGAGTCAATGCAGGCCGTCCATAGGTCTCCCAAGACGGACGACTTTGACATGGACGAGCTTCCTGGGCCAAGGCATTTCTCCTCTTCTTTGGACGAGCCCTACGGACGAGCTTGGAGTTGGATAATTTTCAGGACACTATCAGTTGCCCCCTGTCCGTGGGTCGTCTAGGAAAATGTAGTATGGTGTTGTTCTTTGGACGCTTGTGTTGATATCCACGTTTAAGCTCGCCACGTGTCAGGTCTTAGTAGTGAAGATTCACGTCGACTCATTTTTCGAGGAGTGTGCCATGTGTCAGCTCATGGTTGGTTGTGTCGTTTCAGGTACTAAAGTCTTCACCTATAAATAGTGGAATTCCTAAGCTACCCCCCTCATTTCTGAAAATTTTCTTCCCTGACATTCCTCGTCTTAGCGCCTAAGAAGTTTCCCGCGTCCATAGTCATCATTTAGATCCAGGTATTTTCCTCACTCTTGTCCTTAGGTTTCAAGTTTCCAAAAAAAAAAAAAAAAGACTGAAATTATCCTTTCCTCGTCTAGTAATAGTGTTGAAAAAGCCATAGACGAGTTTCATGAACCCAGTAGCTTTAGTGGGTTGAGTGACAGTAGCAGTGGTAGCAACAGTAGTAGTAGTGGTGGGAATACCTCAGATGAGTACACGTCTGGGGTCCCTGGGGTTCCTCTGAAGGTTCTCCAAGAAGAGTTTAGGATGAGAATTGAGTCTGGGTCGAGGGCAGGCACCAGTGCTCCCTCGTCCGCAGCTCAGGACGATGAGGAGATCGTCTATAGTTGTGCTTTAGATATCCCATCTAGGATAGATAACAAAAGTTTAGAGTCTCTGAAGGCTTGGTATCAAATCCCTGATAATTTAAACCCTAGGTTACTCGTCCGTGGGGAATGGTTTTGCCAACCCCATTTTGGAGTTAGTATTTATGAGGCTTACCTCTTGGGGGGTTTAAGGTTGCCTCTCAATGCCTTTGCTAGGGAGTTCCTTACTAGGTTAGGTTTGGCCATCTGCCAATTTAATCCCAATGCATGGAGACTGATTGTCTCCATGCAAGTCTTATGGAGGGAGGTCTTTAGGGGGGATCGTCCTCTTATTGTGGATGAGTTCCTTTACTGCTATAAGCCCTTTGAGATCAATCAATCCCTTGGCTTCCATTAATTCACAGCTAGAGGGGCAGATTACAGATTGATCAAGTCCTTAGTTACCTCAGACAGGAACTAGAAGACGGAGTTTTTCTTCGTCTCTGGCCCCTGGGCTGGGAAACCAAGTGAAGTTGATAGGGATCCATTTGGTCCCTACACAGGAGAATTAGGGAACCTTCGTCCTGAAGGTATGTTTGAGGTTATCTGTCCTGAAATATGTTTATATATATATTTGATTTGATTGTTCTCGTCTAATGCTCTTTTTTCTTCTTTTTTTTTTATTTTTTTTTATTTTTTACAGGCGTTAGACGACCTCACCTGAGCAAGTTCTATATTGAACGAGTTCAAAAGGCTCTTCTGTACACTAACAGGACGTTCCATTTTTTGGTGAGCTTAAGACGTCTAGTAGCTTGGGGTTTAGGTCCTGAGCCATCTGCTGAAGCCATTGCTCACGAGCGTACTGTCCATAGACGTAAGTGTGTTTTTTATTATTATTTTTATTTTGTGAATAAATGATTGTATTTTTTATTTTTGCTTATCATCATCGTCCATTTTTTATAGGAATGGCTACAATGAATCAAAACAAAGGCAAGGAGGTGGTGGACGAGGTAGTTGGGCAGGGGGTTCAATCCCAACCTCGTCCATCAGTTGGTGACAAAAGAAAACCTTTGTCTAAGGGGATTGATTTGGGGAAACTCCCAAGTCGACGCAGAGAGAAAAGGGCCAAGCATGGGCCGTCCAGTCTGGCTCTGTGCCTCCTGTCCAGTAGACTCTCGTCCATGTCCATGACGTTGACGATGAGCTCTTTGATCCTCCGTCCATGCACATGCTGTCCACAGCCCAAGTGCCTGTCTCACCCCAGTCCTTTAGTCAAGTCCCTCTAAACCTTCTTGGAGACAAGGACTTAGCCTGGGAGAGGTTTGAGAGGGTTGTGACTGATTAGAACGTGGCGGCTTGCTACAACATGTCCTTGAAGGATTTTGAGCACTCTGGTGTTCATGACCTTTTCAAGGTCAGCAAAATTGTTATCTCGTCCTTATTTTTGGTCTCGTCCTACCAATACTTAATTATGCCTTGTCTAAAAATCAAATTTATGTTGGCAATGTCCAAGTTCATTGCCGCGTCCAGACAAGCAACGGAACTGGACAAGACGAGAATCCTGCTGGAGAGGAGAATACAGGAGGTCAAAGACGAGAGCAAGAGGTGGGCTGAAGTGGAAGCTAAGGCTAAGGACGAAGTGAAGGAGTTGCAAAACCACGTAGGGGAGCTGAAGACTGATGTCATAGAGAAGGACACTCGTCTTAATCATCTTTAAAAGAAGAATGACGAGTTGACTGCTCTTCTTGAAAAGGTCAAGGGAGACGCGGTTGCAGAGTTCAAGGCGTCCAAGGAGTACACTGATTCCTTGGATGCAAACTATGCAGCTGGGTTTGAGGATTTCAGAATGGATGCCATGGAGAACTTCCCCAACCTTGACTTTAGTTTTATCAAGCTCAACCTCGGTGATGTTGCTTCAAGCTCCCTTCTTCAGACGAGCTTAGAGGACGTTAACATCGAGGATGACGCCACCACTCAGCAAGCTCAAGACGACCCTAGTGCTGATCCTCCCCAATGAAGACTTGTACTTAGCTTTTTTCTGTATTTTTGTTTTTATTTGGTCTATTGTTTTAGACTTTTGGATGTAATGTAAGTACAATTTCTTCGTTCACAGTTTTAGGACGAGGCTTTAAACAATTTGCTTGTTTATTTCAACTAAGGGTTTTTTGGACGCAGGTTGTCCACCCTTTTTATTGATGAATGAATGTTTGCTCTACTTTTCATTTACTCATTGTATGGATGAACTTATTTTGCATTCCAATAACGTTTTGGCTCGTTTTTAATGGGGATCTGTTCACGTTCAGCTAATTTTTTTTTTTTTTAAACTCAAAATGGCTCGTCCATGAATGGTGTTGTCATCGTTGATTCCAACATTGTTTCTCGCCTATTTATTCGACGAGAGTTTGCCCATGGACGAGTTTCCAGTTTTTGCTTGTTTAAAAGTAAACTTCTTTTTTTTTTACTCGTCCAAATTTTGGCTGTTTTAGTTGATATCCACTAGATTGTGTATTTCCTCATCCATGGTTGGGTGGGGTTATCCCTTATCCATGGTTAGGTTAACACATTGAGGCATCAATTCATCTCTTGGTTTGGAAGAACGTGCCTCATTTTTGCTTTATCCTTATGTAAGGAAAGCTTTTGGACGATAAATCCTTGTGTCCAAGGACTTTGTTTGTCTTTAATTTATTTTCATACATACGCAGATATACTAGAAATATAGCACATATATACTAGAAATCCACTTTGTAAATATTCGTCCATAGACTTGGCACATGCTTGAGAGCTAGTGCTTTTAGTGAATTACAAATGTCAAAACACGAATTAGTTCATAAGTAGTACACATCTAAAACATTAGTAGTAAGCATATACTAGAAAACTACTTCGGACATCCATGACGTCTGATGCTCGTCCATGGTTCTTATTGATAGTATCTTCTCAAATGTTCAACGTTCCAAGGGTGTTCCAGTTTCCATCCGTCTAGAGCTTCCAAATAGTAGGATCCTTGCCTTTTACAGTTAGTAACCCTGTAAGGTCCTTCCCAATTTGGCCCCAGCTTTTCATGAGCAGGGTTTTTGGTGGCCAAGGAAACTTTCTTTAGGATGAGGTCCTTTTTGTTAAAGCGCCTGGGTTTGACCATGGCATCATAGTGTTTGGCCATCAAGTTTTTATACCTCGCTGTTCTCTGCTCTGCGTTCATCCGTACCTCGTCTAGGAGATCGAGGTTAAGACGAAGCTGGTTACCATTTTCTTCGTCCTAATACTTCATCACTCTATGGCCGGCCATGTGCACCTCCGCAGGTATGACTGCTTCTCTGCCGTAAGCCAGTTTGAAAGGAGTTTCCCCTGTGGGGGTCCTCGCTGTTGTCCTGTAAGCCCAAAGAACGCCTGGTAGTTCATCTGGCCATACACCCTTTGCCCCGTCAAGCCGAGTCTTGATGATTTTCAACAAGGATCGGTTTGCTACTTCTGCTTGGCCATTTGCTTGTGGGTGGGAGGGGGAGGAATAATGATTCTGAATACCGAAGTGTTCGCAGAAGTCTCTAAATAGCGCGTTGTCAAACTGCCGTCCATTGTCTGATACTAATACCCTGGGTACCCCAAACCAGTATAAAATGTTCTTCCAGGCGAAATTCTTAACATTTTGCTGTGTAATATTCGCTAGTGGTTCTGCTTCTATCCACTTAGTAAAATAGTCAATACCTACCTCTAAAAACTTTATCTGTCTGGTTCTGTGTGGAAAAGGACCAAAAATGTCTAATCCCCATTATGCAAAGGGCCAAGAGGCCATCATAGGAGTGAGGTGCTCTGCAGGTTGTTTGGGGATGTTGCTGAATCGCTGACATTGGTCACATAATTTGACATAAGCTTTAGCGTCTGCTTGAATGATGGGCTAGTAGTATCCTGCACGGACGACTTTATGTACCAGTGCTCTTACCCCCGAGTGGTTTCCACGTGCTCCTTCATGAACTTCCCTTAATACATAGTTTGCTTAGTCTGGAGCTAAGCATCTTAGATATGGTTGAGAAAAGCCTCTTTTATATAGTACTTCATTTATGAGGATGTACCTGGCTGACCTGATTCTTAGTTTTCTTGCCTCGTCTTTTCCCTCTGGTAGCCGTCCATCCTTCAAATACGCCGCTATTGGAGTTGTCCAATTCTCTTTGCTCTCTATCTGATGCATCTCCGGAAGATCTATGCTTGGCATGTATTGAATTTCGTCAAAGTCGTTCAAAGCTCCACCTGTCGAGGCTTCTTTTGCCAAAACATCTGCTTCCATGTTCTCTTCCCTTGGGATTTGAATGAAACTGGCTTCTTTGAATATCTTCACAAGGCGTCTCACTTTATTGAGATATTTCTTCATGCGTTCTTCTTTGGCTTCGTACGTCCCATTCACTTGGCCTATGACTAGCTGGGAATCTCCATGGACGAGTATTGACTCTGCTCCCAAAGACTTTACCAACTCTAGCCCTTTCTGGAGGGCTTCATATTCCACTTCATTGTTAGTTGTTGCATACTGCAGGCGAACTTTATACTCCAATTTATCTTCTTCTGGGGATTTCAAAATAACTCCTATCCCCCCTGCATGTAACGTGGAGGACCCATCTACGTGAACGATCCATCTTCGAGCGCCACCCAGCTCGTCTAAACCTTCATCGTTGGAAGTGAATTCCGCAATAAAATCTGCCAATACCTGCGCTTTTATCGCACTCCTCGGCAGATACTTGATATCAAATTCCCCAAGTTCAATAGCCCATTGGACTAGTCTTCCTGCAGCTTCTAACCTGTTCATTGCCTTTTTCAGTGGATGGTTTGTCAAGACGTTAATGACATGCGTTTGAAAATAGTGTCTCAACTTCCTCGAGGCTGTAATCAACGCAAAGGCTAATTTTTCCATCATAGGATATCGTCTTTCTGCACCCCTCAGAGCTCAGCTTGTATAGTAGACTGGCTTCTGTACCCTTCCTTCTTCTCTGATCAACGCCGAGCTTACTGCATGCGGGGACACCGCCAAGTATAAGTATAGTTCTTCACCAGGTACAGATGGGCTTAACAGCGGAGCTGTGGTCAGGTAGCTTTTGAGGTCTTGGAAGGCCCTTTGACATTCGTCCGTCCACTCGAAGGCTTTTTAAGAACCTTGAAAAACGGCAAACACTTGTCAGTTGCTTTAGAGACAAACCTGTTGAGTGCGGTAACTCGTCCAGTGAGTGATTGGACATCTTTGATACTTCCTGGCGGTTTCATATCAATGATCGCCTGAATTTTATCAGGGTTTACTTCAATGCCCCTGCGTGAAACCATGAATCCAAGGAATTTTCCTGAAGAAACGCCGAAAGCTCACTTGCTAGGATTTAGCTTCATATTGTACCACCTGAGAGTGTCGAAGGTTTCTTGGAGATCGTCCAAGTGGTTTTTCTCGTCCAAACTCTTCACCAGCATGTCGTCTACATAAACCTCCACATTCCGTCCTATTTGTAGCTAAAACATCTGATTAACCAGCCTTTGATAAGTCGCCCTTGCGTTTTTTAAACCGAAGGGCATCACCTTATAACAAAACAACCCCTGGCTCGTTATGAAGGACGTCTTTTCCTGGTCTGCCTCGTCCATCTTTATTTGGTTATACCCTGAGAAAGCGTCCATGAAGCTTAATAGTTGATGGCCAGCCGTTGAATCAACCAACTGATCGATGCGTGGCAAGGGGTAGCTGTCCTTGGGGCAAGCTTTATTCAAATCAGTGAAGTCTACACACATTCTCCACTTGCCGTTTGCCTTCTTGACCATCACTACATTGGCCAGCCAATCTGGTTAATAAACTTCCCGAATAAATTGCGCTGTCTTCAACTTCAGGATTTCTTCTTTAATTGCCTTATCTCGTTCTGGAGCAAAAACTCTTTTCTTCTGACGAACGGGCTTATAAGACGGACATACATTCAATCGATGTGTGATGACACTTGGATCAATTCCCGGCATGTCTTCGTGACTCCATGCAAACACATCAACACTCTTCTGTAAAAAACGGACGAGGTCTTGCTTCGTTTTATTCTTCATGCTTGTTCCTATTCTAGTAAACTTTTTGGGATCACCCTCGTCCAAAAGAATGTTTTCTAGTATTTCGGTAGGCTATGCAACGACTCTTCTTTCCTCTATGTTCATCGTCTGAGCTGCCTCGTCCATGGTCAGCATGGCTAGGTAGCATTCTCTTGCTGCTAGCTGATCTCCTTGCACTTGCCCCACCCCGTGTTCTGTAGGGAACTTGATTGACAAGTGGTAAGTGGAGGTTACTGCCTTCCAACTGTTTAGGTAGGTCTTCCAATGATAGCATTATACGATGACGAACAGTCCACCACGAGGAAATTTATTTCTTTGGTTATCTGCTGCGGATGTGCCCCCACCACCACAGGCAGCGTAACTATCCCCATTGGTTGTACCTTCATTCCTCCAAACCCTACCAAGGGTGAGTTCACTAGGCAGAGTAAGTCTTGTCCGAGGTTCATTTGCTGGAAGGCGGAGTAATACAGGATGTCCCCCGAACTGCCGTTGTCAACTAGCACCTTTCTGGTCGTATAATCTGCGATAAGCAGGGTAATAACGATGGCGTCGTCATGGGGGTGGTGAAGTCTTGCAGCGTCCTCGTCTATGAAGGTAATAGATTGTTCCTCAGCTTCCCTTGTCCTGACCGGTCGTCTTGAGAGTTGAACGTTCTGGACTACCTTTAGGTATGTCTTTCGCGACCTAGAAGTTTGTCCTGTCGAGCTTCCTCCTATGATTACTCTTATTTCTCCCACCGGTGGTCGCGGCGTCTCTTCCATCTTGCCCTTCAACTTTTCATCTTTTTGATCTCGTCCAAGAAAGTTTCTCAGTTTTCCCTGCCTGATGAGGTTTTCTATCTGCTGCTTCAAATCGAAACACTCGTCCGTGTCATGCCCATGGTCACTGTGAAAACGGCAATATTTATTCCTATTGCATTTGTTAGGGTCTTTCTTCATTTTCTCTAGCCATTTCAGGGACGGATCTTCCTTGATCTGCATGAGCACTTGGTCAAGTGGAATATTTAGAGACGTGTAGTGCTGACCTCTTCCTGAAGATGAAACTGGCCTTCTATTATCTTGATCCCTTTTCTCCCCAGTGCGGGCCTTCTTTGGACGAGGGGCCTGCTCCAAGTGACGGGGGTTGTCTCCTTCCCTTCTTTCGGCTCTCTTCCCCTTCTTAGCTATGATCGCATCTTTTGCATTCATGAAATTTGGGCCGAATGGACAAGCTCAGCCATGGTCTGAGGCTCTTGCTCATAGAGCTTATGGATGAACAAGTCAGAATTGACCCCGTTATGGAAGGCCGCCAGCAACAGCTTGTCATCCATCTCGTCCACAGTAAGGGCTTCTCTGTTGAAACGAGTAATGAAGGACCGCAAGCTCTCATTTTTCCCTTGCTCAATTGTTAACAAACTGGACGAGGAACGCTTATGCCTCTATCCTCCAATAAAATTGTTGACAAACAGTTTACTCAACTCTTCAAATGAACTTACAGAATTTGGAGGTATTTTGCTGAACCATACTTGTGCCGATCCTTTAAGCGTGGTTAGGAAAGCCCTACACATGATCTCGTCTGGAACTCCCTAGAGATGCATTGTAGTTTTGAAGGTTGCAATGTGATCGCATGGATCACGCGTCCCGTCGTATGAGTCTAAGGAAGGCATCTTAAACTTGACGGGCAGGAGATGGCCGTTGATGGAAGCTGAAAAAGGGGAGCCCGTTTGGTGAACCAAGTCTTCCACGGGATTCTTCCTCCTCATGTTCTCCCTCATTTCATCCATGGCTTTACGCATTTGGTCAATTTCCCTCTCTAAGTGCGGCACCCTTCGTGAAACGGTACCTCTCGATTGGCCTTCGGGGTCGGTGTTCTCCCTAATCTCTTGACTCTGGGCATGTCCTTCCTCGAACCACTCTTGACGCTGCCTCCGCAAATGAATCTCCCTAGTCAACTCCTAGTTCTGACGGGTTAACTCTACCATGACGGCTGCCATGGATTGTATGTGTTGGATGGCAGGCTGCTGAACGACTGGCGTTGACTGGCGATCGTGGTTAGGATTGCTGGAGCTTGGTGGCCTGGCCTGGTAGCCCTTGATCTTGTCCAAACCATACAGCCTTTTGTCGGCGGAAAGTAATTGTTGAGTACAAACTTACGTTTCCCACAGACGGCGCCAACTGATGATGTGCAACAAAATCAGTAGGCTGGATGCTCTAGATGTCGATGGCGATAAGATGATCTGATCGAAAACCTGAAGAGATAAACCAATTATTAGAGGTGACCGGGGTGAACCGGCCGAAAACCCTCCGATGGTAAAGTCAGTGTCTCTTCTTACTTTGAGAATTCCCAAATACTTGGAAAAATATTTTTCGTACCTTTTCGTTTGGCGATTGCCGTTCTTATATAATGCATGCCAAGAGCAGTTATTTATTTGATAACTTCTCCTAAATTGGAGGATGTCGGAAGGTTCGGAAATAACCTCCATAACTGCTGTGGAGGTTATTTTATTAGGTCACACGTTCTGCAACGGTCGTTGGAGGTGGTTTCATGGCGGTGTCTTTGGTTCTGCATATGTCCTGAGATAAGTGTGCAAACCTCGTCCTAGGACTATACGCAGTGACCCTGCCTGGAGTCAATGCAGGCCGTCCATGGGTCTCCCAGGTCGGACGACTCTGACATGGATGAGCTTCTTGGGCCAAGGCATTTCTCCTCTTCTTTGGAAGAGCCCTACGGACGAGCTTGGAGTTGAATAATTTTCAGGACACTATCATTAATTACTTGGAAAAAATAGAAAGAAAACTAAACTAATGCTCCTTCTTTAATTTTCACTTGCTTCATTTTCTCAACAACCAAACAAATCAAGAAAGAATCACATAACAGATCTACATTCTACAACTACATATCCATTCCATGAATTCAATTCCGCTAAAAGAAACAAAAAAAAAAAAAAAACACATTCTTTATCCTCAAAGAGAAAATTAAACAAAAGCATAAGAATATCGAATCACAAATTGAAACAAAGAAGAGAGAGAGAGAGAGAGAGAGAGAGAGAGACCTTAGCGAGATTGACATAGAAGAAGAGTGGTTTCTTGGTGTTGGAAACCTGAATTCGGTTCTTCTTCTGAGGCTCAGTGGGTGTAGTTGATTGAATTTGCTAAAATATGAAAGAGAGAGCAATGCAGCCAATAATTGAAAATAGCAAACTCCACTACCGGCTCCAAACCCATCAATCTATGCTAATTATTCAAAAGAAACACTCCCAAACGTAACCCTAAATCATACTTAACAGACAAAACCAATAGAACAAAACCCAAAATCAAAACCACAAATTTACTCCAAATAAAGAGAATAGGTAAGGGGGAAAACCTAAAATTAAAATAAATACATCACTAACCATTCTTTAAAATGACAAGAGATGAAGCCCTTGTAGAATTTTATCCTCCACAGGGTTTCCCTAGGTTCAACGAAGCCAACATTGTTTAAATTCGTAGTTGATAGCAAACCCTGATCTTAGACAATTATAAACAAATTAGAATCTTTACTTTGATGAAATTTGGATCTCTAACTTCAAATTGTTACTTATCTAACATTGAAAGTTGCGAGAGACTTGGAGAGAGACAGTGGTTGTGTGAGGATTTGAATAGGATTGGAGTGACGGTGGTTGTGTGAGGTTTTGCAGCATTCAGTAGGCTGCCCTTCCGTGGTGGCAGCGATTTGTGGTGGTGGCGGTGAAGGTGGGAGAATCTGAGTTTAGGGTTTTGATTTTGAAGGAAGGAAAGGGTGAGTTTTGGGTTTAGGGGAAGGAAACGTAGTGTGTGAGAAGAGAAGAGAGAGGTATCAGGTTTTGTAACGTGTATGGTGGGGAAAATTTTGATTTATTTTTAAATCAAATTTAAAAAATAGAAGAAAAAAAAAATTAAATGCTGACGTGGAAAATTGTGGAAGCTTTAGAGGCTTCGGTTTTATATATACTAGTGTTTAACCTGCGCAATGCGCGGGATCATTCTATTATTAGTAAAATTGGTGTATACACAAATTACAGTTACATGTGAAGTGTATATATCCATACTCTATACTTCTAAGGAAGGAAAATGTTCTTTATAAAATTAGTTAGTAACATATTTTACAAAAAGGGGCAATTTTGGGTAAGTTTCTTTATCATCATGGGTTTAATTTTTTTAAAATCTTAAGATTTCTCTCTCTCTCTCTCTATCTCTCTTATACGTATTATCATTGCATTTTTTTAAATTTATTTATTTTTTTTGGAAAAAAAGCAATAATGTATTTGTATCTAAAAATTCTTGGGATTTTATGAGTATGTGTAAGTGAATAAGTTAAAAAACTTAATGTTGAAAGTAATATAATTCTTGATAAAAACTTGAATTTTTTTATTTTATGACAACATAAACACAATATTCCGCAAGCCACATATATATATATATATATATACACACTCACAAAATATTCCATATGATCATTGACAGACATATTTTAAAATGGTCTTTAACCATGATTAGATGTCCATATTTTATCAATCAAATGTTTGATACCCCTTTGCAGTTTCAGCTTTGTGGTCATGTCACATTGGCTGTTGCACACACAATCTTTGAATGTATTCTACAATGTTAAACTCAAAGAATAAGAGGTATCCTCCAACCAAACATGATCTACTAAATGAATTACATGCAATTTCTGTCAACTTAATAGCAATTACATTCATTGTTTTATTAATGGAAATTCACCCACCAACAACCATAAAGTTACAACAACAAAATACATTTTTTGCATTTATCTACCATTAAAATAAAAGTTTAAAGTAGCTAAACAAAAACATATATTTATTGGAGATTTAATATGATAATTTGTAAAGGAAATGCAGTGGTGAGAAGTTTAAGGAATACATAAAGATTCATAGAGTAAGGTAGTATATCCCTCCTATTTCTATTTGTTGACTGGCTATGTACTTGTCCTTCCTTGATTTTCTTACACTTTCCTCCATTGTGTCCTACAATGATTTTCATTCTTATGTGAAATTTCCATCTCCAAAATCTTCGAAATTGTGTAAGTTTCTTTTCCATGCTTCAAATTATATTCATCAAGATGTAGTTGGAACAAATATTCATTGCGAATTATTTTCTAAATCTCTTTTGGTAAAATATTCTCATCTAATTTCAAAATCTCTATGAACAAAGTATCATACAATTAGCAAAATATGTATACATACATGCATCATGTCTTGTGCAATTATTTTTTTTGGTAATTTTTTTAAAAATAGAATGGTGCGAGTATATGTGTGTGTGTGTGTGTACAACATTGGTAAGAAAGTATTAAAACTTCAATTTTGCAGCTTCAGCTTTGTGGTCACTGAAGTTAATAATTAGAAATTTTAGACAAATTAAGTTTCATATGGATCATGATTTGGCTATTACAAACCCTAATCGAATAATCCTTCCTCTTGAACTTTTTCTTAACTTTCATGAAAGCCAAATCATAAAGAAACAAAAGCACCTAAACATAAATGCTCAATAAGATAGCAAGAATCAAGATTAATTACACTAAAGTTCTTCAAATTTTTTAGGCTTTGCTTCAATATTACACAGAGATAGATTAGATTATACTCACACCCAAGTTATGGAATTCATGAAGCTCTTCACCCATTATTATGTAATCTTCTATTCGTAAAATAAATAGTTAAAATTAAAGCATCTATAAGTACTCAATCCAAAATACTAAGGCATACATAATAAAAACAAATGATTAAACAAAATTAACACAGCTAACAACAACATTTTGAAAAAACCTGCCAATAAACTGAGCCTAATAGCCTGAGTAGCACAAAAATTAAAAGAAACAGAGTCTAATAGAACAATTTTGAAACATACGAGAAATTATTCTTAATGCAAAAGGTAAGCATAAGATGCTCCAAAAAAAAACAAAAACAAAAACAAAATAAGCATTCTAGTACATTAGAGACATATATCAATAGAGAAATAATAGTAAAATTAAATATCAAGAAGTAAAACAACAAAGGCGATCAGAGGAAATGCAGTTCAATCTGCAAAAACTCAGTAATTAACATAAAAAACCAATAATTATATTTACAAAAAATGACAAAATAACTATACTCCCCAAATATTCAGATTTTAAAACATCCATCTTACAAATATGGTTATTAACTAAACATAGAATACAAAACATAGGTGATTAGAGATGGCATCACAAAATTGGCTCTAACAGCCATATATGAAAGAAAAGCCAATAGGAAATAACACTGCACTATTCTAGCACAGCAAATATATATTGATAATTTAAAAAATATATGTATATATATATATATATATATATAGGCAAAGATTCCCTTAGGAAAAATCATTACAGGCCAACACAAAAAATCCTAAAAGAAAGCTACGACCTATTAAGAAAATCAACCCTTAATGGACACAAAGAAAAAGCTTCATCTATTGAAGTATAATAAATGGTCTTATCAGTGAGAGGACCCTTTGTAGCATTAAGTAATTGGGAAAAAAAATTAGGAAAAAAGGTAGTCAAACCTTAATCCTTGATTGAGTAATGCAGCAAAACAATATTTAACAAAGTCTTAAAAGAAAGCTACAACCTATTAAGAAAATCAACACTTAATGGACACATATAATAAATATAACCTCTGTTAGTAGAGAAAGTAAAACCTAATATTTGACTCCTTCTTTTGATTCAAAATGTTGTATTGCTAAAGCACATCCCTAAGATTCCATTACTCATCAATAGAAAATCAGCCCACTACCTTCTTTTTATCTCTTCATTGGGTTGCAAAGCAAAATTTTGAATAAAAACTCAAGAACTAACACCAAAGGGTAGATGCACACACATATGAAAAAATATATGAACATAAAATACTTTAGGAATCATATACTTATTCAAAGCAGCCCAAAACACCCAAACCTAAAAAAGTTGGAAAAAAAAAATGCTAAGAAGTCAACCATTATTGAACGACAAACATGTTTTTTTTTTTTTTTACACATATTCAAGGGCTAAACCCCATGATGCCACCCCCATTAAAAATGGATTATGATAAATCAAGAAGGCAGTAAATAATCAAAGAATATAATAATTCCAATTTGGAAAAGCTTATAATGTTAGTAAAGCAAGAAAAACAAAGATTATAATTTGAGGCCAAAACATTGAAAGAGAGAAAATAAACATCTGGATTTTAATTCAAACTCAAATAACAAAACATTATTACGAAAAAAATTTAAAAAAACCAAAGCAATGACCACAAAAACAAAGAGATGGACATCAAGCAATTTAGGATTTTGAACACAATGTTGTAAGTCGTAACAATGTACATAAAAGAGAAATCACGAAAATGAAGATAATCTCATCCTGCCCAATTAGCTAACATTACAGCAACCTATTTAGCTTGGCTAGAATGTAATTGAATTTCAACTAATGCAATCCTGGCAACAGAGCATAAAATATTAAAATAGGAGCGACTAAAAGTCCATAGCTTTAAAATTTGGAGTTAGAAACAGCGTAAAATATTAAAATAGCAGCAACTAAAGGTCCATAGCTTAAAAATTTGGAGTTAGAAGATTGCATAGCAAAGATCATTTGCTGAACATCTGTTTTGAAAATAACAGGAAAATGCCAACATTAAGACCAAATTAGGACACAACTCACAGTTCTAATATTTTTTAGAAGAACCTGCAATTATTTGCACAAAGCTACCCTTTATAAATTTTTTTGAAACAAACAACATCAGTATTTTGCAGAAAATGAACAACCCAATTTACTTTAAACTATGTAACAATTGGTGTATTCCATCTACTCATGCCCAGCACGGTGATAAATTAGTTTCGTAGTCTAGTTGTGAACATCCTAAAAAAAATCAAGTAGAAAGAAAATGCAACACAACAATTTGCCACACCACAGAACTACACGAAGAAACCAGAGTCAAACATAGTCGTTGAAATCACAAAGGATAAGATTCACCCCAAATACTAAAAACAAACCCACAACACAAAAGAGATAGTAATGAAATTTAAAATGCAAAAAAAAAAAGAGCAATCTAAAGAAACAAATCAGCCATTGTTGGCACTTTGAATAAGCACATTGTAAGTGTGCTTATTCAATAGTATTCTTCTTATTCTTCATAACTTCTAGTCGGGTATTTAGAGCTTGAATTCTTTTGAATCATTCACTACACTAACAAAAATTCTCTCTTGTTAATGATTGAAAGAGGTTACATGGCTCATGAATACCTTGCTCAAGGAAGACTAACTGAAAAAGTAGTTGTCTATAGTTTTGGGGTTCTAGTGCTTGAAATAGTCAGCGGTTTGAAAAACAGCACACACACACACACACACACACACACACACACACACACACACACACACACACTGTCTAGTGTCTGGATTATTTATTATATATTGCGTAATATTTTATTGGATTTTAAAATAAAAAGCTTTTTCTAAAGATTGACAAACTAATTGAAACATTAATGTGTACACCACACAACAATCTTTAGTAAATAGTCCCTAAATATTCAACAACATAATTTTAAGCAATATGTTGGGTATTTGATCAAATTCAATAAATGAAAAAGAAACATAATTTTCTACCAAAAAAGATTCATCCATTCTTTAAAACAATTATACATTCCTTTAAACAAATATACAATCAAACGAAAAACATGACTTTTTAGCACAAACATTAAAGAGGTTTTAGACTTTTTAGTTTCAAATAATAGATGCTTAGAGCAGTAACATTGAGAAATCAACCATTATTGAATGGCAAACAAGTTTTTTCCTAAACATATTCAAGTAACAAAATGCTGACCTTGGTGTGAAACGGTTTTTATATCAAGTCAGTCCAATTAGTGAATATGGAGGAGGTATCAAATGCAAGCCCCTAATAGCATAGCCAAAAAAAAAAAAAAAAAAAAATCATAACAATTTTACAGTTCATTAGAAGACAAAATAAGAATTCATTGAAATAAAAAAAAAATGAAGATAAAAGCGGATTAAAATATGCAATTCAGAGCCAAATCAAAACCAAACAGATCAACGGAGAAAATTTAATTCAAATTATGAGATAAATAGAGGGAAAATCAGGCTATCCAAACCTCTTAGTTTGATGCAGCAACTCGTCTTGCAAAATACCCGTGTTGTACCCGGCAAAGAACTCAGTATTCAACAAAATGACAGGGTAAGAAGTTTTTTAAAATCACAGCAAAGAAAGATGAAAGAGAGACTGCAAAAGAAGTGGAAGCAAACATTGTAATATGGTTTGAGTTGCAAAAAAATGAAAGATTGTTTTAGTTTTTAACAATCTGTTGGCTATTTCTCGTATGATGATGACTAAGGATTTGGCTTCCATTAGCCAAGGATATATAAAATAAATACTTAAAGCAAGATTAAACAATCCAAGGTGAAATTTTACTTTTAATTGTAATAAATAAATCAAACGATAAGTCCTTAGTGTTACCAAAATTAAAAAACCAAACCAAAGCATCTAAAGAAAGAGAATCAACCAATCTATTTTTTAAAAAGGATAAAAGAAGAACCCTAGACAATTAAGCAGGGGAAAAAATGAATTATGAAACAAATGTGAGGCAATTGGTAGTATTACATAGCAGGTACTTTTTTTTTTTTCTTGGATATGCAACCGGCTAAGTGGCTCTTCAATACCACCCCCGCAACCCTATTACCAAACACACATCTATATCCTGGTATCCACGGGACCTGACTTTGATAATAATCTATGTAATTTTTTTTTTTCTATTTATCTCATCTTTATTTGTATTAAATTAAAATTTTATTTTGTATTAAATTGATATGTATAATTATTATGTCCCAATTAATTTATTCTCCTTTTTTCCAGTGGCCAAATAGATGGTCACAGAATGTTAACATGCAAATCAAATTCGAATAACAGGTCGGTCTCTTTTATAGATGGCCTCTCATGATTCTAGGGTTCGGCATTCTTGCCCATGCCGTAAGAATCAATATTCACAACAAAACATCTAAAGAAAGAGAATGAACAACTGAATTTTAATTCAAGTTCGAACACAAAGAATTGATGCATACCTTTCGTCAGAGTAGCACCGATCTCTATCTCCGTATCTCAATATTCCTAGGACGTTTGATCGTATTTAACTTTGAATCCTTGAACAAAAAATAGACTTTTTATGAAAACTAAGCCAATCATAATAGAGAACAATAAAATCCTAAACCAAAATTAGTATATATAGATATATATTCAACGAATTTTCAAATGGCGATTATAACAAAACCCTTGAATCAAGAGCACGCGCATTCAAAGTCAAAGCTTTTACTCGCAAACAGATCTAGAATATTCCGCAAATCCACAGAAACAGGGGAAACTTATCCCGAAATCACCGGAAAGTTTCAAAACCTAATCAAAACAACAAAAACTCATAGAGAGAGAGAGGGAGAGAGAGAAGAATGTACCTGAAAAACTCAAAAGGAGATGGCGATGGCTGGTCGAACGAATCTCTAGTGTGGTGCAAGATTTTTTTTTTTTTTTTTTTCGCCTTGCAGAGTTTGATGTGTGAAGAGATTGCTAGGTTTTTTTTACTCCTTCACTTTCTCTCTATCGCAGTATCGCTAGGGGTTTTTTAGAGAGAGAAAATGTTAAGAAGAGTCTAATGAGAAGAGGCTAGGGATTTTTTAGTTGTCATTTTTTTTAACCGTTTTTTTTTTATATATACACAACCACTGTCAAACGGTGTTAACCTTGCAAAAAAATATAATGTATAGCTGCTTTTTAAAGTGAAACAAAAAAAATATAATGTATAGCTGGTTTTTTAAGTGAAACGTGTCTGAATTTTAGATAGGCAGTTATTCTATTTGTTAACGTCTCCTTAATTGTAGGAATCCACTTTCTCTCAGCTTCTGCTATTATATATAATGTCAGTTCGTTTAGACCCCTTAAACCCAACAGATTAACCTAGAGAATTAGCCAAGTGATTAACTTAGGTAATTTAATTAAAACTAGGTTAACACAAATAAGCAAAAACAACAAAGCAGCGGAAAATAAACAACACAAAGATATGATGACCCAGGAAACCACACCGGTAAAAACCTGGGGAGGATTTGACCTAGCTATCCTCAAGGTAAACTGAATCCACTATGAAAGAATCAAAGTTTACACAACAAGACTTAGACCACTAACATCTTATTGCTACCCAAGTGTAGGAAACTTACTACCACGACCCCATGATAGCTCCGAGATCCACGGACTCCTTCTTTCTTGAATTCTTCAGCAAATCCACAAGCGCACCTGCTTGTATATCTTTGTGCTCTATTGATTCTGCAACTGTATTGATTTACACAACTCTTGACATGAATCTCAAGTTTGTAAACCCTAAGTGTATGTGAAGGTAAACACCTCTACATCTCACAAAGAGATTCACAAACACAGCAAAACAGAACTCCAAAAACGTGGCTAGGGTTTTCCCTTATATACTTAGGGCAAAACATAAAACCCTATACATTAAATGGACTTGGGCTGAGTTGGAATTTTCAGCAGAAAAACGATCTGCCCGATTTTCGATCGATCGAGTCTAATTTTCGATCAATCGAGTTATACAGAAAGTGAACAGTAATTCTGCATACAAACTCGATTCCAACTTTACATTAAGACCCATACTTTGAGCAAGTTTAACACAAGACTAAACATTGTTTTGATCATGGTTTGCCAACATACAAATTGAAGTTCTAAATACATTAGATCCTAATCCTTAGAACCTAACATATAACAAAATAATATAATGTATAGATGCTTTTTAAAGTGAAACGTGTCTGAATTTTAGATAGGTAGTTATCCTATTTGTTAGCGCTTCCTTAATTGTAGGAATCCACTTTCTCTCAGCTTCTGCTATTATATATAATGGTGCTAAACTTGTAAATCACTGTAATGTATCGCAAAACAAATCTAGAATATTTCGCAAATCCACGGAAATAGGGGAAACTTATCCCGAAATCACAGGAAAGTTTCAAAACTGAATCAAAACAACAAAAACTCATAGAGAGAAAGAGGGGGAGAGAGAGAAGAACGTACCTGAAAAACTCAAAAGAGAAGGAGAGAGAGAAGAGATCGCTAGGGTCTTTTAGTTGCAACTTTTTTTTTAACCATTTATATATATATATATATATATATACCAAAAAAGCAGCCAAACGGTGCTAAACTTGTAAATCATTGTAATGTATCGCAAAACAGATCTAAAATATTCCGCAAATCCACGGAAATAGGGGAAACTTATCCTGAAATCACAGGAAAGTTTCAAAACCGAATCAAAACAACAAAAACTCATAGAGAGAAAGAGAGGGAGAGAGAGAAGAACGTACCTAAAAAACTCAAAAGGGGATGGCGACGGCCGGCCGAAAGAATCTCCAGTGTGGCACAAGTTTTTTTTTTTTTTTTTTTTTTCAGGGGTTTTTTTAGAGAGAGAAAATGTTAAGAAGGGTCTAATGAGAAGAGCTAGGGTTTTTTAGTTGTGTCGTTTTTTTTTTTAACCTGTTTTTTATTTTATTTTATTTTATATATATATATACACCACCACTCTCAAACGGTGTTAACTTTGCAAAACAATATAATGTATCGCTTTTTAAACTTAAACGTGTCTAAATTTTAGATAGACAGTTATCCCATTTTTCATCACCTCCTTAATTGCAAGAATCCACTTTCTTTCAGTTTCTGCTATTATATATAATAATAAATAGATATAGATATAGATATATTGATAATAATATATAGATAATATATATAGAGATGTCAAAAATATCCTCAATTTAATTAGATAATCCTTATACTTAAAAAAAATATATAGTTAAAATTGTAATTCAACAAAAATATCCAAACCCAATGGGCCCTAAGTCCATTCATTCATTTTGGGTTGGATTTTTAATTCGCAAATTCTTTTGGGGGCAAAAGGGTGAGTAGCGGAAAATTCATTGGAAAAAATGGGAGGTTCTTTGTCAGTGAAAATCTGAAGGTGGGCTAGGTTTCAAAGACTTGGAAAAATTCAACGATGCTATGTTGGCAAAAATAGTGTGGAGACTCTTGAAGGATAAATCCTCTCTGTTTTATTGGGTCTTTAAAGCAAAATACTTTCAGAGGGGGTCCATTTTTGAAGCTACAGCAGCCAACGGGTCTTATGCTTGGCAGAGTATTCTCAAGTCGAGGAAGGTGATTTCGATGGGTATGAGGTGGAGAATAGGAGATGGGAAGAATATTGATATATATAAGGACAATTGGTTGCCAAGGAAGGGATCGGCCAGAATTGTTTCTCCACATGTTCAGGTCTTAGAAGGAGCACAGGTTGCTGCACTCATAAACCCAGAAACGCACACTTGGAACACAAATCTACTACATCAGCATTTTTTGAGCTTTGAAGCTAACCGAGTCAAAGCAATACCATTGTGTTGGACAGACCAGAGAGACCGCTTCGTTTGGCCAGATAATCAAAATGGGGAGTATTCGGTGCGGGCGGGGTACCAGATGTTGTGTCGGGAAGCTACCTCTAGTGCTGCATCAAGCTTGGATTCAGCGCAAAAATCAGCTTTCTGGAAGCGTATTTGGAAGCTCCATGTTCCAAATAAAATCAAGTGTTTCCTATGGAAAGTTTGTTCCAATGCTCTTCCCACAAAGGTTAATCTGCAAAAAAGAAAAGTGCTTGAAGATGGTCAGTGTAGTGCCTGCCTCTTGCATTGGGAAACGACGCTTCATGCTATTTGGAGTTGTGAGAAACTTTCAAATATTTGGGACCCCTGTTTCAGCTGGGTCCGAACAGAGCATCCGCACCTCCAGGACATGCATGATTTAATTAATTTGGTGGGGCAGAGAGCAAATAATTTAGAGCTTTTTGGGGTGGTGGCCTGGTTCATTTGGAACCAAAGGAACAAGCTGAGATTGAATGAAAGAGGCTTGCCGAGTGAAAAAATACTTGATGCAGCTAGAGTGTTCCTTTCGGACTTTCAATCAAAATTTCATATGCCAAAAGTTCAGCAACCAAAAAGAAGTATAAAATGGTGACCTCCGGGGTATGGAATGTATAAAACGAATTATGATGGCGCGGTCTTTGCCGAGTCGGAGGAAGCTGGGATAGGGGTCATAATTAGAGATGTTAAGGGGCTTGTGATTGCGGCTTTAGCTGAAAAAATTCTCTACCCGGGTTCTGTGGAGGTTCTGGAAGCACTAGCTGCTAGATGTGCAGCAAGATTTGTAGTGGAATTGGGGTTAAATGACTCTGAATTTGAAGGTGATTCTGAGGTGGTTTGGAGGGCTTTGAAAACAGCAGATGAAGCCCATTCATTTATGGGTGCGATTATTAAAGACACTTTGTCTATTGTGGGTTCGCTTCGAACTTTTTCTTTCTCTCATACTAGGCGACAGGGCAACTGTGCAGCCCATGCTTTAGCCAAGAGAGCAATTATCTCTTTTCCTTTATTGGTCTGGATGGAGCATGTTCCAACAGACATTAGCCATGTTGTTATTTCAAATTTTCCAGTAACGTAATAGTAATACCTAGTATTGACTCTCAAAAAAAAAAAAAAAAAAAAAACTGTTAGGAAATCTGATCGGCTTCAAGGTTTTTGGAATGATTTTTTTTTTCTTTTTTTGAGAGAATGGCATGACCTTCTTATCACTTTCAAGATAATTTGATGAATCATGAAATTGGAAAAAGTATTATAATTGGAATAAAACGTCGTTATCCCCAGACTTACGTAGAATGTCAATCTTAGTACAAGCATGGATTTGTTCTTCTAACTTTATTTTGAACACAAACCAATTTTGAATTATCATCAAGCTAAATTATATGTACAAATTTGATTATTTAATTATCTAAGAAATTTAATCTTTTTTAATTTATCAGTTATTTGATTAATTTGTTGTGAAAGTATTGTTAGACTGTTATGGACAAAGCATTTTCTATTATCTAATCATTGGATTTCATCGGTAACTACTAAAATAAATTCCTTTATTTTTGTCTATTTTGTTGTTATTTTATTTTATTTTCCTATAAAAAAGTTGTTATTTTATTTGACCGGTTTTTTAGCAATAGAGTCCTATACAAACAGAGACACCTCTTTATCTATCAGTACGTGATAGACTAAAAGGTAACAAAATTGCTACTTGCAGTGTAGTCAAAACTACATATTTACATTGATTTTGGCTTAGTTCTATTTGCAGGCTGATTTGGTTGCTTAGTAGATTGCTAAAAATTGTTTTCAAGATTGCTGTGTTTGTTTTTTCTTGACATGGTATGTGCCTAAGTTTTTGTGATAATTTTGGTCCTTAGAGATAGTTGAATGCATTTGTATATTCACATAATCACATGTTTGATATTCTATAGGTTTCCCCGGATCCTAATGCTGAGAAAGCAGTAGTGCCAGAGGAAGAGATCTTGGGTTTTGAGTTGCCACCTGAGCCCTCGAACTCAAGGCATGTTGAGGTATGGCCTTTTCTTTTTTAAATTGTTGATGATTTTGTTGGGCATTGCTCTAATAGTTGCAAATTTGTTTTGTTTTGTTTTTTTTTTTTTTTTAGTTTTTTGTTTTTATAGAAAGCTTATTAGATGGTTGCAAAATTGTTTGGGGTTTGTGTTTGTTTTAACTTCGGCTCTTTTTTTGATAGCTCTATTACCGTCCTTCTGGAAGTTGAACTTAGAGACTCAGAGCCTATTTGGATGAGTGGGTTTTTGGATCATATCACTCAGTTTTAATAACTGAGTTCTCAAAACACGTGGGTCCCACAAAAAATTTTGTGTTTGATTTGGTTTTCAACACTTGTTTCCTTCACTCAAAATGGGTGTTTTCAAAATCTGAGAACTGAGTTATGAGTTTCAAAAACTGAGTTATGAAAACTGAGATATAAAAACAGAGCTATCTCTAAACCAAACATGCCCTCAGTTTGTGAGTAATTTTCTCCTTAAAGTTCATTATTTTTTTGGTTCTTCCTTACCATTCCAGGACAATGTTGCAAGTTTAACACAAGCAGTTTAAGATCACTCTTTATTGGAATGGGATTCTTATCCTCTCTTGTTGACAAAGTGATCGAGGAAAAGGGTATGTCATGTGTAAATGTAAACTTTGTTTTGATTTGTCTTATTGGAAGCAGGTAGTTGTTAATTGATAGGGAAAAAAATGGCAATTTAATTTTTTAGGATAAGAGTAAAGCTACACTAATGCCCATCAAGACACCTTTCATGTATAGCTTTCCTGGTATGTTTTAACTATTAACTTTACAAAATTGTAATGATGTACCAATGTCTTTACCAAGATTCTTATTCATGAGTGTCTTCTCTAATGTATAGGTGAAGAGAATGTTGACTTGATATTGGATACTCTCATTGCATATTCTGTAAGTAAACAATTAATTTCTTTATTAGGTCGATGTTTTCTTTAGAGGAGAAACATATTATAAATCAAGGGAGTCAATCTCGTACCGAAGGCTGTACCAATTTAACCAGTGGAATGATATATTTCGGTACCGATTAATACCGGTGTACTGTTTCGAGTTTACCACTATTTTGTGTGTGTGTGTGTGTGTGTGTGTGTGTGTGTATTATAATAAATATAAAAGTTTACCATAAAATATTATCTTAATTCAGAACAAATTATTTATGGTTTTAGACTTTAGTATCAATTAAAAGAAAAAAAAAACACAATAAAAAATGGAAAACTTAATTGTTTATTGCATACTAAGAAAACAAATAATACTAATAAGTTAATGCAAATAAGTTACCATTCTGCTCTTACAAAAATTCAAAAATTACAAAACTAAAAAAAAAAAGCTTTTCTTTGTACTGGCCGATACGCCCGGTATCGGCCAGTATTGCCCGAAATCGGCCGGTAAATGGTCGGTACGGCCGATATTTAAACTGGTACGCGGGCATACCGGCTGGTATTGCCCGAAATCGGTCGGTATGGCCAGTACATGGCCGGTACGGCCGATATTTAAACCGGTACGAAACGTTGATGTTCCGATACTGGTATATGTACTGGTACAGTACATACAGGCCGGTACCGGTACGGTATTGACTACATTGTTATAAATTGTTTGATCTACTTTGTTTGCGCTTTAAGCGCACAATACATTCTTGTTTCTATGTGCATGCTTAAGAGAGTCTTAAAATATGTATGAGTATGACTCACTCCGATGCTATTTCATGCTTCGGCAGAACTTGTTACTCCTTTCTAGAAGGCAATTTAATTACTTCAGTTCATTATGATAAATCTTACAAATCTAGAGGCAATTTAATTACTCTTTACAGCTTACATTTCACTCATCTACATATCAGCTGTGGTTTGACCTATTTAATTACTCTTACAAATCTAGAACTAGAAGACAATTTATTATGCTATGATCTTGTTTGAGCAAGAATTTTTTTAATTATATTTTACATTTCATTCATCTATAAGTTGTGAGTTGATCTATTAGTCAAATATTTGCTATAGAAGTTATAACTGGATTTAATTAATAGTTAACCCTGTTTGAAAATGAAATACGACCTTCAAAAATCAAATTCTGAATCATCCGATTCTATAGAGCGATTGTTTGATGACAACGAATCTAACAGTCCAGAAATTTTGACTCCAACAATTGGTCAACCAAATGAGGTAATTCACTAATTGCTATAGTGTTATGATCTGGTTTATGTGACAAGCTGACAATCTTAAATGTAATTCCCTAAGGTTTTGCCATGTAACACACTCCTTGAAATATTTTTTATTTAGGTTTCCACTTGAGCAAGGTTTGCATTTATGTCAAATTATCCATAGGTGTGTACTAATTATTTATACAAAAAGAATTGATGTGTTTTTTTTTTTTTAATGTAAATTTTGTGTAAAAGACTATTTTTATTTGGAATACTTATTATCCAAATAATAATAATAATAATAATAATAATAATAATAATAATAATAATAATAATATGACATTCTTCATGTTTAATTTTTTTGGCAATATTGAAACAAAAACCCTCAAAAAGTAAAAACAAATTTAATAACATGTGCAATCAAGAAACTTATGTGCGTGTACATAAATTTTTATTGTTCTTAACAAGCATGCCAAAAAGTTCATTTTAATTAAATGTTATTTACTATTTGACAAATAAACTTACATATCTTTTTAATAGTCCTAAAATATAATAATTAAAAAAAACTTAAAATTGAAGAGGTAATGTGATTTTTGATCAACAATTTACATTTTAACTTGTTTTGAGGACGTGTAATATATATATATATATATATATATATAAAGTAATAACCATATTTTAGTAGCCTAAATTTGTGTTATGTCATTACGAAAAGTTTAATAGTAGAAATGCTTCATTTATTAATTCTATGCAGTGCACTAATTTTTATATAAAATGAATTTTATAGTTATTTTTGAAAAATTTATATGAAAAATTATTGATTAGGAATATGATACTCTTTCTCGGGTTTAGTTACTTTGACAAAAAGTAAAACAAAATCAATCTAATGGAGAAATATATATATATATATATATATTTAAGAAAAAATGAAACCAAGAATATAAAACAAATGTGTGCTTAAATTAGTAAAAAAAATTAAATATTTTTCAATTCACTTAACAAATAAGTTCATATTTTTAATCATAATAATCATAATAGTTTACGTTCCCTTTCTTTACATTGATGTGTAATGTAATTGGAATTAATTTTTTAAATATTAAAACACATAATTAGTATTATGCATTAGTTGTAAAAATAATTTTTTTTTTATTAAGGTTTTTAAAATGAACTTATAGCATAGACGTGCATCTCGTGAGACGTTGGCTAGTTTGTTTAATTACTGTCAACATTTCACTTATCTTGCCAAATGTGGTTGAGCTATTAGTTAGTTATTTTCTATAGAAATTTAATGAGTAATGGTTGACCTTGTTTGGAATTCTGAATCATCAGATTCTCTAGATAGATTTTTGATGACATTGACAAGGAAGCTAGCCGTCTAGAAATTCCGACTCCAACCATTGCTCAACAAAAAGAGGTAACCTACTAATTGCTAGAGTGCTCTGGTCTCGTTGATGCGACAATTTATTTAATTACACTTATCTCTCAGTTGCAGTTTGAGCTATTAATCAAATATTTGCTATAGAAGTTGTAACTTTGAATAAGTAATAGTTGACCTTGTTAATTTTGAATGAAAAAGGATCTTCAAAACTCAAACAATGAATCATCCGATTCTCTAGATAGCTTGTTTGATGACAAGGAAGCCAGGAGTCCAGAAAAAGCTGTACAACCAAAAGAGGTAATTTACTAATTGCTATAGTGTTATGAATTTGTTCGTATAATCCTAAGTTTTTGTCATGTGACACATTTCTTGAACAAGGTTTACATTTATGTCAAATTATCCACGGGTGTGCACTAATTATTTACACAAAAAGAATTGATATGATTTTTTTAAATAAAATTTATATAAGAAACTAATCCCTATAATAATAGTAATATTAATAATAACAATAATAATATTAATAATCTTTGTTGTAACTATAGAATTATCAAAATTAATCATAATAGGACATTCTTCATGTGTAGTTGTTTTGGCAATAATTGATATAAAAATCTTCGAATGGTAAAAGCAAATTTAATAACACATGCAATCATGAAACTTATGTGTGTGTGCATGTGTGATGTGATGAATTGGTGTAACTTTTTGTTAATGTTATTTGACTCAATAGCTTTTAATTGATTTAATACATTCAAAACCATGGTGTTGGATGACATATATTTTAATTATTCTTGATGAATAAACTTACATATATTTTTAATCTTAAAATGCAATTAAAAAAACATAAATTAAAAGAGTTAATGTGATCTTTGGTCAACAATTTACATGTTTAAACTCCTTTTGACAACATCTACTATATTTATGTAATATCTAAAATCTGTGTAGCATTTATTGCTACTAAACTCCTTTTGAGCCACATCAACTTAACATTTCAGTTCACTTTGGTCCATTCCTTCCATTTGGTCAAATTCAATACACTTTGATCCATCTAGTCCACTTTAGTCCCTCCGGTCCATTTGGTCTATTCAATCCATTTGGTCAATTTCGGTCTATTTCGGTCCATTTTAGATTAATTAGGCCTTAAATTGATTTTTTTTAGAGGATGCCCTTTCAGTTTTGGGCTCAAAATTCTTTTTTTTCCCCTCTTCATTTTTGAGTTGAAAAGTATGAAATTTTAATCTGTTTAGGACAAACTCTTTAGTTTTGGACTAAAAAAATACAAAAAAATAATAATAATCATAAAAAATTAGAAATTTGGGCCTTAAAAAAACAATAAAGATGATAAAGATTCAAAATATTACTTTAAAATTCAATTCAATAATATAGGCATTATACTTATATTTAGAAATATTTAAAAAAATGTTACAATTCTAAACTTATACAATAATTTAAATTTAGATTTAATATAACATGTTATATGAATTCCATGGAATGGGAAATTGCATTTTTTTTTAATTCTTGGATATGTTCAAATTAGTCAACTGATTATGATATATAAATCACTATGTATTGTTATTGAATGAAAAATACATTATATGTTCCATTACATAAAACTTATAAAAATAGAAAATACTTTGAAATAACATATACACAACTTAACCTACAAATTTTACATTATATTCTTATAAAATAATTATATTACGTTTTCTCATACTTTTTGTGGGTTTGCGACTAGTACAAAGTAATAACCAAAGGATAAATTAACATAAATTTGTGTTATGTCTTTACGAAGAGTTTAATAGGACTAATGCATTTATTTTTACTTATTATTTATATGTGGTGCATTAATTACTATATAAATTGAATTTTATAGTTATTTTCTTAAAATTTATAGGAGAAACTATTGATTAGGAATATGATATTCCTTCTTGAGTTTAGTTACTTTGACAAAAATTAAAACAAATTAATCAAACAAATGGAGATATATATTCAAGAAAAAATTGAACCAAGAATATAAAACAGATATGTGCTTAAATTAGTACTAATAATTGAATATTTTTCAATTCACTTAACAAATAAGTTCATGTTTTTAATTATTTTAATCTCAATATGTTACATTCCCTTTCTTTACATTGACGTGTAATATAATTGGAATTAATTTTTTAAATATTATAACACATAATTAGTATTATACATGAATTTTAAAAATAAATTTTTACTTAAATATTCAAAATGAACTTATAGCATAAACGTGCACCTCGCGAGATATCAACTAGTTTGTTAATTACTCTTTACATTTCACTTATCCGTTAGCTGTGGTTGAGCTATCAGTTAGTTATTTGCTATAGAATTTTAATACGTAATAGTTACCTTGTTTGGAATGAAATAGGATCTTCAAAAATCAAATTCTGAATCATCCGATTCTCTAGATAGATTGTTTGATGACAGGGAAGCTAGCAGTCTAGAAATATTTTCGATTCCAACAGCTGTTCGACAAAGAGAGGTAACCTCCTAGCTGCTATAGTGCTATGATCTTGTTGGTTTGACAATTAGTTTATTTACTCCTCACATTTCACTTATCTATTAGCTGTGGGTTGAGCTATTAGTTAGATCTTTGCTATAGAAGCTTTAATTTTTAAAGTAATAGTTAACCTTGTTTGGAAAGAAATAGGATCTTCACAAATCAAATTTTGGGTCATCAGATTCTTTAGATAGCTTGTTTGATGACAAGGAAGCTAGTTGTCCAGAAATTTCGACTCCAAGAGTTGTTCAACCAAAAGAGGTAACCCATCGAATAATGGACTTAAGAGACTTAGTTTATGAGTAATTTGCTCCTAAAAGTTCCTTATTTTTTGGTTCTTCCTTCACAATTTCAGAACAATGTTGCAAGTTCAACCAGAAGCAATATAAGGTTATTCTTGATTGGAATGGGATTCTTACTCTCTCTTGTTGACAAAGTGATCAAGGAAAAGGGTATGTCAAGTGTAAATGTAACATATTTTGTCGTAGTTGTTGGTAGGGCAAAAATGCCAATTTAATTTGCTTGGATAGGAATAAAGCTTCACTAATGCCCATCAAAATTTGGCCCCCCATAGCTTCACTAGGATCCTCAAGACGCCTCTTTCTCGTTTGTTTTAACTTTTAACTATACAAAATTGTAATGATATGCCAATGTCTCTACCAAGATTCTTAGTTACGAGTGTCTTCTCTATTGTTTAGGTGAAGAGAATGCTGACTTGTTATTGGATACTCTCATTGAATATTCCGTAAGTAAACAGACAATTTCTTTATTGACTCATTGTTTTTTTCAGAGGAAAAAAATATTATAAATTGTTTGAACTGTTTTGTTTGAGTCTTAAGCACACAATACTTTCTAGTTTGTGTGTATGCTTAAGAGAGTCTTAAAATTGGTATGAAGTTAGAAATGGGGTTGAAAAATTTTGTTTCATAAAATTGTTTTTTTATTGATAAGTTACACATATAGCTAGTGAGTTTGGAGCCCACAATTTCATCCTCCACGCACTCTTGTGAGGGAAGGAAGTGTCATTTCAACTAAAGCTAATTGGCAAGAAGTTATCCATTAGATGTCCATTTCCAAAGCTGGGCTAATCAAGAAATTTGTTAACTTTAATCTAGGGACGGAACTAAGCAGGGGCCCAAGGTGACCTCCACACACCCCCCCCCCCCCCCCCCCCAACGGTGGAACAAAGTTGCTCTCCAAACTTTTCATATATCTATTTTTTGTGAATTTTGAAATCTAACTTCTGAATTTCATGTTTCTTATGTTCTTAATATGTATATCAAATTTTGTTGAAATTGGATATTATTTACTATTTTATCAATAAAACTTATTTTTTATACACAATTTCAAATCACAAAAACTTAAAATTTTAACATTTGTTTAATGATGTAGCAATTGATCTTTGATCTTCTTGAAATTTTGCAAGCATGAAGAATATAATAAAAACATGTAATCCAACGGTTAGATTTTCAAAATTCACTCTCAATATAAAGATATATGAGGAGTTTGTAGAGTTTTTCTCTAAATTACTTTATTTCCCCCCGGGTCTTAAGGAAAAAATTTATATATATATATATATAAAGAGAGAGAGAGAGAGAGAGAGAGGGTGTATTTTTCAAGGGAGTCAATTTCGTACCGGGGGATGTACCGATTTAACCAGTGGAACGATATGTTTCGGTACCGGTCAATACTGGTATACCGTTTCGGGTTTACTGCTAATTTTTTATATCTTTACATAAATTGAAATTTCTTTAAATATATATATAGAGAGAGAGAGATAAATATATAAAAATATTTACATTTAAATTAATTTATTTTTTTATAGGTTCGTTGGTCAAAATCCATATAATTTGTAAATTTATACTTTTTTTCTTTTTTTTTTGAAGAAGATATGCTTGTACTTATCTAAACTCTAACAAAAATGGTAATAGAATTTATCTAATAAGAAAAGAGTAGTTGTAAAAAATTTTAAATTACCATTTGTACTTATCCAAAGTTATCATGAATTACAAACTTCATTTATTTGTTTTTAACAGTTGGATGGCAGTAAAAAATGTGAATCTAACGTGTAGCGGTAGTACTGTCATAAGTCATTCACGTGGGTCAGTGGGTGTATTAGTGTGTTGTCATTCAAGGCACACTCAACAAAATTCAAAAGAGGTTTTGGACTACAAAATGAAAAAGTAAAATAAGAGCAGAGACTAGAGAGAGCTAGCTAGAGAGCACCTGGTCCGAGTCTTTGAGCGATGAGAAGTCTATGAGCGAAGAAGAAGAAGACGAAGAAGAAAAGGAAGAGATCTGAGGTGGTGGGGCCATCGGCGAAATGATATTTATTATCGGAATATTAGCAACAATAGCGGTGATGTGATTTTCCTTTTTACTGCCGATTTTTTTTTTTTTTTAAGTTTTATTCCGACCGGTTTTCATTTTCCAGCGGAAAACTGATATATGCCCCGGTACAACCGAAACGGCCTCGGTACAACCGGTATATAAACCGGTATGAAACAGCTGCGTTTTTGTACCAGCCTAAGCATCAAAATGGTAAATACTGACTGTACCGGCCGATACGGTACGGTATTAACTCCACTGGTATTTTTTACAATTTTATATCTGGCCCCCTCTTTCAAAAATTTTGGGCCTCCTCCCCTATCATTTTACAATGATTTTATTGTAATAGTATTTGCATCTGTTGTAAAATAGCATAAGCCCTAAATTTGTCCAATTAACCTTAAAATACATCCATATTTGTCTATGTGTTATTGTGCAAAAATACATTTGTGTTACAGTAACTATGTAAATTTATACAATTACCATAGCGTAAATGTATTTATGCAAATTTGCATAATTACTATAACACAAATATATTTTTGTACAATGATACATAGACTGATATATGTGTATTTTGAGATCGATTGAAAAAATTTACAAAATTATTATAGCAATGCTAATGAATGTTTTAAAAATTATTTAGATTGAGGGAAATTTGGTTAAGGAAGAGAGAGATGATTTGAGATAATTATAAATAAAAAAAATTGATAAGAAATAGTATTCTGATGAAATGTAGTGTAAAATGAATTAATAATCTGATATGAGGTATTTTGAAAAGTGAGGGCACGTTTAGTACACTGTAATAATTATTATATGAAAATAAGAATAAGTATTACAAAGAATAAATTAAGTTGGAATGTAATAAGTATTACTATTCATGAGTTTGATGACCATTTAGTATGAAAAGAAGGTGGAATGAAATCATTTTTAAGTCAAATTTCCTGAAATACTCTTATTTAATAAAATTATATTTATAGTTTTTGAGGATCTAGCTTAACTTTTTTTTTTTTTTTTCTAAAAAAAAAAAGGCTTAAGGAGAAGGATCTAGCTTATTATGTATAAATTTAAAAATTAATATATATATATATATATATATATGGTTTGTTTAAAAATTAATAACTCCATAAAAGTTATATAAGATAAAATAAAATGATACATCTTTTATTTGTTTTTAAAAAGAAATATGAAAGAAAAAAGGAAAAAATTTCACATACTCACCAATTTCATCAAATTAATTCCAATTTCATAGATTAATATTGATCACAAAACAGCCACCCAACTATCAATCAATGTTGAAAAATTAATATTGATGAACCTTTTTTTGTTTTGAGAATTGATGAAATGGACTTTCAAAATAGAGCTAATAATTAACAATCATTTATTATAAAGTGGTAATAGACACCAAAGCAGAGTGAGCAATGCAAATTTATTTTATTTCCTTTTGAAGATGTGGCAACTAATAGCCTAAAAAAAAAAAAAAAACTAATGGCTTTTTAGGAAATTTTTTAAAATGTTATTATATAGGGTGAAGGAATAGGAATAAGGAGAGCATTCTATTAGGAATAAGTATTACAAGAAATACATTAAGTTGGAATGTAATAAGTATTACTATTCATTAGTTTGGTAACCATTTAAGAATAGAATCCTGAATATGCATCCACAATTTAGTAGAGTATAAAAAGAAGGTGTAATTGAATCATTTTTAAGTCAAATTTCCTAAAATACACTTATTTTAGGCTGTTCAAAATAGAGCTAATAATTAACAAGAAGGAAAATTTATCTTCTTTCCTTTTGAAGGTATGACAACTAATGGCTTTTTAGGAAATTTTTAAAAAAAGTTATTACACAAGGTGAAGGAATAGATATTCAGTACTTTTAATAAGGAATAATTATTCCTCATTTTGAAGAATAGTTATTAAAAAGGAATAACTATTCATTGTAATAAAAACATAACCAAACAACTGAATAGTCATGCTATAGGAATATCTATTACATTACAGTATTTATTATAATCTACCAAATGTGCTCTTAGAGCTTTTAATAAGAAATAGTTTTTTCTTTTCTTAAATAATAGTTATTTATAAGAAATAACTATTCATTGTAATAAAAACATAACCAAACAACTAAATAGTTATGTAATATATTATAAGCCTATTTAAAAAACTCTATATACTAATTTCATGTTCGTGTGTTCTAATAAGTATTATTGTTTCCTCAAAAAAAAAAAAAAAAAAAAAAAACCAACCAAATAGTTTTACCATTGGAATATCTATTACATTATAGTGTCCATTACAATATTACAATTTACCAAACATGCCTTGAGTATATAAAATAAAATTTAAAAAAAAGAAGCATGCTATTATACTAAAATAAGCAGAAATTTTTGCATGAGATAATGCAAATGCAAATGCTCTAATGTAGTAAAAAAATATGATGTTTTGTGTCTTTGTTAGTAGATGATTGTATTATAATGTATTACAAAGCAATAATTTTGTGTATTTGTCTTTGTTAATAATTTTTTAATACTAAATAGATGCTTATGTGAATTTTTTTTTTTTTTACTTATACTCCAGCCCCCCTAACTTGAAATCCAAGCCCTGTCCCGGCTTTAATCTCAGCTCTGATATTTGACTAGCCATTCTTGACTTTTTCTTCTCCGGCTTTGATTGGGATGCTGCAAGTACAATTCATATTACATGTTTAGATTTTTATTGTGCATTATATGAAACTCATGAATCGTGTTTTCATCTAATAATTGTTTCACTAACTATTTAAACTGTTTGGTGCAGAATTCCTCACATGCTGATGATGCTGTAAATGTGAAGGCAGAGGATTTTATTTTCGATGCTGTTTCTTATTCAAGAAATATCAATGTCGAGCAAACCTTTAAAGGAAAAAGGCCCAATGAAAAGCATTCTGATAACTGTCTTGATGCTTTTCCTCAGTCTAGGCATATTAATTTTGGGGAAAATAGTAAGGGGAAGAGACCGAAGCAGGAGGATATTGATCATCTAGATCCCAATTCCAACTAAACAACCTTTAATTTCTCTTCCTCAACCAATTAAAGGAGTAGACACTTTTTTAACGATGTCCAAGCTTAAGCAATGCAAGACAAATTGACTGTTGCTTTTTCTTTTTCTTTTTGGATAGAATTTTGTTGCTTTATGATTATTGATTAGTTAAAATTTTATTTTATTATATATATATATATATTTATATATTTATATATATCACATGAATCACCATTTGAAAGTTGGACAGAGTATTTGCATTCTCACATTTGAAAGATAACTATATTTTTTTCGAATAAACTATGAATTTGGTCCCTACTTTTTACACTATATTTCAATTTAATTTCTAACCTTTCAATTGCGTCAATTTGGTCCTTCACATTTCAGTACTGTGTCAATTTACTCTATGCCATTGTCTCTTGGATGAAAATTGTTGACGTGATAAATGGTGAAAAAAAAAACCCATCTTCCGTTGATATGGCAATAAATTAGGTTTTTATTCTAGTAAGTTGACATTTCAGCAATTTTCATCTAAGAGATAATGGCATGGACTAAATCGACACGACATTAAAAGGTTAGAGACCAAAGTGATATAATTGAAAAGTTAAGGACCAAATTGAAATATAGTGTAAAAGATAAGGACCAAATACGTAATTTACCGTTTTTTTTTTTCTTTTGCTAAAACTTTAAATTTGTTATTTTTATTTCTCTTTCCATTTCTATTTCTCTTTTATAATTTTTTTAAACTTTAGAAAATATTGATAAATTAGGGAAGACTACCTCGTTACTATTTAGAATTTATTTTGACATGTTTCTCAACAAAAAAAAAATTTTTATTTTTATGTAGAAAGGACTATTTTTTTTTTTAGAAACAAAAAAAAAGGACTTAAATAATGTATTAATTATAAATTTATAATTATGGTAAGAAATAAATATAACAAAAAGACATACAAAAAAGAATTCACCAAAAAGGGAAAACAAATCAATACATAAAGGGGGTTGGAGTGCAGTCAACAATTACTTGTAACTAGCTTGTAACCTCATGCATCTGCATGGAAACACTTAAAGATACATTGTAAGGCCACGTTTTGGGGTTTTTTGCCCAAGGGATGGATGGGTTTAGGCTCAAAAAGCCCAATAAAATAAATTTGTAGAGAGTGGGTTAAAAAAATGGACTTTATTGAGTTAGACAACAAGTATAATGAATTCTAATAATAAGAAAGTAAAGATGGACTGGTTTTATCCAAATAAAATCGTCATCGACGTAGTCTAAGGAGACTAATTCTAGTATATCTCTCTTTGAATTTGATTACAAGTTTAGTTCTTATTATTACAGTGTTTTTCTTTCAACTCTCGATCTCTTCCTTTAGGGTCTTCTTTCTGTTTTATACTATCTTCCTTCCTTCATCTCTACCCTCCACGTGTAGAGTAGATTGCTGGTGTTGATCCTCGTTCTATCAGCGCCTTCCTAAAGTCTCTGGTAGTAACTGTAAGGCTGAAAATTACTGCTCAAGTATCACTTCCTCATTAATGCGGCCAAAGAGTTAGCTACAGAGCATTAAATACAGTGGTAGCAGCTTTTTTTTAGATATTTTAGGACTTCCCATTGTCTAGTGCTTCTGTGATGCTTATCCTTATCAATAGATCACACCTTCTAACCTTGGCTTTGCTCAGCCAAGGAGACATTCATCCTCGGACTACCTTATTAGACTCTTATGACGAAGACTCGCATCCTCACTTACTAACAAGGACCCTCAGGATGGTGTTTACCCGTCCTCAAACTACATTATGTTCTCGGATTGGGCCCCCGGCCCAATATATAAATATAGATATATACCAATAGGCCTTTCAACCCCACATATACAATAAGAAGTATAATATAATTTATATATATATAATTTAAACACTATTAATAGTCATTTTTATATTTTGTTAACTCTTTAAAAAAATTTGTAAGCATATTGTTAGGTATAAAATGTAAATTGTCAATGTTATTTTTTTTTTTAAAATTATTGTAAAGCATTTTTTTTTAAAAGATTCATTTATTCTAAACTCTTTGGTTTTTGTACTTAATAACTCACTTGGATGAATATTGATGATGTGGTCCCACATTTAATTCTAAAATTAAAAAATAAAACTCTTTAAGAATAAATAATTTAGGACACATGGTGCAAAATTGAAACTTTAATTTGAAATTTTAATTTGAGTTTCTCTCAGCTTCACCTATTATTATATATATAGATATATAGATTCTTTGGCAAGCCGGGGATTGATTGCTCCTCTAAGAGCATTCACATCGGTCTCCTCAAATTTTTAGTCAATTTAATAATAATAAATCCTATTTTTTCTAGTTTAACTATCTTTTTTTTTTCCATACAAATGCATCGGCCTCAATATTACATCACTCTTTCAATTAAATATTATTTCCTTTTCTTCACAATTTTTAATTTTTTTGGATGAAAACAGTGACTTTATGTAATACTGACAACTGCTAATGAAAGGCTGGTATTATACCAAAGAGAAGCAAAGCACCCAATTTAAGATCACAAAATTAGACCCAATTTCAACAAGTCTTTCACAAGCATATAAGTAGGATAGTCGTTTTACTGCACATGCATAAGAATTTGAAGATGTAATCTAGTGCTCTTTCTAGGTTCATGTCCCTCTTGCCAAGATCATTTGGATCATGGAATTCAGTCCAAAAAGGAGAATCTACTTGTCAATGACTAGCTCCAAGAATAGCCATAGCCTCCACCATCATACCCACATCCCAAACTTCAAAATCTCCCAAAGTATAAACCCAGACTTCAAAATCTCCCAAGTAGAGTTGTCTTTGCCGATCATCGCCAATGGTATCATCACAGGCAGCGGAAAATGGCAAAGTAACAGCAGTTGGATAGGATATAATGGAACTCGACGAACCCATTCTCTGAGGTTAACCAAAAACGACGAATGTAATAGGATATGCCTCAGACGGAGGGAGAGGGAGACAGACGGATTCTCCATGATGGACGGATTCCAGCTAAACGAACGAGAGGGGCACGGATAGAAAAGCCACGTGTCATCTACATGGTCTTGGAGGTCTTCAAGAAACCCTAAATGGAAATATCTTGCGCCCTACGATTAATTCTAGTCAACAAAATCTCTACGTGGGAAGAATCCCACAAAATACGTATATTTATGAAGATCTTCCCCACAAAAAAACATCTTCTTGGCCAAGAAACAATGGTCGGTTTAACACTACTATAAAAGCCAAAAGCCCTCAAAAAGTAAGGTACGCATAATTCCCCCCAACTTTGGCACTCTAGAGTTGTGAAAGTTTTCTAACTTAACCTTTGGAGGGTCTTTGGCTAGTATCACACCGATACTCTCTGTAGGGTTTTTTCTTCTTCTGTGTTGTGCAAGTGTTGTCTCGAGCACATAAGGACTGTGTGACTTACTGACAATTTTCGGCATTATTAGAAGTGAACACAACCCAACCGCCTGACCCATAAGCCAAGCCTAGCCAAACAATCCAAAACCATAAACCAAGCGGAAGTCGACATTATCGATCACCAAATTAAGCCAAACAATCCAAACCCATAAACCAAATCAATCCAAATCATAGTCACATATCAAACTTATAAACCATATCAAAGCATAAAGCAACAGAAACCCAGATCAAACACAACTCAACCACCTGACTTGGATTTGAAAATGGAGTCGCCACGCAGAGTTGTCATAGATTGTCACAACCACTGGTTATGGTGTCGTCCACTCCTACTCAATTTGTTCAAAGAAGAGCTCGACCATGGAGGTTTGATTTGAAGTGTGTGTGTGAGAGAGAGAGAGAGAGAGAGATTCAGACCAAGAAGGAAGACAAAAGACAAATAAGAGAGAGAGAGAGAGAGAGAGAGAGAGAGAGAGAGAGAGTTGAAAGCTGAAAAATATTAGCGAGAATGGTCCCAATTTTTGGCTTTTGCGAGGAAAGTGTCTCATCACATCTGTGGCACTAGTCCTTGCTAAGTTTTTTGCACTAGTTTAGTGAGATTGATGTATGAGTTTTTTTAAAATTTTAGTTATATATTTGCTGAAATATTAAAATAGCTATATTGATGTGAATGCTCTAACAGCTTGTTTTACAAGCATGGTTAGATTGAAGGCGTTAATATCACAAAAACACATGCCTCCTTCCTTCAAATTGCACAATTTATGCAGTAAAGTATGGATACAAGCTCTTATGTGATGAAGAAGGCAGAGATTTTGCTACTACTTTGAATCAAGATACTGCAAAATTGTTCTAGTCAGATTTATGGAAGCTAAAAATCCAAGTAAAATTAAGTATTTTATTTGGTAAGCTTGTAATGATGCTTTACCAACTAAATGTAATTTGTAGAAGAGGAAAATTGCTTCTGATTCCACCTATGATCTTTGTTCAATAATCCTAAAACCATCATACATGCACTGTGGAGTTGTGCAACGACTCAGGTAGTTTGGCTAAAATTTTTTGGCTTGATTGATAAGAGGACAGTGGGCTTGGGAACCTTTTTCAGAGCTCGTTGATTTGGTAAAGCATCAATCTCATCTGCTGGAACTCTTTGCTGTCACTACCTGCATATTTGGAACCGAAGCAACAAATCTAGGACTGGAAAGAAGGTGTTACCCTTGGAAAAAATGGCCAATGTTGCCAAGACCCTCCTCTCGAATTTCCATAGATTTCATGCTCCCAGAATAAAAAAAATCCCCGAGCTCGAAATATCAAATGGAAAACTCTAGACAATTTACCTTTCAAAAAAATATTTGATAAGGCTTTGTTTGAAGACATTGATGAAGCTAGAATTGGTGTAGTAAGTGATGGCTTCTCTTTCAAAATTAATACCAAAACCCTCTTCTGTGGTTGTCCATGAACTTTTAGTAGCTAGACGGCTACACTATTTGTTCAGGAAATTGGTAGCAGTCAATCTATCTTTGATGCTGACTCTAAATTGGTGATAAAATTTCCTAAGCGTAGGCCTCTGAAATGATCATAAACTTTCTTAAGTGTTGGGATACATTACAATTTGCATATGGACACTTGATCAAAGATACTCTTGTTCATGTAAACTCTTTACAAAGTTATTCTTTCTCTTATGTTTATTGGCAAGGTAATGTTATAACACATGCCTTAGTTAAGAAAGCAAAACTTTTTTACCCCTTTATCAGTTTGGATGGAGGATGTTCCGTCCAACTGTCTTTCTCTTGTTATGGCTGATTTATCAGATTGAATAGAATCATTGATGAATTTCTTCTAAAAAAAAAAGGTTTGCCCATACAAATATATTATTCCGTACAAAAGAGCTTTTTATTTCAAATGTTTTAAGAAATCAAAACTCAAAATTCACACAAGATTTTTATTATAATGAGAATCTAAGGAAAATAAACATTAACATAAACATAAACACATGAACACAAGATATCACGCATAATATCTAATTTTTTCACATAATAAACAAAATATATAAAAAAAAAATGGATAAAAGAATTAACATCTTTGAATGAGCTATGACTCAAATTGCATGTTTAACTTGTTAATAAAAATTAACTATAACCAAAAAAAAAATAATAATAATAAGGAAGCATATAGAGGATAACAAAATTTTAATACATGTATAGCCTCAAAAATTTAATTCTTTTTTGCGTCATATACCTTTTCAAGAATTTTTTTTTCAGTTATCACCATCATATGTTCGAGCTAACATCCATAAGGATATAATATTCTAATGATATTGTATTATTGTTAGATTATTTGTGCCAAGCATTTGCAAGTATGTATTATAATGGTATTGAAATATTGTTGGAGTCTACATATAATTATCAAACAATATGTTTGCGAAGAATTTGCAAGCATTTGAAGAATATATCACAGTTACAACCGCTAACATTGTTTCACCTATTTCAGATTTACTGCAGGAACACAATGCTAATGGCTTATGAGTTGATTTTTATAGGAGTTAGTTAGGATTCTGAAATGATTTCTCTTTGGTTTCAATTTAAGGATTTTATGTGTTGTTGGGGATATTTTGTTTCTAATGAATCAGATGTGATGAAAGACTTAATTTTTAAAACTTAGGTGTAATGTGTAAATTATGGTGTGTAATTTTTAAATAATAAAATAGTTGTCATATCACCTAAAAAAAGTCATATCATTGTTTTGTTAGCCACAAAGGCAAGGAGACTAATGATATTTAATAAAAGGACCAATAATGCTTAATTTTGAAATTTTAGGGACCAATAAGAGTCATTTGAAACTTTAGGGACCAAAAGTGTTAATCATAAGAATATATGTTAAATAGGACACACGTATAAATACATATCTACAAACATAACGTTATGTATATGTTTATGTTTCTTGTATGCATCGCATCTGAAGTAAACTTCATACTTATAAAAATCATAAATTTTAGAATTTTTATTTTTATTAATCAAAAGAATGTTCGTTAGCATTTTATTGTTGGAAAATCCCATAAATTTGATTGTAACCACAATTCAAGTTTCGATATCATTCATTCATTGTGTGGGGGCCTTTTTATCTGTTGGGTTAAGATAGATTGACCCCGGTTAATTAATATAATTACCCAAGTTGATTAATATTGATTACCCAAGTTGATTAATTAGTTCAAATTACATGCAAATGGTGGAGGCACCAACAAATCACCAAATAACTAATATGCATCGGAAAATAAATTAATAAGGTGATTTGTTGACAAATGGGAAAAACCTCTCGCAAGGCAAAAACCCCACTGGGTGAATTTAAGGTCACCACTCCAAGAATCCACTAATTAATAATCAAGCAGTTACAAGTATGAGAAATTTTACCACTACCCTTGCCTATCCCAAACTATCAACCTACAATTAAACCTTCGCTTCAATACCCAATTGAACTTGATATTGTAGTGGTCTTCTTTACTTTGTTGCACAAATCTTGAATCTATGACTAACTTCTTTGCACAAATCCCAGTACGTAACTAACTCCAGCAACTTGAATGGTTATTGTTGGCTGCAAAGTTTTTCACTTCATCAACAATGAAGATCAGGAAACACTTGGTTACAAAACCCTAAGGCGTACAAACGCAGTAGCTTCACATAGAATATATGAGTTCTAGGTCTCTGTTTTTGTATATGATAACTTTTAAAATAAGCCTTATATATGACTAGGGTTGTGAGAAAAGAAAACCTAATCATCCAAGTCATCATGGGCCAAAATTCAAATTTGGAAATTCTGAAATCGTAGATCTAGATAGATCGAGCTTGTGTCGAGCTTCTCCATTAAACTTCAACACTAGCATCTGTCGAGCTTCTGTTAAGACGTAATGAAACAGCTTTTGTTTCACTTGTTTCTTGGATTAACCCTTATGTCTTTAATGATACCACTTGATATTTTTGAATAACATACTTCTTGATATATTGAACTCAACTTAGATCTACCCAATTACAAGTAAAGTGTGTTTTGTTAGCCAAATACATAAAAAATATGACCCTAACATTGTCATATTGGGCTGAGTCCATTCTGCTAAGCTAAGGCCTATTCTGTTGTGGGTCGGAGAGTTAGGCCTGGCCCATTATTCTAGCAGGACCTTGCTAAAGGGCCAGTCTTTGCACAAACCTAGCATCCAAAACAAAGACAACAACTATTAACATATGCTTGTATATCAATTCACAAATGTTAGCACGCGTTTATAGGTTCAAAAGTAAATATCTTGTGGCAAAAGGATAAGTTACATCGAGGAAAATTAATCAAGGACATAATTAACATAACTAGTATAGCAGAATGCTAAATGATACAGCGGAATGTAAAATTAATACAGCAAAATATAAGAATGACACAGCAGAATGTAAAATGATAAGTCTTTCCACGAGAAGTGAACCAAAGAGAACTTGAACCCTAACTTGAACAACCTTGCTATTGGGCTAAGCCATCAAAGTTGTACATTTTGGGGAATGGGCCTAGATGGCTACTTGTTGCTGCTTTGAGATTTCAAAGAATGGGTTTGCTATAAGAGGGAGGGAAAAAATAGCCTATTGATATATGCATATTTGTCGTGTTTTTTCTCTTTTCTTTTTACTTCACTCTTTTCTTTTTTCTCTGTGATTTCCCTTTTAGTTCTCTCTGTTTTCTTGCCTTAGTCGCTATCCCCTTCCATTTGTAGCTACTATTCATATTTATACTGGTTCATGCCTTTCGGATTTCTCTATTTTACCTCTATGGCTCATCAACCATTTTTGTCTACTGTGAACACCTTTATGGCTCACCAACCATTTCTCTATTTTACCCCTATGGTTGTTCGGCTCTAGGCATGCTCATTACATTCTCTCTCTTCCACTACCCAATTCCACAAAAAATCCTAATTTGTTTGGTTTTGTTGTGAGCCTTTCCCCCCTGCTTGAACGGATGAGGCTTTGGATCTCTCTCTGCTCATCTCTCTGGCATACATCAAATGGTCTCAACCGTCTACCACCTATTTTGGGCAAAGATGCCATCCCAGCAAAGTGTTTCCCAAAAGAGGCCTTAGCAGGATACCAAAAATAGGTCCTTTTCCCCCGTCCACCAAACCACACCCTCTATAAATCCCTTGACTGTAGGCCCACCTCCCTTGCATTGGCTAGGTATAGGTTGATGGTGCTCCGGTCATAGTGAGGTTGCTCCACTACTCTGTTTTTGTTTTCTTTCTTTCCCAAGCTATTACTGCCATTGCTGCTCCATTTTGTCTTGTTCTGCTCCTGCATTCTCTCTGCCTGCGCTTATCTTTCATGGAGGATGGCATGGGCTTATTGGGCTTGCCTCACTTTTGCGTCTTCTTAGTCCTGTGGGTCTTCTTGCTACCACTTTATGTGGGGCTGGCCCACTGGGCCTTATTTCTTTCTCTTCCTTTATTTGGGCTTTTTCAGTCCTTAGTATCTGCTGTTGCTTAATAATCTCTTACTACATTCCTTTCTTTACCTGTTATTGGGCTTTCTGCTGTTAGGCCTTTTTTATAGAAAATGTGCCTCAACACATTGTAAAAGGGTTGTTACAAATTATCTTGAAACTAATTGAAAAAAAAAAAGCATTATGGAGAATTTCGCTTGAGCAAAAGTGAAGCTCACTCAAGAAAACAATGAAACTCACTCAAGCGTAAGAGAACCTTACTTGAAAAAACAACCCACAAATTCACCTAGATAATGGTTCTTTTGTGTCATCTTTTCCAAACCCTAATTTTGCACCTACATAATGCTTCTCTTACACAAATTTTCAATATATAAGAGGTTGCGACATCATGAGCTATTGAAAAATATATTGTGCCTCTTATGTATTGATCAAATTTGCTAAACCATTTTACCCACTCTACTTATGATCTCAAAGTAGGAGTATGAGAAATTAAAACTACTAGATATGATGAGCTATCAATTCATTTACCCCGTAGGAACCGAATACCCGCACCCAGATCTTTCTTGGTGTAAACACCCTATTTTGTAATAGTATATAATCTTTAGTCCTTGACACCGATGAGAAGCTTGACACTTTTCAACTAAGGGTAATTAAAGCATTTTTGATAATTTAAAGCTAATCACAACTCAAATGTGTTCAAATTACTTTGAAAAATGAAAAATGATGTTTCCTCACTATTTTGCCAATATCTTTTTAACCACAACAAATTTTTTTGTGAGTTTTTCCCCTTATAAGGAAAAACTCAGTGCTTCAAAATGGACACCAATATGGCCTAATTGGGATTAAAAATGAGCGAGTTAAGCTTGTTTGAAGTCAAGAAAGCAATGTTATCAAGATTAGGGTACCACATGAGGCTACATGCATAGACTCAAAATTGCATATGAAAGCTTCATGGTTAGGTACACAGCTTCACCCCAAAAGCCTGAAACATCCATATTTGGGATCAAAACTCTTCAATATTCAAATAAGTGCAATTTAGACGCCTAAGAGGCTCTAAAACCGCTGGAAGAGCCTAAAACCCCTAATTTGATCTCTATAAATACACTATTATGCCTCCATTTGCAGAGGAGGCTAGAGTCTTTTTACTTTATTCTTCATTAAAAAAAAAAACTATTTTTCCTTGATATATGTTAATCTAGATTTGTGTTAATTATATTCAGTTTCAAGGAATTTCATGTGTTCTTCTTAGTTTTTGTGTTCAATATTCTTGTTAATCAATCTTAACATATGAAAGTATATTCCTGCAAGATGGGTGCGTACGCATCTTGAGACTACATATGTAGGATTTCGATCTTGCACACACAAGCTCAAGATTGCATACACAACCAAAACCTAGAATTGATAAATGGCATGCATCAATCAATCTACTTGTATCATTGTTTTCCTTTTTTTTTTTTTTAGAGATAAATACAATATGATGCTAACTCAGCAACTTGAACACCCTTTCTTCCTTAGACCCCCAAGACCCCCAAGCAGTGGCGGCTCTAGGAATTTTTCTCTAGGTGTTCTTTAAGAAGTATAAATTATACAATCTAATAAAAAGAGAAATTCATATATTGACAACAACAATAATAATAAAAAATGCAAATACATAAAGTTTACAATTTCCTTCTACGAGTTTTCATATTTTGAAATCGTTGCATGATAGTCTCATTATCAATGTTACAAGCTACATCTCTTTCAATGTACACAACCAAGCAATCATTCATCCACTGGTAGAACAAATTATGAAGCATAATTCAATTTTATTGGCATAAAAAAAACTGAAGGTGTTCCCAATATTTTTTTGAAGGGTAGACAAATAAAAATTTTTAAATTATTATATATAATTTTTTTTTTCAGGGTGGTCTTGGGACCACCTTAGCCTTAAAGTGGCGCCACCCCTGCCCCCAAGCACTTTGTGCATGGGAATATGCTAATTTAGCTACAAGACTCTTAGTGGTTTCCTTAATTGACTTTGAATACAATATGATTTTTCCTTGTCAATGCATATGAATGTAATTTAATATGATTTAATCACTAACTTTCCTTTAATATAATTGATGGGGGTCAGTGTGGCTCGTCCATAGATGAGCGTACTTGGAAAGTTGATTCGTCCTTGAGTAGTTGTCTGTCAGATTCAAGGAACCATGGTAATTAAGCGTATCAACCCATTATCATCTAGGATTCTGAGTGGAGCTCCTCCACATAGATGGACGACCCTCATCGAACAATTCGTCTACATGAATTTATGAACCGAACCACGTGGATTGCAACCATCTGTCAAAATGTTTAACTCCCCAAAACAGTTAAACAAAAGGTGAGAGAAAATGCCCTAACTTTTATAACAGTTATAAGAAGTTAGAAGAAACCAACTCACCCCCACAAATGTGGGGGAAGTTACAAGACAAATAACCGCTTCCATAGCACTATAAAAACACTAATCTCCAATAGATAAAGACAGGTTCTTCATTTTTTACAGAATTATCTAAAATTTAGATTTGAGATTTTGAACAAAGAAACTAACTTCATCATCGGAGGATTTTTGGCCAGTCAACCCCGGTCTCCTTTGATTGTTTGTTCTTTTCAGGCCTTACAAATCGTTAAAACCCGAAGCATTCAACCTACTGATTGTCCGTGCTTCATCAGTTGGCGCCATCTGTGGGAAGTAATTTGTGTATTTTTTCACTATCTTCCTACGACAAAAGGTTATATGGTTCGGACAAGATTAAGGGCCACTAGCCTAGGTCATCAAGAGAGTAGGGATGCTTCTAGCAACCCTCACCGTGATCGACAATCAGCGCCTGTCACACAGCCTCCTTCCATCCAACACATACAATCCATGGCGGCTGCCATGACGGAGTTAACTAGCCAAAACCAGGAATTGACTAGGGAGATTAATCTGAGGCAGCGTCATGAAGGACGTCATGAAGGATATACAGAAGGACAAGCACAAAGTTAAGAAGAAAGGACAAATCCTAAGCCCGAGAGCCAATCAAGGGGTACAACTTCGCGAAGGGTGCCGCATTTGGAAATGGAGATGGACCAAATGAGAAAGGCCATGGATGAGATGAGAGAGAACATGAGAAGGAAAAATCCCATAGAGGATTTGGTTCATCGAACAGATTTCCCCTTCACCGCTTCCATCAATGGTTAACCCCTGCCCCCGAAGTTCAAGATGCCTTCCTCGGACTCATACGACGGGACGTGCGACCCTTTTGATCATATTGCTACTTTTAAGACCATGATGCATCTTCAGGGAGTTCCAGATGAGACCATGTGCAGGACCTTCCCTACTACCCTCAAAGGACCAGCGTGAGTATGGTTTAGTAAAATACCCCCGAATACGGTGGGTTCCTTTGAAGAATTGAGTAAGTTATTTGTCAATAATTTCATTGGAGGGTAAAGACACAAACGTTCCTCTTCTAGTCTGTTAACTATAGAATAAGGAGAAAATGAGAGCTTGCGATCCTTCATCACTCGCAGGGAAGCCTTGACGGTGGATGAGATGGACGACAAGCTACTACTGGTAGCCTTCCATAATGGGGTTAATTTTGATTTGTTCATCCACAAGCTTTATGAGCAAGAGCCTCAGACCATAGCTGAACTCATCCATTTGGCCTAAAATTTTATGAATGCAGAAGACGCAATCATAGCTAAGAAGAGAAAGAGAGCTGATAAAATGGAAGCAAACCCCACGCGGCACTCCGAGCAAGGCCCTCGTCCAAAGAAGAGACGAATGGAAGATAAGAAAGACTGAGATAACAAGAAGGTAGTCCTTCAGAACGGAGCCAACAATACACGCCATTGAACGTGCCACTTGAGCAGGTTCTCATGCAAATCAAGGATGATCCTTCTTTGAAGTGGTCAGAGAAAATGAAGGGAGATCCCAACAAGCGTAATAGGAACAAGAAGTTAAAGGGCAAAGTAGAAGAGTCGTCGCGGCCCCTACTCGGAGAGATAAGAGTAATTATAGGAGGAGCTTCAACTGGGCAATCTTCCAGGTCCAGAAAGACATACCTTAAGGTAGTGCAAAAAGTCCAACTATCTGGACCATCACCAAGGACAAGGGACATGGACGAACAACCCATCACATTCACGGACGAGGATGCTAAAAGGGTTCACCACCCCCATGACGACGGCATCATCATTACCTTGCTCATTGCTAACTATACGACTAGAAGGGTGTTGGTGGACAATGGAAGTTCGGTAGACATTTTGTATTATCCTGCTTTTCAGCAAATGAGGATTGGATGAGATCAACTCTGTCCAGTGAATTCACCCTTGGTGGGGTTTGGAGGAATGAAAGTGCAACCTGTCGGCATTATTATATTACCAATGGTGGTGGGGACATACCCACAGCAGATAACCAAGGATGTGAATTTCCTTGTGGTAGACTGTTCATCTTCTTATAATGCTATCATTGGAAGGCCTACTTTAAACAGTTAGAAGGCAGTCACGTCCGCTTACCACCTGTCAGTCAAGTTCCCTACAGAGCATGGGGCGGAACAAGTGCAGGGAGATCAGCTAGCAGCAAAAGAATGCTATTTGGCCATGTTGGCCATGGACGAGCAAGTCCAAGAGATGAACATTGAGGAGAAAAGGGTTGTGGCAGAGCCCACTGAAATATTGGAGAACATCTCTTTAGACGAGAATAACCCCGAAAGGTGTACAAGAGTCGAAGCGAGTATGGAAGAAAAGATGAAGCAAGATCTTGTCCAGTTCTTAAAAAAGAGTATTGATGTGTTTGCGTGGAGTTATGAGGATATGCCAGGCATAGACACTGCTGTTATTACCCACCGTCTAAATGTATATCCATCCTCTAAGCCAGTACGACAGAAAAAAAGAGTGTTTGCTCCTGAGAGAGACAGTGCCATTAAAGAAGAGGTTCAAAAGTTGATTGCAGCGAAGTTTATTCGAGAGGTTTATTATCCAGATTGGTTGGCCAATGTAGTAATGGTCAAGAAGGCTAATAGAAAATGAAGAATATGTGCGGATTTTACCGATTTAAACAAAGCCTGCCCTAAGGATAGTTACCCATTGCCGTGTATTGATCAGTTGGTGGATTCGACTGCAGGTCATAAGTTGCTAAGTTTCATGGACGCCTTCTCAGGATATAATCAGATAAGAATGGATGAAGCAGACCAAGAGAAAACATCATTCGTCACTAGTCAAGGCTTGTTTTGCTACAAGGTGATGCCTTTCGATCTGAAGAACACAAGGGCAATGTACCAAAGGTTGGTCAACCATATGTTTTGACCGCAGATTGGACGAAATGTAGAAGTCTATGTTGATGATATGCTGGTGAAAAGTCTGGACGAAAGGAAGCACTTGGACAACTTGCAAGAAACCTTTGATACACTCCTACGATACAACATGAAGTTAAACCCTAGCAAGTGTGCTTTTGGAGTCTCATCAGGAAAATTACTTAGGTTCATGGTTTCGCATAAGGGAATTGAAGCAAATCCTGACAAGATTCAAGCAATATTGGATACGAAACCTCCACGAAATATCAAGGAAGTTCAATCTCTTATCGGACGAGTTGCTGCTCTTAACAGGTTTGTCTCTAAAGCTATTGACAAATGTTTACCATTTTTCAAGGTTCTTAGAAAGGCGTTTGAATGGACGGATGAGTGTCAGAAAGCTTTCCAAAACTTGAAGATATACCTCACTACAGCTTCCTTGCTAAGCCCATCCGAGCCTAGTGAAGAGTTGTACTTGTATTTGGCGGTGTCCCCACACGCGGTGAGCTCGGCTCTGTTTAGAGAAGAAGGAAGGGTGCAGAAACCGGTTTACTGTACAAGTCAAGCACTAAGATGAGCAGAAGGATGGTATCCCATGATAGAAAAGTTAGCCTTCATTTTGGTTACAGCCTCTAGGAAGCTAAGGCATTATTTCCAAGCCCATGTTATTAACGTCCAGACGGACCACCCACTAAAGAAGGCAATGAACAAATTAGAAGCTGTAGGACAACTGATCCAATGGGTTATAGAACTTAGTGAGTTAGATGTTAGGTGTCAACCGAGGAACTTGATTAAAGCACAAGTGTTGGTGGACTTCATTGCAGAGTTTACCCCTAGTCAAGGAGAGCTGGACGAGCTGCGCAAAGTTCAAGAGTGGGTCATTAATGTGGAAGGATCATCCACGTTACATGCAGGAGGAGTTAGAGTTATACTCAAATCCCTAGAAGGAGATAAGTTGAAGTACGCAGTTCGTCTACAGTATCAAACCACCAACAATGAAGCTAAATATGAAGCACTCCTCAAAGGATTAGAATTGGCCAAGTCTTTGGGTGTGGAATCCATCATCGTCCGAAGAGACTCTCAGTTAATCATTAGTCAGGTAAAAGGAGTATGTGAAGCCAAAGAAAACCGGATGGTGAAGTATTTAAACAAGGTAAGGCAGCTCGTCGAGAGATTCAAAGAAGCCAGTTTTATTCAACTCCCGAAGGAGGAAAACATGGAAGCGGATACTTTGGCGAAAGTAGCCTCGTTAGGGGAAGCCATGGATAAGATTGATAAAATCCAGTACATGCCAAGCATAGTTCTACTAGAAATACAAGAAGTTGAAGAGGGAGAAAACTAGATGACTCCAATAATCATCTATCTTAAAGATGGAAGGCTTCCATAAGACAAAGACAGAGCTAGGAAGATAAGAATTAGAGCTGCCAAATATGTTCTTATAGACGAGGTGTTATACAAACGGGGTTTCTCTCAACCCCACTTAAGGTGCTTAGCCCCAGATGAGTAAAACTATGTGTTGAGAAAGATTTATGAAGGAGCGTGTGGCAACCACTCAGGGGCAAGAGCGTTAGTCCATAAAGTCATCTGTGCAGGATAATATTGGCCAACTATTCAAGCAGATGCCAAGGCTTATGTCAAGGCATGTGACCAATGTCAACTCTTTAGCAATATCCCCAGACAACCAGCGGAGTATCTTACTCCAATGATGGGCCTATGGCCCTTTGCACAGTGGAGATTGGATATCTTGGGTCCCTTTCCACTTGGAACCAGACAGATGGAAATTTCGGTGGTTGGGATTGACTACTTTACTAAGTGGGTGGAAGCAGAACCCTTAGCAAAAATCACACAACAAAATGTCAAGAATTTCGTCTGGAAGAACATTATTTGTAGGTTTGGGGTGCCCAGAGTTTTAGTATCAGATAACGGGTGACAATTTGATAACACACTTTTTAGGAATTTCTGCAAACATTTCGAGATTCAAAATCATTACTCCTCCCTCGCCCACCCTCAAGCAAACGGTCAAGTAGAGATAGTAAACCGATCCTTGTTGAAGATCATCAAGACTCGCCTTGAAGGGGCAAAAGGGATATGGTCAGACGAGCTACCTGGTTTTCTGTGGGCGTACAGAATGACTGTGAGAAACCCTACGGGGGAGACTCCTTTTAAGCTAGCCTATGGAAGTGAAGCAGTGATACCTGCGGAAATTCACATGGCCAGTTGCAAGGTGATGAAGTACCAAGGTGAAGATAACGAAGAACAACTGCGCCTTAACCTTGATCTTATAGATGAGGTAAGGACGGATGCAGAGCAAAGGACAACGAGGTATTAGAACCTCATGTCAAGACAATATGATGCAATGGTAAAGCCTAAACGTTTTAACATAGGGGACCTCGTCTTGAAAAGGATCTCTCTGGCAACCAAAAACCCTACTCATGGGAAATTGGGACCTAATTGGGAAGGACCCTACAGGGTTATCAATTGCAAAAGATCAGGGTCATATTACTTAAAAGCCCTGGATGAGAGAAAGTTGGAACACCCTTGGAATGTTGAACATCTAAGGAGGTATTACTAGTGATGGCCTAGACGAGCATTGTCTAGGACGAGGCCTTTCATCCTGAACGAGTCAAAGCTCATTTTAGTTGCATGTTTTCAGTTGCATGTTGTTAGCATTATATGTTATGTTTTAATTCCATAAGAGGGTATTGGTTTTAAATTAGCTATGGACGAAGTCATAAGATGTTTGTATGAATAACGCACTAGCTCCTAAAGCATGTGCCATACTTGTGGACGATGTCTATATATTATGAGAATGGTTTGGATTTTCAAATACATGTGATGTAAGAATCTTCTCCATAACTTCATTCACAAAAAGGCCAAGTTTATAGACGAACAAAAAATCTCTAGACGAAGGGATTTAGCATTCTATAAGCTTTCCTCGAAATAAGGATAAAAAGAGGGCATGTTCATCCAAACAATAGACGAGGCTAAGCCTAAAATGCGTTAGTCCAGCCATGGACGAGGAACTAAGCGCATAAGTATGAAGTCCATAGAACAGGACACCAACTAAAACAATCCAATCTTTGGACGAGTAAAAGAGTTGAGCCTTTTATGGATGGTGTAAAACAGCTGTCAAGTCTAAGGACAAATGAAGCTAGAGAACCCATTGCCATTCCCAAAAGGCAAATTATACTTGCAAATTCATAAGAATAGCAAAAATATTAAACATGTAGGAACTCCCGTCATGGTCGAGCCAGAGTAAACCAATATTATGGGTATAAAAAAAAAAAAAAAGATTCGTCCATACATGTTTAATCACAAGTGAAAATAAAAATAAAGCATCCATTCATGAAGTTTAAAGAGGGTAGACGACTGCCATCCAAAAACCCTTATAAAATAACAAGCCTAAAGGGCAATTGTTTGAAAGCTCATTCTAAATGGCATAGATGAGTAAAATGTACTTGCATAATTTTAAATGGTCCTAAATAGTGGCCCTCATAAAAAAATGATAACAATAATTAAACAACATAAATCAAAACTAAAACTATTCACATTGGGGGACCATTTTTAGCGTCTTGAGTAGGTTAAGTAGTGGCATCGTCTTCAACATTGAGGTCCTCGAAGCTAGTCTGAATGAGAGAGCTTGCAGTAGCAGCAAGGTTAGGCTTGATGGAGCTAAAGTCAACTTCAGGGAAGTTTTTTATAGCGTCCATTCGAAAGTCCTCAAAACCTGCTGCATAATTTGTGTCCAGCAAGTCAGTGAACTGTTTGGACGCTCTAAACTCAGTCACTGCATCTTTTTTTGCTTTGGTGAGGAGGATGCTCCGCTCGTCATTCCTCTTTTGAAGATGGTCAAGACGAGTTTCCTTCTCAACCATGTCAGCTCTCAGCTCTTCTACCAAAATTTTCAACTCCTTGGCCTCATCCCTAGCTATGGCTGCCACCTCAGCCCAACCCTTACAGTCGTCCTTGACTTCTTAAATCCTCTTCTCAAACAGGACCCTCTTCTTGTCCATCTTGTGGCCTGCCTGGATGCAGCTATGAACTTTGACATGGCCTGCACAAACGGTTAGAGAATTGTTAAAGTAGGAATACATATCACCAAATCAAGACGAGGTGAAGAAGTTTACCTTAAATAGATCATGAACACTAGAGTGCTCAAATTCCTTCAAGGACATATCATAGCATGCAGCCACGTCCTCACTAGTAACTGCCTTCTCAAACCTCTCCCAAGCCAAGTCTTCATTCTCCAAAAGGTTCATGGGAACCCTTTGAGGAACATGGGACGAGATGGGAGCAATGGCCTTGGCAAGGGTAATGACCACAGGGATGGACGAATCAACATCGAGGATTTGGATGGATGGCTGAGGGGAAGGAGGGTTAGGCCTTGACGGTCCATGCTTTGCCTTCTTCCCCGCGACAGCTGAGAAGGTTGCCCAAGTCCAACGTCTTGGACAGCGCTTTCCTCTTGTCTCCAGTGGAAGGACGAGGCTGGGATTGAACCTCAGGCCTGTTAGCCCCGTCCACAGTTTCCTTCCCCTTATTCTCTTTCATGGTCGCCATTCCTAAAAATAAATAAAAAATATTAATAGTGTTAAGGGAAGGGTATAAGCTAGATGATACTAATAAAAATTCCTAAGTATAAAAAGACTTACGTCTCCGAACCGTGAGCTCGTGAGCAAAGGTCTCAACAGAAGGTTTTGGGCCAAGTCCCCACATAAAAAAGACGTTAAAGGGTCACCAATGAGTGAAAATCCCTATCAATGTGTAGAAAAGCCCTGTGGATGCGGTCATGGTAGAATTTGCTTAAAGAGGGTCGTCCAACGGCTGTAACAAAAAAAAAGAAAAAAAAAAAAAGAAAAGAGGATTAGACAATTATAGGCAAAAATAAAGAATAATAAAAGTGCATTACCTTCAGGACGAAGGTTCCCTAACTCCCTAGTGTAGGGGGCAAATGTATCCCTGCCTACCTCAACAGGGTGCCTTGCTCAGAAACCAAAGACAAAGAAGAACTCCGTTTTCTAGTTTCTGTCAGAAGAAACAAGAGACTTTATTAACCTACACTCATTACCCCTGGCTGTAAACTGGTAGAAGCCAAGGGATTGGCTAATTTCCGAGGGTTTGTAGCAGAAGAGGAATTCATCCACAGTAAGAGGATGATCCCTTCCAAACACTTCCCTCCATAAAACTTGCATGGAAACAACCAACCTCCACGCATTAGAATTAAATTGACACACACCTAAACCTAATCTAATAAGTAATTCTCTGGCAAAGGCATTTAGGGGTAACCTAAGCCCCCCTAGAAGGTAAACCTCATAGATACCTATTCCTAAATGAGGGTTACAACACCACTCCCCACGGACGGCCAACCTAGGGTTAAGGTCGTCTGGGATCTGGTACCAACTCTTAAGTAAATTTAGCCTCCTATCATCAGTTTTGGACGAGACACCTACAGCACAACTATACACAGTTTCTAGTTCATTTGGAGAAGGCAAAGGAATACTCGTCGAGGTGCCAACCCCAGAAGCTGCCCTCGTCCTAACCTCGAGAGGAACTCCAGGAACACCGGAGTATTCCTCGTCCGTGGAGCTGCTACTACTACTGCTATTACTAGAGCCACTATAACTAGAAGTATCATGGTACTCGTCTATAGCCTTATCTACACTATTGCTAGACAAGGAGACAACAACAGACATTTTTGAAATTCGAAGGAAAACCTAAGAGTGAGGACGAGGAAAGTACCTGGCTCTAGACGGAGGAGAACTAAGGACAAGGGAACACTTCTAAGACAAGGTGCAAAGACGAAAAGTGTCAAAGAAGAAAATCTCAAAAATGTGAGGGGTAGGAGGGAAATTCAACTATTTATAGACAACCGGGCCCAGCATATGAAGTGACATAACCAACCAGGATAAGCCACGTGGCATCTGTCTTAAGAGACGAAAAGCCATAATTAAGACGCGCAAAATAGGACTGTGTAAAAAAAAATGAAAATGAAACAAAATGAAGGAGAAAAGGAGTACGTTCTTAGGACGAACAACTCAAGGACAAAGGGGCAACTGATGGGGGTCAGTGTGGCTCGTCCATAGACGAGCGTCCATGGAATGCTGATTCGTCCTTGAGTAGTCGTCTGTCAGATTCAAGGAACCATGGTAATTAAGCCTATCAACCCATTATCATCTAGGATTCTGAGTGGAGCTCGTCCACATAAATGGACGACCCTCATCGAAAAATTCGTCTACATGAATTTATGAACTGAACCACGTGGATTGCAACCACCTGTCAAAATGTCTAACTCCCCAAAACAGTTAAACAAAAGGTGAGAGAAAATGCCCTAACTTCTATAACAGTTATAAGAAGTGAGAAGAAACCAACTCACCCCCACAAATGTGTGAGAAGTTACAAGACAAATAACCGCTTCCATAGCACTATAAAAACACTAATCTCCAATAGATAAAGACAGGTTCTTCATTTTTTACAGAATTATCTAAAATTTAGATTCGAGATTTTGAAGAAAGAAACTAACTTCATCATCGGAGGATTTTTGGCTAGTCAACCCCGGTCTCCTTTGATTGTTTGTTCTTTTCAGGCCTTACAAATCGTTGAAACCCGAAGCATTCAGCCTACTGATTGTCCATGCTTCATCAATAATAAATTTCATAATAACAAGTAATCTAACAATTTATTTATAACTAGTCTACGCTATGTGTGGAAAAAAGTAATTATTTTGTAATTGTAATATAATGCATAATTTGTATTCTAAAATTTTTTGAACATAATTTGCTCTCCCTAAAAATTAAACAATTGCTATTCGGTCCAATTAAACCTACTTCAGTACATTTCGGTTCAAATTAGTCCATTCGGTCAATTTTGGTCCCTTTTGACTCATTTTGGACTAATTGGCCTTAGATTGATTCTTTTTGTAGATTGCCTTTTCAAGTTTAGCTAAAAAATTCATTTTTTTCTTAATTTTTGGACTGAAAAGTATGAAATTTTATCATATTTGGGCTAAACTCTTTAGTTTTGAGTTAAAAAATACAAACAAAATAAATATTATAAATTAGAAATATGACCCTAAAAATGCAATAAAAATGATTAATATTCAAAAAAAAATTCATTTTTTTTCTTAATTTTTGGACTGAAAAGTATGAAATTTTATCATATTTGGGCTAAACTCTTTAGTTTTGAGTTAAAAAATACAAACAAAATAAATATTATAAATTAGAAATATGACCCTAAAAATGCAATAAAAATGATTAATATTCAAAAATCCTGTTTGGTCCATTTTGTCCTCGTCAGTCCACTTTGATTCTATTTGGCCTACGTTGGTCCTATTGGGTCCATTCGGTCCACATTAGTCCTATTCTATCCACTTCAGTCCTATTCAGTTCACATTGGTCCTATTCTATTCACTTCAATCCTATTCGGTCTCCTATATAATCCACTTCAATCCACATTGTTCATATTCAGTTCATTTAGTCCACTTTGGTTCTATTCAGTCTACATTGGTCCTATTTGGTCCATTCTGTTCACTTCGGTGCTATTCATTTGATATTGGTCCTATTTGATCCTCTATGGTCCTATTTGGTCCATTCTATCAACTTCAGTCCTATTTAGTCAACATTAGTCCTATTCGGTCCTCTATGGTCCTATTCGGTCCATATGTCCACTTTGGTCCTAATTTGTCCAGTCATTCTTATTTGGTCCTATTTAGTCAACCTTGTTCCCATTTGGTCCATATGTGTCCACTTTGATCCATTTTGGTCCACTTCGGTCTATTTTTATGTATTTATATATAAGGAAGAGATATGTTTGGGTTGAGAGTACCTATTTTAAATCTAAATTTATTAAAAAAAATAGAGTAAATTCCACTAACATACTCTAGGGTTTAGGCTAATGCCAACTGGGTTCAAGAATTTTCAAAACCAGCCAATTTGGTTCCTAAAACCAACTTAGTCCTTAAACAGCTAGTTATTTTTCTCAACTATTTTAGGAACCAAATTGGTTAGTTTTGAAAAGTTTTGGATCTAGATGGCATTAGCCCAAACCTCAAGGGGACCAGGAGGGTATGAATGGAATTTATCCTAAAAAATTTATGGATCTAAAACTCGTAGTATCTAAAATCCTAAACATTTTTTTTTTTGGTTATATTTTTATTAAACCACATTAACGTAGCATTTCAGTCCACTTTAGCCTGTTTAAATTTAAGTGAAAGTCTTTCTAAACCTTAAGGCTATGAATATGCAAATCTAATCTTTACGGCAATTTCTCATTTGTTTTAACATCATTACTTTTAGAGATAATTACACTTTACTCACCTGTAGTTTGCCTCTAATTCGGTGTGCCTACCCGTGGTTTCAATTTTGACATTTTACCCACCTATGATTCTCACTGTTACTGTGCCATAACCCACCTCTCCCTCAACCATTACTCTAACACAGAATATGTAAAAAAAAAACCCCAAACGGATCAAAACACTCTCACTCCCAAAACTCACTCACTAACATGAAGAACATACACCCAGAAAACTAATACAAATTAAATGAAGCAAAACCATGAGAGAGAGAGAGAGAGAGAGAGAGAGAGAGAGAGAGAGAGAGAGAGAGAGTTCTTCGTCTTCTTCCTTATTCTTATTTTTTGTGCCTAAACTAAGAAATTTATTAAAATCAAAGCATAACGCAATTTACAACATGACAACAGGGAGGATCAACAATTTCCAGCACTTAATTTTTGAAGTTTTGATTTTCAACATCCAAGATCTCACTCACACAAAGCCACTGTATATACATTAGCAGCACCTAAGGGGAGGATTAGCAAAGCTTGACCAAGGGAATAGAGATATGAGAGAGGAAGGTTTCAAAGCCAAACAACAAACCCACCAGAAAAAATCACAACATCATGAACAGTAGAATAAGAATTACTTGATTTGCTGGGTATAATAGAAGTAAAGTAAAAATTTCAAAGCTAAACAACAACCCAGAACCCACGGAATCACTAGATCCACCACCAAATCGGTCAACGATTTCCTACATCAAGCTCGAGTTTGATTGTGCAGGGCCTCCACACCATTGTGGTAGATCGAAGAGTGAGTTTGAGAGTTAGGTTCAAAAAGATCGGATAGAGAAGTGGAGAGATGGTGGTGGTTGGGGTTTGCCGCGAAGGAGCTTGGAAGCTTCAATTCTTTCAGATTCCGAAAGATCGAAGAGAAAGGGAGGTGTTTAGGCTGAGATCGGGTTAAGATAGAGATTCCAGTGAGAGGGAGGTTCGAGCTTGAGAACCACCATCTGAGGTGGTGTTGAAGCGGCGGAGGTGAGCTGTGAGTGGTCAGCCATGGCTGGGTTTGGGGTTTGGAGAGAGATTGTTGAAAAAGAACAAGTGTAAGTGGTAGACCATTGATTTTTTTTTTTTTTTTCTTTGAAAAAATTAGTAACCATTGTGGTGAAAGAGAAACAACAAGGCAAATATATATTTGTGGAGGTTGATTTGAGTTTGATTTCTCTGGGTCTATGTTCTTCATATTCAAGATTTGTGTGAATTGAGAGAGAGGTCAATACCACTTTTTGATTTTGTTTCTCTTGTGTTTTCAGCTGTATTTTGATAGATATGTGGTTTGTACTTTGATGGTATTGCTTGATTTAATTTGTATTAGTTTTATGGATGTATGTTCTTCATGGTAATGAGTGAGTTTTGGGAGTGAGAGTGTTTTGATCCGATTGGGGTTTTGTTTTTTACATATTCTGTCTTAGAGTAACGGCTAAGGGAGAGGTGGGTTACAGCACAGTAACGGTGAGAATCATAGGTAGGTAAAGTGTCAAAATTGAAACTACGGGTAGGCACATCGAATCAGAGGCAAACCACAGGTGGGTAAAGTGTAATTATCCCTTACTTTTAAATGAATTGCATGAGGTTGATTATATTTTTCAAGCAAAATAAATAAATATATATGTATAATTTTTATTTAAATAAATTATTTAAATTTTTCATTCTCTTAAAAGAAATTATTGTGATAATCAAAACTCATAACAAACTTATACTGAATATGTATAATTCCATAAATCTCTTTGAAGAGAAAAGTTAGCGAACTTATGGTCCATTTGGATTGAGGGAGGAGGGAGGAGAGTAGAGTAGAGTTGGTTGAGGGCAAACGAATAATGTGATTTGAATGAGAAGCTCTTTGGAAGGAACTTACAAAGAGAAAACTCAAAGATGAGCTCACAGTCTTAAATATAAGCTCTGGGATGAGGTTTTCAAACAGAGTAGGCACAAAGAATTCAAGCTCTCTCAATAGTCTTAATGGTGGCTGCCACTCCCAAATGAAATTGTGCATCAATGGTTGTTTATATAGGTGAAACCTAGGTTAAAACATTGGTTCAGTAAACTCAATCACCATTTTCTGCAATCTCGCTCAAGTGGACTTACTGGTTGAACAATATATAATGAAGCTATTTTGAACAACTCTCATTAACACTTGTTTTGACATAGAAATTAGTCAACACACCTAAAATCTAACACTGCACGTAAGCAACGAATCATTATATAATTTATATACAAAATTTTTTTTGTTTAAATTAAGAATAAGATAGTTAAATATACAGTAATATGTTGCTAGCACCACAGCTAGAACCCCTCCACTCTTGAACTCCAAGCACTTTGTGCATGGGGCTACAAGACTCTTGGCATTTATATACAAAGTTTGAATGAATCACAGACATCCAATTTAAATATTTCATTGATACATTTCATAGTAGTGAAAAATTTTCAAACATTGCTCCAACTTGAGGAGCAAGCAGTCATTAGATATACAGACTATTGCTACAAAAAAATATAAAATGAAATGCACGAGCACAAACAACCGGTGAAAAATATGGGGGAAAAGAATGAGAACTGCACCCTTTTATTTCTTTTTCTCTCGTCATATTCTTTCCTTCTGTATACAGTGAGCCTTTTGTTTGCCAAGGAATAATAACGCTTTGTTGTCTATGGATTGCTACTGATCTTTCACGTGATGCTTTATTCTTTGGCTTGAGAATTTGCAAGAAATTGGATTGGGAATTTGCCAGTTGTTAAACATCTTTATTTGTCTCAAAAACATAAGCTCCTGCAATACAAATTGGTTAGTCACTTACAAACACAGACAAATGTAATCTTTTTAATCAAACAAAAATATCACAGTAAGCTGATGAGTGGAAAGGGATTAATCACCAAGTGTAGGCATCAAAAGGGTCAACGCAGCAATTCCTGCAATCTTGAGTGGCAATCCAATCTTGATCATGTCTTTCATTTCAATGTGTCCAGTTGTAAACCCGACAACATTTGAAGGAGTTGCCGTTGGAAGCAAGAAAGCAAATTGTGCACCAATTGCTCCTGGAACCATAAGAAGGAGAGGGTGTAAATGCATACCTTTTGCTATTTGGATGAGAAGAGGAACTACTAGTGTGGTAGTTGCATTATTTGATGTGATGAATTCGGTGATGATACTGCTTATCAGACAGACAGCAGGGGCAATGGCTAAATAAGGAGCCCTCTCCAAGAAATCTAAGGTTTCAGACAAGATGTCAGCAAGGCCGCTGGACTCCACTCCCTCAGCTATGGCAAAGCCAGCTCCTAGAAGCAAAATAAGGCTCCAGGGTAGCTTCTTGCATTTGTTCCAATCCATCAGCTTCTCTCCCTTTTCTTTCTTGTTTGGAATTATGAATAATAAGGTTGCCATCATCACCTGCATGATTATGAATCACCCGAAGTTTAGAATCAAGTTTGTTCCAACTTCCAAGGGAAGGAATGTCAATTCGATAATGTCTCTAAATATTATTTGGTTTAGTGATTTCAGCAACTAATTCATCCTTTTAAGCCCATTGTAATTCATTTTTTGAAAATTTATGCAACTCATGAGTAATTGTGCTCACACTAACTGTTCCATCACCAACGCGGCCATTGAAAAGAACTCCCCAGCCAGGAACGTCATCTGTTATGCTCTTTGTCATCCACAAAACTATTAGCATCTGCAGCAACCTATTTTGTTAATCCAAAGGCATTCCTAAAATTAGTTTATATGGTCAACACATTACAATATTTTGCAACGCACCGAAAACACAGCCAGCACCATCTTCTCAGCAAAAGCCATTGGACCTGGTCCGTTCAAAGAGTCACAAATTGATCAGGCTAATTTCAAAATATACAAAGACAAAAACATGATTTCACTTATGTTACATATTCATTTCATCCTATTTTCATTGTTCAAGGCGTTGCAACTATTAAAGTCAAAAATGGACTCCATTGATTGAATGTGCAAAGCTAACACCCAGACAGTTACATATTTCTATCAATAGTCCAAAGTCCCAAGAAATTGACTAGTGTTAATGGTATATATCAATAACATTTTGGCAAAAGTATTCGCAACTACTAACAAGGTATGTTGTAATTGATGCAAAATAAAATAGTATTAGCGATAAGATTATGTAAGAACTATATTTTGTTACTCATAACTTGACATCTAAAACAAGTTATGAAATAAATTGTGAAAGAGACGTGTGTGTGTGTGTGTGTGAAGTCACAAACCCAAAATAAATATATAAAAAAATTGTTAAGAGGAATATTAAGTCTTACCCAAAAATTCAAGCTCCCTCTTCAAATGGGATTTGTCCAAATAGGCAGAGAGAGCCCTGCCTGAACCCTTTGAGCAATACAACAAACAAAGGATACCCCACAAGGCAATGAACAGCAAGAAAGCAAAAGGGAACCCAAAAAAGAACCATTTGTTGAAGCTGATAGGCTCTTCATTAGGAAAATACTTCTTCCACATCCCCACCAATATGAGATTGACACCTGTCCCAGTAAGTGTGCTCATCCCACCAATAGCAGTAGAGTAAATCACACCCAGAATCACAGCCCTACAGAACTTGTTTTCCACGTCCGATTGAGTGGGCCCCGTTGGTAAACGCTGAATGATCCCAGTGGCCACGGGCATCATCAGCACCGCAGCTGCCACGTTGTGCATCCACATGCTCACGAAAGCTGTGGTGGCACAGATTCCGAGAAGGAGGAGTGGTGGATTTAGTGGATCCCCACAAAATACCATGGTTATCTGTATTGTGCCACGTGTTTATTTTGGTAAGTTTTTTTTTTTTTTTTTTTTGGTAAACATTATTTTGGTAAGTTTAAAGTTTAATACTTTATCATGAAAACTTGGCAGTAATAAAATTAACAAAAAGACACGTTGTACAATATAATAGATGCTTCATGATTTCTACTATATATGGGTCCAAGATTCCAAGTGTCTAATTCAAAAAAAAAAAAAAAAAAAAGGTTCCATGTGTCTAACAGCTAATGGGTTGTGTTCAATTATTTGAGAGAGAGAAACGGAGACCAATCAAAAATAAAATGATTAAAGAGAGTGTGTGAGAAAGAAAAATTCGTATATTCTTTTTCTTACATTTTCTTCTAAAACCAGTTTTTGAAGGGTAGATCTTAGTATTTGTCAAATTTTTGTCTCTATAGCATATGATACGAATTTTCAAAAAGTTAACACGTCACAAATTTCTTGATGTTTTTAATTTATTTACATATATGACTGTAGAAATGACAAATTTTGATGGTGTACGATGAGTCGATAACAATAATGTCGGTATGATCAAGTAAAAATGCTGATTCATATGTTGTAAAATTGATTGTGTCATCAACATTCTTGATATTTCTTTTTATCATGGGATGAGTTGAGAAAAAAGAAATCAACAAAAAAAGAAATATAAACCAAACTCCAATATTTGGCTGGTATTTCTTGAAAAATCTAATTGAATTATTTAAACACCATATTCCCTAAAGATACTAAAGCAAATTCCACATCGGAAAACCAATTAGAACAAGGCCCTTGAATGCAAAACCACAATTTACCAACAATCAAAATGGAAGTGGGTTTTTGAGAAAGCAAATAGATAAAGAAGTGGGGAAAAAAAATTGAAGTTGAGTAGGAACTCACATTAAAAGCCAGTCTTCTGTGTATGTTATAATGTTCAACAGCAAGGACAAGTATGAAGCTTCCTAACACAAGAGCAATCACATCATCCATGTAAGAGTGCGCAACATGATCAGCAGAAGAAATCCCAAAAAGTGGGAAGAGAAAGAGAGGAGACATGGAGGTCACCGGCATAGGCACAGCCTCAGTGAGCCACCAAGCAAAGACCCAAGCAAGAATGGCCAACATGTTTGTGCTAGTCACGGGCCCATCAAGCTTAACAAAAAGACATACAATTGTGCTCAAAAGCGGCCCTAAGAGGATGTAGAAGTTTTTGAGTGTGAGAATGGAGGAAAGAGAGGAACGGAAACTGAGTTTCCGTTGCGGTGGATCACCATGGAGAGGGAGAAGTGGGGTTTTGGGGTCATCGGAGATGGGATGAGTCAATTGATCATGGTCATCGTTGATCATTTTGAAGCTAGAGAGAGGAAAAAATGGTTGAAAGGTTTGGTAGAGAACGTGTAATTTATTTATGGTTTGATAACGAGGATAAAGGTTTGCCTCGGTGGCTTTTTCGTTGGATATTAGTAGTGGACAAGTTCAACTCTCTCTTTTGCAGTTGTGTTGTTTGTTCAACTCTCTCTGTTTGTATTTAGCTAATCAATGTGAATTATTTGGTATAAGCGGTGACTAGCTTACGCAATGACCAACAGATTTAAACTAGACAATGTCTCAACAAAAAGTTCCATACGGCTATTCTTCAGACGTGTGTAGGTCCTCCCAAGCAGGGTTTTTTTTTTTTTTTTTTTTTTTTCTCTCTCTAGATTTATTATAACGGCAGATTTAAACTCAAATTCTCTTTATAATATAAATAAACACGTGTATTTAGACAAATGATAAAGAGTAATCCTCAAAAGTGAGACGTCATCTATTCACTAATAAATTGCCACTAATTATGGTGGGGTTAGCCTAAAGTTTGGAAAATAGTTAGTTAGTTTTAACTTTCTTCTTCCCTTCAATTCTTCTTTTTTAGCTGTGTTTTGTATCCAAGGAACAGAACCAATTGTATTATTCATTCCGTACATTTTCATCAAGATATAAAGATTTGGCAGTTATATTTAGCGTGGGTTTGCCAAGCAATGATTCTACATTTTGCATTTTTGGTTGGGTTTTACGGTACTATTCACGATCCAGCTAAACTTGTGATAACACGCATAAGCAATAAATTTTGAGTCCCACGATACTATTTATAATTTAAAATTTATTTTATTATATGATTTTAACAATAAATTTTTAATTTTTAACAAAATAAGCGATATCAAAAAATAATTTTAGAGAGAAAGTGTGAAAGTTAAGAACTATATACTAAATTATACGGTGTAAAGGAACGTGCACTTTTGCCTTTTGAGTTTTGAGGCTAATTTGGGTTTTCAAGTTGCCAGGGGATAAAGAATCTCAGGCCGTAAAGGCAGCTGATATAAAAATTTTGTAAAATATATATTTTTATGAACTTGAAAATGAGCTCTTCTACAAGTGGCATGCATGTAGGTACACATGGGCGTGCACGATGAAGATTAAGCTACCATGTAAGCATTTGGGCTAGTACTAATCTCTTAGCTCATATTTATCTACCATAGTGAGAATTTATATATCTATAAAACCCCACTTTGTTCTTAAAATTTTCTTAAGTGAAGCTCAAGTTTGTTTAGTCCCTTGCTTATAGATCTGAAAACATGTTTTTATTTGTTGGTCAACCAATAATTTTTGACCGAACAGGATCGTCTTTGTTATGGTAGAAAAATATTAATCACAACATTGTCTCTGACTAGTCCTACGTAATTATATGTTCTTCTATTATTTTTGTTGGAAAATTTTAGATCCCGGTTAATAGAATTAACAAGTTTTAAATTGTTAATTAGATTTATTATGAATAAAACTTGTTAAAACAAACAAACATCTATCATGCACAGCAGAAAAGTAAATAAAACAAGTATGATGACCTAAGAAAATCAATGAAACAAACTAGTTTCACAGTAAAAAAAACCTGGGGGAAAACCTTCCCAAAAAGCAATTCACTATAGTAAAGAGAAGTTTCAAATCTAGTACAAAACCTTTGTCCCTAGACTCTACAATCCCCGTAAATAAACTTACAGCAGAAACCTTCTACTACTTCAGAACCTCTAAACTCTTCAATATATAAATGCCACCATTTTGATGCACGAATCCCAGTACATAACTAACTCCTTTGCACGAATCCCAGTACATGACTCACTCACCAACTTGAGGAAGAAGAATGTTAGCTACAAAGTTCTTCACTTCATCAACAATGAAGATCAAGAAGCACTTGGTTACAAAACCCTAAGGCGCAAAGACGCAGTAGCTTCTTTCATAGAGAATAAGGCACTTGGTCACCTTTTGCATGTGTTCTCCTTATATTCTTTTATGTGACAGCCTTTAAAATAAGTCTTATATATGTCTAGGGTTGTGAGAAAAGAAACCCTACACAAATACATAAACATGGGCCAAAAATCAAATCTAGAAATCTAAATTTTGTAATTCTCGATAGATAGATCTGTTGAGCTTCACTTGCGAGCTATCGAGGACTTGCGAGCTATCGAGGAGCTATCGAAATTTAATGAACCAACACTTCTTCACTTGCGAGCTATCGAGATTTAATGAATCAGCACTTCTTCACTTGTTTCTTGGACAGATTTGCATGGCTTTAATACTAGACTTGAACTCTTGTTCTTTAAAGTATTAAACACTAGACTTGAACTCTTGTTCTTTAAAGTATTAAACACATCCTAGATCTACCCAATTACAAGTAAAGTGCGTTTCATCTAGGGTTGTGAGAAAAGAAACCCTACACAAATACATAAGCATGGGCCGAAAATCAAATTTAGAAATCTAAATTTTGTAATTCTCAATAGATAGATCTATTGAGCTTCACTGCAAGCTATCGAGGAGCTATCGAGATTTAATGAATCAGCACTTCTTCACTTGCGAGCTATCGAGGAGCTATCGAGATTTAATGAATCAGCACTTCTTCACTTGTTTCTTGGACAGATTTGCATAACTTCAATACTAGACTTGAACTCTTGTTCTTTAAAGTATTAAACACATCCTAGATCTACTCAATTCAAGTAAAGTGTGTTTTGTCTAGGGTTATGAGAAAAGAAACCCTACACAAATACATAAACATGGGCCGAAAATCAAATTTGGAAATCTGAATTTTGTAATTCTCGATAGATAGATCTGTTGAGCTTCACTTACGAGCTATCGAGAGCTATTGAGGAGCTATCGAGATTTAATGAATCAACACTTCTTCACTTGCAAGCTATCGAGATGTAATGAATCAACACTTCGTCACTTGTTTCTTGGACAAATTTGCATGACTTCAATACTAGACTTGAACTCTTGTTCTTTGAAGTATTAAACATATCCTAGGTCTACCAAATTACAAGTAAAGTTCCTTTTGTCAAAGAATTAGCCAATTACATAAAAAAAAATGTCCTTAGCAATCTCCCCCTTTGGAATCCGTGACAAAACCACAACATACAAATAAACATATGAGAGAAGTCATAAATTACTCAACTCATACAATAAAATCTATCCTGACATAAACTCTTGAAAAACTTTGCAAGAAGAGAGTCCATGGTATGGAAGACTTTGATAATCTTTGTTTCTGAAACACTTTATACAAAACTTATCACACAGCATCATAGTGTGAAACAGAAATAAAAGATTGCATACAATAAAAAAACATGTGTATAAAGAATGAAAAGAAACAACACATGTAAAGATAGGTGAAGAAGACATACATCATATATATATATATATATATATATATCAAAGATAAGTACAATGTATGTGAACATGGTCACAAGACCGATGTACAAAAAAAAGGAAGTAAGCAATTCCGCTAACAAGATGAAACACAACTCCCCCTTACAAGGACATGTATTTCTCCCCTTAACATATAGAATCTTAAAAAGAAACCACACATTCTCCATAATTTCTCCCCCTTTTTATCATGATTGACAAAAGGTACAAGAAACTAGAAAACTTTACTCGAGAAATATAAAGATGATCAAAGGGGTACAAAAAATCTATATAAATGCATAAATGTGATGAAACAAGATGCTATAGATGACAAGATAAAAGAAAGATACAAAACATATGAAAAACAATGCATGCAAGAGAATCTCGATGGATCGAGAGGTGTCGAGCAGCTATCAAGCAGAAGCTAACCTCGATGGATCGAATAGCTATTGAGCATACAGAAACTTTCTCGATGGATTGAGCATCTATCAAGAAGCTATCGAGACTGCGATAAAGAAAACACAAAAAGGCTCGATAGATAGCCTAGCTGTCGAGAGGTGTCGAGAAGCTATCGAGATTGCTTAAAAACAGTTTTTTAAAGAAGGGAAAAACATAGACATGAATGCAATCAAGCATGCTACTCAACCAAAAATCTAAACAACATTTTAAACTCTCAAAATCATCTCTCAACAAGAAAAATGTCAAGCTCATATATCCAAAACACACACACACACACACACACACACACACACACACACACACAAACAAGTCTAACCAAATTTTATATTTCAAAAACAAGTTAAGACAGTTTAATGAGCATACATTAATACATGTATTCCTTGTGATGGCCAAACCACATTATACCTACACATGTATCAAAAGTAGCAAAGAATATTGCATGTTGTGTGTGAAAAATATCACAAGATTGCATGAGTGTATACATGTTATGAAGATTTGAGATATGAGAAAATCACTTTAACTCACACACAATCATAACTATTTGATGAGGACTATCAAGTTCGAGGTACATCCTATAACTCCCACGTTCCCTAGAATACACACTTGCAATCATATATAAATCTTTTTGATCTTTTTGCTTTTATTTTTCTTTGCATATTTTTCTTTTAAGCAAACCATGCATGGTCATATAAGAGAAAGAAAAGAAATACCCAATTATGTTAAACTTATGACATTCTACTTTTGCTATGCCAAAGTATACAGATGTCATTTCATGATTGGCGGCAATAGTGGTGAGATAGTTATTTATGCCTTTCTCTTAGAATTTTCTAGTCCTTCCCATCAAAAAGAGTGATATGAGTGTTAAGTACAAGAGATTACTTAACCTAACTCATCACAAACACGAGCCACAAAGTTCATTTGCTTAGTTGTGCATACAAGTGCTCATCTAAGCTACAAAATTTTTCAATTTTTATTTTGAAAAAAAAAACAAAATAAAAACAAAATAACAAAAAAAAAAAAAAACAGACAAACAACATGAAAGTATGAAAGAAAGATGCATATGCATAAAGGCATGATAGAAAGGTGCAGATGCATGAAAACATGATTCCAAAAGCTAATAAGAAATCAAGCACCAAGAGTCTTACTTTAGATAGAAAGAATTAAAATAGATGACAAACAAAAAAGACAATTAAGTCTTAGACTCCTTTCTCACCTACACAGCACGAGTCTATGGCCGTGAAAATGAAAAGGCACGTGTCCTAGTATGTTTACTAAAGGACATGGAAGAATTAAAATTCTCTTGAAATTGAGTTACAAAGCTAAAGGCTTTTAATAACTCTACAAACAAAGGTGTACGTCCTTGAGAGGAAACATGTGACCGTTTGGACACTTGCTTGTGAAGATACAACTTAAAGCAATTAGGACGAATGTGTCCAGAAACACCACAATGGTGACAAACATGAGGTCTAACAAAGGATTTAGAATTAGACAAATCAGTTATGGATTTCATACCTTTATTACCTTTCTCAGATTGGGACCCAAAGACAATTCTTGATTCAAAAGCCGTGGAAGAGGAGTGGCCGGAGGAAACAGCATATCATAAGCCAGTCTTATCAAAACTAGGCTTTTGAGCACTCAATACCTTATCAAGTTTTGCACGAGACATCCTCTCTATTTGAATTCTAGCTTGACTAAACTCTATCTCAAGATTCTTGACCTTCTCTTCTAATGAGGTGTTCTCCATAACAAGAGTCTCAACTAATCTTGTTTTAAGGTCTAAAAATGTCATAATGCCAAGGCCCAAAATAACACAGTGAGTGAACCCCATGGAAAATAATAATAAAAAGGCTTGAACTCACAACAAGAAAAAAGATGATAGGCCCAAATCCATTAAAAAAGATTTAAGACCAAGACCTACGAAGGGATAGGCCTTAAGGCCCATGAAATAAAGGGAAGAAAGAAAAAGCTTAGTCTGCCAAGATCAGAAATTCGAAAGGGAGTCCAATGGTAAGAATTGGGCCAGGATACCCAGAGGCTGCTAGGAGCTCGGGGTCCTCGGGACGTACAGCAAAGCTAGAATGAGATTAAGGTAGCTCAAAAGGAGTGTCAAGAAACACAAGGAACGAAGAACAGCTATGTCTTTCTCAGTCACCCAATGATGCAGAAAAGAACCAAAAAGCTTGGTGAGTAATGATTCATCAACAAGGGAGTGGTACCTCAGGGTGCCCAGAAAGAAGAACCATGAAGGGAAGTAGATAGGAAAACTTTCAACCTGGTAGGGATGGAATCAACTCACTCGGGAAAGATGACAAAAGGAAAGACAGCCAAAAGGCTGAGTCTGAAAAAGGTGAGGCATAAAAGCCTTGAAGGAAGAGAGGTTAGAGGTCAGCTCTCTAAGAATACCCCATAAATGGAAAGTCAGCAAGAGGCTTTTAGGGAAAAGACATCAAAAGAAGAATATTATAAGAAACAAGGAAGGGACCAACCACCAAAATTGTTGGCACAACATGGGCTCTAGTACTTAGGAGAGCAAAGGAGGGGAATCAGTGGTACCCTGGACCCCTAGAAGGACACTAAAAAAAAGGGGATTTGGCAACAGTACAAGGGAGGATTGAAGGGAGAAAACTTTGTAAAAAAAAAAAAAAAAAACTCAAAGAAAGTAACAAAAAGAAAGGAAAACATTGCCCGATATCCTCAAACAGCCACTGAAGAATATACTTGGATTTAAAGGGATTCAAATTTTGCAAGTCTTGGAGGCTTGAAGAGCCATCTAAATCTGTGATTTTTTAGCTTATTTGGACCTTGTAATATGATTTGGTGAGCTCATTGTAATACACAATTAAGAAAAGTAATAGAATATCTCACTTTTTTTTAAGGATCCTTAACCTTCATTCTGTGTTGTTTGTCTATTGCGTTGCTCCTTTACTGTTTCTTGCTATCCCATACATACATACATACATACATACATACATACATACATATATATATATATATATATATTTCTTGCTTGTTAGTGTATGTATTGTAGAATTTCTGCTCTATGTACCACTTGGTTCGTAATCAGCCCATTTAGCTGCGGTGAACCAAGTCCAATCCCTTAAAACAACAACTAAAAGGCCCAGGGTCCTTGCTTCTACTTGGGCTTGGACACTGTTCAAAAAGGACCCACACACCTTGTAGTCTCATCTAGTTTGACTAACAGATCAACTTATCTAGTTTTTACCTCATTAAGCTCTTTTCTACAAAGATGAGAAATCTTTTCAGATTTTATGAATTCAGTACATAGCTTATCATAGGCTTCTTGGAGAGTCATCTTCTTGGTTACTTCATCATCAAAGAATCCTCACTGTCACTAGCACTCTCCATAATCACCTTATCGGTTGTGAGCAAAAACTATAAGATGACCATATTCATCCATATACTCATTAGAAAAGTCATCCTCAGTACCACTCCAAGGAGCAACCAACCTTTTATCTTTTGACTTCTTGGTATTTTCCTTCATAAGATAGTTTGGGCACTCTATCCTTATATGACCAAAACCTTTGCACTCATGGTATTGGATGAGGGGCTTTTCATTCTTGCCCTTCCTTGAGGATTTAGATTTCCTAGGAGGTTTGCCCTTATCCTTTTTCCTAAATTGAAGAAGCTTGATAATCTCATCAATTATGAAGGTTAGATCCTCATCCTTATCCTCATCTTCATCTTCATCTTCAGAGTCCTCAATCTCTTCGTCTATACTCATAAGAGCCAAGTTTCTACATTTTCCACCTTTTCCTATTGAGCCTAATCTCATCTCATAGGTTTGAAGGTTCCCTACAAGCTCAGTCATAGGAAGTTGATTAATGTCCTTCACTTCTTCAATGGCAGTGATCTTGGAATGAAATCTTTCAAGTAAGGACCTAAGGATTTTTCTAACAATTTTAGATTTTGCTATAGATTCTCCAAGGTTGAAGGCAGAATTCACAATATTCTTAAGTTTAGCATAGAACTCATCAAAGGTCTCATCCTCTTTCATCCTTATTTCTTCAAAACTACTAGTGAGTCTTTGAAACTTCACAGTCTTTACTACCTTAGTACATTCATAGGTGGTTTCAAGAATGGTCCATGCTTCCTTAGCAACTTTCGTGGATGATATTTTCTTGAATTCCTCATTGGTCACCCCACAAAACAAAGCATTCAAGGCCCTATTGTTGAAATTTGCCACTATGATTGTTGCATCATCCCAATCCATTGGCACTTCCTTTGGCTTAATCCAGCCAACTTTAACAGCTTGCCATACCTGTTTACTTAGAGCCTGCAAAAAAACTTTTATACGAACTTTCTAGTATGCATAATTAGTGCTATTAAATAAAGGAGGAATAAAAAGAGATTGTCTACGATCCATGACAACGGGGGTCAAGGATCACACTCAAGAAATTAATCCAATTAAAGTGCACCCGCTCTGATACCATTTGTTAAAAAATTTTAGACCCCAATTGATAGAATTAATAAGTTTTAAACCTAAGTTGTTAATTAGATTTGTTATGAATAAAACTTATTAAAGCAAACAAACATCAATATCAAGTCAATTATCATGCACAGCGAAAAAGTAAATAAGACAAGATATGATGACCTAGAAAAACCAATGAAATAAACTAATTTCGCAATAAAAAACTTGAGAGGAAACCTTCCCGAAAAGCAATTCACTATTGTAAAAAGAAGTCTCAGATCTAGTACAAAACTTTTGTCCCTAGACTCTACAATCCCCGTAGATGAACTTACAGCAAAAATCTTCTACTGTTTCAGAACCTCTGAACCCTTCAATATATGAATGCCACCCTTTTTTATGCACGAGTCCCAGTACATGACTAACTCCTTTGCACGAATCCCAATACGTGACTCACTTACCAACTTAAGGAAGAAGAATGTTGGCTACAAAGTTCTTCACTTCATCAACAATGAAGATCAAGAAGCACTTGGTTACAAAACCCTAAGGTGCAAAGACACAATAGCTTCTTTCAGAGAGAATAAGGCACTCGGTCATTTTTTGCATGTGTTTTCCTTGTATTCTCTTATATGACAGCCTTTAAAATAAGCCTTATATATGTCTAAGGTTATGAGAAAAGAAACCCTACACAAATACATAAGCATGAGCCGAAAATCAAATCGAGAAATCTGAATTTTAAAATTCTCGATAGATAGATTTGTTGAGCTTCACTTGCGAGTTATCGAGAGTTATCGAGGAGCTATCGAGATTTAATGAATAAGCACTACTTCACTTGCGAGCTATCGAGATTTAATGAATCAAAACTTATTCACTTGTTCTTGGACAGATTTGCATGGCTTCAATACTAGACTTGAACTATTGTTTTTTGAAGTATTAAACACATCCTAGATCTACCCAATTACAAGTAAAGTGCGTTTTGTCAAAGGATTAACCAATTACATAAAAAAATGCCCTTAATAATTTTCGTACAAATTTCTACCCCATATATTGTTAGATGACCTAAATGAGAACCATCATAAATATTTACATAATAACTATTGCCTAAATGATAAATGTTCTTTTTCTTTTTCTAGATAGTTACAATATTTTACTAAATCTGTAGCTTAAACCATTTCTTTCCTAAATCCCAAGTACTTTGTGCACTTTGGTCATGTTATTATCCTTCTTCATTTCCTTTTTTTTTTTCTTTTTAAATTTGAATTAATGGTTCATGTTATTGTTATCCCTTTCAAGAAGCTTCCATTGATAAATAATAGAATGCACATTACATAGTAGTAGTAGGCTAGAAGCCATGAAAGTGGCCATTCTGAATGAGCAATAATATATATATATATATATATATATTTTTTTTTTTTTTTTTTTTGAGCAAAGAAAGAGTAATAATTTATCAAATTAAATTTCATCTTTTGATTTTTTTTTTTTTTTTTTTGAGAAACACACACACACACACACACATATAGGGGAAGGGGGATGAGATAAGGGAATACACTCACACGTTAACACCAAAACTACATGCGGCAATTAATGTCGCAGAACAAGTGATAAACCCCTTTTCAATAACACACCTTACCGATGTGGGACGACTCAACAACATTGAATATCTTTTTTCTTTTTCTTTTTTTGAGAAATACACACACACACAATAATATTCATCGTTTGATTAATTATAAAGTTTTATATAGAAATCATATTGTCCTATGACCAATTCGTTTGATTAATTAGTTTTTTAGGTAGTCGTCCCCTCGTCCCTGGTTGATTAGCCAATCAAAGATTGAAAGGGAGTTGTGTACTGTGGACTAGTGACCACCATGGCCCATCCCAATAATTCACAAGCAGCCAACCGTGGGCCCCTTTAGCTCAATACGAAAGTGAAATGCATCTTCCATTTCCGTGATCTTCTCCAATATTTTTCACATGTTGATGTGGGACAATTTATTGACATTCCGCATTCCCTGTAATAGTTTTAGGGTACAAAATTTAAAACTTTGGCAAATCTTTTTTTTTTTTTAATTTTACATACACGGAAGCTGTATAAAATATATATATATATATATATATAAGTTTTAACACAAAAGTACATCATAAGAGAGAGAGAGAAAGGCAAATGTGGTTTTTTAATACCATAGAATAATACGGTTTTAGGATTATCAACTCAGCCTAATAAGGTATTCTTTTTTTTTATGGAATAATAAGGTATTCTTATATATACACAATATTAGGTTTCTTTGTAATACATAATTCTTATTAGTAAAGATGAAACAATTCTTACTTTCACTTTCTCTCTTTCTACGAACATTTTATTTATTTATTTATTTATATTTTAACATGATTTCCAAGCCACATTATTTGTTCATAAATTTTTATTGTTGCTTTCGCTGTCAACATCAAAGCTTACACTTGAGTCTAGATTTTGAACTCTTCAGATCTGCATATATATAGTTGTATATATGTTTCACTCCCTAGTCAAGGCACTCTTCACACATCTCACGTGCTCAGAGCTTTACACACCCGTTTCTTTCTAGTGATGCACTCCATGCACCACATGGTACGCATGTTAAAGACGCGCGTGCTCTCGTGCCAAAGCTTTTTTCTCATTTTTATCCTATATCTTCACATGCTTCCTCCTCTATGGCAGTGATTTTTAGAGGCGTTTTCCCTACGTTGACTTTCCTAAAGATGGCAAGAGGTTACAGTGTACTCTTGGTGTGGTGGTTACTCTACAAATATAAATACTTGTAAGGTGTGAGGGCAAAAGGGCTGGGGTTCAAGTTTCCAGGAAAGAGTTTTACACACATATACACTTAGATTAAATTAGAGTAGAAATTCTATCTTGTAAAAAAAAAAAAAAAAAAATTGCAAGAGGCTTAGATGTTTTTTTTATTTTATTTTTTATTATTTAAAAAATATTCTTGAAGAGGTGGCTTCTACATTAATTATGGGAAAACTGATGGGTAACATTAGATTAGAGTGCTAAAAGAGAGAACGCTAGTGTTTTGGAAGAAATGTAAAAATAAATAGATGAAAATTGATAATATGTATATATATAAAAAAAAAAGGTTAAATAATATATATATATACACATATTCAAAGTGAGGCAGGCTAGAAAAACCTTAACCCAACACCTTTTTGAGGTGAGGCCGCGTTTCGCAAACGTGGCCTAAGAAAACGCAGCCTAAAGGCCGCGCGTTTTCACTACAAAAAACGGGGCCTTTAGGCCCCGTTTTTTTGGGCCGCGTTTGCAAAAACGCGGCCCAAAACGGACTGAAGCCGCGTTTTTGCAAACGCGGCTTCAGTCCTAAAAATGGGCCGCGTTTTGCGAACGCGGCCCAAGTCTTTAGGTTGAGGCCGCGTTTTTACACACGGCCTCACGTGTTTTTTGAAGCCGCGTTAATAAAACACGGCTTCAGTTGGGCTGGGGCCGCGTTTTATTAAACGCGGCTTAAACTGTTAGCTTAAGGCCGCGTCTAAAACGCGGCCTCAAGCATTTTTTTTTTGTATTTATACTCTTTTTGACCGGGTTGAGCAAAAAACCCTAGCCTCATCATTCTCCCTCATCATGTCCAGATCTCCCTCATCATGTCCAGACTCCAGAGCCGCGTTTGTACTCTCCAAGCCTGGTTCTCCGAACCGATCGGAGATCGGAGGCTTGGAGCTCCAAGCCTCCATCTCCGATCTCTGAACCGATCGGAGATCGAGGCTTGGAGATCCAAGCCTCGTTCTCCGAACCGATCGGAGATCGGAGATCGAGGCTTGGAGATCCAAGCCTCGATCTCCGATCCGATCGGAGATCGGCTTGGATCTCCGAGCCTCAATCTCGGATCAAAGATCGGAGATGGAGGCTTGGATCTCCAAGCCTCGATCTCCGATCCGATCGGAGATGGAGGCTTGGAGAGCTCCACCTCCGAGCCTCGATTCGAAGGCGACCGGGTTTTTGCTGGGTTTGTCGCTGGGTTTGTGTTTAATTTTCGCTGGGTTTGTGTTTTTGCTGTGTTAATTTGTATTTAAATTTTTGCTGGGTTAATTTGTATTTAATTTTTTGCTGGGTTAATTTGTATTTAATTTTTTGCTGGGTTTGTGTTCAAATAGTGCTGTTCTTGTATATAGTTGCTGGGTTTGTGCTTAATTTTTTGCTGGGTTTGTGTTTAAATATTTGTGTTCTTGCTGGGTTTGTGTTTAATTTTCCACTGGGTTTGTGTTCAAATCTTGCTGGGTTTGGGTTCAATTATTTTTTCTTGAATATTAATTCTGAAAATTGAGAAAATTAATTCTGAAAATATTCAAAAATATTTTTGAATATTTTCAGAATTATTTTTTTGGAATAGTCCTTGGTCTTAGGCCGCGTTTTAAACGCGGCCATAGCCTTCGGTTTTAGAAAGTGCGGCCAGAGACCCCGGAGGCCTATAGTCTCGGGGTTGAGGCCACATTTAAAAACGCGGCCTAAAAAACCGCGGCTATAGCCTTAGGCCGCGTTTTTTGGACCTTAGGCCGCGTTTTTTAAACGCGGCCTAAAGCCTTTTTTTTTGTAGTGTTTGTAGTGAGGGACCATATAGGATAGGGCAGGTCAAGTGACGCGAAAATTTTTTACCATCGCTAAACTTTCCTTCCAAACCAAAGGTTTATTTAAGCCTGCAACTTGAGTTTGAGGAAAAATATAGAAGTATATTAGGATATAATATTATATTATAAGATATTTTCATAAAAAGTAGACCGATTTTGTGTATAAACATTGGGTATCGTGGTTTTGTAATATCGTGAGCTAATTTGGTTCTAAGGTTACCAAATTAAGCGGCAAAGCCCAAGTAAGTATTCCTATTGTAATTGACTAACTGTAATACACAATTACATTAATTCTCCTTACTTTCGGTTCACCTCAATTTACATCTTTTTATATTTATATTTTAATGTAATGAAACCAATGTTGCATCAGACTTACATCCATCTTATTTTAAAAATATATACTGGTCTGCTCAGTTAAGTTCGTTCTTTTTTAAATGATTAAAATCCATTTTAAAATAAAGCCTTGGTGGTCAAATAGAGAGGTTACATTACAATTTACAACGTAGAGGTTACGAAATTTAGGAGTATTATTAATGGCCCCACATTACAGGCGGCTCATTTGTCGGATTCCTCGTCGACTTATAAGTTTTTCAATTATACTTAAGTTTCGTGACGAAAATTATATCTTAAATTTAACTTTATACATCGGAATGGATATGATCTCTTCTATGAATCTATGTATGTGTGACACGTGAATTCTGATCTCAAGAAAACACATTAGGATAATATTAATAGGATTAGAAATAATGATCCACCTTTCTCATTGCTATACTTGTCTTAATTGTGTTCTGAATCATCATCATCATCTTCAGTTCTTAGATAGGTAAGTTTGGAATTAATGAATTATTTAACAATTCCGTGTCGAGGATGGTGAGCCCACACTTGGCTTGCTTCCACATGATCTCAACTATCCTTGGAGCTTGGAACACCTTCTTGTCTAGGCTACCATAGTTTCTATGGGGATTTCCACTTTCCAAGTTCTAGGGTGCTATTGATGGTGAGAGATGGATGGCTAAAGACAGGACCGCTCTAAGAAATGATTACATATGATTTTTTTGCCTCTAAAATATTGTAGATAGTTTTCTTCTAACTAGTGTGGTAGAATTTTATGAAAAATACTTTATTCATGACATCTTCGTAACAAATTATAAGTGGCAGGTTGTTATTAACTGTTACGGGTGGATAAAAAAATAATTTAAGTTGTCGATTCAAATTAGAACTAATAACAACTTATTACCTATGATTTGTTATGAAAATATTATGAACGAATTTTATAGATAGTTAAGTGAGTTTTATCAAAATGAGTCATCATCTTATCTTGATAAACATTATCAAAATAGTTTTAAATTTGAACTCAAAAACTTATTAGTCATACTTATCGGATATCCCATGTGAAATGCCCCATGAGTTCACGGGTCATGAGATGCGAAAAATACTTTTATTTAGCACAAGAGACTGTTTGTGTAACTAGGCTCATGCACTACGTACTTCTAATGGGCTTACAAGTTTTCCAAGGCTATTCATGGAGCCCAAGGAGGTTGCCAAATGCAATAAAGCCCACAAATGTGAAAAAAGTGTCACCAACACTATGATTTTCGAGTAAAACCATTTTAGAATTCAACAATTACAAAATAGAAGAGAAAGCCCAACTTGGTTTTTTTGACTCCATCAGTGTGGAACCCATGTGAACCAAAAAAAATGGGAAGGTAATTAAACTGTGTAATTCTAAATTTGTAGACAATCTTTGCATTAGCCAAACTGAGGCCCAACACATCTGCTGTATGGACATTTTTTGTTGCGTGTAGAATCATCTGCTTTATGAACCTAAAGACGTGTTTAAACACATGTACCAAACAGGCTTGTAAAAACTTATATATTGTAGTCAATACATAGTTGGGCCAATCTCATACCAAAAAAGATGCATTGATCTTAGTAAAATTATTTGGTCAGATTGGCCTAATTAGTGAAACAAGCTCTGTTCTAGTTCGTTCCTCAAAAATATAAAAACCCAATAACCTATTGTAATCAAAACTCCAATAGCCCCCAACCCGAATTGAACTCCAAGGCACAAGCACAATCACGCTCAATCTCCACAGAAAATTAATGACCAATGAAACAATCGACGTTCCGTGTAAACTACTTTCAAGACACCCTATTGGAGCCTTCAAAATATCGTGCATCCACTAAAAAATGTATGCATGTATGGGGTGCATAATTGGTCCTCCTCACTTATAATGCATTGTTTGTGGCCCTCCTCACTTTTAGATTTCATTTGGAATGGACTGAAATTTTCAACTTATTTACAATTTTAGTTTATTTTTACTATTATTTATAAATCTTACTACACTTTTTACTATTTTGCTTATTTTTCAATTTTTTTCCTATATTTTCAACAAAAAATTTTCACCTTTAATTAAATAAACTGTTCTCAAACAGTCCTAATAGTCTAATTCCATGCATCTCATTCCATAGTAATCAACACATGGTTTCCATCAAACTCCACCTCAATCTTTTCACCAAAAAAGTTAAGACTCTTCACACTTCCTATTACCCTTTTAGGCGTGTACCTTCATACCTTTTTCTCAAGAGAATTTAAAAAAATTACGCGTGCCACCAATTTTTGTATTTTTATAATAATAATAATAATAATAATAATAATAATAATAATAATAAATTGAAGATGAAAAGGTAATGAATAGAATAACTAAAAGGATAGAAAAACAATAGGAACATAGAAATGACTTATAAGAGCATTCTCATCAAAGATTGTAAAAATTTTAGCATTTAACATCTAAAAAATCAATTTTATAACATTTAACACATCACTTTACAATACAACCTACATCAAAACTTCTATTTTTTTTACCACTTCATTTAAATATTCTTTCTTTATTATTTTTTATTCTTCCTCTCTCTCCCTCTATCTCTCTCTCTTTCTCAACCCAACAGATCTAGAATCTTCTCCCTCTCTCTGATCTTCTGCTCTCAAACCCGTGCTCCATGGCTAATCACCAAGCTTCGTCTCTGAACATCAATGCCACCACTCCATGGTTCTTTCCATATTCTCAGCCTAAAACCCTTCTCATCCCTTCAAGCCCTCCCTCTTAAACTGAGCTCTCCTTCTAAACCTCCATGGCTGGAGCTTTTCAAGGTCATCACCTCTAACCACGCACTACTGTCGAAACCAAACCAAAATCAAATCACAACCACCACCACGGCCAAAACCCAGCCAAAATCAAATCACAACAAAGATCCAGAAGCCCACAAAATCACAAATCAAATCACACCCACCGAAATCAAAGCACAAAACAACCAAAATCACAAAATCAAAACAACACACCCTCGGTAAAAAGCGACGAATAGAGACCCACGAATCACGAATCATAAATCACAAACCCATGTTAGAAATCACAGACCCAAAATCAGAAAGAGCATATTTGAAGAAATATCTCACCCAAAATCAAATCACAAAACCCACCCAAACCCACCACACCTATCGAAACCCAACCACGCTTGCCAAACCACCGCAACCCATCCACCCAGATCAACAGCAAAGACCCACGAACCACAAACTCAACTTCATCTTCTTCACCGGTTTCGCTGAACCATTATCCACACTGGTTGCCAAAGTCAAACTGTCGCTCAATGAGAAAGAGGGAGACGGAGAGAGACCAAAGTCAGTGAGAAGCAAAGATAAAGGGAGAAAAGATAGAGAGAGTAAGAGTGAGAAAGAGGATAGAATGAGTCTGAGGAGAGAGAATATTAAAAATATTAAAAAATTATAACATCTTACTACAGTACGCTCTCAAAGATGAGAGAGCATTGTAGCAAGATGTCACATTTTTTAGCATATTCCATCTTTGATGGAGTGAGTTTTGAGGATATAAATGCTAAAAATATCATTTTAGCACTTATAACACCCTTGATAAGAATGCTCTAACCCACCTCAATGAGTGTTTATGATTTAATTATCGCTTAGGCCTCTAGTATTTGTTTTTCAATGGGTAAGTGAAAGACTATGGCTCAACCTACTTTTCTTTTCTTTTTCTTTTTTTTCTTTTGTTTTTTTTAAAGGAACATGGCTCAACCTACTTTGAAGAAGCGTTTGCGACTTCTTTATGTTTAGGCTATTTAAACATTGCCTTTCTAATGGACAAAAAAAACTAGTAGGATAAAATTTATAAATAAGGTTGCCACAACTAATCTCTCTTTACCCCTTTTTTTATTAGTAAAAAATAATAATCTTTTTTTTTTTTTGATAAACGAGAGTATTTCAACATCTTCGAGTATCTAACTATTTTCTTGAGTGTATACAGTCTTTCCATTCCACACGCATCAGGTTATTACAAGGATGAATTCCATGAAAGTGGTCCCAAGTTACAGACAATAGAGTTTTTTATTTTTAATTTTTTTTAAAGGAAACTAAGAGTGTATAGTTAAAAGATTAATGACTTTACCTACGACCTCAGAAAGCGTTTATTATTTTCTTATAGCTTAGACATAGTAAGTATTGAATTTTTAATGGGTAATTGGAAGAAGGCTGCAGCTCAACCTACCTCGAGAAGCATATGCAACTTCTTCATTGTTTTTGTTATTTGAAAATTTATATTAATAAACACAAATGTGAAAAAAGTGTCACTAACACTATGATTTTGGAGTAAAACCATTTTAGAATTCAATAAATTCAAAATAGAAGAGAAAGCTCAAATTGGTTTTTGACCCCATCAGTGTGGAACCCATGTGAACCAAAAATATGGACAGGAATCAAACTGTGTAATTCTAAATATGTAGACAATCTTTGCGTTTGCCAAACTGAGGCCCAACACATCTGCTAAATGATCAGACCCTAACAACCCTAATAGCATCTCATTCCATAATAATCAGTACATGGTTTCCATCAAACTCCACCTCAATCTTTTCATCAAAAAAGTTAAGACTCTTAACACCTCCTATTACCCATTTACGCGTGTACCTTCTTAACTTTTTCTCAAGAGAATTTAAATTTCACCAAAAAAGTTAAGACTCTTCACACTTCCTATTGCCCATTTACGCGTGTACCTTCTTACTTTTTTCTCAAAAGAATTTAAAAAAATTATGCGTGCCACCAATTTTTGTATTCTTATAATAATAATAATAAAAATAATAATTGAAGATAAAAAGGCAATGAATAGAATAACCGAAAGAATAGAAGAACAATAGGAACATAGAAATGACTTATAACCCACCTCAACGAGTGTTTATGATTTAATTATCGCTTAGGCCTCTAGTATTTGTTTTTCAATGGGCGAGTGAAAAACTAGGGCTCAACCTACTTTTTTATTTATTTTTTTTTAGGAACATGGCTCAACCTACTTTGAAGAAGCGTTTGCGACTTCTTTATGTTTAGGCTATTTAAACATTGCCTTTCTAATGGACAAAAAAAAACTAGTAGGATAAAATTTATAAATAAGGTTGCCACAACAAATCTCTCTTTACCCCTTTTCTTATTAGTAAAAAATAATAATCTTTATTTATTTATTTTTATTTTTTTTATATAAACAAGAGTATTCCGACCTCTTTGAGTATCTAACTATTTTCTTGAGTGTATGCAGTCCCTCCGTTTCATACACATCAAGTTATTACAAGGATGAAAATCATAAAAGTGATCCCAAGTTACAGATAATAAAGTTTTTTATTTTTAATTTTTTTAAAGGAAACTAAGGTGCGGTTTGGATTCAGCGTTTTTTGTGTCTGGCGTTTTGCGTCTCTCTCTTTCTCTCTCTCTCTCTTTAGCTGTGAATGTTGACTTTTCCCTTAAACAGTGCAACCGTGCACTGTTCATGGGATCCACAAACATCACTTTTCAGCAATTTTTTCATTAAAAATAGGTCCTATGATACTATTTACATATTTAAAAACTATTTTGCTACAGTATTTTCAGTTTTCAATTGCGTTTATAATTTGGTTATAGCTTAGACATGGTAAGTATTGAGTTTTTATTGGGCAATTGGAAGAAGGCTACAGCTCAACCTACCTAGAGAAGCATATGCAACTTCTTCATTGTTTATGTTATTTAAACATTGCCTCTTTAATGGACAAAAAATTACTATGATTTTTTTTTTTTTTGGGTTTTTGAGAATCTCTTTCTTAGAATAAACTACTATGATTAAATATAAATAAGATTGCCTCAACTAATCTCTTTTTTAAGTCTTAACTATTAAAAAAGAGGAGTGAAATGTCCATAATATTTTCACAATAAATTATAGATTGGTTCTAATTTGAACATATCATTGAAATTACTTTTTTACCCACCAAGAAAATCCTACCACTTAAGATTGCTTATTTTTGGCAAAACTACACTATTAATCCTTCAAGTTTGCCTAATAAAGCACTACTGATCTCTCAAGTTTAAAATGAGTGTTATTGGTCCCTTAAGTTTAAAAAATAAACGCAATTGGTCCTTTTATTAACCGCAATTATTTTAAGCGCCTATGTGGCTAACGAAGAAATGATGTGACAAATTTTGACTAACGTGGCATCAAATTTAATATTAAAAAATTGAAACCCAAATCTGACTCATTTAAAAAAAAAAAAAATCAATCAATCAATCCATTAGAAGCCAACCCATTTCAAACTAATCCAACAAACGGATATTCCAGATCAGAATCAAAATTGCTAACGCTCCTTGCTTTCTTCAAATTCGGGTAGATTGAAATTTTCAAATGTGGTTTTGTTAAAATTGCTAACCCTAATCATTGCTTTGTTTGAATTGACTTCGTTACTATTTGAGGAGGTGGTATTGCCTTATTATTTCCTTAAAATCTAAAATAATGAGTTGCCAACGTCGTTTTGGCTTGATCTTGGTGGTGGCAGAGTAAGCCAAATGATACTAGTAGCCCTAAACAAAGCAAATCAGTATTTTGGGTAGGCAAAAGATTGATTATTTTTTGCAAAACTACACTATTAGTCCTTCAAGTTTGCCTAATAAGCATTATTGGTCTCTCAAGTTTAAAATAAGTGTTATTGGTTCTTTAAGTTTAAAAAATAAATGCAATTGGTTCTTCTATTAACCGCAATTAGTTTAAGCGCCTATGTGGCTAACAAAGGAATGATTTGACAAATTTTGATTGACGTAGCATCAAATTTAATATTAAAAAATTGAAACCCAAATCTGACTCATTAAAAAAAAAAAAAAACAATCAATCGATTAGAAGCCCATTTCAAACTATTCCAGATCAAACTCAAAATTGCTAACGCTCCTTGCTTTGTTCAAATTTGGGTGGACTAAAATTTTCAAATGTGGTTTCGTTAAAATTGCTAACTCTAATCATTGCTTTATTTGAATTGACTTCGTTACTGTTTGAGAAGGTAGTATTGTCTTATTATTTCCTTAAAATCTTAAATAATGAGTTGCCAACGTCATTTTGGCTTGATCTTGGTGGTGGCAGAGTAAGCCAAATGATACTAGTGGCCCTAAAGAAAGCAGATCAATATTTTGGGTAGGCAAAGAAAATCTCATATTAGGGCTAACATTTTTGAGTTTGATTTGGGAATACTCATTTGTTAACGGGTCAATTTGAAATGGGTTGGCTTTTTTAAGGCAAAAGTTAACAATCTATTTTAGAAAAGTTTTGACACAATTTTTTTTGAGAAATGAAAAAAATTGTCAAAATATTGATTGTTTTTTTTTTTTTCTTTTTCCATAAAAACTTTCATTAAAGAGATTGTTAACCATTGCCTTAAGAGTATCTGTTAGCATTTTCTTAGTACTTATTAGGTAAACTTGAGGGACTAATAGTGTAGTTTTGCCATTATTTTTTCTATAAAAAAAGAAAAAAAAGAAAACAATATAGTGTAGTTTAAGGATGTTCACGAGCTTATTTATAAATATATATATATATATATATATAATTCAAGTAAAATGTCAATGTCCCATTAAAAAAAATGTAAAATGTCAAGGAAGAGAAGAAAAATAACATAGTTACTAGAGCATTCGTATCAAAGCTTTCAAAATGCTAAAATGCTATTTTTTAGCAACACAAACAATAAAAATGCATCTACATCAATGATGCTAAAGCTATAACATTTAGCATCCAAGCTATAAGCTGTCATCTTTGACAACTTATTGTAGCAACCATCTTAATAAATTAATTAATTTTTTTATTCCATGCTCTCTCTTCTCCTCTTAAATAATAGGCGAAAACTATATTTTTGTCCCTACATTTTCACGCAATTCCACTTTGGTCCCTAACTTTTATTTCCACTACTTTTAGTCCCTATTATGAAAAATGTGTCTCGTTTTGGTCCCTGCTGTTACATTAGTTACGGAAAATACACACATGGCAAACGGAGTGCATTGTTGGCACACTAAAAGTTGACGTGGCCATTAAAATATTAATAAAAAATGTTATTTGGCATTAAAAAATGCCACGTCAGCATCAAAATTTAAAAAAATTAATTTATGAATTTTAACTAAATAAAAAAAATCAAAACAAAAATCAAAATCAAAATTCACATGAATTAAGATCTAAAAGTATCTTGAACAAGAACACCAAGAATACCAAACCAGACTTAAGATCTCAAATTTGAAAACCAAAAACCACATATTGCACAAAAACCACCACCACTGCCACACTCACAAATTAAATAAAACAATTAAATTAACTTAAATTTTTTTTATTTTCAGTAGTTTTACCTTCTTCCATAAAGAACATGTTTGATTGCCTTGTTAGTTGTTAAAAAAAAAGTCTCAGCAAACAATCTCTTCGTTCCGTTTTTAAAGAAAATGAAGGCAAACCCAAGGAAACTCACCAACGAATACCCATCTGAATCCAAATCAAAATCAAACTCCAAATCAAAACCCTTATGAATCGAAACCCACAAAAGAAAACCACAAAAAATCAATATCAATCCTCCTATGCCTTGATTAGACTAGTTTCGAAACCACAAACGCCCATTTAGCATATCTGAAACCCAAAAACACACAAGACCACCCATTTTGCCATCTAAATTGAAACCCAGTGGAGGCACGATGGAGGCCATTGCGAGGAGGAGGCAGTGCTGTCCTTAAGGTCGGTGACAAATTTCGTACTCATTGAACGTTTTGGGTTATTGATGATTTAGAGAGAAAAAGAAGAAGAGAAAGTTAGATCAAAATGTAGTGGTAAGAGAGGAATATATGTGTTTTTACCATTAGCCAAAGTTGTCCACTGACCATTTCTCTAAGAATAATGAATTTGCTATGAGTGGGGGAGACAGAGGGACGAGGCTCTGCTCGAGAAGGAGGAGGGTCGGATTTGGGCTTGTGTTTGGATATGGGTTTTTAGGTTTTCTAAGGATGAATTGCAGGTTTTCTGAAGATAGATCACTAAGTTTGTGTTTGTATTCTTACTGATGTTTGGGTTTGGGTTTGGGTTTGTGTTTGTTGTTTTTGTGTTTGGTTGACAAGAAAAATCAGTTGTTGAGTTTGTGTTTGTTGCTTTTGTATTTGGTTTGGTTGATCTGTTGTTGGGTTTGTGTTTGTGTTTCTGGGTTTGTGATTTTTGGATTTTAATTTTGTGTTCTTAAATATGGGTTGGTGTTCTTGTTCAAGATACTTTTAGATTTTAATTCATGTGAATTTTGATTTTTATTTCTGTTTTGATTTTTTTTTTTATTTAGTTAAAATTAATAAATTAATTTTTTAAATTTAGATGCTGACGTGGCATTTTTTAATGCCAAATAACATTTTTTATTAATATTTTAATAGTCACGTCAACTTTTAGTGTGCTAACAATGCACTTCGTTTGTCACGTGTGCATTTTTTGTAACTGATGTAATGGCAGGGACCAAAACGAGATGCATTTTTCAGAATAAGAACCAAAACAGTGGGTTTGCTCTCTCCCCTGGAAATGGTGATAATGGTAGGCCATGGTGGGTTTTTTTTTTCCTTTTTTTTTTCAGGTGGATTTTTTTTTAGGTGGCCTATGATTGTGATGGTGGTTATTTGTGGCTGCCTGGCTGGTGGTGTGGGTTTTGTGGTGGGTTTTTGATAATGGTGGTTGTTGTTGTGTTTGTAGTGCTGGTTTTTTTTGTTTTTTCCTCTCTCTCTCTCTCTCTCTCTCTAAGTTGTGGCTAAAAGTGGTTGGTTGCTATTAAATTTTTTTTTTTTTTGGAAGTTTTGTTTCATTTAATAAGTTGTTTATATTATTTTAATAAGATGAAAACAAAAATAAAACTTTTGATGTTAGAAACATTATAAAATGAGTTGTTAAAATTGATAAAATAACTTTTTGAGATGCTAAATGCTAAAATTTTTGAAAGTTTTAATATTCTCATAGTTAAAATAATGCAACTTTTTTTTTTCTCAAAAAAAAAAAATTAAACAAAAAATAATAATGCAGCTTTTTCAACGGAAGGTTACGTTTGGAACTTTACAGGCTTTACCTTACCTACTCAGAACCTACCCTCTTCTCATTTTTCTCCGCCATTCACTCTCCAAGACTGAAAGAGCTCACTGCACTTGAGAGCCTTCCAGGAAACCAAATTCCTAACCCTAGATGCGCTCCAATCAACACCTTCACGGACCAACCATCCATGGCGGACCTCCCATCTGAGGTACTCACCTACATACTCTGTCGAGAACCAGTCAAAACCCTCATCAAGCTCCGCTCCATATCAAAGTCATGGCTGTCTCTAATCGACAGCCCATACTTCATCCGCCTCCACCTCCGCTACTCCATCGCCACCGCCTCGAACGTCACCGTCATCCTCCGCAAGGAGTCGGAGCTCTACTCCGTAAGCCTCGAGTCCCTAAACGCCGCCGTCGAGCTCGCCCACCCTCTCATGTGCTACAGCAATCGGATTCGCGTCCTCGGCTCCGCCAACGGCTTGCTCTGCATCACGAACGTCGCCGAAGACATCGCTTTCTGGAACCCTTCGATTAAGAAGCACAAGGTGTTGCCGTTTTTGCCAGTCGATCGACCCGGCGACCACGGGATGAGCGTGTGCGGCGCACGTGCGTACGGGTTCGGGTACGATTCTGCGCACGACGACTACAAGCTGGTGAGGATTTCGCAGTTCGTTGATTTGGAAAGCGAAGGCTTTGCTTCGGAGGTCAAGGTTTTCAGCTTGAGAGCGAACGAGTGGCGAAGGGTTGAGGAAATGAATTACGTTCTGTGTTACATGAAGAAAAACGGCACGCTTGCTTGTGGAGCCTTGCATTGGGTTGTGACTAAGAAGTTTAAGCTGGACGAGTTTGAGCAGATAGTTTCGTTTGATCTGACGGATGAGAATTTTCGCGAATTGCCTCTGCCCAAGTGTTTGGAAGATCCGAGGGTTCAGATTGAGGTTGGGGCTTTAGGGAACTGTGTGTCCGTGACCGCGGATTATCATGACGTTCGCGTTGACGTTTGGGTGATGAAAGAGTATAGAGTGAAAAAGTCTTGGTTTATGTTGTTTAGTATTGCTCGAGCTGAAGTGGTCGGATCGTTTAAGTATTTGAGGCCGTTGGCTTATTCGAAGAGCGGCGAGGAGGTCTTGTTGGTGCTGGATAATCAGAGGCTTGTGTGGTATGATTTGAGGAAGAAAAGGGTGAAGAATGTGAAGATTTTGGGTATGCCGGATTTGTTTGAGGCTGAGATTTGTCTTGGAAGCCTCGTTCCGGTTGAGGCTAGTAGAAGAGGGTGTGGGAAGAAGCACAATTTGGGTGAGGAGAATCATAAAAAGAAGAGGTAAATTACATGGGTTTTATTTTTCTAGCTCTGATTTTGTTAAACGACATGCTTGGATAAGTTGGTTTTGGTTCAATCAGAGTAGTTGTGTTTGTAATTCGGTTCACAATTTAATTATCAGGCCTATCTTAATTATCCTACCCTGTAGCAATTGACGCTATAATCTGGTATACACTGTCATGTGACTTTTAGTGCCTCATGTAATTGTCCTTGTTTTATTCTTAGGGATGATTTCTTGTCGGAGGGTTTCAAGTTGGTGTTATAATCAAACAGGATGATGAAACAAAAGCATGAAAAAGAGGTAATTTAGTGAATTTAACTTGTAATTTCCCTTTTGAAGCTTACTATAGTGACTTCTTTTGGTCACTTGTTTAAAAAAGAAAAAGAAAAAAGAGCGACTTCTTTTGGTGTTAGAATTAGTTGCGTTGCTCAGATTAACTATATCGGCGTTCGGCAATCTACATGTACAAGTTGAGGCAGAATTTGATGAATTAAGTTTTTACCCTTTTTCACTTAAAAAAAAATGCCATCTCTTTTATTCAACATTAATGTCTTGTGAGCCACTTATCTTGGTGCCTTTGTTTTTCTCAGTGTGGAAAGTGAAGGAGAGAGTTATACTTTTAGAGTATTTGAGAATGCTTGAAGATTGAAGGAAGTATAATTAACATGATATGTATCATCTTTCAACACTTTTCCCAGTTTTTTGTGGTATAATGTCCACTTATCTTCAGCACCTGGTAAAGACCTTTCTGTAAATTGTCGTGAGCGGTGAGCGTAATATACTTATTACAAGATTATGTTATGTAAGAAATTGTGTTTGTATCCTCGTTAAATTTGCAAGTTTTTGTAATACCTGTTGATTTTGATACTCAAATTTACTTAAAAGAGACTGAAATTGGATGTTTGAACTACTTTTGTACTTTGTGCTGTGCATAGATTTTAGAAAAGTGTGCATTAACTGGGTTTCTTAGAGTGTATCAAGAAATTCTACTCTTATCTTATTTTATCATATCAAAAAACCACTTTATCATTTATACAATACCATTTTACAATACGTCCAACATCTCAACTTTTATTTTCCTACTATAATCATTAAAATAATATATTTACACATTAAAATATATAACCAATACTCCTCTCAAAAAAACCCAGGAACCTTGTTCCAAAAAAGAAAAACCTAGAAACTCACCTTGCCACCACCACGCCACCGGCCAGCAACCACCGCCACAACCACACTCACCACCAACAACAACCACAAGAAACAACCACCTTAGGCGATGACAAAGGCTTGAAGACTGAAGGTGACAGCAGCGGTGGCTTGAAGATTGGTTGTTCTGGGTTTTGCTTGCTTGGGTATTGGATTTAGATCGATGCTTCTATGCTTGTTTTGGGTTATTCTGGGTTTTGAAAACTGATGCTTGAAGATTGGTTGTTTTGGGTTGGTTTTGAACCGATGCTTGAAGATTGGTTGTTTTTTATTTGTATCGATGCTTTGCTGTTGTTGCTCCTCCACCGCTGCTGCTCAACCTGGCACTCTAACCCCTCTACCCATTTTTCCCTTCGTGCTTTCTCTCTCATGAACCCAGATTTGCTCTCTCTTTTTCAACCGAACCCAGCCAAGACAAAGAAAAATAAAAAACAACAAAAATCCATGACAATATCCACGAACCCAAATTTGCTAACAATATCCATTAGCTCTTATGAAATTATTTTTCCTGTCTTTTATGATTATATTTTGCTGTCTTTGGGTTTAGATTTGAGCTATTGACATTTTTTTTTTTTGTGTGATTTTCATTGTAAGATGTTTAGGGAGTGTGTTGATGAGAAATAAGAAAGAGAGAGTTGAGAAAATCAGCCCCAGAGAAAAGAGAAAGAGAAGACAGAGGAGAGAGAGAATAAAAGTGATTAAAAAATTTATACAATAGTGCTACAGTGTCATTCTACATGTAGAATGGTACTATAGCACAATTCCAAAAATTTTTTTACTAGAATGGCACTATAGCACAATTCTAAAATTTTTTTACAATTCTACCTTTTTACAATTCCAGATGCTGACTCTTTTGGGCTTGAAATGCCAAAGTTTCCTTAGATTTGGCATTTGCAATCCCCAGTGTGAATGCTCTTATCAATGGATCATGAGTGTCAAAGCACTATTTGCTATAAATATGTGATATCTAAGTTTAATTTTAATTATTTCTTGTTTAGTGGACTTTAATTATTGTGTGTGCTAGGTGGAGGATGAGGTCATGTTCAAGACTCCTAGATTGCGTGTGTAATTTACCAATGAAAAAAATTTCATTTATATGCATATTATGTTTTCTACATTGCCAAATTTTCATTCTGGTTCTCAACTCTGATTTTCAAACCTGTAAAAGCGAAAACATTAACAAGCTAAGGGGCTGTTTGGATTTCTAGCTTCTATAACTCGTAACTCTGTTTCCAAAACTCATAACTCAAAAATAGTGGGACCCATAGTGAGAAGTCCGTTTGGAAGCACCATAACTCTGTTTCCATAACTCTATTTTCATCACTCAATTCTCTGATTTTTGAGTTATGAGTTATGAAAACTGAAAACACATTTTGAATGTTTTCACTTTCCATAATTCATAACTCAATGGCATTTTTGTAATTAAACACAAGACTTTTACACTGTGCAGCCACCATGTTTGACTTTGGGATTTTTTTTTTTTTTTTTGGGAAACAATCCCAGCCACACAAGAGTTACTGTGGCCGCATTTCTTGACTTTGGACTTTTTTTTTTTTTTTTTTTGAAACAAAAGAATTGAGTGATGAGTGCGTTTGGGTGGGTTTGAAAAAATTGGGGTATTTTAAGTGATGAGTGATGAGTGACGAAAATTAAGTGAGGAGTGATGGGTGATGGAAAAAACAAAAAAAACAAACAAACAAACAAGGCCTAATTAAGTTGCGTAAACCTTTTAACTTAACTAATGGTAAAAAAGGGTGCTTGTTAATGTTTCATCCATTTCTACTAAAATTCATGTTGTTTCTCTTGCTTGGATTAGAATATCTTGCAGTGGTATCACTAATTAAAAATGAATAATTTTGCTTGTAAAGAATAATTTTGTTGTTGAATTTGAAATTGTAAGCTCATGAGAAGTTTGCATACAGAGAAATTGTATAGAATATAACTCAGTTTAAGGTAGGGGTGTCAAATGGGTGGGTTTGGGGTGAGCATAATTGGGTTAGGTATGTAAAACCCATTTATCGGTTAAAACCCATTTAACTAATTGTTTCTAACCAAAACTCAACCCAACCCAATTATAATAGGTAAACCTCAATCCACCCAATTACCCAATTATCAAAATTACTAAAATGCCCCTAAAGTGAAAATGACCAAAGTACCAAAATATTTTAGTTTGCATTTTTTAGATGACACATCAACATTTTAATTTAAAAAAAAAAAGCCACGTTAGAAAATTAAAAATAAAATTTTGAATTTACAATTTTTTAAAATTTAATTAAATTAATTTCTTAAATCTCAAAATCAGATATTTGTATCTGGGTTGAGACTTGAGAGAGAGAGAGAGAGAGAGAGAGATCTAGATTTAGAGAGAGAGAGAGGGGCTGCAGTCGGCAGTGATTAGGTGGTTCGGCTTTGGTTTCAACTTCTTTTCAAGTGGTTCGGCTTTGGCTTGAAGATCATCACTGATGCCGAAATCTTCATCCATCAGAGGAGGTAGGTTCAGATCAAATAGCTAGACCCTTGTTGCTACAGCAATCATCGGATGCAACAGGGTTCATGATCTTGACCCTTGTGACTGGATTTGAAACGACCTTAGGCTCACTAAAATGCTTGAGGTCGAGGGTTTTTCTGGGATCAGAGCTCAGAGAAGGCATAGATGCACCATGGAGATTTAGGGTTTAATGGAGGAGATTTAGGGTTTAATGGAGGAGGAAGCGATGGTGAAGGAGGTTTATGGTGGTTGTGGTGGTGCCGGCGAGCATGGGGTTCTGGAAGACTGGGTTTGAGTTCATGTGATTCATAGAGTACGAGAGAAGTGAGTGTTTGATTTGATTTGGGAGTGGGATCGGTGGCTTGTGTTGCTATTTGATTTTGCACATCTAAGATTGAGAAAATTAAGGAACAGGAATTTGATCATGTGAAATTTATGGGTTTGTTGGAGACGGATTGGTTACTGTGTTTATGGGTTTATTTCTTGGGTTGATTTATGATTTGGTTTGGTTTCTTGTTTCTTGTTTTCTTGGATTTGATGGAGATTAAACTTTCTCAGAGACCAAACAGTGCAAAGTGGTGAATAGAAAGAAAGAAAAAAGATTGAAATTTGAAAATTACCAGGTGGGCTTTTTGAGGAGACAAAGATCTGAGAGAAATGACGAATATCTGAGGAATTTCTGAAACTTTGAAGCTGCTGAAGCTGTTGGGTTTCCGACTAAAACGTGATTGGAGGCCGAGAAAATGAGGGAAAATGAAAACCCTTGTGAAACATTGAAACTTTTGAGGGTTGGTGTTTATATATATATATATATATATATATATATATGAGAAGGGCTAGATTGAATTTGGGTATATTATTTTTGGGTTAAATGAGCTTCAATGAGTTTTTAGTTAAAACCTAATAAACATTAGGTCTGACTGGGTTGATGCCCATTTAACCCAACTAATAATTGAGTAGGTTTGAGTTCAATTAGAGTGAGCACTGAGTGAGTTTGGGTGAGCAAATAAGTTTGAGCTTATTTGCCACTTCTAGTTGAAGGGAAGGGTGGTAATTTTTTTATTAAAAAAAAAAAAAAGCAAATTGCATTTGTTGAATATTGAAATTGTTTGCTGGAGAGAAAATAACATCAAGAGGCACTTGAATCCCTCCTCTACGGTTTATTCTACCTCCATTGTTGGGTCTCGTGGTGTGGAAGTCAAGTGTGTTGATTTTGATTCCTTCTTTTTGTTTTATTGGCTCAGCCAAAAAAAGTTGGGATTTTTGCGAGTCAGGATTTTGCATTTTTTGTGAGTCAGGATTTTGCATTTTGAGGTTGGAATTGTCAAGTATTAAATACATTCGGCTTTTTATGTACTGCAAAGCTTGTTGTTTATGTGGTTCTCGATGGTGCAGGTGCTTCCCTCAAAAATAATCTTAAGAAATCAAGGTGTCTTGTTATTGACCCCTTGGGCCTTGAGTGGTGTGTAATTAATAAGACGAACCATATCAATTCTGGTCTATGTTACTGTCAATGCGGAGGAATCAAAGCTCTGGCGGATGGCCCTAGAATTGTCGAATTCGAAAAAAGAAAATAATAATAATAATAATAAAGGACAGCACTAGACATGCGATTCTTCACCTTTTTCTTCTTTTTTGCTAGATAATTTGAAGACGTAAATATGAAAATTACTTTTTTTTTTTAATGAGAAAAAGTAGATCTTTGACTTAATTTATATTCCCTTTTTTTTTTTTTAAATGGAAACTTGATTCATTTTCTGCAACATCATTAGTGCTTTGATTCTATTCTTTTTCTTTGAAGGATATAACGTCTCTTTTTTTTCTCCCAAGAAGAAAGAGGTCGAAAACAACGATAGTCGGCAAGGCCAACTGCCCATTTCGGGACCAATGTGCATAATGGGTCGTCTCTCCATTAAAGTAACAAGTACGTTTGGTCCCGCCATTTCACGGAGAACACACGCACAGCCTTTCTTTTGGTTTTGTGAATTCATGAGACTCTACTTTTAAAAACAAGTTGTTTTAGCTTTTTTATTTTTATTTTATTTTATTCTATATTTTAAATATATTTTTCAACAAACTATCAATCATTTCTCTATTCTCAATTTGAACATTATTTATTTATTTATTATTATTATTTTCTAAAATTTGTTACATTTTATCAACTAACAAACAGTCAAAACTCTTCTCCATTTTCATCAACCAACGACACTTGAGTTTTCTTTTGCCTAGAGTTTTACCAAACAAACGAATACAAAGCTTTTTTTTTGCTAAAATTTATCGACCGAAAACATCCAAGTCTTTTATAAAGAAAAGAAAAGAAAAAACTCAAATCTTAAGCCACTGAGAGATATGAAGGTGTTGGGTTGAGAGAAACCCAAATTTTTTGCTTAGAATTCATTAAACAGCAACATCCAAATCTTTTGTGTTACTAGGTTTGATCAAAATAATATGAAACAATCTCAACAATGGTTGGGTGTTGTGCTGTTGATTCAGTTGGAAGCGTTGAGTTTTGTGTTGCTGACTTCGATTGGTGGTCGTTAATTTCAACTTTAAGGTGTCGAGAAAAGATGAGGATAGAGACGTTTGAGATTGAGAAAGAGGGTTAGGTACTCTAATTAATTTTTTAAAATTATAATAAGTTTTTTTTAGGTAAAACATTATTACCAAATTTTGAGGAGAAAAAAAACTTATAATTCTATTCAGATTAAAATTTTATTGCTAAAATACTTCTTTAATTTAATTTTTTTGGTTTAATTTACACATGATTTTACTCATAAATTTTTTTTTATAAATATGATTTTTGTATTAATTGGTAATTTGGTATATCTAACGGGCTTGTTATTAAATTTAATGGACTTTTAGTGATTGATAATGAGTCCCATTAAGAATCTAGGATGCACATTAATCCTGAAATAGCTACCCTTACTGACCAACATTTTTTTTTCCACTGAAAATTAGTGTTTTTGGTAAAATTGTTCGGGACAGTTCGATTCGATCGGGTTTCATAGGTGGGCCAGCAGTTTTTAATTTTTTTTTTTTTTTAAATTTTAACAAGTGTTGGTCATTTATTCTTGTTTCTTATATATGGACCCATCAAAAAGTATGGGGTAGAAAATTTAAACTTGTCCCTGCCGGTAACTCCCTTACTCGCCCCTAATTCACCCAAAACAGGTATGGGGCAGGTGTGACTTGTGAGGGTTGGTCTCCCCGCCCCATACCTGACCTATACATATTAGTTACATTATATTATATTATAAAAAACATAAGTATATGAATTTCATTTTCTCCCAAACACTAATACCCTAACAGGCTAACACTCTTTCTATTTTTTGCCTCTCATAAAGTCACTCTCAGCCCCACTCCACCTCACCGCTAGGCCTACCATACCTCCTCGTTGTCGTCGCCCATTTCTCCTCCCTCCTTTCTCTCTTTCCCTTTAATGTTCTCTCTCTCTCTCTCTCTCTCTCTCTCTCCCCTATTGTGTAATCTTTTTTGCTGTAACTCCCCTAACTTGTTTATTTTCTACAACTTGTCTCTTTTTTAATTATGTTTTCTCTCTTTGCAAAAATTATTTTGGGCTTTTGTATCGTGTTTATGATTTAAAATATTTTCAATGATAAATATATGTGATTTGCTAGACTAGAAGTCATTGTTAACCAAGAAGTATGCAATTTGATTCAAATTTTCAGATTTGTATTTAAAAAAATTATAAAGGCAGGGCGGGGCCCTCGAGGGCCCATAGGAGTGGAGATTGGGACCAAGAACCACCCCTGATTAGTTACTGGAGACGGGGAAGGGGGACGAGGCCAAAGTAGGTATGACCCCCTCCATACCTCACCTATAACCTATTGCCAACTCTCGAATGTATCCATTAGTTACTCTCGAATGTATCCATTAGTTTTGGGCATAAAGTATATTGCATAATCATTAAAAATCATAACAAAAGCCCAAATTTTGGGTTTTTTCCCCCTCAAATGTTGTACAAGATAAAATATATTCCACTAAAACTCTAGTACCACTCTCTCTCTCTCTCTCTCTCTCTCTCTCTCTCTCTCTTTTCTTAAAAAAAAAAAAAAAAACCTCTAGTACCACAATAAACAACCTTCAACCATCTACAAATTTATCAAATAAAAAAAAAATCACCAGCAACAATAGAAACAACAAATTCAAGTAACAAAATTTCAAACAATCATCTAGAACATTTATAAATGGAAACAACATTTAACTCTGAGCATTCTTGATAGTAATTGCCATTCGGTAGAGGATGGGTGATATATATATATATATATATTTTTTTTTTGAGAAGCAAAAATTTACACAAGGTATATCATAATAGAAAACTGTTACTTTCACTTTGAAGTAGGGTCCGCTCTATAGTAATAGGCAAATGAGACAGTAGCCTAAGACTCACAAAGACCCCCTAAAATTTAACCAATAAAATTATTTCTTTTATTGTAATAGTATTAATTAAGCACAAATATTAGTTAATAAATAAAATAATATTTTTTATCAAATGAAAAAAAATGTTACGTCAACAACATTTTTTGACAACATGTTCATAACAAATTAATTGTTAAGCATAATCATTAAAAATCATAACAAAAGCCCAAATTTTGGGTTTTTTCCCCCTCAAATGTTGTACAAGATAAAATATATTCCACTAAAACTCTAGTACCACTCTCTCTCTCTCTCTCTCTCTCTCTCTCTCTCTCTTTTCTTTAAAAAAAAAAAAAAAAACCTCTAGTACCACAATAAACAACCTTCAACCATCTACAAATTTATCAAATAAAAAAAAAAAAAATCACCAGCAACAATAGAAACAACAAATTCAAGTAACAAAATTTTCAAACAATCATCTAGAACATTTATAAATGGAAACAACATTTAACTCTGAGCATTCTTGATAGTAATTGCCATTCGGTAGAGGATGGGTGATATATATATATATATATATATTTTTTTTTTTTTTTTTTTTTTGAGAAGCAAAAATTTACACAAGGTATATCATAATAGAAAACTGTTACTTTCACTTTGAAGTAGGGTCCGCTCTATAGTAATAGGCAAATGAGACAGTAACCTAAGACTCACAAAGACCCCCTAAAATTTAACCAATAAAATTATTTCTTTTATTGTAATAGTATTAATTAAGCACGAATATTAGTTAATAAATAAAATAATATTTTTTATCAAATAAAAAAAAATGTTACGTCAATAACATTTTTTGACAACATGTTCATAACAAATTAATTGTTAAGATACTGGGTGTGCTGGCTTAGTAGTGTGTATGTTGTGCCTAACAGCTGGCTTGATAGTGTGTGGGTGTGAGGTGCCTAATAGCTGGCTTAGTAGAGTGTGTGCGTGACATGCCTTACAGGGGTGCGTGTACTAGTGCTATACAAAGGCATGTGCAGCTAAGTGAGCAGTTAGTGAGAGTTAGTTAGGGAACCGTTAGAGATAGTTACAGATAGTTACAATTGGGGTGGTTACTGAGATTGTAATGGGTTGTAAATGTATATAAGAACCAATTTTGGGAATAAGAGGATAGGCTTGGAATTACTCAATTTCTTCCTTTTTCTTGTTCTGACTCTGTTTGGAGGTGGTCCTTTTGAAGTGACCAATCTTTCTTCTTCCCCATCTCTTAATTCTTTCCAGTACTACCTTCCATGTTTTAGCTCTTAATATTAATATTCTAAGTGGTAGGTTGTAATTGACTGTTATTGGAGGACAAAAAAATAATTAATTTCGGTGGTGGGTTCAAATTAATATGAGTAACAACTTAACGCTTAGAATTTGTTGTAAAAATATTGTAAATGTGACACTTCTAAAAAAGAATGAAAGCAATACACGAAAAATTCACAACATTTTTCCCAACAGTTAAGTTGATAAACTTTTACTAGTTCTTTTCTAAATCCATCGCTAATATCAACTTTTTTACTTACTACTATCAATCTGTGGTATCCATTGGTGTGAAGTTTTGACAAATTTTGTGTCTATAAACTTTCTATTAAAAAAAATCTATGTAGTTTATGTTAATTAGTAATTTTGCATCTAAAACAAGATAATAGAGTTTAAATAATATATAAATTTTTTAATTAAAAAAATTATGTTTAAATATATAAAATGTCTAAATTCATTTTTTGTCTTAAGCCCCTAAATGCATCAAGCTGCCCTTGATGCAAAGTAGAAAATATTAGATGGTCATTTCATGCAAAGTAGAAAATATTAGAATATTGAAAATGTAATCTTGGGGTTTAAGATAAAAGAAGCATGAATGATAAACTACGTTTCTTTGATCTACTTAATCTCTGATAGTCAATTTAACCTAAATTAAAACTCTTAAGAGATTTTCTCCTTTTAAATTACTGTTGGATATACTTCAACAATTTACTTTTGTAATTAAGTAAAAGGGAACAACACACAGATCTAATTATAAGTAATATTAACACAAAAGAAGTAATAGGCAAAATAATAAATATATACTGCATATATAAAAGAAATCTGCAATATAATTAAAAACTCACAGACCAAATGCATGAAGGATGAATGAATCAGATCAAGTCTTGTATTTGCACTACAAAAAACGGGGTCTATAGCCGTGTTTCAAAAACGCAGCTATAGGATATGGCTGCGTTTCCAATAGCCGCGTTTACAACCCAGGCCTATGCTATGCAGCAATAGCCCCCGGTGGGTCTATAGCCGCGCTTCTTAACCGCGACTATAGGTTTCGGGCCTATAGCCGCGTTTTTAGAAAACGCGGCTATAGACCCGCTTTGAGCCGCGTTTATAACCGCAGCTATAGGTCTTTTTTAAAAAAAAAATTTCTGGGTTTTTTTTCCCCCAGAAAAATTCAAAATTCAAACCAAAAACAATTCAAAATTCAAAAAAAAAAAAAAAAAAAAAAAAAAAATTCGGCTGTAAACACAAACCCAAAAAATTCAAAATCAAACACAAACCCAGAAAATTCAAAATCAAACACAACATACTCACAATACAAACACAACATGCTCCAAAATATAAGAACACAAACCCATGAATCTTCTCTTATTCAACAAAACCAACCCAAATCTAACAGTAAATCCATTCAACGAACACAAAAGCACAAGCTCAGAAACATGAGCACAATATCAGCAACACATTCAAGCACAGATCCAAAAAATTCAAAATTATAACTCAAATCCAAATCAAGACATGTACACAAATATTGCTAGAATATCATTCTAGATTTTCAGTATTTCCTCCATTTTCTTACCAACTAAACATAAAATTTTTTTTAAAAAAATACTAAATCTATAGACAAATCAGTGTGCTAGAGAAAAAAAAATAAAAAATGAAAAAAAGAAAAAGAAAGAAGAAGTAGCTTCAAAAAAAAAAAAAAGAAAAAAAAAAAAGAGTTGTGCTGGAGTGAAGAAGGAAGAAAAAAGAAGAAGAAAAAGAAGAAGAATGTACCCGGTGACTTGCAAAAGGAAGGAGCAAAAAAAAAGAAGAAAAAATTATCAGCAGCTCCAAAGAAACAAAGAAAAAAAAGAAGAAGAACAGTTACGTTGGAGAGAAGAAGAAAGAAAGAAAAAGGGGGAAAAAAAAACTGGTCAGACTGAGGAAACTTCCACTGAAGCAACACTAGAGTGAAAGAAAAAAAAAGGAGAAAGAAGAAAGAAAAACAGAAAAGAGTTGAAAGTGAGGTAGGTGGAAAGTGGGTTCCCCTTAAAAAATATTCTGCGGGTCTATAGCCGTGTTTTTTTTTTGAAAACGCGGCTATAGACCAGGACCTATAGCTGCGTTTTCAAAAAACGCGGCTATAGGTCTGTTTAGGGAAAAAATCCAACTGGACCTATAGCTGCGTTTTTAAAAAAACGCGGCTATAGGTCCTTTTAAAGAAAAAAAATCCGGCTGGACCTATAGCCGCGTTTTTTTTAAAACACGACTATAGCTCCCTTTAAAAATTATTCTCAGGTCTCTTTTTTGTTTTGAGTGTTACCTATAGCCGCGTTTTTAAGAAAACGCAGCTATAGGTCCACATTAAAAAATTGTTCTGCGGGTCTATAGCCGCGTTTTCAAAAAAAAACGCAGCTAAAGACACTTAAAAATGCAGCTATAGACTTAACCTATAGGTTAAGTCTATAGCCGCGTTTTTAAGAAACGCGGCGATAGGTCCGCCTTTGGCCACATTTTTTGAAAACGCGGCTATAGCCAGCGTTTTTTGTAGTGTTGAAACAATCTCCGTAAAAGCAAATTTCCCCCCTCACACAATCACCGTGTTGCTTTGGGACTCACAGACTTCTGCCTCTCAGGATAAAATAATCTACAACATGAAAATAAAGCACAAAAGGTCGTGTTCTATGAATTACTCAATGCCTCTTTCTCTCTCTTCGACACAAAATGAATGCACAAAATATTCTTACTAGGAGAGATTTTCTTGAAAAGTTGTCTTTTTATGAATGAGAGATTATGAAAAATTATACATTACTGAACAGACATTCTGTTTTAGTAAAGACTGCTGTGCACAGACTAATTGATTCAAAAATTAAAATAATAAATATTATTATTTGGACAAGTAGGCCTAGTCCATATATGCCAAAAGTCCAACCCAATGTCCAACTCATGAGCATATAAACTCATATATATATATATATATAAAACCGAAACCTCTGAAGCTCCCACAGTTTTCCACACCAGCAATAAATTTTTTATGTCAGCATAATATTTAAATAAAATTATTGTTTTATAAAAAAATGATAATTTTAAAATTATTTTTATAAAAAAAAAATAAGGAATGAAACTCAATCTCTCTAACAAGTCTAACTTAAACTCAAACATTGGTAATTTATCTCCAAATTTGCAAAGTTTTATTTAAGAATTAATTTATTTTCTTAAAATTTACAAACCAATTTCTTTTTAAAGGAGAAAACACCCAATTGTAAACACTCAATAATTCTCAAACTATTTTGTAGCCGCCTCCTTTTTTTTTTTTTTTTTTTTGAAAACCCTATGTTATTTTGTTTTTTCTTTCAAAGGAGCTTGCCTCTATGTCATAATAGCACCATAGGAACCTACAAAGAACATCCCATGGGCGGACACATCATTGAAGAAGCTAAGAAGCCTAAGTGGTTACAACAGGTTTGGGTGATTGTATAGTTCTCTTCACGTAAAGCAATAAGCTAATACAACAAACAGGTTTGCAGCAAACTTTTTTATTTTACTTTTTTTATTTTTCTTATATTTCTCTTTTAAATAGTCATATATATTTTTTGAATTGTTTCAATAACTTATTCTTTAATTATATATCTTTTTTGACATTTTGGAAGTTTTAACATCTGATTTTATATTAGTTTTTGCAATATTTGAACATGTTTAGTAGATTTCAATAATTATACCATGCATTATTCTTTTGAAGGTAATCAATTTTTCTTTTATATTTCTCTATTGTGTAATCATATACATTTTGTTTTGTTTCAAAAATTTATAGAAAGTAAATTTTATGATTCTTGAATATTTTTTTGTTTTTCAAAAGTTTTAACATTTAAATTATTCTTTTAATGGTAATACATCATTTTCTTATATTTCTCTGTTGTGTAATCACCACATCCCCCCCCCCCCCCCCCAACACACACACACACACACACACACACACACACACACATATATATATATATATATATTTTATCTATAATTTGTAGGCTCTGAATCTTTGTATTCCTTTCAATGGTTATTGTTATGAATTATTCTTTTGAATATAACCCATCTTTCTTTTATATTGGTTTCTTCATCAAATTGTAACACAAATTAAAGTCATATAAGAAAAAATCATGCAATGGTGTAGTTTCTTAATCAATTTAAGATTTTATTAAATTATTTTAGTTTACTTCACAAATAGGTAGGTTTCCGTGCATAGCAGAGGTTAGCGACTAGTATATTATCTATTTTCTTTCCTGATTCAGGATTTTTACCACTTTTAATAACATCTTCAAGTGAATATAAAAAATATCAATTTCTTATACACTCCATGCTATTTTTCCAACAACTACTTCATGTATAATAGTCAATTTAACTTGAATCTTAAAGGGAAAAAAAAAACGTTCGGCCTAAAAAATAATAATAATAAAAAATTCTTTACCTGCGACAGTCTTGAATTCTAGTTTTCTAGTACTTTCTAAGACTTTTCATATTTTTAATAGTCGAATAAAGAGTTTATTTCGAAGTGGACTTTACATATATATATACAAGTTTATTTCGAAGTGGATTTAATATAAATATCGTCTCAAAAATAAAGAGTTGCTACTTATCTAAAACTGTCTATCCTCATAGATAGCGGAAAGCCTAATCCTTTTTTAATTTGGTTTTATTATAATAATGCCAAAAATTATATTGACTATATATTACACCCTTCTTCTCTTAAAGCCAAAGCAAAGCCATAAACCTAACCCTAAAACACGCATACACTGATACACAAACAAACCAACCATGGTGAAGGATATTCAGTGCTCTTTGAACATGTACGAAGCCAAGCCTCAAACACACTCAGACACCACCGCAATCTCCATCTGGTTATACATCACACAACGCTACCAACTCAAAATCCATCCCTCTCAGGGCGTTGAAACCGTTGTTGAAGACATAGTTTCCCCACAGTTCTATGCTCAGGTGAAAATCCCTCTCTTTGTTACTGGGCTTCGTTATGCTCGCCACAACTACTTGTCAAGGGAGTTGTCTAAACTAAACCTCGACCCTACTGTGTGTGAGTTCTTCAAAGAGCAGATTGAGTCTTGGGTTTTTGGGGAAGTTGACAAAAGTGGGTGCAGCTTTAAGGAAGGGCTTGAGATTGTGGCTCAGCTTCATGTTTTCAAGATTGACTCGGTTGATAAAGAAGAGTTTGATAGACATTCATGCCAAATTCATGGCATAGTGATCTCTGATTTGTTGAATTGGAATCCATCATTAGAGTCACTATGTTAGTTCTATTATTGCATATATAGAATTTACTATATTTGTATTGTATTTATTTTGAATCTTTAATTCTTCATTCAGAATATAATGTTGATATCTTTGATCTTGCCACTTCATTTACCTATATAAATTAATTACTCCATAAATAATTGCTCAATTTGTGTGATGTGTAGTGTGTATTTCATGAAGTTATTTAGTGCACCTTGTTCCTAGTGTAGTACATAACTCTCTCTCTCTCTCTCTCTCAAAAATGTAAATCATACGAGTAGATTTTGTACTTGAAACTCTTTTTTTAGAGAGTTTCAATTTATTGCATCCACTCTTTTGATAATTCTTTATCATCAGACTAAGACACCAATCGATACCAATCTGTTTTTTGTATAGGCAAGAAAAAAAACTCATATTTATATGAAAGGAGAGTTTAATCCTCTAGATTTATCAAATAACTTATGGTACTTTATATTATTCAGATCAAAGGCTTTGTGAATATCAATTAGATTCTGAAATAATTTAGCGCCATGCTTGGGACATATAGAAATTGTTCATTCAAACCGGATATCCTTTGGGCATATATTTAATTTTTTTTTTTCTTTTATTTTTAATATTACTCAAATTAAATTATTAATTTTGATTTATTTGGAATATAGTGTTGATATTTATGATCTTGCCACTTCACTTCATACTATATAATTAATTAATTACTCCATAAATAATTGCTTTGTGTGATGTGTAGTGTGTATTTCATGAAATTATTTAGTGTACCTAAGTGATGTTTAGTGTATATTTCATGAAATTATTTAGTGTATCTAATGTATTAGGTCTCTCTCTCTCTCAATAAATATAAACCACACATGGATCTTGTAAATGAAACTCACATTTTTCACAAAGGAGGGTGTAATCCTTTAGATATATCCAATGATTTCTGGTATGATACATTATTCAGATTGGTGGCTTTGTGGAAATCAATTAGATTCTGAAATAAATTAGCCGCATGCTTGAGGCATATAGAAATTGGATAATTCAAACCGGATATCCTTTGGGCATATATGTAGTTTTTTTTTTTTTTTTTTTCTTTTTAATATTTCTCAAATTAAATCATTGAATATGATTTTTTTTTTTTTTTGGATATAATTCATCTATCTCTGGTTAGGAATTATTTTTTAGTTATACAAAAACTCTGATGACCTAGATATATTCAAGACATATATTGAATATCGTGTTAGTAGTAGGGACCCAACTGTGAGTGAGTCAGTTGATAAATTGGGTGCAAGTAATTGGTGGCACGCTTGGGGCATATGGAAATTGGATCATTCACACCGTTTTTCCTTTGAGCATATATTATATAGACGTATAAAATTGTGAGATCTTAAAAACTTATGTAGTAATAATACTACATAATTAAACCAAAAAAAAAAGAATAATACTACATAAAATATTATGAATTTAATAATAAAAAATGAAACGCCTTCAATTTGTATATATTATATAGATGAATCCCTCAATTTTGGGGCGTAAGATACATTGCATAGTCATTAAAAATCATTATTGTGGGGGAACCCAGAACTAGCAAGTTTATTCGCTTTGGGGAGCCAGGCCCTCACGGTTTATCCCTCTAGCCGCGAGTGTGGGAAGTGGCAAGCGTTGCACTTGGACCAGCAATCCCACGTCGGGTAGAGAGCGCTCCCACTCATGGTTTATAAGCTTCTGGAGCGACCATGAGTGTACCATTACCCTCGTATCGCATACGGGAGTAATGGTACACTCATGGTCGCTCCAGAAGCTTATAAACCATGAGTGGGAGCGCTCTCTACCCGATGTGGGATTGCTGGTCCAAGTGCAACGCTTGCCACTTCCCACACTCGCGGCTAGAGGGATAAACCGTGAGGGCCTGGCTCCCCAAAGTGGATAAACTTGCTAGTGCTGGGTTCCCCCACATTAAAAAAGCGAATGCGATCGCATATGAGGGTAATGGTACACTCATGGTCACTCCAGAAGCTTATAAACCATGAGTGGGAGCGCTCTCTACCCGATGTGGGATTGCTGATCCAAGTGCAACGCTTGCCACTTCCCACACTCGCGGTTAGAGGGATAAACCGTGAGGACCTAGCTCCCCAAAGCGGATAAACTTGCTAGTGTTGAGTTCCCCCACAATTATAAAAGCCAAAATTCTGGATTTGTTTCTCCCTCAAAGATAGCAGAAGACCAAATATGCCACTAATACTCTAGTACTACAATAAACAACTTTCAACCATCTACAAATAATTCAAATTAAAAAAAAAAATCACAAACAACCACCTAGAAATAACAAATTCAAGTAACAAAAGTTTCAAACAATCATCTAAAGTGCATTAAAAAATTATATAAAGTTCAAATTACATTCATAATCAACTACCACTACATGTCTACATGCAAAGAATGGTTAGTAACAACCAAAAACATTTATTGAAAAAAAAAAAAAACATTTGGCAACATACTATTACTTAGAGAGAAATGCTATGATTATAATATTTTCACAACAAATTTTAAAGGATCGGTTGTTACGAGTTATTATTAGTGGTGAAGTAATTTCAGTAATTGGTTTAAATTAGAAGGGTTTATCTTCTTTTAAACTACATCATAATAGTCATTTATTTGGAAGTGTACTCAACCATGAGCTCCACGAGTCTAGTAAAAGTTTATTTTGAGCTAACTGAAATTCACGTGGAGCTTCTAGCTATAGGAAAATTGTTAGGTACTCCCGGAATACTATGTGGGTCCCATCATGAATTTAATTAGTGGAACTGAATTTAATTAGTGGGACTCACCATTCATGTGAGAGAAAAAAATACGCATTTATGATATTTTGAAAGTATACAATAATTTTCCTTAACTATATATAGTGATCCTATTATAATATAACTCGGCTGCTAGCCCTCATAAATAACGCAAAGCCTAAACCTAAGTCCTTAACCACTGACAATGGCAAGAGAACCTTACAATCTGGTCACTGATATTCTATGCCGACTACCGTTCAAGTCTCTTCAACATTTCCAGTGCCTATCAAAGGATATCTGCGCCATAATCGACAGCCCAAAATTCAAAACAATGCAGAGGAATCATTATCTAACCACCAACTCTAACAGCAAATTCATTGTTGGAGACAACCAAGAGCCCTGCTCAGAAAATCTAGACTCACTTGCATTGGAATATTGCTATAACAACTCGCCATCTTTGTGCTTTTTTGAAGATATATTTCTCTGGGACTAGAAAGATCTTACGGTTATGTAATACTGGTTGATTTTGATGCTAGAATTTACTTTTTTATTCTTTGAATGATTTGATGTTTGCGAAGTAATTTAAATATGTGATTTTTAAGTTTAATTTTATTTTTTTTAGTAGACTTGAGAAAATCGTTGTTTCAATGATCTTTATTTGTGCATAATTTGTCTTTTCTCTATTGGAAGATAACATCTTAAGAGAGGTCAATTAAAAAGTTAATATAACGGAGGTTAATATAACATATGGAAATATCGCTTAACCCAAACGTTTAAACTTATAATTTAGACCCACATGGCCTTTGCAAAGGATGTAAGAAATCAAGTATCTATGACAACCCATTCATGGTCTTCTTTTGTTATATGTTTCAATGTGAAAAATCAAAGCTTTGTATCGAGGATCCAGATATTGCACAGAATGCAATACTTATGTATAGCCAAAATGAAAAGTTAAAACTTCACTTTTGATCTCAGTAGTTCAATCGGATAAAAAAGTTAACTTTTTAATTATAACCTTATCAGATCAGACGATCAAGATGATTTTTTTTTTTTTTGGGGGGGGGGGGGGGGGGGGTGTGGTGTTAAAAAGGAGACTAAGATGAAAAGTTATGTTTTCAACTTTTCATCTTAACCATCCAAAGGGTTACATGAGATTTTGAATTCTAGTAGTGAATGGATGGCACTAGAATTGTGACATTTTGTTTTTGTCTTTTTACACTATATCAAAATTTTATTTTGCCTAATGGGTCATAAGCTAATGTGGGTGTTTTTTGGGTTTATTAGGCAAATTTTAGGGCTTATGCTATTTAGAGAAGCCAATGTGAATATTCTAAGGGCTATTTTAGGATTGATATGCATCTTACTGGGTCTCCACAACTCTTCTTACCACAAAGGTTTTTTGTTTGTTTGTTTTACTCAAATGGTTGAATCTTTCATTAATTAGTTGATCAGCAAATCATTTTGTACAATGGGGAGAAGAAAAAGGTAGGCAATTCTTAATCCAATCCTCTAGCCCCTCCTTATTTTGAGCTTCACATGCAAGGGCTTTAGATACTTTGTTACAATGTTTGTCAACTAAAATAAATGAGATTTGCACAAAATGTAGCAACAAACATTTAAAATCCTCAACTAAAACACCCATCTCAGAGAGAGGTCAGAAGGGCATCTTGAGTGAGCATGTTGACCAAAATATGTGTTGGGTTTTGTAAAGCCTAATTGTGTTTGATTCGAATTATGATCTGAACTAAAATAATGTTGTTACATTTTTTGCCCTTTTTGTAGTACATTGTGAATCCTATGCGCAAGATGTAAAAACTGTTGCTTTTGGAGATTAGGGTTTTGATGTTGTTTTTGAGAGAGAGAAAAAAAACTGTACTACCGCACTCTGTATTTTTCCTTGAGAATAGTAAAATTCCTGCAACTCTGTGGACGTAGAAAAATTGCCGAACCATGTAAATATTATCTTGTGTTTAATTATTTTTCTTTGGCGTAAATTTTTCTCTATTTTTGCATCTGAAATTTTGTACTTATTCCCATCAACATGGTTTTCCAATTCCACCACTAATGAAAAAAACTCACTTCATAAGGAGGCATAGAGCGGATTACAGAAACTTTGATGATAACCATTGATCATTTATGAGTCTTTTGAGAGTAGACGCACCCCACAAACCACATGATGCTCAAGCCACTAACAACGTTGTCCACACACAATGCTTCCATTTATCAACACAGTTTCTAGCAAACAATCATAGCGTCAACCATCATCAGAAATTGTGGTTATTCGCTACGACCAACATCTGTCTTACGCGTTTCTAGAATGATTATGTTATCCACTCAATACTTTACAAATTTAAGGTTTTTCATGATAAATTTTATGCGGCTTTAGAGATATTACGACCCAATAGCTTAAATTTATTGTAAGCCCATATACTTGTAGAGTAAGGACACTAACCATAAGTTAGTTTAGGACCTATATATAAAGTCTATATTGGGTTCATTGTAACCATAAGTCATATAGGAAAATTATACGGAGAACTTTCATTTGTGGACGTAGGTCGTCAGACCAAACTTCATTAAAATCTTGCTTTCGCTTTTTTTTTCTTTCTTCAAATCACTCCAATTTTAAATTTTACCTTTTGTGAATCTTCTTTTTTAAAATCTTCAAATTCCCGTCAATGTTTAAGTTTCACGTAAAACCAAACTAATTGGTCTTATTATCTCTGTCAAGTTTCAACTAATGGTAAGGCACCACGTACATGTAACTCTTCTTTGCTAATTTTATATAAGCATAAAACTAGGGTGTAATTCTATTTGAATCGGTTTGATTGTAAGAAATATTTGAATCGAACATATTGTGGACTTTAGAAATACTGGACATAAGATCAAAGTGTAAAAATTAAGTACAATATTTTTTGCTGAACTAAAAATTAAGTACAATTTATGTTAGACTTTCCAAACGCTTGATTACAGTGGCGGAGCCAGAATTTCAATTCAGGGGGGGCAAGATTTATTATTATACTATGTATTCTCCATAATTTCAATTAACTACAAATATATATTTTATATCAAAACAAAAATAACTAATTTATACAGTAGTTAGTAACAATCAAAGCAAGATATATTAATCTAAATACATAAATTTAGATATCTAATTTAGTTCCTTGTAATAAATTGAAAAAATAATCAATGTAAAAGTGTTAATACCTTTAAAGTTGTATACAATATACGTATATTGTCTTTGCGCGCACCAAAGTGGAACAATGGATGGGCCAATTTTCACTTGGGCTCACAACCTATTTTTTGATGTGGGCTATGGATTTCCCACTTCGGATGATCCACTGAACCGAGACCCTGTGGCCCTTTGACTCCCCCTCTCCTCTTTATCCCCTTTACTGTGTCCTCACCTGCTTCTCGCCTCTCTCTCTCTCTCTCTCTCTCTCTCTCTCTCTCTCTCTCCCCTTTTTTCCCTCTTCCTCTTTCCTCAGCTGCTCCTATTTATACCCCCAAAATTAATGGGGTGTTATGATTACCTTGACGGTTAGTGGAAGGAAAGGTCCAATGTTATCATGGCTAAGTGGGTGCTTAGGTGGGAATGGAACGAGGTGGAAATGGCCTGGGAACCAGTTCCCAGTTCAATGCGGTGCTCAACATAATACGACCCAAGGAATTGCCGGGCATGTGCACGAGTAGCTCCTATGCTCAGGAGGTGCCCACTTAGGCATGCTCCCAACGAATGAGGTGTGACACGAGTAAAGCATCAACTGCCTGGCGAGTTCAAGCTAGCCCAATGCCTGGGCCCAAGACCATATAGGCCGTTTTGCTGGAATGGGGCTTTAAGGTCTCAATGGGCCTTGCTACCCGGCACCGTATAATAGCCCCCCCTTGATTTGTGCTCGGTTGCTAGAAGACCAATCAAGGAGCCCAGTAATCAATTACCGCTCGGGGAATTAAAAAGGGCAGGTAGGGGTCAGTTGAAGAGCCCATTAATGCACTTCTCAAAAGGCACGTCGTGACTGTCTGTTGGTTTGGCCGCAACCATTACCTGATGGTACGTGAACCAAGGTGAGGCGTGTGTGACAATTTGGGCAAGGATTTGTAGAGTTTCCCACTCCATTAATTATTAGCATCATTTATTTTCCCCCTCCTTCTTTTGCCTCTATAAATAGGTCCTTCCAGGTTTGAATTTCACTTTACATTCTCCATTCTCTAAACTCCCTCTCTGCCGTGCACAAATCTTTGTGAGTTCATCCTCCAGCCCAGAACACCTTACTTCCTTTAGAGCTTAAAGTAAGTCTCCTCTGCCCTTCCTGCAATTCTTTCCGTTTCATTTAACTTTCATTTGATTGCATATTGAGGTCTTAGTTCTGGAAATGGGTTTCTCTCATCTTCTTTCCTCAAAAGCCTCTTTGGCCACCTTTAGGGCCACTTACAACATCTCCGAGGATGTTGATATCGCTTATTGTCACGAAGGCGATATTGACATCCAAAGGCGCCGTGGTGAAAACACAGTCTTTTTCCCATTGATGGCCATTCTAGAAAGAGGGGTTAGATTTCCTGTTGACCCTTTCATCTTAGGTACCCTTAGGTTTTACGGGCTTTGTCCCGACCAACTTCCCCCCAATTTTTATAGAGTGGTGAGTTGCGTTAGTAGGCTGAATCAGTTGTTCAGGCTGCAACTGAATTTTCATTATATCAATTTTATGTATAGTCTATGTGGCAATATAAAGTCGGATTATTACCTAAAGACTAAGGATATAAGGGTACGACTCATTTCGTGCCTCCCTGACTCCAATAGGAACTCTGCCGGGGAGTTTGTTCAAGTGAGCGGCAATTGGTTTGCCGAGGAACTCCCCTGCACGTTCTCCCCTTGTGATGTTGGTTGGTATCAAGCGTCTTGTTAGTCATATTTCTTTAATTTTAATTTAACCGTGTAATCGTTGACAGGCTCCCATGTTTATTCCATGCAGAAAGTAAAAGATTTAAGCCGGATCTTAGAGTGGTGCATGTTCGGGACCTGAACTTCGTGCTCCGGTCAGAGATTTTTGTTCACTGGGACAGGCAACTCCGAGCGTCTCACCTGATCCTCGATGTCGAACCTGTGTACTTGACTTGGCAGACATTTAGCCAAGCTTTACTAGTTGACAGCCCCCTTCTCTCCTATGTTGATGTACGGCATGCAAATTTCCTCCCACCCAAGCTTACAGTAGGTGAAGTGCGCGAACTCGGCCCACGATACACTTGCTTAGACGAGCTTGCGCCTCTACAAGACGAATCGGCTGAACGGGTATCTCGACGGCACTAGGAGTAGACTCACGTGCTGATACAGCCTGAAGCCCCCGTTCACCCAGAAGAGCCTGTTGACCCGGAAGCTTTTGCTGAAACAACCCAGGTAGAGGCCGAATCAGTTAGTTCAGTAGATACTACCGAGCAAGGTCAAGACATGGTGGCTAGAAGGACGTTGACGGTAAGCCCTTTTGTGCCCGGGGCCCGGCAAAATGTGCCCCATCTAGTAACTCAGGGTCAAGACCGAACTCCCCCTCCACCTCCAGCCCTTCCAGGCCGCGCCTGGAAAAGGCAACGAGTTGTCGAGCATCTACCTACCGGGTCTGGTGACCTGCCCATAGGGACACTGCCTCGGTCACTGACAGTCATTGCCATTCGAGAGCCGGTGACTCAAACCGAACTGCACATGGCATCTTCCTCCCGTACAGCCCCGGAATGGCGCCCCTCATTCGTACTGGATGGCAAGCCCCTCCCTGCGACCGCGAGTGTTTGGGTGTGGGAGAAGGGTGAGGGTGGCCACGTTGCCCAAAGCTTGGTGCACGGCCTTCTGCTGCTGGAGGATGTTCTCGTCTTTGAGGAGGGCACAGACAAGTCACTGGGCAGGCGGCTACAATGGCACACTGTTACGGTAACCCCTTGTTCTCTGTTCTTGTTTTGTTTTCTTGTGTTTTGTTTTGCATTGCCATAATTACTATTGTCATCTTTTTAGGCAACTCAGCTGACCTACATCCTTAAGGGACGGCTGAGGGAGCTTGCCGAGGACACCGAGTTAGAGAAAGCCCTTAAGGACGTGGCCAAGGCGACTGCGAAGGAGAAAGCTAAGGCTGCCACGACCGCAGAGAAGAAGGCGGTCACGTTCGAAAAGGCCAAGGCCGTGGCGGAGAAGAGGGCTTCAGAGCTGGAAGCTAAGCTAGGAGGGACTGAGCTGAAACTAGGAGAGACCGAGAATCTAAATGCAGCGCAAGCTGAGGAACTAGCTGACTTGAGAGCAGCTTTGGAGGCCAGCGAAAACAGGTGGTACAATAAGAGGTTCGCTAATGCCGAGAACTCGGTAGAGCCTGTCATCCAAGAGGTCTGAAAGCTTTCATTTGAAGAGGCCCGGTTTGCTGCTCTGCAAGTTGCGGGGGTCCCCGAGGACTCCCCTTTAAGAGATCCCAGCTAGATTCCCTTCCCAGGCCCTCTGTTGCCACTCAGAACCCTCCCAGTGTGAATTCTGAGGAAGAGACCCCGAGCATGAGGGATCTGGTGGATGCAATCGACTCCCACGTGGAGTTGGTTGATCTAGAAATCACCAGCAACCTCCATGCTAATAATCAACCCGGGGAGGCCGCTCAACCTCAGTCTTTTTTGGCAACAGAACAGCTGCCCGAGTCTGTCGCGCAAGGTCATTCTACTGATCTTCTGGAATAACTGTCAAACCCAACTTCTTTAATTTTATTTTCTTCAAATAATTATGCCTACGTCACCGGGCTGTGGTGACCGAAAAATTTTTACCTTTGTCGTTTCTCCATTGGAGCATATTTGCCTATGTCACCGGGCTGTGGTGACAAAACAATTATTACTCTTATTGTTTTTCTTTTTCGTTTGAGACCTTTGCCGAACTGATTGTTTACTGGTTTTAATTTTAGTGTCAAGTGATTGTTTAAGTCAGTTCTATACATGTTTTAATACTACGTTTCCCCCCCCCCCCTGTACCTCACATACATACACTTTTTTGTGAGCATGCATACATGCGTTTAGGTAAACGTGGCATTCGAGTTTGAATTGCAATGGGTTATCTAGGAGATGACTAGAACAGACCTTACTATGGCCGACCCATATGCTCGGTGATCCCAATAGGACCGAGAATTGGGTTCATATATTCAGCTTTGTCTATAAGGTCAAACCGTGGACGAGGCTTCCGTCTTTAGCGTACATCATTAGGTTTCCACCTACTCGGTGATAGAGATCGAACCGAGGATCAGGTTTCTGTTCGTAGTGTATATCATTAGGTTTCCACCTGCTCGGTGATAAAGATCGAACCGAGGATCAGGATTTTGTCCGTAGTGCATATCATTAGGTTTCTACCTGCTCGGTGATAGAGATCGAACCGAGGATCAGGTTTGTGTCTATGGCGTATATCATGAGGTTTCCACCTGCTCGGTGATAGAGATCGAACCGAGGATCAGGTTTCTGTCCTTGGCGTGTATCATTTGGTTTCCACCTGTTCGGTGATAGGGATCGAACCGAGGATCAAGTTATGTCCTTACTGTGTATTATTAGGAGGGTTTTCGTTGTCCTAATGTTAGTAAATAAACGCAACAACTAGGACAGATACCACTTTTATACCAAATAAAACATGTCACCCAGGGTCACATCTAATTTCCATCCCTACCTGTGAATGATCAATGATAGAACTTTTTTAAGTTGTGCACGTTCCACGGCCGAGGTAGCAATCTTGCGTCTAAGTCTTCCAAGTAGTATGCTCCCGTCCCGGCGATGGCAGTGACCTTGTAAGGTCCTTCCCAAGTTGGGGCCAGCTTCCCGGCATTTGTGTCCCGCATACTGCCCACCGCCTTTCGTAGCACCAAGTCTCCAGAAGCGAATTCTCTCGTTTGCACACCTCAGTTGTATCACCAGGCAAGCTTCTATTGATATTCCGCTAGCGGTACCATCACCGCTTCTCAATATTCTTCCAGTGAGTCTAAGCGTTCTACCAACAACTCGTTGTTCCGATCAGGTTTGTAGCCTGCAACCCGTGCGCTACATATATTAACTTTCGTGGGTATCACAGCTTCTACCCTGTATGTGAGTGAAAATGGGGTTTTTCCAGTAGACCTTTTGGGCGTTGTCTGGTATGCCCACAAGACATTATGGAGTTCCTCGGCCCATCGACCTTTTGTGCCATCCAGTCATTTCTTCAATCTGTTCACGATTGATTTGTTAGCGGCTTCCGCTTGCCCGTTGCTCTGGGGATACGCAGGGATGGAGTAACTATTCTTAATGCCGAGGTTACCGCAAAATTCGCGAAACGCCTTGCTATCGAACTGCATCCCATTGTCGGATATAAAGTGTCTAACACACCAAATCTTGTGACTATATTTTTTCACACAAATTTCTTAACATCGACATGCCGTATATTGGCTAGCGCCTCTGCCTTAACCCACTTAGTGAAATAGTAGACGGCCACCAACATAAACCTCCGATTACCGGTGGCCCAGGGAAAAGGGCCGAGTATGTCCAGCCCCCATTGTGTGAAGGGCCAGGGGCTGCTGACCGGGTTTAGGTGGCCCGCCGGCTGGTTAGGGGTGGCAATTCGTGTTTACATGTCGGGTTCGTGTCGTGTCAACTTATACGTATCCGACTATATGGGTCAACACTAACCCGACATGTTTATTAAACGGGTCAAGATTTCTCAACCCTAACACGACCCATTTATTAAACGGGTCAGTCGTGTCGACCTGTTTATCTAATTTTATCAAAATAAAGAAAAACATTTATGAAAAAACAAACAAATAAATATTTTAAATATAAAATTTAAAATTAATGAGTAACTGCATCACAAATAATCATTCAAAACTAAAGCATATCTCAATATCATAAATAATCAATCACAATATGTCAAAGAAAATAAACTACAACAACTAATAAGTTTATATACCTAGGGTTTGAATGGTATATTGGTAAAATTTTATTTAATTAAACGGGTCAGACGGGTTAAACGGGTTCCATAGGTTGAATCCTAACCCAACCCATTTATCAAACGAGTCCGTCGTGTCAACCCGAATATGACACGAACCCATTAAGCCTTAACCCATAACCTGCTAATTTCGTGTCATGTCGTGTCGGGTTCGCGGGTCGTGTCCAATTTTGCCACCCCTATGGCTGGTGGATCAGGGGGGCATGTTTTTGACATTGCTCACACTTGCGCACATACTTGGCTGCTTCCTTCTGCATCTGCGGTCACCAGAATCCTTGTGTCATCGCCCTATGTGCTAACGAGCGTCCCCCCACATGGTTGCCGCACACCCCACTATGTAGCTCGGTCAGGATTAGACCAACCTTTTCTAGGTGCACGCACAAAAGATACGGTCTACCGAAAGATCTTCGATAAAGCTTCCGATCTGCGGACAACCAGTACCGGGGGGCAACTCGGCGAGTCCTTCTTGCTTCCTTCTCGTCATCGGGTATCTGGCACTCGGCCAAAAAGTCTATGATTGGGTCTATCCAACATGGCACATTCGTCGTGATTGTTGCAACGCCGACACCATCCGTGATGTTAATGCTTGGTTTAGCTATAACCTCCACCTTGATCAACCCAGGTATGTCTATTACTACTGATGACGCTAACGTAGCTAGAGAGTCGGCGTGTCTGTTCTGTCCTCGAGGAACCTGTGTTAGCATTGCCGTGTCAAACTTGCCCATGGCTTGTTTTACTAGTTGTAAGTACTCCTTCATTCAAGAATCACGCGCTTCAAAGCTTCCGCGTACCTGGCCGACCACCAATCGAGAATCTGAATAAACTTCTACATCTCGAGCACCTATCTCCGAGACCACCATTAGTTCGGCAAGCAGGGCCTCGTACTCCGCCTCGTTGTTGGAGGCTCTAAATCCCAACCTGAAGGAATGCTCCAACCGTATTCCTTCTGGGGTGATGATGACGATCCCGGCGCCTGACCTAATTGCGTTGGATGCATTGTCCACAAACACCTTCCACGAGCGTAACTCCACATGACACACCACCTGCCCTTCGTGCTTAGGAGAGAACTCTGCGATGAAATTAGCAAGAACTTGTCCTTTGACAGTGTTTCTCGGTCTGTATCTTATATCGAAGGATCCTAGCCGAGTTCCCCATTTGGCAATCCGGCCAGTAAAGTCTAACCTTTTTAACAAAGACTGTAGGGGAAACTCGATCAGGACATAGATGATATGAGCTTGAAAATAGTGAGGCAGTTTTCTCGTGGCATGTATTAACACCAAAACCAACTTCTCCAAGGGTAAGTATCTCGTTTCCGCGTCAACCAAAGTTTTACTGATATAATATACAGGCTGTTGAACCCCGTGATCCCTTAACAGCACGGCACTCACGGCATGATCCGATATTGAGAGGTACATGAACAGATCTTCTCCGAGCGCTGGCGCTGTCAACAAAGGCGCCTTCGTTAGGTACTCTTTCAAATCCTAAAAAGCTCTTTCACTATCCATGTCCCAATGGAATCCTTTCCATTTCTTCAAGAGTTGGTAGAACGGTCGACAGTGATCGGCAAATTTAGAGATGAATCTATTAAGGGCTGCCAACATCCCGGTCAACACTTGAACTTCTCTAGGATTGCCCGGTGGTTTGAGAAGCCGGACGGCTTCGATCTGATCAGGGTTAACCTCTATTCCCCGGCTAGTAATTAGGTAACCCAGGAACTTGCTGGCCCCTACCCCGAAAGCACATTTATCCGCGTTTAGGCGTAACCTGTGTCGTCGCAGTATCTCAAACACCCTCTGGAGATCCTCCGTGTGCCGTGCATCTTGTTTACTTTTTACCACCATGTCATCGATGTATACTTCAACTGTGCACCCGATCTCTTCTCGAAATATTCTCGTCATCATCCGTTGATACGTTGCTCTAGCATTCTTTAACCCGAAGGGCATCACGGTCTAATGATAGTTCGCGTCAGGAAAGATGAACACTGTTTTCTCTTGGTCCTCAGCAGCTAGGGCGATCTGATGATAACCCTGAAAAGCGTCAAGGAAACTCATCCTCGGGTGACCGAATGTGGCATCCACTAATTGATCTATCTTCAGCAAGGGGAATGGGTCCTTTGGACACGCACAGTTCAAATCGGTGAAATCCACACAAACTCTCCACTTCCCACTCTTCTTTCTGACCACCACGGTATTTGCCAGACATTCCCAGAAGAAGATTTCCCGTATTGCCCCAGCTTCCTTCAACCTCCCTACCTCCTGTTGTACTGCTTCAACGTGTTCCTTGGTCGACCTTCTCGACCTTTGCTTCTTCGGAGGAAGCGACAGGTCCACGTTAAGCTTATGAACGATGAACTCGGGATCAACCCCGGGGACCTTGTACGGACTCCAGGCGAACACATCCACATTTTGCATAAGAAAAAGCAACGTTTCAACCTTGTCCTTGGCATTCAAACTCGCCCCTATCTGAAAATACCTTTCACTATCCGGCAATATCTTTACCCTGACGAGATCCTTGGCGCAGCCAGCCCCCGTCCCTTCTCGGGGTTTTTGTAGTTGCTATAAGAGATCCCTCCCATGGGTTTCTCCTTGTTCGTCTTGTTCATGCCTCTGATCGACCGCTGCAACCAGGCACTGTTGGGCGGCTTACTGACTCCCCCTTACCACGACAACACCATGTTAAGTGCGGAACTTGATCTTTACATGCAGAGTGGAAGGGACCGCCCCCATGGCATGGATCCACGGCCTCCCCAAAATAGCCATGTAGGGAGAGAATGATGCTACAACCATGAAAGTCACTGTTACTTCCTTTCCCTCCATATTCACGGGAAGCGATATTTGTCTTTCGGGGATAGCCACTTAGCCGTCGAACCCTATCAATAGTGTGTCATACTTCGAGAGGTGCTTTTTCTTCAGTCCGAGCCCCCTGAATAGATCCGGATACATCACGTCGGCCCCGCTCCCTTGGTCTATCATTACCCTCTTATGAAACTATTTATCCGGGCAGTCACCACCAGCGCGTCATCGTGCAGCTGAATAGTCCCCTTTAAATCATCGTCATTAAAAGCGATGGGGTCCCGTGCTTTGTTTGTCTTCTTCTCTGGGGGCTGCTCGTCAGGGCAGTCCCCCATAGGTGCTATGGTCAACACTCCTTTCTTCCTAGCCACAGCCATCCCTATTGAGATAGCATGGATGACTTCAATTACTCCCAGTGGGGGTGGAAGGGGGTTCCTTCTTTGTCGTGGGTCCCGTCCCGTACCCCCGTCTCCTGAGTCTACCACGAACTCCTTTGGATGCCCGGCCCTCACTAATTATCCCAAGTGATCCTTAAACATTAGGAATTGCTTGGTAGTGTGTCCCTTTTTCCTTATGGTAAGTACAAAACAAATTTTGGTTTCTCCGCGATGGGTCACCCCCCATCTTATTCGGCCACCTGAAGTACGGCTCCTTCTTGATCCGATCTACAATCCTGTGCACTGGCTCTTTAAACGTCACATTCACTTCCCCCATCTGCAACTCCGGTCCTTGCATCCTTATATCCTTTCGAAGTCTCGGCTGAAAACTGCTTTGCCGAGGTCTGCTGGCCAATGTGGCCTTACCCTTACTTTGCAGCCAGTCATCCTCCAAACGTTTGTACTCCTCAATACGCCTCATGAGTTGCCTCATATCCTCGGGAGGCTTCTTCGTCAGAGACTCTTGTAGTTCGGAATCCTCGGGCAGCCCCATCCTAAAAGTACTTGCCGCGATCTTCTCATTTCCTCCGCCGATCTTATTGTAAAGCTCCCAATACTGAATGGCGTAGCTGCGGAGGGTTTCCCCTATCCTCATCTTTATGGACAGTAACGCATCCACAGGTTGCGGCACTCGGCTACACGTCATGAACCGGACCCCGAATTAGTGGATCAACTCGGTGAAACTGTGAACAGAACCCTTCCGCAGCCCATTAAACCATCTCAGAGCAATGGGCCCAAGGCTCGAGGGAAATACCTTGCACATCAGTGCGTCATTGTGGGTATGTAGAGACATCATCTGGATGTAATGGCTGACGTGCTCCACCGGATCCGTCTTTCCATTGTAGAAATCGAAAGGGGGGCGTAAACCTGCTCAGCATTGGGGCCCGCTCGATATCATTCGAGAATGGTGACTAGGCAGCTCTTCATAAGGCATGACTCGTTGCATCCATAGCGGCATTTCGGGGCCGCTGCTTTAGGGAGTCTGAGCCTTGATCTGCATATTCCCGTGAACGTGAACGTTCTCGGTGTAAACGGGATTCTCGGGAATATGAGCGGTCTTGGCGTTGATGGGGACCAGACTAGTGGGAGCCCTCGTAATGGTTTCCCCCACTGTCAAATTCCCTTTCCTGGCGGTCTCGACCCCTTCTCCTTTGCCCGTCCATGGCTTCCAACTCCAAGTCCCTTACCAGTCTTCTCAACCACTCAAGTTCCTCATCTCTTTCGTCGAACTGCCCGTGCCCTGATACTCCCGATCTTGTCTGACGGGTTTGGTAAGACCCCTCTCCAAGGCCGGACTGCTCCTCTCCTTGCTCACTATCCCTGTCTTCACGTCGCTTATGCCTTTGCTCTTGCTAGGAAGACCCTACTGAGTCGCTTTCGGCACGACCTGAACGTCTTTCAAACATTTTTCTAGAGCGTGAGTCTCAGTTGGACCACCACTTTGTAGGAGATCCCCACAGACGGCGCTAATTGTGCGCACCAAAGTAGAACAATGGATGGGCCAATCTTCACTTGGACTCACAACCTATTTTTTTATGTGAGCTATGAATTTCCCACTTCGGATGATCCACTGAACCGAGACCTCGTGGCCCTTTGACTCCCCCTCTCCTCTTAATCCCTTTTACTGTGTCCTCACCTGCTTCTCGCCTTTCTCTCTCTTCCTCTTTTTTCCCTCTTTCTCTTTCCTCAGTTGCTCCTATTTATACTCCCAAAATTAGTGGGGTGTTATGATTACCTTGACGGTTAGTGGAAAGAGAGGTCCAATATTATCGTGGCTAAGTGGGTGCTTAGGTGGGAGTGGAACAAGGCAGAAATGGCCTAGGAACCAGTTCCCAGTTCAGTGCGGTGCTCGGCATAATACGACCCAAGGAATTGCCAGGCATGTGCACGAGTAGCTCCTACGCTCAGGAGGTGCCCACTTAGGCGTGCTCGCAACGACTGAGACGTGACACGTGTAAAGCATCAATTACCTGACGGGTTTGAGCTAGCTCAATACTTAGGCCCAAGACCGTATGGGCCGTTTTGCTGGAATGGGATTTTAAGGTCTCAATGGGCCCGGCTACCGGGCACCATACAGTCTTGATTGCTTTAAAAAAATATATAGAATTCTATCTTTTTGCTTTATATTAATTCTTCAAAGTATTTAAATTGGATTTATACTTTATGGTAGAAACCTAGACCCAGAGTTTGAAAGTACGGTACAAGGACATTAATTAGTTAGGCTTTAAAGAATATATATATATATATATATATATATATGGCATAAAATATAAAACGCCCACCACCAATTGAAATTCAATGAAATTAAAAAAGAAAGATAAACAATCAAAATTTCATGAATAGTGACACGCTAAAATCTGGGAAATGATAATTTTTTTTTTATGAAAATAATAAAAGTCTATGTTTTAAACAAAAGTGATGTAGTGGGTTAAATAGTACTGTAAATCTCTCAATGCTATGTAACTGTTATCCTTTCTATTCGGCATCAAAGCTATTTTAGAGACTGTTTTCTGCTTTTTTTCTTAAACCAGAACGAGCAAACTAGCAAAGCATTTAAGATGGAGTTCTACTGACTTCTACATGCCAGTACTCATAAACTTTTTAAAGAGGAGTCAGGGGGGGGCATTTGACCCCAATCGCCACCCCCCTTGGCTCGACCCCTGCTTGATTATCAATATAGTACAAATCGAATTGCCTTTTCTAAGAATAATCAAGAGTAATCAAATTCAATACAACTAAATCTTTGAGTTTAATTGAAGAACCTGACATACTGTATCCAATAAATTGTACATACAATTTTCTCAAAATAACAATTATTAATATATAAAAATATGAGTAGGAGTTTAGATGGAAGTGGGAGGGATTATTGATATTGGAGTTAAAAAGAAAATTTGATTAAGGCATTGCTTGCAAATTAAGTGAATTAATTCACATGGATGAAATGAATTTATAAGATAAGCTCAAACTCTGAAGGGGTTTGCATTTCACATTTTATAGACATTGAAGAAGATGAATTTTCAATTTATACCCTTAAATTAGAAAAGATAAAAGATTAAAAAGTTTCTTTTTTTAATTTTTTTATACAATCATAATTAATTTTTGCGTGTAAGCGAATAAATATTTAACATGTGCATTTTATGTTTTGAAAAGTATGCATGTGTAAGCCAAATTATTGCATCATGTGCATTGATCTTTGACATAGTCAAATACACACTCAAATCTACAATATGCGTTAGTAACATATTGTGATTGGTACACTTAAATTCATATTTTTTTTTTGATAAATATCTGTGATAGTCGGGGGTGGCTTCACTTGAAACCCAGGGGTTCAATTGAACCGCTGAACTATCGAAAAAATGTAAATTATATATAATTTTTGTTTTTGTTTTTGTTTTTATTTTTATTTTTTTGTTTTGATCCCTAAAATAAAATTTTGAACACACTAACTCTAATTTTTTTTTTTTTTAAATCCAATTGAAATAAGCTTGAATATGATCCTTTCAACAATATCTTGACATTTTTAAACACATAAAGAAGCCCAATAACAACTAATTTGATCTAAAATATGGTAAAAAGCCCAACAACAAAAGTATAAATTTGTTAATCTTAATTCTTAAACTTTAGTAAAAACTCATTTAGATCTTAATAAATTTGAAATAAATTAGTCAAATGGGAGATCAATGGATGAATAATTATTTGATTGTATATATTGAAAAAGATGCACCTCGTAGAATTGATAATGAATATATCATGCCAAGATTTCAAAATATGAAATCTCATAGAAGGCAATTGTAAAACTTCATGTATTTGAGTTTTTTTTTTTTATCATTTTTTTTATATCGATACATTCAAGTTATTTTTTGTATAAATTTTATATAATTTATGCTTTTTATTAAACCCCTAAAACATAATCTTGGAGCCGCCTCAGGTGATAATCCTACGTATAAATATTGTAATCCAATTAAAAGTTCTTTTAGAAGGATTCCATCCCAAGTTTATACGAGGCGTGAACTTGAGTTTGTCCATATGCAAAATCTGGATCTCAATCCCATTAAAGATGCATATGCTGTCTCATTCACTTATATTGTCTCCTTGGTTGACAAATTTACTCTTAAATTAAAAAAGTTAAAAGATTAAAAAGTAGAAAAAAAAAAAAAAACTTTTCTAATATAGGATTTTGTTAATGAATATCTAGGGTACTAGTTAAGATGCATTAATGCTTTTAATTTAATAATTTTTATATTTTTTTAATTCAAAAATCTACTATACACATGTATCTAAAAAAGCACACACACAACCATAGAGGCAGAAGCTCTTGCTTGCCGTAGGGCTCTGTAATTTGCTGTGGATATTGGTTTTTCTGAACTGGTCATTGAATGGGATTGTGTACAGGTGATCAACGCAATCAACTCCAGCAAGGCTAACTTGTCTCGACTAGGCCACGTATTTGAAGATGTCCAGGTGCTCATCTCGGGTCTAAGGTGGGCAAAAGTACACTAGGTGAAGAGGAGTGCAAATTTGGTTGCCCATAGTTTAGCATGTAATGCAAAAAACATTTTAGATTATGTAATTTGGTTGAAGGATTCTCTGCCACCAGCTTTGGATGCTTTGTATCATGATTTTTTAGGTATTATTAAATGAAATTTTGTTCTGGGTTTTTTTTTTTTCTTTTAATAGTGTGCATTACAACTCATAATTAAATATTTATTAATCTTTAACTTGCACATTTAAGACACATGTTCACCAGACCTTTTAATGTAAGTATCAATAAATAAATAAATAAATAAATAAAAACAAAGATACGAGATTAAAAGTTAATTTTTTATTTCTTAATTACAATTTTTGACAATTATTGCATTATTTGCATGGATCTTTGACACAACCAAATATATGTTTAGTATCCGCTATTTATAATTTTTGTCTACAACTTGTAGTTATACTATGGTTATTATGTAATATATTATAAACCTTGTTTAAGACACTAATTTTACTATTTTTGAATTTATTTAAATAAGTATTATGGTTTATTAAAAAAAAAATGAAGCAAATCTTATTGGTACACTTATTTTTTTATTTATTATTTTTGGCAAATACGCATGACTCGTAGTCCTACGAATAAATGCTGGAATCAGTTCTTTTAGAAGGAGTGTATCCCACCCTAAAAATTTGATACCAAGTGTGAATTTGAGTTTGTCCAATATGCGAAATCTAGATCGATCGAGTCAATCCCATTAAAGTTGTGGTCACATTCACTTAACATTTGCCAGCAAATGAGCTTTAAAGATGGTTTTTCTTTTCTCGTGTTGTGTGCCTCTGGACTTAAAAGAAAGAAAAAGATTCTCTAAAATAAAATTAAGAAAAAAAGAATAAAAAGATTATGTGCGGTGGCCTCTAAATTTATCCAAAAACGGCATTATTTTAAGGAAAACAAGCTCCAAAAATAGAATAAAGACAAGGAGGAAATCAACTTATGTTGACTTGAATTTGGTCCTTCTTATTCTTTTTCCTTTTTGCTATCTATTTTTCTTTTTTCTTCTAGATTATTTTAACATCAAGCAGTATACTGTATTACACAACCCAAATTGACTTCTTTGCAGTTCATAATCTTTTGTCCCTTGTCTTTTTTTTTTTTGGTTGTCAAGGATAAGAGCCTGGTCGAAAAAAATAGATACATAACTTTCGAGATGTAAATGTCTGTAACATGAGGCCCAGTGGCCCCAAATGAATCCAAATTGGTACATTTCCAGTGTTCTCTTAATCTCTTAATCTATTCACCTCTGACCCACAAGATTAAAAAGTTAAGTTCTGACTTCACTGCACAGTTGGCCCCTTCAAACCCCTAAACATTCCTGTTTAGCAGTTTCGAGTTGCCCCATTTCGGCATTTCCACCCCTTAAGCTATCCCTAATCTTTTTTTTCTTTTTCTTTTTATCTTCTGAAATCTGAATATACAATATCAACATCGAAAAACTAACATGCATATTATAAGGACAGAAAGGACAGTTGTCCAAATCGATCTCCATCCAAAAGAGACAAAAACGTCAAATATAGAAAAAAAAAATATATATATGGAAATAACCAAAAAGCAAACAAAAACAAAAATATACCGAAAATAAATTATTTTATAATATTTTTATAAATTATTCATGTGTTAAATTTTTACTGATTTCTATTTAGATTTATTAATAATTTTATTTTTTTACGTTTAATAATAATTTACCAAATCTGCTGTTTGGAAAATAATTCGTAACTTTATCATTTTCCTTTCAGCCATTTTCATTTTTCACTCTTGTTTGTATTTTCAATACCAATCTCTCGCACCCACAACCCCAAATTCCAGAAAATGGAAAAGGGGAAGAAAAAAGCTTTATCAGTCTTATCAATGGCAGCCAAATCTAACCTCGGCCAAATGATACCTAAACTTAACCTGGTTCTGAACGCTAACTTCCCATCGGATGTGATTTCTGAAATTCTGTACCAACTTCCTGTGAAAACTCTCGTACGGTTCAGATGCGTAGCCAAACGTTGGTGTTCCCAAATAGACGGTCCAGATTTCATCAAGCGACAGCTTAGCCACTCCCTAGCCACCCAAACAAATCTCAACGTTATTCTCAAGAAATGGTATTTGTACATGGTGGAGTTCGAATCGCTTCAAACCGCCATAGAACTCAGCGCTCCATTGAAAGTGATCTGGGGTATAACCGAAGTTTTTGGGTCATGTAATGGCTTGGTTGCTGTTTGTAATTCTGAGAACGAAATGGCTTTGTGGAACCCATCAACTAGGAAGTCACAGAGATTGCCTTTTGCGCCGGTTGAGCACCCAGGTGGTGTTGAGCTTCGTCGTTTTGCGTTTTACGGATTTGGGTGCGACCCCATTAGTGAGGATTACAAGGTGGTGAGGATGGTGCAATTTGTTGCCCAAGATGATGAGGGAGATCTTGTTGGTGATGATGAAGATGGGTTTTTTTATGCTGAGGTTAAAGTTTATAGCTTGAAGAGTAATTCATGGAGGAAAATCAACGACCTTCCTTATTATGTTCGTTTTCTATTTCAACTTAATTATCTGCTTTTTTATAGAAGAGGGTATGGTGTCTATGCTTGTGGTGCTGTGCATTGGGTGGCATCTGTAGGATTTGGACTGTATTTGATTGTTGCTTTTGATCTTGGGGTTGAGAAGTTTCAAAATGTACCGCTGCCTGGTAAGGTTGATAATGGTTTTGAAATGGATGTGGGGGTCTTGGAAGGAAGGCTCTGCATGATATTGAATTACAGGCATGTCTATGTTGATATATGGGTAATGAAAGAGTATGGGGTGAAGGAATCTTGGACCAAATTATTCGAAGTTTCTGCAGATTCCAGTTTGAAAAGGCCTCTAGGACACATTGTGCCTCTAGCTTATTCTAAGAATGGTGATAAGGTTCTTTTGGCAGTGGAGAAGAGGAAGCTGTTTTGGTATAATATTAGAAAGAGGAGAGCCGAGAAAGTGAGGATTGAAGGGGCTCCAAAATCATTTGGTGCGGATTTTTATGTGGAAAGTCTTGTTCCTGTAGGTCGTGATGGAATGGATCAGAGGAGGCAGCAACCACAAGGGGAAATGAAGAAAAGATACAGAGAGAAGACGTGAGATAGCATAAACTTGAGTAATTAATTAATTAATTAATTTTTTGTTCAAGCCAATTTCTATACCTGGTTTCTCTAAGTTTTGTCATGTGTGAATTTATCCTTCTTAAATAACTTGATAGGTTACCAATCATGTTAGCAGCTGGTCTCTTTAAATGGTTCTCTTCAGCTTACAAGTTTGTTTAATTTGATTCACATATCGGTGTTTGAGGCTAGTCTATAATATCTATTATTTGAAAGAATTGGATGGTTGTGATGATATGTTATTAGTTTTATTTTCGTTTAACTTACAACTTCGATGCATTGGTCACCATTTTGCAGGGATGATTTCTTGTCAAAAGGCTTTAAACTGACTTTATAAACAAAGGATACAAATAGGCGCAAAGTGAAGAGTGACAAGGTAGTAAACTTTTACCATAATACTTGAATTGAGAATTAGTTTCTTGATGGTTAGTTTATCAAAATATAAGGTGTTTTAGTAGTGCCAGAATTAAGCTATTTGATACAATAAATACATTGAATCTCGGAGGACAAAGCTTCTTTCTTGTTTCCTGTTATAGTACTCTTTAGTACTATGCCGTTATTGTTTCTGAGTTTTCCCCCTCAGGATTGAAAAATGTAGCAGCTGATTGTTGGGGTACTTTTACGAATGACTGAATCAAAACTTGCCATTAATGAACTTCACATTTATTCCATCTTGCAAGAATTTTGAATCTTTCATTGGAACTGAGTATTCTTTGTCGATTTGATGAACTATCTGATGAAATTTTGGTTTGAAATAGATGCACCTGGTGGTTTTTGACCCAGGTCCACACCTTCAACTTGTGAACAGCTTTTACTCAAACAGTTTATAGAACTCCCAAACTGCATACTTCTGATAATTGTAGAATCTCTCATGAATGATAATACGGTGTCATATTCATGTCCTGTTTACTGTTTAGCTCAAGGTTTCATTCTGTCTCTCATGCTCTATGTTTACACAAGTGATAACTGATCAATTGCTTGTGTGTAACAGTCACGAGCTGGTGTGAAACAGTCTCAAGGAGGCAAGTGACTGGTGTTCTACTTTACATTTTAATTTATGTTGCTGAACGTACAGTTACCATAGTTATGCACCCTCTGAATCTACTTCCCTTGGAAGTTGGGGGAAAGCTACAGGTGAATTTTGAGATTATACACAAAAAAGATTCATTGTCTAATCATGGTATTTAAGCTATGGATCTTCGTGAACTTTTAACTCTGCCTGAACTATTACTTCTTATGTATATTTGGTAAAAATTTGTTATCTTTGCCTGGTAATATTTGAATATTAGCCTCTTTTTTTTAGATAAATGCTAAAGCCACAAAATATCTCACAACATTTTTTACAAATTGTTATTGTGGCTAATTTTTTACTGGTTTTCATCTAGGTTCACTATTAATATTACTTTTTCATTTACCAATAACCACTTACCGCATGAACCGTTTGTAAATTTTCTTGTAAAGAAGTTTGTATCTTTAGCATTACTCTTCGATTTATCATTATTATTTTCCAAGACAATGTATGAGGGATAAAAGCTGGAGATAGTTTGTGTCCCAAAGTTTGGAGAAGCTAAGATGCAACAGAAAATAAGAATCTTATTTGATAGAAATTTGCAATTACATGATGTCTAATGCTTGTTGATGTGGCAATTTTTCTAATCATCAATTTTGTTGCTGTAGAAAATACAAAAGGAGTTGTCAACTTGGGACCTGGTACGGCTTATGTTTTCATAGAAATCAAGACTCTTCTCTTGCTTAAAGGATGAACCTTATGTTCCTCAAAAAGAACAAAAAAAGGATGAACTTTTATGGTTTTTTGCCCCCCAGGATTTTGTTACTATAAAGTGGATTTATATTTTACTTCTTCTTGAGAGATCCAGTTAGCTCATGGTAAAATATATTTTACCTAAATAACAGATTTGGGTAAAAATCTCGTTTATATTGAAAATCGATCAATGTCTTTGCTTGAGGATAAAAAGCAATAGAATAGACTTGATCCTATTGTTTTATATGATCTAGTTTCTGAATTTATTTGGCTGCTTTGATTATGCCCAAGGGATGCAACAGACGAAGTTTCCTAGAATTAGACCTCTCACATGCCCTTTTACAGAGCAAGAGGGGAGGAATCTAACAGGATACAACAATATAATGCTCGCAAGTTTAGAAGAAAAAAGCTGCAGATTTACCTATTATCCTGTCAAAAGAAAATTTGGAAGGAAATATATACCATCAATTTGCTAAATATTCACCAGCTAGCAAGCACTTGGCATTTTCTCCTTCATCCCTGGTTCCCATGAAGCCTCTTTAATGTAACTAGCTCAAGACCCTTTTGGGAGATCAAAAGAAGACTGATATGAATATATGGGGGACTTGGGGTGGAAGGAAGAAAGGATGGATCACCTGCCATTGCCAATCAAAAGTGGTGAACCATTTCACTGTGAAAGTTGTAAGCTCTCCTCTTTTTAAACAAGCATGTTATGAAGGAGTAGACACTTTAGATCCATGACAGCTCGACTGGTATGAGAACTTTGCTAGACCACATGTTATCAGCAGGACAGTATAATTTCGATTTGGCTTGACTAGTTGACTTACCTAGAGATTCCTAGCGATTTGTTTTTTTTTTTTTTTTAACACCGAAAAAGGTCTTACAAATAGAATATTCTTTCTTTCTTTTTTTCCGATGCTATTTCTGTATTCTATGTGACCGATTGTTGTACACTTCTGAAGAATTAGATCACCCACACAGTGGGTGATTAATAGAAAAATGCATAAAATTTATACAATTTTGTCTAAATATAATTCATGCTAGTTGGTGTATAATTGCATAAATTTATATTAATATTATTTATTTTGTATTTAGTTTTTTATTCTTTCTTTACGTATCTTAAAGATGTAAAAAGAGAATGAATGACGGTTGTTGTGTATTAAGAAAGAAAATAATTTTTAAAAATAAATAAAAATGATATTTTAATGAAACATAATGTAAAATAGATAATCTGATATATGATGTTTTGAAAAATAAGTATATAAAATAAAAAAAAGTAAGTTCTTATACTAAAATAAACATGAATTTTTATACAAACTATTGCAAATACTCTTATAGCGTGAAATATATGATATAATATCAAATGCAACAAAAACAAGAGATCTTCACCACAGTTGAGTAATATACGTAAAAACTACTTTTATGTACGCTTATGTATATATATATATATATATATATATTGAACAAGTAAATAGCCTTGTATCTTAATTGATACTTTTTGGTATTTTTAACAAAAACGTTCATAGTTTAGATTTTTCTTTCTTATTGTAACTATTGAATTACTAACACCTTAACGAAAAATTAAGAATGCACCATAGATACTAATACTAAAGCTGATTCCAATGTGCAAAATAGGTAGACTGTTATGTCCAAGGTATCTGCTAGAACAGAAAACAAATTTGTGCATACTATCAATATAGACGCAAAACTGTTTTATACTCGAGCACAAATGACAATGCCGAATTGCCGACAATAATCAAAAGGAAGGAACAAGTTGATTTTTCTAATTCTTCATTCCACCAAGAAAAAAAATGCATCCACAAACACAAAAAAGAATGTTGACGTGGGTTACAATACTGAACAGAGCAACACAAATGACAACACAGACGCATGCCAAAAAGAACGAAATAATTCTTCTGGCTCTTCCATCCTCGAATAGAAACACACATCCACAAATCATATTCCAATGCTAATGAAGCCAAGAATAAAAGCGAGAATGTTGTTCAAAGTAATAGAAGTGATAATGAAAATGCAGGCCAAAAAGAACCAGTTGAATCTCAAGAAGAGAAAGTGGCATCCTCAAACATTAATTGGCATAGTAATGCTAGCTAGAAAGATCCAGTTGATTCATTTAACCCTCAAGAAGAGAAAGAGACTTGTAGAGATTTACTCTTTCTCCCATCACTGTATCACTAACTTGAAAATCTGACAAAGGGGCGGCTAAAACTTGTATTGTGTCTGGGTGGCAATGTAACCAAAATTGTATATTTGCTAGAAAGTAATATTATTCAGTTTTAAGCACTGTTTGCATAGAAATTAAACATTCACTCTTCTAGTCATATTGTTCAATAATCTAGTACATTTAGCCCCTTGAAACATACTAAATTGTTTCGTACAGTTGTTTTTTCCGTACATTATAGGAAAACGATTCTTTTAAATTGATTCAAGGTGTCTAATATTTCTATAATAAGGTGATAAAATTAATTTGAGAATTACTAACTTACTATACATACTTATATGTAATTTAGTTTATGTGTGTGTGTGGATATATGTATATATAACTTCAAAATGACACACCAATATTAACCAATACCAAAAATTTTGTTTCTCAAACTAAATCCAAATGGGCTTCCACTACAGTATTCAAAATAACTTGGATTTCAATATAGTATGGTGGCTAGGCAAGTGGAGAGAAAACTCTTATCATCATACCTAGTAATGATTTAATGTTACGATCAAACGAGTCTTTTAAAACTAAGGAACACTTCATCATGAACTTAAGAAACGAAGGTGAGAGGAAAAATCCAACAATAACATCTAAAATCATCCATGAAAATTACATAACATTTGTGATCGTCAATGGATAATTCTAGACTGGGCACATTCATGAAAACAAATTCAAGTGGGAGTGACTTTAACACTAGCAACTTCAGCCTCTATGAATAACCCTCCTTTACCAAAGTAAACAACTATGTTGAGTTTAAGAAAAAATAGCTGCAGCCATTTCCATTTCAAAAGGAAGTTGAAATCACAATTTCCAGACAACCAGAACATGTGAAACCAACGTGGTGTTGAAACAAGCAAGATTGAACAATACACCAACCCATAAACCCCCCAGCACAATCATTGGACTAAAATGCCCTGCAATGGTTGAGAATCATAATTGAACATATGGTGATAACAAACTTCCTTTGGAAAGCGAGTTTGGAGACTCAAATATATGAATTAGATTTCAACAATCAACATTTTTTCTTACCAATAAAGGTATAATATATGTTAAAAATGTTAATTGCATCAATTGGTTTTCTGTTGTCCTGGAAAAAGATGAATGGATAAATTAACCAAAACTGGTCATTCAACAATGCAAAAATTATTAAAAATAAAATAAAAACGAAAAATAGCAGTTAAACATGTTTATTTATAAGAAGTTTCCTTACATTATGAAAAACCTTCATTAGAACATTAGTGGTAGCCTACTCACACTGTACCGAGATGTCAAAGTTGTAAACAGGGCAGTTTTCACATCAAAAACTTGAGCCTCCAAACAAAGACCTATTTCTAAATTCTATCCAAATGACTTCTAGCAGATACAGGGCACAATCATCCTCCATTTATATCAAGTAGCATTGAAGAAAGTATTTTAGTAAAACCTCGAATCCAGTAAGATTCATTTGCATCACCTAGTTTAGGAAACAAATACACTAGTATTTGAAGAAAGCAAACCATTAAAAAATCTCAAGGCGTAAGCTACAAACTCATTTATAAAAATTCGATGGCAGAAAAGTTGTTTCCTATATACAATTAGTACTTAATTTATCAAGTTAAATATTAGCAGTGAAATTTGAATACTCCTAGTATCAATGCAGTCATGAACCCCTAAGGATGCTTAATAACTACCACATTAATTAATACACACCACATTATTTCCACCAAGCATCTAGGCAAAATAAGAGCTACTCAGGACTTGAGACACAACCGATAAACAATATTCCTCTACAAAAAACTTTTCCATATGAGATATGCAACACAGTATTGAGTACACATGTTTCATAAAACATTGACAAAATGATAAAACAACTAAATATTCTAGATGACAAACAATCCAACTTCTGTAATACATGGGTAGAAATGATCAAGTTTGACTGATTAACACAACAAATTTAACAGTCTATTACTTTTGAAAGATTCAGTAGATACAATAACCTTTTATCCTTCTTGCATAATTTTTTTTTAACTCATCTACTGCTTTCCCTAATAGGTTAGGAACCTCTGATGGACTTTCATTTCCTGACAAAAACTAAGACTAGCGTGTGTTAGAAAATGATTCCCAGTAAAAAAATTGATTAAAATAAACACATAATGCATTAACTTACACTTTAACAATACCCTAGACTGGTCTTCGAGATAGGTATGCAACCTAAAATGATGACACTAATAGTTTCATTTATTTTATTTATTATAAAACAAACGTTTAACAGTTGTGGTGCAGGTGCTCTCGGGCTCTAGAACACGTAGAAGCAATGAGGTTCTTGCACCTTGCAAGAAGTGGAGTGACCGCCCCCGAGTGAGGTCGTGCTAAGTTTCTGTCTTATCTTTTAGTAGTATAGGCCTAGGAGTTTGGGATCCTGGTAACGTGGGGACGTGAAGGAAGGAGTGACTGAAGTGGGGGGCCATGGCAGAAGAACTGGAAGAGCTTTGGAGGAAGCTATCCTTCACGGAGGAGGAAGATGAGGGCATTGCTTTAGGAAATAATAACACCAGAGCGGCCAGGGAACGGGGAAGGTTGTGTGCAGTCCTAAAAATACTTTCCCATAGAAGCATTAGTGTGGAAGCTCAAAGGAAAAATCTAAGAATGTTATGGAAGCCGAATAAAGGGGTCAACTTAAGTGAGCTCGAAGACGACCTGTTCCTCATGGAGTTTGGGGACGAAAGAGACCAGAAGAGAGTGATGGATATGTCACCCTGGAGCTATGAGAAACAGCTAGTTCTTATCCAAGAGTTTGAGGGGGAGTTAATGCCGAGAGAGATGGAGCTGAAACGGTCCCCGTTTTGGTTCCAGATTTTTAACCTGCCTTTGAAGTGCAAAACCAAGGAAACGGCGTGGGCGGTCTAAACTGGGGTCTGTGATGGAGGTGGACGTCGCCGGTTCGGGAGTCCAATGGGGTAAATACCTTCGGGTTGAGGTTAGAATTGATATCACCAAAAAACTTGTGCACTGGAAAAAGGACACCATAGAAGGCGGTGAGAGTAGATGGATACAGTTCAAATATGAATGACTCCCCAATTTCTGTTACAGGTGTGGTCTACTCAGTCATGCGATAAGAGACTGTCCGGAGTCAATGGATACAAACTGCCAGAGTAATGAGGAACAGTTGCGGTATGGGGCCTGGTTGAAGGGTGAGCCAAGTAGAATGGATGGAATGGAGATGGAGAAACAGAGTATGAGCAATGGCTTAGGTAAAGGGAAGGTATCAACTGGTGGCGAATCGGAAAAGAGGGCGAAGACAACCAAGAGCCTTGAAACTCCGTGTGAGAGCAGTAGGGCTTACATGTCGAAGCTAAAAGCTCGAGAAGATGCAACAAGAGCATCGAAGATAGGAATGGCAACGGCTCAGGTTTGGGCCGGGTTTGTTAATGCCCGAACCTGACCCGCGGCTCTGCCCAAAAAACCCGAACCCGCCCCGTTTAATAAACGGTTTTTTTTGCGCCCCAAACCTGCCCTGTCGAGCTCCACGGGCCCGCCGGGCCTCGCCACCTCAGGCCCAATCCGTGGCCCAATCAAAAAAAAAAAAAACATTGCCCGTGTAGAGCAGCCATCACAAGAACAATGCAAAACAAAGTAAAAAGCACAAAAATTCTATTCAATACTACAAATCAGAGTCTAAGACCATAAATACAAATCAGATCTTTCATAAAAAAAAAAAAAATACAGATCAAATTAGAGTCTAATCCTACCTCTATTTCAACCCCTCTAAAACTCCAAAAACGAAAACATGAATAACCTCCCAACAAATCAAAGTTTAAGACCATAAAAATAGATCAAAACAGATCAGATCTTTCATAAAAATAAAAATAAAAATATAGAACATATCAAAGTCTAAGCCAACCACTATTTCAACCACAAAAAACCAACAAAAATCCCTCCTTTTTCCAATCAAGGCAAGGTGAGAGAGGTGGAAGGAAGGAGCTACGTCTGCGGCAAGGTGGAGGAGTGACGGCATCTGCAGCGAGATGGAGGAGTGAGCGGCGTGGTGAGGGAGGAGCTAGTGATCTCTACGGCGAGGTTGATGAGTGAGCAGCTCGGTGAGGGAGGCAGGGACTGATGAGACCGGTAAGGTGGAGGAGCGACCAGCGGCAGCAAGTGAGAGAGAGAATTAGAGAAAGAGTGAGGTAGAGGGAAGGGTGGCTGAGAGTGAAGGAGAGAGAGACAGCTGAGAGGTGAGAAATTAGGGTTAGGGAAATGATTTTTAGAAGTGAAAGAGTAGTATTTATACCTAGGTTTTTTTTAATAATATTATATATACAGGTCGGGTTCGGGCCCGATTTTTACAAAAACTCGGACCCGATTCGGGTTTTTTTTTTAAACCCAAACCCGACCCTATTTCTTATCGGGCCAGGTAAAACCCGGTCTATTAGGTTTGGGCTGGACCAGGTACCTGCGGATCGGGCAAAAATTGCCATCCCTAATCGAAGAAGGCAGCCCATGAGCTATCTAGTCAACATGTGAATGCCTTGCATGAAAAAGGAAAGGGCAACAAGGGCAGTGGAAAGCAGGTCGAGAAGAAAGCCCAAACGAGTGCAAGCGCCTCGGACTTATCCACTAACAATGGGGAGAAGACATCACGCATGTACTGGGAGCAGACACCCACACCAGAAAAAGAGCCCGAATTTAAATTTGCTTTGGCGCCAAATTCAACAAAAAGCGAGGAGAGCCCAACAAGCCAGGAATCTAATATGGGCCCGATGGCCATGTGCTATGATCCAACTAATGGCTAGGACACATCCAAACTTGGCCCAAAGAGTGGGCATTGGAAACGAAAGGCTAGGGAAGTGAAACCGAATAAGCCTAAGGGAGAGACAAGCCCAAAAAACCAAAAACGTAAGGGCCTAATTCCTTTACAAAAATTAGACCCAAACGTACCTGACCAGAAACAAAGAAAGAGCTAGAAACAGAGTGTTGGAATCCTAGGGTGTGAGGAACAAAAGATAGATGTAGAACAAAGGGATGGCGGAGTGGCGGTGGCTGCAGAGTAGCACCGCCGAGCCTTATAAGCATCCTCGCCTAGAACTGTCAAGGTCTCAGGTCCTCCCTAGCAGTTCAAACTCTCACCGATGCGGTGAAGGAAAAGGACCCGCTGCTGGTTTTTCTATCAAAAACGAAGACCGGTGCAGGTAGAATAAAGGGTATCCAACACAAAATTAACTTCACACAGGGGATTGTAGTTCCGAGTGATGGAAGAAATGGGGGTCTTGCTCTGATTTGGAGGGAAGGAACCGAGGTAAGTTTTCAGAGTTGTTAGCATTCGCACATCGACGTGGTGATCCAAGATGGGTCAATGCAAAATCCATGGAGGCCCACCGGTTTTTATGGGCATCCTAACTCAAGTAAGAGGCATACCTTGTGGCAGCTTTTAGAGGCTCTGAAAGATCAATGTACAATGCCGTGGGTAGTCTTTAGCGAATTCAACGAGATCACACATCAACATGAGAAACTTGGGTGGATGGAAAGGGAGATAAAATAGATAGAGGGTTTTAGGAAATGCTTGAGTAGGTGCGGCCTCTTCGATTTAGGATTTGTTGGGCAATGCTTCACTTGGTGCAATGGGCAGTTGGGGGAACAGCGGACTTTGCTTAGACTAGACTAGATGGTGGCAAATTCAAGCTGGTCGGAGCTCTTCCTGGAAGCCAGAGTGTACCACAGGTCCATGTCTAGCTCTGATCACTGCCTTCTTACACTAATTTTAAAGAATGGACACCTAAGGAAATCAGTTAGAAAACGATTTCAATTTGAGGCAATGTGGGTAAGAGAGGATCGATGCAAGGATGTGGTGGAAGGGGCATGGGACCCATGCTGTGGGGGTTCGAAGTGCAACATCATGGACAGATTGAAGAGATGTCAAATGAGCCTCCAAAGATGGAATTGGAAGGTCTTCAGGAATGTAAGTAGATCCCTGAACAAAAACAAGACAGACTTCAGCAACTCAAAGCTCTTAATAGTTCTCATGAGAAGGAAGAGGAAATTCAAGAGCTAAGAAAAGATATCAATGAAATGCTGACCAAAGAAGAGATTATGTGGAATTAAAGGTCTAAAGCATCATGGATTAAATGGGGGGATCGCAATACAAAGTTCTTCCATGCCACGGCAAGCCAAAAAAGACGGAGAAATAGAATAGGGCTTAAGAATGCAAATGGAGTATGGCAGGAAAATCGGGAAGATATTGAAAGCACCATCCTAGACTATTTTGAGACGATCTTCAAGTCGGCTCACCCATCTAATTTTGATGCAAGTCTGTGCGCTATAATTCAAAGGGTATCCTAGGATATGAATGAGAAGCTGTTAGCAGAGTTCAAGGCAGAGGAGACAAGGCGTGCTCTCAAACAGATGCATCCCACAAAGGCCCTAGGGCTAGATGGTATGTCCCTTATCTTTTACCAACAATATTGGGAAATTGTAGGTCCTGAAGTGATAAAATGTGTTTTCGATACGCTCAATTCTGGTGTGATGCCTTGTGGAATAAACGAAACATATATTTGCCTTATCCCTAAGGTGCAATCCCCCCAAAAAATTACAGAGTATTGACCCATTAGCCTATGCAATGTTATTTACAAGTAATTTCCAAAGTACTTGCTAATAGGCTTAAAAGTATACTTGCAAAGGTTATTGATGAGTCCTAAAGTGCTTTTGTACCAGGCAGGCTTATCTCGAACAATGTATTGGTGGCGTTTGAAATGATGCATAGTATAGACCATAGGAGGAAGGGGAAAAAAGCTCTTATGGCGGTAAAGCTCAATGTGAGCAAAGCCTACAGTAGGGTCGAATAGGCGTATTTGGAGGCTATGATGGGGAGGATGGGCTTTAATGAAAGATGGATCTCTCTTATTATGATGTTTGTGTGCATTGTGGAGTATTCGATTTTAATTAATGGAGAAACAAAAGGAAATATCATTCCGACCAGAGGGTTAAGACAGGGGGACTCCATTTCCCCTTATCTTTTCTTGTTATGTGTCGAGGGGTTGTCTGCCATGCTCAAGAAAGAAGAGAGGGAAGGCCACTTGAAGGGGGTTGCCGTGAGTAGAGAAGCCCTACGAATTTCCCACCTATTTTTTGCGGATAACAACATAGTGTTTTGTAGAGCCTCCGTGGAGGAATGCGATAAGGTAATAAAAGTTTTGGAGGTTTACGAAGGTGAATTGGGGTAGAAGTTAAACAAAGGAAAAACCTCCCTCTTTTTTAGCAAAAACACTCCAAAGGAGATATAAGAATATGTGCAGCAAAAATTTGAGGCCCAAATAATTCAACACCATGAAAAGTACCTAGGTCTGCCCCTATTAATTGGGAAGGGGAAAAGGAAAGCGTTCAACCAAATAAAAGACCAAGTGGGAAGGCATATAGTTGGTTGGAAGGGCAAGATGTTGTCAAACGCAAGCAGGGAGATTCTTATCAAGGCCGTGGCCTAAGCTACGCCCATGTATACAATGAGCTGTTTAAGCTTCCGGAATCACTTTGCAATGAGCTAAACTCCATGATAAGCAACTTTTGGTGGGGGCAGAAAGATAGGGAGAGGAAAATGGCTTGGATTTCGTGGAAAAAAACTTTGCACACCAAAGGATAGGGGCGGCATGGGCTTTAGGGATTTGAAAGCTTTCAACTTAGCACTCCTAGCTAAGCAAGGGTGGCGAATCCTGAAAAATCAAAACTCCCTAGTCCATAGAGTCTTTAAGGCAAAATATTTTGCAAAGTGCTCGTTTTTGGAAGCCAAGATGGGTAGAAGACCCTCCTATGCTTGGAGGAGCATTATGGCAACAAGGGTGATTGTCGAGAAAGGATCTTGGTGGGCTATTGGTAATAGGGAGCAAGTAGGTATTTGGAAAGATCGTTGGCTTCCAACCTCAGATTCATTCAGAGTAGTAAGCCCGAAACCCCCTTCAGGCTGAATTTGAACTGGTGACAGACCTCATTGATAGGGATAGGGGATGCTGGGATGCTGCCAAAATAAGGAGTATTTTCCTACCCCATGAAGCCTAAGTCATCCTAGCCCTCCCCATAAGTCCTCGGCTACCTAGGGATTCTCTTATCTAGGCATGGATACCAAGGGGTAAATTTACTGTCAATAGTGCCTATAAGGTGGCCCAAACTCTACTTAGAGAAGCTCACCACAACTCAGAATGGGTGGAATGCTCAAACACAGCTGGCATGCGAAACCTATGGAAATAGATATGGAGTTTGAATTGCCCAAAAAAGGTGAAAATGTTTATGCTGAGAGCATGTTCAAATATACTCCCAACTAAGTACCAACTACGAGTTAGGGGTATAGGGAGGGATGACAAATGTGGCCTGTGTGGAGGCTGTGAAATGTCTGGACACATTTTGTGGGAGTGCAAAATGGCAGGGGAGGTATGGGGGAACATAAGGCTGAAGTTGCCGAGTTAGTAGGTCACCCCGAGAGACTTTGTTGATATTGTGTGGGAAATCATGAGTAGGCGGCCTGAGATTGATTGGGAGCTATTTGCAGTCACGACATGGAGTCTGTGAAATAACAGAAACTTGGTATGCCATGAAGGGAAGAGCAAAAGCTTGGAACCGATAGTTTGAGAGGTGGCTGCATACACGACAGAGGTCAGACAAATAAAAGAGGCCCAGACCAGACCTGCACATCCAATCGGGCAGATATGGACTCCCCCCTGTAGAGAGGGAAAATTCCCGACCTATCACAAGCTGACACGTCATGCTATCAAGTCCACAAAATACAGTTAATTATAAAGTATCACGCATGGCAACTAGGTTTTGTTATCAATACTCAGAAACCAATAGAAATTTGCCAAGTGTTATTGAAGTCATTGAAGTAAACCAAGCAGTCCAGCACGTGTAAGCGATGACACAAGCAGTCCAGCACGTGTAAGCGATGACACAAGCAGTCCAGCACGTGTAAGCGATGACACAAGTAGTCCAGCACGTGTAAGCGATGACACAAGCAGTCCAGCACGTGTAAGCAATGACACAAGCAGACCAATCAGGCTGTGACATGTGTCACCAATCAAATTCTGCCACGTGTCACTCACCTACCTCTAAACTCCTATAAATAGAAGCCTTCCTAAGGCATTAAGAGGAGAAAGACATCTTAAGAGGAAGAGGAAGCCATCTAGAGCATAAGCAGCATCAAAGAAGATTCAGAAGTATTGAAGCTCTCCTGGAATCAAGCCCTGAAGCCTCCAGGAACTTCAAGAACTTCAAACTCAAATGCAAGGAACATTCAAAGCAGAATCATCTAAACTACCTGCCTAGATCTTCAAGTTCACTGGAATCAAGCTCAAAAGCCTCTAGAAACCTCAACAAACCACAAATCAGTAAAGCTCTACAGATTCAAGCCTCTAAAGCCCCGAAGAACTCCTACCACAAACCTTCAAATACGAAGAATATTCAAAGAGGAATCATCCAAATCATATTCCTAGATCTTCAAATTCACTGGACTCAAGCTCAAAAGCCTCCAGAAACCTCAACAAACCATAAATCAACGAAGCTCTACGGATTCAAGCCTCTAAAGCACCGAAGAACTTCCACCATAAACCTTCGAAGACGAAGAACGCACCAAGAACACGAAGAACACACCAAGAACACGAAGAACACGAAGAACATGAAGAACAAAGGATTTATAACAAGCTCATAGCCAGAGATTCCTTGTAATTCTGTTTCAAAGGTTTTCGATCCATTCTTCAGCCAAATTGAAGTATATTTGGTGTTCGAATCAAAATCACACCACCGCAATTCTAATCAACAAATCTTTCAAGGAGATCGAATCAGAGGATCACTCTTTTGTAATTACAGAGAATTGTACCACACATTCATCAATACAAATTCGCATTTGTGAAACTATTTTACTCGTTTGACTTATTTCGAACCGAGAAATTTAGTCGTCCACACCCCCAATTGGGGATTCTATAAAATTAACGTTGATTGGGCGGTGTTTGAGGAGATGGGATGCTGTGGTGTGGGGAGTCGTCATTAGAAAAGAAGATGGTCAGCTAATGGGCGCAATAAGTAAAAGATTTGATCTACCCCTGAATGCACTGGAAGTGGAAGCAAAAGCTGTTGAGAAGGGTATCACTCTAGCAAGGGAACTAAGCTTAAAAAATATCATTGTGTAAAGTGATGCTCAGGTAGTTGTAAATTCCCTATCAGAGAGTGGCCTGTCGTCGAGCTCCATCCTTATGGTGATTGAAGGAACAAGAATGAGTTTGCGTGGTTTTGATTCATGGGAAGTCAACCTCATTTGCAGAGCCAAAAATTCCGCAGCACATCTCATGGAAAAACATGCCAAGTTTGTATCTGATTATAATGTTTGGGTGGAAGACACCCCACCCGCTATTGAGAAGCAAATTATGTATGATGTATCCCTCATGAACGAAATTTCAATTTAATGAAAGTTAGCTTATCTGGTAATAAAAAAAAAAATCACTATACTGTGTCATTTTACCTCTTTCTCTTATTCGTTTCCTTCTTTTTCTGCTCTGCAGGATCAATCATATTATGACCATCAAGCAGAAGAAGACTCCCAACACAAGTTGCTGTCCTAAATTTCCTAAACGAATCGGGCAAATTCTGAATCTTAACTGACTCCCCCCTATTCTTCTCTATTTCATACCAAACAAGTTTCGTATGCTTCAGATGGCACATCTCCAATAAAATTTTCTTTTCATTCTCGGAAAACATTACAGGTTTGCAATACGAGAAAGACCTAGGCCCCAAACCTCACCCAATTTTATAAATCCGAGTCCAAGAACTTGCTTCCCCATATTCTTTCATCAACCAAACATTGTTATATTCATCTGCTAACTCAATAAAACAGAGTTGTCCTTTCAACACTTCCAAACCTGTCTCCAAATCAATTTTTTGTTGAATCGGTGTTTTAAAGACCCGGAATTTCTCGGTGGCAAGATCAAAAGCAAGAAGGCACACTAGACCCATCCAACGATGCATATCATATGAAATATCCTCAGCTACTAACCAATGCAACGCTCCATTCATGGACGCCAAGGTAGAAGATATTTTGCATTCCTTTTTTGGTCATTGATCTTCAATCTTTCTCTAGGAATCCGACCTAAGACTATATACCTTCACTTCAAACTCGCCTAGAGGTTGACCTACCTAAGATATTATGAAAAGCTGTAACCCTCAACACCTTATAGTCATCGTTACAAAGGTCGTACCCAAATGCTATATGGGTAGACTCATTACCATTTTTAAGATCAGAAGGTTTCAATATATGTTCCCTTGGCAATATCTTGTACTTTCGAATCAATGGATTCCAAATCGCATTCAATGGATTCCAAAACGTAATTTCTTGGGTCTTATGATAAATGCAAACCAAGCCGTGGCAATAGTCTAAAATGCGAATGGACCTACGTCCACGGTACAGTGGCTGATGAAGTTTTGAGCCCTTGTCCAAGTGATTCTCGGAGAGGAAATGAACAGAGAAAAAATAACGAGGCACAGCACCGTAAGCTTTGTATTTGTAAGTTTTGCCAAAGACGAGGGTGCGATCTCTGTTAGTCTCGATGGAGCGGTGGAGGTGCAACTTGACGAAATTTGGATGTTTGATTAGGGCGTACCATTGCTTGGAAACGCAGAGAAAGCATAAGAGAGACAGACATCACGGTGGTGGTGGTGAGTACAGAAAAGGGTTAAGGATTGTAATTTCCAGATTTCAATTACTTTCCTTTCAAAAACAGTGTCACTGACTGTGTGAGCGTCTGTGATCAGACAAAGTGAAATGCTTTCATTTATTTATTTATTTTTTTTTTTTTTTTGGTAAACGCCTATAGGTACTCTATAATTAATAAGACCAAGCATATCAATCTGGTCTCCTTATGTTATATCATATATTTATGTTTCTATCAATGCGGAGGAATCAAAGCTCTGGCGGATGGCGCTCGAATTGTCGAATTCGATAAAGAAAATTTAAAAATATTAGTAACTAGTTGCTATCCGTGCAATGCACGAAATAATTTTTTAAAATTATATATATTTACCTTGAGCATGTTATAAAGTATAATTATATTTGAAATATAATCAAACATTAAAGAAAAATTAAACAATTGTATACAATTATTGCAAAATATGTAGATGAACAAAAAATATATAACCCCCTCAAAAATATATATATATATATATATATATAATAAATGAATGTTTCCTCTATACAAATCCTGATTGACAAATACATCATTTTTTTATTTAATAAATATATTCCTTATACTCTATAATCTAGAATATTTGATGATACTCATATTTTACATGAGCACAAAGAAGTTAAAATATAAGAGTTAAAGGAGGAAAAATATCAAGAGAATACAATTTTTCTAAAAAATATAAAGGAAAAAACTCATAACAAACACTAGGGATAATAAGTTAATGATTAGCTGTTTTTAGAAATAATTTTATTACTAAATTTGTCCAAATAAGTTATAAATACTCTTTCTCTCGCAAACTTTAAAAAATTGCTATTCAAAAGCAACATTAAATAGAGACAACTACTAAAATGGTTTTCACAAGCAACATTAAATAGAGACAACTACTAAAATGGTTTTCACAGCAACATCTAGAAATTCCTAAGAAAATAATATTCTTATGATAATGTCATTGCATTCTTTGTTGACCCTTTGAAAAGATATTGTGCTATTTCACTTAACAGTTATCATAAACAATGGTGTGGTTTGTCTTTATACACAATGGCAAAACGGAATCTTTTGTGTACAACTCCTAATCTCCATTGGAAAATATTATCTGCAAAATAAGAGAATTCATAACTAAAAAATAATTCATTTAAAAGGAAATAAAATGAATCAATATCTATTTTCTCTTGTTAAAGGAGACTTGCAATTCGTATACACTATCCACTTCCCTCCCTCCATCCAATAAGATGGATCCTAAAACGGGGATGTTTTTGTTATTGTTTGTATTCAAATCATAATTGACATAATCCAACCAATTGAGAAACTTGGGAAAAGTAGCTTTCTCAAGTCAATCAATGAGCAGTCTGTAAATTTTCTTATAAAGAAGTTTATATCTTTAGCATTACTCTTCGTTTTATCATTATCATTTTTCAAAACAGTGTATGAGGGATAAAAGCTAGAGATAGTTTCTGTCACAAAGTTTGGAGAAGCTAAGATGCAACAGCAAATAAGAATCTTATTTGATAGAAATTTTCAATTACTTGATGTCTAATGCTTGTTGATGTAGCAATTTTTCTAATCATCAATTTTGTTGCTGTAGATAAGACAAAAAGAGTTGTCATCTTGGGACCTGGTACGGCTTATGTTTTCATAGAAATCAAGACTCTTCTCTTGCTTAAAGGATGAACCATATGTTCCTCAAAAAGAACAAAAAAAGGATGAACTTTATGGTTTTTTTTCCCCAGGATTTTGTTACTATAAAGTAGATTTATATTTTACTTCTTTTTGAGAGATCCATTAGCTCATGGTAAAATATATTTTACCTAAATAAGAGATTTGGGTAAAAATCTTGTTTATATCGAAAACCGATCAATATCTTCGCTCGAGGATAAAAGGCAATAGAACAGACTTGATCCTATTGTTTTGCATGTTCTTGTTTCTGAATTTATTTGGCTGCTTTGATTATGCCCAAGGGATGCAACAGACGAAGTTTCCTAGAAGTAGACCTCTCACATGCCCTTTTACAGAGCAAGAGGGGAGGAATCTAACAGGATACAACAATATAATGCTCGCAAGTTTAGAAGAAAAAAGCTGCAGATTTACCTATTATCCTGACAAAAGAAAATTTGGAAGGAAATATATACCATCAATTTGATAAATATTCAACAGCTAGCAAGCACTTGGCATTTTCTCCTTCATCCCTGGTTCCCATGAAGCCTCTTTAATGTAACTAGCTCAAGACCCTTTTGGCAGATCAAAAGAAGGCTGATAAGAATATATGGGGGACTTGGGGTGGAAGGAAGAAAGGATGGCTCACCTGCCATTGCCAATCAAAAGTGGTGAACCGTTTCACTGTGAAAGTTCTAAGCTCTCCTCTTTCTAAACAAGCATGTTATGAAAAGAGTATACACTTAGATCTGTGACAGCTCTACTGATATGAGAACTTTGCCAGACCACATATTAGTTGTCAGCAGGACACAATAATTTCGATGTGTCGTATCAAAAAAAAAAAGAGGTTTGCAAATAGAATATTATTTCTTTTTTTTCCTATGCTAGTTCGGTGGTCTATGTAATGTGCATCACTTCTGAAGAATTAGATCACTCAGACCGTGGGTGATTAATATAAAAATGTGTAAAATTTATTCAATTTTGTTTAAATATGACTCATATTAGTCGGTGTATAATTGTATAAATTTACATTAATATTATTTATTTTGTATTTAGTTTTTTATTTTTTCTTTATGTATTTTGAAAATGTAGAAAGAGAATGAATAATGGTTGTTGTGTATTAAAAAAAAGAAACAATTTAGAGCATTCCCATCCAAAATTCCAAAAAAGTTTTATTTTACAACCTCAAAATTTATTTTATTTATTTTACTATCTCATTTTACATCTCACTCAACATCTCAGTTTTTATTTTTATATACAACTTATTAAAATAATATAAACTATAACATCAAATAATATAAAAAATCATGTTTCTCTCTATTTTCTTTCATTTCTTTTTCCCCTCTTTACCTTTCTCAATTTAAAAAATAGTATTTTTTTTTTTTTACATCCAAGTAAATAGTTAGTTCTATATATAAGAACCAACTATTCACAAGTTCTAAAATTTTTTAAGAACTCATACCCAGATGGAGCACTATTTTTGAGGTTTTGGATGTAAAATAGCAACTAGAGGTGTTTACACCCCCTAATGCTTGTGCTCTTAAATATAAATAAAAATGATATTTTGATAAAATATAATGTAAAATAGATAATTTGATATATGGTGTTCTGAAAGGTGAATATATAAAATAGAAAAAGTAAATTTTTATACTAAAATAAACATGAATTTTTATACAAATTATTGCAAAAGCTCTTACAACATGAAATTTATGTATATGATATATCATCAAACCATGTATATGATATATCATCAAATGCAACAAAAATGGGAGATCTCCACCACAGATGAGTTATATACCTTCTATATAATGTAGTGTAAGAACTACTTTTATGTACACACACACACACACACACACACACACACACACATATATATATATATAAATATTAGACAAGTAAAGAACCTTGTAGCTTAATTGATACTTTTTGTATTTTTAACAAAAACGTTCATAGTTTAGATTTTTCTTTCTTATTGTAACTATTGAATTACTAACACCTTAATGATAAATTAACAATGCACCATAGCTACTAATACTAAATCTTATTCCAATTAAGGATGACAATTGTGACCCGACCTGACCCTAATGGATTGTGTTTTACTCGACCCGATAAACAATAGAGTTAAGTCTAGGTTTTTAAAATAAAACCCGAAGTGGGTCCGGGTCGGGTTTAGGTTTTTGCAATACCCGCCCCAAACCCGAACTCGAAACCAACCCGTTTAGAATAAAAGTAAAATTACAAAAAAACCTATATATAAATATAAATATAAATATATATATATATATATATATATAACTTGTAACAAAAACATAACCCTAGCCTCTATCATTTTCTCTCAACACTCAACCTCCTCAGCCCAGCCGCCTCGCTCCCTCCATGTTTCTCCATTGGACCACCTCATTCTCCATCTTTTTTTTTTTCTTTTTTTTTTTCTTCTTTTATGGGTTCATTTCGTCTCAATCATTTGAGTTTGTGTTTGTGTTTGTGTTTGTGATTTCTTTGTTTGTGTTTGTGTTAGGATTTGTGTTTGTGTTTGTGATTTTGAAAGGGAAAATCATAAATCTTGGAAAATTATAAATCTTTGGTCATTGTTCATCCATAATTTCCTGGAGGGATCTTTTTATTTTTCAAATTTCTGATTTCATTCTTTGATTTTCTCTACCAAAGTTCAAATCTTTATTATTTTTCAACAATTTTTGTATGTGGGAATTTCATTCTTTGATTTTCTCTACCTAAGTATACGCCTGCTAGAATAAAATTTTTTTAAAAAATTATGTTTGCCTAGATTCAAGCCGCTTGAATTAAGGCAAACATAATTTTTCTTTTGATTGGGTCACGGTTAGGATTCAGGCCATTTTTTCTATTGGGCCATGATTTGGGCAACAATTTGGGCCCAAATTGTGGCATGGCTAGGCAAGGCCTGTGAGGCCCAATAGGGCGGGTTTGGGGTTTTAAAAAAGACCCGTTTATTAAACGAGGCGGGTTCGGATTTCAGGGGCAAACCTGCAGATCGAGTTTAGGCATAAAAAAACCCACCTCGAATCCGACCCATTGCCATTCCTAATTTCAATGTGCAAAATAGGTAGACTATTAAGTCCAAAGTATCTGCTAGAATAGAAAAAAAATTTGTGCATACTATCAACATAGATGCAAAAATGTTTCATACTCGAGCACAAATGACAATGCTGACAATAATCACAAGGAAGGAACAAGTTGTTTTTTCTAATTCTTCATTCCACCAAGAAAAGAAAATGCATCCACAAACACAGATAAGAATGCCGACGTAGGCTACAATACTGATCAAAGCAACACAAATGACAACACAGATGCATGCCAAAAAGAACCAAATAATTCTTCTAACTCTTCCATCCTCGAATAGAAACACACACCCATAAATCAGATACCAATGCTGATGAAGCCAGGAATGAAAGTGAGAATGTGTCATTTGTGCTGTTAAAAGTTGATGATGCCGAAAATCACCCAGTGAATCGTAGGGTCTTCGCGCGCTTCAGGTGGACCTGCACGGGTAGAAAGAACCTCAAAGGGAAGTACCGGTGTGGTACCGGCCAACGACCCTCCGACGGTCAAGTTAGTATCGCTCACAACTCCAGAGTGCTAGAGTCGGGGTAAGAGAACATGCGTACCTTTGTTCATGAGGGTCGGGGGTATTTATAGTGGTGTAGGATCGGGACCTTGGCGTGTCCGAGGAGGTAACCTCTGATCGGAGCCATTCCCTATTGCGTGGTCCTTACGGAATCCTTTCCTCACCGGAGCCATTCCCTATTGCGTGGAGTGCAAGATATCTAACTCGGCGCCTGGCGTGCATGACGAGACATGTCGGTCCGGTGAGATCCGTCGCCGTCACCCATTCACCCCGTCGGTGTGTGGGTGGCGGCGTCGAGGCAGTCTGGAGAGACGGTCGGGGACGACTAGAGAAGCGGGGCCGTCACCCCTACTGTGCCGTCACCTAGGCGAAGGGTGACGGCACCTTCACTTGGTACATTCCCCATCAGTTGCCTCCTACTCCTTAATCCTGTCGGCTAAACCTGACGGATTGGGGAGTACAGCGTGTGGCGGACAAAGCATTAATGGCCGGTCATCTCGAGCAGACCTAATGTCGGGACACGTGTCGTGGAGGGGCTGGAGGGCGGCTGGACGGGAAGGTCGCTTCGTCTTCCGCGCCCAAGGCCACTATATATATGCTCTGCTCTTCCTCACTTTTCTCTTTTATTCCGATTCTTCTGATAAGAGCGAACCGTCAGTCCAAGGAGCAAAAGGCCGTCGAGCGCGATTCCCCTACCGTCTGTTCAGTGAGATCCTCAGTTCGTTCAAGGCCGTTCGCATAACTTGGTAAGTTCTTGCTTTAATTGTCTTTTCGCTCATTCGAATACTGAACTTTGGTGAAGGTTTTAGTGGGAAGGCTGTCAGTCGGGTTCTTAGACCACCCCCGTCCCTTGTAGGTAGTCAGATGTCAAGGGAGACGATGAGTGAGCAGTCGTCGGTCCGTGACGGGGCGGGCTATGACGAGGTCCACCAAACAGGACATGAGCCCGGGGAGGGCTCTTCTTGGTCGTCGGGGGACGGGTCGTCGGTCCAGTCTTCCGATGAGGGGGTAAAGGACCATGCCGTAGACAGGGATCGGGTAGAGGTGGTCCAACTGGACAGGAGTGGTAGTGACGGTAGCTCGAACAGTGGTACCTCTGAAAGTACGTCTGGAGGCTCCGGGGACGACCGTCCGTTCATTCTCCCTAAAGAATGGTCGGTCAACTATTTCTTGCCGAGCATGACGGAGAAAATGTTCAACTCCTTACGTGCGCGTTACCAAATCCCCGACGACATCCCGATCCGTCTACCCATGGAAAAGGAGAAGTGCTATTCGGGAAGGACCGCTGACGTGGGCATGTATGACGCCATGTTCGCGGCCGGCTTAAGGCTGCCCCTGACGACACTCCACCGTCAGCTGGCAAATTACTTGGGCCTGTCCGTCAGCCAAATTGCCCCCAACGCCTGGAGGGTGTTCATAGGGTCGGAGATTTTGTGGGGCAGTTTGAGCGGAGGGAACCGTCAGCTGACCCTTGAGGAATTCTTCTGGTGCTACCGTCCGCATCAGATAGCCTCATCCTAGGGAACCTACCACTTCTTGGCGAGGAGGAAGGAGTTGAGGTTGGTGTCGGATACGCCCGACTCCAACCGGAACTGGAGGGGACGGTATTTTTTTTGTCGAAAGGACAAATTGGGTCTGCCGTCAGGAAGAGTGGGGGACGATACCCGAGGGTTTTGACAACACTTGGGGGTTCGTCAGGGAGTCAGGTCGTCGTCGTCAGTCTTCCCCCTCTTTGTTTTCTGCTTCATTTCCAAGTTCTAACCCGTCTACTATCTTTCTTTTTCAGCTGACATTCGTCCGGAGGTCACAGAGGAGCAGGAAGCCTTTATTCTGAAGGTGACGGATATTCCTCTGGAGAAGCGGAAGTGTCGTGATCTCATCACGCCCGACGCTCTTCACGCGTACTGCGGGGGGCCTCTGCCGTCAAACGAAGCCCGTCGCCTAGATAACCTTTCCCGTCAACGTAAGCCTCGTCAACCGTACTCTCCAGTCCGTCAACTTTACTTGTGAACTAGCTGACACATTCCCTTCTCCCCCCTTCTTTTCATTTCTCCCTTTTTTTTTTTTTTTTTTTTTTTTTTTTTTTAGAGATGGAGGCCGGCAAACTAAAGGCGCAGATTAGGGCTGCTGCCGCGCAGAAGAAGAAGAAGGAGGAAGAGGGGAAGGAGGGGACATCCAAGTCCGTTCAGAGAGCCGCTAACAAGAGTGCGCCCAAAAGGAAGAGTGACGGTGCTGAAGACCGTCAAGCCAAGAAGCAAACCGTCACTCTTGGGGACGTCTCCTCCAAGCTCCCGCCTCCCAAGCATGGGGCCGGGAAAGGGCCGATGACGGCTCGGGGCCCCGTCGCCCCAGCGGACGGATGTAGCCTGCTCACACACAAGGGGTTCGCCCTCGAGCGCCTGGATTCGATCCTCGGGAAGGAGGACGCCGACATCTGCGCCGGCGAGTCCGTTCAGGAGCTTGGGGACTCCGGCCTCTTTAATCTTGCCCGGGTAAGCATGCCTTCGCTCTTGGTATTATTAACTCGTTCCGTCTGTTTTTTTTTATGTTCATGGCCTGACGGTGGTTTGGTTATGGCAGGCGATCGTTCGTATGAGGGCCATACAAGTCAAAGGGGCCAAAAACGAGGAGCTGCTGGCCCGTCAGAACAAGCGCGTCGCCAATCTAACTAACGGGCTGGAGCAATACAAGGACGCTTGCCGTACCCTGAACGGGGAGCTGAAAGAGTTGAAAGAGAAGCTCGGGGAAGCTACCGACCAGCTGGAGAAGGAGACGGCGGCAAAGGAGACGGCGGAGAAAGAGTTGGCTTCTCTCTTGGGCCAGGTGGAGACGGCGAAGGCCGACGCCGTCGCCGAGTTCAAGACGTCTCAAACGTTCGTCGACGCCTGTGCCGAGTACTACGGTGAGGGGTTCGAGGACTGCCTTAAACAGGTGAAGTCTCTCTACCCTCGCTTGGACTTGGCGAGGGTGTCGATGGATGACCCGGTGCCGGCAACACCGGCGGGCGACGGCGTCGCGGCGGACGCCAGTCTCGGTGATTCCGGAACGCCCCGGAAGGATGACGGCATTGTCCTGGCCCAGCCGGCTCTTGAGCTGTCCGACTCTCAGAAGGTCCCGTCTGCTTGCCCTTCCGGCTCTGGGGATTTTCCCGTCACTCAAGATCCTAACAAGGGTGACGAGGCCGAACCTAATGCTCCCGGCGCCTGATGTTTGCGGGGTTTCTCTTTCTTTTTCTTCTTTTGTTTTTGTAAGTGGTGCCCCGTCACATTGAGGGCTTTTGTAAGAACAATGTTTTAATATGATAACTCGGTTTTTTTTTTTTACTTGAAATGTGTTGTCTTCATTCCCAGCTTTACATATGGCTTTCTTTTGTTGGAACTATGTTAATCCGATTTTAGACTTGACATTTTTCGTGCCGAGTCGTGACCTTCCAACGGGGTCAGCGACCTTGTAAAACGGGCTCGAGCCTTTTGTTGAGCTAGGGTAGAAGAGCTGTCGACTTCCCGAGCCGTCACCCTGCGAACCGTCAACTTATATGCATGACCGGTTTTCACACTCGTGGGATAATTGGCCCTTTACTTTTTAAGATAGCGCCGTCATTTCTGAAATTGATTTTAAGCGATTCGTTTAACATGCCGTCAGCTTTTCGAGCCGTCGGTCTTTCGCTTGCACGATTCTTGCGCCTGACGAGCTTTTGCGCCTTGTAAATTTTTAGGACGTCGGCTTTTAGGCCGCGGCTTTGAGCTTAATGCTTTTTATGCTTAGTAGATTTTAAGTTGGCTTCTAAGCCGTCGGCTTGGGCGCCTGACGCTTTTACGCCATGTAGATTTTAGGTAGGCTTCTAAGCCGTCGGCTTGGGCGCCTAACGCTTTTATGCCATGTAGATTTTAGGTTGGCTTCCAAGCCGTCGGCTTGGGCGCCTGACGCTTTTACGCCATGTAGATTTTAGGTAGGCTTCTAAGCCGTCGGCTTGGGCGCCTGACACTTTTACGCCATGTAGATTTTAGGTAGGCTTCTAAGCCGTCGGCTTGGGCGCCTGACGCTTTTATGCCATGTAGATTTTAGGTTAGCTTTTGAGCCGTCAGCTTGGGCGCTGGACGCTCTTATGCCTTGTAGATTTTAGGTTGGCTTCTGAGCCGTCAGCTTGGGTGCCTGACGCTCTTATGCCTTGTAGTTTTTAGGTTGGCTTTTGGTATTCCTGTTTTAAGATCCAAGCACAATACAAGAGAGATTGAATAAACTTCTGAACTTTGCATCGATTTTAAGAAGGGAAAAAGGTGCCGATTAGGCCCTCGAGATACACTTGGGCAAATACAAGTAAGAGCTGTCGCTCTTTCTTCATTGGTAGTATTTTCGTAGGTGCTCGGCGTTCCATGGATGGGGTAGCGTCTGTCCTTCCAGCGTTTCCAAGTGGTAGGTGCCTCTTCGATGCCACGACGTGACTCGGTAAGGTCCTTCCCAGTTGGGGCCGAGCTTTCCTTGGGCAGGGTCTCTGGCAGCGCCCATGACTCTTCTAAGCACAAGGTCTCCGACTCGGAAGTCCCTGTGCTTGACCCGGGAGTTGTAGTGCTTGGCCATGCGATCTTGGTACCGTGCGAGTCTTTGTTCAGCTACTGCTCTGTCTTCGTCAATTAGATCCAGCCGTAGGCGCAATGCCTCATCATTCCTGCCTTCGTCGTAAGCGTTCACCCGGTAGGTCGAGAGTCCTACTTTGGCCGGGATGACTGCTTCGCTTCCGTAGGTTAGCCGGAATGGGGTTTCTCCTGTTGGGGTCCTTGCCGTCGTCCTGTATGCCCAAAGTACGCTGGGTAGCTCCTCGGGCCATATCCCCTTTGCCCCCTCGAGCCGAGCCTTGATAATTTTCAACAATGATCGGTTCGTCACTTCGACTTGGCCGTTGGCTTGGGGGTGGGCGGGGGAGGAGTAGTGGTTTTTTATCCCCAGCTGCGAGCAGAACTCCCGGAAGGGGCCGTTGTCGAATTGTTTGCCATTGTCCGAGACTAGGACCCTAGGGATCCCGAATCTGCATATGATGTATTTCCAGACAAAATTCCGCACGTTCTTCTCAGTGATGGTGGCCAGGGCCTCAGCTTCTACCCACTTTGTGAAATAATCTATGCCTACTACCACGAATTTCAGCTGCCGCATAGCCGTCGGAAATGGACCCATAATGTCTAGTCCCCATTGAGCAAAAGGCCACGGGGCTGTCATGGGAGTTAGCTCTGCAGGCGGCTGTCGGGTAATGTTGCTGAACCTTTGGCATTTGTCGCAAGCTTTGACGTAGGCTTGGGCATCTTTCTGCATGGTAGGCCAGTAGTACCCTGTCCGAATCAACTTATGCGTCAGTGATCGAGATCCCGAGTGATTTCCACAAACTCCCTCGTGGACTTCCCTCATGACATAGTCAGCTTCTCCCGAGCTCAAACACCTCAAGTATGGGCGAGAGAAGGCCCTCTTGTACAGGACGCCCTCCATTAGTACGAACCTTGCGGCTCGGACCTTCAGCTTTCTGGCGGCTTCCTTTTCGTCTGGCAAAGCGCCGTCCTTCAGGTAGGAGATTAGCGGCGTGGTCCAATCACCTTCGGAGCCTATTTCGTGCACACTGATAAGCTCTATTAGTGGCGTCATTTGCACAAAGGAGAGCGCATTGTCGGGGGGGGCCATGTGTTCGGAAGAAGCGGCCTTGGCAAGACGGTCGACTTGCTCATTCTCTTCTCTGGGTATTTGGATCACTTCGGCCCTTAGCTCATCCACTCTTCTCTTCGCTTGATCTAAATATCTTCTCATTCTGTCGCCTCTACACTCATATTCTCCGCTTACTTGGTTAACGACGACTTGGGAGTCGCAGTAAGCTACCACTGTGGTGGCCCCTGCCGCTTTAGCGAGGTCGATCCCAGCTATTAATGCTTCATATTCCGCCTCATTATTTGTGGTGGGGAAATCTAGGCGGATCATGCATTCGATCTGATCTCCCTCGGGGGAGCGGAGTACGATACCTATCCCCCCGGCCTGTCTGGTCGACGATCCGTCCGAGTGTAAAGTCCATGAACGGTGCTCGTCTGCCCCCTGGTCCTCACCGCTAGTGAATTCGGCGATAAAGTCAGCGACAGCCTGCCCCTTCATGGCGGTGCGAGGGCGGTACCTGATGTCGAACTCGGTCAACTCGATCGCCCACAAGGCCAGGCGACCTGCCGCTTCGGGATTGTGCATTGCCCGCCGCAAGGGTTTGTCAGTTAGGACCACTATCGTATGAGCTTGAAAATACGGTTTGAGCTTGCGGGCTGCAGTGATTAGGGCGAAGGCGAGCTTTTCCATGGGTGAGTATCTTCCTTCCGCTCCGCGGAACGCCCGGCTGGCATAGTACACAGGCTTCTGGACTCTGTCTTCTTCTCTGACCAAGGCCGCACTGACTGCCGCCGGGGAGACGGCCAGGTACAGGAAGAGCTCTTCCCCTGGTTGCGAGGGGCTTAATAGCGGGGGTGAAGAGAGGTAAGCCTTCAGTTCTTCGAACGCCCTTTGGCACTCGCTCGTCCACTCGAAAGACCTCTTCAATGTGCGGAAGAAGGGTAGGCACTTATCTGTCGCCCTTGATACAAACCGGTTCAGGGCGGCTACTTTCCCATTCAAACTTTGCACCTCCTTTGTGCTCTTCGGGGGCGCCATCTCCACTATGGCCCGAATCTTGTCAGGGTTGGCCTCGATACCCCTTTGGGACACCATGAAGCCTAGGAACTTTCCCGCCGCCACTCCAAATGCACATTTTGCCGGATTGAGCTTCATGTTGTAGGAGCAAAGCGTGTCGAATGTCTCTTTTAGATCCCCCAGATGGTCTTCCTTCCTTCTGCTTTTTACCAACATGTCGTCGACGTATACTTGGACATTTCTTCCTATCTGGTCAGCGAACATTTTGTTCATGAGTCTCTGATATGTGGCACCCGCATTTTTCAGTCCGAATGGCATTACCTTGTAGCAGAAAAGACCCTGGCTCGTGACAAACGAGGTCTTCTCCTGATCGGCCACATCCATCCGGATTTGGTTGTACCCTGAGAAGGCGTCCATGAAGCTTAGAAGCTGGTGTTGGGCTGTAGAATCCACCAGTGTGTCGACTCGCGGGAGGGGGTAACTATCCTTGGGGCACGCCCTGTTCAGGTCTGTGAAGTCCACACACATGCGCCACTTCCCGCTAGCCTTCTTGACCATCACCACGTTGGCCAACCAATCTGGGTAGTACACTTCTCGGATAAAATCCGCTTCTCGTAGCTTGCCGACTTCTTCTGCCACCGCCCGGTCCCGTTCCGGGGCGAACACACGCTTCTTCTGGCGGACGGGCCGGAAAGTGGGCGACACATTCAACTTATGCACCATGACTGAAGGGTCGATTCCCGGCATGTCCTCGTGACTCCAGGCGAACACGTCCTGGTTCTTTCGGAGGAAAGTCACGAGCTCTTGGCGAGCCGAAGGGCTGGCGAGAGCGCCAATTCTGGCGGTTCTGTCTGGTCTGGACTCGTCGAGTGCTATCTCCTCTAGCTTTTCAGCGGGTTCTGCCCCCACCCGCTGCTCTATGTTCATTGCCGGCAGGTGGCTGTCTACCTCAACCATCGCTATGTAGCACTCTCGCACGGCGACTTGGTCTCCCCACAACTCCCCCACCCCGTTCTCGGTGGGGAACTTGACCATCAGGTGGTAAGTCGACGTCACAGCCTTCCAAGCGTTAAGGGTGGGCCGCCCTATGATAGCATTGTAGGCGGACGAGCAGTCGACGACGAGGAAGGTGACTTCTCTAGTGACCTGCCGAGGATATTCTCCGATCGTGACTGGTAAGGTGATGGCGCCGAGGGGATGAACTCTCGTCCCTCCAAACCCAATGAGCGGAACGTTAGTGGGGACCAGGCGTTCCTTGTCGATCCGCATCTGTTGGAACGCCGGGTAATAGAGGATGTCCGCAGAACTACCATTGTCGATCAAGACCCTGTATGTGTTGTAGTCTCCCAGCCGGATTTTGACGACAAGGGCGTCATCGTGCGGATGGTGGAGACGTTGGGCGTCTTTTTCTGTAAACTCAATGGTGAGGCTGCCGACACGCGGCTTCTTCTGAGCGTCGCCCGCCGCCTGGACGTTTTGTACTGCCCTGAGATAGGCTTTCCGAGCTTTCTTCGTCGATCCGACGGTCGCCGAGCTCCCGACGATCATCCTTATATCTCCTATGGGCGGTCGAGGGCGCTCATTGTCCCGGCGGGGGGCCGGTTCCTGGCGAGGCGCTTCTGTCCTCTCTCGGCTGACGAACCTTTGCAACTTCCCCTGTCTAATCAGGGCCTCAATCTGCTGCTTCAAGTCGTAACAATCGGCGGTGTCGTGGCCGTGGTCTCGGTGGAAGCGGCAGTATTTGTCTTTGGGTCGTCTATCAGGGTTCCCCTTCATTTTTCCTGGGAACGTCAGGGACCCCTCGTCTTTGATTTCCATCAGGACCTGGTCGACCGGGGCCGTCAGCGGGGTGAAGCTTGTGAACTTACCGGCAGGGGGTTGCGGTCGCCTGCTGTCTCGGCCCTCCGTTCGAGGTTTCTTTCGCCCCTTATCCTGTTTGACGTCCTCGTGCCTTTCCCGCCTCTTGGGAGGTCTCTCCCCCCGAGCCTGTAATGCGTCTTTCGCATTCATATACTTCGTTGCCCTGTAAAATACCTCCGACATCGTCTTCAGGTCATTCTTGTATAGAGAGAACAAGAATTTTCCCTCCTTCAGTCCATTAGTGAATGCGGCAACCTGTATCTTATCGTCCGCTCCATCGATCGAAAGTGCCTCCCTGTTGAAGCGGGCTATATAGGACCTGAGTGTCTCGTCCTCCCGCTGTCTAATGTTCATCAAGCACGCGGTGGACTTCTTGTACCTGTGTCCTCCGATGAAGTGCGTAGCGAACTGAGCACCCAACTCCCTGAAGGTACCGATAGAGCCGGGGATCAGCCTGCCGAACCAGGTCCTTGCCGCCCCCTTTAGCGTCGCCGGGAATGCCCGGCACATAATTTCATCCGGCACGCCATGCAGGTGCATCAGCGTCTTGAAGGATTCCAGGTGGTCTAGTGGATCTTTGGAACCATCGTAGCTTTCTATCTGGGGCATGCGGAACTTCGGCGGCGTTGGGAACATGACGACGTGCGTGGTAAATGGAGAGTCTGTGCGGTGGACGAGGTTGTCGAGGTCACTGGACACTCGTCCCTTGAGGGCGTTCATCATAAAGTCCATACGCTCCCTCATCAACCGCAGCTCCTCGGTAGTGCTGGGCGGATCATTGTTAGCTGCCGACGGACGGCTTGTCCCCTGCCCTTCGGGTTGGGTCAATGCATTGCTCCCCTCCGGGCCTCCATGATCCTTCTCCCGAGCACTGTCTTCCTCATTCTCTCCATGGTTGCCTGCCGTCGCATCCCTTCGCAATAGCTGTTCTTCCAAGTCATTGTTGCGCTTTGTAAGGCGTTCCACCGCGGCCACCAGAGTCTGGACTTGTCTCTCGAGGGCCGTGGTGCGTTGTCCGTTGTCTTGATCGTTCATGGTGGTAACCCTCGAACGCGTGAGTACCATACGACTCTTTGTCCGGAAAGCACAGAACACAGCCTACGTGCTCCCGCTTCCCACAGACGGCGCCAACTGATGACGCCGAAAATCACCCAGTGAATCGTAGGGTCTTCGCGCGCTTCAGGTGGACCTGCACGGGTAGAAAGAACCTCAAAGGGAAGTACCGGTGTGGTACCGGCCAACGACCCTCCGACGGTCAAGTTAGTATCGCTCACAACTCCAGAGTGCTAGAGTTGGGGTAAGAGAACATGCGTACCTTTGTTCATGAGGGTCGGGGGTATTTATAGTGGTGTAGGATCGGGACCTTGGCGTGTCCGAGGAGGTAACCTCTGATCGAAGCCATTCCCTATTGCGTGGTCCTTACGGAATCCTTTCCTCACCGGAGCCATTCCCTATTGCGTGGAGTGCAAGATATCTAACTCGGCGCCTGGCGTGCATGACGAGACATGTCGGTCCGGTGAGATCCGTCGCCGTCACCCATTCACCCCGTCGGTGTGTGGGTGGCGGCGTCGAGGCAGTCTGGAGAGACGGTCGGGGACGACTAGAGAAGCGGGGCCGTCACCCCTACTGTGCCGTCACCTAGGCGAAGGGTGACGGCACCTTCACTTGGTACATTCCCCATCAAAAGTAATAGAAGTGACAATGAAAATGCAGGCCAAAAAGAACCAGTTGAGTCCCAAGAAGAGAAACTGGCGTCCTCAAACATTAATAAGCTAGAAAGATCCAGTCAATTCATTTAAGTTATTTAACCTTCAGGAAGAGAAAAAGACTTGTAGAGATTTAATCTTTCTCCTGCTCACTGTATCACTAACTTGAAAATTTGACAATGGGGCGGCTAAAAGCCTAAAACTTGTATTGTGTCTGGGTGGCAATGTAACCAAAATTGTATCTTTGCTAGAAAGTAATATTATTCAGTTTTAAGCACTGTTTGCATAGAATTTAAACATTCACACCCCTAGTCATACTATTCAATAATCTAGTACATAGAGCCCCTTGAAACATACTGAATTTTTTTGTACCAATTGTTTTTTCCATACACTATAGGAAAACGATTCGTTTAAATTGATTCAAGGTGTCTATTTTTTCTATAATGTGGTGATAAATGTAATTAATTTGAGAGTTACTATACTTATATATGTAATTATGTTTATGTGTGTGTGCATATATGTATAATATAACTTCAAAACGTTACACCAATGTTAACCAATACCAAAATATTTTGTTTCTCAAACCCAGTTCAAATAGGCCTCCAATACAGCATTATAAATAACTTTGCTTTCAATACAGTATGGTGGCTTGGCAAGTGGAGAGAAAATTCTTATCATCATACCTTGTAATGATTTAATGTTACATCAAACAAGTCTTTTAAAACCAAGGAACACTTCATGAACTTAAGAAACGAAGGTGAGAGGAAATATCCAACAATAAAGACTAAAATCATAAATTACATAACATTTGTGACCGTCAATGGATAATTCTAGACTGGGCACATTCATGAAAACAAATTCAAGTGGGAGTGACTTTAACACTAACAACAGTAAACACCATAGTCCTATGTTGAGTTTCAGAAAAATTAGCTACAGCCATTTCCATTTCAAAAGGAAGTTGAAATCACAATTTCCAACATCCAGAACATGTGAAACCAACGTGTTGTTGAAACAAGCAAGATTGAACAATACACCAACCCATAAACCCCCCAGCACAATCATTGGACTACAATGCCCAGCAATAGTTGAGAATCATAATTGAACATATGGTGATTACAAACTCACATTAGAAAGCGAGTTTGGACACTCAAATATATGAATTAGAGTTAAACAATCAACATTTTGTATGACCAAAAAACGTATAGTATATGTTAAAAATGTTAATTGCATCAATTGGTTTTCTGTTGTCCAAGAACAAGATGAATAGATAAATTAACCAAAACTGGTCATCCAACAAGGCAAAAATTATTTCCTCAAAAAAAAAATTAAAAATAAAATAAAAAGGAAAAATAGCAGTTAGACATGTTTTTTATAAGAAGTTTCCTTACATTTTGAAAAACCTTCATTAGAACATTAGTGGTAGCCTATTGTAAACAGGGCAGTTTTCACATCAAAAACTTGAGCCTCTACCCAAAGACCTACTTCTAAGTTCTATCCAAATGACTTCTAGCAGTACAGGGCAGAATCATCCTCCATTTATATCAAGCAGCGTTGAAATCAGTTTTGAACCATTCTGAAGAAGGGGAAGTTATAAGAGTTGCAAAAACATGTAAGCTATAACTTCAATACATGATTAAAAGTCAAATTCGGTGAGAGGGAACTACAAACCCCACAAAGAAACTAAGACTGAAGAGACTTGAAGATACATGCATGCTACTGGCAAACAATTGATAGCCTTTCTCATTCCTCCACCAGAACACTCTAGCAAGTTCTTTATAAACCAAAAGTCGTATCCAGCATGCTGTAAAGATATGAGGGGATATTAGCATAAAAAAGAAATACAAGCAAGAAAAAAAATTGAAAATAATCAATATCCAGCCATTGAAACGTAAGAACCATGCTGCAACAAGAAGGTATTTCAACAAATAAAAGGAAAAATAGAACCAAAGACATTAATAGCTCCTCTTACTTTCTTAGCCTGAAAAATTTATGAAACTTGGACACATCCTATATTCCTATCATTAATTCGCAAGGGTGCTCATGTGCATAAAGAAAATATATAATCAGAAGGTCATTAAAGAACAAAGCATATATACAAGCCAATAACCCCCAATGATAAATATATAAAAAAAATTCACTAAAGAAACTTGATGCATTGAGTTTAAAGTACCAGAAACGCCATGTTACATTCTCTTCAATAACTTCCCTAAATAAGATATATTTAAAAAGGATTGACATAAATTTTCCATAACTTTATGGTTTTCACTACCAATTTACTAAATACATTTCTGGTTATTTTGCATGACCACACGTCACTATATATTATTGTCATTATATTACTCTTAAAATTTATAAATATTGCTAAATTTCACTATTTAGAAACCAAAAAAATCAATGCAATCATCTACCACTTCTGTCCTTATAAGAGATGCCACTTGCCAAAGGTGATTAGCACCACCTTGAACAGATAATTGCAATTCTTAAAAAGTGCTCAAGCTTCCCAGACATTTAAAATGAAAAAATAAAAAGTTCATGAGTCATTCTTCAAAAAGGCTTCCACCAACATAGAATGAACTGAAGCTCCCAAGTCATCCCATTCAGGCACAACTAGAACCTTAAATGTCAGAGGCAAAAAACAAGGAATCCAACATGATCTACCATCTTATAGAACCCATAATGCAATGATCGATTCCATTACATACTTAACCTTAAGGGACCAATCTAACACAATCAACCAGATGCGAATGAAGTATCTATGAATATGATTTAAGGGGGAAAATTTTTTTTTGCAGACTTCCATGTAAAATAATTAATCCAACCTCACAAGGAAAAAAAAAAGTTACAAATAGCCAGGAAAGAAACTTCTTGTATCCATCTCATAACTTTTCCTTCGAATTATTGATCTATATGTTACTCAAATATGTCACAACTTTCTAGAAAGAAACTCTAAATCTCATTGATCTAGCAACTTCTCCCACAACGGCCTAAAAAATAGCCCCTCCTGATCAATGACATGATCTAAAAAAAATTCTAATCTTTGCAAGAATGTTGTATTTAAAAGTTTTTCCTATCTTCTAGTACTTCTTAAGCAGCTCACAAGGCCACATCTCCACTAGAAATGTCAATAACTGAAATAATAAATATATATAAACCATCACATTATCACAACACAGATCCGATGACATACTTTTTCTAAGTTGAGGTAGATCTACATGAAGGTCATTCTTATTTCTAGAACCACCCCTCAATTATATGAACAAATAACTTCCTACCTAATGCATAAGGAATTAAGCAGACCTCTTTTTGATGATGAAAAGCTGCTAATTAGTCTACAATAAAATTGCATAGTTCTGTAAAGAACGATTAGCTAAGACATGCAACTATGAGTTATTCTAATTCCAATTAAAATTTTCAAAATACGATCATTTTTGTAGGTACTAAAAAATGATCACATTGAACAATTAGTCAATATTGATAAGCCATAATTCCCCTTAAACATTGAGACCTCAACTAGAAATACATTAGGCCATAATTACTCATATAGATTAGCTTCCACCTTTCATTGTGCAGCATTATAGATATAATCATATTTACTCATATAGATTAGCTTCTACCTTTCACTGTGCAGCATTATAAATATTATCAGGTGTACACTTGAGAGAACCCTTCTGATGTGGCTAGACATTTTATAATTTGAAAACTACCATACATAGACATTCATTGAGTTAAGAGAACCTCAAATCTAGTAAAATTCATTCACATCCCCTAATATAGGAAACAAATACACAAGGATTTGAAGAATGCAAACCATTCAGAAATCTCAAGGCCTAAGTTACAGACTCATTTATAAAAAAATGGCCAAAAAGTTGTTTCCTAAATATAATTAGTACTTACTTAATTTATCAAGCTAAATATTAGCACTGAAATTTGAAAACTCCTAGTATCAATGCAGCCATGAGCCCCTAAGGATCCTTAATAACTACCACAACAATTAATATGCACCACAGTATTTCCACTAAGCATCTAGGCATAATAAGAGCTACTCAGGACTTGAGACACAACTAATAAACAATATTCCTCTACAAAAAAAATTTCCATATGCGATCTCTGTTGGCCTCAATGGAGCGTTGGCGATGCAACTTGATGAAATATTGATTCTTGATTCGAGCGCACCATTGCTTGGAAACGCAGAGGAAGCGTAAGAGAGACTTCACTGGTAATCGAGAGAGTATCTCGCTAATTATCTCTAGTGGAAGATGCGACTTCATTGAGGAGACAGTGGTGGTGAGGTTAGGGATTAGGGATTGTTCATTTTTAGTTTCCAGATTTCAATTTCTTCCATCAGCTTTTAGAGCATTCACACCAAAAGTGTGATAAATGCAAAAAAGTTATTTTAGCCAAAATGCAACCTACAACAGCAAAGTTGCCCAAAGAAAAAAAAAATTTAGCACAATAAAATAATATTCAGAACGCTATTTTAATACCTCATTTTATAGTATATCCAATATCAAAAAATTTATTTTAGTATTCAAAACATTAAAATAATATTAGTCTCTGAGCACGCGTTCACACGCGTGCTCAGAGGCTCTTCTATTTTTTAGATAAAGACTAATAATTTGCATTTATTATAATTTGAGATTTCTATTTTTTCCAATCACAAAAAAAAAAAAAAAAAAAAAAGAATACACGAGGTGAGTTTTGTAGATTGGAGGAGTTTTAAAACTAACAAAAGAGTGATCCTATTTTATAGGGAGTTAGTGAGTAGAAGTAGGAATTTAAATTAACGTAAAAGTAAGAGTTTATTAGAAGCACAAAGACATTTCAACGTAAAAATAAGAATTTATAATTTTTATCAATTTACTATTTTAACCCCATTTTTAAGTTTTAGGTAGGGGTATTTTTTACAGTAAAAAAATAATAACTAACTTTCTTTTGCCAATTTACTATTTTAACCCCATTTTAAGTTGTTGATTAATTAATTTAGGGGTATTTTTGACAGGAAAAAAATCAATAACTAACTTTCTAAATCCTCTTAATATATACCGATAAACAACACAATAAAATAATATTCTCAACACAATAAACAACCATAATAAAATAAAGTAGAGAAAAAATAAAATATTATATATAAATATATATATATATATATATATTTATAGCTTTGGAGCTACAGTAGAGTGTCAAAGCTCAAAGATGACACTTTACCGTACCTTGGTTGCTAAATTTTTTAGATCTAGAGTATCCACAGCAATGAAACTAAATTTTTAGTTTTTTAGATCCACCAAAACCACCACCACTGGGGAAAAAAATCCATAAAACTTCAAACACCACCACAACACCACCATTACTGCTGTGACCCAAAATCAACCATAACCTCCAACCATTGCACAACCATAACCACCAACCATTGCACAACCCAAAATTCGATCCCTCACTCCCTCACTTGTCTCGCATCTCCAATCCCTCACTCCTTCACTCGTCTCGCCACAACCATAGCCTTGATTGCCTTCTATTGTACCATATATTTAGCACCACGTTGTCAATGGAATGGACTAGGCTATGGTCCTTCAATGGACTATTTGAATCTGGATTGAAGAAATCTCGAAAACCTTCGTCTTTTCTACTATCTCCTTTGGGTCCTGCCAATTCATCAATTTTCTATACCCAATTGGATCGAACCCATTTCGCTATGGAGCCCCGCCACTTTGCCATGGAGAGAGGTAGAAGATGAGAAAGAGAGAGAGAGAGAGAAGAAATAGAGGCATGCATGAGGGTTATTAAAATGGTATTATTTTATTATAACAATCAGCTACATTGAGCTGCTAGAGATGACAGTTCATTGTAGCTGAGTGTCAAAAATTTGAAGTATGAGAGCTTTGATGTAGTGGATGTTTTTGTGTGTTGGTTGCTAAATTAGCTTTTTAGCATTTTTAGCATTCTTAATGTGAATGCTCTTGCTGTAGCTACAATCTTATACTGAAAACTAATATTTTATTTCTTCTTTCTCTCTCTTATTTTTCTTAAAAAAATATTTTTCTTCTCTCTCTTTCTTTCTTTTCTGTTTAGTCCGTTTCTCTCTCTCTCTCTCTCTCTCTCTCTCTCTCTCTCTTCTCCATCTTTCTTCTCTGTTTAGTCCCATTTCTCTCTCTCTCTCTCTCTCTCTCTCTTCCTTTTTTTTTCTCTCTTCTTACCAGTTCTCTCTCTTCTTCTCACCGATGATTTGAACCCAATTTTCCTATTTCACAATTGAATATGACTCTTAATCACCAAATCCCACCAAATAAAATCTTGGGTATTCAAGAGAAATTTTTTATTTGGGTGTGTGGCGGGCTTTTTTTGTGCAATATTGAGTTAGACTACTTCTTGCAGTGCTGGGCCCAAGGTATTCTGGATCAGGGAGTTGAGACCGGTCCAATTGCAACCTACCTTGGTCCGGCTTATGCGTAAACCATGCCCATTTTACCAAGATTTAGATCACATGTCCATGGCAGACAAAGTTGCTAAAATAATTACGGCAGGCAAATATAATAAAGATAATAAAACAGATTCGTTTGCTATTTAGACAAAAGTAAATAATGGGTCATTACAAGGAATGCATATTTATGAAACAGCAACAAAAATGAATACAGAGGAGATAATAGCAAGCTTGTTAAATCAAAATAAATATCAGTTTGTCTTGTTATGTTACAGGGTCTAAGTCAAGAAGGAAACCATTTCCTCAACACAAGTAATCTCTCTAGAGGAGAAATTAATTTCTTTTAGAGAACGGACCTAAATGACTTGTGCCCAAAGAGATCCTCTTACAGTTAGCAAAGAACATGGGTTTGAAAGGGAGAGAGGGAATCAACCTATTTGGTGCATGCCTGCCACTCTACTCTCTCTATTTTTCTTTTTTGTTTTTTTTTTTTTTTCTTCCCTCTGATTCTTTCTTTCTTCGTTTTCTTTTCTTCTTTCCTTAGTTATTGTGTTTCTCTCTTTCTTTTCTTTTTAGACCACCATTTTCGTCTCCCCACTCTCGTGCACAGTAGGTGTCCTTATGTAATGCTTGCCGCGGCTAGATTTTACCATTTTAGCCTTTAACTATCTTTTTTTGGTGTGTGTCCTTGCCGACCATTACTGATTGATCAGTTGCCCAGCTAGCGCAACTTGCCTGTGCTGGCCGTGCCACTGCACATCATCAGGCGAAGACAGACTATTTTGTTTGTTTGCTTGCCGTGGAATTCTTACCTGCTACGATGTGGGTGCTTTCTCTTTCTCTCTCCGTCCCTTATGGCATGCACCTAGTGGTTCCAACTTAGCCTTGCTTCTTTTGAATGATATGTCATCCCAGTAGGACATTTCTCCTAAAAGAACCTGAGCAAGAACCTCAAAATAGGTTTTTCCCCTCTCCCCACCGCCAGACCATGCCCTCTTACCTCTGACCCAGGACCCACTACTTCCTGTATTGGCTGGATACAAGCTGGTGGTGTTTGGGCCTTGTGCGTGCCTCACTTCCATGTTCGTCCAAAATCTGTCTGCTGCTCATGCATTTGCCGCGGTCTGAAGGTCCGTTTGTCCATTCAGCTGTTCGTCCTTAACTTCTTATGGCGTGGGTTATTTTCCTAATTTCTCATTCTTTATGACTTGCTCCCTTAGGACTGGGCTTTGCCCAATTGTGGGCTTCCTCTCGTTTATGCCTTTCTCCGTGCTTTACTCTTGCAGTCTTCGCTGTTACTTCCTTCCATACCATTTTGCTATTCCTGCCTTTATGTTTATTTAACCTGGAATTGCTGGGTTTCTTTGGGCTCGCTGTCCGTTTCTTTTCTGATTGCCCAATAAGCTCATCAGGCCTTTTTACACATCGCTTGTGAGCTCCCATGTCCCGTTTACTTCCTTTCCTTGGCTCATTTACTTTCTTGGGGCATCCTTGGCCCTTCCTAATTTTGTGCTTCCCATGGGCTTTTACTAATTCCTTAGGCTTCCCTAACCCAACTGCTTCATACTTCATCCTTGGGGCTGATAGACTCTTTATTGCCCCTTACTTTCTTTTCTTACATTACTTTGGGCCTGTTATGGTAGCTATGACTCATTCTCACTTTTTCTACATCCATTTTAGCCATGGGTTTGCTATTATTATGTATATTAAGTGATGTCCAATATTAGAAAATAATTAATTAGGTGTCAAATGTCCAACAATGGGATGAGTTCAATGGTCTATGTCTAGTTGCGGTTCATGGTTCATGTTCAACATAATAAGGTATGTCCGACAATGGTAGTTCATTTCCAAAAAATATGTGTCCAATGGTGGTTCATGTCCAAATAATATATGTGCGATAGTGGTAGATCGATTTATTAATTTGTATGTTCATTAATGAAGTATTAGTGAGATCATGTTTATTAAATAGTGAGATGATATTAAAATAACTTGCATCCAGCAGAAAAATAATAATGAATTAACATTTACTTAATAATGTAATCTTGCAAATAGAGAAAGATTGACTTATCTTCACAGCTTGCAGCTCCAGCTGTAGAACAGCAATGGACTTATGACATTTCAGCAGCGTGATAAAATGATTCTAGCGGTACAATATGATATTATGAGTCCTTCGATGGTGACTTCATGATTGAAGGGGAAAAATGGGTGCAACTGGAGGGAGAGAGAATATGTCCAGCCGTGTGCATAGGTTGGTTGAGTTCATCCTCTTTATGGTGCATCTAAATGATTTTTCCCATGTAATGCTCTTTTAGTTTTTTAGTTAAGTATAAGTGATATTGCCTTCCATGACAATGGCTTTTGATTTTATAAGTTTTTGCCTTTCATAAGAAAGGGTTTTTAGTAATAAGTTCTTAAAAGGGTGTTTGATATGTTTTAAGATGTGTGGAGATGGTAAGAAAATATATATATATATATATATATTTGTGATATATGGTGTTTGTAATATATATAGGAATTATACGTAGATACTTTGTTGGACATGGATCTTGTATATATATACTTTGTGGGACATGGAGTTTAAAGATATGTGAGAAGTATATATGGGTATTTTGTGAGAAATGTGTTGGTAAATTAAATGGAAGTATGAGATAGATAATATGAAGGTTAAATGTAGTAAAAGCTGCTGCTGGAGTTGTTTTTTGTATTATGACATTTGATGAGGGGACAAGTGTGGCTCATCCATGGACGAGCGTCCATTAAATGCAAATTCATCCTTGAGTAGTCATCGGTCAAATTCGAGGCACCATGGTAACTAAGCTTACCAACCCATTACCATCTAGGATTCTAAGTGAAGCTCATCCATAGAGGGTCGTCCAAACATGGACGACCCTCAACGCAAGGTTCGTCTACATGAATTTACAAACTGAACCACGTGGATTGTAACCTCCCATCAGAATGTTGAACTCACCAAAACAGTTAAGAAAAATGAGAAAAAATGCTCTAACTTCTATAATGATTATAAGGAGTTAGTAGAAACCAACTCACCTCCACAAATGTGGGAGAAGTTACCAGACAAATAACCGCTTCCACAGTACTATAAAAACACTCCTCTCCAACAAATAAAGACAAGTTCTTCATTCTTTACAGAATTCTCTAAAATTTAGATTCTAGATTTTGAAGAGAAACTAACTTCATCATCGGAGGATTTTCAACCGGTCAACCCCAGCCTTCTTTGATTGTTTGTACTTTTCAAGCCTTACAGATCAGTGAAACCTGAAGTGTTCAGCCTACTGATTGTCTATGCATCATCAGTTGGCGCCGTCTGTGGGAAGAAGTTTGTATTTTCTTTTTACAATCTTTCTCCGACAAAGGGCTGCATGATTCGAACAAAATCAAGGGCCACTAGCCCGGGCCACCAAGAGAGCAGGGATGCTTCTAGCGATCCCCATCGAGATCGTCAGTCAGCGCCTGTCATGCAACCGTCTTCCATTCAATATATACAGTCCATGGCAACCGCCATGGCGGAGTTAACTCACCAAAACCAAGAATTTACTAGGGAGATTAATCTAAGGAGGCAACATCATGAAGGATACGTTAAAGGAAAAGCCTAGAGTCAAGAAGATAGAGGGAATGCTAGGCCAGAAAGCCAGTCAAGGGGCACCACCTCACGAAGAGTGCCACATTTGGAAAAGGAGATGGATCAGATGAAGAAGGCCATGGACGAGATGCGGGAGAACATGAGAAGGGCAAATCCCGTAGAGGATTTGGTTCATCGAACAGATTTTCCCTTAACGGCCTCCATCAACAGTCACCCTTTACCCCCAAAGTTCAAGATGCCTTCCTTGGACTCGTATAATGGGACGCGCGACCCTGTTGACCATATTGCTACTTTTAAGACCATGATACATCTTCAAGGGGTTCCAGACGAGATCATGTGCAGGGCCTTCCCTACTACCCTCAAAGGACCAACACGAGTATGGTTCAGTAAAATACCCCCGAATACGGTGAGTTCCTTTGAAGAATTGAGTAAGTTGTTTGTCAATAATTTCATTAGAGGGCAAAGACACAAATGTTAACTATAGAGCAAGGAGAAAATGAAAGCTTGCGGTCCTTCATCACTCGTTTCAATAGGGAAGCCTTGATGGTGGATGAGATGGACGACAAGCTACTACTGGCAGACTTCCATAATAGGGTTAATTCTGATTTGTTCATCCACAAGCTTTATGAGCAAGAGCCTCATACCATGGCTGAGCTCGTCCATTCAGCCTAAAACTTTGTGAATGCTGAAGACGCAATCATAGCTAAGAAGAGGAAGAGAGTTGATAGAATGGAAGCAAACCCCACGCGGCACTCCAAGCAAGGCCCCAGTCCTAGGGGTGTGCAAAAAACCGAGGAACCAAAAAAACCGCTTCAAACTGACTGAACCGATGCAAAAATTTCAGTTCGGTTTTCAATGGCAAACTGCTTCAAACTAACTGCCTTCTCAAACCTCTCTCAAGCTAAGTCTTCATTCTCTAAAAGGTTCATGGGAACCCTTTGGGGAACTTCGGACGAGGTGGGAGCAGTGGTCTTGGCAAGGGTAACGTCCACAGGGATGGACGAATCAACATTGACAATTTGGATGGACGGGTGACGGGAAGGAGGGTTAGGCCTAACGATCTTGGGCCTTGACAGTCCGTGCTTAGCCTTCTTCCCAAGGTGATTAGGAAGGTTGCCCAGGCCCAACGTCTTGTACAAAGCTTTCCTCTTGTCTCCAGTGGAAGGACGAGGCTGAGATTGAACCTCAGGCCTACTAGCCCTGTCCACAACTTCCTTCCCTTTATTTTCTTTCATGGTCGACATTCCTAAAAAAAAAATGATGAATGTGTTAAGTGCTAGGGGAGGGGGTGTAAGCCAAATAATACTAATAAAAATTCCTAAGTATAAAAAGACTTACGTCTCTGAACCATGAGCTCATGAGCAAGGGCTTCAACGGACGGTTTTGGGCCAAGTCCCCACACCAAGAGTCGTTGAAAGGTCACTAACGAATGAATATCCCTATCAACATGTAGACGAGCCCTGTGGACGCAGTCACGATGGAATTTTCTCAAAGAAGGTCGTCCAACGGCTGTAAAAAAATAAAAAAATAAAAAATAAAAAGAAGAAGAAGAAGAAGAAGAAGAGAGAAAGGGTTAGACGATTATAGGCAAAAATGAAGAAAAACAAAAATGCACATAACACAATTTACCTTCAAGACGAAGGTTCCCTAACTCCCCAGTATAGGGGGCAAACGCATCCCTACCTACCTCAACAGGGTTTCCTGCCCAGAAACCAGAGACGAAGAAGAACTCCGTCTTCTAGTTTTTGTCAGAAGAAACAAGAGACTTTATTAACCTACATTCATTACCCCCAGTTGTGAACTGGTAAAAGCCAAGGAATTGGCTAATTTCTAAGGGTTTGTAGCAGAAGAGAAACTCGTCCACAGTAAGAGGACGATCCTTTCCAAACACTTTCCTCCACAAAACTTGCATGGAAACAACTAACCTCCACGCGTTAGGATTAAATTGACATACACCTAAACCTAGTCTAACAAGTAATTCTCTAGCAAAGGCATTAAAGGGTAACCTAAGTCCCCCTAGAAGGTAAGCCTCATAGATACCTATTCCTAAATGAGGGTTGCAACACCATTCCCCACGGACGGCCAACCTAGGGTTAAGGTCGTCCGAGATCTGGTACCAACTCTTAAGTAAATATAGCCTCCTATCATCAATCTTGGACGGGATACCTACAGCACAACTATACACGGTTTCTACTTCGTCTGGAGAAGACGAAGGAATACTCGTAGAGGTGCCAACCCCAGAAGCTGCCCTCATCCTAAACTGTTCCTGAAGAACCTCAAGAGGAACCCCAGGAACACCAGAGGTGTATTCCTCGTTCGTGGAGCTAATACTACTACTACTATTGCTAGAGCAACTATAACTAGAAGTATGAAATTACTCGTCGAAAGCCTTATCTATACTATTGCTAGACGAGGAGACAACAACAGAAATTTTTGAAATTCGAAGGAAAATCTAAGAATAAGGATGAGGAAAGTACCTAGCTCTAGATGGAGGAGAACTAAGGACGAGAAAACACTTCTAAGACGAGGAGCTAAGACAAAGAGTATTGAAGAAAATCTCGGGAATGTGAGGGGTAGGATGGAAATTCAACTATTTATAGACAACCAGGCTCAGCGTACGAAGCAACATGACCAACCAGGGTAGGCCATGTGGCACCTATCTTAAGAGACAAAAGGCCATAATTAAGACGCGCAAAATTGGACTACGTGTACCACAAAAAGAAAAAATGAAAAATGAAAAAAATGATGAAATGAAAAACGAATAATAAAGGAAGAACGTTCGTAAGACGACAACTCAATGACAAAGGGGCAACTGATGAGGAGACAAGTGTGGCTCGTCCATGGACGAGCGTCCATGAAATGCAAATTCATCCTTGAGTAGTCGTCCATCAAATTCGAGGCACCATGGTAACTAAGCTTACCAACCCATTATCATCTAGGATTCTGAGTGAAGCTCGTCCATAGAGGGTCGTCCAAACATGGACGACCCTCAGCGCAAGGTTCGTCTACATGAATTTACAAACCGAACCACGTGGATTCTAACCTCCCATCAGAACATTGAACTCACCAAAACAGTCAAGAAAAATGAGAAAAAACACTTTAACTTCTATAATAGTTATAAGGAGTTAGTAGAAACCAACTCACCTCCACAAATGTGGGGGAAGTTACCAGACAAATAACTGCTTCCACAGCACTATAAAAACACTCCTCTCCAACAAATAAAGATAGGTTCTTCATTCTTTACAAAATTATATAAAATTTAGATTCTAGATTTTGAGGAGAAACTAACTTCATCATCGAAAGATTTTCGACCGGTCAACCCCGGTCTCCTTTGATTGTTTGTTCTTTTTAGGCCTTACAGATCATTGAAACCCAAAGCGTTCAGCCTACTGATTGTCTGTGCATTATCAACATTGGTTATGTTGCTTTCTAAGAAGAGAGGTATTGTAAGAGAAATAGAGAAAGAGATGGAGATATGTTTATGAGCAGCAAAATGGTGAAGTTTCAGAATAATGGAGTGTGGGAGAGATGGGTAATGGAGAATGGTATGTTGTAATATGTGTGTTGTGTTGCTATATATGAAGAAAGATTTTGTAAGAGGGATGAAGAAAGATAGGGAGATCTTTTAGAGATATGGCAGCAAAATGAATGAAGTTTCAGAATATTGAAGATGAGAGAGAGATGGATCCCCCCCACTATGTGTGGCTTGGTCCTCTTTATATAGAGCCAAGTAAGTAACTAGATTAGAATTAGTTGAAGAGAAAATTAGCAAATAAGGAAAAATCTTTGACAAAGTAAGTGGTTTCATTAGTGGGATTTTGTTTTTTAACCAAAAGAAGAAAGTTAGAGACTTAATGCTGTTGTAGCTTCTGTTACAGCTGTCAATCATAGCTGTTACAGTTGGATGATGACATCTTTTGCTTGGAGGAAAAAACTTGGCATTAAATTCATGATTTGGCTAAAGATGGTAAGATAATCTTTATGGGATCCTTCTATTTTTGGTATTACAGCTGAAGCTGCTGCAGAATGTCCTGGAGCTGTTGCAGCTTCTATAGAAGCTGTTTCTGCAGAAGCTGCAATAACTCCACTTTGTTATGAGGTAATGGATGCCTTATAACTGTTTCTATAGATGCCTCATAACTGTTTTGTGCTCCTCTCCCCCTTGTGGTATCAGAGTCGTCCATTCTTTTCTGGCTGGTGATAATGTTGTTGTGTCTTTGTATCTTGTCCGTGTCTACCTAAACTTTGATACTCCTTTGTTGTGTTCCCTTCTTACCATCTTTGGCGCCACCCTAGTCGCAAAGTGAATTCCCAGAACCAAACAGTAAGGCCCGTTGAAGCTAGGAGAGCGTGTAAGGCATGAAAGGTATAGGGTTGTTTAGTCGTATGTGTTACGAAATGCAACGGTGTTAAGAAAAACATGATAATTGAGTGTTAAACCTAGGATAGTATGGATAAGTTGTGGAGATCCAACTCCTCTATTAGCTCCAGGATAACTGGTTGTCCTCCTGATATTGTAAACGAAGAAGATCACACTGTTGAAGAAAATGAGATTCTAGATTTCCGAAATTAGAATATCCCAAAGGCTTCTACTAAGTCCATCTATAAGTTTAGTTGGGCTGAAAATACTGCTTTTTCTTAATACAGAGTTAGAACTGTTGAACAAACATTTTCTATCTCTAGAACTCATGAAAAATGTTGCTTGTTTTCTAAAAGAAATATTAATGATTTTCTTACTAAAAAACTCATTTATTTGCATATTGGTCTTGTTCAAGTTGATGTTAAACAACTTACAAGAAAAGGTATTAATGCTTCTATTCTGATGTGTTTAAGAGATGCTAGATTTAAAAGATTTAATGATAGCACTCTTGGTATGCTTACTGCTTCTTTGTATGATGGTCCTGTTTATTTTGACTGTTATCTTGATATCACTCTTGCTTTGGATGATGTTAATATTGTTAAAGCCTTGACATTAAATATTTTGACATCTGGATATGACATGGAAGAAGGCAGTAAGCCTTTTGCTTTTATTTACCGCATTTATTACATACTTTTGGGTTCTCAATTAAATCCTTGTTCTAGGACAAGAGATCCTGCTGGTAAGACCATGTTAATTCAATGTTCAACTTCCGATGTTAAGATTCAAGTCCCAAAAATGATTCAGTGGCAAGATATTAATCTTCCCAAAGAATGGTTGTTGGAACGTGAATCCCCTCCTGCTAAACCTGTTTTTGATGAATTAAATCTTGCTCATATTCAACAATACCTTAATGGAACTGTTAAAATAAGTTTTCATGATGATAGACCCTTGAGGATCAATGAAGGAAGACATTCCTTTGCTGGATCTGAAAGTATTTCAAGTCTTGATCTCAATGAATATTTGCAAAAGAATTTTGAAAAACCTAATTTAAAGTTAAAAGGAGTTTCATGTGGTAACTCCCAAGTTAGCACTGCTTTCTACTCTACTAAATCAGAATCTTCCTCTCCATATAGCAGAACTGCTAATGAAGAAGAAGAAGATACCAGATCTGTGTCTCCATCTGTTTCTGATTTTCAAATTGTTGAAAACCCTGTTTTCCAAAGTCAATTAAAAGTTTTGAATGTTTTGAACGAAAGCTTTGAAATTGATATGGTTTCCCTGTTTGATGAATTTATTTCTGCAAAAAATAGAGATAAAAGAAAATATTACCAAATTACTTTTTCTCAGTCTGAAAAAGATCGTGTTAAAAGAAAATGGAAAGAAAAAAATGAATCAATTGAAAAGACATATTTTGTTTTTTGATTTCCTTGAAAACTATTATGTTTCAAAAGATGAAGTTTCACAAAATCATTTGAACGTAATAAAGAAATCAAATTTTATTAAAGAAGATAAAACTATTGTTAGGTCTAGCCATCCGCCCCTTGAGACAGTTCTCGTAAACTGTAAAGGGACTGAAGTGAAGGCCTCCCCTTTCAAAATTGCTGATGCTTATACTCCTATTTTTAGTATTATTGAACAAAATAATTTTACTAACGAATCCTTGCATGTTATTGGTCAATAACTTAATCGCATTGAAGAAAAAATTGTTGAAGAAACTATTCTTCCAAAACCTGAAGTTGTTGAAAAATCTGCTGTTTCAAAACCTAAGAAACCTTTGATTGAGTTACCCAGTCAAAGAGAAAAATTGAATTTTAAAACTTCTCAGGCAAAAATGCTTGAGATTGTTGAAAAAAATGCTTTCTGATTTAAAGGTTAAAACTGAAGGTACTTTAACAAGTGTTGCTCGAACTATTCAAGAAATGGAAAAGAAACTGTTTATGAAGAAAACACGGATTCTGATTCATTATCTTTTGTTTTAGCTAAAAAGATTTTTGATGATGGTTTATTAAAAATTAAAAGATTTGTTGGAAAAACCAATCCTGTGTCTTTTACAAAGAATTGGTATTCAAAACCTACTCCTCCTGATATGCAATTTGAAAAAAGATCTTTTCAAACTCAGTTTTCTGTTTTTGCTAATAAACTTTATGAATGGAATATTGATGGTTTATTTGAACAAGAAATAATTAATAACATGGCTCAAATGTCTATGGTTGGAATTGCTTACTTGAATAACCATAATCTTGGTCACCCTAAAATTTTTGAACTTCTTGTTACTGGTTTTTTTGGTACTCTTCATGCATGGTGGGATTCATATCTCACAGAAGATTCCAGAGAATCTATTAAATCTGCTGTTAAAAAGAATGATGAAGGTTTGCCCATTTTTTATGAAAGTATTGGTCAAGGTAATCTTGATGGTGTTAATACTTGGATCTATACTATTCTCAAACATTTTGTTGGTACTCCATCCAATGTTTCATCTCGAATTTCTGATTATCTAAACAATTTGAGATGTCCTACTATGTCTAATTACAGATGGTATCAAGATGTTTTCCTTTCTAGAGTCATGCTCCGGAAAGATTGCTACAAGCCTTATTGGAATGAAAAGTTTATTGATGGTTGGCCTCATATCTTTGCTCATAAGGTAAAACAAGTATTAATTGGTAAAAATGATTCCATTGATTATGATAATCTAACTTATGGTGATATTTTAAGCACTATTAAAAGACTTGGTATTAACATGTGTAATGATGAAAAATTGTTAAAATATCAATTAAAAAATAAGAGAAAAGCTAAATATGAAATGGGTAAAATCTGTGAACAATATGGTTTGCCCTTTATTACTCCTTCCAGGCAAAAAGGGAAAAAACATGATAAAGGTCACAAAAATTATAACCATAAAAAACATAAAAGATACAGAACCAACTTTGTTAAATCCAATGATTTTTATGTTAAAAAGAAAAATGTTTCTAAAAAATATGATAAACAGAAATCTGGTAAAGGTAAATGTTTTAACTGTGGAAAACCTGGTCATTACAGTAAAGATTGTAAGCAAAAACCTGGTAAGTTGAAAAATAAACTTAATATGTTAAACATTAATGATGAAGATCAAGAAGAACTATTCTGAATCCTTGAATCAAACGTCTCGTCTGATTCCTTGGAAGACGATTTTTCCTCTTCATCTGATTCTTGTTACCAATCTGATAATGAATCCTCTGGTTCACCTACTGTTAAACTGGATTGTAGAGATTCCTGTTGCAATGTTATTAAAACTGTTAATGTTCTCACCAAAAGTGAAGTAAATGAAAGCTTGTTAATAAAATTAATAAGTCAGATTGAAAATCCTGAATTGCAAAAAGAATATCTTGATAAGCTTAAGAAAAATTTGACAAAAGATGAAAATGTTAAAAAACTAAAAGCAACAATAAGTTTTGAAGAAACTTTAGAAAGATTTAATAAAAAGAAATCCAAAGAATTAACTGTTAATGAGCTCCAACATGAAATCACTGTTGTTCAACAAGAGATAATTGAATTAAAAAATGAATTTAAAAGCATTAAAAGTGATAACAATAATCTTAAACAAGAATTGTTTTTGTTAAGAATTGATAAAAATCTTGACAAATGTCAGTCTGATAATGAACAAGATGAGCTCAAAGATGGAGATGAATCCAGTCAACAGGCTCTTCTTTCTGATAAAGGTATTGCTGATGTTCTCACTGATTCTCAGCTTAATCTTGTTAATAAAATGCTTCCTCCAAAATGGTTTACAAAAGTTAAAATTTTTGTTTCCCATGATTATCATTTCAATGTTATTGCTATGATTGATTCTGGTGCGGATATGAACTGTATCCAAGAAGGATTAATTCCTTCAAAATATTTTGAAAAGTCAATTGAAAAATTGGTTTCTACTAATGGTACTTAAATGAAGATTAAATATGAATTGAATAATGCTCATGTTTGCCATGATAATGTCTGTTTCAAGATTCCTTTTGTTCTTGTTAAAAACATGACTGATAAAGTGATACTTGGTCTCCCTTTCATCAATACTTTGTATCCCTTTCTTGTTGAACATGATGGAATTACTACTAATCCTTTTGGACAAAAAGAAAAATTCAAATTTGCTTCAAAATTTCAGATTGATACTGATAATGCTTTGGCTCTGATTCATGTTAAGACTAACATCTCAGCTTCCTTAAGCAAGAAGTTAGATACAAGAAAATTGCTGAACAGCTTTCTAATAAATTATTACAATAAAAAATTGATAATTTTCAGAAAACATTGATTAATGATGTTTGTTCTGATATTTCCAATGCTTTTTGGCATAGAAAGAAACATATTGTTAACCTGCCATATATTAAAGATTTTAATGAGAAAAATATTCCTACTAAAGCTCGTCCCATTCAGACGAATGCTCAAATGGTTGAGTTTCGTAAAAAGGAAATCCAAGATTTGCTTGATAAAAAACTGATTAGAAATAGCAAGTCTCCTTGGTCTTGTGTTGCTTTTTATGTGCAAAAAAATGCTAAAATTGAGAGAGGAACCCCTCATCTAGTGATCAATTATAAGCCTTTGAATAAAGTCTTAGAATGGATCAGGTACCCTATTGCAAACAAGAATGACTTAGTTCATAGATTGAGTGATGCTGTGGTGTTTTCCAAGTTTGACATGAAATCTGGGTTCTGGCAAGTCCAGATTAGTGAGAATGACAGGTATGAAACTGCTTTCACCACTTCCTTTGGTCACTACGAGTGAAATGTTATGCCTTTTGGTCTCAAGAATGCTCCTAGTGAGTTCCAAAACATTATGAATGATATTTTCAATCCCTTTAGCCATTTCACCATTGTTTACATAGATGATGTTCTTGTTTACTGCAGTTCTATTGATGAGCATTGGAAACATTTATATTCGTTTCAGGAGACTATCAAAAGAAATGGTCTTGTTGTCTCTACTAAGAAAATCAAACTGTTTAAGACAAAAATCCGATTCCTTGGCTATGACATCTCTGAAGGACAAATTCGTCCTATTGATAGTGCCATCTAGTTTGCTGTTAAATTCCCTGACGTTATCACTGATAAAACCCAACTTCAAAGGTTTTTTGGATCTCTGAATTATGTTGCTGATTTCTACAAGGACATGAGGAAACAATGCAAACCCCTTTTTGATCGGTTACAGAATAATCCTCCACCCTGATCTGATGTTCATACTTCCCTTGTTAAACAAATCAAGTCCCATGTTAAGGCACTGTCTTGTCTTGGTATTTCTACTTATAATGCATTCAAAATTGTTGAAACTGGTGCTTCTGACATTGGTTATGGAGGTATTCTGAAATAGAGAGTTTCCCCATACTCATCTGAACAAATTGTTCGTTTCTATTCTGGAGTCTGGAATGTTGCACAGTTAAATTATAGTACTATTAAAAAGGAAATTTTATCTATAGTACTATATATTTCAAAGTTTGAAAGTGATTTATTAAACCAAAAGTTTTTATTACAAATTGATTGCAAAAGTGCTAAGTATGTTATTGAAAAAGATATTGAAAATATTGCTTCAAAACATATTTTTGCCCGATGGCAAGCTATTTTAAGTATTTTTTATTTTGATATTGAATATATAAAAGGATCTCAAAATACCATCCTTGATTTCCTTACCCGTGAATTTTTGTAGTGTCACAATGGCAAGTAGGCGGTCGAAAGACAAGAGCCTTGCCACTGACAAACCAATTGTTAAAAAGGAACTTGTTTCTCCATTGGAGATTGTTAACCGTTTCACTCCCTTAGGTACCATTCCTGAGCCTAATTACTCTTCTGTTTTGGTCTCATCCTATGACCCTTATGTTCTAACCTTAGTTAACCAACCTATTAAAATTGTTTTCCCCAAAACTTCCTATACTTCTGGGTATGTTAAAAAACAATCTTTCCAAAACCTATTTTCCATTGAGTCAAATAGGGCCTCCATTACTGATCCCCTTAGGCTTGCTACCAACTATTTTCCCCCATGGTTTCATTAGATTCCTGAGCATAGTGAGAAAACTGTGCAATACTATTCTGATATCCTGCGCCATGAGAATTCAATCACTATTAAAGCCATATCAGATAAGATCAACACTAGTAAAGTTATTTATCACAGTGTTTTCCTGAATCATATTATTTCTAAAGAAAAGTGGGGTCCCAACCTTGCCTCCACAAGAATGTTACCAAAATCCCATGTTCCATACTCTTATCATGATTACATCACTACTTGGTTCAGATTCATGCTTCATCAGAATGAAAACATGACTCATTCATGGTTTGTTAACTTTGATAAAGACTTCAGTTCCAATTTGCCTCTTTGGTTCATCTGATGGTGGACCTAGTTTGGCTCTGCTCCTGAAATATTTCCAGATTCATTAATGGATTCTTTTCAATATTTTTCAAGGACGTTCAAAGTTGATTCCTATGGTGCTAAATTCCCTCTTTTACTTCATTTCATTAAGAGATATACAGTTCCTTGGATCCTGAAATGGCAATATGAGAAGGAAGGGGATGTTCTCACACGCCGATGGTATGTCAATTGGTGGGATAAGTTTCCACACACACAATCAATTTTCAACAATGTTACCAGAGATTTTCCATCCCCAAATGCTTTACTCGGTGTTAAGATCAATACTTCAGTGCAAAAGGCTGAACTAGCTAATGCACCTGCTTCTACATCTACTTCAACTGTTAAATCCTCTACTAAGCCTAAAAAGAAGGGTTCTCCTTTGGATGAAATTCGCAAGGACCCTAATGCTCTATATGCCTTCCTCAAGATGATTTCAAAGGAAAAGGAAAAGGAAGCTGATGATCATGATTCAGAAGATGAACGGTCTTCTGAAGCATCTTTTTCAAAAAACCCATATTACCCCTACAATCAGGAATGATTTGGCCATGATGAAGAAGACATTCCTGACTTAGCAGAAGATTGATTTTGATTCTCCTATTTGTCTGACCAGCACAACGGCAAATGCTACAATATTGATTCTGATTCTCTTGTTTTTCTGGCCTGCACAACGGCCAAAATGCTAAAATATTTACCCCTGATGATTCCGCTGCTTGTTTCCCGCAATTGGTGCTACTTTTAATAAAGTGGATTCCTCATAAATCGGTTAAATAAAAAGATTCAGACTCTACTACGGCTTATGACAAAAAGTGAAAAAGTTACTGTTCACTGTTCACTGTTACTGTTTATGGTTACTATTCACTCTAAAATTTTGCCTATTTAAGGGGGGCTGTCCCTTAACTTGGAGTTCAAAATTCTCTAGAGCTGAAACACTCTTTAGGACTCCTTCTCTCCTTTAGAATTTCTCTCTAGAATTCCCACTATTATCCTACTACTACCCTGTTTGCAAAGCTTGTAACTAGAACTAGTCTTCAAGCTTTGTATTGTTAAACTGTTGTAATCCAGTAACTACTACTGCCGTAAGTATTGTTATCTATTTTCAATAATAACTACTTTTAGCTTTGTGTTTATTATACTTTAAACTGCTTTAATATATTGTTTGGCTGATTCTACCGCCTTATAATTATTTTGATATACTACTTGGCTGGTTCTACTGCCTTATTATTGCTTTAAATTACTTTGATTATATTTTGCACTACCGCCTTCTTGGCTGGTTCTACTTTACTTACTTTATTTTACTTACATTAACCTTACTTTGCTCTGTTTACATTTACTTTGTTTACATACTATTTCCATTATAATATTGTGCTTCCATCTTCAGTAGCTGTGCTTCTCCTCCCCCTTGTGGTATCAAAGCCATACGTTCTTTTCTGGCCGGTGATAGTGTTGTTGTGTCTTTGTATCTTGTCCATGTCTACCCGAAACTTTGATACTCCTTTGTTGTGTTCCCTTCTTACCGTCATTGGCACCACCCTAGACATAAAGTGAATTCCTAGAACCAAACAGTAAGGCCCATTGAAGCTAGGAGAGTGAGTAGGGCATGAAAGGTATAAGGTTGTTTAGTGGTATGTGTTCCAGCAAAAGCAGCTTCTGCTGGAGCTATTTCAGCTTCTGCCGGAGCTGTTTCAGCTTCTGCCGGAGCTGTTGTTGGTATATTGGCTAATTTTCCTCTTTTGGAAAAATTATATGTTTAGTCCATTTGTAATTTAGACTAGTTGGTTGATATTTAATGAAGTTTTAGAGATATAATTATGGTCTTTTTGTATTTTAACCAAATCTTGGAGAGTAAGGAGAGTATTTAATACTAGATTTGAGATATTAATATATATTTAGCCATGTGATTAGAATTGATTTAGATGATAATAATATAATTTATATGAAATACTATAATTACATTTTTAAACTTATGTTATACGATGAACATTAATTTTTATGTAAAGAGTATGGGGAATTTTATCATTTTAAGTGTTATGTGATACGAGAGGCTTACTAAATGTTACCTATTGCACACTGACCGGTCAGAGTTCAGGAAATTGGGGAAGGCATGCCAAGCAACATGACTTCCTTTATCAACTTTGAACCACTAGAGTTTTACTGAACATACTTCTTGGCTTCCAAACCATGACTCCCAAAATTCCCCCGATGAGACTCATAAGCTTGGATTATGAGCCAAAAATGAGATGATATGCTATGAGCTTGAACCATGGGCTTTGACGCCTTTTTGTGTAAATATGGGCTCTTTTGGGCTTTAAGAGAGGTTTTCTCAAAATCCATGATAATGTTGATGTGGTGTAGGTTGATAATGAAATGAAGCCATGTGGTGTGAAAAATTTGTCCTCAACAATTGTAAAATAAGTTGTTAAAATAAATAAAGTGGTTTTTTGAGTTTGCTAAAAGCTAAATTTTTTGAGAGTTTTGATGTGAATGCTCTTAGCTCTTAGCTTTTATGTATAACCGTTTAAAACCTTACTTTTTTTTTGTCTTTTTTCACTTTTTAAAAAATTTTCAAGGTACAAGTATACTTTAGCATACTTTTAGCAAAAAGCTAAATAAGTTATTCTTAAATGGACATTAAAGGTACCATATGAGTGTCTGTGATTAGACACAATGAAATACTGAAATGGGTTTTTCTTTTATATGCACATGCTCTAAGACTTGACATGGTAAAACTTGTCAGAATTTGTTGACCTAACCCAACCTGAAAAATACCCAACCCAAACCCAATTTGTTTTTTACCCAAAGCAAAAACGCGTTGGCCCATGACCGGACCCGTTTTTCTGCGAGATAACCCAACCCGCAATTCGAACCATTTTTTAAAACTTTTTTTTTTGTAAAAAAAAAATTAAGACAATATTGGTTTAATTGTTTGTTGTGAGTTTTAAGGAAACAATTGAAACCTTTGCATAACTACATGCAAATGAATTGAAAGATAAATGGTTGAGGCATTTTGTAATGAGTAAAGATTTTTAAATATTAAATAACAAAATACATGTTAAAATAATTTGGTTACAGTAAAGTTAAAAAAATATATTTAAAATTATAGACATGTATGAAAAACATTTATAAGTGTGAAAAGAGTGAAGCCAAAGTATCAATGAAATTAGTATAAATTATGAATGCTTATGCCTATTTTTTAACAATTCATGTCCAAAATAAACAACTTTTCCAAATAAATTATGATATTTCTTGGAGTGTGTTTTGCTTAAAAATGACATGATATTCATAAAAGAGACCATGTATAAAATAAATAAGCACTTTAATGTATATTCTCAAATTAAAATAGAGCGTCAACCACAAATGATAATAGATTATAAAATTAGTTTTTAAGATTGTAAATTTCTTATATGTTTTTATTTTTTGTCAAATTAGTTATCCAATAATGCATTTGTAATTTTGTTTTATGTTTTGGGATGTTGATATTGCGCAGAAATGAAACTTATGTATTTGTTTTACTAATCTTTTGTACTATTTTGTTTTGGTTAGTAATGTTGGGATTTGTATATTTTTATAATTATTGAACAAGTATTAATTTGTTTAGCTGAGCTCATTCTTGATATGAATGGTGAATTTAAAATAATACATTCTACATTAATTAATTTATTGTGTGACTTTCCAAATAACAAATACATGTTTTCATAAAATAAAAAAAAATTCATGTGAAAAATATTGGTCGACCCGACCCAACCAAACCCGCAACCCGAGTGCACTGACCTTTTTTTTAACTCACTTAAAATGGCCTATTTTTGACTCGTAATCCAATTGACCCAACTCGAATTCAACCCAACCCGCCCATTTGCTATGTCTAACTAAGATCCAAAAACATTCACACCGGTCTATCTAAGATTTTCCATCTATTTTAGTATAAAAATATTTTTTTTTTTTAAATTTACATGTTTACTTTGCAAAAACACCTACATTTGATCATCTATTATACATTCCATTTCCTTTAAATACTAATTTTTTATTCTACTTTTATTCTTTCCCTACCCACACATGTCAAAACTCTCTCTCTCTCTCTCTCTCTCAAATCTCTCCAACTAACTTTCGTAGCTCAAATCTGAAAATAGATCTCTCTACCCAACTCTCCATGGATAAGCACTTGAAAATCATATCTCTCTTACCCTATCTCGGGTTGAGTTAATTTCAGCTGGGTGGATTACAGTTGGTTTCAAGCACAACAGATGAAGTAGCAACGGTGGGCTTGTTGCTAGATATCAACGAGATTTCGATGGATCTCAAATGGATATGAGGTTGATAAAGAGAGAGGGAGGACGAGGATTAGGGGGATGCCAGCTTCCAAGGAGATTGGATTTGATTGGTTTGGTTTCCATCGGGTTTCAAAACCCAAAATTGCCACTCAATCAGCACTCCTCGATTTCTGATGCCAGCAACCTGCCGTCAACTGCCAACTGCTTGGATCAAGTCAATTTCAGTTCAAGTGACGCCAAGTCAAACGGTTCTATCAAGTTGCAGTTAGTCTAGACAACCCTAACTACATTTATATTACAATTTGCTAATATTTGGTTTTTATAAGATATTATGTGCTATTAATATATATACATATATATATATATATATATGAGGTAATTGCAATAAACCAACATATGGTTTAAAAGTTATCAATGGTTTAAAAGTTATCACTTAACCTACTTGAGGTGCCCTTCGTTAGACAACTGTAGCTCACCTCTTCCCTTCAACTGTTAAAAACAGAAAGAAAAAAAAAAAAATATATATATATATATATATATATAACAAAGACAAAAAATCAAGATCTAAAAGTGATATTATAAAAATTGTAAGAGTTTTTATACTTTGACTCAAGAACACTAAAAGCAAAACCCCAATCAACCCAAAACTAGGTCTAGAACCCAAGTTAAAGCAAAAACTTTCTGAGACTCAAGTTCAAGGCCAAAACTTCTATTTAACATTGACTCCAAAGATCAATAATTTAAACAAAAACTTTCACACACACCAAAAAAAAAAAAAAAAAAAACCCAGATTAAGATCTAAGTAATGAATTAAAACATAGTCAAAATTTAGATCTTGTTGCTCAAGATGTTAGGGTAATATACAAGTAAAATTTTGTAATTTTCGATCAATTAATTAATATGTGTGGAACTCTCATGTCAGTGAGACATTGGGCGCATGCACTCGTCTCATACAAGATTTTTCGAGCCAAAATGTCCCTTCCTCTGCTATTCGAAATTCCTTCTCATCTTCTTCTCTTTTTCCTTCCTCCAAAACCAAAACCACCTTGATCTCCCAAGTATGCCATTCAAAACCAAAAACCCACTTGCTCAAATGCCCTCCCAACCACAATTAATCCTCTCTACACATTCAGATTCAAACCACTTACCCCAGTTTCAATTTCCCAACAAATAGGTTTAGGATGTTCTCTGTCAAGACCTCACAGCCCACCCCTAATGCAAACTTCGCCAAATCTTTTGTTCGATAAGCCAGCCACAGCTTTCTCTCGCTACTGTCACTTTTGCTCTGATCTTTGATTATATGGTCGTGTCTTCACGATGATGAATGCGTAGAGAGGATTAATTGACAATGAGGCGGCTACAACTTGTAGTTTGTCTGGCTGGAATTGTATCTTTGCTAGAAAGTAATATTATTCAGTTTTAAGAGCTGTTTGCATAGAAATTAAACATTCACACTTCTAAGTAAGTTTTATATAAATATATATATATATATATATATCACATCCGTCAATAATCGAATACATTTAGCCCCTTGAAACATACTAAATTGTTTCGTACCAACTGGTTTTGCCGGTACACAATTAAAAAAAAAAAAAATCTTGAGAAGAAATACTAGAAACTTTATTGAGAATAACTTGGCCATTATCAGCTAGAAGAACATAAGAACATCATGAAAGTGTGGAGGAACATCTTTTATCCACACTGATAAACCTCTAACATGTCTAGCATATTTAGCTAAGTTGTGAGCTGCAAAATTGCCGAGTTCGCAGGTATGTAAAAAACAAATATGCGTAAAAGCCTCTAAGGATGGTTCTCTGGCTTCCTATGGTCGTCTTATTGATTTCAATTTTTTTAAAACTGTAGGAAAACGATTTCTTTTAAATTGATTCTATTCTTTCTATAATGAGGTGATAAATGTAATTAATTTGAGAGGTACTATACTTATATGTAATTATGTTTGTGTGTGTGCATATATATATATATATATATATATTTATATATAACTTCAAAAGGTTACACCAATGTTGACCAATACTAAAATATTTTGTTTCCCAAGCCAAATCCAAATGGCCTCCAATACAGTATTCATAACTTTGCTATCAGTACAGTATGGTGGCTTGATAGTCCTATGTTGAGTTTAAGAAAAACTAGCTGCAGCCATTTCCATTTCAAAAGGTAGTTGAAATAACAATATCCAAACATCCAGAACATCTGAAACCAAGGTGTTGTTGAAACAAGCAAGATTAAACAATACACCAACCCATAAACCCCCCAGCACAATCACTGGACTACAATGCCCTGCAATGGTTGAGAATCATAATTGAACATATGGTGATTACAAACTCCCATTGGAAAGCAAGTTTGGAGATTCAAATATACGAATTAGAGTTCAACAATCAACATTTTGTCTAACCAAAAAAAGTATAGTATATGTTAAAAATGTTAATTGCATAAATTGGTTTTCCGTTGTGCTAGAACATGATGAATAAATAAATTAACCAAAACTGGCCATCCAACAAGGCAAAAAAATTTTCAAATAAAATGAAAAGGAAAAATAGCAGTTAAACATGTTTATTTATAAGAAGTTTCCTTACAATATGAAAAATCTTGATTACAACATCAAAAACTTGAGCCTCTGCCCAAAGACCTACTCACACTGTACTGGGATGTCAGAGATGTAAACAGGGCAGTTTTCACATCAAAAACTTGAGCCTCTGCCCAAAGACCTATTTCTAAGTTCTATCCAAATGACTTCTAGCAGTACAAGGCACAATCATCCTTCATTTATATCAAGCAGCATTGAAATCAGTTTTGAACCATTCTAAAGAAGGGGAAGTTATAAGAGTTGCAAAAGCATTTAAGCTATAACTACACTACATGATTAAAAGTCAAATTCGGTGACAGGGACAAAGAAACTAAGACTGAAGAGACTTGAAGATACATGCCATGCTACTGGCAAACAATTGATAGCCTTTCTCATTCCTCCACCAGAACACTCTAGCAAGTTCATTATAAAACCATAAGTCGAATCCAGCATACTGTAAAGATAAGAGGGGATATTAGCAGGAAAAAGAAACACCAGCAAAAAAAATTGAAAATAATCAATATCCACCCATTGAAACAAAAGAACCATGCTGCAGCAAGAAGGTATTTCAACAAATAAAAGGAAAAATAGAACCAAAGACATTAATAGCTCCTCTTACTTTCTTAGCCTGAAAATTTTATGAAACTTGGACACATCCTATATTCCTATCATTATTTGCACGGGTACTCATGTGCATAAAGAAAATATATAATCAAGTCATAAAAGAACAATCATATATACAAGCCAATAAACCCAATGATAAATGTATACAAGAATTCACTAAAGAAACTTGATGCATTGAGTTTAAAGTACCAGAAACACCATGTTACATTCTCTTCAATAAATTCCCTCAATAAGATATATTTAAAAAGGATTGACATAAATTTTCCATAACTTTTTGGTCTTCACTACCAATTTACTAAATATATTTCTAGTTATTTTGCATGACCACATGTCATTATATATTATCATCATTATATTACTCTTAAAATTTATAAATATTGCTAGATTTGATTATTTAGAGACCAGAAAAATCAATGAAATCATCCACCACTTCTGTCCTTATTAGAGATGCCACTTGCCCAAAGGCGATTGGCGTTGGCCTAAGGCACCACCTTGAACAGGTAATTGCAATCTTAAAAAGTGCTCAAGCTTCCCAAACATTTAATATAAAAAATAAAAAGTTCATGAGTCATTCTTCAAAAAATCTTCCACCAACATAGAATGAACTGAAGCTCCCAAGTCATCCCTCAGGCACAACTAGAACCTTAAGTGTCGGCAAAAAACAAGGAATCCAACATGATCTACCATCTCATAGAAACCCATAATGCAATGATTGATTCCATTACATACTTAACCTTAAGGGGCCAATCTAACACAATCAACCAGACACAAACGAAGTATCTATGAATACGATTTAAGGGGGGGAAATATTTTTGCAGACTTCCTTGTAAAATAATTAATCCAACCTCACAAGGAAAAAAAAAAGTTACAATTAGACAGGAAAGAAATTTCTTGTATATATCTCATAACTTTTCCTTTGAATTATTGATCTATATGTTACTCAAATATGTCACAACTTTCTGGAAAGAAACTCTATACCTCATTGACCTAGCAACTTCTCCCACAACAACCTAAAATATAGCCCCTCCTGATCAATGACATGATCAAAAAAAGACGGCTAATCTACGCAAGAATGTTGTATTTAAAAGTTTTTCCTATCTTCTAGTACTTCTTAAGCAGCTCACAACCTCTCTTCTAGTACTTCTTAAGCAGCTCATACGGCCACATCTCCACTAGAAATGTCAATAACTGAAATAATAAATATATATAAACCACCACATTATCACAACACAGATCCAATGAAATACTTTTTCTAAGTTGAGGAACATCTACATGAAGGTCATTCTTATCCCTAGAACCACCCCTCAATTATATGAACAAATAACTTCCTACATAATGCACAAAGAATTAACCAGACCTATTTTTGATGATGAAAAGCTGTTAATTAGTCTACACTAAAATTGAATAGTTCTGTAAAGTAAGATTAGCTAAGACAATAATGCAACTGAGTTATTCTAATTCCAATTAAAAATTTCAAAATATGATCATGTTTGTAAGTACTAGAAAATGATAACATAGAACAATTAGTCAATATCAATAAGCCATAATTCCCCTTAAACATTGAGACCTCAACTAGAAATGTATTATGCCATATTTACTCATATAGATTAGCTTCCACCCTTCATTGTGCAGCATTATAGATATAATCATATTTACTCGTATAGATTAGCTTCTACCTTTCACTGTGCAGCATTATAAATATTATCAGGTGTACACTTGAGAGAACCCTTCTGATGTGGCTAGACATTTTATAATTTGAAAACTACCATACATAGACATTCATTGAGTTAAGAGAACCTCAAATCTAGTAAAATTCATTCACATCCCCTAATATAGGAAACAAATACACAAGGATTTGAAGAAAGTAAACCATTCAGAAATCTCAAGGCATAAGTTACAGACTCATTTATAAAAAATGGCCAAAAAGTTGTTTCCTAAATACAATTAGTACTTACTCAATTTATCAAGCTAAATATTAGCACTGAAATTTGAAAACTCCTAGTATCAATGCAGCCATGAGCCCCTAAGGATCCTTAATAACTACCGCAACAATTAATATACGCCACAGTATTTCCACTAAGCATCTAGGCATAATAAGAGCCACTCAAGACTTGAGACACAACCAATAAACAATATTCCTCTACAAAAAAAATTTCCATATGGGATATGCAACACACTAATAACTAGTAATAAGACACGTTGACAAAATGAGAAAACAGCTAAATATTCTAGAAGACAAACAATCCAACTTTTGTTATATATGGGTAAAAATGATCAAGTTTGTCTGATTAACACAACAAATTGACAAATTGAACAGTATTTATTACTTTCGAAAGATTCAAGTAGATTTTACAATCACCTTTTATCCTTCTTGCTTTTCATTTTCATCTACTGCTTTCCCTAACAGGTTAGGATTAGGAACCTCTGATGGGCTTTCATTCCTGGCAAAAACAAAGACCAGCGTGTGTTAGAAAATGAGTTCCTGTAAAAGTAATTGATTAAAATGAATACCTCATGTACACAGAATGTGTAAAACAAAATTCTCCGAAAGATTACATAATGCATCCGCATTTTTCACAACACAACTTAACTTACAATTTAACAATACCCACAACTGGTAGTCAAGATAGTTATGCAACCTAAACTGATGACGCCAATATTAACACCAACAATTAAGTTAATAAAAACAAATTCATTAAACCCTTATCATTTTACCTCTTTCCCTTGTTCTTCTGCTCTGCCGGATCAATCACATTATCACCATCAAGCAGAAGAAGACTCCCAACACAAGTTGCTGTCCTAAACCAATTGGGCAAATTCAGAATCTTAACCCTCTTGCACCTCTTCTTCTCTATTTCATACCTTTTGTTTGGTTATACTGGCGCATCTCCAATAAAACTTTCTTCTCATTCTCTGAAAACATTAAAGGTTTGCAATATTTGAAAGTCCAAGGCACCGAAGCTCGCTCAATTTTATAAATCCGAGTCCAAGAACTCGTTTCCCCATATTCTTTCATCAACCAAACATCATTATATTTATGCCCTATTTCAAACTCCACATCAGGACTTACAATAAAACAGAGTTGTCCTTTCAACACTTCCAAACGTGTCCTCAACTCAACTTCTGGTTGAACCGGTGTTTTAAAGACCCGGAATTTCTCGGTGGCAAGATCAAAAGCAAGAAGGCACTCTGCACCCACCGGAAAATCATGATATGAAGTATCCTCAGCTATTAACCAATGCAACGCTCCATTCAACGACACCGAATTAGAAGATATTGTGCATTCCTTTTTCGGCCATTGATCTTCAATCTTTCTCCAAGAATGCGACCTAAGACTATATACCTTCACTTCAAACTCCTTTAGACCAAAAACTGTAACCCTCACCACCTTGTAGTCATCATTACACAAGTCGTACCAGAAGGTATCGACATCGGTTCCTTTGGCAATACCCTGTACTTTCGGATCAATGGATTCCAAATCGCAATTTCATTGATCCAGTGATGAATGCAAACCAAGCCGTGGCAGTAGTCTAAAATATTAACTAGCTTACCTGGACGGTACAGTGGATGATGTTTGAAGGCTTTGTCGAAGTGACTCTCGGTTGGGAAATGGACGGAGGAGAAATAACGAGGCACACCATTAGTAACTTTCTTGAGGATGAGTGTGCGATCTCTGTTAGTCTCGATGGAGCGGTGGAGATGCAACTTGATGAAATCTGGATGCTTGATTAGGACGGATCATGACTTGGAAACGCAGAGGAAGCTTAAGAGAGATTTCACTGGTAATCGGAGTAGTATCTCGATCGGAAAATGCAACATCATGAAAGTGATGGTAAGATCTGAGATTAGGGATTGCTATTTCTAGATTTCAATTTCCTTCCTTTCAAAAGGAAAATTGTGACTGTGTGAGTGTCTGATGGGATTGCTATTTTCAGATTTCAATTTCCACCACCACTCTTCCACCAACCACAACTCCATGCGGCGAGTTGTGACTATTTCTTTTTACGTGGCACCAGATTTTTCCCCATTTCCTACCTTTCAAACAGGTAATTTGTGACTGGGTAAGTGTCTGCGATTAGACACTCTGAAATGTTTTTCTTTTTTCTCTTTTCGGTATTACGGGTTTTACAAGCACCAATGCCTAAAAGATTTTTTTTTTTTTTGGCAACCGTGTTGAAGGGTGTAAAATTTTTGTCTATTTTGTAAAATAAAAAAAAAAAACTTTTTTTTATTTTACATACTAACTTTTTAAAAATTCATATCAATTTATCTATTTTAAATATTTGTTTAATAAAATTTTTATTTTTTTATATTTTTTATTATTTCCTTCATTGATGCAAAAGAGAGAGCATGGTGAAGGAGAGAGAAACAAATAGTAAAATATTAAATGCAAAATTACAGTAATCATGTATATATGCACGGTTACCGTAGCATTTTTGTATATATACACAATTTTGCAAGCACTAATGTGAATATTTTTTTTTATAAAAATGTGTAAAATTAACTACTTTTTGTATTTTGCACAATTTTACAACCTCTAACGCGGTTTAGTTTAGGAAATAGTGCTCTATGTCAGCACATTTTAAAAGCCCATTTGCTTTGTGTAGGAGACCATTCTTGGTGATGAACTGACAAAGTAGACTACATTTATATTTGAGTTTTGCAAGCCCATAATTGATGATTACAATTAGGGTTATGCATGGGTTGAATTGAGTCGGGTTTGGGCTCAACCCAAAACCAACCCAACTTGATTAGGTGGCGCAAAAATAAACCCGTTGTTGACCGCCACAAACCACTGGTCAAGTTGGTTTCAACTCGAGTCGACGACGGTCAGTTTCAGGTGAAATCGATGAAGCAACGGCGGTGAGCTTGTCACCTAATATTGATGAGATTTAGACGAATCTTGACAACATCTCACCGAATTTAAGCCTCAGAGAGAGAGAGAGAGAGAGAGAGAGAGAGAGAGAGAGGACAAGGGTTAGGGGATGAGAGTTTTCGATGAGTTTTTTGTCGGGTTTCAAAACCCAAAACTGCCACTTAATCCACACCCTTCAATTTTTTGATATCAGAGACTTGCTATTGACTGCCAGCAGCTTGGATTGCATTAATTTCAATTTGAATGACACTAGGTCGGGTGGTTCCATCAGGTTATGGGTTTTTTTAATTTTTTTAATTTTTAAACACCGAAAAAGGGCTTACAAATAGAATATTCTTTCTTTTTTGTCCTATGCTAGTTTTGTATTCTATGTGACTAATATTATGCATCACTTCCGAAGAATTAGATTACTCACATAGTGGGTGATTAATAAAAAATGCATAAAATTTATACAAGTTTGTCTAAATATAACTCATGCTAGTTAGTGTATAGTTGTGTAAATTTATACTGATATTATTAATTTTGTATTTAGCTTTTTATTCTTTCTTTATGTGTTTTAAAAACGTAGAAAGAGAGTGAATGATGATTGTTATGTGTAAGAAAGATAAACAATTTTAAAAATAAAATATAATGTAAAATAGATAATTTGATATGAAGTGTTTCGAAAAGTAGGTATATAAAATAAAAAAAGCAAGTTTTTATGTTAAAATAAACATGATTTTTTTTATATGAATTAATGCAAATACTTTTACAGCGTGAAATTCATGTATATGATATATCATCAAATGCAACAAATACAGGAGATCTACACCATAGTTGAGTAATATACCTTCTATATAGTGTAGTGTAACAACAACTTTTATGTGTACACACACACATATATATGAATATTGGACAAGTAAAGAGCTTTGTAGTTTAATTGATACTTTTTGGTGTTTTTAACAAAATCGTTCATAGTTTGAATTTCCCTTCCTCGTTGTAATTATTGAATTACTAACACCTTAATGATAAATTAAGAATGTACCATAGATACTAATACTAAGCTGATTCCAATTTGCAAAATAGGTAGACGGTTAAGTCCAAGGTATCTGCTAGAATATAAAACAAATTTGTGCATACTATCAATATAGATGCAAAAATGTTTTATACTCGAGCACAAATGAGAATGCTGACAATAATCACAAGAAAGGAACAAGTTGATTTTTCTAGTTCTTCATTCCACCAAGAAAAAAATGCATCCACAAACACAGATAAGAATGCTGACATGGGCTACAATACTTAACAGAGCAACACAAATGACAACACAAACGCATGCCAAAAAGAACCAAATAATTCTTTTGGCTCTTCCATCCTCGAATAGAAACACACATCCACAAATCATATACCAATGCTTATGAAGCCAAGAATAAAAGTGAGAATGTTGTTCAAAGTAATAGAAGTGACAATGAAAATGCAGGCCAAAAAGAACCAGTTAAATCCCAAGAAGAGAAAGTGATACCCTCAAACATTAATAGGGATAGTAATGCTAGCAAGAAAGATCCAGTTGATTCATTTAACCCTCAAGAAGAGAAAGAGACTTGTAGAGATTTACTCTTTCTCCCACTAACTGTATCACCAACTTGAAAATTTGACAATGGGGCGGCTAAACTTGTATTGTGTCTGGGTGGCAATGTAACAAAAATTCTATCTTTGCTAGAAAGTAATATTATTCAGTTAAAGCATTGTTTGCATATAAAACAAACATTCACACTTCTAGTCATATTATTCAATGATCTAGTGCATTTAGCCCCTTGAAACATACTGAATTTTTTCATACCAATTATTTTTCCAGTACACTATAGGAAAACGATTCTTTTAAATTGATTCAAGGTGTCTATTATTTCTATAATGAGATGATAAATGTAACTAATTTGAGAATTACTAACTTACTATACTTATATGTAATTATGTTTATGTGTATGTAGATATATGTATATATAACTTCAAAACGTTACACCAATGTTAACAAATACCAAAATATTTTATTTCTCAAACCAAATACAAATGGGCCTCCAATACAGTATTCAAATAACTTTGCTTTCAATACAGTATGGTGGCTTGGCAAGTGGAGAGAAAACTCTTATCATCATACCTTGTAATGATTTAATGTTACGATCAAAAAAGTCTTTTAAAACTAAGGAACACTTCATGAACTAAAGAAACGAAGGTGAGAGGGAAAATCCAACAATAAGACCAGGCACATTCACGATAATTCTAGACAGGGCACATTCATGAAAACAAATTCAAGTGGGAGTGAATTTAACACTAGCAACTTCAGCCTCTATGAGTAGACCCTCCTTTACCAAAGTCAACACCATAGTCCTACGTTGAGTTTCAGAAAAACTAGCTGCAGCCATTTCCATTTCAAAAGGAAGCTGAAATCACAATTTCCAGACATCTAGAACATGTGAAACCAACGCATTGTTGAAACAAGCAAGATTGAACAATACACCAACCCATAAACCCCCCAGCACAAACATTGGACTAAAATGCCCTGGCAATAGTTGAGAATCATAAGAACATATGGTGATTACAAAATCCCATTGGAAAGAGAGTATGGAGACTTAAATATATGAATTAGAGCTCAACAATCAACATTTTGTCTGACCAAAAAAAGTATGGTATATGTTAACAATGTTAATTGCATCAATTGGTTTTCTGTTGTGCTAGAACAAGATGAATAGATAAATTAACCAAAACTGTTCATCCAACAGGGAAAAAAATTGTAAAAGTAAAATAAAAAGGAAAAATAGCAGTTAAACATGTTTATTTATAAGCAGTTCCCTTGCATTATGAAAAACCTTCATTAGAACATTAGTGACAGCCTACTCACACTGTACTGGGATGTCAAAGTTGTAAACAGGGCAATTTTCACATCAAAAACTTGAGCCTCTACACAAAGACCTACTTCTAAGTTCTATCCAAATGACTTTAGCAGGTATAGGGCACAATCATCCTCCATTTATATGAAGTAGCATTGAAATCAGTTTTGAACCATTCTGAAGAAGGCGAAGTTACAAGAGTTGCAAAAGCATGAAAATTGAACTTAACCAATTAGGATTCCAATACCGACCAATATAGCTCACCTTATTGTTGTAGGCTATAACTACACTGCATGATTAAAAGTCAAATTCGGTGACAGGGAACTACAAACTCCGCAAAGAAACTAAGACGGAAGAGACTTGAAGATACATTCCATGCTACAGGCAAACAATTTATAGCCTTTCTCATTCCTCCACCAGAACACTCTAGCAAGTTCTTCATAAAACCAAAAGTCGTATCCAGCATGCTGTAACAATATGAGGGCTTATTAGCAGGAAAAAGAAACACCAACAAAAAAAAATTGAAAATAATCAATACCCACCCATTGAAACATAAGAACCATGCTGCAACAAGAAGGTATTTCAACAAATAAACGGAAAAATAGAACCAAAGACATTAATAGCTTTCACTTTCTTAGCCTGAAACATTTATGAAACTTGGACACATCCTATATTCCTATCATTATTTGCAAGAGTACTCTTGTGCAAAAAGAAAATATATAATCAGAAGGTCATTAAAGAACAAAGCATATATACAAGCCAATAACCCCCAATGATAAATATATACAAAAATTTCACTAAAGAAACTTGATGCATTGAGTTTTAAGTACCTGAAACACCATGTTACATTCTCTTCAATAAATTCCCTCAATAAGATATATTTAAAATGGATTGACATAAATTTTCCAGAACTTTTTTGTTTTCACTACCAATTTAGAAAATATACTCCTGGTTATATTGCATGACCACATGTCACTATATATTATTGTCATTATATTACTCTTAAAATTTATAAATATTGCTAGATTTGACTATTTAGAGACCAAAAAAATCAATGAAATCACCTACCACTTCTGTACTTATAAGAGATGCCACTTGCCCAAAGGCGATTGGCGTTGGCCTAAGGCACCACCTTGATCAGATAATTGCAATTTTTAAAAAGTGCTCAAGCTTCCCAAACGTTTAAAATGAAAAAAATAAAAAGTTCATGATTCATTCTTCAAAAATTCTTCCACTAACATAGAATGAGCTGAAGCTCCCAATTCATCCCATTCAGGCACAACTAGAACCTTATATGTCAGAAGCAAAATACAAGGAATCCAACATGATCTACCATCTTATAGAAACCCATAATGCAATGATCGATTCCATTACATACTTAACCTTAAGAGGCCAATCTTACACAATCGACCAGACGCAAACGAAGTATCTACAAATATGATTTAAGGGGGAAAAGTTTTTTGCAGACTTCCTTGTAGAATAATTAATCCAACCTCACAAGGAAAAAAAAAGTTACAAATAGCTAGGGAAGAAACTTCTTGTATCCATCTCATAACTTTTCCTTTGAATTATTGATCTATATGTTACTAAAATATGTCACAACTTTCTGGAAAGAAACTCCAAATCTCATTGATCTAGCAACTACTCCCACAACGAACTAAAAAACTATGTTGCACGGACACGGACACGGACACGAGGATACGACAATTTTTGAAAAATAAGGACACAACATAAAATGATTAGAGTACAAACCATAAAAGGATAACAAGTTTAACATCAAACTAAAAACATAAAAGGAGTAATAGTAACCCATTCATCAAAATAATGCGTTATAACTTATATAAATAAGTGAGTAGCAGTGGGTAACAGTGAGTAACTATGAGAGTGGGATTAAAAAAAAAAAAAAAAAACTAATGCGTTATAACTTATATAAATGAGTAACAGTAACCCATTCACCAAAATTAATATCTGAAAGAAAAAAAAAAAAAAAAAAACAAAGAGAGGAGAAGAGGAGAAGACTAAAGAGGTCGGACCCTGTGGAGTGTTGTCCACGCCGAGAGAGAGGGAGATCGGAAGGGACAGGGAGTGTCGACGTCTATGGAGCTCGCCGATCTAGCTCCGGCGAGGGACGGAGGGCAGCGGCAGCGGGCAGAGGTCAGAGGGAGGGTGGGTCGCAGAGAGAGAGAGATCAAAAGGGACAGGGCACGGCGTTGAGCCGTCGACGTCTATGGAGCTCGCCGATCTAGCTCCGGCGAGGGACAAAGGGCAGCGGCAGCGGGCAGAGGTCAGAGGGAGGGTGGGTTCACTGGGTTGAGAACTTGAGATCAATGAGATGTGGGTTCTCAGACACTAAACTTGCTTTTTCTTTTTTTCACTGCTGGCGTGTCGGAACCGTCTCGGCGCCACGTCGGCACCGTGTCGGAGAATCGAAAATAAAAAAAAAAAAAAAAAAAAAAAAAAAAAAAAAAGACACTCGCCGGACACCGGAATCCGGCGAGTCGTACCCGTTCCGGTGTCCGACACCGACACGACGCCAAAAACGGCGTGTCCGTGCAACCTAGCTAAAAAATAGCCCTTCCTAATCAATGACATGATCTAAAAAAAAAAAAAAAGTCTAATCTATGCAGGAATATTGTATTCAAAAGTTTTTCCTATCGTCTATTACTTCTTAAGCAGCTCACAACCTCTCTTCTAGTACTTCTTAAGCAGCTCACAAGGCCACATCTCCACTAGAAATGTCAATAACTGAAATAATAAATATATATAAACCACCACATTATCACAACAGATATCCGATGACATACTCTTTCTAAGTTGAGGTAGATCTACATGAAGGTCATTCTTATCCCTAGAACCACCCCTCAATTATATGAACAAATAACTTCCCACCTAATGCATAAGGAATTAACCAGACCACTTTTCGATGATTTTTTTTTTTAATAAGTAATAAAGATGTATATTCAAGAACACTACCTTAAGCAGAAAAACATAAGGCAGAGAAAAATTACAAAGAAAGAAGAGAAAAAAAGAAAGAAAAATTACAAAGAAAGAAGAGAAAAAAAGAAAGACAGAAAGAATGAAAAGATACTAATTACAAAGGAGAGAGATAAGGAACGTAGGGAAAGAATCACTAGTAGTGAGTCTCCAAGCCCTAGACCAGTCAAAAAGGGAGCCACTAAAAAAAGCCAATAGTTGGTCATCAGGACTTTCCATGTCCTCAAACGTCCTCCAATTACGTTCCCTCCAAAGACACCACATTAAGCACAACGGAGCTAAATTCCAAATGCTAGACGAATGCTTTCCAGGCCAATTCCACCAACTAAAGAGAGTATCCACAACTGATCTTGGCAAGACCCATAAAATCTCAAATGATCTAAAAACCAAACTCTACAACCGGTAACCCTTACCACAATGAAGTAGCACATGATCCACCGTCTCCCCATTACAACAATACAATTCTTTTCGATGATGAAAAGCTGCTAATTAGTCTACACTAAAATGGCATAGTTTTGTATAGTAAGATTAGCTAAGACAATAATGCAACTTTGAGTTATTCAAATTCCAATTAAAATTTTCAAATACGATCATTTTTGTAAGTACTAGAAAATGATCACATTGAACAATTAGTCAATATCAATAAGCCATAAATCCCCTTAAACATTGACAACTCAACCAGAAATACATTAGGCCATATTTACTTATATAGATTAGCTTCCACCTTTCATTGTGCAGGATTATAGATATAACCATATTTACTCATATAGATTAGCGTCTACCTTTCACTGTGTAGCATTATACATATTATCACGTGTACACTTGAGAGAATCCTTTTGATATGGCTAGACATCTATAATTTGAAAACCACCATACATAGACGTTCATTAAGTTAAGAGAACCTCGAGTCCAGTAAAATTCATTCACATCCCCTAATATAGGAAACAAATACACAAGGATTTGAGGAAAGCAAACCATTCAGAAATCTCAAGGCATAAGCTACAGACTCATTTATAAAAAGATGGCCGAAAGCTTGCTTCCGAAATACAATTAGTACTTTCTGAATTTATCATGCTAAATATTAGCACGGAAACTCCTAGTATTAATGCAGTCATGAGCCCCAAAGGATGCTTAATAACTACCACAACAATTAATATACAACACAGTATTGCCACTAAGCATCTAGGCATAATAACAGCTACTCAAGACTTGAGACACAACTGATAAACAATATTCCTCCACAAAAAAAAATTTGCCATATGAGATATGTAACACACTAATAAGTGTACAAGTTTCATAACACATTGACAAAATGAGAAAACAGCTAAAATATTCTAGAGGACACAAACAATCCAACTTCTGTTATATGAGGGTAAAAATGATCAAGTTTGTCTGATCAACACAACAAATTGACAAATTGAACAGTATTTATTACTTTTGAAATATTCAAGTAGATTTTACAATCACCTTTTATCATTCTTGCTAGTCATTTTCATCTACTGCTTTCCCTAACAGGTTAGGATTAGGAACCTCTGATGGGCTTTCATTCCTGGCAAAAAACAAAGACTAACATGTGTTAGAAAATGAGTTCCAGTTAAAATAATTGATTAAAATGAATACCTCATGTACACAGAATGTGTAAAACAAAATTCTCCTGAAGATTACATAATGCATCCGCATTATTCACAACACAACTTAACTTACAATTTAACAATACCCACGACTGGTAGTCAAGATAGTTATGCAACCTAAAACGATGATGCCAATACTAACACCAACAATTAAGTTAACAAAAACAAATTCATTGAACTCTTCTCATTTTACCTCTTTCTCTTGTTCTTCTGCTCTGCCGGATCAATCACATTATCACCATCAAGCAGAAGAAGACTCCCAACACAAGTTGCTGTCCTAAACCAATTGGGCAAATTCTGAATCTTAACCCTCTCGCACCTTTTCTTCTCTATTTCATACCAAACAAGTTTTGTTTGGTTATACTGGCGCAGCTCCAATAAAACTTTCTTCTCATTCTCTGAAAACATTAAAGGTTTGCAATATTTGAAAGTCCAAGGCACCGAACCTCGCTCAATTTTATAAATCCAAGTCCAAGAACTCGCTTCCCCATATTCTTTCATCAACCAAACATCATTATAGTCATGCTCTATTTCAGCCTCCAGATCAGGACTTACAATAAAACAGAGTTGTCCTTTCAACACTTCTAAACGTGTCCCCAACTCAACTTCTTGTTGAACCGGTGTTTTAAAGACCCGGAATTTCTCGGTGGCAAGATCAAAAGCAAGAAGGCACGCTGCACCCAGCGGAGAATCCGTATCATATGGAGTATCCTCAGCTATTAACCAATGCAACGCTCCATTCAACGACACCGAATTAGAAGATATTGTGCATTCCTTTTTTGGCCATTGATCTTCAATCTTTCTCCAAGAATGCGACCTAAGACTATATACCTTCACTTCAAAATCCTTTAGAGGCTGACCTCTGTTACAAAAAGCTTTAACCCTCAACACCTTATAGTCGTCGTTACACAGGTCGTACCCAAATGCTATTTCGCTATATTTAGAAAACTTGAAACCATCGAAACCAGAAAGTTTCGACATTGGTTCCGTTGGTAATATCCTGTACTTTCGGATCAATGGATTCCAAATCGCAATTTCATGTGTCCAGTGATGAATGCAAACCAAGCCGTGGCAATAGCCTAAAATGTGAACTAGCTTACCTCGACCGTACAGTGGCTGATAAAGTTTGAAGGCGTTGTCGAAGTGATTCTCGGTTGGGAAATGTACGGAAAAGAAATAACGAGGCACACCATTAGTGACTTTCTCGAGGATGAGGGTGCGATCTCTGTTAGCCTCGATGGAGCTGTGGAGATGCAACTTGATGAAATCTGGATGCTTGATTAGGGCGTACCATGACTTGGAAACGCAGAGGAAGCGTAAGAGAGACTTCACTGGTAATCGGGATAGTATCTCGGTGGTTATCTCTACTGGAAGATGCGACATCATGGAGTTAGACAATGGTGATGATGAGCTGTTTAGGGATTGCTATTTTCAGATTTCAATTTCTTTCTTTTCAAACAGCTACAGTCTGACTGTGTGAGTGTCTGCGATCAGACACTGTGAAATGCCTTTCCTATTTCTCTTTCGGTTTCAGGGGTTTTAGAGTATTCACGAAAGTAGAGCTAAATTTAGCAATTTAGTTCCATTAAAAATTATTTTATCTATTTTAACTTTTAATATAATAAAATAATATATTTTTTACAATAAAATAATATATCCACTACCTAAAAAATATACACCACACCACCACAATCACTTCTACCTAAAGGTGATTGTGATTGGGCAAAATATTTTATGGGATTTTATGGCAAAAAATATAAAACCTCTGCCTAAAGGTTTTATGGGATTTTAGCCTTTTGTCCTCATTGGCAAAATATTTGGCATTATGTCCCTGTTTCGAAACTATATAGGAGCGTGCTCCTGTTTTAAAACTCGGTCACAAAGTAATCAAGTTACTTAAATAACTCGACCATTGTGAAGCCGAGTTCTAAGTAGGTTCTTGCCACACTGGCAATCCAGCGTGGCTTTTGGGTAATAAAATATTCTCGTATAACTGTTTAAAACTTGGCAACGGGAAAACCAAGTTAAATGCAAGATAAATTGAGATTTTGAATGTAACGTCTCCAAAACAATTTGTCTTCCTCCCTCACAAAATCCTCAGCACCTTCAGTCCGATTTGTGTCCCACCCTCAATCCTTTTTGTCCTTCCCTCAGTCCGTTCAGAGTTGATCCTTTCCAAGTTCGTAGCTTTAACTTCTCTTATTTCCAAGTTTGTAGGTCGAAGCTTAATGCAAACCCATACCAAAAACTGTCACCATAACCCTCACCATAGCCGAAGGTCAACCCAATCCATCTTCAGAGTTAAAGGATTAAAGTGTATTAAGGTAATTTGTTAATGCTGAGTTCAATTTTTTTTCCCTTTGCATTTAATCTGAGTTAAGCTTGGCTTGTGTATGTACTTTGATTTGAGTGTGGCTTCTTAAGTTTGTCTGTATTTCTCTATTCATTATTATTGTTGCCAATTTAGCTTTGTTGGGTTTGGTTTTGAACTGAGTTTTGATGCATAACTAGGGCACAAAACCCAGTTGGCATGACAATGGTGTTCATTATTAGGGAAAATTGCTTTTTAATTCATATAATTTGAAACTGTAACTATATCAAATCAAACTCTATACTTTTGACAGAAGAAAAAAAAAAATCTAATCTTTACCCTAGAACTATATTGTATTTGGATGGGTCTAATTTGTTCTCTTAAAGTAGGAGCTTTAAAATATAATTTTTCTAAATACTTATAATAAACTGACTAGAGTTCAACTACATGTGATTGTATTAATTATTTTAGCAAAAATAGTATGATCTTTTCTAATCATAATTCAATTCAATTCAATTCAATCATGTGATTGATTGGTCAATGCAAACAAATGATTAAATTTAATTTGTGAAATTAAGGTAGAAAAACTTCAGATTTGTATCTAAGTTTACCCATAAAATGTCCAAGAATTTGATATAAATTCTATTACATAATGAATGAGTAAGTCCAGTAAACAATTGAAAAAGAGGGATTTAATCTCATGAATAGATACTTCCCTCAAAGCATCTTGCATTCCATTCACGCCAAAGACACCACGTAATGAAACGCCAAAGACATCACAAAATGCAACACTACACCACTCTCCAAAAAGCTATATTTCAATAAATTAAAAACTAATAAATATTCTTATTCTTGGTTCGTATACATTCCTTATATTCTATTCTTGTTTTAAGTAAATAAATTAAAAAAAAAAAAGTAGCGTAAAAGCATCCACACCAGTCCTTCTATACTCTTGTAAAATATAAAATATGACAACATTTACACAATTTAAACAAAAATATACCCATATCAGTGGGAGTAAAGATTTGTAAATATTCACATATAGACAATAACTGTGTATATATGACGGTCTATGTTGTTGTTGTTGTTGTTGTTGTTGTTGTTGAGGGCTGTAAAACGAGCCGAGACGACAATTTCGATCAAACTACCTCCTTTTTCCCTTCCCAAACTAAAAAAACCTTCACAGAAAAAAACTTGGCGAAAATGGGGAATTAGCCCCATTTTGGAAACTATTTTCTCTTGTCTTAGCTAACTCCTTGTCTTAGACTCTCTCTCTCTTAGTCTTACTGTATAGCTACTAAGTTTTGATTAAAAAAATAAAAAATCAAAAACCTCCTCCAATTTCCGATGTGATCAGGTCCAACTTATCGTTCTATAATCAGTGTTTACTAGCGGCGGCGGCGGCGGGGGCCACCGTAAATGTCTCTTGTCCAATCCGCCTCCGTCGATTGCGTCCCTCAGCGCAGCGGCTCCACCATGACAATTACCACCACCTCCACCACCACAATCGCCTTAGAATTTGTTCCTTTGTTTGAAGAAGAAGCGGAAGAGCAACAGCCAGCTGCCGCCACCACCGTCGATCAGCCGCGATTGTCGTCGAAGCGCAAATTGCAATTCTTCATCCGAATGATCTCCGAAGGTAAGACTAGGGTAATCCAAGCTTACTCTCACGATACTGTGAAATCGCTCCACGAGCGAATCCAATTGGTCACCGGAATCCCGGTCCACGAGCAAAGGCTCATATACAGAGGCAAACAGCTCCAGTGGGAACGCTCGCTCGCCGAGTGCTCCATCGAAAACGACGCCGAATTGCAGCTCGTCGGGCGTATGCGTAGCACCGAGCATCCTAACGCTTGGCAAGTCATCGACGAAATGGTTTCCGTCGTCCGCCGGCTCTGCCGCGGCGAAGCTTACCCTGCCGCCGCCAATCACATCAAGTCGAGGATGAGTGAGTACTTGTCGACCACTCCGAAAGAGGAGGAGCAGCTGGCGGCGGGGCATTTGCAGATATTTATGTCGTCTTCGGCTCCGGCCGCGTTGGTCATGCTCTACATGTCCATGGAGAAAGGTAACAGGGACTGTGCTGATAGTGCCATTAGGCATTTCTTGAATATTAGTCGAAATTCGTTGCCAAAAAGTCATCATAATTATTGTGCACCAATAGTATTAGAGTTTTGTAAGTTGCTTAGGAGAGCTGGAGATGAGGACCCTTTGTATTTATCTTGACGGAGTACATTTGGCATGATGTTAGAGTCGATTGGACCTTCGATGAAAAGTGTTCGGGGTGGTGGAGCCATTGTGATGGAAGAGATTTTCCCGTTTATTAGCGAGATGGCGAGTAGGTTGTGTAGGGATTTAGGATTGAGTATGGAAACCCCTGGTACTGCAGGGCCACTGTCGAGTGATGTTCGTGATTTCACAGCGTTCGTCCTCCCCTTGAGGACTATGATTATGGTTCTTGTGAGTTTTGAGGGTCTCATACCGGTGACGTTTGTTGAGGGGGAAGGATATAAGCATCCAGTGTTGGCACAGGAGCTTGAGTTTCTTTATCTTATATTTAGTGATTTGTTGAAGAGAATGGATGAGTGCCTAAGAGGAATGGATGGGAACTTGATTGTTAAACAGAAGGGGGAAGGCGAAGTTGTATATTCGGGATGGTCTCAGTATCTTGCCATTTTGAAGGAACTGCATGGCATTTCAAAAATTTATCAGGGTGCTGAAGAACAGTTTTGGACGGTTTTGAGGCTTTCAAAAACGGCACTTTGTGCTCTAATTATTAAATATGCAAAGCGTGCGGACGATCATCAGTGGCTTCTTGAGCGGAAGGACGTAACCGATTTTGAGTCTAGAAGGCATTTGGTTATGATGATGTTTCCGGAGGCTAAAGAAGACTACGAGGAACTGCATGAGATGCTCATTGACAGGTCTCAATTGTTGGCAGAATCATTTGAGTATATACAACGGGCAGAATCCGAATCTCTACATGCTGGTCTCTTTATGGAGTTCAAAAATGAGGAAGCTACAGGTCCGGGTGTATTGCGGGAATGGTTTTTTTTGGTATGCCAAGCTATATTTAACCCAGAAAACGCCCTTTTTGTGGCATGCCCAAATGATCGTAGAAGATTCTATCCTAATCCAAGTAAGCTTCAGTTGGCTTCTAATAGATTCTTTTATTGATCTGTATTTAATTTGGTTGATTTCTATGCCTCTCTATTTCTTGTTTGGGGGGTATTATGGATGATCGACAAAAGCTTTTCTTGCATTCTTGTTTGTATAGTTGTTGATAGTGGGTATAGACGCGAGAATTTGTGTGTTGTTATGACGTATGATAAACGATCAACCAAAACCTTTTGTTGCATTGCTGTTAGTGTAATTGTTGATTTGGGCATAGTCTCAGGAATTTGTGCTGTTACATTGCTGTTTGTGTAGTTGTTGATATGGGTATAGACCCATGAATTTGTGTTGGGTGGGGGTGGTGGGGGGTATAACCACATGTGATGAATGATTTTTGTGCGTGTGTGTGTGGGGGGGGGGGGGGGGGGGGGTGTTGTTACTACATATGATGAATGATATACCCAAACCTTTTGTTGCACTGCTGTTTATGTAATTGTTGATATGGGAATAGACTCAAGAATTTGAGTGTTTTTATGATGGATGATGAATGATCGACCAAAATCTTTTGTTGCATTGCTGTTTGTGAAATTGTTGATATGAGTATAGACTCAGACATTTGTGTATTACCTTCTGTTACATTGCTGTTTGTGTAATTGTTGATATTGATATAAATTCAAGAATTTCTGTGTTGGTTGGGGGGGGGGGGGGGGGTTGCGGGGATGGCAACAGGGCAAGGCTGTTTGGAGCTATTTACTAACCATAATGAGATATTTTTGGCATTGATAATGTAGAGATGAAAGAGAAAAGAGGGGATAGTAGTAAGAGTAATAAGATAGATAGAACAAGTGCTGGTTTGGTTGGTCATTTTACAAACTGTTTTCTTCACTTAAAAACAAAATGAGGTGGTGGGGGCCCATAAAAAAACCTTGTTTGGTGAATTGTTTTCGAAAAACCAAACTTAAAAATGGTTCCTTAGATTTACTCTGCAACCCTAAACTGAAACTTTTTTTTAGAAGTTTTCAAGGTTGGGGGTTGTGTTTTTAACAAAAACTTGAAAGAGATATACTTTTGCCAAAAAGTTTTTAACTCTTTTGTTTCTCACATTTACAACGTATACAAAGACACGTTTTTGGAAACCTATTTCAAAACTGGTTTTACCCTTTTTGAAAACACGTTTTAAAATGGTGAACCAAACAGCCTCCAAGTGTTTTGGGGGATGAAAATAGAATATTTATGAAAATTTTAAATTATATATATTAATAACACACACACTCAAGAGAAGCAAAAAAAGCGTGTCCTCAGCCTGTTTATCTTCGGGGTGGGGAAAACTCATGCGGGGAATTTTATCCATCCTTTGTGGTGTGTTTGGGTTGCACCTTCGCAGCCCGGGGTGGGGGTTTGACCCCACGTGATTTCAGTCTGGTTTTTTTACATTATCAAATGTCAAAGTTGTATCTGTAAGAGAACAGTAATATGTTGCATCATCCCTTACAACCATATATGATCATTATCATACTTAAATTGTAATCTTCATTTTTCTCAGTTGTGTCTTATGGGAACAAAAATAAATTTGCAAGTGTTATACATTTTTTAGGAGTGTTGGAACTTGGATTTCAATCAACATGTGTTTGACGTATATGTTTAATTTATGTAGAAGTAATAATGACTGGTAATGAGGCTAGAAGATTTTTAACATGTTTGTGTGAGTCTAATTGTTTGATTTTTCATTTGCTTAAGTTTCTGTGGATAATTAGAATCTTGTGGAGAGTGGAGATCATAGAAAGGTGAGTCTTGCAGAAGATTTTCTTGTCTTTAGAGCTGGTGCTATGATTTTTTGATGTTTATGAAGTAATGAAAGAATGGTGGTTAGGATTGACAGACTGGTTCTCAGTATGGAGTAGTATATTATGGCTTTGGTATGAGTAAATGTAAACTGCTAGATGATGTATTATTGCTACAAAAAAATCATGAATCAAAAGTATTGTATTGCATGGAAAAAGGATGCGTTTGTAGCAGATCAAATCCATTGGCAAAATTGGGATATCCATTGGGACATTCTTTTCACTAGATTGGTTAATGACTGGGAATTAGAGAACCTACAATATTTCCATGCTCTTTTGTGTTCCAGATATATTGAGCGGAGGAGGGAGATAAAATGGCATGGAGGCCTACTAGGACGGGATCTTTTGAAGTTAAATCATATTATAGAGTCCTTAGCGATGGAGGTATTCAGTCCTTTACACGGAGAAGTATTTGGAAGGTGAAAGTTCCTCGCAAAGTTTTTTTCTCCCCTACACTTGGGCAGCAGCCAAAGGTAAGATTCTGAAATTGGATAATTTGGGGAAGAGGAATATTGGCATTGTTAACCGCTATTGTATAAGAATAGTTGGGAATCGGTGAATCACTTGCTTCTTCACTGTTTTTATGCATAGAGCTTGTGGAATTTCGATTTTAGCTTGTTTAGTGTCTCTTGGGTGATGCCTAAGCATGTGGTGGAGTTGCTGGCTTGTTGGAGGAGAGGGGTTGGTCAACATTGGGCAGCAGTTAATTGGGAGGCAATTCTGTCGTGTATTATGTGGACTATTTGAGAGAATGGAATCTTCAAACTTTTGAGGGGGAGGAGCATACCATTATTGGGCTGAAACGGTTCCTTTACTTTCCTTGTTTGACTGGATGACTGCTATGAGTGGTCTGCATATTTTTTCCCTCTTGGATTTCCTAGATCTCTGTTCATTTGCATAATTTTTGACTTCCCTTAATACACAACTTGTGTACCAGGGGAGCAGTATGTACCTTTCTTATTTTCTTTTGATAAAAATTTAATTACCCATAAAAAAAAACACCATGCATCAAAATTCCAATAAGGAAAATAGAAGATAATCATAACAGAACCAGACCTGCAAGCATAGAAAGATAAGTGTCTTGCAGAAGTCAGTTCTTGTCTTTAGAGCTGGTTGTATGTTTTGTTGATGTTTGTGAAGGATTGGAAGAATGATGGTGAGGACTGACAGAGTGGCTCTCAGTCTGTTGTGGTTTTTGTATATTCTGGTTCTTGTATGTGTCAATGTAAACCTGGCTAGATGATATGTTATTGATACAAAAAAACTATGCCTCAAAAGTTCAATAAGAAAACTAGAAGATAATCATAACAGAATCAGACCTGCGAACGGTAGGTTAAGAAATACAAATAATCTAATCTGTATGTAGAATGCACAGTTATCATACTCAAGATTGAGTCCCGTGGGCTGATTTTACGTAATGAATTGTTTACCTTTGATGAGGCTGTATTGCCCCCCTTTCAACAAGTTACAAAACGATAGTTTCTGGAACAAGCTGTACGATATTAGATTGTAAACTCAGTTCGGTCACTATCAAACTGCCATTGAACCTATATTGGTATTACTCATTTTTTTGGGATTTCTGTCATGCAGAATTTCCCTGATTCAGAGTTCTGAGTTATGCTTCTATTTCTGTTAAAAGAGTTCTACACTTATAATTATAAAAATATTTATCATTTTGTTTTAGTCAATATTATATCGAGGCAAAGAACTCTTTTTTCAGAGAGAATTATGATTTGTTCATCCATTTCCTTCTGTATACAGCATCAAGGGTGGATCCCACGCACCTTGAATATTTCAGCTTCTCTGGTCGGGTGATTGCATTAGCTTTGATGCATAAAGTTCAAGTAGGCATTGTCTTTGATCGTGTCTTTTTCTTGCAATTGGCTGGGAAGTACATTTCGTTGGAAGATATAAGGGATGCAGATCCATGCTTGTATCATAGCTGCAAACAGATTCTGGATATGGATTCTGATTTTATTGATTCAGATGCTTTAGGACTAACATTTGTTAGAGAAGTTGAGGAGTTAGGATCCAGGAAAGTTGTGGAGCTCTGCCCTGGTGGGAAAAGCAAGGTTGTGAATAGCCAGAACAGGGAGGAATATGTTAGGCTTCTTATTGAGCATCGCTTTGTCACATCTATCTCAGACCAGGTATCACAATTTGCACAAGGTTTTGGTGATATTCTTTCCAACTCTAAGCTCCAGAAGTTCTTTTTCCAAAGTTTAGAGCTTGAAGATCTTGATTGGATGCTTCATGGAAGTGAAACTGCTATTTGTGTTAGGGGTGTGCAGCCAACCCACCAACTCGCCAAAACTGACCCAACCCAAACCAACCCGCCAGGTTGAGTCGGTTTTTAGGGCTTGGTGAGTTGGGTTGGGTTACAAAAATTTGTGATAGCAGGTCGGGTTGGGTTTGGATTATAAAATTCTAAACCCACCAAACCCGCACCGACCCGACCCACCCATATATTTAATATATATATTATATAATTAATAAATTGTTTTAAATAACTAGATTTTCCTCCTATCTTATATAAAAGTCAATGTTAATGTATATTAATTCATATATTAATGTATAACTGAGTTGAAATATTATTTCATATATTAATGTATATTTTGTTTATTAACAGGTGGAAAGTGTGATATATTTTTTTTTAGCTCAATTTAATAATAATAGTAATAAAAAAAAATGTCCAACTCATGGGTTCAACCCAACCCATGTGGGTTGGATTGGACTTATGTGATGAGTTGGGTTGAGTTGAATTTTTTTAAACCTACCATAGTGGATTGAGTCAAAAAATCCTCTTAACCTGACCCATGCACACCCTAATTTGTATTGATGATTTTTGTTCACTCTAATATTCTTATTAAAAGAATTAAAAATTTTATCCAATAATTTTAATACAATAATAATTTGAGGAAAAATATTCTTTAAATGACTATTTAGTGAATTATTCTGTCTTTGGTTAAGACGGTGAAAAGATAAAAATAAAGTATTCTTTTGTCCATTTAACAGAGATGACAACATTTCAATTAAAAATAATAATAATAATTTGAGTTTATTGAGATTGGTAGAGTGATAATGAGTTGATATTACATGCCTAGATTAGTGTAATTATTGTGGTTCCGCATTTGGCACCAAAATTGAGGGAAAATATTGGGATACATGGATTAAAATTAGAATCTAATTGAAATATAATTTAGATTCAATTGGATTTTCTTTGTGCCTTGGATAAATAATTTTTTTGGATTTTTTTTGAATTGAGAATTTTGATGAAATGGAGATGAAAATTATATATATATATATATAAAAGTGTTCCTTTGGAAAAGTTAGTTTTTTTATTAAATTATTTACGGTTTATAGGTCTCACCTTACTTTTTGTCTTAACTTTGTTACAAATAATTTAACTTTAAATTATTTGAAAAAAAAAAAAAAAGAAGTTAACTTTTAGTATTTTTTTTCTTCTTGCATTATACAAACTAGATTATAACCCATGTATATGCATGAATGCATTTAAAAATAAAAAAAATTTTATCATAAAATATGCATAATTAATCAAATTATTAAAAAAATAATTAGATTCATATTAAAATTTCTACCTAAGTTTAATTATTAATTATGATTATTTTTATTCTAATAATTGATAAGATAAAATGTGTGGGGATTTTTGTTGAATAGATATAATATTTTTTTTTAGTTTATTACTTTTAAACTATTAGTATTTTGCACTCATTAATTAACTTAGCACAAAGATTAAAAAACTTAAATGAACACATGACACAAGAATAACTCATAATCTATATATATATATATATATATATATAAAACCGAAGCCTCTGCTCTCTCCATAATTTTCCACATCAGCATTAATTAAATTAAAAAAATAATAATAATAAGCAGCCCAAAATTTTTTCCACAATCAATGAAAAGCAAACCCGATACCCTCTCTCTCTAACCGTAGTCAAATTTTTCCACAAGCCTAACTCTGAATCCTCTCACTCTATTTCTCTACCCTTCTCCCCAAAACCCAACTCTGAAAATCAATCCCAAACGCCATCTTCTTCTCCACTCTCTTCTCTAAAACTGAGACTTCCCTAAAACCTTCTCTTCTCACTTCCCTTGGAAACCAAATTTAATTATCAATCTAAGGCAAACCCTATACCTAAGGCTATCGTCTCCCCAACGGCCAGATTTGTTCGATGGAATTGTCTCAGTCTTTCTCCAATGGAATTGTAGCCTCTCTCCAATGGAATTATCTCAGTCTCTGAAACCTAATTTGTCCGAATGTCCCATGAGAGTCGGTCTCTTAGATCTGATTGGGGATTTCTGTGGTTTTGAAGTATATCAAGAAATTCTTTCTCTACGATTTTCTCTAAATCTTATTTTTTGAGTTTCGGTTTCAGGTAATGACGATGATGCCAATTACTCAGTCCCAACGCCAAGAGAACCCAAGCAGAGGTGTGGTTGCCTTTTCGGTTGTCACTATAGGCATCGCCAAGTGAAATTCTTTCTCTGTTCCTTTTCTTCTTCTTTTATGCCTTATGTGAATGATCTGATTTATTAGAAAAGAAGAGCATTTTGTGCATATTGTTCGATTATATATTTGGGTTGTGCATTTTTTTTTTCCTTTCAATTCCTATCTTTTTGTAAAAAAATATTGTGGATATGGATAGGTTTCGTAGTGGAGATAGTATTGAAGAGCCTGAGAGTGGAGACCAAGAAAACATGTATTTTGCTTTAGCTTCAAGCTCTGCTTAATTTTGATATCTAAGGTTTTTTAGCAAATCTGATTTGGCTTTGCTTAGATAGGCCAGTTTAGTTCTAGAGTTACCTGACCAAGCACATAGGCCAGTGGTGCTGATAATACTTATAGTCTCGATGTCAATATGGAGGAGATCTTTGTTGCACTATCTATATTTTTATCACATGTTTGGTCTGTTTAGAGAGGCCATTTCTGGTCATGCCATTGGAGTTCATGCTGTAGGTTTTGGCAAAAGCCATGGTGTTTTTTTATTGGTTTTTCTGTTCCTGTGTTTTTGAAAGGCCTAAGAATAGACTGGTGATTAAATTTTTTTTTTTTTGAACTATTTGGATTAAATTTCAAAATTTAAATGGATTATTTGGGCTAAATTTATTTCATTGAAGGGTCACTCTAAATTTATTTTGTTTGACTGGTAATCTATTTAAGCTCTGCCACTCCTTTAAGAGTCTCTCTCCTTCTCCATTTGTTTTATCTCTGATATATTTTTTTTTTAAATTGAAGTTGATGCATTGATTTAGATTGTGGTTTTGGAATTTTCAGTGATATGTATGGGCTGTGCGTTACAGATAGATTTTTTTTATGGGTTTCAGTAAAAATCTTAATCATGATTGATTTGATGCTATATAGTTATTGGTTATTTTTTAGAAAATCTTTAGATTTTTGTCGTTAGTTCATTTGATTTATGAAAATTTTAAGCATGCTCACCATCAAAGAGCCCCGCATGGTTGATTTGATGCTAAATAGTTATTGGTTTTGTTTTAGAAAATCTTTAGATTTTTGTTCTTAGTTCATTTGATTTTTGAAAATTTTAAGGAGTGGATTATGAACTAAACTTTGTAGAGTTGTATTACAAAATAATAGGTGGTTGCTGAGGAGCTTTTGAATACAGAGAACTGATTGTGTGCGAAGGTATGCAGTCAATGGATAATTTTGATAGAGGAATTAGACATATTTTTGGATAGGTACAATACTTTGTCTTATTTTACACTTGGTAAAGGTATCAAACATGTACAATATTTCTATGTTTCTTATTTTACCCATTGATTGTTTAGTGAAATATGATACCGAAACATTGAGCATGTGTGTGAATTTAATTAGTAATGTATATATGAAAAGTTGATTGTGTAATTTTCTTTTAGTGTTATTAGTGTGTGGTTGATGCATTGTTGCCTATATAAAAGGTTTTAATTCTACATTGTTTTGGTTTGTGACTTTTAATATCTCCCCCAAACTATTTCTCCCCCAAATTCCGATACTTCCTACCCATGGACCTCTACAGAACCCTATATTATAAATAGTGTTTTTTTAGAGATTATTTGTTACAATTGCAATTCACGGCTTAAAATTTGTATTGTTTGGTATGTCATTTTACTAATAGGCTTTGGCTTTAGGATTTTTTTATATGTCAAGTTCTATAAAAGGAGCACTGTGATTTGTTCCTATGATTTAATTTGTACTTTGTATTGGTTGGTATGTGATTTTACTAATAGGTTTTGGCTTTGGGATTTTTGTTTCTAACATGCATTCGAATCTAAATAAATCAAGTTTCGTATGTCACGTGCTATAAAAGGAGTAATGTGGGTTTGAAGGTTTTGTCTTGGTTATCTTTGTGTTTGTTCTCTATGTGTAAAATTTGGTCTATGGCTCCAATTTGTTAAAAAAGATTTCTTCTTCAAAACTTTTTTTTTCTGCACTATTTTTCTATATAAAATCTGCACTATTTTACATCTAAAATCTGCATTTTTTTACAACCAAAATTTGCACGGCACTGTTTCATAAAAATCTGCACTGCACTGCACTACTTCATAAAATCTGCATTGTTTTGAATAACTTTCTGTGTTGTTTTTAAATAACTTTCTGTATTAAGTACTTTTTAGCACCTATGATATAACCAATTTTCTATTTCGTATGTCAAGTTCTATAAAAGGAGCAATGTGGGTTTGAGGGTTTTGTCTTGGTTATCTTTGTGTTTGTTCTCTATGTGTTTGTTTAAATTTCTCAGTGAATATGTAGAACTTATTGAATGTGTGTGTGTCTCCATATATATATATTGAGAAAACATCAATACTGCCTTGGATGATCTTAATTTGAATTCCTTTAACATTGTTTCCTTCATATTCAGAATCAATAATGATTAGATTACTAGGGCTCTCCTCTATGTGTTTAGCTATTCCTAAGTGTTTAGCTATTCCTAACTGTGACTTGGAGGATTTTTATGTTCTGAAGGCTTTTGTTGTACTTTTTTCTCTGCATTTGTAGTTCTTTTCCGGTTGCAATTGGTTTATTTAATCTGTTATATTCTATTAATGTTTCTTGAATGTTAGTTGAAAATTGGATTTTATTGTTTTGTAGATAGGTATTTGGCATTTTGTTATATGGGTTATTTGGAACTGTGGATTCTTATCTGTGTAAAACTCTTAATACGACAGCAAGATGAGAAAAGCCAGTTATTTACTAGTCTTCTCCTTTATTCTATTTTGTTTCTTGCGTATTTATTGGTAATATGTTTTTAGAAAGAATTTGAAATTGGAATGTGATTGCATATTTAAATTTTTTTGTTATCTCAAACTTGGTTTTATGTTTGGTTTAACTGTTTAGTTTTAATGACTATAATCTCAAATATGGATGGGAATTCTATATGACAAAATGACAGAAGTACGTATTTTTTTTAATATAGCAAAATTACAAATTTGATATTTGACTTCTATATGTTGTAATAGATTTCTCAACCTATTCTATTGACAAGCTTACATTAGCGGTATTTCAAATGAATGTGACAACTTATCAAGTGAACAAGATGGTGATTCTACAAAACTTCAAAAAGTTGATGTTGAAAGCAATGTACAACTTACACTAACATTTGTAATCAAGGAAAATAATTGCTAATTCTAATAGTATTTATATTTTTCATTATGTAATTTAATGTTTCATATCAAGGATAGAAAATTATGAGTCTAGAATCTTAATATACAATCAAAGAGGAAGAGACAAATAATTGTTAACATCTACATACATAATACCTTTCCCGTGCATCACACGAGTTGGCGACTAGTTAAAACCTAATTTATAATGAACTTTACAATTGCATCATGTATTTAAAATAATAAAAGTTAAATCCATGAATAAAAGTTAAATTAAAATCAAAGTTAACACGACAAATGAGAGAGAGAGAGAGAGAGAGAGAGAGAGAGAGAGAGAGAGAGAGGATAACATCCTTTTATTTGCTCACTAGCTTGTAACTTGTGCTTACTCATGGGAACATTAAACATCAATGATAAAAAAGAATGAAAATTAATAAAAATTAAATTGTTGAAGTTGCAAAATTCCTAAATTGACACAATTTCATTAATATTCCAAATAAGACGGAAAATTATTGAATACTCTGGGAGTACTATAAATACGTATTCTCCTTTCTCATATGAATTGTGGGTCTTACCATAAATTTAATTAGTGAGACCCACAGTTATGTGAAAGGAAGGAGTACGCATTTATAGTATTTCGGAAGTACTCAATAATTACTTAATAAGACAATCAAAACTAAATGGGAAATATATAAATCTTAGTGAGAATGATAAAATAATGAAAGAAATAAACAAACAAATCCAGAGACAAAAATTGAACATAAAGAACTATTTACTTAGAGAGAGACAGAATGGACCTAAGGTAGAGAATGATGGTGCAATGAAGACAACAGACTTCTTTAAAACCTTTGAGTAATAACAAAGTTACTTTCTTTAATTTTTTACTCTAAAATTTCTTCAACAAATATTTCATGGTTTCCATTAAAGAGGAAGAATTCAAATAGTTTAGCTTTTGTGACAATGTAGTATTGTCATTACATCATTTGTAAAGTTTTTGATATAATCACTTTAGGTTTTGCGTAGCATTTGTATAGCCTTTTTTATATAAATTCTTCGGGTTTTGCACTAACAACTTACTTGGCACAAAATTTAAAAATTTTAAATGAGATGTGGCGCAAAATTAAAAACCCAATTGAAATCTAATTGGATTTTCTTAACTTTGGTTCCAAATAAATAAATAAATATATATATATATATATATATGTATGTGTGGGGACAGGGTTTGAGTTTTAGGCCCAACGCCATGTGTGAGCTTAAGCCCAAATAGCCCGAACAATGAATTTGTAGAGAAATGGGTTAGAAAGCTGGGTTTCAGTAAGTTGGATCATAAACCAATACTGTTATGTCAATATAAAAAGGAAAGTTACAGGAATTTCTTGTAAGAAGTGTCCTCGGCACAGTCTGAGGAAATTGATCCTTTCTCTATTTTACCTTCATGACTTCCTCTTTTTTCCTCCCCCATCTTACTCAAGGGTCCCCTACGTTATATACTCCCCTTTGGATGATCCGGAGCCTCCACTTGTTGGTCATCCAAGTCACTACTTGATTATCTGTCATATCAGATACCCCTTCTGGCCTCTGTGAGTCGTAGTAGCCAATGCAACACTGTTCAGGAGTCTTCTCCACATAAATGCGGCCAGGAAAGTAGATGCTGTGCATTAAATGTGGAGGTAGTAGCTCTTCTTTAGGAATCCCCCTAGTTTCTGCTTCTTCTTGTGCCTCCGAAGTGTCCATCTATTGTTGGAGCCTTTTAGAGGCCTACTTTGGCCAACGAGATCTGGGTATGGCCAAAGACCAAACTATCCGAGAAGGCACCTCTCCTTGGATAGGCCTAAGGCCTAACACTAGAGCTAGGCTCAGGTCCCTACGGTATGTATGTATGTCTGTATTTATGTATGTATGTATGTATGTATGTATGTATGTATGTATGTATCTATACTACTATTTAAGGTGCTTTTCCTATTTGGACCGGATTTTTTTTTTTGTTCCAAAATACCCCTAGGTTTAAGTAGAGACAAAATTAAAGAATAGTCTGGTAAAAATATATGTCTAACTTGCACTAAAACATTGCCTACAAAATAGGAACGCTCTTCCACTAACCCATTTCTTCAAAGCAACTATACGTTCATTTATTTATTTATTTTTAAAATAGAAAAATGGATATGAATAATCAAATGTTTTACTCTAAGGGACCCATGTTTTACTCTTAAAAACTGATTTTATTATGTCAAGTGTCAACAACGTTTTGCACTTTTCAATTACCAACCAAAATTTTGTTTCCCCCTTTTTATAGCCGATTAAATTTATCATGTTTTATTGTTTTACTCCTAAAAATATGATTTTAATTTGCCAACCATGTTTTCCACTTATCCAATTACTAAATTCAATTTTTTTCCCTCTTTCAACAAATTGTAAACTAAATTCAAATTTTTTAAGAGATAAACTTATACAATTATTTTTTTATTAACGGAAAACTTATATAATTATCACAACAATTGCTAACCATGTTTTGCACTTTCTCAATTACCAAAAAAAAAAAAAAAAAAAAATCCCTTTTACTATAGATTAGAACTTCCAATACACAACAAAAAAAAAAAACATTGTCACTTTCTAATTCTCATTTGTCTCTTGACTTCTCACCAATAGACACGTACATGATAATTATCTCTCTCTCAAAAAAATTCTTTGAAATTTCAAAATTCAAGCAATCAATAACTCCCAATATTTTTCACCAATTAAAACTAAAATTGGGTAACACATGTGAGATTCAAGTATTAGTTTATCTATTTTTTCAGCTCCTTTGTTTCTCAAAAAGTACAAAGTTGTGAGGTTCTTAGGTTTGTCTATTTAACTCTGTTGGATTTGATTATTCATTTCATTTATCATCAATTGAATTCAACTTAAATTCGTAGTTTTGTTGTTCGATCTCCATAAATTATTTGGTTTTCATTTTCACTTTCTTTTCTTTTTGTGAGTTTGTAGGTGTAAAGGAACCTTTTGAAGCAACCCAAGTTTGAGAACAAATAGTAAGACGAGCAGACAAGGTATAGTTTGAATTTGTGTTTTCAAATTTTGTAGCTTTAATGGATTGGTAATTTTCCTATCTATGATTCTATATAGGGTGAAAATGGTTCAAATTTGTTCTTGAAGGGTTTTAATACTTATTTTGTTTTTTATCCATAAAAATGTAATTTCAAAAAATATTTGTTGGTTAAACATAAATAAGAATGGATTTTTTAAAAGTGAAAATTCTATGTCAATTTAAAAAATTTCTTTAATTTAATAAAAGTTTCTGCTGTTGTAGAAAAAAAAAATTCAAACAAAAAGTCAGCACTAGGATTCAACAGAATGATACATTTACAGATAATTTATAGGACTAAAATGAAAAACTCCCTTCACATATTTTTCAACTATTTTCTGTTCCTTTTTATTTTTCATTCAAAACTTCACTAAATTTGTTTCCAATTTTTAATATCTTCTTTACTTTTTTTTTTTATTGCATTAAAATACTCTATTTTTATTTTTTGGAAATTTGGATTTATGCTGTTTTTAGGTGACTGAGAACCTTGGAAAATGAATGGAAATTTGAAATATTTATTATTCGTTAATTGTTGAGTATTCTTTTTTCTAGGAACCAAAACCGTATTTTTAGTAACTCACTTTTTAATTTATTTACAGGTTGATTTGGTAACTTAAGAAGGGTGATTTGGGATTTGCTCTGCCAAATTCTCAAAGACAATTAAAGACACATCTTCCTCTTCTTTCTTCTATATTTTGGTTGATGGGGTGGTTGAAAATGGATATAGGTGCTTCGACAATAATGCACATAACAACTCAGTCATCTATGTAATGAACTTATGCAGTTGAATATCAAGGATTCATATAAGTTTTTGTATGTTTCATTTTGTGATTTAAAAGTCTTTACATCAAAATAAATATCCCTAACCTTAGTGAATATAGATTATAATTATATGTGATATATGTATATGAATAGTGCTAACATATATCTTTGTTATATATTACTAGTCATGCGAGTATTTAAAGGATTTTTTATTTTTTATTTTTAGAGAAAAAGTTAATAATTTGCATTCATTATAGTTTGAACTTACTACATTTTTCAATCACAAAAAACCTAGGGATGAGTATTATGCGTTTACAGGTGAAATAATTTTTCATCACACCCTTAGGTTTTTTGTGATTAAAAAATGTAATAATTTCAAATTATAATGAATGCAAATTATTAACTTTTTCCCAAAAAAAAAAAAAAAGAAGATCCTTTGAGTACACATGTGAGCGTGTGCTCAGAGGCTAGTATATATAATTGAGAAGATATACACACAAAACTATATGTATAATAATTGAGAAACGAAATAGGTGTCTACACCACGCAGAGCGGCATTACTTATGCTTTAGGGAGTTTATTTACCGTTAAAATATATGTATAATACTTATAAAGTATAATTTTATACATATATTTTATTATTTTATAAAATATATGTATAAAATATTATATGTATAAAATATTATTTTATTAGTTTAACTTACCTTTAAAAATATTTTTGTACACCTTGACTTAAATCTTGTACACTCTGACGTAAATTAGTTCGGCTTAATTAGTCCTTCCCAAAACCAACCAACAACATAAATCACAAATCTCTCTCTCATGAATCTCTTTTCTCTATCAAACTATTGGTATTTGTTATAAAGTTAGTGATTCTTCAAACATTTGATTGATTAAGTAGACACAATATATTATTTATATATATATGAATGGGTGTTGCTCTTTGGGTCAATAATTAATACAATGTCCATGGGTTGAGTTTTGTTATTCAATTTAAAATATTTTTATAAATATAAAGACAAATAAATAATGACAATTGCATTAAAAAAAAAAATGTTATACAAACTTTACAAAATAAAATTGTTACACCTATTCACATTTACAATAGGTAATGATAACTCATAATGATGTTAAAATATGAAAATTTATAGAATAAAATAGTCAAATGTCATATATTTGCATGACTTTTTTTGTTTTTTGTTTTTTTATTTTTTATTTTTATAAATAACTTCTTCTTTTTTAAATTTTATTTAATTTAAGTTTCTAATCGATCTTTAGAAAAAAAAATCCTAAGTTGCCACACTGCATGGTAAGCAAGATGTGGCCTACTAGAAAAAACGATGATTCATGCCTCGTAGACGTGCAACGAAGCTCCAGAAGTGTGGTCACGAATATTACAAATTGAACTTCGATGAAGCCCTTTTTAACTATATGGGCCGATCTAGGGGCGAAGCGATAATCCGAGATGCTCAGTCGCACAGGGACAAGTTATTGCTGCACCAAGTAAAAAAGACAGGCCCTCGTGCATACACCAGAAATGGAACTTTGAGCGGCCATCCAAGCACTGAGCTTTAATTTGCAGCAAGTAAAAACCTTCTTCACTTCACGTCCAGGTTTAAGCATAATTGTGCTTCTGTCTGCAGCTGCTCATTAGGCAAGATGATAAGAATTCTCTATTGGAGCTTATTTCCCAATTGGATTTAACATGTTGATTTAGCTTCAACAATTTTGGAGTTTAGTGATTAGTCAACCTTCACAATAGGGGTTAGCTAGTCCTTGATGAAGTACAAACACTTCATTTGGGAGTCGTATGTGCCTGTGTCAGACACGAGATATGCCTGTGACATTTCTTCATGTGTGTCTCAATTGGTTCTTTTAGAAAAAATTTGCTAAACATAGGAACAAGAGAAATTGAATACCCTATCACAAAACAAACAGAGCATCTATGCTCTAATTGTAACAAACTAACAATGCATTTGAAAATTAATAAATATTCTTATTCTTGATTTGTAATTTAATTTCTAAACATTCCTTAATAATCATGAATTTATTTTATTATCCATTTTTGCTCTTAAATTGATATATATATAATATTATATTATATGAAAATAAATGTTTAAAAATATATTAAAAAATTAAAATTAAAATATATTTAATAGGCCTGCTATATGTATAACATTTTTTTTTTAAATGTTGTGTCGTAGTATTGTACCTGTGCCGTGGCTAGTCCACATCACCATTAAGTCTTCCTTAGTCAACAGTACCTAACAATAGGTTTATTAAGACTAGGAGTACTCCATGACCACGATTCATTAACCATTGGTGCTTAAAATGTGGGCTTCTGTTGTTCCTAACTTCCCTTACATGGGACATACACAAATTAATCTCACCTTTCCAAAACTTACAAATCGATTAATTTTGCAGCAAAAAAATTGGTTTTTTTTTTTTTTTTTTTTTTTCCAGCTAGAAGTATTAATAAAAAATTAGTAAATAACAACATTGAGTAATACAATCTACTTTCCTCAAAATCCATTTGGTTAAATATGAGTTATTTGAGAAGAAAATGCAAGGAAAAGAGCATAATGAGCTCTGAACTACTGTATCTTAGGGTTTCTGCCTTGTGTACTAGAAGCAGCAATACGGAAGTTAGCTCACCCAGTAAGAGCCCATGTGCCACATTCAACGCATCTCAATCCTCAATACAATACCCCCAAATTTGAAACCGTGTATTACCGACTTCCTTGACCATTATGCCTGCACTAGTTTCTGTATTTGTAATTTCTGATTTGTATAATTATAAAGTCTCGTTAATGGGTGTCTTTAAAGCATTTATTTAATAGACTACTTTAAGTCAATTTTAATACTATTTTTTGTAAAAAAGTTTCCAAAAAAGTTGGCAACATTTTTTTTCCTATAAAAAATGTCATAAAATAATACTTTTTTGTACATCTGTTAACTCTTTCCGTAATTATATTTATATGACAAGTCTATATTATATCACAGTTTCTTACATCTCTAGCTCACTTGGACTTATCCAATTAATGGTGTCAAACATGTAATATTCCTTAACCAAAAATAAAAAAGAAGGTGTTATTAGCCGCCATACATTACACCAAAGGATTCATCCACCCTTTCGTTGTGTGAATCACATTGGTGAAGGGCCGACAAGCAGTCATACTTGACAGAGTGAGTGATTTGTGACCAAGCTTTGGGCAAGCAAGCATGTCGATTTTTTTTTTTTTTTAATTATTTTGGATAAATCACCATGTTGACTTTAGACCTTGAATGAAAAAGGTCACCTATAAATCATAAAGTTTGAATTATGAGCAAATTTTGGTGAATTTTAAAGGAAGCAGCATGGTTGATTTTAGAGTTAAGAACAATTTTTAATTTTCCTGAAAATTATCCCGAGGAAACAGAGTTGAAATTTCTTCTTTTTTCTTATTTGATTGAACAAAATGTGGTCTTTTTATGCAATGTTCAAGAACATATACCTTGAAGGCTAGAAAAAATGATAGAAGATTGGCATGATGTGCCAATCATAACCATATTATTGCAAACGCAGAATCTTGGGACTAAGTCAGCTCAGCATACAAGAAAATAAAATCTTATCTAATTGCTCTGTTTCTTTATCAAAAAGTAAGCTTTTTCCGGCGATGTTTCTATCAAAAATCAATACCATTTGTTTATTAGAAAAAAACTATAAGACGTCATTACGCATTTGGTAGTTAGATTACCACTACCAAATAGGCATTTTATTGCTAGACTATAGTTGTATTTGCCATAATTTTGAAGCATATAAAAACACGTTTTCTAACACGTGACCCAAAAATAAAAAAAGAACTGTTCCTCATCTCAAATAATGTAACATATTATTGTACATCCACATAATTTGTTGATTGTGAGTTGTCGAAACATATTTATTTTTGTTGTTGACATGAGGATGCTGAGCTGATAGATGGTAAAAAGTAAGTTTTATCATTTATGTGGCACAATTATCTCAATCAACAGAATTTTTGTATTATTTCTCTATAGTGCATATTATGAGAGTGAAAATCCATATATCTTATGCATCATATGCATTCCCAAAGCAAAAAAGAGAAACAAACAGTGGTGAAGGACATTATGTATTTAGTTAATTCTTTTGAGCATGTTTCCTTTTCTTTTGTATTAAGTGAGTGTTTGGATTACAATAAAACACTCAATGGTGTTTGGCATTTGTATTTTAGCGGATCTCATACACTGTTCATGAGATTCACAAACTATTTTTTTCAATAAAAACAATTTTAAAATTAGGTCATACAGTACTCTTTACATATTTAAAAATTATTTTACTACAAAATTTTTATTTTTCAGTTTTTAGCACTAAACAGTATCCAAAAACATCCTAAGAGAGGGCAATGTTTCCGCCCACTTCGTAGCCCAATGGACTGTTATTGTGAATTGGACAAGGCCAGCTTTTATCTCCAACTTATTGCTTAGTATAGTTCATGCTAAAGATAGAGATGGTCGCAGACTCTCTTAGTTGTATTTCTCTGCTTTTCTCTTAAGGGACTTTTATCTTAAGGTAACGAAAAACAGAAGAAGAGAAACAATCGTGGGTTAAAGGAAAAAAAAAAAGTTGGGATTGAGTTGAGAGGCTTTGAATTGATCCTTAATGTGAAAGCTAAATGGCCAATGTAGTGACGATTAGAGGGGACAGATGATGACTTCGGCGCCTTGGAATGTTCTCGAAAAGTTATATCTTCTTTGAAAAGTTCATTTCTCTACTGTTATTTATTTATTTATTTTATGAGTCTACTGTTATTCATGGCATAGTTTAGTTGATAGTTGTACATGTGTAATTTTTGTTTAAAGGTAAAATCTATGCGTAATTAAAAGAGGATTTTTTTCTTATATATATATAAAAAAAAAAGAGGACTTTTTCTTTTATAGAAAATTAAGAGGACTTTAGTTTTAAGCAACCTTTAACATAAATAACTTTTTAAAGAATAGAAAAGTAAAGGCGAGGGCATCATTATCATCCATGTAAATTCATTCCTAAATATAAGAATGGTTTATGCAACCCTACAGTGGGTACCATCTCATCAGCATATTATATTATTTTAAGAGTAACTCTAGAATTCTTAAAATCAATATAAATTATAAAAGCTTTTTGTTATGTGGTGCTCTTAGAAATTGGTTGAAGTAGTGATAGATTTCTTTATATTTAGAAGCAGAAAAAGTTAATTAAAAAAATATACATATATATTTATTAAAAGTAATTCGACAAATCTTAAAATAGTAGCTGACTATATTGAGTTTTCCGGAAATTTGTTAATTAAATCAAAATGTTATTAATTTATTTTGAAATAAAATATTTATGCTTTTATCTTTTAGAAACAACTGATTTGTATTCTATTATATAATCATTTTAAAATAAATGATTTTACTAATTTTATTACAAAATTACAATAAAAATCAATTTTAATACAACGTGTTAATAAATTTATAATAAAATTTATATATATAATTTTGTATTAAATTATAACTGTTTTTTCTTACATGAAATAAAATGTGATGAAAATATTATAAACATAACATTTTTTTAAGTTTAAAAAATTAAATTGAATTAAATTAGATAATTTCATTAATCTGTACCTTCAAAAATAAAATAAAAAACCAAATGTTTTTCTTATCAAGATAGATAAAAAAATCCAAAACACTCTACCGTCAACCAAGAGAGATCCGAGCCGTCAAAATCGTGTAAACGCCACAGGGATATCCCATCTGTTCCGCCCACACCTAACCAACTCTCAGTAATAATAAAGCTTTTATTACAAGAAAAAAAAAAAAAAAAAACCCTGGTAAGAAAACGAAAAAAAATTATATAAGTATATATATATATATATATATATTTATATAAAAAGAGTAGCGTAATATGATAGTCTATATTGTTGTTGTTGATGACGGCTGTAAAACAATCCGAGACGACAATTCCGATCAAACTACCTTCTTTTTCCCTTCCCAAACCCAAAAAACTTTCATACAAAAACACTTTACTATTTTCTCTTGTCTTAGCTAACTCCTTGTCTTAGACTCTCTCTCTCTCTCTCTCTCTCTCTTAGTATTACCATATAGCTACTAAGTTTTGATTAAAACCAAAAAAAAAAAAAAAAAAAAAAAAAAATCAAAAACCTCCTCCAATTTCCGATGTGATCAGGTCCAAATTATCGTTCTATAATCACTGTTTACTAGCGGCGGCGGCGGCGGGGGCCACCGTAAATGTCTCTCGTCCAATCCCCCTCCGTCGATTGCGTCCCTCAGCGCAGCGGCTCCACCACGACAACCACCACCACAATCGCCTTAGAATTTGTTCCTTTGTTTGAAGAAGAAGAGGAAGAGCAACAGCCGGCTGCTGCCACCACCGTCGATCAGCCGCGATTGTCGTCGAAGCGCAAATTGGACGATTATGGTGGTCCCACATACGACGACTACGACGACGAGGACAACGACGTTTTTGCAGAGTTAGTCTCCGTTAGAATGAGGAAAGATGAACCTAACGCCGTCAATTCCTCTTTCGACTCCCATCCTCACCCCACCGCAACCGCAACCGCAACCGCGACTACAGCTGCGACCACTGTGGAATTCAGTTCTAGGGTTTCCGATGCGCAATCGGCCACCGACTCGGCCGAGTCGACTCATTCCGCGTCGCCTCGTTTGCAATTCTTCATCCGAATGATCTCCGAGGGTAAGACTATGGTAATCCAAGCTTACCCTCACGATACCGTGAAATCGCTCCACGAGAGAATCCAATTGGTCACCGGAATCCCGGTCCACGAGCAGAGGCTCATATATGGAGGCAAACAGCTCCAGTGGGAACGCTCGCTCGCCGAGTGCTCCATCGAAAACGACGCCGGATTGCAGCTCGTCGGCCGTATGCGTAGCACCGAGCATCCTCACGCTTGGCAAGTCATCGACGAAATGGTTTCCGTCGTCTGCCGGCTCTGCCGCGGCGAAGCCGTCCCTGCCGCCGCCAATCACATCAAGTCGAGGATGAGTGAGTACTTGTCGTCCACTCCGAAAGAGGAGGAGCAGCTGGCGGCGGGGCATTTGCAGATATTTATGTCGTCTTCGGCTCCGGCTGCGTTGGTCATGCTCTACATGTCCATGGAGAAAGGTAACAGGGACTGTGCTGATAGTGCCATTAGGCATTTCTTGAATATTAGTCGAAATTCGTTGCCAAAAAGTCATCATAATTATTGTGCACCAATAGTATTAGAGTTTTGTAAGTTGCTTAGGAGAGCTGGAGATGAGGACCCTTTGTATTTATCTTGCCGGAGTACATTTGGCATGATGTTAGAGTCGATTGGACCTTCGATGAAAAGTGTTCGGGGTGGTGGAGCCATTGTGATGGAAGAGATTTTCCCGTTTATTAGCGAGATGGCGAGTAGGTTGTGTAGGGATTTAGGATTGAGTATGGAAACCCCTGGTACTGCAGGGCCACTGTCGAGTGATGTTCGTGATTTCACAGCGTTCGTCCTCCCCTTGAGGACTATGATTATGGTTCTTGTGAGTTTTGAGGGTCTCATACCGGTGACGTTTGTTGAGGGGGAAGGATATAAGCATCCAGTGTTGGCACAGGAGCTTGAGTTTCTTTATCTTATATTTAGTGATTTGTTGAAGAGAATGGATGAGTGCCTACATGGAATGGATGGGAACTTAATTGTTAAACAGAAGGGGGAAGGCGAAGTTGTATATTCGGGATGGTCTCAGTATCTTGCCATTTTGAAGGAACTGCATGGCATTTCAAAAATTTATCAGGGTGCTGAAGAACAGTTTTGGACAGTTTTGAGGCGTTCAAAAACGGCACTTTGTGCTCTAATTATTAAATATGCAAAGCGTGTGGACGATCATCAGTGGCTTCTTGAGCGGAAGGATGTAACCGATTTTGAGTCTAGAAGGCATTTGGCTATGATGATGTTTCCGGAGGCTAAAGAAGACTACGAGGAACTGCATGAGATGCTCATTGACAGGTCTCAATTGTTGGCAGAATCATTTGAGTATATACAACGGGCAGAATCCGACTCTCTACATGCTGGTCTCTTTATGGAGTTCAAAAATGAGGAAGCTACAGGTCCGGGTGTATTGCGGGAATGGTTTTTTTTTGGTATGCCAAGCTATATTTAACCCAGAAAACGCCCTTTTTGTGGCATGCCCAAATGATCGTAGAAGATTCTATCCTAATCCAAGTAAGCTTCAGTTGGCTTCTAATAGATTCTTTTATTGATCTGTATTTAATTTGGTTGATTTCTATGCCCCCTTTTTTTTTTGTTTGGGGGGTATTATGGATGATCGACAAAAGCTTTTGTTGCATTCTTGTTTTTATTGTTGTTGATAGTGGGTATAGATGCGAGAATTTGTGTGTTGTTACGACGGATGATAAACGATCAACCAAAACCTTTTGTTGCTTTGCTGTTAGTGTAATTGTTGATTTGGGCATAGACTCAGGAATTTGTGCTGTTACATTTCTGTTTGTGTAGTTGTTGATATGGGTATAGACCCATGAATTTGTGTTGGGTGGGGGTGGTGGGGGGTATAACCACATGTGATGAATGATTTTTTTTTTTGGTGTGTGTGTGTGTGGGGGGGGGGGGGGGAGGTTGTTACTGCGTATGATGAATGATATACCCAAACCTTTTGTTTCATTGCTGTTTATGTAATTGTTGATATGGGAATAGACTCTAGAATTTGAGTGTTGTTATGATGGATGATGAATGATCGACCAAAATCTTTTGTTGCATTGCTGTTTGTGAAATTGTTGATATTAGTATAGACTCAGACATTTTTGTATAACCTTCTGTTACATTACTGTTTGTTTAATTGTTGATATTGATATAGATTCAAGAATTTCTGTGTTTTTTTGGGGGGGGGGGGGGGGGGGGAGGGTTACGGGGATTGCAACAGGGCAAGGCTGTTTGGCACTATTACTAACCATAATGAGATGTTTTTGACATTGATAATGTAGAGATGAAAGAGAAAAGAGGGGATAGTAGTGAGAGTAATAAGATAGATAGAACAAGGGCTGGTTTGGTTGGTCATTTTACAAACTGTTTTCTTCACTTAAAAACAAAATGAGGTGGTGGGGGCCCATAAAAAAACCTTGTTTGGTGAATTGTTTTTGAAAAACGAAACTTAAAAATGATTCCTTAGATTTACTCTGCAAACCCTAAACTGAAACTTTTTTTTAGAAGTTTTCAAGGTTGGGGGTTGTGTTTTTAACAAAAACTTGAAGGAGATATACTTTTGCCAAACAGTTTTTAACTCTTTTGTTTCTCACATTTACAACCTATACAAAGACACGTTTATGGAAACCTATTTCAAAACTGGTTTTTACCCATTTTGAAAACACATTTTAAAATGGTGAACCAAACAGCCTCCAAAAGTGTTTTGGGGGATGAAAATAGAATATTTATGAAAATTTTAAATTATATATATTAATAATACACACACACACACACACTCAAGAGAAGCAAAAAAAGCGTGTCCTCACCCTGTTTATCTTCAGGGTGGGGAAAACCCATGCGGGGAATTTTATCCATCCTTTGTGGTGTGTTTGGGTTGCACCTTCGCTGCCTAGGGTGGGGGTTTGAGCCCACGTAATTTCAATCTGGTTTTTTTACATTATCAAATGTCAAAGTTGTATCTGTAAGAGAACAGTAATATGTTGCATCATCCCTTACAACCATATATGATCATTATCATACTTAAATTGTAATCTTCATTTTTCTCAGTTGTCTTATGGGAACAAAAATAAATTTGCAAGTGTTATACATTTTTTAGGAGAGTTGGAACTTGGATTTCAGCCAACATGTGTTTGATGTACATGTTTAATCTATGTAGAAGTTGGAATAATGACTGGTAATGAGGCCAGAAGATTTTCAACATGTTTGTGTGAGTTTAATTGTTTGATTTTTCATTTGCTTAAGTTTCTGTGGATAATTAGAATCTTGTGGAGAGTGGAGATCAAAGAAAGGTGAGTCTTGCGGAAGATTTTCTTGTCTTTAGAGCTGGTGCTATGATTTTTTGATGTTTATGAAGTACTGAAAGAATGCTGGTTAGGATTGACAGACTGGTTCTCAGTATGGAGTTGTATATTATGGCTCTGGTATGAGTAAATGTAAACTGCTAGATGATGTATTATTGCTACACAAAAATCATGAATCAAAAGTATTGTATTGCATGGAAAAAGGATGCGTTTGTAGCAGATCAAATTCATTGGCAAAATGGGGATATCCATTGGGACATTCTTTTCACTAGATTGGTTAATGACTGGGAATTAGAGAACCTACAATATTTTCTTGCTCTTTTTTGTTCCAGATATATTGAGCGGAGTAGGGAGATAGAATGGCATGGAGGCCTACTAGGAAGGGATCTTTTGAAGTTAAATCCTATTATAGAGTCCTTAGCGATGGAGGTATTCAGTCCTTTACACGGAGAAGTATTTGGAAGGTGAAATTCCTCACAATGTTTTTTCCCTCTTCACTTGGGTAGCAGCCAAAGGTAAGATGCTGAAATTGGATAATTTGGGGAAGAGGAATATTTGCATTGTTAACCGCTATTGTATGAGTAAGAATAGTTGGGAATCGGTGAATCACTTGCTTCTTCACTGTTCTTTTGCATAGAGCTTGTGGAATTTCGATTTTAGCTTGTTTAGTGTCTCTTGGGTGATGCCTAAGCATGTGCTGTAGTTGCTGGCTTGTTGGAGGAGAGGGGTTGGTCAACATTGGGCAGCAGTTATTTTGGAGGCAATTCTGTCGTGTATTATGTGGACTATTTGAGAGAATGGAATCTTCAAACTTTTGATGGGGAGGAGCATATCATTAAAGGGCTGAAATGGTTCCTTTGCTTTCCTTGTTTGACTGGATGACTGCTATGAGTGGTCTGCATATTTTTTCCCTGTTGGATTTCCTAGTTCTGTGTTCTTTTGCATAATTTTTGACTTCCCTTAAAACACAACCTGTGTACCTGGGGAGCAGTATGTACCTTTCTTATTTTCTTTTGATAAAAATTTAATTACCCATAAAAAAAACACCATGCAGCAAAATTCCAACAAGAAAACTAGAAGATAATCATAACAGAACCAGACCTGCAAGCATAGAAAGATAAGTGTCTTGCAGAAGTCAGTTCTTGTCTTTAGAGCTAGTTGTATGTTTTGTTGATGTTTGTGAAGGATTGGAAGAATGATGGTGAGGACTGACAGAGTGGTTCTCAGTCTGTTGTGGTTTTTGTATATTCTGGTTCTTGTATGTGTCAACGTAAACCTGGCGAGATGATATGTTATTGATACAAAAAAACTATGCCTCAAAAGTTCAATAAGAAAACTAGAAGATAATCATAACAGAATCAGACCTACGAACGGTAGGTTAAGAAATACAAATAATCTAATCTGTATGTAGAATGCACAGTTATCATAATCAAGATTGAGTCCCATGGGCAAATGGTATGATTTTACGTAATGAATTGTTTACCTTTGATGAGGCTGTATTGCCCCCCTTTCAACAAGTTACAAAACGATAGTTTCTGGAAACAAGCTGTTCGATGTTAGATTGTAAACTCAGTTCGGTCACTATCAAACTGCCATTGAACCTATATTGGTATTACTTATTTTTTTGGGAATTGTGTCATCATGCAGAATTTCCCTGATTCAGAGTTCTGAGTTATGCTTCTATTTCTGTTAAAAGAGTTCTACACTTATAATTATAAAAATATTTATCATTTTGTTTAAGTCAATATAAATTGAGGCAAAGAACTCTTTTTCCAGAGACAATTATGATTTGTTCATCCATTTCCTTCTGTATGCAGCATCAAGGGTGGATCCCATGCACCTTGAGTATTTCAGCTTCTCTGGTCGGGTGATTGCATTAGCTTTGATGCATAAAGTTCAAGTAGGCATTGTCTTTGATCGTGTCTTTTTCTTGCAATTGGCTGGGAAGTACATTTCATTGGAAGATATAAGGGATGCAGATCCATGCTTGTATCATAGCTGCAATCAGATTCTGGATATGGATTCTGATTTTATTGATTCAGATGCTTTAGGACTAACATTTGTTAGAGAAGTTGAGGAGTTAGGATCCAGGAAAGTTGTGGAGCTTTGCCCTGGTGGGAAAAGCATGGTTGTGAATAGCCAGAACAGGGAGGAATATGTTAGGCTTCTTATTGAGCATCGCTTTGTCACATCTATCTCAGACCAGGTATCACAATTTGCACAAGGTTTTGGTGATATTCTTTCCAACTCTAAGCTCCAGAAGTTCTTTTTCCAAAGTTTAGAGCTTGAAGATCTTGATTGGATGCTTCATGGAAGTGAAACTGCTATTTGTGTTGATGATTGGAAGGCACATACTGAGTACAATGGCTACAAAGAAACTGATCCTCAGATATTCTGGTTCTGGGAGGTACGTGCTTGCAGGATTTTAATTTATTAAATTTATGTGTTTTCCTCTACTTAGTTTTTTTTTTCCCATGTTTACAAATGATTTCCTTCTAAGGCACATACTGAGTTTACTTGAATTCCCATTATGAAGATGTGAGTTCAAAAAGTTCCATAATTCTTACATTTTTTCCACAAATCATATTTTTACACCTTTTATGTTAACAGGAGTCATTTGGTGAGAAATTGTATTTTTAATTTAGAAGTGTAAAATGCCCATTACTTGAAACATAGTGTAAGAATACAACACCTTTTAAACTTGCATCTTCAAGATGTGACATCTGCAGAAGGTGTTTCCAGTGAAATCGCATCTCGAAAATGCAATTTCATGCTAAGTTGGAAATTAAACATGGCAGTGTTTGTCCATGTAGGCAAGATTAAATTCAAAGTTGTTAAAATATTGGGATCCTATTACTTACCAAATAAATAAATAAATATATTTTTTGTAGGAAAAAAAAAAAATTAAACCTGTCTTTTTATTTTATATATATAATTTTTATTTTGAGAATCTAATTTATAGTGGATAAAGCAATTTGAAAATCAGCAGGAGAGTTGCCCTATTTTTTAGGCAATGTTTTAGCGGGAGTAAGAATTGTATTTTTACCGGATTGTCCTCTAGTTTTGTCTATTCTTAAACATAGGGGTGTAGGGGCATTTTTGAACAAAAAAAAATGAGGATTCCAAACGGAGAAAGCCCCCTTAAATAGTAGTATAGATATATAAGGATCCTACGGGATCAATGAATTTTTTTTTGATAGGTAAGAAAACTTATATTCAAGAAAACTGCTAGATGCAAAATAGCATTAGCAAATCATAAGTACAAAAATAAAGGAAAGCAAAAACATAAAAAAAAAAAAAAAAACAAAAATTACAAGGAAAGAGAGCTAAGGAAAAGAGGAAGAGAGTCACTAGATGTGAGTCCCCAAGCCCTAACCCAATCAAAAAGGGAACCAGAAAAGAGAGCAAGTAATTGGTCCTCGGATCTATCCAAATCCTCAAACGTCCGTCGATTGCGTTCCTTCCAAATACACCACATCAGACACAACGGAGCTAAATTCCAAATGTAAGAAGAATGCTTCCCTAACCAATTCCACCAACTAAAAAGAAAATTTGACACCGTACATGAAGGAACCCATGAAATCCCAAAAATCTTAAAGACAAAGCACCACAACCGATAAGCTTTTCCACAATGTAACAACAAATGATTCAGTGTCTCGCCACATTCACGACACATAATGCACCTGTCGACGAAGTGAAAACCCCTAAGCTGCATGTTATCTCCCGTGAGGATCCTATCCCATGCAGCTGTCCAAACAAAGAAAGAGACACGACGGGGTGCCTTAACCTTCCAAATGCCTTTCCAAGGAAAAACAACAGGAGAAGAACCATATAACTTATTATAATATGAACGAATAGTAAAGTCCCCGTTTTTTGTCAACTTCCATTTCAAACAATCACCATCAGTCCGTGAAGGTAAATTGGATGCCAAGAGACTTAGGAACCTGTCCATCACATGAGCCTCCCAATCATTAGGACCACGATTGAAGCGAACATCCCAGAATCTCCTATCCCTTACCCCTTGACAAATCAAAAAAGACTCTACGGAAGCCTCTTTGTTTGCAGCAAAATTGTACAAGACTGGAAAAGCCAAATTGAGAAGAAGATCTCCACACCACCTGTCTTTCCAAAATTTCACTCTATCCCCCACTCCAACCTTATACTGGACATTTTTGTTAAATACTTCCCAACCCATCTGAATACTTCTCCACAAACCACTACCATGGCCACCCCTACCCAACTTAGAGGTCCACCCTCCCCAATCCTCCCCAAATTTCAAAGCTACCACCCTCCTCCAAAGCCTATTCTCCTCGACCCCAAAACGCCAAAGCCACTTTCCTAGTAAAGCTTTATCAAAAATGGTCAATTTCCTAACACCGAAATTTCCTTTAGCCATAGGCATGCAAACCTTATCCCAACCCAATAAATGTGTCTTAGTGTCTCCCCAAAGGAAGTCCCTTTGTAGCTTCTCAATTTTGTTTGCCACGTGTAGGAATGGTGAATAGAGATAAAAAATAAGTGGGGAGGCTAGATAGCGTGCTTTTAAGTAATGTTAGCCTACCACCTTTCGATAAATACAATTTCTTCCACCTTGTTAGCTTCCGTTCAATTTTTTCCAAAATAGGGTTCCAAATAGAGGGGGACTTATGGGATGCCCCCAATGGCATACCAAGATAGGTCATTGGCAAGGCCCCAACCCTACAACCCAAAATCTCTGCCAAAGCATTCACATTATTTACCTCCCCTATTGGCACCATTTCACTTTTAGCCACGTTAACCTTCAGGCCAGTCACAGCCTGAAAACAAAGCAGCAGTAAACGCACATGAAGGACTTGCTCCACCTCTACATCACAAAACAGGATAGTATCATTCGCAAAAAGCAGATGAGAAACACATTCCCCTCTACCCCTCCTGCCATCCGCCCTAAAGCCACAGAGTAAACCTACCCCCTCCATTCTCTTCACCATTCTACTAAATACCTCCATCATAACTAAAAATAGTAAGGGAGACAAAGGATCCCCTTGTCTCAAACCTTTGGAACTATCAAAGAAGTCAGCTGGGGACCCATTGACCAACACAGAAAACTGCACTGTAGAGATACAGGTTCGAATCCAGCTACACCATTTCTCCCCAAAGCCCATTTTGTTCAACAACTTCAGCAGTGCCTCCCAGTTCACATTGTCATAAGCTTTCTCAATATCTAACTTACAAATCACCCTTGGAATCTAACTCTTCGTTCTGCTATCCACACACTCATTAGCAATGAGAACTGAATCGAGGATCTGCCTACCTCCCACGAAACTATTCTGAGATTCAAATATCAGTTGATCTAACACCACTTTCAATCTATTTGTCAAAACCTTGGCCTAGATTTTATATAAACTCCCCACCAAACTGATAGGTTTGAAATCACGAATGTTGGAGGCATTATTCTTCTTAGGAATCAAAGCTATAAAAGTAGCATTAAGAGATTTCTCAAACTTACAGTATTGATAGAATTCTTCAAAACTGCTAAAACATCTCTTTCTATTACTCTCCAGCAATGATGGAAAAAGGCCATAGAAAAGCCATCTGGACCTGGAACTTTATCCCCTTCCATACCTCTGACCACTGATAGAATCTCATCCTTCTCAAAACTCCTCTCCAACCAGCCCCTCTCCACGTCCCCTATTTGGTCAAACTCCAGACCTTCCACAAATGGTCTCCAATCCTCAGACTCCTGATATAGGTTTTTATAAAATTGAACAACTTGAGTAGCCACTTCCGCTTCATCCTCATAAATCACCCCATCCACTTCTAAGAAACTTAGATGGTTATACCTTTTATGAGAATTGGCCATCTTGTGGAAGAATTTCGTATTATTATCTCCCTCCTTAATGCATAGCATCCTTGATTTTTGTCTCCATGAAATCTCCTATAGGGAAAGAAGATGCTCTACTTGTGATCTCACTACAAACTTCTCATTTCTCTCCGTCTCAGTGAGTCCATGAACCTCTTCCTTAGCATCTAGTAACTCTAGAGGCCCTAGTAACTCTTTCTTCCTGCGCCCAACATTGCCAAACTCTTGGCGATTCCATTGAATAATGTCTTCTTTCAAAGCTTTTAGTTTTTTAGCAAACACATAACTAGGAGTCCCTGAAAAAGAATGGCGATTCCACCATGAATCTACTCTGTCAACAAACCCGTCCGATTTCAGCCACATATTCTCAAACCGGAAAGGGCTTTTCGCCCTCGCCATACCCCTTGCCTCCAAAAGAATTGGGAAATGATCTGAAATAGGTTGTGGTAGAATCCGTTGGATCACATCCGGAAAGTGTTGCTCCCAGTCCTGTGACACTAGAGCCCTATCGATCCTAGACATGGATGGCTGATCAGAGCCACTAGACCAAGTAAAACTCCCTCCCTCCAAAGGCAAATCTAACAAGGTTAAATCTTCAATGAATTCAGAAAACTTTTCTATTGACGGAGTAAGCCTAGATCCACCCCTCCGTTCACTAGGAAAACGAACAACGTTAAAATCCCCGAAACCACACCACGGAACATTCCAACAGTGTTGAATACCAACCAACTCATCCCACAAATCACCCCTCAAATTATTATCATACGGGCCATACACCCCCGAGCATGCTCAAATGAAACCGTCCTCCACACCTTTCCACTTTACCGACACCGAAAACGAGCCCACTAGAACCTCCAACTTTTCCAAAACCCTCCTATCCCACATAATCAAAACCCCACCAGCCATCTGATCAGCATCTAGAGCCACCCAATCCACATACTTACAGCCCCAGATGCTGCTAACAAGCTGTCTATCTATGACGGCAAGCTTTGTTTCTTGCAGGCAAACAACATCACACTGCCACTCCCGTAACAAGTTTCTCACTACCAGACGTTTCTGGGAGTCATTCAAACCACTAACATTCCATGAAACCATTTTCAGCTTCATAATTACTTTTAAGGCCCTGCAACTGTCACTACCACACTTCCAATACACTATCTTCCATCGTAGTTAACCGTTGAGATTAAATTCCTCAACTCTCTTTTCCCTTTACCCATAGAGGATGCTACTTTTTGGTTAGCAGTTGCTTTCTTCCGCTGCTGGTTAATGACCACCATCTCCCTTTCAAGCCTTTGAAGATAAGCAATACACAACTTCTCATGACGATTAACAGAAAGCCCAACCACTCTACAAAAACCTGGGATTCTGTTCTTCACCTATTTGGAGACATCCAGCGTACCACCAATATCTACCGCCTCAGAATCATTATGCACTTCCATAGACAAAGCCATCCCCGGAGGGATTACAGTCAACAATGGAGAGCAATCTACCAAACTCTCCTCCTCACCCAAAGCAGATAGGACACACTCTGACTTCGATTCTATCAACGCTAAATTGGGTTGGCCAATCTCACCCATATCTAATAACCTGGTGCCCTTGTTGTCCACCCCTTTATCCACTCTGTTGGGCTGGCCAATCTCACTTCCTACTTTATCCACTCTATTGACACCAAAATCCGCAAAACCTGCAACCGAAAATCTCTTAAGGATATCTGCCAAGAAAATACCCTTCGAGATTTGCGAAATCACTATGTCGGTCTTGCCCAGAACCATGGTAAGGTCAACAGAGTTGAGCCCACCAAGAAAGGGACCATATAAAACCATCTGAGCCACCTCGTGATCGGTGGAGTAAAACCCAGCTGAAAAAGAGCTATTACTCTCCAACGGAGCCACCTCTAGACCGTCGGAACTGGTACCAAACTCCAGCCCATCCACCGCGGTGCTGTCGGAGCTCAACCTATCAAGACAGCAGTTAAAACCCACCATCGGCCTCACCTTGAGACCATCAGAGGTGAACCCAGCCTCAATCCCAGCCACCGAGAGGCTATCTGAGCTAATTCCACCAGACCCGCTGCAACTTACGAGGCTCAAAGACTCGGTCATGTCTGAAGAAGATTTTAAAGGCATCACCACGTGGGCCAGGGATTTTGGGCTAGTCAAAGAAGAGGGTTCGCCCATTTCATGAATACTTGGGCCTGAGAAGCAAAACTTTTTTGACTGAAAAGAGCCCACACCAGTTTGGGCTAACGTGGGATTCAACTTCTGACCCCGTGATCCACTGGATGGACCCATCACAAAATGCCTCTGATTCTTTATGACCCTTTTAGAATTCCTCCAACCACCTTTATTAGAAATCCCTGCATCACACCTATAATGGGCTGAGCCTATCACAGGAATTTTTTGCACCTGTGACCCACTAGGAGGACCCACCACCTGCTCCCACTGACTCTTTGTGACCCATTTAGAAGTCCTCAGTCCACCTTTAAAAGACTTTCTTGTTACACGCCTTTTACCTTCCTCATTCACCTCTATGGTCAAGCCTTCTCCTGTCCAGTGAGAATTCCTCAATTCAAATTCTTTTCCATAAACAGAATTATTCACCTTTGATTTGAAATTCAACTGAAAGCTTCTTTTAATTCCAGCCAGCTTTTTCTCTCCCAAATCAACATCCACATCACTGTGCCGAGTACCCACGTCTCTTCCTCCTAGAGTCATCGGACATGATGTGCTCGCCAACGTTACGCTCAACCTCCTCTGTTCCATGACTGAGTTCTTCTTCTCCCCCGTATTGTCCCCTAGTTGCATTTTCCTTTTCTCATGGGCGCTTGACAGATTTAACTGATTTCTACCCCTGACCTGCACTTGATGCCCACGCACCGTATCGGCAAAAGTTTTACAAGGTTGAACCCCTGATTTACCCTTACGAAGCTGAGCTACAAATTTCAACTGACCAGAACCACCATTCACATAGTTTTCAGGTTCCAACATCCTCCTTAACTCTAACCCAAAAACCTTCCATCCGTTCTTAGCTCTGCCTTCTGGAATAATAATGGACCTCCTAGACCCACCAACTTTCAGTTCAGTCAAAAGAAGGAACAAGCCAAAAGAGTTGAAGCTCCGTTGTAGGGTGTAAGCTACATCACCTTCCCTAAACGTATAAAAAGACTTCAGACTAATCCCAACAACAATCTGTTCTGTACTCTGCAACAGCCATTGTGCAGCGTTCTTACTCATGAAAACCAACTTCATGAAGTACCTACTCTGCTCAAAAATCCTAACAGAAAAATACCGTCCCCCTTCCTCTACCACCAGTTGAAAAGATTTGGATTCAATACAAAAACAGCGGGAACCACCCATAATAGAAAGCCTTTTTGTTCCACTCTCGTTTGTATATTTTGAAGGTGATGAAAAACTTTAGCTTGTTGGGTTTAGAAGGTGATGAAAAAGCTTTTTGGATTGAATCAAGGATTGTAAGATCCTACTTTTCGCATGTACCTCAAAAAGCCTTAGGACAAAATCCATACTCATATTATCCCAAGGCTTTTGAGGTACTATAAGTGGAATATACACCCGTGTATTTTGCTTTTGTCCTTTGGAAACTTGACAAATATGACAATGATTAAGAATCTCTCAATTTCTCTCCAAATCATGGCCAATAGAATTTGTCCTTTAGAAACGATGCTAGTTACAGGCAAATTGTCTTGTTCAATGTACTTTGATGCCTACTAAAGTGCGCCACAGAATCCTGGCTACTGCATTGCTTCTTGTTCTACATGCTGTTCTTCTTCTGCTTCTCTTTGCTAGTTTGCACTTGCTTTTTTTCGTCTCAAAGATTTAGATTCTTGGCTGGACAGAGGAGCAAAATGCTGCCTTCCCCAGCCTCTCTTACCTGAACTTCTAATCATGTTTTTATTTGGTAAATTCTTGGTTGTACACTTGCACTTGTCCTGCTTCTTGGGATACTGCCTATGGGAATGATAACTATCAGTCAGCTTCTTAGAGGCAGATTCTCCTTATTGAGATCCAAAAAGCCTGGCCAATGGTTGCTTGATGTGGTCCTCAATTTTAAATGCCATTTGATAGACTTCATCAATGCTAAAGAATCAAACTATAGTCATTTCTCTTTTTACTTTGGGGAAAAGGCTAGCTTTGTATCCTGATAAAAGTTGACGATCATTTTTATCAATTTGACAGTGAATTGGGAGGTTACTGAACTTCTTGGTGTAATCTTCAACCATAATAGATCCTTGTTTCAATTGAATCAACTGATCATTTAAAGAATCTTTATAATCAAGCTAAAGGTATCTCTTTTTGTATAAGCTTCATTTTTCCCCCAATGAATAAATGAAGGCTGATCAAGTATGAGCATGTGTTTTTCAATGTTGCGCCACCACATTTGCCTTTGTCAAAAGGGGGAAGGCTCACCCCAATTTAAAGTATGCTGTCTAAGTCTCCATGCTTATTTTAGGTCCTTATTTCCCCTCCCTTTTGGCGTTGCAAATAGAATGTAGAAAATTCAAAGGGGCTTTCCCTAGGGTGGTTAGGTGGATGAGTTTAAGTTCCATTTAGTTAATTGGGATTCGGTGTATTACCCATTCAAGAGGGAGGTTTGGGATTTGATGTTTGATGCTATTTAATCAAGTGTTGTTAGGGAAATGGTTATGACGCTTTGGGGTGGAGACAAACTCTTTCTGGTGTAGGTGATAGAAACTAAGTACGGGATATGCCAGGATGGTTGGTGTACAGATAGTGTGGGGCTTACATATGGTGTGAGCCTATGGAAATGCATAAGCAAGGGATGCTCCAAGTGTGCAAAATTTGTAATTATATGCGGTGGGGACCGGAATAAGACAGTGAGATCTTCAAGGATCATTACCCAGAACTTTTTCTAATTGCTTAGACAAGGAGGTGAAGGTGGCTGACTATTTGGATGTGTCAAATGGTTGTATTGGAACCCATCTTTTAATTGGGTTGTGCATAATTGGGAGTTCGAATCCATGGATTCTTTCTTGACAGATTTGTACTCTTTTAAGATATGTTTGTCTTGAGAGGATTGAAGGACCTGGACTATTTCTAGAGCTCTGGGCTTCAAAGTTAATACTTATTATAAAGCTTTGAGAAAAGGAGGGGATCAACATTTCCTTTGGAAAACTATGTGGCGAGTTGAATCTCCTCCTTGTGTCAAATTCTTTATGTGGCTTACAATGAAGAGCAAACTCTTAAGAGCATTAGTAGTAGTAGTGGAGCTAAAAATTTAGCTATTTGGTACCACAAAAAGTTACTTTATCTATTTTACCTATTCACTTTACAATACATTCAGCAGTAGTAGATCTATTTTAGTTTTCAACACAATAAAACAATATAAGCATCACGATAAAATAATATGTCTACAATAATAAAATAATACATCCTACTACCAAAAAAACACCACAAACCGCACAATCCACAACCACTGCCAACCAAGAACAACCACCCAACAACAACTAGCAAGCCAAAAACAACCACCCACAACCACTGCCAAATATCCAAATTAGCCAAAAACCACCACACAAATCGCCACAAAACCCAGAGAAACAACTGGGGTATTAAGTTTTTAACTACTGTGATATATCGAGAGAGAAATTTTCTATTTTGGGTTCTGTGGTTGCTTTGTTTGGGTTTTGAGGAAGATTAGTTAGCAAGAAATAAACCATTTAGGGACAAAGACTGGTTTTGTGTCCTCAAACAATGTTGGCAATGGAGCTGGGTCAGCGGCGTGGAGCTGGGTTGGCAATGTCGGTGGCGAGGGGAGGTGGGTCGACGGCATGGAAGACTGGGCAAGATGAAGCACAAACCGGAGAGAGAAAACTGGCGGTGTGGAGGACTAGGCGATGAGGGAGAGAAAAAAAAAAAAAAAAGAAGGAAAAAAGAAGAAAGTTTGATGATCTGAGGAAGAAAGTATTATTTTAATAGAAAGTAGGATTAAAATAATATTTTTTTATTTTAGCTTCACCTTCCGTACAAAGCCAAAAATAGCTTTGTACGGAAGCCTAAAGCTAAAAATATTTAGCTTTACCTCTAATGCTGTGTGAGCATTTTTTGGGTTTTTGTGGAGCTAAAATAGCTATATAGCTTTTTAGCTCCATTACTGCTAATGCTCTAACTATGGTTAATCTGCAGAAAAGAGCATTGTTATGCCAGATTGGTGTAGCATGTGCCAGATTGATGAGAAAACCATTAACCATCTATTTCTATATTGTAGCATTGCTAGAGAGCTTTGGATTTCCTATTGTGTCTTTTCGGTGTGAGTTGGATGATGCCTAGGAGAATGTAAGATCTACTACTAAGCTGGGCTGCTCCATGTGTGAAAAAGGACCAGTTGAAAATCTGGAGAGCTATTCAATCTTGATGTGGACTGCTTGGAGACAAAGGAGTTACCACATTTATAAAGACAGAATGCTTGGTAATCCAGCTCATGTCGCACTCGCATATAGTGGGCAATTTATTCAGATGTGAATAGGCTTCTTTGCAGTCCTCTGCCTTTGATTCGGATCTATTGTCTTTTTTGGATAGTTTGTATTTTGGTTGACGTCTGATTTTTTTTTTTTTTTCCTGTTAGAGTGCCCCGTATTATACTCCATGTGCTTAGGCCCTGACCATACTTTTCGATCTCATACCATACCAATCACAATAATCTTCCATTGCAATTAATCAATCAAAGAAAGGATGAGGAGCAAGCTTTCCAGGAAAATCGTGAACATCAATTCTCGCATAGTAATGTTATCATTGGCCATATTGTAAACTCCTTGTTCGATCATCTCCCCATTGTCGTTGTGATAGGAGCGTCTAGGATGGACTTCTTGTTTTTGATACCTGAATCTCCTAGACACACCTGTTTTGCTGTTCCCTGGATTGTGCCTACTAGGTTCTTCGTAACCTGCCATAGCTTGATTAATCAATATTGTAGAATCTGTTGTCTTTCCAACTTCTAAATGAGTAACTCAATCAGTGAGGTTTTCAAGCTATTAAGCAATCCATAATAACAAATCATCTCGTTGTTGGTTTGAAAGTCTTCTCTGGTGAACTCTTCCACTTAGTGTTTCCATGGTAGTAGAAAATTCAAATGATCGAGAGTGACAGACCTGCTCTGATACCAAACTGATGCACCCTAGGAAAAACAGAAGTCCTGGACGCCTATGTTAGCAATAAAGGAAGGTTATAGAGGGGAAGTAGATGTTGGAGTTCACTTCTGACAAGGTGAGCTCCTTTTCTCATAACAGAAGTAGGGTGCAAGAATTTTCTCATGTGTACATACATGCTTACATCTGATTCGATAGTGCAACACAATGGAATGTAGAAGTTAATCATGTAAGCATTGTATTTGTTCAAACATGATCATTTTCTAATACTTAGAAGAATGATAATATTGTGGAATTTTATAATTGGAATTAGATAAAGTCATAAAACTCAAAAGTTGCATCTGCTATTGTCGCTAAAACTGATTGCATTGTGCTATGCATTTTAGTATGGAATAGCTAGCAACTTTTCATCATTAAAGAGAATTATAGTGAATTACTACTTTATTTAGGAAGTTTTTTGCTCATGTGATGAGTGGGTAGTTGCAGGGATTAGACTGTCATTGGTAGGATTTCTAGTAGCCCGTTCAAGGTTGGGGCACAAATAGTTGCTTAGTTGCCTTCCTCTTAACAGGGCTTTGACCTTGATGAACCTGAACATAGGAATGCCTAAACTTTAGTGTCCCAGGAAGTTCTTTGAAAATGTTGGTCATTGCTTGCTGGTAGCTATTTTGGTTTCAGTCATAGTTCTTTTGTTCCATTCCTACCCATTTCAACAAGTTGGGGCTATTATCACAAGGCAGCCCGCCCTGTTTTAGTAGACTGATGTTCTCTTAATTGAAGCTCGAGTGTTCGGATTGGATCTTATTGAGGTGACCAGTATAAAGGCATGAGAGAGAGTTATTTACCCATGTTATGCTTGGAATTGACAAAGAAGTACTATAAGGCCTTTGTATGTTTTTATTCCCAAAAAAAGGGTATGCCATTAGGCTCTCAGGGTTCTGCTGTGAGTTTTGAGAACAATTATGAAACTTACTGCTTTTATAACATTTGGGTAAAGGACAAGGGATTGGCGGATTGCTTTCTTTTTCCTTGATTTTTGATGAATTTAGAAGATTAATAAAAGACATTGTCATATCGGTGAATACTACTTGATAACGTATCGAATCTTTTCAATCAGGGTTTGACCCAATGATCGGGCTGAATGAACAGAAATTCTTTAGAATTAATTTATTTAATTTAATTTTTTATTCTTTGAGTTACACATGCTTCTGATGGGTCTCATAGCAACAGCCTCACCCACCACCCAACTCTTACACAGGAAGGAGATGCTATTTGAGCAAGAGCTCCTTGGCAGAAATGCTTTAGAATTATTGGAATATTTTGGGTGCCTAGCATACCTGTAACTATCCTAGACTTGATATATGTAGAACCACAATGAGATGGCCATAGATAAAATTCAAGCAACATCGCAAGATTTTATTTTTTTATAGGTTAATGCCAAGTTGAAACCCATCTTGTAGGTCTTGAACTTTGATCTCACCCATTCTTTTGGAGGAAGGAATTGTTATTTGAGCCAGAAATGGTAACAACACATGATATGTGTAGCCCAATCCCAGATGATAGAATATCAATAAGCTTACCTTGAATTTGCGTAGACAATTGTTTGATCTTGTATATTGTTTACAGCGTGAGACTGTCTCTGGCTCCATGGCAAGGTATAATTAATGACAGCGTAACTTGCACTGCTCCACTAGCAAATTCTTAAGACCTTGACCTTCCTGTTGACAAGGCAGTAGCATATCCAAACAATTCTCTCTCAATTTATTAGATAAGTAAATATTGAAAGCCTTAAAAGGTCAACAACCTGTGTTTAGCAGACTTTGAGCCAAAACAGTCTAGCAATGTTGAATTTGAAGTAGCTGGAGATCTCTCTATTATTAACTAATAATAAAATTATATGAATAGGGATTGATAGTTGTTGCCAATTTGTTGTGGTAATTTAATTATCTTTGCTTGAAAAATTTGCAGATTGTTGGGGGAATGTCAGCAGAGCAGAGAAAGGTTCTTCTCTTTTTCTGGACCTCAGTGAAATATTTACCAGTGGAAGGTTTCCGTGGATTGGCTTCCCGGCTTTACATATACAGGTCCACGGAGTCTCATGATCGCTTGCCTTCGTCTCACACTTGCTTTTATCGGTTGTGTTTCCCACCCTATCCATCTATGGCTGTCATGCAAGATCGCCTTCATGTCATCACCCAAGAACATGTAGGTTGTAGCTTTGGTACTTGGTGAAATAGTTGCATCTGAAGATCTGGGTTGAAAGGGTTTTTCGACTGCACATAGAAATATTTGTCCTCAGGTTGTACAGATATAGGATGATTGTCATTAGACTATGTAAGAAGGTGCTATAGTTCTCTTATTGTTCACCCTTCTTTTTGCATCGTTGGATGAAGGTTGCAATGTCATTGCTCTTTTTGTTGTCTGTTTGTATAGGTATAGTATAAATAAAGCAGGAGGCAGAAAAATGCAAATCTCTCTGCTTCCATGGACTTATTTCATAGTATTAGATACTGGCTTATCGGGACATTTAAGCACACAGATTATGCAATGACAAGCAAGTCAATCTCCTTTTTCTCTGATAATCATCAAGTTCTTATAAGATTGTGTGAGTAAGATCAATATCCGTTTTGTTTAGAATACTTTCAGGTTGTGATGTGGTGCAATTGTTTTCAAGTGTATTGCTTCTCTGTTTTTGTTCATAATCTCCCAAAAGGCCTGTTTAACAATTTAAAAGTTTTTCAAAACTGTTTCCGAAGCTAACTCATTTCCTTGTGTCACTCTCCTTTTTTTTTTTTTTTGATTTTTAATTTTTTACTTTTACGTTTGATTTTAGGCTAAACAAAGGCCATATATTTCTTCCTTTTGAGCAAGCATGACACTAAAAACTGTCTCGTGCATAATCTAATTATATTCATTTTCTTTCTGGAAAGCCTAAACTTCAGCTGATAGAGAACTGGTTCGACATGGGTACTGGGAGTTAAAAAGATCATTCTCCACTCTGCGTGATTACATTTTTTGTTTGAAACCTCTGCGTGATTCAGTATGAGTTGAGCAATATATTACACACTCACTAATGTTCCTGGTAAATTGTCTGTCTATTTGAGAAAGGTACTAAAACATGACATGTCCAAGTCAGGATCATCTGGTGATGCATGAAGTAATGTCTAATTAATGTAGGAGCATCCACATCCCAATTATTAGGTGTCAACCAGCATCAAAGCTAGAGTGTTTATTATTATTATTCAGGAATTAAAAAAAGATAAGAAAAAGAGAATGGGACCAGCTGGACTAAAGAGAGGTCTCAACCAATGCTTGAGGAGTCTAGACAACCTTACAAAAGAGAGGTCTCAAGTGAAAGATCTGCATGCGCTCCTTCATGGAAATTTAGCCATAGCTCACCTATAGCAATTAAGGGTAGAGTTTTCAAATAAAGATTAAGAGTATGTATGGTTGGAGTGATTTTGGGGAGGACGGAAAAAATGAGAGAAAATGGGTGGGAAGAGTGTATGATTGAGAGGGGGAAGGGGGAGAAAATTAGTGGGGCCTATCTGTTTTTCCTTTGGGTCTACCAAAACTTAATCTCCCCAAATTGGGAGAAAATGAGAATGAAAATGAAGAGAAAAAAGTCTTGGGCATTTTGGATAAAATTACCCAATCATTTTGAACAATTTTTTGTCCGTTTCTTATTTGCTTTTTTCACCTAGCAAACGCTCAATTTTTTGAACTTTTTTTGTTTTTTCCTCTTTGAATTTTTTGTCTTTTTAGGTTTTTTGGAAGTTCTCTTTCATTTTTTTTAATTTAATTTTTTTTCTCATTTTTTTTCTTTTCATGTCAGTTTTTTTAATAGAAAAAAAAATATTTTTGGTTCTTGAACTTCTTGCGCTTATTTTTAATGAAGTATTCATTCGTACACAAGTTTTTAATAAAAATATAATGTGTTTACCTTTTGTTTTATCTAATAGGGGCATAATAGTAAATTTTTACCAATTTTATTTTTATCTTCTCATTTTTCTTTTCAATCAAACAAAAGAGTTTTTCATCCCACCGCTTTTCCTTCTTCTTAACCAAACTCCATGAGAGAAAACTTAAATTTTTTTATCTTCACACTTTTTCATCCCTTCAGCCAAATGGACCTAAAGAAAAGTAGTTTATCATTCGTGATTCCATTATCTTAAGCTCTATTTTCTGTTATGTCGGTCTATCCTCTACCGAATGGCAACTAGTAATTACACTCAATAATGCTACTTATAAATGATAGCATGTTGCTAAACATTGTTTCCTTTTTATTTTAATTTTAATTTTTTCTGTTTTTGGTTGTTACTAACCATTCTTTGCATGCAGTGGTAGCTGATTATGAATGTAATCTAGACTACATATTTTATTGTGCATGTAATTTGGACTATTGGAAGGTTGTTTATTGTGGTACTAGAGTAGTAGTCGCATATTTGATCTTGTGCTATCTTTGAGGAAAAAAACAGAAGAAGAAGCTTTTGTTGTGGTTTTTAATGATCGTGTAATGTATTTTACACCCAAAATTGATGGATATATCTATATTATAGTATTTATAATAAACTGAAGATGATTTATTTTTGGTTAACCTCATAAGATTTTATTACTACATAAGTTTTTGAGACTTCAAAATTTTACACGCCATATTATATATATATATATATATATAATTAAATACAAAGTTCATTTAAATTTTAATGCTTTATTAGAATTTGGGCACTTCATATTTTATTTTTAGTGATAGAATACATTTTTTTTAATTATATAGATACAATAGAATTTCTTATAACATCCGCTCCATGATAATTGTCATCTATCATTAAGCTAAGACACCAATAATAAAATATAAAGTTATATAATAATAATAATAATAATAATAATAATAATAATAATAATAATGCTTAATTCTAACCGTAGAACATTTAGTTCCAAATGCAAACACAACTATTATATATAAAGAAACGCCAATTAATAATTTTTGTAATGATCAAATTTCATATTTAGAAAAGAAAAAAGAGGAAAAAAATTATATTATATTAAAATTTCCTGTGCATCGGATGGATTATCAACTAGTCTATATATTGGTGGTTTCCTGGTTTTTGCATATTTCCCATGAAGGTTGCTACATCAAGTTCTTGGTAAGTTCTTGATTTTCTAAGTATATGTAATTATCCAAGGCAAGGTATTTTTATTCTCTTACAAATTTCAACTTTAATTTTGATTGTAAATGTACAATATTTGGAGTAGATCTAGTTTTTGTTCCACTGCTTTATCATGCATATGATGTATGATGGTTTTCCCAACAATACTAACAAATAAAAAAATCAGCAATCTATACATTGTTCACAATCACAAACACATTCGCTTTAAACAAAGGAAAAATAAAGGTAGCAGTCTGAGGACACTATGAATTCATTTAAACACTCTTTGCAGGGGATTCCTCGACCAAATAACGTGTAGAACAAGTGCATGGTTAGAAAATATAACGACAAACAAGACACTATGGAGCATGGACAACAGGGCGGATTTAGGATTTCAAGCTGGGGGCGAAGTATAAGAAAAAAAAAAAAAAAAAAAACTAAATAGGTATCCATATAGTATTAACAAACCATCAACTAAGATAAATATACAAAATCATTGTTTCTTAATATATTAAGATGCAATTATTTATTAACAATGACAAAAAAAAAAATGTTATGTCCATAATATTTTTACAACAAATCACAGGTAGTTAGTTGTTATTAATTTAAATTTGAACCTTACACTAAAATTACTTTTTTGCCCTAACAATAACAACTAGTAATAATCTGCTACTTAGGATTTGTTGTAAAAATATTGTGAAAATGTTGTGAACATATCATTTCTCAAAAAAAAAAAAAAAAACACAAAATAATATTGTTTCTTAAGAGCATTAGCTATTGCAAAAATATTTAGTTTCACAAACCAAAAATTACGTTTTCTATTTTAATATAGCATTTAAAATGTTTCATACAATAATGTTTTTGGTATTTAGTGTTCTAAATACTAAATATTTAGCATTTAGAACTCTTAATACTAGTACTCTAATACTGGGCTGACTAGAATTTTTATTTTTTATTTTAAAGTTTTGTTTCTGTTAAGTTTTTGAGTTGAGTAGTTGTTAGTTGAGCTAAGCTAATTAAAAGGGAGGAGGTCTAAGTTTTTGAAAGAGGGAAGCGCAACTCTAGAAATAAAAATATATAACCAATAATTTTTTTTTTTCTTTGGGGGGATCCCAAATTTTTTTTTCTTTTTTTTTTTCTTTGGGCCATACATTAATTTGTCTTTCGTAGTACTATAATTGGGAGAGAGAATTGAACCATAGATGTTTCTGTTAGAAACATCAAGAGGGAGATCCAAATCCTCCATTTCGCACTCTTTCTATACTTCTTGTTGTATTAATGGTGGATTGTCCAATCAGGTTTGTAACTTTAATAAATGATACATCAGATAGTTTTAGCCAAATTATCTAATTGGAGGTTGGGGTTATCTAGAAACTGCCCTGTTTTTTTCTTCCTCTTTAATCAATTCAGTAATTGTTTCCTCTTGAATTTGATCACCATAGGGAACCACACAAAGAGCCCCGAGAGTATAATATGGCAGAGCAGAATATTTTCACATAAGTGGTGAAGATAGTATTCCACTAGTATTCATTCAACTTCTCCATACAAGAAGACATACTTTTTGTGTCTACGCTTCTCAATGTTGGCCGAGATGCAGTGCAAAGTACTAACCAAAAACACACAAAACATACTGGTATAGAATTTGGGAGTACTACGACAAGTGGAAGACCACTTCTGATCATACGCAAGGTTCTCTAAAGAACTGATGGTCAACTATTCAACCCAGCCTCTTGCGCAATTGTACTCCTGCTTCAAAAGCTTTGGCTTCAATTTCCATTACTCCCAATGGTCTCTTGACTCATTTGCTCATAGCTGCCATTACCCTTCCAGTCATCACAACGGATACTAACAATTACACCTGCTTCCTTCACAACCGCGAAAACAGCTCCATACACATTCACCTTGTATAACTCTTTACCCTTTGGGAAACCAATGCTTGAGGAGTCTAGACAATCTTAAAAAAGAGGTACCAAGTGAAAGATCTGCATGTGCTCCTTCAAGGAGGTTTAGCCATAGCTCACCTATAGCAGTTAAGGTATAGTTTTCAAATATAGTTATTCCTTGTCTTGTAAATTGATATTCAAGATTGATTAACTTTTTTGTATTGCTTTTTTAGGTTTTATGGTATCTCTAGCTCTAAAATTAACAAGTGGCGGAGCGCGGGCTCATAAGATAATTAATCATGGGGCTGCAATAGTAGCCAATTCCGCGTCATTGTTGTCTTGCTCTTTGGCAATGCTGTCGGAGCCAATCCTTACTTCTGATTTACTTTAAATGAGTAAACTAGCCAAAGAAAAAAATGGAGGAAAATTTCACTTTAACCCTATACTTAGGGTCTTAAACTTCCAAAAATAACAGATTAAACCATGAATTTTCAAAATGCAATAAATCAAACCTTGAAGTCTATCAAACACTTAAACAACTAAAATCGATTGCGTGCTTTGTCTATCCATTAGTTTCATTCCATTTAGCAAAGCAGGACAATTTTTTTTTTTTTTTTTGGGGACTAACATGTTCAGAAGAACGATAATTAATTGGAAAAAAGTAAATCAAAATACCACAACATAAACTTCCTGTTAGCATCTGTCTATTGTAATGGGACAAAACCATATATAGAATCCCAACCTCATATCAATTTAATGCAAAATCAAATCCCAATACCTATTTGGCAAATACTAATAGATCTTATAAAATCAATTTAGATTTTCAAATCGGTAAAATGGATCTAGATCTTCATCATTGATGTTAGAAATCGGTGAAGCAAAGTGTTGTACGTAGCTTTATTGTTGATGCCTTCTCAAGCAAATGGAGGTTTTTCACTAAGTATAGCTAAGGTTATGATTGATAACAGTTTTTGTTTTCTATTTTCAAAAACATATTTTTGAGAATATAAAGAAAAAATAACTTTCTTGTATTTTTTAAATAAAAAACATGTTTGGTTAGCTAAAATTAAAAAGATAGTTTTTTGAAGAAAAAAACAAAGAAGAAAATATTAAAATATGTTGTTACTAGGATTTGAACTTTAATGCTAACTCAGTAAATGAGACAAATTCATTAAATTAAATGCATATTTTAATTGATTTTTGAAAATTAGAAACTGAAAACAGCCTTTTGCATACTTTCAGTTTCCTTCACAAATTGAGTTTTGAGAACAGTTTTTGTTTTCTGTCCATTTTGGGTTGCTAAACAAGTTTTTTAGGCCCTACTTGGGAGTTCATAAGGGAAGGGATTTGAACTTTAATGCTAACTCAGTAAATGAGACAAATTCATTAAATTAAATGCATATTTTAATTGATTTTTGAAAATTAGAAACTGAAAACAGCCTTTTGCATACTTTCAGTTTCCTTCACAAATTGAGTTTTGAGAACAGTTTTTGTTTTCTGTCCATTTTGGGTTGCTAAACAAGTTTTTTAGGCCCTACTTGGGAGTTCATAAGGGAAGGGAATAGAATGGAATGAAATGATTATAAGGGAATGGAAAGGAAAGGAATGGAATGGAATTGAATGTATTTAATTAAGTAAGGGAATGGAATGGAATGGAATTAAGTAACCTTGATTGGATGTTTTAAAATTAAGGAATGGAAATGAATGGAATGTAAGTAATCTCGTTTAAGAGTCACACAGAGGGAATGGAATGGAATTATTTTATGACAATATTACTATTAAACCCCTATTTTAAAATAAAGGGTTGAATATATAGGGGTATTTTGGAAGTTTTAGTAAAAAAATTATTAAATTTAATTTTATTCCCTCTCATTCCTTCCAATTTTGGGGAGAATGAAAATTTGAGGTTTTAAGGGAATAGAAAGGAATGGGTGTTCCCTCCTACCCATTCCATTCCCTCCCACTTAAACTCCCAACAAGGGAATGGACTTTCCATTCCCTCTGTTAAAACTCCCAAACAAGAGGGAGGGAAGAATATTCTAAAAATATTCATTTCATTTCATTCCATTCCATTCTATTCCCTCCTCCCAATTAAAAATAGAAAATTGTTTTTGGAAACAGAAAATAAGGAAAAAAACAGTTACCAAAACATAGCGTAAGTATTTCTTATTCTTCGTTCAATCAAGTAAATAAGTAAATAACATGCAAACTAGTTTAGATACAGTGAAGCAAACGGCACCATTTTGTTCTCTTTTTTTTGTTTTTTTGTCCAACTAGGATGATGATGTGGCATTTTTGACAAGTATGATTGATATGTGCCATGTGCTGCAATCAAAAAAAAAAAAAAAATGTGCCACGTGGCAAAGCCCATGTGACACTTAACAAGGCAGTGGTAACAGAGTTGGATGACATGGTGCTTTTGAAAGAGGAACCAAGCATGAAGGGCCAAAATGAAAACACCTCCAAAAACATTAAGGATATGATTGGTATACTGAATGAGAATTACGACAAGAATTGTAATATTTATTACTAGGAATAAAATGTGTTGTAATGTAATAACTAAACATATTCATTAGTTTGGTTGTGAGTTATAACATTAGAATGAAACTTAACATTTATTTTAGAAAATTTTTTACTCATACAATTATATTTCTTTAAAAATTGTTATTTTTAAATTTAAGAGAGATGTTTGTTATTTTTTATGATTTTTTATTTTTATAATTGTTAGATGTATATGGAAAATTTGTATACTTGCAAATATATTAAGTTTTAAAATTATTGCAGCTACTAAGGAATAGCTAATACAACATTTTAAAGAGGAATAGTTATTCCTCATTTTGAAGAATAGCTATTTATAAGGAATGATTATTTCTTGTAATAAAAACATAATCAAACTAAAGAATAACTAAACCATAAGAATAACTATTACATTACAACGCTTATTACAGTTTACCAAACATGTCCTAAGGACTAAAAGTGAACCTTAGTCTTTATCAATATATCAAATGTTTGATCATAGACTTAAACATGGCTCAGTTTCTTACAAGCCTTCTAAATCTTTATGTTAAAAATTATTAAAAATTTTGAGGCTGAACAAGGCCTGTATATTGGTTCACATCGATAATTGCACATCACATGCATCATCGAAACGTATGTACCATCAAATATAAAAATGAGAGTATGAGATGAGTAAATACAATAAAACATTGTACCCTCAAAAAAGTTTCTTGGTTGTATTTTTTACTAAACTTTAATCTATTCCTAGTAAATTATCTATCTACTGGGGAAATGTACTAAAACGTTTTCTTTATATATTTTTTTGTTGTTATAAAAAATTAGTCATAGATCCACACAATGTGTAGGAATAGATAATAATTTTATATTATAATATAATGTATATTTTTTTCTCTAAATTTTTTTGAAAATAATTTTTTTTCCCTAAAAATTAAACAACCTCTATACGATCCAATTAGGTCTACCTCGGCCCCATTCGGTCCACTTAGGTCTACTTTAATTCAATTTGTTTCACTCAATCCACTCAATCAATTTTGGTCCCTCTTTAGTCTATTTTAAACTAATTGGGCCTTAAATTGATTCTTTTTGTAGGTTTTATTTTCAAGTAAATTCATTTTTTCTTTATTTTTGGGTTGAAAAGTATGAAATTTTATTATATTTTGGCTAAACTCTTTAGTTTTGAGTTAAAAAAATACAAAGAAAAATACTAAAATAGAAATTAGAAATTAGAAATTAGAAATATGAGCTCTAAAAATGCAATAAAAATTATAAATATTCAAAAGTCTTGTTCGGTGCACACTGGTTCTATTTGATCCATTATGTCCTCTTTGGTCCAATTTGGTCCTATTCGGTCCTATTTTGTCCATTTTGTCTACTAAAGTTCTATTCGGTCCAATTCGGCCTATTCAGCCTCATTCAGTCTTCTTCGGTCTAACTCGCTACATTCAGTCCACATTGGCCCTATTTAGTCTACATTGGTCCTATTTTGTTTACTTTGGTCCCATTCGATCCATTATGTCCACTTTGGTCCTATTCAAACCATTATGTGTACTTTGATTCTATTTGGTGATATTCGGTCCACATTGGTCCTATTCGGCCCATTCTGTCCACTTTGATCCACTTTAGTCCTATTCGAGCCATTCAGTCTACTATCCTATTCGGTCCATTTTGTTCACTTTGGTTCTATTCGATCCATTTTTTCCACTTCGGTCCTATCCAGTCCACATTACTTATATTTAGTCCACTTCATTCCAGTCTGTCCACTTTGGTCCAATTTGGTCCCGTTTGGCCCATTCTGTTCACTTCAGTCTTATTCGGTCCACCATGTTCCTAATCGGTCTATTCGGTCCTATTCTCTCCATTTGGACCAATTCAATCCATTCAGATCACTTCGGTTCATTTTGGTCCACTTCAATCTATTTTTGTGCACATGGAAAAAGACATGTTTGGGTTGAAAGCACCTAATCTAAATCCAAATTTATTTAAAATATATATCAAAGTGATAAAGGGATAGAGTAAAAGTGATATTAAGGGTTTATTTGGGATCCGCTTATTTTGCTAAAACTGAAAACTTTTTGCTAAAAGTATTGTAGATAAAGGTAAAAATTAATTAAAATAGTATAGTGAGATCTATGAATAGTATCAAATAGTACAGTGAGACCTATAAATAGTAGCAAAAACAAGATGAATAGTAAAATAAGCTAGCTTTTTAAGCTGAGCCAAACGTGCGCTAAGGTAGATAGTAGTGGATAGATGAAAAGATAAAAGGGAGAGGAAAAGTTTGAAAAAGTATAACAATAAATTGAGAAATTAATAAGAAAAAAAATTAAAAATAAGAGAGAGAATTTTGAAAATGGGTGGATGATATGGCTCAACAAGAGTGTAACAATAATAAATATTACGTTTCAGCTTTTAGATATACTAGTTGCAGACCCGCGCGTTGCGCGTGATAATTTTTTAGATAAAATACTATTTTACTCTTTAGACTTTATAAAGAGTTTTTAAAAAAGAAAACTCTTTATAATAATAGAAAACTCTTCATATTTTTCATAATTTTGTCTATAACATTTTTTACTATCATCATATATTATGGTTGATGATTTGTATAAAATAGACATTAAATAAAAAGTAGAACTATTCAATAATTTTTTTAAGTCATGGTGTATGAAGATTATGATTTATATATGTATATATATACATATATATATATAATTTCCCTAGTTAAAATTTGATTATTTTTAAGTTACTATTTTGTATTATTATATTTAATTGTTGATTTTATTACACTATAAAGTTTTTAATGTCATCTGTATAGTCATCTCTATTTTATTTCTTACTCCTCTTTACCACATTTTTATTTTCAAAATAATAGTTATTAATTGACGTTTGATTTCATTTCTTTTTTTCTTCCTTCATTTATTCTTTATTACTTTGTATGTTCCCTTGTTAGTTGTAAATTTTGTGATTATCAATAAGAAATAGATATCATGGATGGCTTAAATAGTATAGTTATAGATGTAATTACGTTAGTGGTATGTCAAAGGGGCTTTTTTTTTTTTTTTTTTTTTTCCTTCTAAATCTTCAAGGAAATATGAAAGACATTTCTCTAGTTTGGTCTCAATCAGTTAAGATATCCATAATATATTAACAAAAGTAATAATGAGCCATAAATTTTTTTAATGTATGAAGTGGTTAGGTTAGTGGTATGTCAAAGGTTTTATAAAAAAAAATTTAAAAATAATTCCAAGGAAATGTAAACGGCCTTTTTTTGAAAAAAGAAATTGTGACTTTTTGAATTGTGCAAATATGATTGTTTTAATCACCTTGTTTATAGATTTCATTATTAAGTTATAAATATCTAATTAAAGTAGATGAATATATAAATGCAAAAGTATATGTAAAGCTACAACTGTACAAGATAAATATGTATAGATATATATTTTTTTATTATTCATAAATCATTATTTCATTGTTTACTTATAAATATCTAAATTAAAATTTTATTTTGGAAAAAAATATAAATTAAAATAGATGAATGTGTAAAACATTTTTAGTATATTGTAATATAAAATTTTTTTTTCTCAATATTTTATGTAACTTTTCCCATAAGATCAATATTGTTGGCATCCTTTAAAGATGATATATAATATTTTTGAGAAGAAGAAGAAGAAGAAGAATAAACAGAGACTATGCTAACACATAATATAAAATTATTAAGTTTGCGTGATTTAAATATGTGGCAAAAAAAAAATATTAATGTATCTATAATAAAAGCTTTTATCTAAATGATATATAGTAATTCATATTTTGTTAGTCTTAATTCAAAAAGTTCATTCTCAATAACCTTTTTAAAGTCTACAAATTGCTCAATCCATGGGCCTAGTCATATTCAAAGGATGCTATCTAAATTATAAATTATATGACCCTTTATCACATAAATATATTGATTTCCTCAACGTATGGTAAAGGGAGGCAAGTTTGTGTCTAGCCATTTTCTTAATTTGTGCTGCATAATTTAACAGCATAGAGGATGTGACTTGATTTAAATGTTGAATAATAATATGAGAGGAAAAAAGGTAAAAATAAACTATATAGCAATAAACATCAAATTATCCAAGTCATTCTATGTAATATAATAACATTATATTATTATATACTATATGCATAATGCAGTAGGATAATATTTAATTAAAGAAAATATAAAAGATAATAACTTAAAACACAAAAATAAATTGCATCATCCCAAAGTAGAATTCTAATTAACATAAATATTCATCAACCTAAAGAATTGATGCAATGAAAAAAAAAAATCAAACAAAAAATGAAAAAAATTGAGAGAGAGAGAGAGAGAGAGAAGTAACTTTTTGTGTGTGAGAAAACTATGCATAGAATGAAAAGATAAAAGATTACAACTTATAACATAAAAATAAATTGCATCAACCCAAAGTAGAATTCTAATTAACATAAAAATTCATCAACCAAAAGAATTGATGCAATGGAAATATAAAAAAAAATCAAACAAAAAATGAAAAAAATTGAGAGAGAGAGAGAGAGAGAGAGAAGTAACATTTTTTGTGTGAGAAAACTATGCATAAAATGAAAAGGAAAATGTCAAATTTATAGGAAGATGTTGAGAATAAGAAGGGTCAAAATAAAGGAAGACAAAAAGGTAGAGAAAGAATGATATTAAGGTAGAAAGTAGTGGGGAGATGAAGAGGTAAAAGGGATGGAGAGTTTTGGAAAATTAATAATAATAATAATAATAATAATAATAATAATAATAATTGTTAAAAGATATTTTAATTTTTAAATAATGGAGTTTTTAAGTCACCTTAAATTAATGAGAAAATGTTAAAATATATATAACAAAAATTGAAAACAAAAAATGATGATGTGGCTGCTGATGTGGCTCAATGTGAGCGTAGCAACATTAAATGCTACGCTTCAGCTTTTAGTAATATATAGACTAGTCGCAGACCAGCGCATTGCGTGAGATAAATTTTTTTTAGGGTGATCATATTAAATATATTTGGAGTAATAAGTAATAACACTCTCTCATTTTGTTTATATTAATAACGAAATATTTTAAATTTATTTAAGAATCTGTTTATAAATGTTTAACTATAGTTAGTAAAGACATTACTCATAATTGTAGTAGTAAAATACAAATTTAAAAAAAAAAAAACCAAAAGATTTGAAATGACAAATCTCTCCATAACACATTAAGAAAGAAAAGGGGGGAAAAAAGCAAAATACATTACTTAATATTTTTAAATACACTTTAATTTAAAATTTTAAAATAAGAGAATTTAATTTTAAAATTAAGGATAATTTTGGAACCTACCTTAAGCACAGGCAGGTTAGTACACAATATTTTAATATTAATTGAACAAAGTTTGGTTAAACAAATGTAAAGGGTGAAAATATTTTTTCCTTTCAAGTTTGGGGTAGAGTGTCATTTTTTCAAACCTCAATGAAGGGGAATGTAATTACCCCTATATTATTATTATTATTATTATTATTATTATTATTATTATTATTATTATTATTATTATTATTATTATTCTTCTTCTTCTTCTTCTTCTTCTTCTTCTTGTTAATAATTTATTTTTCATTTTCTTTTAAGTTAATAAAAACCTTACATATACCTTTTTATTTATTTATTTATAGAATATACATTTTTTTAACCTTTTCATATATTTTTTTTTAATATGAATCTTTACATATACCTTAAGTAAACTCTATATATTCCACTTCTTTAGATGTGTAAAATCATAGACTACTACTTTATAATAATAGTAGCTAATTAGTTTTATCACTTTTTTTCATAATTTCATTTATAACATTTTTTACTATTATTGTATATTTACTAGTTAATGATTTTCATAACAGAGGTGTTAAATGAGATGTAGTATTGTTTATTAGAATTTTAAATGTAATTGTGTATGAAGATTACTGTGGGGGCCTAGGTCCGGCTGCAATATTGGGCCTTGGCCCGTCCGAGGAGAACCTCCCCCTCGGCCGCACCAACCCCTCACCAAACCCAGGCCCATTGGTCAGAGTGAGTGTACAAAGAGCCTCACGGCGGGTGTGCACTCGGGGGGCACAAGAAGAAACAAAGAAATTAGGGGACGTCTACAGCCAGGCTACTACCTCTACATTTAATGCGCATCAGCTGCTTTTCTGGCCGCATTAATGTGGAGAAGACCCCCTGAACAGTGTCACCTTGGCTATTGCAACTCACAAAAAGCCGAGGTGGGTGTCTGATGGGACAGGTACTCGAGTAGTAACTTGGATGATCAACAAGTGGAAGCTCAGGATCATCCAGATGGATGGTATATAACATAAGAGACCCCCAAGAAAGAGGGGGAGGTTTTTCTAAAGAGGAAATAAGATCATTGGCCTCGAAAGAACGCTGACAATCCCCAGGACTAGCCCAGCCTTCCAACCCACTTCTCTACAAATTCATTGTCGGAGTTCTTGGGCTTGAGTTCTTGTACCCCATTGGGCTTAGAACTCAAGATCTGGTACCCATAATTGGCGCCGTCTGTGGGGAGGTTGCTTCGCAAAACTGTGAGCGTAACAGACCAGCATGGCAGGATTAAATTCTCAACCAGCGGAGTCAGCAGAGTCTCAGCAGCAGGATGGCTTTCTAAACCTCGAACGTGAGAGAGACCGCAAAACTAATGCACGTACCGTGCATGGCAATAAAAGCCGTCACCGAGCAGGAAGCTACGCCTCCCAGAAACCCAACGACACCAGGGCCTTACAGTTGCAAATCCACAAGCTAAAAAAGAAGTTACGCAACGCCCGACGAAGGCGAGACTCGCCAAGCCCTAGTAGCTCCACCGAAGATGAAGAAGACGATGACTATAGGAGAAGGTCAAGGACTCCCCCGAGCGAGTCTTTCTCACACGTAGAAGAGCACCGCCACGGGCATAGGTGTGAAGGCTCATCTCATGGAAGCCCGGGAGGTGATGCCATGAGTAAAGCATTGCACCAGACCTCCAAATCACCTTTTACGCGTAAGATCGAAGCAGCAAATCTCCCACGACGTTTCCACTAGCCTACGTTCACCCTCTATAACGGTCGAACCGACCCCGTGGAGCACATCAGCCACTTTAACCAGAAGATGGCGGTCCATTCCAAGGACGAGGCTCTAATGTGCAAAATTTTTCCATCCAGCCTGGGACCGGTGGCGATGAGATGGTTCGATGGTCTTAGGGCCGAGTCCATAAACTCCTTCCAAGAGCTGACCAGGGCATTCGGCTCTCGTTTCGTCACATGCAGCCGAGTTCCCTGGCCCTTGGGGTCGCTGCTATCCCTGTCCATGCGAGAAGGGGAAACCCTAAAAGCCTATTCCGACAGATACTGGGAGATGTTTAACGAGATAGATGGAGAGCTTGATGAGGTTGCTGTCAGCACTTTCAAGCTCGGCCTGCCAGCCGAGTATGGGCTGAGAAAGTCCCTCACAGGCAAGCCAGTCACGAGCGTGCGCCAGCTTATGGATCGTATTGACAAATACAAGAGGGTCGAAGAGGACCAGTTGCAGGGGAAGGGCAAGGCTAAGGTTATCCCCCAGGAGCGGAGGGATTTCAGGTCGGACGGATACAAGGATGGTCGGCCGAAGAGAGAGTTTGCCGGCGAGCTCGGAAATGCCTGCGCGCGTGCGATTAATACCGTGTTTCGGGAACCTGTACACTAGGTCCTGGAAAAGATCAAGCGCGAACCATTCTTCAAATGGCCGCCAAAGATGGCAGGAGACCTCATGAGGTGTAACAGGAACCTATATTGCCAATACCATCAGGAGCCGGGGCACACCACAGAAAACTGCCGAAACTTGTGGAACCACCTCGACGAGCTTGTCCGAGAAGGACGGCTCAGACACCTGCTGCACCATACCAGTGGCGGGCAGAACCAGCCCCGAGTGAACATAGTCATGAGGCCCCCAGTGGGCACGATAAACGTCATCTTCGCAGCACTAGGGAGAACCGGCTCATGCCCATCCAGGGTAATGTCCGTGACTCGACCCTCGTCTGAGGGCAGCACTCCGAACCTGAAGAGGGCAAGAACGGATGGCACGCCGGCCCTAAGCTTCTCGGAGGAAGACAAGGTGGGAACCATACAGCCTCACGATGACGCTCTGGTAATAACACTTAGGATCGGTGGGTATGACGTGAAAAGAGTAATGGTGGACGACGGAAGTGGCGCCGAGATCATGTATCCCGACCTCTATAACGGGCTCGGCCTCAAGGCCGAGGACCTGACACCGTATACCTCCCCTCTCGTGAGCTTCGACGGAAAGACGGTTACCCCAAGAGGCCAGATTAGGCTACCCGTCCAGACGGGCCCGGAGGTGGTGGAAGTAGACTTCATCGTGGTGGACACTTACTCACCCTACACGGCCATCGTCGCCAGACCCTGGCTCCACACGCTAAGGGCCGTCGCCTCCACCCTGCACCAAAAAGTGAAGTTCCCCTCCGGGGGGCAGGTCATGGAAATCGTCGGATGTCAGACCACGGCGAGACAATGCTTGGTGGCAGCCATTACGCACCGGCCGGAAGCGGAACCCATAGCCCCCACCCAAAAGGACTTATAGCAATCAAAGGGCCCGGACGAGCCAACTGATGCGCTCTCCGAGGAGGCAAAGTGCGAGGAGTTGGAGGAAGTTGTGATCGGAGGTGACCCTGAGAGATTTTTTCGGGTCGGCTCTCAGCTGCCCCCTCTGGAGAAAGAGCGGATGGCCGAATTCCTCAAAGAGAATTTAGACGTGTTTGCATGGAGCGCCTATGAGGCCCCCGGTGTTGACCCAAATTTCGCATGCCACCACCTGAACGCTAACCCCTCCATCACTCCAAAGAAGCAGCCCCCTCGGCGTCCGTCTAAAGAGCACGCCGACGCCGTGAGGACCGAAGTGACAAAGCTCAAAGAGGCAGGGGCTATCAAGGAGGTTTTCTATCCAGAGTGGCTGGCCAACACGGTTGTTGTCAAAAAGAAGAGCGGGAAGTGGCGAGTCTGCGTAGACTTCACAGACTTGAACAAGGCCTGTCCAAAAGATCCTTTCCCCATGCCTCGGATAGACTAACTAGTGGACGCGACTGCAGGCCATCCTTGGATGAGCTTCTTAGACGCCTTCCAAGGGTATCACCAAATCCCCTTAGCTCTGGAGGATCAAGAGAAGACTGCTTTCGTCACGCCCACGGGGAACTACCACTACAAAGTAATGCCCTTCGGATTGAAGAATGCGGGGTCCACTTACCAAAGGATGATGACCAAGATGTTTGAGCCGCAGCTAGGCAAGAACGTGGAAGTGTACATAGACGACATGGTAGTAAAAAGCAAGAAGGAGGCCGACCACGTGGAGGACCTCAAGGATGTGTTTGAAACCCTAAGGAGGCACAAACTGCGCCTCAACGCCTCCAAGTGCTCGTTCGGAGTTGAATCAGGGAAATTCTTGGGCTACATGGTCACCCACAGGGGGATCGAAGTCAACCCTGACCAGATCAGAGCCATTAATTGCCTACAGCCACCTCGGAATCCCAAAGAGGTTCAAAAGCTCACAGGAATGATCGCCGCCCTGAGCCGGTTCATTTCCCGATCGGCAGACAGGTGCAGACCTTTTTTCCTCTTGATGAACAAGTGGAAAGGGTACGCGTGGACCAAAGAGTGCGATTCGGCTTTCCAACTGCTCAAACAATACCTCTCTCGGCCACCGATCATGTCCAGCCCCAAAGCCGACGAGGTCCTGTTCGCCTACATTGCTGTGGCCCCACATGCGGTAAGCCTAGTGTTGATACGAGTGGACGACGGGGTGCAGCGGCCGGTCTACTACGTTAGCAAGTCATTTTACGAGGCCGAGGTTCGTTACTTACCGTTGGAGAAGGCCATCCTAGCGGTGGTCCACGCTACGCGACAGCTTCCCCACTACTTCCAAGCCCATACCATCGTCGTTCTAACGCAGCTCCCGCTCAGGTCCGTGCTTCGGAGCGCCGACTACACAGGGAGAGTTGCTAAATGGGGAACGATCCTAGGGGCTTTTGACATCAAGTATATGCCGCGCACCTCCATCAAGGGCCAGATCATCGCCGATCTGGTGGCCGAGTTCGCAAACCCTGTTTGGAAGGGACATCCGGGGCATCTGGCGCCGACGTGAAGGCGGTTGGCCTGATCTGCATCCAAGAGCCCGCTTGTTGGAATGTGTACGTCGATGGAGCATCGAACCAAAGAGGCTCTGGAGTGGGGCTAGTCCTCACCTCTCCCGAGGGGCTCATAATTGAAAAAGCGCTAAGGCTGGGCTTCTCGGCCACGAACAACGAGGCCGAGTACGAAGCCCTACTGAAAGGGATGTCCATGGTTGAAAAACTAGGCGGAAAAAAGGTGAATGTGTTCTCGGACTCGATGTTGGTAGTGGGCCAGGTGAACGGAGATCTGGAAGCTAGAGATGGAAGAATGTTGGAATATCTTGGCCGAGCCGGACTCCTGAGGTCACACTTCGAATCCTTCACCCTACAGCACATACCAAGAAGCGGAAACACGCACGCCGACTCCTTGGCCACGCTAGCCACCTCTTCAGCTCTTGCCCTCCCTCGGATCATACTAGTGGAGGACTTGCACGTGCCCTCGGGGACAAAGGGGAATGCCACCTGCGTCCATCAGGTCAGGGCGGGTAACAGCTGGATGGACCCTGTGACACTATTTTTGAGTGACGACGTCCTCCCCAAGGACAAGGGAGAGGCCGACAAGATCCGACGGAAAGCCTCAAGGTTTTGGCTATCGGAAGAGCGGAAGCTGTACAGGCGATCTTTTTCCGAACCATATCTGCTGTGCGTCCACCCCGAAGCAACAGAGTTACTCTTGGAAGAAATGCATGATGGAATCTGTGGAAGCCACACCGGAGGAAGATTCTTGGCGCATAGAGCCATCACCCAAGGCTATTGGTGGCCCAATATGAAAAGGGAAGCGCAAGAGTACGTTAAGAAGTGCGACCAATGCCAAAGGTTCGCGCCAAATGTGCATCAGCCGGGCGGAGTCCTTAACCCCCTGTCCAGCCCGTGGCCGTTCGCTCAGTGGGGCTTAGACATCGTAGGCCCTTTCCCCAAAGCCGTCGGCAACAGAAAATACCTCCTGGTCGGCACAGACTACTTCACCAAATGGGTAGAGGCCGAACCGTTAGCAAACATCAGAGACGTAGACGTCAAGAAGTTCATTTGGAGAAACATCGTCACCCGATTCGGAGTCCCTCACACCCTCATCTCGGATAACGGCCTCCAATTCGACAGCAAAGCCTTCAGACGCTATTGCAGCACCCTTGGGATTAAGAATCGTTACTCCACTCCTGCCTACCCGAAGGGGAACGGACAGGCCGAGGCCATAAACAAGACCATAGTGGACGGTCTTAAGAAAAACTGGACGATGCGAAGGGAAGGTGGGTGGAAGAGCTACCTCACGTCCTCTGGACCTATCGTAGGCCCTTTCCCCAAAGCCGTCGGCAACAGAAAATACCTCCTGGTCGGCACAGACTACTTCACCAAATGGGTAGAGGCCGAACCGTTAGCAAACATCAGAGACGTAGACGTCAAGAAGTTCATTTGGAGAAACATCGTCACCCGATTCGGAGTCCCTCACACCCTCATCTCGGATAACGGCCTCCAATTCGACAGCAAAGCCTTCAGACGCTATTGCAGCACCCTTGGGATTAAGAATCGTTACTCCACTCCTGCCTACCCGAAGGGGAACGGACAGGCCGAGGCCATAAACAAGACCATAGTGGACGGTCTTAAGAAAAACTGGACGATGCGAAGGGAAGGTGGGTGGAAGAGCTACCTCACGTCCTCTGGACCTATCGGACTACGCCGCGAAGATCAACTGGAGAAACCCCCTTCTCGTTAACCTACGGAGCCAAGGCCGTAATTCCGTTGGAAACTGGCTTCCCAACGCTAAGAACCACCTGTTTTAGCCCGAGGAGTAACGACGAGTTGCTGGGGAAAAGCTTAGACCTACTAGACGAGCGAAGGGAAAATGCGAGGGTCCAACTGGCGTACTACCAAAACAAACTCAAGCAGGGCTACGACGCCCACGTTAGGCTAAGGCCCTTGGTGGTAAGAGACCTGGTACTGAGGAAAGTCGTGGGCAACACCAGGAACCCTACCTGGGGGAAGCTAGGACCCAATTGGGAAGGCCCATACCGCATCACTTCGGTAGCAGGCATTGGTGCGTACTACCTCGAAGACCTAGACGAAAAAATTGTACCACACCCATGGAATGTAAATAACCTGAAAAGGTACTATTATTAATGAAAGTCCCCTTTTATCCCTTACTTGTTTTACTTCTCCCGCTGCAACTGCGTTTCATTTTACAAGTGTTCAAACAGAACTTAAGCGAATGTAGTGTCCTCAGACCTCACTTTTAAGGGAAATTAATACTAGGTTCAAATTTTTACAAGTGTTCAAACAGAACTTAAGCGAATGTAGCGTCCTCGGACCTCACTCTTAAGGGAAATTAACACTACGTTTCATTTTACAAGTGTTCAAACAGAACTTAAGCGAATGTAGTGTCCTCGGACCTCACTCTTAAGGGAAATTAACACAACATTCCATTTTACGAGTGTTCAAACAGAACTTAAGCGAATGTAGCGTCCTCAGACCTCACTCTTAAGGGAAATTAACACTAGGTTCAAATTTTTACAAGTGTTCAAACAGAACTTAAGCGAATGTAGCGTCCTCGGACCTCACTCTTAAGGGAAATTAACACTAGGTTCAAATTTTTACAAGTGTTCAAACAGAACTTAAGCGAATGTAGCGTCCTCGGACCTCACTCTTAAGGGAAATTAACACAACATTCCATTTTACGAGTGTTCAAACAGAACCTAAGCGAATGTAGCGCCCTCGGACCTCACTCTTAAGGGAAATTAACACAACATTCCATTTTACAAGTGTTCAAACATAACCTTAATTGAACCTTAATTGAATGGGCGTCCTCGGATCACACAGTCAAGGGGGATTAACGCTACATTCAATCTTTATATGTGTTCAATCAGTCCTATATTCCGTTTTCATAAAGAATTAAAACAGAAGTTTAGGAGAGCAAAAACAATAGCCATAAATTAATGAAAATACGGTCGTTCTTCATTCAACACAAAAGATTACAGCACTTACTCTCATTAAAACACAAAAAAAAAAAAAAAAAAAAAAAGAGAGAGTACAATGTTTCTTCTGTTACAAGCAAGGCACAAAATAAAAATCACTACAGCTAAGCTTTTGGCTGGGAGTCCTCTGGAGTGGCCACATCGGAAGGCACACCATCAGCTTTGGGGTCGGCCTCGGCATCTTTGGCCCTTGAGACCACTTGGCTAATGGTAAGCTCGTCTTCGAGAGGTTGAGCATCCAAGGAAGGTTGGCCCTCCTCGCCAATCTCCACCACCTCGGGAGCCTTGTCATTAACAGCGAGGGCTTCAATGGCGAGGAGGGGCTCAGGATCAGCAACTTCGCGGATATCCTCCGGGAAGAAGATGCTTTCAACTCTCCTAAGCTCTGAGCCCGCGGGGACCCCTGCCCGATCCATGGCCACGCCCTAGGATTCGGTGCAGTAGTCCCTGCACACTACGACAACCTCCTCGGACAACCTTTTCTCCGTATCAAGGATGCCCCGCTCATATGCGGCCTCCACCGCGGCCTCGGCGGCTTCTCTAGCAGTCCGGGCGGCCTCTTTCGCCTTCTGCAGCTCGGCCATAAGGTCTGTGACCCTCTGCTTCTCTGTGGCTAGGTCTATTTCGGAGATGTGCAGTAGCTGGCGTTGATCCTTGGCTTGCCGTTCAGCCATTTTCAGACCGGCCACGGCACTTAGGCGGGCCTTCTCAGCCTCTCTCAACTTTCCGGCCAGGCCGGCCTTCTCCTGCCTCAAGGCTCCAGCCTGCCTCTCGGCCTCCTGACGAGAGCGGACTTCCGCCTTGACATCCTCACCGGCCCTTTTTCAGGTACTCCTCAGCCACAAATACCTGTTGAGTAACCTGCACAATTAGCAAAAGGAACGCGAGTAAGTAAGCAAGCGGATGAATGGGGCTTTGATAAAAGGAAATTCTTTAAGAAGGGCCGGAAAGCCTACCATGGCCAGATCCCTCTTCAAGGACAGGATGAGGTCCGGCTGCCGGATGCGCCGAAGGCCCTCTATGTCCCTGGGGAGGAGGAGGGGCTGCTCCAAGACCTCGGCTAAAGGTCTGGCATGCTCCCTCGGGGATTCCCAGAGCGTTGCGTCCCAAGGGATAGCAATGCCTCCCACCTCCAGCCGAGGGGCCCACGTGCGCTGAACACGGCGCGAGTCACCCTCCTCGGGCGCCTCTATGGGCCTTTTCTTCTTGATGTTATCCTTGGCCTTCTGCCCTAGATCCACCGGAGGCTTGGGTGGTGAGGGAGGCAAAGTGGAAGCAACCTGGGTTTTGGGGACATCCTTGGAAGACGATCCCGTCCCCTTATTCCTACCAGCCATAAGCCCCTTCAATCCCGTCCTCTGCTTCAGATCCATGCCTTCCTCTTCCTCCTCGGAACTAGGATCTGGTCGGGCTAGCAACAACCTTGGAAGACTCCCGGACTCCGGCTCTTCAAACTCGGTCTCGGAATCTGAAATCTCGACTGCGTGCTTGTCAGGAGCCTCTCCAAACGTGAATTGGTCAATCTCTGTATCCAAGGACGGAGGAGATGATGCGGGTCCCACGGTCGGGGTCGGAACCGATCGGTGGATTCTTGGGGGTGGTAGAGCAATAGGAGGAAGATCCCGGTCGGCCAAGAATTTGGGCTTGGACACGTCTATCAGAGCTAGCCGACTACTTCCTGCTCTGATTGCCTGGCCGATGGCTTGGAAGTCCCTTGACAAAGGCTTGTACTCCAATATCAAATGCGCAGCCCGCAATTGCTCGTCTTCACTGACGAACACCTCGGACCTCAACAAATAGTTGAGAGCTTTCACGTTGACCAGGCTAAGCTTGGGAGAAACGTGGTCTTTGTTTGCAAAAAGTCATCATCAGGTTAGATCCGCAACGTTCACCGCCGAAAATATATATATTTACAAAAACAAACAGCAAAACACAAGCAAATGACCAATATTGCAACATCTCGGAGAGCCAAGCCCGGTCCTAGGGGTGCCATCCCAAGGTACCCCACCTGGTTTTCCCTCCCTGACTGGACAGTGAAGACCGTCGTGCCAATCTCCGGAAACGACCAGGTAGTCGTCCTTCAAGCCTTTGTTGGACTTGGGGAGGCAGGATATTAGCCTCACCTCCTCGGACCGGCACTTGAGGTAGTACCCTCCTGATAAGGCATGGCACTTGTATAGGTGCACAACATCGTGCCACGTGAGCCCGAGGTTCATCTGCTCACTAAGAACATCTATACATCCTAGGATCCTAAACATATTGGGGGCGCATTGTTGGGGGCATAGCCTGTGATTGGTCAAGTACTCCCTGGTAATCCTACCCATAGGAATAGTCATCCCTCCTTCCAAGAAGGCGATCATCAGGATAGCAACCTCGCCGGTCCTCCGGTCGGTCAGAATCTGATCCGAGGAGCAGTACCTCAAGCCCACTCCTCGCGGGATACGGTACTTGGCCCTAAAGCCTTCCATCCCAGTCAGAGAATCCACTAAAGGCTTGAATCTACCCATAGAAGCAAAGGGGAATCGCTGTGCGGCGAAATCCTACGGACAAGGAGGATCGAGAAACACAACTAAGAGAAGAAGCTATATCCTAAGGAGGGCAACACTTACTGAATCAGATTAGCGAGTCGGGTCTGAATCGTGGGGGAGAACCAGCGTAGCAGTCTCTCTGGGAAGATATAGAGAAGGTCTAAATCGGCGGGAAGAAAAGCCTAAAGCTCGGGAGGGTCAGGCGCTTGGAGTTAACTAAAAATTTGGAGAATAAGTAAAATAAAAGGCAACCGCTCCTTCTCAATTCCCTTTTTATAAGGAAGGAGGGAGGGCATACGTGTGAAAGTTCCCCCGCGCGACTTCCAAGAACAAATGTCAGCCGTCGTAGCGGCGTTCAAGGCATTTATTAGCCCCCCCGTTAATTATGAAGTGGTAACCGCAATAAAAGGGGGGGGGGGGCGCGTTAATCAAAGACTATGCGCGCGTAACGCGCGCCCTTAGGTCAAAACCCCCAAATTTCTCCTCGGACAAAAAGAAATTTAGGGCTTTTGAGGGGCTATTGTGGGGGCCTAGGTCCGGCTGCAACATTGGGCCTTGGCCCGTCCGAGGAGAACCTCGCCCTCGGCCGCACCAACCCCTCACCAAACTCGAGCCCATTGGTCAGAGTGAGTGTACAAAGAGCCTTACGGCGAGTGTGCACTCGGGGGGCACAAGAAGAAACAAAGAAACTAGGGGACGTCTATAGCCAGGCTACTACCTCCACATTTAATGCGCATCAGCTGCTTTTCTGGCCGCATTAATGTGGAGAAGACCCCCTGAACAGTGTCACATTGGCTATTGCAACTCACAAAAAGCCGGGGTGGGTGTCTGATGGGACAGGTACTCAAGTAGTGACTTGGATGATCAACAAGTGGAAGCTTAGGATCATCCAGATGGATGGTATATAACATAAGAGCCCCCAAGAAAGAGGGGGAGGTTTTTCTAAAGAGGAAATAAGATCATTGGCCTCGAAAGAACGCTGACAATCCCCAGGACTTCTGGCCCGTTATTCTGCTCGCGTTAGCCCAGCCTTCCAACCCACTTCTCTACAAATTCATTGTCGGAGTTCTTGGGCTTGAGTTCTTGTACCCCATTGGGCTTAGAACTCAAGATCTGGTCCCCACAATTACATATATATATATATATATATAAAGTTAAATGAAATGTCAAAAAAGGGATTTTAAAATTTTCTAACTTTATTTCTTATGTAATTTCTATTATTACATGAGAACATCTCCTTTTAGTTATAAACTAGTATGTAACTTCGTGCACATGCACGAATACATTTAAAACAATCACAATTACATATAATATATATTTGAATTTTTTTTAGTTATATGATTATGTTTTTTATGATTTATTATATTGGACTCCTCGTTTTCTACATTAAATTAACTAATTTGGCACAAAAATTTAAAAATTTATATTAGATGAAACACATGGCGCAAAATTAAACTCTAATTGAAATTCAATTTTTACCTAAATTAACTCACTTGGCACAAAATTCTATAATTTAGATTAGATGAGACACATGGCGTAAAATTAAACACTAATTGAATTCCAATTTGAAATTTAATTGGATTTTCTCTCTGCTTTACCTATTATTATATATATAGATTAGAGTTTGATTAGTTTTAAGTTTAAATATATTGCTATGATTGTGTATAATTACTGATTATTGATTCAATTTTTTAAGTGAATATAACAGTTGATTTTATTGCACTGTAAAGTTTTTAATGTTCTTTATATTGGTCATATTTATTTTTCATTTTTACTTTTCCTTACAATCTCTTTGTTTTCCAATTAATAGTTACTAATTGACATTTGATTTTTTTTTCTTTACCATCTCTCTCTCTCTCTCTCTCTCTCTCCATAGGCAACCTACTGTTTTCCAAAATTTGATGATGATTTTATTGCATTAAATATGCATTTTAGTTTTTTTTTTTTCCATTTAATTTTGCTACTCTTAAGTTAGTATATCCATAACTATTAGTTTCTTTATATTATATTTGATTTGATATCCTCATTATTTTTTTTTTTAATTTAGTGCTTCCAAATTGGCATTTGTTTTGTATTATATTTTTTCTTTGATGTATTGGATTTGAGAATGAGTGTCCCTAGTATTACTCCACTTTATGATGACACTTTTATTTTTTAAAATTAAGTATAATTTTTAATTTTTTAAATAAAAAGTAGAGAAAATATAAATAATTTAATAATATGGAAGATGTGGGGAGATGAATAGTGATATTAAGGTAAAAGGTAGTGGGGAGATGAAAAGATAAAGGTAAGAAAAAAGCTTTGACAAAGTGTAAATGTAAAAAAAAAAAAAAAAAAAAAAAATTCCATGTTTAATTATTAAAAATGAAAAAGAGAGAAAATATAAATAATTTAATGGTGTAGAAGATGTGATTGAATTTAAATGTTGAATAACATAAGATGAGAAGAAAAAAAAGGAAAAAAAAAAAAACAATAAATACCAATAAAGAGAACAATTGCAAAATATTTTTGTTATTTCTTATAACTCAAATTAAGATTGATGGTTTTTTTTTTTTAATATATGTTTTAGGATTGTGTTTTTTTAATTTCCCATAAGAAAGTCTTTTTTCTCCTTTTTATAATTTTGATTGAATTTTGGTTTGGATTAATACTTAGTTGTTTTTGGAAATAGGAATTTGAATATGCCTACCAATTTTTTGACTAATAAATTATTATAAAATCTATTTTTTATTTCTTTAGTTTTATTTTAATTTTGGTTAAGTTAACACTATAATTTTGTGATGATTTTTTATTATTATGATAATTTCCTTATTCCTTAAGAGATCAGTTGCATATTAAACAAATGTAACACACTACAACAAAGTTAGAAGAATATAAATCATCTTAAAAATTATTAATTGAATACACAAAAAATATTAAAATGATATATTTGTAGAGATAAAAAGATTAAAAAAAAGTGTAAAACTCTTTTTTTTTTTTTTTGAAAAAGGACAATGCTTGAAGTAATTGTTACTTTTTATATATTACGCTTCACTGCATAATATTTATATTCTCACGCATCGTGCGAGTCTACGGCTAGTTTCCTATAAAAACTGAATGATTCTACAAGTCTTCTTTTGGGAATAAATTCTAATCTTAGGTTGCTAAATGCAAATGTAGTAGAAATATAGTGAGAGAGAATAATGGGTTGTGCTCATAGTTAGTGTAATAAGCATGTGATATGGTTGTGGCCTTCATTTATAATAGGATCTTTTGTTACTCTTAGAGCTAACAAAATGACGCCCTTACCCCCACCCAAAATGTTTTCCTATAATGACAAGTTTTATCTTTTAACTTCTAAGAAATATAACGCAATGCCAAAGGATATGCCACTTTAATATATTATCTCTAATCAAATAAACAAAAGCTCCTGTCCCCTTTAGGTACAGGTTTATACAGAATCCAATTTTTTTCAATTTTTTCTTTTCTATGTAAAAAAGAACCATCAACCTTAACTAACCAAAAAAAAAAAAAAACCATCAACATTTATTAGAGTTATAAGATCAAGAGCAAATAGGGTAACATTTAACAATTAAAGAGGAAAAAAACAATTCTAAATGGCATTAACCAATGTGGAGTTTTAAAGAACTCTTGGTTTACTTAGAATATAATAGAGAAAATAAAAATGAGACTAATACTAATTCTAGGAAACATATATAGAGAAATAGAAATAAATATGCTAATTAAAGAATATTGGCAATACCATCAATTCCGTTTGAAGATTAATCATAGCTCCACTAATTTGCTGACTTTCAACTTTTGGCTGGTATATATTCATACATTCTCCAATGCCATAAAATTCCTTATTGTCTGGTTTTACTTGAATTCCTACAAATTACCCAATTAAATTAAGCGAGAAAATGAGCATAATGATTCTAGTGTAGAAAAAAAAAAAAAGAATTCCCAAAGATTAGTAATTTGGCATAAATAGAAGAATGTATAAAAAAATTCATCGAAAAATTTAGAGAGAGAACCTTTTTTAGAATTCCAGCAAACTACTTGATTAAATTAAGTGAGAAATGAGCATACTGATTCTAGTGTAGAAAAACAAAGAAGAAGAAAAAGAAAAGAAAGGATTCCCAAAGATTAGTAATTTAGCATAAATAGAAGAATGTATAAAAAATTCATCGAAAAATAGAGAGAGAGAGAGAGAGAACATTTTTTTTATGAGAGAAAACCATGCATGGAATGAAATAGATAGTTACCAATTTATAGTAAGAAGGTGTGAATAAGAAGAGACAAAATTTCTTATCTCTGATGTGGCACTTGAGAATATTTCAATTCTATTTGCATAGAATGTGCCATTTGGCAGAATCTCATGCACTCCCACACGAGGTCTTTAGTTATATATATATATATATATATATATTGATGATTGATTGATTTGGTGTCTTCCTCTTCTTGCAATCTTTATTTATTAATTAATTTGCCCTAAGCTTGATTCAGAAACACTTTGAGCATTGATGTATGCACCATTTCACTTCCCCTTCCTCTATGAAGGAAATGTTAGAATTGATGTATGATCCTGATTTATTTGTTTATTTTTCCTTTTGAGTATTCACCAAGTGAAATGAATCAGTTTCTCATATGTTTTCATAATGCTGATAAATTGCACATATGGCAAGCAATAGTTACATAGACTAGAGTGACTTCTACAACAAATGGCCCAAAGAAAAAGGAACTCTATTCAAATTTGAGAACAAGGATTCATGATTCCATTAAGCATCTTGCTCCATTGACAGTTAGAGATCAAGCAAAAAGATCAAGCCTGTATGAGACATAACATAGAAAACAGAATATCTTAATAAAAGTAAAACAGAAATATAATAGTAATATTATTAGTATTCAAATCTAGAAATCACATCTCATCAATGCACACCACATCAAACTCATCTGACCCTCTTGGAACCAACATCCACACCCCCACCTTGCACACTCAAATCCTCCTATGTTTAAACTTCACAGAGTTTCTTCCATATATGGACCATTTCATATATATGGTATATGGAAGAATGCTGACATGGCTCCAAGTACTTGCATTGTCTACCTCCGAGATTTCAAACCCATCCAAAGCCTTACCTGAATCATAAACATAATTAAACTAGAGAAATAGAACTAAATAGCATACCCAACCTTGAAACAATGCAACCTAAATTAAAAGACACCCAAAAGGGCCAAAACTAAAACCCCTCTTCTAGTATCACTTCATCCATAAAGCTCTATTCCTCAATCTTCTCAACTGGGACTTCAGCGCTAGGTTCCACTGCTGCTTCAGCTGGCTTCTCTTCCTCAACTGGTTTCCCTACCTCAGCTGGGGCTGCTGCTACTTCAGTGGCTTCAACAGTCTCTTCGTTGGTCTCTTCCTCAGCAACAGCTTCTGCTTTCACTTCTTGAGTCTCTTCCTCTGGCTTCTCTGCTGCTGGCTCCTCTGTCTCAACAGTTTCCTCAACCACAATATCCTTGGTCTCAACCTCTACTGGAGCTTCTACAGATTCTGGAGCAGCTGGTTGCTCTGATGCTGGGGCTTCAGGTGCTACTTCTTTTGGTTCTTCAGTGACTAGTACTGGGGCAGCGGGTGCAGCCACTGGCTCTACCTTGATTGTCTCCTCAGTCTTTGTCACCTCAGTGGTCACACTGATCTCAGGCAATGCTGATGGAGCTGATGCTACCTGCAATACCCGATTTATCTTAAATGAACTACCCAATTGAAAAAGGATCTGAAACAACTCTGTGCTTTGTTTGATCAATTACTTACACTACCAGCTCAGCTCAACAAATTCGGAGGCCGTATGCAATATATTTAAATGGAGCTTTTTTGTTATCACTTAAATAATAATTAACTAATATTTAATATCATTATTTTTTTTTATAACAAAACTATATTCTTTTTATTTTGTAATATACTTTTTATTTTTTTGAAAAAATGCTAAAGCTATAACAAATTTTACTAAAAAAACACATAGAAATGATATAGTCATGAATATGATTAGTGATACTTCAAGAAAATAATAAACAAGTATTTGAATGAATGATGTTAGGGATATTATAAATTTTACAATATGAGACTTACAAAGATGTATCATCAATCACAAAAAGTATTTCAAAAATGCATTTAATAAGTTGTTGACGTCCACAAATTATATTAATTGTCACATCAATTTGTAAAGATCTTTGAAGTAAAACTTATAGTATATATTTCTTGCATTTTCCTATCTAAATTATTTATTGTGATTAATGACATATATATTTGTAAGACTTATGTATTTAAAGTTGTATTATCTTTAGCATTACTTAATTATTTGAGAGTTCTTAATTTAAAGTTGTATTATCTACGCATTTTTTCAAAAAAATATATTAATTTTTACCCCAAAATTTGGGGGTCTTTCTCTAGTAGGGGCCTAGGCGATGGCCTAAGTGGCCTAGGCCTAGGGCCGGCCACTACCATTATAGCAAAAGATTTAGGATTAATACATTGAAGAGAAAGACAATGATTAGTAAGCAATAGATAATATAACGCAGCCAATAACAACATAAATTTTTTCTAATAAATCTGTTCAAATAAAATTTAGGCCAAGTGGTAATTTATAATGGTAGTAGAGTATAGGTGATCATAAGTTCAAACTCACCTTTTCCTGATAATATAAGCCTTTGTGACTAATGATCATTTATCAAAATCATTCAAGCCAAAAAACAAAAACTTGGATTGATCAAATTAATGCTCTTGTTAATAAAGTTGATGAATTGATCTATCAAAAGAGCTAGATTTAATTAGTTTGATATAAAACATTGCCGAAGCTCAAAGATGGAGTTAGTGCTATATAGCACATGCACTAATATCATATATAAGGTGGCAAAAAACTTCTTTTTTCCGTAGGCACCACAAAACTAGATGAATATTGATTGATCTGTTAGTCGTGAGAGACCTAGATTGTGTTCAGTAACAGACCAAAAGGATCATACTTTTTGTGTGATCGTAGTAAAAGCAAGAACAACCACTCCCATTTCTGACACTATGTATATGGTCAGGTTAATCAGATGATATAAACATAGACAAGGGACTCTACGTGCGAAAAAATATGGTTGTCAATGAGAAATGGCAAATGGGCTTGTTGAATGCATCAAATATAACTCCACAAATACTTTGAGCAAAGATGGAATTGTAGAATCATCTATATTAGAAGATGCAAATGGGTTTCTCAAAAGCAAAGCAATGGACAAAATATAAAATCAAAAGTGAAGAAGACATTAGTTGATGAATACCTCAACTGTGGCCATTTGGGATGCAAAAAGTGGAAGTAAAAGAAAACTTGAAGAGAGAAAATTGAAAGAGGTGAAATATATGAGTAACAAAGGAATGAGAAAGAGTGCTTGTGAGTGAGGAGCTGATCAATGAGAGAGCTATATATAGAGATGGTGCGGAGAAAACTAGAATTAATAAAAGGTAGTGGGAGTGAGATTAGTGTGAGGGCCTAAAGAATCTTTGGCAAGAAGACACCTCACGAGTCACGAGACTCACGACACTGACACAAATTAAAAGAAATTGGTTAAATCTAGCTGTGAATGTTTTTCTTTGGTTTTCTAAAGAATAAAAGTATATATTTGTTTGAGATCCACTTATTTTGATGAAATTAAAATTTTTTTGCTAAAAATATTGTAGATAAAGGTAAAAGTTAACTAAAATAGTACAGTGTAGAATCCATGAATAATATTAAAAAATGTAGTGAGACTTATGAATAGTAGCAAAAAAAGCTGAATAATAAAATAAATTAACAAAAATAATTTTTACTAAACATACACTTAGATAAGTATTTTTTTTTCTTCATTATCAAAACTGGAAGAAATTTTTTGCCTAACTCTTCCAATGACCTGTATGAGCTAATTGGAAGTCGTTCTAGTTAATAATCACACGTGATAATACATTTTTTACTATGGTTTATTTATTTTTAATCTTTTTAAGTTTAGCACTTTTTTTTTTTTTTTGGCTATTATAATTTACCCCTAAATTTTACCTCTTTTTACACTTATTCTTTGAAATATCCGAATGTACACTTACTCTTCTCTAAACTATACATTTTTTTACACTTACCTTTCTAAACTATACATTTTTACACTTAGGGTTTGTTAGGATCTGCTTATTTTGTTGAAACTGAAAATTTTTTGCTAAAAGTACTGTAAATAAAGGTAAAAGTTAGCTGAAGTAGTACAGTGAGACCTATTAATAGTACCAAAAAGTACAATAAGACCCATGAATAATAGCAAATATAAGCTGAATAGTAAAATAAGCTTGCAAAATTAATAATGCCAAACAAACACTTACTCCCCTAAACTATACCATCTTTTACACTTACCTTCTTAAATTATAAGAATACACATTTACTTCCCTAAATAATTATGCATGGGATGTGTTATAAATTGTTTTACAGGTAATAGTTTAGGGGGATAAATGTGCATTCTCATAATTTATGGGGACAAGTGTTATATGCATAATAGTTTAGAAGCGTCAAGTGTGCATTCTCATAATTTAGGAAGACTTTTTTGAAAAAATTTTGAAACATGAGGGAGATTATTTTTAAAATTTTTGGAAAGAGGGCCATTACGATAGTATTTTTTAACAAGGAGGGGAAAATTTTGAAAAGGGTACGTGGATTTTGAAAATTGGGTTTTTTTTTTCCAAAAAGATGAGAAATTTTTGAAAATGACTTGATTTTTTTGAAAAAGGTAAAGAACTTTTGAAAAGATTTTTTTCCTTTTTGAAAAATGGACGATATGACGACATATTTTGAAAAACATATGCTTCTGAAAATAGTGGGTATTTTTTAAAATTTTTTTGATGGTTTTTTTTTTTTTGAAAAAATGCATGCATTTTTGGAAAAAAGGGTTTTTTTTTGTGAAAAATGTTATTTCTATGAAAACAAGCATATATACACTTGTATATACCTACATATATCAATACACACACATATATGTGTGTGTGTGTGTGTATATATATGTATATGGATATATGAGTGTATATATGGGTGTATATACTCTTTTTTTAAAGGTTTATTATTTTTTAAGGTTATGACACATGGATTTTGTAGAACTTACTCCTTTTTGGGGTTTTACAAAACATGGGCTAAAGACAATACCAACATTTGGGGTTTTTGATGCAGGTGAGGATTGAATCCTAGATCTCTTGAAAATAGTTTCCTTTTCTTTTCTTTTCTTTTTTCTTTTATTTTTGCAAAAATTCTGGATTCCTCTTAAAAATGAGAGAAGGAAAACCCTCTTGTTTTCTTTTTACAACACCAATATTTGAAAACACATTTTCTTTTAACCTAGTAAAAATGTTTTTTGAATATATATATATATATATATATTTGAAATAAAGCCATAAATTTCGGATTTTTAAAGAAAAGATTTTTTTGGTTTTGAAAACTTTTTTTTCCTGAAAAAGAAGGGTTTTTTTTTTTTATATATATATAGAAAAGCACCTTAAAAGAAAACTTTCCTTCTTTTTTTTTTTTTTTTTTTTTTTGAAAGGCTTCATCATTTAGAAAGAGGATAATAATAATATTAAAAGAAAAGCATTTTCTTAGAATAGTGTGTAAAGAAATGTTTTATCCAAGCATATTTATTTTATGGCAACTTTATTAATGAGAAAGTAAAGGGACAACAATAATAAAGTGCAGAAAATAAATTTCAAGGAAGGTAAAGTGTAGAAATTTAAATGACATTAAAAGTAAAGGTCTGAAATTTAACTGACATAAAAGTAAAGAGCTAAAATTTAAATGACATAAAAGTAAAGAGCTGAAATTTAAATGATATAAAAGTAAGAAGCTGAGATATTGTAAAGGTTGATTAAAAAGTTTTTTTTTTTTTTTTTTTTTTTTTTTTTTTTTTTTTATCTATGTCTCTCTTAAATAGATTTTAATCTCTTTCAAGCCTTATGAGTTCTTTATCATAAAGAAATGGATGTTCTAACCCATCAACCATTCTTACGAGACATACCCATATTATGCTTTATTTGAGTTTTAAGAACCATTTAAGAGAGAGGGAATAAAAAAATCTTTTTTATTTAGGTGTCTATATACAATGTGTAAGAGCCCAAAAATGCTAGGCCCACTTAGAATGGTGGAATTAGATTTTATAGGCCTAGTGCAACTAATTTGTTAGAGTATGGGCTTTCAAGGTCAACTTTAATGCCCTTTTATGATCTAGATATTAGGTTAGTGGAGTTAGGGTTGAGTGAATAGTAAAAAGAAGTACTAAACGTGGAAATAACACTTTCTCAGGTTTGGCCAAAGCGACAATGTTCTTAAAAAGTGTTCAAGTTCTTAATACAAGATGGTGTTTTACAGTTTCTATTCTTTTTTCAATTTCTCGCCCCCTTCCTTAGAGGGATTTCTCTCCTTTATATAGTCTCTCCCATTGCATCTGAGCCCTCCACCTATACAACTTAAGGCATTAGTTTGAATGCTTGTCCCATCAAGACTCTACTAAAGGTGGTAGAGTGTGCTGTGAGCTGTGAAATTACTGTTCAGGGGTCGTTCTTTTATTAATGCGGCCAACTGAGTTGGTACAGTGCATTGAATGCAGAGGTGATAACTACTTTACCTAAATATTTCCACTATTCTTTACTTGCAAGTCTCTACTGTCTTCCTCGGTATCCTGTCCTTTCGTGCAAGTGGCTAGCTGAAAAATTCTCGAGGATTGCTCTCTCTTTGGGCTTCTCGGATGATGGGCCTTTACGTCTTCCCTCCTTGGGTTCTTATCCACGTGTCCAACCCGGATTGGATTGTGAACGGACCTTTTTCCATCCCTGGACTGGGCCCATGTGCTCTATTCTGGGTTTGGATCCTACCCTCCCCTCCACACACACACACACACACACAAAAGTGCAATAAAGTATAGGAGAAAGGGGATTGTGCAAGAAATTAAAGAGATGACATAAATATAAAGGGGAAAGGGGGTTGCTTGGAACATAAAATGAATGACATGAATAAAAAGGGAAGGGGATTGCATGAAAAATAAAAAGGGATGACATAAATTAAAGGGAAGAATAGTAAAGATCCCTAAATGCCTAGGTGGGATGGGATTTCTTCCCCCTAAGGGTACTTCCCATACAAGTCCTAGGAGATGGTCCAATACCCATCTAGAGAAAAAAACACAACAACGGAAACAAACAATAACAATATGAACATAAAGATAAAGAGAGAGATATATGCACAAAAGTATAGGAAAATAAAGCAACAATGAAAAATAAACAAGCTAAAGAGAATGATTTTATATATGGAAATGATGTTTACAAGATAATAAAAGAGGATGGGATGGGTGTACTTATTAAGGAACCACCCCATCCCTACAAGCTTACCCACAAAAATTACAAGCAAAAATGGATGAGGCTTTTTTGTGGTGGGTTTGAGAGAGAGAGAGAGAGAGAGAGAGAGAGAGAGAGAGAAATTTTTTTTTTTTAAATTTCTAGGGCTATTTTTCCAGAATTTTCTAACTTTTTTTTTCCTGACTTTCCTCATTTTTTCCCCCAATTTCTCTATTTTTCACTCATGAAAAGTTCCTTATTTTTTACAAAAAATGAGGGGGTATTTATAGGGGGATGTGGAAATGGGAGGCTAGCTTAGGCATAAGCTTCCTATTTTTGCCACCTTATCAACCTATTTCGTAATTTTCCTGATTTCTGGACCACTTTCGTATAGTTGTTTTGAGGCCTTCTTGAACTCCGTTTTCTTCAAGCTTTATATGCTCAAAAAGCTCTGGATGTCTAGTTTCCAAAGGTCCTAGCCTCGCTTGATTTGGAGCTATAGTCATCGAGATATCTTGCTCAAAAGGAAGGTGACACAGTGCTGAAAAATTCTGTGATGTTTTTTTCTTAAAAAACTCACACCTTCCAATCTAGGGCAGACATCGTCGAGCCCTTTTGATGAAAAATAGCTAAGACCTTGTTCTTCAAGATGGTCCAGCCCGTTCATTCCATTTCTTGTCCAATCGGTACAGTTTATTGCGCGAAATCGGGGAAAAAACTACCAGTTTTTCCAATAAAAAAAAAGTGAAGATTTTATTAGGATTTTCGGTATTTTGGTGATATATCATTTGCTTTAACTCCGATTTTTTCCCGTAAACTATCGTTTCAAAGGGAAATATATTTCCTACAAGATGGTCCAAAATTCAACATGATCCAATGGTCAGATCAAAAATTCAACTTTTGACCATATCCAGTTAGGTTTTTGGTCTTCACTATTGCAAAAATGGTTTTTAAATATTGTGACCTTTTGATTTTGATCCACCATCCAATCATATTGTATTTATTTTTTACTCGTTTTGGCTTTAAAATTCATGATTTTTTCACATTTTTCAAAAAAATTTTTGATTTTTTTTGTCTTTGTTTTGTTGTGTGAATCGGGGCCGGACAAAATACAAATAGGCGGCAGATTAGGGCTTGGATTAGTGGCAAGTGGAGGAATAGATAGGTTGGCAACTGCGCAGGGGGGGGGGTGGATCGGCGAGGAGTGGAGGAAGAGAGAGAAAAAAATGAAAGGAAGAGGAGAAGAGAAAACTGAATGAACACGATGTGGGATGAAGAGAAAATATTATTTAATTGGAGGATGAAATAAAGTATTGATATTTTGGTATAGTTTTGAGCTACAGTGCACTGCCATAAATGGCAGTTCATTGTAGTTCAAGTGTTTAAAATTTTAGCAATAACACGACTCTTGCAACCTCATTTTTGTTATATTAGTTGTTAAAAATAGCAATTTAGCAATTTGACACCATTACTACTAATGCTTTTAAGTGCTGAAACTGAACTTTAGTCTTTACTCTTTATCAATACATCAATTGTTTCATCGTACGCATAAACATGGTTCAGTTTCTTACAAGCCTTCTAAATCTTATTATTAAAAATTTTGAGGCTGAACAAGGCCTGTATATTGGTTCACATCGATAATTGCACATCACATGCATCATCGAAAAATATGTACCATCAAATATAAATATGAGAGTATACTCTCAGAGAATCAGCGAATCGGCGACGCTGGGTTTGGGGTTTTTTTGTTGGCTCATCAACGACGCTGGGTTTGGGGTTTTTTTGTTGGCTCATCGGCGACGCTAGGACGTCATCGGCGATGCCGGGAACTCATCGGCGACACTGGGACAGAAGGTTCATAGAATCGGCGACGGTGATGCTAAATCGGCGACGCTGGGACAAAAGGTTTAGAGAATCGGCGAATCGGCGACAGAAGGGCTTAGAGAATGGCGAATCGGCGACGGTAAAGCTCAGATAATGGAAAATAGGCGACGGTAAGGCTCAGAGAATGGCGAATCGGCGACGGTAAGGCTTAGAGAATCGGCGACGTTGGCTGAAATCGGCGACGGTTTGGGGTTTTTTTTTTTTTGAACTGAAATGGCTCAGAGAGTTTAAAATGGCTTTTGGGGTTTTTTTTGACTGAAATGGCTCTTGGTATTGGTACGTGGTCTTGGCTATTGAAATGGCTCAGAGAGTTAAGTCTTTAGTGACGAATTTTTCGTCACTAAAGACCGGGCTTTGTTAATATTTTTAGAGACGAAATTTATATTTCGTCACTAAATCATATTTTTAGTGACGAATTGTGATTTCGTCATTAAAAATATATAAGTGCAAAACTATTATTATTTTTAGTGATGAATATTTTTCGTCACTAATTTTTTTTTATCGTGACGAAAGGAGTTTCGTCACTAATACTATCCACAACAATACCTATAGTGACGAAATATTTCGTCACTAAAAATTTCAACTTTTAGTGACGAAATATTTCGTCACTATAGATGAATTAAACTTGTGCCAAAATTTCCCTCCACTTGCGCCCATTTTTCAAATCACAATAGTGACGAAATTTATTTTTCGTCACTAAATGTTATAATTTTTTTCATTATTAGTGACGAAATTCATATTTCGTCACTAAAGCTGTATTTTTAGTGACGAAAAATATTTCCTCACTAATATTCGTCACTAAAAATACATTTTGTTGTAGTGGTATGAGATGAGTAAATACAATAAATCATTGTACCCTGAAAAAAGTTTTTTGGCTGTATTTTTTACTAAACTCTAATCTTTTCCTAGTAAATTATCTATCTACTGGAGAAATGTACTAAAGCGTTTCCTTTATATATATTTTGCTATTATCAGAAAATAATGCTATTGGGATAAATTCGTTATCTTGTCTTTTGTTCATATTGATGTCTTCTTCTTTTCGCAATCTTTTATTTATTTGCTTCAACCTTAAGCAAAGAATAAATGGACTTGTAAATTAATTAGAAAAACAAAAGAATGAACTTGTCATTGAAATATTCTAATCGGTTTTTACATCGTAAATTCTACTTAATAGAACTCTTTGGAATGGGTTCTGTTAAATGTAATATATTATTGGCAACGCGATGTGTTATACCATGTTGTATATGCTAGAGTAGATGCGGAAGGAGAAGCATAGAATGAGAACATCAAGAACACGAGGGTTACGTGGTTCAGCCTTGTCGGCGTACATCCACGGAGGAATCCCTTAAGGGCTACATCTTTATTGTATAAGAGTGTAGTACAATAACCTGTGTTACAATGAACCCTAACATGAGTATATATAGGCAACAAAACCCTAGACTACTAATACAAGTAGGAGTGGGCTTGGGCCTATTACATTGGGCCAATATGTCTAATTTATATCTCTAACACCCTCCCTCAAACTCAAGGCGGAAGCTCGATGAAGGCTTGAGGTTGGATAAGCATGAAAAGATCACTTGGAGATGCCTTGAAGAATGCCTTTGAAGAAACCACAATGAAGAATTTGCCAATTGACCAATTTTGGAGTTTCAAATGAAGAAACGGAGTCCAAAATCGGAATCTATGCGAAAAACTGAGCAAGATAGGCCATTTTGGAAATTTTAACTTTTGGTCAAAGGTCAACGCAAAAGTCGAAGTCAACGAAAGTCAATGGATCCTGGCAAAGTCAACGGTCAGTGCTTACCGGTCAGATCCGGGTGGTCCGGGTCGGGTCGGTCCGGGTCAACGGTCAACTAGGTGACGTGGTGCTGACGGGGCGACACTGCTGACGTGGCTGGATGACGTGTCTGATGACGTGTTTAGGGCTGACGTGGCTGTGCTTGCGTGGCTGCTGACGTGGAGTGATGACGTCATCCGATGACGTCAGCAGAAGTCTTTCGGCGCGTGAACGGCGCGTGCTTGTGTACAAGCTCGTGGGGACGACGGCGAGAATCCAGGTGGCGCGTGAAAGCGCGTACAGTCTCGGATGAGGACCGGATTTTTGTGCATGATAGATTGGCGGTCGACAAGGCCGACTAGGCGGCGCGTGTAGCAAGGCGACAATCTGGAACTCAGGAATCTGAGGCGGCGCGTGGGAGATTTCCCGGAGCAAACTGTGATGCGTGGAGGCGCGTGGCCCTGCTTTGGGTGGCCGGAATTCTGGGTTATGGTCGCGGGAGGTCGTGGAGGACGTCTGTAGTGTTGGTTTCATCAGGAGAAGCTTGGATTTGCATAGATCTAAGATTGTGGTCACGGGTTTGCTTGAGTTTGTGGATCTTGCACACTGCACTGAGCCAAGTGGCTGCGAGATGCTGTGGAGTCTAGATCCAGCAGACAAACATGTGTGACTTCAAATGATGGTGTGCACGTGAGAATCTTCTTTGCTATGTAGAGATGTTTGTTTGATGCCAAGAACGAAATTTGGCTCTGATACCATGTTAAATGTAATATATTATTGGCAACGCGATGTGTTATACTATGTTGTATATGCTAGAGTAGATGCGGAAGGAGAAGTATAGAATGAGAACATCAAGAACATGGTTACGTGGTTCAGCCTTATCGGCCTACATCCACGGAGGAATCGCTTAAGGGCTACATCTTTATTGTATAAGAGTGTAGTATAATAACCTGTGTTACAATGAACCCTAACATGAGTATATATAGGCAACAAAACCCTAGATTACTAATACAAGTAGGAGTGGGCTTGGGCCTATTACATTGGGCCAATATGTCTAATTTATATCTCTAACAGGTTCAACCAACCAACATACTGTATTGAGGATGATTTTACAAATTCTGATCATGTCCAAATTTTAAAATTTACTACTCCTATCATTTTAAATTTTCTACTAAAATTATAGCCAAACTAGAAAATTTATTATTGATGGGATTATAATTGATGGGGATGCAAATCCCATGCATCATTTGTAAAACATTTGCTCATTTAACAGTTTCTTCATCTAAACGCACAATAAATTTGGCAAGCCTGCATTATGAGCAACCACATGATTCAGAAACACTTTTGAGCATTGATGTATGCAGCATTTCACTTCCCCTTCCTCTATGAAGGAAATGTTAGAATTGATGTAGCAGCTGTCCACATTCCAATTTTTCATCAACTAGTGCAGACTTCCAAATATCATTGCTGTGTGCCTTGCTCGATCATGCTTTGCTGTCGGTTTAATTGAGCTGTATGATCCTGATTTACTTATTTATTTTTCCTTTTGAATATTCACTAAAGTGTTGGTAAAATGAATCAGTTTCGTATATGTTTTCATAATGTATAAGGTTGATAAATTGCATATATGGCAAACAATAGTTACGTAGTTAATATAGTGACTTCTACAACAAATGGCCCAAAGAAAAAGGAACTCTGTATTCAAATTTGAGAATAAGGATTCATGATTCTATTAAGCATCTTGCTCCTTTGACAGGTTGGAAGTAAGTTGATATCATCATATTATGTGTCCCATCTAATATTATATAGTGTTGACAAATGATATATGTGCACCAAGGCCAACGCCCCAGTTAGAAATCAAGCATAAAGATCAAGCATGTAGGAGACATAACATAGAAAATAGAATATCTTAGCAAAAGGAAAACAGAAAGATAATAGTAATATTATTATTCAAATCTAGAAATCACATCTCATCAATGCACACCATATCAAACTCATCTGACCCTTTCGGAACCAACATCCACACCCCCACCTTGCACACTTAAATCCTCCTATGTATAAACTTCACTGAGTTTCTTCCATATATGGACCATTGCATATATAAGGTATATGGAAGAATGCTGACATGGCTCCAAGTACTTACACTGTCTACCTTCGAAATTTCAAACCCATCCAAAGCCTTACCTGAATCATAATCATAATTAACTAGAGAAATAGATCTAAATAGCATACCCAACCTTGAAACAATGCAACCTAAATTAAAAGACACCCAAAAGGGCCAAAACTAAAACCCCTCTTCTAGTTCACTTCATTTTTTTTTTTTTTTTGGTAGAAAGGAAATTTCATTAAAAACTAGACAGCAGGAGAGAATTCAGGACAAAGCCTGTTAGCACACAAGCCGTCACTTCATTCATAAAGCTCTATTCCTCAATCTTCTCAACTGGGACTTCAGTGCTAGGCTCCACTGCTGCTTCAGCTGGCTTCTCTTCCTCAACTGGTTTCTCTACCTCAGCTGGGGCTGCTGCTACTTCAGTGGCTTCAACAGTCTCTTCTTTGGTCTCTTCCTCAGCAACAGGTTCTGTTTTCACTTCTTGAGTCTCTTCTGCTGGCTTCTCCGCTGCTGGCTCCTCTGTCTCAACCTTGGTTTCCTCAACCACAATATCCTTGGTCTCAACTTCTACTGGAGCTTCTACAGATTCTGGAGCAGCTGGTTGCTCTGCTGCTGGGGCTTCAGGTGTCACTTCTTTTGGTTCTTCAGCGACGGGTTCTGGGGCAGCGGGTGCAGCCACTGGCTCTACCTTGATTGTCTCCGCAGTCTTTGTCACCTCAGTTGGCTCATTGACCTCAGACAATGCTGATGGAGCTGATGCTACCTGCAATATCGGATTTACCTTTAATGAACTAACCAATTGAAAAAGGATCTTAAACAACTCTCTGCTTTGTTTGATCAATTACTTATACTACCATTAACATATAGCAAAAGATATAGGATTAATATATTGAGGAGAAAGACAATGATTAGATAATATAATGCAGCCAATAACAACATAAATTTTTTTCTAATAAATCTGTTTGAATTAAATTTACCATTTTGTAATTGTCTAATTTTTAGGCCAAATGGTAATTAATCATGGTAGTAGAGTATAGGTGATCTTGAGTTCAAACTCGCCTTTTCCTAATAATATAAGCCTTTGTGGCAAATGATTATTTATCAAAATCATTCAAGCCAAAAAGAAAAACTTGGATTGATCAAATTAATGATCTTGTTAATAAAGTTGATAAATTGATCTATCAAGTGAGCTAGATTTAATTAGTTTGATATAAAACATTGCCGAAGCTCAAAGATAGAGTTGGTGTTATATAGCACATGCACTAATATCATTTATAAGGGGGCACAAAACTCTTTTTTTTTTTTTTAAGACACCACAAAACTAGATGAAGATTGATTGATCTGTTACTCGTGAGAGAGCTAGATTGTGTTCAGTAACAGGCCAAAAGGATCATACTTTTTGTATGATCATAGTAAAAGCAAGAACAACCATTCCCATTTCTAACACTATATGGTCAGGTTAATCAGATGTTGTAAACATAGACAAGGGACTCTACACGCAAAAATATGGTTGTCAATGGGAAATGGCAAATGGGCTTATTGAAAGCATCATATACAACTCCACAAATACTTTGAGCTTTTAAAGCTGGAATTGCAGAATCATTTATATCAGAAGATGCAAATGGATTTTTCAAAAGCAAAGCACTAGACAAAAAAATATATAAGCAAAAGTGAAGAAGAGATTAGTTGAATACCTCAACTGAGGCCATTTGGGTTGCAAAAAGTGAAAGTAAAAGAAAACTTGAAGAGAGAAAATTGAAAGTTGTGAAATATATGAGTAACAAAGTAATGAGAAAGATTGCTTGTGAGTGAGGAGCTGATCAATGAGAGAGCTATATATAGAGATGGTGCAGAGAATACTAGAAATAATAAAAGGAAATGGGAGTGAGATTAGTGTGAGCGCCCGAAGAATCTTTGGCAAGAAGACACCTCATGTCACTAACACAAATTAAAAGACATTTGGTAAGTCTAGCTGTGAATGTCTTTCTTTTGTTTTTTTAAAGAATAAAAGTATTTCTAGATAAGTATTTTTTTTTCTTCATTATCAATAGCTCTGTACACCATTATTTGTATAAGCCAAATGATGGAGACCATAACTCACATCGGTATCATATCTTATAAGTGGGTTTCTCTGTGTTTTGTAACGTGGGACATCAACAGTACTGGCTATATATCATGCATCCATGTTCTAGGATTTATCTTTTCGCCATTGTTTTTGTGTTATCATAGACCCTACCATGAATAAGGTTGCCCCTCTATTTTTCCCCTTGAATATGGATACACAACAACAGAGCCTTAATCTCAAAATTTTGGATTAATTATAAACGTTCAACCGACTACTCAAAGTTGACCAGAAGTCGGAACATTTCAAATTGTATTTATAAATGTTTTATTTATAATAAAATGATTAAATTTTATGTTGGCCATAAACTTATTACAATCCTCTTCTCTTATTTGAGTTTGGATCAATCTCTAAATAAAATATTAACACTAATTGGCTTTAGAAATGTGAACACTATGATGTGAATAATTACAATTCACCTTTCCGTAGCCATTAAATTAGACCATCTTATGATTTTTCAATTTTAAGAGTTGTTGTCACATACCTTTTATGGTAGTGTGTATCTATCAACAGAGTTTTTTTTTTTTTTTTTCTTCCTTATTTAAAATTTGGCTTAAATTCAGTGTTCTAATACATTGCACCTAATGCAATATGTACAAATCTAAAATTTGCCCATATCTGCATCATGTTTAATCTACTGCATTAGACTGAAGTTTTGCCCATCCGATATGTTTTACCATTGCTGGTAGAATTTTTTACCTGTCGTTTGAGTATATTTGACTATCAATAGTTATACTTATGTTGACACAAATTCTTGTACTTGAATCTTTTTTTTTTTCCCACTGCTTGCTAAGAAAACATGACTCAGCTGGCATCGTACCATATCTGTGTACCAAAATTGTATTATTCCATATATGGAACAAAACAATAGGTACAAATTTAAGATTAAAAAAAAAAGAACAAATTTAGATGACTAGATTCCTTTTTAAAAATGTCATATCAACAATATTTTTACAACAAATTTTAAGTGATGATAAGTTGTGTTATTTGTTGCTATTTGTAAATAAGAAAGTAAGTTTAGTTGTGAAATCAAATTAAAATCAATAAATACCTGTCGTATAGAATTTGCTATAAAAATTTTCAGTATACGTAAAATTTCTCAATTTTTTTTTTTTTAGAAATGATGAAATTTTAATACTCTCTCGATATCACACTTAGACATCCGTACCATAAATTATGGTTTGAAAGAATTAAAAAAAAAAAAAAAAAAAAAAAAAAGAGAGAGAGGAAAAGACAGCCCTTCTGTAATTGTCAAAAAAATAGGTGCACTTTACCTTTAGTAGCCACTTTAGTTTTTGGTCAAGTTCTTTACCATTTTTAAGGTTTTTTTTTTTTTTTTTTTAATTCTTCATTCACAAATCGATCACAACTTTTTATTTTAAAGAAGAAAAAAAAAAAAACCAAAACACGCTAGTATGGTATGGACATTTAGCCAAACAAAAGGAAACAACGGCTCAAAGGGCGGTGCTGAATTGGGACCCACATCACCAACTACGATCATTGCCATGCACTGAGCCCCACACAAAAAATTAAAATTGATAGCGTGGCTATCTTTAACTTCCTTCATTCACCTCATTACGCCTGGCTTTGGGAAACCGCCCTTTCTAAAAGATGGGGCCATAGGGCCCCACTAGTTTATGCTTTCCAACTAGGACTCTCGTGACGTGGGGCCCACTCTTACAGCCGTCTGATTTTGCCACGCCGGATCGTATTCATCGTTTTGATCATTACCTCGTAAAATACTAATATGTCACACCATCCATCTCATCGAGTAACGCTATGAACGCACAAGAAAATATGGTTTGATTGGTACAGGTGATTAAAAATATTTTTTTAATTTTTAAATAATTTGGTACAGGTGATAGTCTATATATATTTTCACGTATTTTTTTATTTATATGTATTTTTTTTAAAAATTAAAAATTATTATTTGAATACAAGTACCAAACAAGCTCTATAATTTATATGTGTTGATTGTCAAAAGTTTACCGGTTCTTATTTGTATCAACCTATAAAGTCATTTTTTTTCCTATAAATAAAAAAGTTATTTTTTTATCAATTTTTTTAATATATATGGACTTTAACATCTCAATAAGGTCTAACTTCTTAAAGTGACATGAAGAATTTTTTTTATTTTAAAAATAAAGAGTGACATTAATAAGTGTCCGTTTGTCTTCAATTTATTTGACTAACTTTTAGCTTATAGTTTTTATATACAACAATACAACTAAGGATGCATAGATACTTTATTTGGTATGTCGTACTTGTATCATATCAGTGTTGTAACAGTGTTTTTTTTTTTTGGTCATAATATGTTATAATTTATTTTAAAATTGGTCTTGTCGTCGTATTGTACTTGTATCCATGTCTGTGTGACCATGTCCGCGTCCATACATTCTAGAGTACAACTTTCTAAAATTTTACATTTTCTCACATTTTCAAAGCACAAGCATATTTTAATATACTTTCAGCAAAAAACTAATTAAATTTATCCCAAACAAAAACGAAGTGTCTATCGGTCCTTTAGGTACTCCACAATTTTCAATAACTTATTTATATAGTGTTTATTTATAAAATATATATAGTTTTTTTGTAATATTTTATTTATGTTAAATGTATGAAAAAAAATCTAAAATTTAGATTATTTATAAATAAATAAAAACACTAAAAGTTGTATTATTTGCAAAAAGATGAGATAAAAAGTAAAACAAAAACTTTTTTCCTTTTTCCAAACACTTACCAAGATATTACAAATTATTTATTATTAAAACAAAACTTTATAGTTTGATGTGTCAAACTGTCAATTTTTAATAACAGATTTTATTCAAAGATTAAATCTTATTAGAACGGTCTAAATCCACAATTCATCATTTTGTAATCAAATTAGATTCCAAATTTGATGAAATAAGATGGTCATTTCTTAGCTTGGTATGATACTATGATCTATTATTTCTAAGCTGAAATGATATGTGGCCAAGAAATAAGAATTAAGCGGCACAAGATTAATTGGGCGATAGAATTGTGGAATCACTTTTTTCTTCCATATTTTGGATCTTAATTTTGTGGAATAATATATATTATATATTTATTAAAGGTGAAACAGGTAATAAGAGAATCTAATATCATTTTCTCAACAAAAAGATAATAATATCAAAGCGTTAGGTAAATATGACATAATTGCCTAAATAAAAAAAAAAAATTTATGTGGATTCTAGTTAGCTCAATTAGTAGAGTCTCTTGTGAATTCTAATTAATTTAACTGATAAAGTCTTTGATAGTTGAATAAGAGATCTGGGGTTCAATCTCCACCTATATCAAAAAACCAATTTGGTGTTTTAGTCTGATGATAAAGAGCTATCATCAGAAGCAGATATTATAGGTTTAAACTCTCTCAAAAAAAATTAGTAAAGTCTTTAATGGTTGAATAAGAGATCAGTGGTTCAATCCTCACCTACACCAAAAATAATTGGTATATTGGTCTGATAATAAAAAATTATTATCCAAAACGGATGCTATAGATTGAAAATCTCTAAAAAAAAAGTTCTTTTTTGTTACAGGGCCTACCTAAATAAAAAGTCCGACCAAATCTATAAAACTCCTATAATAAATAATAAAAAAAAGCTATAAAACAAAAATATAATTAATTAATCATTTTTTTTAGTTTATCTATTTATATCATCATTTTTTTTCTCATGAATTACATTCATTTTCACGGTAGATTGTAAATTTTTAATAGTAAGATTGACATTATTTTTCAACATTTTTTTTTTTTACAAATGGTTTCATAATTCATGATGAAACCAACCAACCCCTCACTATGCCTTCCAAATTACACAAAATTCAAGGGCAATTCCATAACTTACTCGTAAGAGATCCAAGGAGGATGCTGGTCATAATAATTTTATTACGCTTATTGTAGATCTCTATAGTTTAGTAGTGTACATAGACAGATTTTTTTATTTTTTTTTCGATAATCGTACATTCACAGATGAAATTGAATTTTGGATTTTCACATAGAATGCATTGAGATCCGTGTCATCGTGAACCATATAAAGTGAATTCTCCTTCTCCATCGTGCCGTATCCAACGTCTAAAAAACCTTTATAAGAGCATTCGTAGTAGATGTTGTAAAAAAAATATCATTTTGTCATATCAAATATTTACTTTATCATTTTATTACATTATTTTATAACATCCTATTTATCAGATATTTTATCATTCAATTTTATACATTAAAATAATATTTACTACATATTAAAATAATATATCTATTTCCTTCTCATTTATCATCAACAACAACAACAACCACCCAGATTAACTGAACCGGCCATCACCCCCACAGCTCACCACCACCACTACCACTGTCACTGCTCATAGCCTACAGCCCACCACCATCCAGATCAATTAAACCCACCAACCACCAGAATTAACCCACAACCACTACAATTACTCACCAATATTAAATCAACCCAAATTGCAGCCAAAAAAAAAAAAAAACCCACAACCAGAGAGAGGCAGAGTGAAAGGCAGACAGAGAGGAGAGAAAAGAGGGTAAGATCGATGGCGGCCTCGGGGTGAGATCGGTCGTGACTAGAGAAGGTGAGACCGTCTAGATCAAGCGTGGCTGAGCGATATTGACAGTGGCTGGACGAGATTGGCGGCGGCGACTTTAAATGGTGAGAGAGATTGAGAGGAATTGGTGAGAAGAACAGAGAGAGAGAGAGAGAGAGAGAGAGAGAGAATTGGTGAGAGAAGAGAAAAAAAAAAGTGAAGAGAAAGGAGAGAGAAAAGAGAATAAAAAAGTAATAAAAATTATATCATTGTTGACCGTATCGTCTCAAATATAAAACGATATTGTAGCAATATAGTATAATTTTTGACATTTAAAACATCTAATTAAGCTTCGTTTTTGTGATAGAGTTTTATATGTTATACAAAAAAGAACTTCACCATCTTTACCACAAACGTTAATAAAGTGAAAAAAGGTTGATGGAAAGTTGGACGGTGGAGAGGTCCTCATTTGCATCATGGGCCCCTAGTACGACGACTACCTATCGCTGGTATTACACGTGGAATTGCCTAACGTGGGACCACATAGTGTATGCTAGAGGAGTAGAGGTAGACTAGACTTTCTGTTCTGTTACACCTACAAGTTTCAACTGTACATGGGGCCCACGAATATGGACACGCGTTAGGGCTGTGTTTGGCAACATGTGAATTATTTTCCGAGTGTAAAATATTTTCAAATAAAAATATTTTTGAAAAAATAAAATATTTTCTAGTGTTTGGTTGCATTTAAAAAATTGTATTAGAAAATATTTTCAAGTGTTTGGTAACATTTTGAAACTGCAAATTTTCTTTTAGTTTTTCATATTTTTTCAGCTTCCGAACAAATTTTATAATAAAAAATTACAATAAATAAACTTTTTAAAGAAACAAAAATTAAAATAAAACCATTAAAGCTCTCAAACTCAGTCAAACCAGAGAGAGGGAGGAAGAAAGAGTGAGAGATTGAGGGAAAAAGAGGTAGATCAAAAAACTTGGTTGAAATTGGGTCAAGCGGGGTTGATCTAGAGGCGATAATGACGATCTTTGGAGGTGACGACAAGATCGATCATGGGTGGGTCGATCTAGAGGACGGCGGTGACGAGATCAAGAGAGGTTGAGGAGATGAGCTACAAGGAGCGGCAACGAGAACGAGATGGTCAAATCAGGGTGGGTTTAGCTAGGTTCATTGGGGACAGATCGGCGGCTGGGTTCATCGGGGAAATGCAGTGCTCGAAGATGGGTTTGAGTACAACAGAGGAGCGAGGAGCTGAGGCGATGCGATCAGGAGAAGAAAAGCCAAGGAAGACAAGGAAATAGTACTGACTGATGCGTGGAGGGGAATGAACAACGCGATCTTATCGGTGATGGTTTTGGGTGGATCGAAAATTGAACCAACCTTACTGCTGCACTCTCTCTCTCTCTCTCTCTCTCTCTCTCTCTCTCTCTCTCTCTCTCTCTCTCTCTCTCTCTCTCTCTCTCTCTCTCTCTCTCTCTCTCTCTCTCTCTTCAATCCGTAAAATGAGGTTTGAAGGTAATTCTAATGTGTAAAATATTTTACACTTGAAGGGCTCTCATTTTACAGTCAAAGGATTTGATTTTCCCTTTGACCGAGTTTTACATGTGATCCCAAACACACAAGACGGTGTAAAATGTTTTCCAACTTTTATTTTCACCTGAAACAAACACAACCTAAAATTGGATATGTGTTCACATCGTGTTTAGTAGAATTGGCTACTAGACACAAGCTCTTCCCCACTTACACTACACACCACCAAGAGCAATGCTATAAGTGTTCTTAACGCAAAGGTTAACAATTTATTTTAGAAAAGTTTTGACACACTTTTATGGGAAATGAAAAAAGCTGTCAAAACATTTTTTTTTTTTCCTCATAAATTTTTTTTTAAAATGAATTGTTAACCATTGTCAGGACATCTGTTAACATTTTTCTTATATAAATTTACTAACGAAATCACATTTTTATTTATCATTAATAATTTATCATGTTAATAAATATGAAATTTTTTGTGTTCGAGAAAATCTAAAACCATGCTTTTTTTAACACAATTATGGTGCGGTAGTGTGAGTGATGGTGAAAAAACATAGTTCTATACGGGAAAGTGATAGAAAAAGTTCGCTCATAAACTTCTGAATTCTGATGAATCATCGCCGAAAAGGACTTTCACAGAGTTAGCCCAACAGCTGAATCAATTAGGAGTTTTGTTTTTTTTTTTTTTTTTGAGAACCAGTAATTATTAACCTGCATGGGACCCACCAGTCAACGGATAGTCAAAATTATTAATGATTCTCTCTTTTTTTTCTTTTTTTTTTTCTTTTTTTTTGAATTAGATTCTTAATGATTCTTCGGAGTTTATGATTGATTTTAAAATGTCTCCCGCGCGTATACACGTAAAATCAGGCTGGCTTCTCACTCTCCTTTTCTCACATCAGCACGGTAAAAACTGAAAATTGCAAAAGAAGTGACTAGGATTGTGATTTCTACTCTGATTCCCGGTTCATTTGGATTCAACAGATGTGTCCAAATCAGAGCCGGAACCAGAATTTAGAATTTATTAGAGTCAGGGCAGTTTACTGCTAGCTATGTGAATCCATTTTGGTTTTTATCTCTGTGGCAGCTTAGCCATTCATGTTTTTTTTTTTTTTTCAAAATTATTTTGTTTAAATTTTTTTTAAGATTCGAGTTATTTGTTTTGGGTCAAATTAGTTTATTAAAATTAATTTTTTTAGTTTTATTATTGGTAATTTTTTGTTGTTGGGTTAATTTTTTTGAGCTTGTATATAGTATTATTTATGAGAATTTAAATCTAAAAAAAAATTGAGAAAAATGCTAGGGTAACAAACTTTTCAAATTGTTAATGTGGTGAGTGGTTATTGGTTAGATTTGTATATTTTGTTTTAGATTTTAAGTCTATAATTTTTTTTAATGGTCTTTAGAATTAGGAAAATGCTAAAATTACAAATTTTTTTTACAAATTGTTAATTTGGTGAATGGTTATTGGTAAGTAAAAAATAAGATAAGTGGTAAACCTAAATGCAAACCAATATAAATTTGCTACTTTAACAATTTGTAAAAATGTTATAAAAAAGTTTGTGACTATAATATTACTATTAAAAGAATCAATGATATTGTTAAGGGAAGAAAAGTGTGTAATTTTATAGAATAAAATTGTTAAAATTACTACTTTATATATATATATATATACACACTAATATTTTATAATAAAAAAAATTGGGGATTGCCCCCCAGTACTATATATATATATATATATATATATATACACCCACTAATATTTTATGTTAAAAAAATGGGGATTACCCCACCCAAAGTCCAGCAGTGGTTCCATCTTTGTGTCCAACGAAAAAATACAATTTTTTCTTTTTTACAAATGTTGAAGTGAAATTTTATTATCGGTTTACAATAAAAATAATGTCAATAATGAGTACGTGTAACGTGGTATCAGTAACAATTTATTAATTCAAAATTCTATAAAAACTCTTCCCTCTGACACTTCTCATTTAAAAAAAAAAAAAATTGGTCATTTCTTTCATATGATAATAATAGACTTTATCTGTAAAATTAGAGGATACCCGGAGAGAGTACTAATTTTTAGTCTTACTGGATTTAAGACTTTAGATGAAGAATGAATAACTATCATAACTCTTAAGTAAATAGATTTTGCTACAATTTGTGACTATAAATGATGTCTGAATTGTTAATTTGTTATGAATACGCATGTCACGTAATCTTATTGTGTGGATTTGATATGTACATCACTCGACCTTATGCTCTGAATTTGATGCATGAATCAAATGATTGATAAGTGTTTCAAATCACTCTTCATATTACTGTATATGATATTATGATTCGCAGCAATTTATGAAAAAGTTCATATTATCTGGAGTGATCTTAGCAGCTTGTGTTCGGCCATTTCCCATAATTGTATTTCCACAATATTTTAAGCTCCCGTAGTTCACGAAAAAAAGTAGAAGTCAATTATTTAGGCTGGCCCGTCACCTATCTTTTTGCCAACATGCCTTCCTTCTTAATTGCGACCGATTGATTTTCTTCTTTTCTATTTGTTCCTTTGTTATCGTTAATCGAACACTCACTTTTGTCCTGTCAATTAAACATAGCAACATCCACGGTCCGTTGTAAAAGGGGCTGCTTATGAAAGTGGGCCTTCCATGGAAGATTTCAATCATCAATCTGAGGTTCGAAATATTCAAAGTTACAGCCGCTTCGGAAGGTCGTTTGAATCTAAATTGCTTAGAATTTACTCAAGCTCCAACAATATTTGTATTGTAATCATTGCCAAAGTTCCTTGTATTTCAATTTCTTGTAGGAACATTTTACTGAAACATTAGACTAACAATTTGGTTGTCTCATCCGTACCCACTAAGAATGCAGCATGCAGCTTAGTTCCAAGCAGAATATTTTCCACAGCATAAGCAATTTGGTTTCTTAATAACTTCGTATTAGAGGTTTGTGAGGCAAGTGCGTCAATGCAAAACGTCAACGAGCCAAAGCCATAGCCATCAGAAATTGGGACCCAAAATCAAAATGGATATAAGTTAATAATAGAGGCAACTAGGCAAGTGACCTGAACGCCACAGGTGGCGGTACAGTGATTGGTGATTAGAGACCATGCCGGGCGACTTCAAAAAGAAAAGATGCTGAACTACAAGTACAAGATGTTAAAGCTGTGGCTAAAGTTGGATAAAATATTAGGACATCAGATTGAAGGACATCTAACTTAAAGGTGACTCCTATTTAATAATGTGAAGGAACCTAACTTGTCTCGACTCTCGAGTGCTGAAAATGCTATTGAGGCGACACAGCAACAAGTGAATTTGTTTACATGCTTGAGGACCCCCCACATTGGAAGATAAGGAACCAATATGGACTTTCCAGATAGGTTCCATCATCTAGACGTAATCATATTTATTTAAAATCACAAATGCCAACGTATAATTCAGATGCAAACCAAATAGGCTTTCCTTAAGCAATGGTCTTTGTAACTTAGTAACATTGTTCGGTTCTTCTCATGAGAACTTGGGTTCTTCACATTTTCTATTACTAAATGAAGAGTTACAGTAAAGATAAACCCATAATAATTTTACAATGTTGTGAGAATTGAAAATTTTGGGAGGCCACCTAATATCTCTTTAAGGCATCCAACTATAACAGATTAAAAGCACTTGAGGGGCTAAAAGTTTTAAGGGCATGGCCCCTCTTGGTACTCAAGATGTAGCTCAACACTGGAAAACAAGAAGAACAAGTAGCAAAGAACCGTGCTGTGCATAACCCTGTCAAGCTGGGAATTAACAAATTCCATTCTTCAGCTGAGTACTTTTCTCAATACTGCTTCTGCACGCTGCTCAAATTTTGGTAGGGCCCAATCGTGCTGAACTATGTCAAGACTATCTTTCTCAGCACCCAAACTCTGAAAGGAAAATAACATATAGCTGATAAGATTAGGAGTCATTCATGATGCAGAATGATGGCCATCTGATCTGACTACTCTACCATGATTCTTAAAGACACAATCGATTTTCATATATCAAAATGTCCCATTTCCACATATTTACTCCTCACAGGGAACAGTACTATATGTATGTAGGGAAGAATAATGGTTGAAATCCCAGACAAAAGTTTCTTACAATTGTGTATCAAACTCCTAAAACACAAAGAGTCTTTTCATAATAATGAAAGAGAAAAAAAAAGGGGGGGGGGGGGGGGGGGGGGGCGGCGGGGTGGGGGGGTGGTGTCGCTCACAAATTATGGGTACATGTTGAGCAATAAAAAAATGTGGGAAACTATCACAGAGAGCCTGCATGCATAATTAAGTGGGGCCAGTTCACTTGCAGGACAAGCAAATGCTAAACAAAGGTACAACCCTGACAATGCATGCTGATTTCTCATTATATATAAACAAGGGAAATGGAGTATGAGTTCGGAAATAATTGTGAACATGAGCATGATTTAGAAACAGGAAAGGAGGTGGAAGGGGTATAGAGGAGCAGGTTGTTTGATAAACTTGAGGTACGCAATATAGCTGCATTTGCACATGAACCAACAAAGTACCCAAAAAGTTTTAAACAAATAAAACATTAAACATTAAAGAGTGTAGAAAAATAAAATTTTTGAAGATTGATTTCATATTAAATAGTTCCAAACAATTCTTTTTTTAAACCTGTAGATTGTATTAGATTTTGATGTTAAAATTTTTAGTAGTAAATATCAGAAGTACTGTAGTGAATATTGTACTATGATTAACTCATTCTTCATGAGTATTGTAAAACAATGTATGAAAGCTTGAAGAGTTAAAATTTTCTTTAGCCTAATAAGGGCAACAAAAAACAACTAAAATTGTACCTTTGTTGGATCAAAGCCAAACCCACTCATTTGCATCATTCGCTGGGTGTCATCTGTGGCTGCACCAGAAACAATATATCATAAATTCAGCGAGTGCATCTTGAAATCTCAGTATAAGAGGAAATCTGAGTTCAAGTAGTAGTGTTTCACAATCATTGGAAAACAATCAACACCTTTTTTCTTTTAACATTTAACATGCTCTAGATTAATACTAACCATTGTCTTCTCCCAGTATGAGACTAAATAAACCTCTTAATCCAAACAGATTGAGGAAATACCTGAAAGAAATTATTTTGAATTATTAGAAATCCAAGGTAAATTCAGAAAGCTACCCAGTTGGACACATACCATGAGCGACTACTGACATAGCTAACATCCACAGTACTCAAGTCAATTCCATTCTGTAGCATTGACCTGAACCTCTGAGTCAATGGAAATGGTATTTTAGCTGCAGAAAACAGAGGCATTTAGATAACCATAACATCAATCAATGAACATTTACAGAGGTAAAGACTGATAAAACTGCCTGAATTCTGAGAGACCCTAAAAGTCAGAAAAGGAAAAGGAGGATGAAAACAAATATTTGCAAGAACAAACACGAAAGAACAGGATTAATGACAGAAAAGGCAAACATTAATGTATGTTCCTAACAACTCTGCGGGATACCAAAAATAGTATGCAACTCAAGAATATTTTTATATTATTTCAAGATAAAAATCTTAAATGAAGAAACAACGTGGGCATCGAGGTATTAACATGCTGGTATAGAAACAAACCTGCTACAAATCCCGAGAAGAAAAAGTTTACCCATGCGAAAGTAAGAGTCTGGCCAACAAGAAAGTATAAACACAATCAGTTATCTAAATTATGTAATTACAGCAATAAAGGTCAAGCAATTACACCACCACATTACAGTTACATAATAAACAATCACAGTGTCTTAACAAAGGAGAGAAAACTATGCAATTTGCAATACCTGGGGAATAATCATTGAAAGGTTCTTCTTCATCATATCCATAGCCATGTTTGGATCAGAGAACATTTGTGCCTGGGGATTTGGAGCCTGGTCCTTAGGAACATGCAATAGCCCATTTTCCTGCCATGTTGCAACAAATATATAACTTCTATATAAGTTAATTAGCAGCAACAAAATGAAGATTAACGAGATCGTATGTGAATTCCCTTTATAGACAGCATCACATGCTAAAAACAATCATTATAGGAAAGAGAAATCAGATTATATCAATATACTCTTTAAAAAATACAAAAGATTGTTTAGAAAAAGCCAATCTTAATTTGCTAATTGCCAGAAATGAAAAGCAAAAATATTCTGACAAAGAAGTTCCTCAATAATTTATTTATTTATTTATTGGTGAGCTACAGATGCACCCAATGGATCTTGAACCTATGAATTCACCCTTCACCTAAGACTTGCAAGGGAAGGAGGGGCCAATTGAGTTATAACTCATTGGCGATATTCCTCAATAATATCTTCATGATTCTCGATCTTGAAGTCATGTGTAGTAGCATACCAAGCAAAATACAACGATTAGTGGGGGTCCTAAGCTAAGATTTGGCTATACTTGGAAATCTTAAGGCCATAATGCCTTTCAAATCCTCCTAGCCATCATCCAACAACAATAATTATTGCTAAGAAGAATTCCCATGTTATGCCAATTCCACCCAGAAGGTAATGAGCTACTCCTACAGCACATCCTTGGACAATGCTCTCAAGGTTCTAGGTTGGCATGCTTATAACAAATAAAGCACCCACAAATACCGGACAGCCCATTGTGTTAGTATAATTAAACCCACCAAACAATGGAGAAGAACACCACATCTCATCATACATTCACAACTATTGTGAATTACAACAACAACGATAACCAAGCCTTAGTCCCAAATTTTTTGGGGTCAGCTATGGATACTCAATAGATTAGTCAAGGTTGGCCGTGTCTATTCTTTTTCGTCATTCTATTCTATACAAAGTCATAATCTCTGTTACTTTCTTAATTAACGTGTCCTTTTTTACTATTTCTACTAATGTTATTTTTGGTATTCCTCTAACCTTCTTCTTTCTCTCAACTAGGATCAACCCACTCTTTCTCACTGGTGCATCAGTCGCTATCCTCTGAACATGACCAAACCATCTCAAGTAACTCTCCCTCATCTTTTCAACAATAGGAGTCACCCTCATCTTTAAGCAAATTTACTCATTTCAAATCCTATTTTTCCATTTATCCATCTTAACATTCTCATTTCAGCTACTTACCAAGAAAAAAAAAATCTCATTTCAGCTATACTCATTTTATGAATATGTTGCTTCATAATAACCCAACATTCAGTACCATAAAGCATAGTTGATCATATATAGCAGTCATATTAAAGTTTTCCTTTAGCTTAATACGTATTCTAGGATCACACAACACTCCTACTGTGCTTCTCCACGTCATCCACCTAGTTCTAATCCTATGATTCACATCCTCTACAAACCCTTTATCTTGGTGAATTATTGATCCAGGCCATCAAAAACTGTCACCCTTTATATTCTAGAGTGTCTCGCCGAATTTCTAACTTGGCATTGACTTCACTTCTAGTTTCATCCACTACAATTATATCATCTGTAAAAAGAATACACCAAAGGGCTTTCTCTTAAATCAATTTAGTGAGCTCATTTATCACTATTACAAAGAGATATGGACTTAATGCTTATCCTTGATGCAAACCTGTAATGAGAGAAAACTCAGTTGTGATGCCTCCACTTATTCTCATACAAGTTAACTCTCATACACATTCTTAATCAACTTAAATGCATAACCTCTCCAGAGACCCTATCATATGCTTTCTCTAGGTCAATAAAAACTATATGAAGATCTTTACATGCTTATCTATATTCAATCAGTCTCTCCCAAAGTTTCATAGCGCGACTAATAAGTTTAATTGCATGCAGTTTTGAATATGCCACAGTATTAAAACACCTGTCCTCCACTCACTAGGTAAAACTTCAGAAACCCAATAATTGGAGCTTTAAGTTTGAATTCAATCAGCATAACAACTCTCTGAAGCCCTAGAAAAATTAATTTACTAACACTCCATTAATCAAACAATTTAAGCTCAAACATCCCATTACTGAAATCAGTATATACTTCAAATCATTCCCTAATCTAAATATGCCTAATTACCAATTCCAATAATAATCACCAATCAAATACAAAAGATTATAATTATACCTCATTGCTGAAATAGAATCTGCGAGCACGAAACGATCTGGGAGGAATAAAATTAGCACCGGAACGTAAATTCCGAGCCCTAACAATCAATTGCCTGAAAAAAGAGGAAGAAAAAACAAAAGTTTAGCACAACAGAAGCTCAATTCCTATGAATCAAAATCGTATAACATAAAGGAGAGGGTATAGATTAGGGTTTTATATTAGACTTGCCCTTCTTTGACGATTTTGGCATCGGGAACTTGGCTAGAGCGCATGAGCTTGGAGACGAAGTGTCGGAGGATCCCGATGAGGACCATGACCACGGAGAGAGGGATCAGGACCCAGTCTCTGATCGCCGTGTCTAGCACCAGATCTTCCGCCATTGTTGGAGCTGAGAGAAGCTTTTTAGATTTCAATTTCTGAAATCTCTTCTACTCCTCGTTTCTTTTTAGATTGAGTTTTTGTGTCATTGCGAGGAATAAAACTAGATTTAGGGGTGTTTATGTCTTTTTACCTTTTTTTTTTTTTTTCTCTTTTTATGGATAAAAAAAACATTTTCAGGAAAACATTTTCGTTTGAGGGCGGAAAACACAAAGAAAATAAAAACGTTTTCTGATTAATGGAAATCATTTTTAAAAGTGTAAAAACGCGTTTCAAATTTTTTTTTTTTTTACAAAATAAACATCTCACGACAGTAAAACTTGTTGTATAGGCACCAAAACCATTTGTGTTGTAACAAGCACGAAGCCCTTAAATCATCTTGGATTACTTTGTTGTTAGCTATTTTGTTTGGTTAATAAAAGTTTTAGTTTATCAAAAATATAAATAAATAAACTTTACATTATTATTTCAATAAAAAAACTTCATAATCGTACCTTGTTCTCTCCGGTATTTTTTAGTCAAATATGTTATAAGTGAGATTTATTTAATTTTTAAATACTACATATTTTACGTCTAAACAAAAATTGGAAAGGATTCTTTTTTTATAAAAAAAAATGAAGGAAATTGAAATATTAAATGAGATGAGAGTATGGGTTCCAGTTAGCTCAACTAGTAAAGTTTATGATGGTTGAATAAGAGATTTGAGATTCAATCTCCGCCTACACCAAAAACTGTCTCATCAAGAGCGGATCTTATCTTATCTCTCAAAGATTGTAGCCTAAAACTATAACCAATTTTGTAACTAAATTTTGTTCTTTTAAATTAAGTAACTATTTAATAGTTTGAAAGTTTTTATTCATATAAGATTTACAAAACTCTTACAAAGAGACTCTTAAAAGTATTTGCACTATCCACGAAGTGATGGTGTGACAATTTAAAAGATACCTCTCCTACTCCAAAAGTTTACCAAACTAAAGGCTTTTTTACTTCCTTCAGGGCTTGTCTCCACTCAACCAACATCTTAGATTGAGGACTACGAGCCTTTAGCTTTGTCTTATGTAGCTTCTCAAAGTTCCAATTTTTCTTAACAAACACACCTCTATATGAGAGGAGGGATACAAGTACTCGATGCATATAATACCATCTCCTTAAATAAAGGTTCTTAATGATGGTGTACATTATGTGAGAGGAGGGATACATGTACTCGATGCATATAATACCACCTCTTTAAATAGAGGTTCTTAATGATGGTGTACACTATGAGAGTGATTCACATGTTTCCCATAGCTTAAATACCTAATGCACTTATAGAATACTTAATAAGAGAGTTTGTGGCCAATCCTTTTAATAGAGAGTCTAAGCGCACAACAAACTCTCACAATATTTTCACAACATTCTTGGGTTTTAGTTGAGGTGGGTCTCAATAGGTTTTTTTTATTTATTATTATATAATTTTATTTAAACTTATGGTGAGTTGACACTTCACTTATTATGAAAATGTTATGATATTTTGTTGTTACAATTAAAAAAAAAAAATCATTTTTATATGGCTTGCTTGTGTGTTAGGTAAGGTGAGTGCTAGGAACCTAGTGGTTCCAAAGGGGATAGGTGGGAAGTGTATGGAAATGAATGGTAATTGTGTATGAATTGACTTAATTTGATGTAATCACCCTCTATAGAAAAATATAAAGAGATAAAGAAAATGTACTATAAACAGAGAATTGGTTTATTCTTCAAGATATTCCAAATGATGGCTACATGCATTATTTATACAACTCAAGCTCTCTTTCTATTGGTGACTCGTGACTTAATCCTATTGGTTGTTAGGATTAATGTCCTTAAATCTTATTGTGTGATGCTATGTATGATATTATGTATGACATCATGTATGACATTATGTATTAAATGATGTATGATTTAATATTATGATTAATAAAATTGTTTTGTTATTATCTAAAATAATGGTAACATGAATATTCGGACATTATCAAATAGTCCATGACATTATCATTGGCTTAGCTTGTGCTCTCACCAATTTACCCCTGTGAATATTACAGTGTCACATGTACCAAGAGCTCTAATCAACTCCAGCCTAATCTCAACATGTGTAACTAACTGACTAACTCAAATTGAAGGGTTGGAACTACAAGAATTATTAGGATATTAGGCTATTAAAATAAAAGTGGGGTTCGTAACATTGAGGACCTGGCCTTATATCCCCTTGGTTTAGCGTACTTGCGTACCATAGCCTCAATCTCCAATTTCAAACATTTGAAAACGTTTTTTGCTTCTTTTAACAAAGATTCCTGACTTACTGTTGATGCATGGTCTATTTGCTTGATTCTTTTCTGTCATATTGCTCCAACTTTTCCTTTTGTACATACGTTTCGTCTAGCTATAAGATATGTGTAATGGCTTCCCTACTTCATACATGTTCATTCTCTCAACGTAGAAATGGCCTTGGTCTCTTTCCCCACCATCAAATACAGCAGTAGATTTATCTCGCATTCCCCACATTCCCTTCCTTACATCTCTCTACCAAGCAAATTACAAAACCTTCCTCTTAGAAAACCACAAAAGAAGGCTTATGTTCTTAGTAATTCTCGCTCTCCAATTTCAAACCAAGCTTTGATTTACAGCAGCTTCTCTTCGAGACACACATGCTTAGCAGTAGTGCCAATAAATGCTAAAAACTCAGGATCAGGAGAGGAAGACCATTCTGATGCTAAAAACTCTAAATCAGGAGAGGAAGATCATTCTGATGGTAAACATTCAGGATCAGGAGAGGAAGATCATCTTGATGCTAAACACTCAGGATCAAGAGAGGAAGATCATCGAGCTCTGGAGACTGTAAACAAGTTTTACGCCGCAATCAAGAACAAAAACATTAATCAATTATCTGATATGATAGGAGATGAATGCAGATGCATCTGCAATTTCTCCTCATTTTTCCAAACCTATGAAGGGAAAATGGTATATGCACTTCAACTAAGAAAACATACATGAATTCTATTGTTCTCTATGCATGCTCAATGTCACTTTAATTGCTCTAAAACATTACAACATTATGGAACAAATGACCAAACAAATATCTATGGTGTTTCTTTCTTTGCAGCAAGTGTTGGATTTTCTCTCTAATCTGATTAAAAGCTTTGGAAATAATTTTGAATTTATTGTAAAACCAACATTGCATGATGGTATGCATGTTGGCGTTTCATGGAGGATAGGTATGCCATATACTTTCTTTTTAGTCATGGCATTATCTCTTTGTAGATGCGTGGAGTTCTAATCTATTCGATCTTTTCCGTGGTGGTTTATTTGCAGAATGCAAGAATATTCGTGTGCCTCTAGGAAAGGGTTTCAGCTTCCATATTATGCAGTACTACCAGGGGAAGGTGTATTTAAGGTGTGACAAATTCATTTTTTTGTTTAGGCCATTCAATGAATTATCTACCCATCTATGATCTACAAAGAATAGAGTAAATAAAGAATAGTTTCTCACTCATAAAATCTACTGACGTAACTTTGTGCATATACTGTTAATTCCTCATCTTGAAATATAGTTGTACTTTAAAAAAGTGAAACTTTATACAATAACTAAATATGATTAAAAAAAAAACTCCAAGAAAAAAGCATATATTAACTGTTGATAATCCCACTTTTTGGTATTTATGTACATGATATCATTTTATAACAATCCAGAAATGTCGAGATGTTCATGGAACCGCTTCTTCATATTGAACCTGTTAGACTGGTATGAGACTTTCCCTTTCCCTTTTAATGTGTTCTGTATTTTTGCCATTTACCTCAGAATCATTGTGTACAATGTTAATTTGTGTTTTCATGCTCTCTCTCCCTCTCTCAGAAATTGATTGCTTTTGTGATGAAATTATTAGACAAGATGGATATTCACATAGGATCCAAGAGTAAAGGCAAGAGAGTCGTATATTTTTTACTCGCTATGTTCCTCATTGTTGCCTCTGTGTACTTGTTTAAGCTCATTTTGAATTAGTCCCAGGGCATGGACCACAGTGATATGTAATTTAATTCCACTTGATCTACATAGAAAAACTCAAAAAAGTAAGGTCCCTCATGGCAATATGGGACATATTCGATAAAGCGGTCGGAAACCATTGCAGAGTCGCAATTATCCTCTCTCTCTCTCTCTCTCTCTCTCTTTCTCTCTCTCGTTATTTTACAGAAGTGGTTGCTACTTTAAAAACGGTCACGGTCAGTCAAAATGATTAATTTGACTTAAACTTGACTGTTTCGTTCTTATGAATGATTGAATAAAGTTAAAAGCTAAAACCTCGGCGAAAGTAATTCTCTTAAATGAATTGCTCATGAACTATCCATTTGCCATATATATATCCATACAATTCAAGCTAGTTGACCATCCAAATAAAAGCAATTGAAGAAGAAAAAAAGAAGCAATGACTCAACAAGATAACACTAGTTAAATGCAACAAGAATTGCCGCCATCTAACAAGATACACATAATTATCCTCAAGGATGTACAGAGGATTTACCATTCTAACCAGTTTCCTTCAGTCAGTTCAGAGGTTAGCATTGGATGAAAAGGAAAGGCCACAAAATGAGAAAGAAAAACTAAATCCAGGGCAACGGCAATAACTACAAGACACTCCTTGCCCTTGGCCCATGGTTACATATTCATTGTCATAATAAATAGCAAATTAATATAAAACATGTCATCTAACCATGTCAATGCACCCAAAAGACGAGAAAAAGAAAACAATTCTTCACTATCTGTTCTACCATCAGAGAAGACCAGATGCCAATGTCTCATGCACCTGCAAAATATAAGATAAAACTATTCCATCAATTGTTTAGAACAAAACCGAGTATAAGAAAAATATTTAATGGTCAACCATATCAAAATATATTGGCTGACATAAAGCCATAGAAACACATCAATTTTAAATATATATTTACTTCATGTGCAAAATAATATTGGGAGTGTACTGTTTGAGGTTTTTAAGTATAAAGAAATAATGAGAAGGTGATGCCAAAATATATTCTTTCTGAAACTCGCAAAAAGACAATTCATCAAAATAGTACCCATTAAAGAAAAAGAATAATAGAGAATTCCAACAGGAAGTGGAAAGTTGATAGACTTCTCAGACATGCTAAATATGAAACATACACTTGAAAGCATATGAAGGGAGATATGCAGAAATTCTAGAGACAGATCGATTGAATATGAAAACCAAAAGGGACAACATATGCATGAAGTTAATAACAGTCAACATTACCAGGCATCATGACTGATTGAACAAATGATGGCGTGTTATCATCTCCGGTATCCCTAGTGCAGAAATGCTTTCACATCCAAGAAGATCACGAAGCTTTGGATCACATAATATCACCATTGAATTTAAAGGATCCTACAATGATTCAAGTGAAGCTGCTAAGATTTAATTGCCAAATGAGAGAACTTGCCAAAACAAAGCAAGATAACTTCTAGAAAGACTAATTTAAGTAGAAAATTTAGACAGGAAAGAGAAAGAAGAAATAGACAAATTCCCAATGCTACCTACCTCCAAACGGTTAACCTTAATGTACTCCCAAACACGTGTTATAGCCTCAGATTGGGGCATCTCCCTTCCCCCAGTGCCCAAGAATTTGGCAAGGGCTTCAGATATTACGACAGGAGATGATCCACGTTGAACACTTTCAGTTGTAGACTCAACATCTACCTTCAATCGTTTAGCTTGACTCGACTCCTCTGCACACATTTACAAGTGGATTAAAATGACAAAATCAAAAGCATCTCAGGACAAAAATGTAATGTTTTTTATGCCAGATCACATACTTGTAGGTTCAAGTGCAATAATATGTTTGGCTAGCAACTTATTCATCTTGAACATGTCAGTACAGTCAGTCTCAAAGACCACACGCAGAGCATCATCACAGATAATCTTCCTCTTGTTACTTGGATCTTGGAGATTGTTTTTCCTGATGTATGCCCACAGCTGCTTCACAATCTGTATCAAGCAAACCGGAGTTTTGTAAGTACTTATATCAAGATTTAAACTTCATGAACATTAATGCTTCAGAAATGTACGTAATAAAAGAGGAAAACAAAGAGAATTGTAGTAGATTTGGAGATAACAACCTCAGTCCTTGGCAATGCTGGCTCACCAACAATTGCCTGAAGTTCAGGTGAGACGCCACATACTTTGTTTAAACCCCCCGGCCCACCTCTCCTTTTGGCTCCCACAGGTGCACTGAAACAAAGCACATTTAATTCTTAGTAAGTAATAGTGCACTGACATAAAATACAATACACACAAATGCAACGGGTCATCCATCACACTTCATACTTCTATCGGTTACACGACAAATTGGTTGCACAATAAATAAATAAATTCCATACATAGATCATAAAAAAATGTCATCACCCAAAAGTTCAAATTTTGCATAATAGAAACGGAATATCAACTTGTTCTCGCACAGTGACAAGATGGGGATTGTCATAAACAAGACAAATACAAATTCAATGTCCCTTTTTCAACTAGATTACTTTCCCAAAGCGAAAAGAACCTTTCATCTATCAAAATTTTAATACATCAAAGCACCCGATAAGGCCTCCAATTTCAGCCCAAAAAAAAAAAAAAAAGATTAGTCAATAGCCTAACAGCTTAGAAATTTTTTTTTCCCAAAATATGCGTCAGGTTGACTTGGATGACTACTATTTTAACATACACACAAGCCTAACATAACATAATATTTTGACTAGAATTTGAATTTCAACACCCCCACAAAATAAAATTCAAAACTTCACCACCTTATGCCACGCTACTTCCAAAATTTCGTTCCACAACCACAGTTCTCATAACTCTAAAAACTCTCAGACCTATCTAGAAGTGGTCAATATTTTTTTTAAATGACCACTTATAATTAAAATATTTCAGTGATACCCAATCCCCCCCTTTGTTTTTTACAACCTACACCAAAAGATAATTAGGCATGCAACAGTGACTTTTATAATTCCTTTTTCTATAAGCATACAAGTGTTTACATAAGCAAAAATAGATCATTTAAAACAAGCAACTTTTACAGCAACAAAAATAGAAAACCCTAATTCTGACAAATTAGGATAAAGTTTAAAACTTTAAAATTGAACCAAACAAAACCCTAGAAAAAGAACCTTTCTTTGGGCGTGTGAGGAGTGGCATTTTGGGCGAAAGCCTCGGGCTTTAGAAGCTGCGGCGGAGGCTGAGGCTGAGGCGGAGGCAGAGGCTGGTGGTGTGGGCGGACGTGAGGGTGAGCGGCTTGGAGGGCAAAATGGGAAGGAAATTGTTGTTGTTGTTGTTGCTGGTGGTGGTGTTGTTGGTGGTGTTGTTGTTGTTGGAGTTGTTGGTGTTGGTGGTGGTGGGTGGATTGGAATTGAGGGTGGTTGTGGAGGGCAAAATGGTCTTTTGGAGGCTGTTGTTGAGGTGGTTGTTGTTGTAGTGGTGGTGGTGGTTGAGGTTGTTGTGGGTGAGAGCGGAGGAGGAAGTTGATCTGGTCTCGGATGAAGCCAGCCTTGTGAGAAAGGTCTAGACCTAGCTTCGCTTCCACTTGCTGAACGACGCCGTTTAACGAGTTCACGGCGTTTGGGTCTGACTGACGCAGCACCGACTCCACACCTTTCGCTATTTCTTGGTCCGACACCATGGTTTCTCCACCTTCATATAGTAACTGAAATAAACCAACTCTCTCTCTCTCACACACACAAATCGCTTCTCTCTCTCTCTCTCTCTCTCTCTCTCTCACTCCCTGCTCACACTCTCTCTGTCTCTCTCTACGTCTCTCTCTCTCTCTCTCTCTTTATAAGCCTGAAATGACCATAATACCCTCCATTACGCACACTGCAACAGATGGTAGAACTGTAATTCCACTAAAGCTTCCTTGTCCCTCTCATCCCTCTAGTTGAATTGACTAAAATACCCGTTGCTGTTGAATTCAGCCAGTGGAAAAGTTTGTCCAAATATGTAACTGTGCAGAGTCTGGATATAACGGTAATTCGCAAAAGTTGCAGTGGTGGTATCTCTTTTTTAAAAAATTTAAAGGGTAAAAAGATAAAGAGGGTGAACTGAAATGATTTTTTTTTTTGAAACTGCATAGAGAGAGAGAGAGAGAGAGAGAGAGAGTGGGGAGTGGTGGGTGAATTTACTGAAATGGGCCTACGGGTTTTGCCTAATTTATTTGAAGATGGGAGGGGTGAAACGGGAATTTGGAAGGCGTGTAAGGTGGGCATATTGGTCAGTGAAATTAGGTTTGCTGTTTCTGACTTTAAACCGTTTGGATAGAGGTTAGTAGTGGGGGTTTGGTCAGCAACTGTAGACTCCTGTTAGTGACAGCCTGATGAAATGTCGCTTCATCCAACGGTTGAGAACGTATGTATGTATAGTTTTATCGACTTTGTGCAGCCATATAACCCAACCCACATTCCTCTTGCTCCTAGCATATATTTCCGCTAAAAAAAGGTTATTTGTTTGTTAAAACTATTTTTGTTTAATCTAATAGCAAGTACGTTTGTTTTGTTTCTTTTAAAAAAAAATTATGATAGCAAGTAAGACTATGTTTGTTTCGACGTAAAATATTTTCAAATTTTCAATTGTTTAGTGCAGTGTAAGATGTTGGTCTTGTCGAAAAAAAAAATAAATAAATGGATTAGGGAAAAAAACACATTCGTATTAATTCTTGATGATAGAAAAAGTACTACATTTTAGTCAACTAAGTCCAAAATTCACCTACATCAGATGATGCAAAGTTGTGTAAAAAATAGAAATACATAGTAACTACAATAACAGCATAAATTTACACTAGCAATATAGCACTATTCATTTTGCATTTAGGTTTTTTTTTTTTTTTTTTTTTTTTTTTTTTTTTAGTATCCCAATGATGAAGAAAGAAAGTAGATAGTTGTTGTTGTATGTAAAAAAAAAAAATTTAAAAATCAAGAAAATTGATATGTTAAGAGAAAAGTTAGTGGGTATTAGTTTAGAGAATATTTTTAGAATCTTTTTAAGAAAAAAGAAAAAAATCAATTGATTTTTTTGATATCTTTTTCTATTTCCAATAAAAGTGGTATTAAAATTTTCCTAAAATGACTTATTAACAAATGTCCTAAAGACATCTGTTAAACTTAACATGACTCTTTAATAAAAAATAGTGTAAAATAAATAATATGATGTGACGTATTTCAAAAAGTTGAATATCTAAAAAAAAAGTAGTATCTCACACAAAGAGCGTAAAATGTTTTAGGGCGTAAAACCAATGGACAAAAAAAGAAAATTGTTGTGGGTTTATTTTTCTAGGAATTGAGACATTTATGTGCAATTGAAAAATCTATCGTGTAAGGAAAACTCTTTATTTGGTGAGCGGTTTGAGCAATAACTCCAGTGGTACATATAGTATTATTCATTACTGTCACATGGCGTGGGGTTGATAAGTTCACACCAAAGACCTCCTTTTTTTATTCAACAAAGAAATAAATAAATAAAAAAGAAAACCGTTAAGACATTGTATAATGGTCAGAGGATATCCTGGTGTCACTCATGGGAAGGGGAAAACTTGAACTAGAAGGAACCAACTTACTGCCTTCTTCCAATAAATAGTCAATCGCCAAAGCAGAAAATTCCTTCACTTTTTGCTTGTCTTTACCAACCTTCATCCATAATTAGAAGTCCACCACGAAACAGCAACACTAAAAGGAACAAAAGGAATATTTTTAGAATATTTTTCCCTCTCTTTATTTGGGAGTTTTAACGGAGGGAATGGAATGCCCATTCCCTTATTTGGAAGTTTAAGTAAGAAAGAATGGAATGGTTAGAAGGGAATGCTCATTCCTCCCTTTTCCCTCAAAACCTCAAATTTTTGTTCCCTTCAAAATTGGGAGGAATGGAAGAGAATGAATTTAGGTTTAATAAAATTTTTACTAAAACTCCCAAAATACTCCTATATATTCAACATTTTATTTTAAAATAGGGGTCTAATAGTAATATTGTCATAAAATGATTCCATTCCATTCCCTCCATGTTACTCCCAAACAAAATTACTTGCATTCCATTCATTTTCAATCCATTCTATTCCTTCATTTTAAAAATTCCATTCCTTTCCATTCATTTCCCTTAAATACATTTCATTCCATTTCTTTCCTTTCCATTCCCTTATGATTATTCCATTCCCTAAACTCCCAAACGGAGCTTTACTACCACCAAGAAGTCATCCCCAATATAACTTCAAAATCATCCTAATGAAACCATAAAGAAATTCACTTTCCCAAACCAATTCCCAATTCCAAATTGTACTCCATCATTAATTGATTTCTTTATTAGACCAGTTGGACTTCCTAAGGTTTATGAAGATCCTCTACTCTTTTCCCAAACAGGGAATCCCACTTCCCACACCAAAATGCAGACTTCTAGATATGTTTAGGTTACGTTTGGATACTACTTATTTTGCTAAAAACTGAAAACTGAAAACACTGTAGCAAAATAATTTTTAAATGTATAAATAATGTCGTGAGACTCATTTTTAATGAAAGTTTTTGTGAAAAAAGAGGTTTGTGGGTCCCGTGAACAATGCACAGGACCCACTAACAGACACATTTTTGCTGGTCAAAGAGGTAATGGGTCTCGTGCATAGACTCATTTTTAATGAAAGTTTTTGTGAAAAAAGAGGTTTGTAGGTTCCGTGAACAATGCACAAGACTCACTGACAGACACATTTTTGTTGGTCAAAGAGGTAGTGGGTCTCGTGCACAATGCATGGGACCCATTGACAGGTCTGTGTCCCACGTAAAATGCTAGTAAAAAAAAAAAAGTTGAAATACAGACGCAAAACGCGTTGCTTTTCAGCTATCCAAACATATAATTAATGGGATTTCTTCCCTGTATAAAATTTCTAAATGTATCTAAGGACACGTTGCTTAGATATACCATAAGTATTTAGTCATTTTTGTAAGTTGTGATTGTATCTTTTTAAGCGAAAATATCATTTTGGGTCACTGTTAATTTGGTCTATATATTTTTATAGTAGTCAATTTGGTTCATATTATTTTTAACTTACAGTGAAATTTGGTTCATGTTATTTCTAATTTACAGTGAATTTCTATTAGTGAGTTGATGATAAAGACCAAATTAATTGTTTCCAAAATGTAGGGACTAAATTGATAAAAACCCCAAAATAGTATTTTTGCCTATTCTTTATAAAAGATTGGATGTAATTTTTACAAAAAGTTTTAGTAGAACTCATTATTATTTCTATTTAGAAATTTATAATTTTGACAAAAATTCAAATATAAATAGTCAAGCAATGAGGGAATTATGGTTAACTTGAGTACACAATTTTTTTTCTAAAGGTTAGCGAGGGAAGTCAAAAGAAAAGAAAATATTATATTGAGCAGTCAATATTATATTGAGCTATGGTTCCACTTTGTTGTTTGATATTTATTTCAATTCCCATCAATACAATTAGAGAAAATTTAGTAACAAAAATTATTGAATTGGAAATGTTGTTATTTTTTCTAGTTAGCATAGGATACGGTTTTGTTATTAATCTGCTTTCAATATTTTTTTTTTCCAACCATGGGGGAAGGTGTAAAGCATAAAATGATAATTTTCTTTTAAGAGTCATAGAGCATTATTATTATTATTTTTTTCCATTCTGATTCAAACTTTTACATATATTTTGCACTTTTTGTTAATAATGTATCTTGTTCAATGGTTTTTTTTTTTATTCATTCTCATTCAAAATGGTACCTTTTTTTTTTTTTTTTTTTGTTCAGTCTAAGCACTATAATAGTAGAAAATCTCTTAATCATGCCCGTTAAAAGGCAAACAAAATACAAAAGAAGCTAACCAAGACAACACTCATCACCCCCAAACTATCAAAAGAACAAAAAGTAGACATCTTAAACTAAATTATGGTCTCTCAACCAAAACAAAGCTGAAATAATAATATGATAATCCTTTTGCTGAAAATTTGATAATCTAAATGAGATTAATCCCAGTACAGAGAGAATTGCAAAGGAAATAATCAGAATAACTATGACAAACTTCAAAGAATCCATGCAATTGGTGAGGAGTATAATTATAAAGAAAGAGAGGTTTTCCTTTCTTTTTTTTTTTTTTCTTTTTTTTTTTTTTGAGAAGAAGAAAAGGAGGTTAAGTCTAGAAAATTATTATAAATTCCGAGAGTATATTTTCTCCCTCTCACATAGAGGTGGGCCCCATGGTAAGTGGGACCCACTCTTTTGTGAGAGAGAGGGAGTATACTCCTTGCAAACACAATAACATCATGTTTAGTTTAGGGCTATAGCCCAAACATAATTCCGATATCTTAAAGGTAAATCTATAAAATGAATGAAGTAAAATCTATAAACATGAATCATTCCCCTAATATTCTCAATAAATGAAAACAAATTATAAACTTAAACTCCCACTATAATGACAATGGGAATATCTCTAATGACAATTCTGAAATTATGCAATCATTTAATTGATGGATCTGGGCCCTTAAACTTCCACTACAATAAATATATATATATATATATATATTTATATATGTCTGTTTAAGGGCCCTTTTCCCCTCTATTCCCTTAATCAATATATTATTTTTACATTTTTTTAAAACAAATTGCTTGATTACATAATTTAAGAATTCCAGTTTCATAAATTCAACATTGTTTTTATGTTATGAATGAAACTAGAAATTAAACTAAGAGGTAATATTAAAATTTTGTCAATATTTCCTAATGAAGTTGTGGAACTTTAGTTGCGCATCCTCAATCTAATATGAATTTTTTTTTTTTTTTTTCATTCTTATCCATGCACCATAGTCTGTGTAGTTACAAACAATAACGATTTTTGATAGATAAAATAATTTTTCAAATCTATGGCATCCGCTCCATGATGATTGCTCTTTATCAGTTGGCCAAAAAAAAAAAAAAAAGATTTTAAATTCAATGACATCCAAAAAACTTCCCTAGACTAAATATCTTCAAGCAAAAAATAAGTCTTGCCTTATTTAATAGTTTATTGTGAAATCTAAGCTATGCTTAAGCACACACCAGAAAAGTACTAGTGAATTTAATGGGAAAAATAGGTATTTGCTCATAATTTACAAACTAAGCAGCAAAGTGTCATTATTTTGAAACTACTTAGCAAAATGCTCCTGTGTTTTAAACTTGATTTTAACAAAATTAAGTTATAGGTGGAACTCGACATTAGCAATGTCAAGTTCAATGCATATTTTGTCACTTAAATTTTTTTTGAAAATTTAAGTGAAACTCGATATTGCTAATGTCAAGTTCCACTTAAAAATATACATATAACTCAATTTTGAGGATATTGAGTTTTATATAGAACTCGATTTTGTTAAAATTGAGTTTCAAAAACAAAAACATTTTACTAAATGGTTTCAAAATAGGAATATTTTGCTGCATAGTTTATAAATTAAGAGCAAATGCCCATTTTCCCCTTAATTTTATACTGTAACAAGTCTTAGGCTCAAATAGTATTTTGTGCTTGAGGTTTATAAATTATTAAAGTCACTAAACTCTTACTTGACAAGGATCTTATTCTAGATAATATAATATATGCTTAAAAATAGATCAATATACAACCTCGATAATACCACTTACTTCAAATAAAACTATACAAGTCGTCAACCATGTATTTCCAACAGCATCAAAAACAAGTGCAATCTCGACTAACTAAAGAGTAAAGACATTATACAAGGAATAGCTTCTGATAATTACCATCACCACGAGCAACTGGCAAGACTTTTGACAGATCGAATGAATGCAGAAAACACACATGGAGCTAAAGTTTTAAGAATCCAAAAGAACATGTGGAGTAGGCAGTGAAGTGATAACAAGCTGGTCATCCATAGAAGCAACACGATTTTGACTTGAAAAATATATAATTCCCTTACAATGTCCATACACTATCATCCAATGATTTTTTTTTTTCTAATAATTGGAAAGTTTGAGAGAAGACCTCGGCTAACATAACGGTCTATGTTATATTTTTTAATGCTAAAATATAAATTACACCCTCTAATTTTGGTCAAAATTCATTTTAAACCTCTAACTTCAATTTCATTCATTTGAGTTCTTTAACTTTCAAACTTATTCAATTAAGGCATTCATTTATACTTTGTTAAAAAAAAAATGCTCTATTAATAAACCCCTGTTTTGCATATTGGGTGATTTCTTTTTTCGGAAGTATTTTTTGTTGTCTATACTTGCCACTACTAGATTTAAAACTTCTCAATCCATCCCCACAGTCAACGTTATAAGAGCCTATTTCCACAAGAAAATAAGTTTTGTAGCATCCATTTTGCAAGTCCAAAAAAATCAAGTGAATTTACTTAATTTATATGTGTAAATATTATATATTTGTAATAGTTAGAGCCTAGAGGTCAGATCTTAGTGCGATAACAAGTGTCTTTTATAAAATTTTTAAAAAAAGAAAAAGTGGCAGGTTACAGGTTACAAGTTCAAGTCATTACTCATACATTTGAAACAACTACTTCACTTTATTAGCATTTGCAAGTATATTTTCAGCATTTGAAAGAAGTAAATTATCAAACACAAATTTGCTTCATTTAATATTACTTCAAAATTGCATAAAGAACGACAAATTTTATATATCTTTACCTTTACCTTTTCATAAGCTAGCATTTCTCAAATATCAAGATTCACTAGGTTAACCTATAACATTAACTCAATTATATATCAATAATATTTTCATCATAACATTACATAAAAATTCTATTATACATATGTTTATGTTTATGTTTCCTATTTGAAAGCAAGTGACAAAGTTTAATCGGGAGGCTAAATCACAAAACAACAAAAAGTGATAAACCAAAGAACTCTGTATAATAATGAGGTATAGGCTGAAGAAAACAACTTCCTCAAACATAGCTAATATCTAACTCCTTCGAATCAAATTTTCATTTTTTAAAGAATATCTTATATGTGAGATATTGCAACAAGGTAGAGCCACAACTGCAAACAACCTCTAGATCTTAACAACCTTTGAAGAATTTCCTGCTTGTTAATCTTTGAATCTTAACATAACTTTTAAAGCAATGTTTTAATATTTGAAGGCCCACCAACAATCCTTTTGACCTTATCACAAGACAAATCAAAAATATAATCAAGTTTTCAACCACTAGTTAGGGCCTACTCTAACTTGGTTAAATTACTGTTTAAGAAATGTGTGTGTGGATTGTACACCCATTCAATGTCGTTGCTCAATAATTTCTAACTCCGTGGGAGTATTGAGTCTTCCGTGTTTGTCTGTCTGTCTCGGCATATAGTAAAAAACTAGCTAGTGTGATTCAAAGTTGCAATGCATATGTTAATACTGTATTTTTCCAAACTTCATTTTACTTGTAAATATCCATATTTGATTTCAAAAATTATATTTTTCACATTAATATAATTGGAATGAAAAAATAACTAAATTTGTTTCAATTGGATGTTGAAATAATTAATTGAATTAGTTAATGGTCAAAATTACCAAAATGCCTTTTGTGGACTAAATTTTAACCTAGTTGACCAATGGTTAAACGAACTCAAAATTTCACCAAACTATAAAATTTCATCTTTATGCATCAAAATCCATATTCCAAAACATTTTTGTCAAGTTTGACTATTGTTGAATTTAGGTTTGACAAAAAATTTGACTGTTTGATCGGGATAAATTCAAGCTCACATAGATTTTAACTAGATTCCCTTTGATATAATTGCTCACAAGCCTAGTTCACAGTCAAGACAAGCAAGATATTTAAATAAATAAGATGTCAAATATTTAGCAAATTTTGCTAACAAGTGTCCAAATGTTTGATTATGGTTTAATATTAATTTAATTATAATCAAATGACCATGGATTGGTCCAAATAATGAGTTATTGGAATGTTTGAAAACACAAATTTGCTTTGATTGTTCAAGGAACCGCATAAACATAAACATAAACAAAACATTAAACATAACATAAATGTAAACATCAATATAAGATAAATTTATGTAATGATATGATGAAAAAAATACAATTATTGATATAGAATTGAGTACATGCTATGGTTTAACCTAGTTAAGCATTATATTTGAGAAATTCTAGTTGTTTTTCTTCTTAAACAAATACACACAAAGGAGAAGGAAATTTTGCTTTAACACAAAGGCGCACCACAAAAGGTAAAAGCTATAGATATATAAATTTCATCATTCATTATGCAATTATGAAATAATATTAAATAAAGCAAATTTGTGTTTGATAATTTGTTACTTTCAAATGCTAGAAAAGTACTTGAAACTACCAATAAGGTGAAGTAGTTGTTTCAAATGTATGATTTGAACCTGTAACTGTTGATGCCTCACGGCAGTTCGACCACTCATCACAGCGATGCTTGGCGTGGGCCCGCAAAACTTGCGGGCTCAGGGTGCTCGGGTGCTGTGGGAGAAGGCAGGGACGGACCCAAGTTAGGGCCCGAGCCCCCGCCCCCTAGGTCCAATTTATATATATATATATATATATATATTATTTTTGTAGTTAGGCCCCCCTTCCAAAATATTAGGCCCCCCTTCTCCCCAATCAGCCTAGCTAGGCTAACCCAAATAGCAATTATTCAACCCAAAAACTTAACAAAAACGATAAAAGCATTCACAATTGTGATAGTATTTTAGCAAACAAAAACTATTTTAACACCAAAGAACCAAAAAATCATGTGTTATAGGAGAAGCTAAAGCAAATTTTTTTTCAACTACAGTAAACTAGTATAAATATCAGTTGACTGTAGCAAGTTGTTAAAAATAAAATATAATATTTTATAAAGATTATATCTCTTCCTTCAATTAAAAAACTCAAATTTTCTCTCTTCCTTTATTATTTTAATGAGTTGACTTCCTTTATTATTTTAATGAGCTGTTTATACTATTTTAAATGAAGTGATAAAAGAAATAGAACATTTTATATTGGGTATATTGTAAAGTAAGGTGGTAAAATAGATAAAGTAACTTTTTGAAATCCTAAAAGCTAAAATTGTTAGCACCACCACTGTAAATGCTCTAACTTTAACACCAAAAAAAAAAAAAAAAAACCTAGCCAGTCTAGTACTAAAAAAAAACATTATTTTGTTTTTGATTTTGTCTTTGTTGGTAAATGATTGCATCTTAATGTATTTAGAAATAACAATTTTGTGTATTTATAATTTTTTAATACTATATAGATGCCTATTTGGAGTTTTTTTTTTTTTTTTCCTTTATACTCTGACCCCCACTAGCTTATAATCCTTGGTCTGTCCCTGAAAGAAGGGTATACCTCTGGTATGTGACTGGAAGTGAAGTCAATTTTAATGGGGTTATCAAAGGTAAATAAAGTCACTACCAATCTTTGGGTTTTTTCTAAGGTGTGATTGGTCACTTGACTCTATTTGATTTTATTACCAAATCCTAGGCTAAGAAAAAGATCGTTTTTCCTAATCTAATACAGAAGGATAAAAAATCTTGATTCTTGAGTTCGAAAATCTGGTTACGTGTGGGAAAGGTATTAGGCGCCCCACAATGCTTGTCAATAAACAGTCATTTGTTTTAGTAAAATCTTTATTGAAGGACTTTGGCAATTAACAACGAGCAATTGGCATTAACTTTTGGGGTTTGAACAGAATTGGGCTTTGAGGTTTGGTTTCGGAAAGGGCGTGGTCTTGATTGATGCTTCCCTAGTATGTTTGGAGTCGTTGCCAAATTTCCATGATGAAAATTCAGCAACATTTATCCTTATTTTCGTGGTGGAAATCCGACAGCGCTTTGCCTTAAATGCATCATAGCACACAAAACACTATTCTCACCAAGCTTTCGCTGTAAGAATACGGCAATGGAGGTGTCAGAGTGCCAAGCATATTAATACGTGTCGCATACACGAGGAAACCAACATCACTTGGTGACATAGATCGAGATAATCACACCGTGTTGATCGCGCACACAATATAGCGTGAATATACGCTTACAACAATTGTCTTGGGCACAAACCCACACTACAAGGTCAAGAGTACTCATGATTATGAGAGGGCCGCTCTGGTAATCATAAGAGTCCATCATACAAAGTGCGTGATCACCCACAAATAGGCATATATATATATATATATATACACACATACATACATCATGCACAATGCTAGCATGCAGAGCGAGAAAGCAAAATAGACATTGCCAACGTTCCAAGGGTATGGTCCAACAAGGTACAAAAAATGTAAAACGGACATTGTTGTACCCAGGAAACGCGGCTCAAGTAAAGTGCATGAAAGATAAAGGGTACATGGAGAGAGAACCCTAATACATGATTCTAGGGAAAAGGCTAAGAGAGAGGGGAAAGAGAAAATCGCTCGGGGAGGCTAGGCCTCCTAATCTACTGAACATTGCCCTTTTGGGCTTGCTCCTTCTTGCTTGCATTCTTTCCCTTTTTGCTTGCATCTTGGAAGTTGTGTCCTTGCTTCAAGCTTGTACATGCAACAAACAAAGAAAGTAGCTAGCAGACAAGCAAAAGAGAGAACCAAGAGATAAAGAGAGCATGCAAAGAGACACTATCAAAGAGAGCCTTCTTTTTATTTTGAACCTACTATTGATTTTACTTTCCTACTCCACCAATAACAACTCATAATAACCTGCCACATAAGATTTGTTATGAAAATATTGTGGATATAGCATTTCTCAAGGGAAAACTCGAACCAGAATGACTAACTTACTGCCTTCTTCCAAGAAATAGTCAATCACAAAAGCATAAACTTCTTTCACTTTTTGCTTGTCTTTACCAACCTTCATCCAATCAGAAGTCCACCAAGGAACAGCAACACTATAACCTTTGCTACCACTAAGAAGTCATTACCAATATGACTTCAAAATTAACCTAATGAAACCATAAAGAAATTCACTTTCCCAAACCAATTCCAAATTGATTGATTTCTTTGTTAGACCAGTTAGACTTCCTAAGGTTTGTGAAGATCCTCTACCCTTTCCCCAAATAGGGAATCCTAATCCAACTTCCCAGTTCCCACACCAAAATGCGGACTTCTAGATATGTTTAGTGGGATTTCTTCATTGTATAATTTCTAAATGTGTCTTAGGACACATTGCTTAACACTTTATTGAAGAATATTTTAAAAACTAGAACAGTTATTCAAAATTCAAAAGGATCTTAGATCAGTTTTGCGACGAATCGGGGCAAGTCATTAGTGTTGAGAAATCTCACATTTATTTTTACCCAAATGTCTCAAACAATCTGAAAGGCAGCATATGTGATGCCTTAGGCATTCAAGCAACTTCATGCCTTGGAAAGTATTTGGGTTTTCCCTTAAAGCATAAAGGGGTTGGCTAGAATCAATTTAACTTTGTGATGGAATGAATCATGGCAAAACTATCGAGTTGGAAAACAAAGTTCCTATCTTTTGCAGGAAGGGCAGTCCTAGTCAAATCGGCCATGGAAGCAATCCCTAGCTATGTTATGCAAGGGGCTGCCCTCCCTGTACATGTTTGTGAAAAAATAGATAAGATTAATAGAGACTTCTTATGGGGATTCACCATGAATAAAAGAAAGCTACACCTTGTGGGATGGAATAAAATTATCAAGCTAAAGGAAGAGGGAGGCCTAGGCCTTCAAGCAGCCAGGGCCAAGAATATTGCCCTTCTTGTAAAACTAAATTGGAGGCTTTATCAAGAAAAAGACGCCTATGGGCCAAAGTTATACTCAACAAATTTTGCTCCTAAAGTCGTAGGAGGGCAAAAGACCCTGATAAGCTCCTTTACTCCCCTACATGGGCTGCTATCAAGATGGGATTTCCAGTGTTCAAATAAGGAATAGGGTGGAATATAGGGAGTAGCTCATGCCTCTCCTTTTGGAATGACAATTGGGTGAAAGGCCAATCGGTTAGGGATCTCATTGAGGGACCTCTCACCCAAGAGGAATTTAAGCTCTCTATTGCTGATATAAATCACCAAGGCTTGTGAGAGTGGGGGAAAGCTCTCCTTTGATTTTCCCAAGGATGTCAAAGATATGATCATGGCAATCCCTATACAAATTTATGGGAAAAGAGGATAATTTAATTTGGAAGGGCTCTCGAGATGGAGAATTTCAAGTGGCTTCAGCCTACAAGCTAGCAAGACCTGACCCCTATGATGCCCAACCTTACCAAGGTAATTGGATTTGGAAGATAGACGCTATGCTAAGGATAAAGCACTTCCTCTGGCTATGCTCCCATAATAGTGTCCCAGTCAATCAAATTCTTGGCTCAAGGGGTATTGTTCTTGACACCAAATGCCTTTTATGCAAAAGCCACGAAGAAACAATCCTACACACCTTAAGGGACTGCCCCATTGCAGTTAATATTTGGAGGAAGATTGATACACCTCAAGCCATTAGCAACTTTATGGCTCTTGACCTATTAGATTGGTTAAAAACCAATTGCCTGGTTAATTTGTAAATTCATGTGAAGGGCATTCCATGGTCTTCTATCTTTCCTTTTGCGGTTTGGTGCCTGTGGAAACATAGAAATAATTTTGTCTTCCAAAACACAACCATCAACCTGAACCTACACTCCATCTGCCTTAAACTTGCCACTGAATTTCACTACTGTGTGGGGAAAGGCCAGATTAGCAGATATTAGGACATATGTGAATCATGTTAGAAACATATGTTAATATTTTATGTAATTGGCTAATCCTTTGACAAGATGCACTTTACTTGTATCTGGGTAGATCTAGGATGAGTTTAGTATTTCAAGGAACAAGAGTTTAAGTATAGTATTGAAGTCATATAAATCTGTTCAAGAAACAAGTGAAGAAATGCTGATTCATTAAAGCTCAACAAATAGCTATCTATTGAGGTCTCGACAGATACTATCTATCGAACTATCTATCGAGGTATCTATTGAGAATTATGAAAATCAATTTTTCAGATTTGATTTTCAGCCCATGCTTATGTATTTGTGTAGGGTTTCTTTTCTCACAACTCTAAACATATATAAGGCTTATTTTAAAGGCCGTCACGTAAGAGAATACAAGGAGAACATATGCAAAAGGTGACCGATGCCTTATTCTCTTTGAAAGAAGCTACTGCATCTTTGTGCCTTAAGGTTTTGTAACCAAGTGCTTCTTGATCTTCATTGTTGATGAAGTGAAGAACTTTGCAGCCAACATCTTCTTCAAGTTGGTGTGTTAGTCACGTACTGGGAGCGGTGCATCATTGGTTAGTCACGTACTAGGATCTATGCAAAAGGGTGGTGTTCATATATTGAAGAGTTCAAAGGTTCTGAAGCGGTAGAAGGTTTCTGTTGTAAGTTCATCTATGAAAATTGTAGAGTCTAGAGACAAAGATTTTGTACTAGATCTGACACTTCTTTGTACTATAGTGAATTGCTTTTGAGAAAGGTTTCCTCCCAGATTTTTTACTGTGAAACTAGTTTATTTCATTAGTTTTCCTGGGTCATCATATCTTGTCTTATTTACTTTTCGGCTATGCATGATAATTGACTTGATATTGATGTTTGTTTATTTTAGCAAGTTTTATTTATAATAAATCTAATTAACAATCTGGGTTTAAAACTTATTAATTTTATCATCCGGGGTCTAAAATTTCCTAACAAGTGATATCAGAGCAAGTACACTCTGATTGGATTAATTTTCTGAGTGTGATCCTTGACCCCCGTTGTCATGAATCGTGAACAATCTCTTTTGATTCTTCCTTTATTTGATGGCACTAATTATGCGTACTGAAAAATTCATATGAAAGTTTTTTTGCAGGCTCTAGGTGAATAGGTATAGCAAGTTATTGAAGTTGGTTGGATTAAGCCAAAGGAAGCATCGGTGGATTGGGATGAAGTAACAATCATAGCGGCAAATTTCAACAGTAAGGCCTTGAATGCTTTGTTTTGTGGGGTGATCAATAAGGAATTCAAGAAAATATCATCCACGGAAGTTGCTAAGGAAGCATGAACTATTCTTGAGACCACTTATAAAGGAACCAAGGCAGTAAAGACTGTGAAACTTCAAAGACTCATTAGTAGTTTTGAAGAAATAAGGATGTAGGAGGATGAGACCTTTAATGAGTTTTGTGCTAAATTCAAGGATATTGTGAATTCTGCCTTCAAGTTTAGAGAATCTATAACAAAATCCAAAATTGTTAGGAAAATCTTTAGGTCCTTATTTGAAAGATTCCATGCCAAGATCACTGCCATTGAAGAAGTGAAAGACATTGATAAAATTCCTTTGACTGAGCTTATAGGGAACTTTCAAACCTATAAGATGGGATTAGGTTTAATGGAAAAAGGTAGAAAGAACTTGGCTCTTACGGGAATAGAGGAAGAGATTGATGACTCTAAAGATGAGGATGAAAGCAAAAATGAAGATGATAATGATGATGAGGATGAGGATCTAACCTTCATAGCTAATGAGATTATCAAGTTTCTTTAATTTAGGAAAAAAGATAAGGGCAAATCTCCTAGGAAATCTAAATCCTCAAGGAATGACAAGAATGAGAAACCCATCATCCAATGCTATGAGTGCAAAGGTTTTAGTTATATAAGGATGGAGTGCCCAAACTACCTTATGAAGGAAAAGACTGAGAAGTCCAAAGATAAAGGGTTGGTTGCTGCCTAGAGTGATACTGAGGATGACTTTTCCAATGAGTATATGGATGAATGTGGTCACTTTATAGCTTTTGCTGCATCAACTGATAAGGTGATTGTGGAGAGTGCTAGTAACAGTGAGGATTCTTCTGATGATAAAGTACCCAAGAAGTTGACCCTTCAGGAAGCCTATGATAAGTTATGCACTAATTCATAAAATCTTAAAAGACTTCTCATATTTGTAGAAAAGAGCTTAATGAGGTAAAAATTGAAAAAGTTAATCGGTTAGTCAAACTAGATGAGACTACAAGATTGGTTAAGACTCTTATTGTGGAAAACACCTCATTAGAAGAGAAGGTCAAGAATCTTAAGATTGAGTGTAGTCAAGTTAGAACTCAAATAGAGAGGATGTCTAGTGCAAAGCTTAATGAGGTATTGAGTGCTCAAAAGCCTAGTTCTGATAAGACTAACTTAGGATATGTTGTTTCCTTCGGCCCCTCCTCTTCAACGGCTTCTGGATAAAGGATTGTCTTTGTGCCCCAATCTAAGAAAGGTGATAAATGTATGAAATCCAAAACTGTTTTGGCTAATTCTAAATCCTTTGTTAGACCTCATGTTTGTCACTATTGTGGTGTTCCTGGACACATTTGTCTTAATTGCTTTAAGTTGTATCCTCAAAAGCAAGTGTCCAAACGGTCATATGTTTCCTCTCAAGGATCTACACCTTTGTTTGGAGAGTTATTAAAAGCCTTAAACTTTTTAACTCAATTTTAGGAGAATTTTAATTCTTTCATGCCCTTTAGTAGACATACTAGGACATGTGACTTTTCATCTTCACGACCAAAGACTAATGCTGTGTAAGTGAGAAAAGAGTCTAAGACTTAGTTGTCTTTCTATTTGTCTTCTATTTTAATTCTTTCTATCTAAAGTAAGACTCTCGTTGCTTGATTTCTTATCTATTTTTGGAATCATGCTTTCATGCATATGCACCTTTCTATCATGCCTCCATGCATATGCATTTTTCTTTCATGCTTTCATGATGTTTGCCTTTTTTTTTTGTTTGATTGTTTAGTCTTTACTTTGTTTGTTTTTCAAAATAAAAATTGAAAAATCAGAATAACACAAAAACAGTGTATGTTTGTGTACATTGGTACTTGTGTACCTTTGACGGCCATTGAAACAAAGTTTTCTAAACTTTGTATCTTTTATAGCTTAGATGAACATCTCTATATACAACTATGCAAGTGAGCTTTGTAGCTCATGTTTATGATGAGTAAGATTAAGTAATCTCTTGTACTTAACACTCGTATCACTCTTTTTGACGGGAAAGACTAAAAAATCCTAAGAGAAAGGCATAAATAACCATCTCACCATTGTTGCCCGCCAATCATAAACTGACATCTGTATGCTTTGGCATAGCAAAAGTGCAATGTCAAAAACTTAACATAATTGGGTATTTCTTTTCTCTTTCTTATATGCCCATGCATGGTTTGTTTAAAAGAAAAATATGCAAAGAAAATTAAAAAGCAAAGAGAATAAATATGTTTTATATATGATTGCAAGCGTGTATTTTAGGAGATGTGGGAGTTATAGGATGTACCTCGAAGGTGATAGTCCCCATCAAACAGTTATGATTGTGTGTGAGTTAAAGTGATTTTCTTATATTGCAAATCGTCATAACATGTTGACACTTATGCAATCTTGTGATGTTTTTCACACACAACAGGCAATATTCTTTGTTACTCTTGATACATGTGTAGGTACAATATGATTTGGCCATCACAAGGAATATATGTATTAATGTGTGATCACTAAACTATTTTAACTTGTTTTTGAAATATAAAATTGGTTAGACTTGTTTAGTGTGTGTGTGTGTGTATGTGTGTGTGAGACAGCGCCCCCGGCCCCCCTTTTTAATAGGCGATGTTGGGCCAAACCCACGTGAATAGGTGGAATCGTGTTATTACCTCTCAAAATGGAGATTCGACTAATTATATTTTCCCCTTTAGATTAAGGGTTTTACAATGGAGTCGCCACTTATTTAATTATTGGAAAAATAAGAAAACCATAATTGAAAAGTTCCTCATTTTATTAATTTGAAATTGAATTTACATTGATCATAGGAAAGTTACATGGCTTTGGTCCTAAATACAATCTAAGATAAAGTACATAACTTTATTTCCTAGTTACAATCTAGAAATTGAAAATTACAAGGATAAGTATTTGATCTACTAACCCTTGATCTAAGTTCGGAGGCTATGTTACAAGGTGGGAAGGTGTTAGGCAACCACCTTGCCCGGTGAAACTAGTCTTCTAGACTATGGTGGCCAACATTCATATCATATCATCCAATATGCCAATCAATTTACATGTTGAATTTAAAGTGTGTGCATGTGATAAATCCTAATTCAATTTATTAAGCATTGCATTTGGATTGAAAAATAAATTCTAGTGAATGTGTGTGGTCAAGGATTTGAAAGAATTATTAAACAAACATGTTCTTCATATTTTTGATGTGGATTTAAGATTAAAACTATTGTTATGCATGAACATGTGATGAACAACCAAGAACATTCAAACATATTCAAGAGAATTTAAATAGTTACTATCATGCTTTAATCCTAAATTCTCATCATGGCAACACAAAAAACAAGTTAGGGAAAGGGATTATACCTTCATGAAAGATTCATATGGTGGAGAAGGAGACTCTTGGTAGAGATCCTAAGGGTGGAGAAAAAGAAGAGGTAGGAGAGGGAGAGTGAGTCTCACTCAATACCTTGAGTCTCAGGAAGACCAAGATATGACAAGACTACTCAACTTCCTAGAACTTAAGAGAGGAGAAGGGAGGGGGTTTTTGGTGTGTCTTGGAATGAAGGAGAAGGGGGTTTATATAGTAGTGGTGGAGGAAATATGAATGGAAAGCCATTTAATGAGGGTTGACAAAGAATCATGAACCTAGACCTCATTTTAGCCTTTAGGAAAATCTGGTGCATTAAATGGAAAGATTGATAGGAGTGAGGAGCAAGCTAAAATTCGGTTTTCTCGTAGCTGCTGTAACAGTCTGCGGAGCCAACTTGAAAAAATCATATCTGACTCAATTCTGATCGGAATTTTTTCGTTCTTGTGCTCAAATTGAAGCCCCGGATGTCTAGTTTCTGGGAAAATTAACCTCATTCATAGATTCAAAATATTCTGAGAGATATTGATGAAATGGTGAGTAGAGGTCATTTGTTAGAAAATGGTTTCAGCACAATTAACATTAATAGGTCCCAAATTTGCTCTAATTAAAAGATAATTGCACAAATTACTCATTGAATAATTAATGCTTAACTATCTAATTAATTAAGTGTGTGCAACCTTACCATAAAATGTAGTCCTAACCAATCAAATTATGACACATCATTGATCTCAAATTGATTATACTTATAACCAATCGAAATCAATTGTTCATAATCACATATAGTCGGACTCAACATGTGATAGTGCATCTCAGCCATTAAAACTTGATTTGATGATAACTTTCAATCTTGCGGTCCGATTAGAGCTTATGACCAGTCGATTTGATTGTTATAACATTAAGATCATTTTGGTGGAATGAGATTAAGGATCTAATGACCAGAATCAAGAAGTATATTTCCAAGAAAATATTACCCTTTTACCCTCCCGGTGAGGTTAAATGCGGGTTGCAAAATGGGGTGTCAACAGTGTGTGTGTTTGGGATCTATGTGCTTAACATTTTTATTGTTGAGAGATGATTTTGAGAGCTTAAAATGTTGTTTGGATCTTTGGTTGAATAGCATATTTGATTGCATTCATGTCTATATTTTTCTCTTCTTGAAAAACTGTTTTTAAGCAATCCCGACAGCTTCTCTATACCTCTCGATAGCTAAGCTATCTATTGAGCTCTTCAGCTTCTCTTTTATCGCATTTTCGATAGCTTCTCGATAGATGCTCGATCCATTAGGAAACATTCTATCTGCTCAATAGATGCTCGATAGCTATTCGATCCATTGAGGTTGGCTTCTGCTCGATAGCTGCTCGACACCTCTCGATCTATCGAGATCCTCTTGCGCGCATTGTTTTTCACTTGTTTTACATCTTTCTTTTATTTTTTCATTCATAGCATTTTGTTTCATTACATTCATGTATTTATATGGATTCCTTGTGCCCCCTTCATCATCCTTGATCATCTTTATGTTTCTCGAGTGAAGCTCTCTAGTTTCTTCTACCTTTTATTAACCATGACAAAAAGGGAGAGAAATTGTGGAGAATATGTGGTTTCTTTTTAAGATTCTACATGTTAGGGGGAGAAATACATGCCCTTGTAAGGGGAAGTTGTGTTTCATCTTATTAGGGGGAGTGCTTACTTCCTTCTTCTTGTACACCGGTCTTGTGACCATGTTTAAATACATTGTGCTTATCTTTGATATATATATATATATATATAGATGATAATGATGTATGTTCTTCTTCACCTACCTCTACATGTGTTGTTTCTTTTTTATCTTAATACACATGCTTCTTATTACTTGTATGTAATATTTTATTTCTGTTTTACACTAAGATACCTTGATGGGTTTTGTTTAAAGTGTTTTAGAAATACAGGTTGTTAAAGTTTTCTTGCCATGAACTGTTTTCTTGCAAAGTTTTTCAGGAGTTTGTGTTAGGATAGATTTTTTTATATTCAACAAGTGAGTATGAGTTGAGTGATTTATGACTTCTCTCATATGTTCATTTGTTTGTTGTGATTTTGTCATGGATTGGCAAAAGGGGAGATTGTTAGGACATATGTGAATCATGTTAGGAACATATGTCAATATTTTATGTAATTGACTAATCCTTTGACAAAACGCATTTTACTTGTATTTGGGTAGATCTAGGATGAGTTTAGTACTTCAAAGAACAAGAGTTCAAGTCTAGTATTGAAGCCACGCAAATCTGTCCAAGAAATAAGTGAAGAAGCGCTAATTCATTAAAGCTCAACAGATAGCTATCTATCGAGGTCTTGACAGATATTATCTATCTATTGAGGTATCTATCGAGAATTACGAAAATCAGTTTTTTCAGATCTGATTTTCGGCCCATGCTTATGTATTTGTGTAGGGTTTCTTTTCTCACAACCCTAAACATATATGAGGTTTATTTTAAAGGCTGCCACATAAAAGAATATAAGGAGAACATATGCAAAAGGTGACCGATAACTTATTCTCTCTGAAAGAAGCTACTGCATCTTTGCGCCTTAGGGTTTTGTAACCAAGTGTTTCTTGATTTTCATTATTGATGAAGTGAGGAACTTTGCAACCAACATCTTTTTTAAGTTAGTGTGTTAGTCACGTACTGGGAGCCGTGCATCATTGGTTAGTCACGTACTGGGATTCCTGCAAAAGGGTGGTGTTCATATATTGAAGAGTTTAGAGGTTCTGAAGCAGTAGAAGGTTTCTGCTATTAGTTTATTTATGAGGATTGTATAGTCTTGGGACAAAAGTTTTGCACTAAATTTGAAACTTATCTTTACTATAGTGAATTGCTTTTCGAGAAGGTTTCTCTCCAGGTTTATTACTGTAAAACTAGTTTGTTTCATTTGTTTGTTTTAACAAGTTTTATTCATAATAAATTTAATTAACAACTTGGGTTTAAAACTTGTTAATTCTATCAATCAGGGTCTAAAATTTTCCAAAAGCAGAAGGCATTCCATCATACTAGTTTGCTGGGACAAGCCATAGGTAGGATGGTTCAAACTAAATTCGGATGGAGCATCCTTTGGGAATCCAAGTAAGGCAGGGGGGGAGGGCTTATTTGAGACTCTCATGGCAGATGGGTAAAGGGTTATATGCGATACATTGGAGTAACTAATAGTATCATTGCTAAATTTTGGGCTCTTAGAGATGGTCTCAGGCTTGCCTTATAGATGGGAATCACACACTTGGCTGTGGAGTTGGATGCCAAAGTGATTGTTGATCTTGTTTTATCAAGAAAAACCCCTAACAACTCATACATTTCACTCTTAAATGATTGCAGGTACCTTCTCAATCAGTTTCAATGGACCAAGATCAAACATGTATTTAGGGAGGCCAACAGAGGAGCTGACTGCCTTGCCAAGAAAGCTTGTTCTTTGGTTAATGATGTTCTTAATGATTTTGTTGTTTTGAATGCTCCCCCTTCCCCTAACCTTGATGTAATTTTGAACTCTGATGTTCACAGTCTGTACTCTCTAAGGCTCATAGCCAATACGTTGCCTTTTGTGACTAGTTAATCTAATACAATTCAGCATCTTGACCAAAAAAAAAAAAAAATTCAAAATCAAAATTCATCCGGTATTTACAATTTATGATGGTAATAATAAATTCTTTGTTGTGCATTATTTGTTTTCCTTTATTATATTTCAATATACCACAAATATTTAGTTATTTTTGTAAATTGTGATTGTATTCTTTAAAGCAAAAATACCATTTGAATTATTCTCACTTTGGTCCACACATTTTGATAATATTCAATTTGGTCCATGTAACCTTTTCTATTAGTGAATTAACGATAGGGACCAAATTAACTATTACCAAAATGTAAGTACCAAATTGACAGTAATGCAAAATAGTATTTTTGTTTATTCTTTATGAAAGATTGGATGTAATTTTTACAAAAAATTTTAGTAGAACTCATTATTTCTATTTATAAATTTATAATTTTGACAAAAATTCAAAAATAAATAGTCAAGCAATAAGGAAATTATGGTTAACTTGTGTACACAATTTTTTTCTAAAGGTTAGTGAGGGAAGTCAAAAATTCAGTGTGAATAGAGAGGATTAAAGAAAGAAAAGAATGTAATCGATTGGTAAAGAAAAGAGGTTCAAGTGAAGCAGTCAATATTATATTGAGCTATGGTTCCACTATGTTGTTTGATTTAATTTCAATTCCCATCAATACAATTCGAGAAAATTTAGTAACAAAAATTATTGATTTGGAATTGTTGTTATTTTTTCTAGTTAGCATAGGATATGGTTTTATTATTACTCTGCTTTCAATATTTTTTTTTCCAACCATGGTGGAAGGTGTAAGGTATAAAATGATAATTTTCTTTTAAGAGTCATATATAGAACATTAGTTTTTTTTTTTTTTTTTTTTTTTTTTTTTTTTTTTTTTTCATTCTAATTCAAACTTTTACATATATTTTGCACTTTTTGCTAATGACGTATCTTGTTCAATTTTTTTTTTTTTTTTTTTCATTCAAATTCAAAATGGTACTTTTTTTTCTTTTTTTCTTTTTTTTTTTTTTTGCATTTTTTGTTCAGTCTAAGCATTATAATAGTAGAAATTCTCTGTCTCAAGGTAGAAAAAAAAAATACAAAAGAAGCTAACCAAGACAACACTCATCACCCCAACTATCAAAAGAACAAAAAGTAGACATCTTAAATTAAAGGCTAAAATCTAAAACTCACCCTTTAAGTTTTACCATTTTTCATTTCAGTCTTCTAAGTTTGGGTTTTATCATTTCAGTCTTCTAAGTTTTATTTTTTTCTCAATTAAGTCTTTGTTAACAATTCATTAACGGCTGCCGTTAAAATTAAAATAAAATTTATTATTTATTTAATAATTTTAAGAAAATTTTAATTAAAAAAAGCAAAAATTAATTGAAGAAAAGGTATCTTATTTTAGGTGCAACAAGAGATGTATCTACGGATTCTACTTGCTGAGAAAAAAAATTGTTGTTCCTTGCTCCACCTGACGAACGTAACCACCGAGAAGGGTAATGTAGAGCTGGTAGCAAATGTCCGTCCCGCTGAGGTTTTTGTGGCTGAATCATACTACTCAAAGCAGCATCTAGATCGTTCCAAGTGGCTTTCTCAGTACATTTTGGTGGTAGCAGTAGAGGCAGTGTCTTAGGCATCAGATTCATGTAGCAATTTTCTCACGGTGAGGTGGTATTTATGTATCTTTTAGGCATTAGAAGTGAAGATTTGACATTTTATTTCAAGTGGAGCTGTTGGACACACTGTCAATTTGACTGTTGATTTTCCTCCTTCAATCGCTTGGTTAATGACTTCTGCAATATGATATGTGTTATTGTAATATAAATTTCTTATTTACTCTCAAGAAAGCCTGCATGTTTTGTGGTTGTCCCGATCTAACTCTTGTTGTGTTAGACCCCCTCTTTCTTCCTCTCAGTCTCTCAATATCGGGCTAGGGATTCAATTTTTTTTCTCCAAGGACCAAATACGACATCACTTTATCTAATTTCTGGTTTTTTTAAAATTAATGTTTTCTTAAAATTAATAAATAAATAAATAAGAAAATAAAAATGAAATAATTGACAAAAACAGTGTTGTTTGTGTAGGATAACAGCAACAACTCACGGATTGTTAACGGAGAACTTAATTGAGAAAAAATGAAACTTAGATGACTGAAATGACAAAACCCAAACTTAGAGGACTGAAATGAAAAGTAATGAAATTTAGAGGGTGAGTTTTGCATTTTAGCCTAAATTAAATTATGGTCTCTCAACCAAAACAAAGCTATAATAATGATATGATAATCCATTTTGCTGAAAATTTGATAATCTAAATGAGATTAATCCCAGTACTGAGAGAATTGCAAAGGAAATAATTAGAATAAATATGACAAACTTCAAAGATTCTATGCAATTGGTGAGTAGTATAATTATATAGAAAGAGAGGTTTTTTTTTTTTTTTTTTTTTTTTTTGAAAAGAAGAAAGAGAGGTTAAGTCTGGAAAATTATTGTATATTCTGAGACTGGGAGTATACTTCCTCCCTCTCACGTAGGGGTAAGCCCCATGGTGGGTGGGGCCCACTCTTCTGTGAGGGATAAGGAATATACTCTGAATATACACAATAACTTCCTGTTAAGTCTTGGACTATTGCCCGAACATAATCCCGACATCTTAGAGGTAAATCTATCAAATGAATGAAGTAAAATCTATACACATGAATATTCCCCTGATATTCTCAATAAATGAAAACACATTATAAACTTAAACTTCCAATATAATGACAATTCTGAAATTATGCAATCATTTAATTGAAGGATCTGGCCCTTAAACTTCCGCTACAATAAATATACATGTCTGTTTAAGGGCCCTTTCCCCCTATATTCCCTTAATCTATATATTATTTTCACTTTTTTTTAATCTCTCTTTTTTTTTCTTTTTTCTTTTTTGAGAAACAACATTGTAATTTTATTCAAAGAGAAGCTGAATCGGCTTGAATTACAGAAAAAAGATGCGGAAGAACATCCTCCATCCACACCGAATACTCGCTAACATGTCTTGCATGTCTAGCAATATTATAGGCTGCGCTATTCTTTTGTCTCAATACATGACTGAATTCAATGTATGCAAAATCCTTAGCTAGCTCCTTTGCTTCGTCAACCAAATGTCCATATTCTGCCAAAGACGGGTTCTCAGCTGCTAGAGCATCCATAGTAATTTTGGAATCTCCTTCTAACACGATGGATGATAAACCAAGATCATTTGCGAGACGGAGAGCTTTAGAAGCTGCTATGACCTCCACTGCTGTCACCGAAAAAGGTAGTGGGAACGCTTTAGCCATAAAAGCAACCACTTGACCATTCCAGTCTCAGATAATGACTCCCACGCCTGTGTGATTTTCGTCTCAAAAAACAGAGCCATTGAATTTCACTTTGAGGTTCGGCCAAGGTGGTAGTGTCCATCTCGAAAAAAATCTCTTGATTGCATAATTTAAGAAATTTGTTCAAATTTCTTAAATTCAACATTGTTTTTATGTTATGAAGGAAACTAGAGATTAAACTAAAATGTAATACTAATATTTTGTCAATGTTTCCTAATTAAGTTGTGGGAACTTTAGTTGCATCCTCAGTCTAATATGAACTATTGTTTTTTTTTTCGTTCTTATCCAAGCACCATTGCTTGCGTAGGTTACAAACATGAATGATTTTTTACAGATTAAACAATATTTCAGATAAATGGCTTTAGCTCTATGATGATTGTTTTTTATTATCAGATCAAAACACACACAAAAAAATGATTTTAAATTCAATGACATCCAAAAAACTTCCCTAAACTAAATATCCGCAAGCAAAAAATAAGTCTTGCCTTATTAATAGTTTATTGTGAAATATAAGCTCTGCTTAAGCACGCACTAGAAAACTACTAGTGAATTTTATACCATAACAAGTCTTAGGCTCAAATAGTATTTTGTGCCTGAGGTTTATAAATAATTAAAGTCACTAATCTCTTACTTGACAAGGATCTTATTCTAGATAATGTAATATATGCTTAAAAAAATAGATCAATATACACCCTCGATAATACCACTTCAAATAAAACTATACAAGTCGACGACCAAGTATTTCTAACAGCATCAAACACAAGTGCAATCTCGACTAACTAAAGACATTCTAAAAGGAATAGCTTTTGATAAATGCCATCACCGTGAGCAACTGACAAGACTTTTGACAGATCCAATGAATGCAAAAAACAGAAGATGCTAAAGTTTGAAGCATCCAAAAGAACATGTGGAGTAAGCAGTGAAGTAATAACAAGCAAGTCATCCATAGAAGCAACATGATTGTTGACTTGAAAAATATAAAATTCCCTTACAATGTCTGTACACTATTATCCAATGATTTTTTTTTAATAATTGGAAAGTTTGAGAGAAGGGGATTAAAACCTCGATTAACCTAATGGTGTATCATGTATGTTACATTTTTTAAGGCTAAATTATATTACACTCTCTAATTTCGATCAAAATTCATTCTACACCTCTAACTTCACTTTCATCCATTTGAGTCATTTAACTTTTAAATTTATTTAATTAAGGCCTTCATTTGTACTTTGTTAAAAAATAAATACTCCCTTAATAGCCCCTACTTTGCATATTGGACGACTTCCTTTTTCAGGTATGTTTTGTTGTCTATACTTGCCACTACTGGATTTAAGACTTCTCAAGCCATCCCCACTATGAACATTATAAGAGCCTTCTTCCACAAGAAAATAAGTTTTGTAGCATCCATTTAGCTAGTCCAAACAAATCAAGTGATTTTTCGTAATTTATATATGTGTGTTAATATTATAGAGCTTAGAGAGTTAGAGGTCGGATCATGGTGCTATAACAAGCGTCTTATATATATATATATATATTTCAAGTGACAGGTTACAAGTTCAAGTCAATACTCGTAAATTTGAAACAACAATTTCACCTTATTGGCATTTTCAACACTGTTTTGAAACCCGGACCGGACCGGGCGGTCCGACCGGGAAAACCAGGAACCGGACTCAATTTCGGTTTTTTAGGCCTACAGAACCGGGCATCTTAAGAAATTCCGTGAACCGCCCAAACCGGGGTTGGACCGCCCGGTTCATGCAGAACCAGTGTCATGAACCGTGCGGTCCAACCCGGTTCAAGCAAGCTAGTCAAATGTGAAAAATCCAGAAAATGCGGATACCAGGAATAGAACCTAGGCCGGCCACAGGTGCAACAAAAGCTTAACCACTCAGCCAAGCTTGCCATTTGATGCTCAACAATAACAAAAAAAAATACTTGAAGTAAACTTAATGCAATTTTTTTTTTTTTAAAAACAACTTAACACAATTCTATTATACTTAATTAAATTATCCATCTCTTACAAGGAATATATAAAAAATTATAATTAAAATCCTTCAAAAATATTCAACTTTACTTCAAAAATTAATCATAAATTTTAATGTTTTCATAGTTATTATTTTATTTTATTAACTTTCTTATTTAATTATTAAATATATGCTTGAAAATCATTAAGTTTCCCTCACATATAGAGATATATTAATCAATTTTGCTAGTTTTATAAATTTAATATTTATATTTAGACTTAAATTAATTATTAAATTAATTATGACATCATCACGGTTCGACCACGGTTCAACCTCGGTTGGACCTCAAAAACCTTGAACTTCTCCCTTTTACGGTTCAATGAACGGTCCGGGTTTGAAAACCTTGATTTTCAAGAATTTTTCAGCATTTGAAAGCAGCAAATTATCAAACACAAATTTGTTTTTGTTTAATATCACTTCAAAATTGGATAATGAATGACAAATTTTATATATCTTTACCTTTTCATAAGCTAGCATTTCTCAAATATCAAGATTCACTAGGTTAAACCATAATATTAACTCAATTATATATCAATAATATTTTCATCATAACACTACATAAAAATTCTCTTATACATATGTTTGTGTTTATCTTTCATACTTGAAAACAAAAGGCAGAGTTTTATTAGGAGACGGAATGCACAAAACAACAAAAAGTGATAGTATAACAATTCTTAATCTAACTCTGTATAACATTGAAGTATAGGCTGAAGAAAACAATTTCCTCAAACATAGTTAATATCTATCTCCCTCAATTCAAAATTTTTTTAAAAAAATAATCTTATATGTGAGGAATTGCTACAAGGTAGAATCACAAGTGCAAATGACCTCCAAATCTTAACAACCTTTAAAGAATTTCATTTGTTAAACTTTGAAACTTAACATAACTTTTCAAACAATGTTTTAATATATGAAGGTTACTTTGACCTTCACAAAAAACAAATAAAAAAATAATAATCAAAATTTTCAACCACTAGCCAAGGCCCACTCTAACTTGATTAACTTAGTGTTCAAGAAATATGTGTGTGGTTTGTACACCCATGTATAGTTGTTACTCGTTGGAAACCATTTTATTTTTACTTTTTATTTATTTATCCATAAGTTACTAAATAATTTAACAAGATTTTTTTTTTCATTAAAATAGACAAAACTAGTTGAATAAATTCGGGCATAACCAAAAATATGTTAACAACTATTTTGCCTTATTGGCATTTTCAAGTACTTATTTCTGCATTTGAAAGCAGCAAATTATCAAACACAAATTTGCTTTGTTTAATATTACTTCAGAATTGCATAATCAATGATAAAATTTATATATCTCTACTTTCACCTTTCCCTAATTAAGCTAGCATTTCTCAAATATCAAAATTCACTAGGTAAACCCAAATCATTTACTTGACTATATGTCAATAACTGAATATTTTCCATCATAACATTACATAAAAATTCTCTCATACATATGTGTATGTTTATGTTTATGAAGTTCCTCAAAGAATCCCCTTACTTGTGATTCCTTGTTCTTGATACAGGTTTTCTTTTCCTAATTTCTTATTTAATTTTATTTACTTGTTAGGGTTTTTAGACTAAAATCTACACCAACTTAATCACATCCCACAAGTAACTATTTAGTAATTTGGGTTCTATACTTCCTCTTGTTATGTCATAGTAAGTCTTAATAATTAAATTCATTATAGGATCCACCATTCATATAAGAGAAGTGAACATTGCTCTTGTGGAATTGATTAATTTTCTTCATCTAATAACCTCAAATCTAATTTATCCACACAAAAAACTACTAAGCAAGCTAAATACTAGTGTTTCATATTTATCAGGCATTGTGTTAATAGTGATAAATAGTCTAAAGTGGGCATTTTCAAATTAGAGTTTTTCATCAGAATTGATGTATTAATGTCTAGTTACCACATGTTTTCAATCCCTGTATCATTTATGTTGGGTTTGAAAGAAGCCTGTTAAACCACAATTCTTACGCTTAAAGGATTATGTCCTGAATATTTTGTTTGTCTATCTCTGAAAATTATAAATACATGATTGACTTCAAAATAGTTGACAAATATTGATACCGTATTTTATCATACCTCACACTCCTTGTAAATATCCCAATCTGATTTCAAAAATAATGTTTTTCACATTAATAATATTGGAATGACAAAAATAACTAAATTTGTTTCAATTGGATGTTGAAATAATTAATTGTATGAATTAATGTTTAAAATGACAAAAATGCCTTTCATGGACCAAATTTTAACATAGTTGGCCGATCGTTAAATGAATTCAAAATTTCACTAAACCACCAAATTTCATCTTTTTACATCAAAATCCATATTCCAAAACATTTTTCTCAAATTTGACATCGGTCAAATTTGGGTTTGACCAAAAACTTGACCATTTGATAAGAATAAATTCAAGCTTACATCTTTTTTAACTAAATTCCCTTTAAAATAATTGCTCACAAGCCTAGATCGAAGTCAAGACCAGCAAGATACTGCAAAAACAGTATATTAAAAAAGTTAAACATTTAGCAAATTTTGTAAACTAGTGTCCAATTTGATTATAGTTCAATATTAATTTAAATATAATCAAATGATCATGTATTAGTAAAAATAATGAGTCATTGGAAATGTCTCAAAACAAAAATTTTCTTTGATTCATCAAGGAACAACACAAACATAAACATAACATAAACGTAAACATTAATATAAGAGAAATTTATGTAATGCTATGATGAAAATATACAATAATTGATATAGAATTGAGTAAATGCTATGGGTTAACCTAGTGAAGCATCATATTTGAGAAATTCTAGTTTTTTTTAAAAAGAAACATGCAAAGACATACACACAAGGGAGAGAAAAAGTTGTTCTAATACAAGGGCACACCACAAATTAAGGAAGCTCAAATTACCTCAAATTAATTAAGTATTAGTTTTTTCCCTAATTGATTTATCCAAAAGTATGAATCATAGGCAACGATAAGGAAGAATACAATCCACATTCATATGAGAGAAGTGAACATTACTCTTGTAGTATTGAATCATTTTCATCATCTCGCAACCTCGTATCCAATATATCCAAAAAATTTATCAAGCAAGCCCACGTGTTTTCTATTTGCAAGGTACCGTATGAAAATGATAAAAGGCCCAAAGTAGGCATTTCCAAATTGCAATTCCTCATCATAGTTATTGTCTCATTGTTTGCTTACTTTGTGTTTCTCATTTTGGTCTCATCTGTGTATTGGATTTGGAAAGACTTAATCAAAGTACAACTTATAGGTTCATGTTCAAAGGGATTTGAAATTGAAAAAGATTTTGCTATCATTAATAAATAATGGCATGTCACGATGTATATGTTGATATTATTTTGTCCATTATAGTTTTAAGTGTAAAAAAAACCAAAAATTATGTTTTTCACATTAGGATTATAAAATGACAAAAATAAATTAATTTATTCCAGTTAGATGTTGGACTAATCAATGGTCAAAATGACTAGAATGCCCTTTGTGGACCAAACTTTAACTAAGTTGATCGATGGTTAAATGAACTCAAAATTTCTCCAAAGTATCAAATTTCATCTTTTTGCATTAAAAAAATCCATCTTTTAAAACATTTTTCCCAAGTTTGATAGCAGTCAACTCGGTTTGGTGATGACTTGTCAAATCAAAGATAACTAAATTATCTTTGAAATTAGCCTCATCACGTGCACTTTGCACGTGCGATGAGCTTTTTTTTTTTTTTTTTTTTATTATCTAGTGCCATAATTTTCCTTTAAAAAAAATTGGATAAGTTTGTTTTAAAGACATGGATTAGTAGGAGAGTGTCATATTTTGTAGGCATTTTAAGTGGAGTTGGAGAGATATTTTTACTGGGTTGTCCTCAAGTTTTTTTCCCTATTAAACGTAAGGTTTAGGGGTATTTTTGAATCACATAGAAGTCCAATTCAAAGAGGGAAATCTTTTTATATATAATATAGATAATTGCTAATAGACCCACATTGGAGTCAAGATGAGCAAGATATTGTAGAAATAGTGAAAAAAAATTTTGTTAAGCAATAAGCTAATTTCAAGAGCTAGTGTCCAAAAGCTTGATTATAGTTTTATCTCAATTAACTTATGTATGTGCAAGTTAGACTAATAAGCTTGTAAAGGAAAATAAGCTATGAATCTAACAATACATTTAAGTGCAAAAGCTCATGAACAATAAAAATGAAAACTTTAACACTTTAATGTCTAAAGAAATGTAAAGCAAAGCAAGGAAAGTAAAGAGGGCACAAAAAGTACGTGGAAAACCCTTTGGAAGGGATGAAAAACAACGAGTGAGTCCCTCACTCTTGATATTCTCTATTACGTGAAAGTCAAAGTTTTTGTACAATGGCGATGTTCTTCCCAAAGAAAGCATATTTTTTTACCTCACTTTTCTACCCAAATTCCTGCCTCTTTCTCTCTATCTTTTTTAGGTTCTTGCCCTAATTTCTCAGTAACATGTTCCTCTTATAATACGAGGAATATTTCTGGATCCATAAGGACGGGGTCAAGCCATGATTCCCCATTTCAAATCCTTATACAGCTATTGTACTATACTACATTTGGAGGAGAGAGTAGACACTCCAATGCCAGGGTAGTGGGATGGAGGGCGGCTCTACTATGACATGGGGAGCAAACCATAGATAAGGAAAGGGACATTAGGGAGGCTAGGAGATACATGTATCCTCAGCAGTGGTCTAGCACCATAGACAAGGAAAGGAACATCAGGGAGGCTAGGAGTGATACACGTATCCTCAGTAGTGGTCTAGCAAAAGCTCAGGCAATAAAGGGTGTTCTATAGCATCTGACCATAGGGGGTCGCTATCTCCCTTTTTTGTTAATGCTGGGTGTCAATGTCAAGTGCGTTTTCACCCGTTCCTAAGATAATCACACCGTTGGCATGAGCCAAAGATGCTCTTCCTCAGCCAACGTTCTCCTTCCTTTCCTCACATCTAGCTCATATGTAAGGTCCGGATCCAGGCACGTCAGCACTCACACATGCTTTGGTTGGTGTAATGTACAACTTATAATCAATCAACCACGGAAGTACATTAGCTTTGGGAGAAAGAAATTAAAAAAATCAGAATCACCCGTAGTCTTATTTTGAAAGTGAAAAAGTGGAATTTGGATGTGAATATCTGAATTTGCTTTTGAAAAAGAAAATGATTTTGAAAAAAAAAAAAAAGAGATTAAAAAAATATTTTAATATTTTAATTAAAAAAAAAACCTCACATAAAATGTGTTCCCTTTTAACCATAAAAACTTGTTTTATTTTGTCATTAACAATAATTTATCGAATGCATCCTCGTACTTTCTATTTTCAGTAATGCCCATTTTGTCTGTTTCATAATACTGATTAAATTTTATAAATTGCAAGGTGTAGGCACTTCTTCTAAAAAAAAAAAAACATAAAAAATGGTGTAGGGACATCTACGTCATATGTAAAATACAAAACACACCCCTAAAGTTTTAGAGTATTTGAATTTTACATCCTAAAATTTTAGAATTTAGATTTTACCTCTTAATATTATATATTACTTGGATTGTTAGTCCCTCCATCTATTTTTTGTTGACTTGTCTATTAACTGACATGTCAACATGCTGTTTGGCCCAATTAAATCATGACATGTATTTTATTATTACATGTAATTAAATAAACCTAAAATGTCTTTAATAGCTTTATAATAAATTTTCTAAAATTAAAAATTCCATAAATTAAAAAAAATTAAATTGATTGTTCTTCTAAAGAAAATTTTGGGAATTTACAATTTTCTCAAGAAAATCAAAGTTTTCTTTCGAAACAAACACTCCAAGAAAAAAAAATCTTGAAATGAGAAGTTAGTCCCAAATCAAACCCATCACCAAATTGTTGAATAAATCTGAACCTAAATCTCTCACACAAACACAAAATTACTAGTTAAAACACACATATCCCTCTCCTTCTCCCATTTAGATCTAAATCTCGTCAATTAAAACACACTAATTGTTCTTCTTTCCCAAAAAAGCATACAACTCTTCAAGAAGAGAAGCATTATATCCACAATATTTCTATGAAGCACGGGTGCGTTTTCAGATTCGGGTGCGGGTGCGGGACTCGGCAATTTTTGAAAAAGTAGGGTGCGGGTGCAGTGATTAAAAAATTATTAAAAATATTTTTATTTATATTTTCTATATATTTTTACATTAAAATATTCTTAAAAAAAAAACATTACTATGCCTTGATTTACAAAACAAAGAAAGAAGAAGGCAAGAAACACAAAACAAAAAAGAAAACACAAAAGAAGCAACAAATATTCAAAAAAAAAAAATATTTGAGGAAGGACAGATTTAGAATGTTTGAGCCTCATTCAAAGCCGATTTCGGCTGTTCCAGCGTGATTCAAGGCCAATTTCGGCCTGTTTCGACTCGTTTCGGTCGTCGGCTGATATGACTTGATTCGGCCGATACAACCCTATTCTGGTCAACATTGGCCCGGTTCGGCGCGAATCTAAGTTGAGTCCGCGCGAATCAAGTTGAGTCAACGCAAATCCATGAAAAAAAAAAAAAAAAAAAAAAAAAACTCAGACGCAGCACCAATGCGCAGGTAGCCGCGTCAGACGCCGCACCCCGTGTCGGGTCACGTCGGACTCCGGTGTGGCACCCTCCCAGCCGCATCTGTGCTTTCCAGCAATATTTTCACCACAAATCATAAGTAGTAATAAGTTTTTATTAGTTCTAATTTGAATTTACGACTCAAATCACTTTCTTACCCCACACTTAATAGCCAATAACAACTTGCCACTTAAAATTTGTTATGAAAATGTTGTGTACATAGCATTTCTCTTTCGAGAGTCAAAGATAAAATCATTCAATAACGCAATGAACAAGAAAATTTTACTCAAGCCAACCCACCCAATCTCAAAACCCATCAGAGAGAGAGAGAGTGAGAGAGAGAGAGAGAGACTCAAGAACTTCGGTGATGGTGAATCAGAGCCTCAATTTGGTGAAAGAGGACTCGTAGCACCAGTTCTTTGATTTCTGAAGTTGAAGCAGTAAGTCTACTTTTGTTTGGGTATTATGAATTTTCTCTGTAAAATGTATGGTTGTTGTTTGCAAGAGGGGTTCATTGTGTTTTACGATGATGGGTTCTACTATTGGGTTCTCATTTGGGTTTGTTCATAGTGAGAGTTTCAGTGTAGTGATTGGTGAATATAAATGGAGGTAAGAGAAAGGCTGAATAGGAAAACTTCGGGTTTATGATGAGAAGTTAAGGAACTTTTGTGAATTTTATTCGATTTTCTGAGATTTAAATTTTACGGGTTTGATATGATGCAGTTCAAATTTGCTGTGTTTGAATTTGTTGAGGAAATTTGGTCGGTGGCTGATTCAAAATTTGTGTGTGATGGATTTATTTTAATTTATTTTAAATATATTTTAGTTATTTAAATGCTTGGAATAATTTCAAATTGATTTGGCATGTTTTTATTTGACTAAGTGTCACATATAATAGTCTTATCACATATGTGTCACCTAATGAACACATGGTGGGCTAACGTGTCACTTAACGGATATGTTAGCAAAAAATAGATGGATTAGCTGACAATCCAAATAACATATAATGCTAAGAAGTGAAATTTAAATTTTGAAATTTTAGAATGTAAAATCTAATCACCTCTTCAAGAGTGTATTTTAATTTGCATTTTACCAAATTTTAAATGATGTGATAATATGTTATCTTTTTCCAAAAATGAAAAAAAAATACTAGATATAATTAATCAACATGATCATTAGGTTCTAATAAATAAATAGATAAAAGTTGATTATTAAGTCGATTTATATTGAGAAATATTATGTTCATAATATTTTTACAAAAATTTTACAATAAATTTTATATAATTAGGTTATTACTGACAGTCATTAATAAGTAAAAAAATAATTTAAATAATAAGGTCAAATTATAATTAGAAACAATTTATCATATATCATATATGATTTGTTATAAAAATATCGGAGATGTAGCCGAGCCCTTTAAAATTTCCATCCATGCGTTCAACACCCATTGGCCAAAATAGGGGAGAACCACCATCCAAGTTAGTCCAATTGATACCTCCAATTAAGAGCTTGATAATTTCTAACAATTAAAAAAAAAAAAAAAAGAATAAAACAAAGAGAGAATTTCTTCAACATTCGGGGGTACCAACCATGGCGCAGGTTCTGAACCTAAGCGCACCAAGTCCAACCATTTGGAAATCGCCCTCTACTCGCCCCGAGTCATCTCGTTCCCAATACACCTCTTCGACTCTTCATGACAATGTAAACCAGACTTGGAGCTCTCTGCAGCAGCAACTCACCTGTAATGGACGATTTTCTTGCCTTTTCTCTGACAACCGGAAAGAGGTACTAAATTTTTTGCTACTGAGATATTTTCTGGAACTTATTTATTGTTTTAGCTGAAGTTTGATAATGCGAAAGCTTGAAACTTGTTGATTTTTTATTTATATTTTTAAGTTTAATGGGGTTTAGACTGTTTAGTAAAGCTGTTGATAACACTTGGAAATGAGAAACTTAGGTGAACCCAGATGGGATTTTATTTTATTTTTTCCCAGCAAAGAAGTCAAAATTAAACTTTGGATGAGATTTTTAGACTTTATCTAGGTAAACCCAATTGGGTATTTTTCTTTAAAAGTTTTTATCTGTTAAGCAAAGAAATCAAATTCAAACTTTGGATGAGTTTTTTGAATTTTGTCTGTAATATCTATACTGGGTCTTGTTTTTTTTTTGATAGATAACATCTATACTGGGTCTTGTGTTGAACATGAAATGCTCTATGAAGTTATTTATTCGTTCCAGCAATACTTCTGCTCAAATTTAGAAGGGTTTGATAGCAATGAGTGTCAACCAAACAATGGATAATGTCCTTAACATGATCTATGCATAGTGGCATCAACAAAAATAAGAATATCTACACAAACTGATATTGGAAGGAAACAAGTCAATTTGCTTACTTAGACTCTCCTTTGATCTCATTCTGTAAGTCCAGGGAATCATGAGTTTTAACATACAAAACTGCTATCTGTGAAGTAATCAGTGGTCGCTAACCCTCACCAACTATAGAGCAATCTCTATTTGTAATCTTTTGATATCTCAAGATTTATCTTGGACCCTCAAACTATAATTTTTGTAACTTCCATGGTAATTGCCTAACTAGCCCCATTTATCCCTCCAACAATTTTAATGTGGCAGTCCTTAGTGCATAGTACATGAAGGAAAGTTATGAACCAATCTAGTTTGAAGATAGCAGCAAGATTGGCCAAGAAAGGATATCACTCGGTTTCTTTTCAAGTGATGCACATGATTGGTATGATCTGCCCTTGCTGTGTCCAGAGTGTTTTGATTTGGATTGCCTCAGCCTCTAGAAGAAGTCGGGTTGTGCTGAGTATAAAGCAGATTACCCAATTTTTAATCAAGTTAGTTCTATACCCTGAAATTTTATTTACACTTGGTTATTCATGGCAACAAGAAGTGATGTTGACACTCACGCAGTGAGGGTTGTGCAACAGTGTTTGACATAATATATGGTTTAGATAGGATTGAATGGCCAACATGTAGCCCACTCAAAGTAGTTGGAAGAAGGTTTCTTTGGACTTCCAAAGGACTGTTACATGATGAGGAAGTGGTATTAGCCAAAAATTAAGAGACCTTGATTGAGAGCCTTTTATATTGTCATTTTGTAGATTTCATTGGAGCTTGTTCCTGATGAATTTTGTATGCATTAAACTCGCAGGTGGCTCCACTTTCCCCAATCTGATTTGTTTTTGATATAGTGACCTTGCCTGTCCCATCTGGTGGTTGAACAACAAAAAAATCTTGAGAAATTAAGATTAAGCAGTTTTACATTGTAAAGTATAATTGTTTATATTGCAGGTTTATTATATCCTTTGTCAATGTTGCTTTACTGTGTCTATGGTTGCAGGAACGAGCTAGGAAAGCTTTAGAAGGTGCACTTGGTGGAAAGAAAAGTGAATTTGAGAAATGGAACAAGGAAATTAAGCAGAGAGAGGAGGTAGGTGGAGGAGGTGATGCTGGTGGAGGTGGTTGGTTTGGATGGGGTAGAAGGTTTGGTTGGTCCAATGGTGACCATTTCTGGCCAGAAGCACAACAAGCAATTCTCACTGTATTAGGTATTATGATCATGGTAAGCAGTATCCTTCTACCACTAAAATTTCTTTTAAAATGCTGTCAGTGTCAAAAATAACACTATGACTATGAGTCTGTACTATGTACTCTCTCTCTCTCTCATGTTTTATGTTGGCATATGCAGTATCTCATAGTTGCAAAAGGTGAATTGATGCTTGCTGTCATCTTCAACCCATTGCTATATGCTTTACGAGGAACAAGAGATGGACTAGCTTTCATAACATCAAGAATCTTGGGAAAAACGTCTCCAGATGGTCATGCTGGTTTTGATATCTCAAAGAAGGATACCTATGGCCGTACCTCTGCTAAGGAGAGTGTTTTGAGAAAATGGGGAAGCAACTGATAATTTTGTTTCAGGTTTGACATCAGTTTGACGTCCATGCATTGTTAGTGTGGCAGTTGTTATGTACACCATGCCTTTTGTTTGTCGAACACAATTTCTTACCCCTTTTATATTTATTTTTGTAAGTCCCCTTAATCAAAGTTAGTTAATGAGGATCCCGCATTGTGTTTTTGTGATCGGTTTCATTCAATTCTGATTTGAAGCTCCTCTTTGATTTTTAATTTCGCATAATATTTGAATTAGATTAGTCCTCAACTCCTGCGACTTTCCCAATAAAAAGAAAGATATCAACTCCTGTGAGATCAAGATTAGGGAGGATGTTTCGACACTGTGTTGAAACCAAATCAATTCGTAGTTCTTTTCATGACATTTGGATGCACAAATTGGTTGTGCAATATGGGCATACCATGATAACCTCTTAAAATCAACAGCAGCTGCAATAAAGCCCTAGTCCCATTTTTTTTGGGATCGGTTATGGATCTCAACAATATTAATCAAAGTCGGCCACATTATAACCTCAGAAAAAACAAATAAAATTATTAGTTCAAATCTTAGATTGCAATTAAACAATTGTTAATCAATTCAATCTCTTTGGAAAATATGATAGAGTCACTATTTATGATCCAGATGCCCACTTAAATTAAGTTATAAAGTAAGCTCAAGTCAATTCACTGGATATCAACACTCAACAGTCCAGTTATTTCAAATTGTTTTTATTCTTTTTTATCCTGTTTCATGTTCTGTATAGTGCATGACAAACCTGTGTTTTATTTTAATTTTTTTTGTAGAAACTGAACATATGTGTTTAATTGGTATTAGAGCTGAAAAATAAATTTATGGAAAAAAAAAAAAAAGATGTCTCTATAACTTTATATCCTTCCGCAAATTGTCACTAGCAATGACACAGCAGCGTCAGTTTATTATAGCAGTTCTTACCCGATCGCATGTAGCCAGTTATTTATTGGCTTATTGGAATTTGGATTCATCTGCTGTTTCTTGATATGAACACTTAACAACACCTAGGTTTTGATGGTAAATGCTATATAGTATATACTCCCAAAAAGCATAGCATTTACACTATTTTGGTATTTATTTATCTAATGATAAAATTATTTTAAGGGTTTATCATTTATGCATATCTATGTTAGCATTATTTTGATATTTATTTAAATCATGGACAATTTATTTTCTAAACCAAAGAATTTCCTCCAATCTGTGTAGGAAGAATTTCCTCTAATCCTTTTTCTTGATAGTTCAAATTATTGCCCACCGTATATTTTATTTAGATAATTTAATGAGTTATCTAAAGAAGTCACATATATAATTAAGTCGTCATGATAGAAATTTTTGCTTAAAGAAAAACTCTATCTTCAAAACCATTGATAATGTGACCATGAATCCAATTTTAATCCGTGGTAATCTGAAGGTAACAAGAAATATGGAGTCAGAATTTTCCTATTTTTGGTCATAACCAAGTTATTGAAGAAGAAAAACAGGGGAATCTCTCTCTCTCTCTTGTTTTACCTAATTCACATCTAGCCTTTGATACAATCTCCTTATCCATAAGATCATGCTGATAGCCTAGTTAGTCTCCTATACAGAGGGAATGCAACAACAATAAAGGCACCATAGCTTGATGATTGATCTTTTTTTAGAAAGGAAAACAGTAAGTCAGTTGCAATGATATTCATTACAGCGATAATCAAGGAGCACCATTGCATGCTAGTATGCGGATATGTGCTGTTAAAATTTTTTTTTCTCCTTTTGTGTCATTATCAATGTGTGAATTTCATGTGATTGCTTTCAAAGCAATCCTTACCAGATATAATGATATTTTTTTTTTTTTGGCGGCAAGTCAAATACAATGAATAATTAATATGAAAAATAGTAAACTAAAAATTCTCATGACTCTTTTAGAATCTTCCAGTGCTTTCCCACCTAAGAAAATTGGAGAAAATGATGTACAATGGTCAATAATCACATAACTTAGCTGTGGCACCATTATTAGTTCCTGAAATAGAATTTGTAAACCAATATTGGAGCAAATTCATCGGTATCAAACTTGATCATGTTCTTCTCAAAAAAAAAAAAAAAAAACTGATCTGTGGATCCCACTCTCAGGATGTATACACACGATTATGAATGGAAATGGTCCATCATTTCAATCAGTAACTAATTCTTCACTACAATGTCAATGCAATATCCTCATTTATTCAACAACTACTCCTAATTGATGCAAAATAATTGAGTGTATCAATTATGCCCTTCTCTCGTAAGAGTGGATCTTACCTATTAATCTCATATACAAGAACCATCCATATTTGATATAAGGGTATAATATACTGAGTGCATATAATTAATTTTCGCAAATGGATAGTGCTGGGCTTTGTGGAGTCTAGTTGTGTTTGATCCGGATTATGACCAAACTTGAAATAATATTGTCACAGTTTTTAATGGGAGATTTTCTGAGGTTTAGTCCATGGAGCGGAAGCTTGGAGATTAGGGTTTTGATGTCGTTTTTGAGAGAGAAAAACTGTACTGCTGCACTCTGCATTTTTCTTTAAGAATAGTAAAATTCCTGCAACTTCGTGAACGTAGGCAAATTGCCGAATCACGTAAATACTGCCTTGTATGTGATTATTTCTCTTTAGCGTATATTTTTTTTTTTTCTCTATTTTTGCATCTCACAGGTCTGGGAATTTTGTACATATTCCCTTCAGATAGGGACTCGGTCATAATGGAATCCTCTCATTCAATGACACAAACACACCATCAAATTGAGGTTTTTTTTAAAGAACCAAGAAAAATAGGGGTGTGCATGTGTCGAGTTGGAGATTTTTTTTAACCTAACCCAACCTTATTGGGTTGAGAAATTCCCAACCCAATCTAACCCCTCACATGTATGCCAATTATCTCAACCCAACTCACTTGAGTCAGATTTGGTTGGTAGGTTGTGCTTATATAGTTTATGCCTTGTAAGAAATTATGCTTTCATCAAATTTTTAAGCATTTTTTTTTCAATAAATTATTACATTCACATAATATGCTCAAAATTATTTTTCAAGATCCTAAATTCATTAAAACTGATTCTCAAAATACCAAAATAAATGAAACTGAACAAATAAAATAAAACTAATAACATAAACTTATATATACAATAGGTTGGGTTAAGTCCAGATGAGTTGAAAAAACTATCGACCTAAACTTGACTTAATTCGTGGCTCAAAGTGAAATTCCAATTCAACCTATGAAAATCAACTCAATATATCAAGTTGGGTTGAATTGAGCTAATTTTGTTGGGTCGATTGATTGGATGCACACTTTAAGAAAATGTATAATTGAAATATGGCATTCTAATTTTTTTTTCATAATTATTTAATGTTAATAAATATTGCTATATATAATACTATTATATTCTCACCTAAGGAGATTTCAAACTTCATATTTGAAAGTTATTACTCTACAAGCAGGATCACCAACCATAAATCATAATTAGAAATAACTTTCTCTTGCAAGAAAAGAAAAACAGGAATTAGTTTACAACTTACTTAATTCGTGGCTCAAAGTGAAATTCCAATTCAACCTATGAAAATCAACTCAATATATCAAGTTGGGTTGAATTGAGCTAATTTTGTTGGGTCGTTTGATTGGATGCACACTTTAAGAAAATGTATAATTGAAATATGACATTCTAATTTTTTTTTTCATAATTATTTAATGTTAATAAATATTGCTATATATAATACTATTATATTCTCACCTAAGGAGATTTCAAACTTCATATTTGAAAGTTATTAATCTACAAGGTGGTATATATATATATATATATATATATATTGAAATTACAATGATAAGTTGATGATAATATATATAAATATAGATACACACACATTCCCAAGGAGATGAGAAAGGGTCAAAGGGGCATCTTAAGATTAGTCCACTACCCCCAATCCCAAGTCCTAGGCTAGGCTGTCTCATCTCATGTATGTCTGTGTTGGAGTTTAACTAATTGAAAAGCTCTCCTCGAGTATTGGTCTTCGTGGATGTTTGTGCAGGAGTGACCCTCACGATCTTGCCAACTCTCTCTCTCTCTCTCTCTCTCTCTCGCATATTTTGCATTGAGAGGTTCAGAATTTCGGATCACCACATGACCTTTTCCTTCTTTGTTTGAATTTTCCCAAACAACCCAAGATCTCTCTATCTCTCTCCCTCCTTCCCTTGGTGCCTTTTCTTGCTACTAGGGTTACCCTTTGTGGGGGTTTTCCTGATTTTGTTTTCTATTTACCTTTGCGGGATTCTTTGACCCAAACTCATCCTTTTGAAACCCTTCATATTATTATTTTTTTCTATTGGGGTTCCCTCATTTTTTGTTGTTTGCACTTGAGAGATTCTTCCTAGTGGGATTTTTGGCTTCTCTTTGTGTTGTTCTTTTAGCTTTGTAAGCACCTTTTTTTTGAGGGGTGAGTCTATTATCTGTACCATTTGGTGCCGTTTTGTTTAATGGGCTGTTGATGTCTTTGGCCTTTGGAGTGGTTTCAAGTTCGAAAAGCATGGGTCATGAGAAAAACAATGAGGGTGAGGAACACTGTGAACCTTCAAAAACAAAGACAACAGCAAAAGAAGTAGAAAATGCTCATGAACATGAACATGAACATGAACGTCAAAAGGGAGGGATGTTCCGGCAAATGAGTGAAAGTTCTATTTATGGAACTGAGGATGAAGAAGATGATGAAGGAAGGAAGATAGAGTTGGGTCCTCAATACACACTCAAAGAACAATTCGAGAAGGATAAGGTTTGTTTCTGCTTATGTTTATGTCCTTCGCTGATAAAGACATAAAGTACTTGTTTTTAGGCCTTTTAGATTATGACTTGTGTGTAAATTCTCCTGTTTTATGGTTTTGTATGAGTATTAGGACGATGAGAGTTTAATGAGATGGAAGGAACAGCTTCTTGGGAGTGTGGACTTCAATTCTGTTGGAGGTAATCATTTTGTCTTTTCCTAATTCCTTATCTTTGAACTTTGTTTGAGAAAATGGAGGTAAAAAAAATACAAATTTGGAATCTTTCATTGTTTTTAATTCCAAATTCTCCCCCTCTTTTTCTTTTTCATGGAATCAGAAGTAATAGATTATGTTATGCTCTAAGATAGCTAAGATCAGCCACAAAGAAAAGTGGAAAATAATTTTTCCAATATTAAATTTATGGCCATCGAATTAAACAAAAGGTACTGACTTTCAAAACAATTTTGCTAGCTTTTTACTTTAAATCTCTGCTGTTTGATGGTCTAACTTCAAGTTTTAAAAATAATGGGCATGAACTGTTTCCTCTCTTTTTTGCCAAGAGCCTTCAATAGCTCGTTTGCATTGCTTTTTTCTTTTATGAAAGAGAATTGGGGTTCAAATCCATCTTCCTCTTGTTGTAACTATCAAATTATTAAACATAAATAAAAACAGAAACTGTTTCCTCTCTTCCTCAATGTTCATGAATTAGAGTATGCTAATGGATGCATAATTGTTTTGGATTCCATTAAGCAATTATTTGTTTACTAAAGGGAAAATTTCTAATTTATTTGTGTTTCTAACATTTGGTTTCCAATAGGCAATTTTATAATTCTTTTCTCTGTATACTTAATGTAGAAACTCTAGATCCAGAAGTTAAGATCTTGAGCCTTGCAATTAAATCCCCTGGTAGAGCTGATATCTTTCTTCCAATTCCTGAGAATGGAAAGCCCAAGGGCTTGTGGTTTACCTTGAAAGAAGGAAGCCTTTACAGCTTGAATTTCACTTTCCAGGTCTGCAACAACATTGTTTCAGGTCTCACATACACCAATACAGTGTGGAAAACTGGTGTGAAGGGTAATTTCTCTCTTTTTCTCAGACTCTCTCATGCACACAAACACATGGGCTTTTATGATAGAAAATTATGTCTTTATAGCCCTTATATTCAATATTTTCTGTCATTTGAATCCTTGTTCCAGTGGACAGCGTAAAAGAGATGATTGGAACCTTCAGTCCTCAGGCAGAGCCTTACTCACATGAGATGCCAGAAGAAACAACACCATCTGGCATTTTTGCTAGAGGAACATATTCAGCTAGAAGTAAGGTTGGTTCACTCAATCTTCTGTGTTACTTTGCCTTTGGTTTAATTATGCCACAGAATTTGAGAGAAATTCTTCATGAGAAAAAAAATATAAACTTTATAGTTTTGGTGTATGAAACCATTATGCATTTGTTTACACCAATTAGTGTATAAGAAAATAATGAACGCCTAGATTGCATTTGCCTGATTTGATTATCACATGCCCCCCTGACAAAATTCATTTTATGAAGTTATATTCTTTTTTCTAATATTTATAAATAACGATCTTTATTAATGAACAACAACATCAGCATCTCAAACTACAATGCTCAAATAAATCTAACAAAGAATGATATGAGAAAAATTGTAATGCTCTAGTCCAACCTAGCAGAGAATGAAAGAAAAATGATTTAAGCTCAATAATAAAACGTTCACATCTCTCAATACTTCTAGCATTTTTCTCTCGTCATATACACTGCATTAGGCAATGTGGCACTATCTTCCAAATTGCGACATTACGATGCCTGCCAAAACTGCCCTGTCAAGAAGCTATATTCTTTTCTGGGCAGTAGTAGTTTTGTTACTCATTTTAGACCATCAAGCTAGGCTGAGTATATGCCTCTCTTATACATGCATCAATTAGTTTATGCAAGAAAAATCCAATCAATTTGTTGCTGGGCCTCTTGTGCATCATCAATCATACATGTGAAATTCAAATTTGTGGGTCACCACTGCTCAGAAAGTGAACATTGTTGATTATTTTTCTTGTCCTAAAAGACTGTCATTTTGAATTTGTCTCACTGATCTCCTTACATATTATTATTTTTCCCTGTTTCAGTTTGTTGATGACGACAACAAGTGCTACTTGGAGATCAATTACACATTTGATATCCGGAAAGATTGGCAGCCGGTTTGAACTGAGAGTTTCCGTCCAGTGTTATTATTTTGTTACCTGTTCATTGTTTTTCAAAGCTGAAATCAGCTACAATGTTGACACGTCTCATTTCCAGTGTGGTATTTGATTTTCAATCCTGTCTGAGACCAGCACCTAAACAATGAGGGGAGGATTTTTAGGGAAAAAGAAAAAGAAATTGATATTAATTTGGTTGGTACTTGTTGATAAAGTTGAGCTTTTGAGGACAACCTCTCTTGTCTCTGTCTCTTTCTCACCCTCTTTTAATTGTTGTGCATGCACGTCAGCATGTTACTTGTTGGTGATTCATAATTTGGGTTGTGGTAATCTTTAATTCTTTCCTTTGTGGTTGTTAACCATTCCTGTAGGAGGCTTTAAGAAGTAGATACATTTAAGGGCTTATTCCATGGTTGTATCCTTTGTTCTTTATTCTCTGTGAATTGCAACTACTAAAGTTTTCCAAAGCATATTACTTTAACTTTCTTCTATGTCCTGTTCTTTTCACTTTGAGTGACCACCTTGTTCTGTTTATTGCATGTTTTCTTTTTCTCTCCTATTTTCCTTATGCTATTTTCCCCCCTGCATTATTTCACATTTTAAAATGGTTATGTGAAACATAATCTTTTTAGTCTTGTGAGTATCTAAGGTATAACTAATGTTTGGAAGAAGACAGTATAACAAAGGATAAGACGGGCACTAATTTATTGTATGAGAGAAATATTTTGATACAAAAGAGCGGTGGCTTTAATTACTGATGGATGATTGGAATTGTGATGTAATTGAATTGGCCAAACTTTTTGTGTTCAAATTTCAAAAGATATAGCGAGTCTAATTGAGAGTGCATCACAGCTGGTAATATTTAATGGAAAGAGTAAATAGAGATAGAAATGCTTCAAAATGTTGGCAATTTGAAATTTAAGGTATTGTACAATAACAACAAAACTTGATCCAATCTGTTTTTTGGATTCTATCCTGTGAGTTCTTGACTTGAGCTTAATGTGAATGTTCATCCATGGCCCTTTCCCTTCAAAATTTTCCTCCCCAATTCATGTCAACACCATTGTACAGTAGATGCTTTGTCCACTTTTAATGTTCAATGCCATGTCAACATGTTAGGGAGAATGATATTTTGTTCAACCAATACTAGTGAAAAAAAATCCAAATCAACCCAAGAGCTACTTGACACCAGCAAACTGTTACACAATTGTTGATTAAATCACAAATGAGTTTGGAACTACCATATTTCTAAGTGTGAAGTTTCTGAGCCTCCATCACTCGTTGTTTGCATTCCTTATCCCATGTGATGTACACTAAAAACGGGGAAACATTGTAAAATATTTGACAAAATCCAGTGCTTTTTTTTTTTCCTCAAAAACTCTGTTTTACATGTAATATCACGAAGGATATCTTTACTATTGGGCTATCGTTGGAACTACAGTTGAAACTCAAATTGAAACTAAAAAAAAAAACAAATATTAGCCACCGAAAATTCAATGCTAGATTTTCTTTACTACAGCAGACAACAATCCCTTGATTTTAAATGGTATTAACATCACATACATACTAATTATCAATTATTTAAAACAAATCTTGTAAGGGTGATAGGCCCAATAGTATATATCTGTGTATATATTGAGCTGGGGGCCTAATCCGAAGATATTAAGTAGTCCGAGGACGGATAAACACTGCTACGAGAGTCCGTATTTGGGAGTGAAGAAGTGAGGTTTGGTCATAAGAGTCCAAGATGGTGATCCGAGGAGGAATGCCTCCTCGACTAATCAAAGCCAAAGTCAAAGTATGTGGTCTACCTTCTAGGGCAACATTCCAAGAGATTCTACTGATAAGGATACACATCCTGAAGGTATAGGACAAAGGGAGACTATGAAATATTTAAGAGAAAGCTGCTACCACCGTATTGAATGTTCTACAGCTAACTCTCTGGCAGTATTAATGCGAAGTGAAACCTGAACAGTAATTTTCAGCCTTACAGCTACTCCCAACAACTTCAAGAAAGTGCTGATGGGACAAAGATCAACACTAGTAATCTAATATACACGTGGAAGGTAGAGATGAAAGAAGGAAGATAGTATAAAACAGAAAGGAAACCCTGAGAGAAGAGGATTAGAGATTTGAGAGGAAAACACTGTAGCAACAAAAACTGAACTTGTAATCAAATTTAAATAAGATATACTAGAATCAATCTCCTTGGACTATGCCGAAGATGATTTTCTTTGGGAAAAACCATTTTATCTTTGTTTCCTTGTCATCTGGATCCATTATAATCGTTACCCAACTCATTAGAGCTTAGTTTCTAACCCACTCCCTACAAATTTATTGTATTGAGCTCTTTGGGCCTAGATCCTTTTACCTTTTAGGCTAAAGACCCAAATTGCGTCCTTAGAAATCTTATGATTGATTTTTTTAAAACGAAGAGAATGTAAATCCCATCGCTTTAAAATTCTATAAATTAGTAATTTCTTCATCCAACATATGCTTAAGAGAATTTGATCAATTAATAGGACCATCTTCGTGTAAGCCTTTTCCATGCCTTAAAGTCTTGAACCCACCTCAAAAACATATATAATCATTTATGAGTTTCATCTACTTTTCCCATTAAAGGGTCTATACTATGAAAAATCTTGTTGAAACAACCACTAGAAATAAAGTAATTTTCCCCCTTCCCCAACTATATAATTATCTAATAATAATTATAAGGTTCAAAACATACAACATAATTACCAAAAAAAAAAAAAAAAAAAAACATACAATGTAAAACCGAGACAGAGAAGATACAATACAACAGAAGCCCCCTTCAAAT